>OX101809.2:39376971-40707971 GCA_944452925.2 Chrysolina oricalcia | reverse complement strand
CTAAGTAGATTTCGAGACGAGCCTTAGTTTATTACAATTTTTTTTTATCTCAAATTAAGATGTTTTTCATTTGTTGCTTACCTACTTTTTGAATGTCACTTTATATAGTTTTCTAGCTTGTTAAAAAATTTGTTACAAGCAAATTGTGACTCTATACAGTTTATGGCATCATTCCAAATTCTCATAATTTATATTTTTTACGTATTTGCTTTGAGCGTTTGAGACGAAAATGTCTGCGTAGTCATTTGATATGCTCAGGTATAATAATGAACTGTGAGGTTAGTTTTGAAAACGTATTTCCAAAAGAAGCACGTTTCCTCGATCATGCAGAATGGAATATATCTCATGATTCAAGAGATCATAGTTACAAACAGATTAATTTGACCTTCTGACGCTGTCTGTATAAAACGTGTGTCAAAAGAAGTGAGTTGGTAAGCGCGGTCCCAGCGAATGAACGGCTCTATCTCCAGATCTGAAGTCATTGGATTTTTTTCCTGACAACTTGGGTTAATAGGTCGGGTAGTGGTGATCGGAAATTAAGGAATCGTTACACAGTTACTAGCTTTCTAATGAGTAACTACATACTTAGACGGGCATTTTTCAGAAAATGTCAACGTTTAAAGGTGAGGCCTCCCGTCATTCCAACTTGAAGAAGTCTCCTTAAGATCGCTAAGGATTGTTCGTAAGGATGCAACCGATAGTTGATAAAAAAATTCTTATAATGGACACCTTCGATAACATGACAATAATTTCAGAATAGACTTATTCATTGCAAAGGGTACAAAGGTAACCTTTTCAACATGTATGTAGTAAATCTAGATTTTTATTGTTTTTAATAAATCTAACTTGTAAAAAGCTCATGTGTTTTGTAAAACACCCTTTTTCACGAAGTTACCAAGAACAGTATCGGTGCGATTTATTTGAAATCAATTTGAAACCCTAATACCTTCTTAGCAACCATATATCAGAATTTCAGGATTCAATTAAAAACTTTCATAAGGAACAAAATCTGGTGAAATTTTCAAATTACCTATTACAAATCACCATCTATCATCGAGAAAATATATGTACAAAATATAAAAACAATAAAAATACAAATTAAACATAAAATGAAACTAAGAATGATCTGAAAGCGGCGATTTAGTGCTTTCCTTCTCATAGAAAAGAACATACGCATCTCAATAGATGAAATTGGGGTCACACGTGAATCATTATATTCATGACACTCATTCGCATACGGGTGTCTACAGTAGGCTGTGTAATGTCCGCTATAGGTAGTCCCACGATGATTAGATAATGCATACAGACTATATCGACAAGGGGTTACGTTTATTTCTGTTGTATAATTACTCATATCCAATCCCTCTAGAGGAAAATCAATGGTAAGATTCAATTTTCATTGGAATTTTTCTGTTAAAGAAAACCGTTTCAAATGAATTACTAAAATTTCAGGGAATTTATGAATTGATAGGGATTTCGTGCACTTCCTTCTCTCTTTGCACTTCGCACATGTCGGCTTTTCGTCACCATCCAAAGTTTCTTCCCTTTTGAATGAATCCAAACATTGTGGCAAATTTAGTTGGCCTGTTCTTCGTAGTACTGAGAAGGAAAGATCCCAGAACGGATCGAAAGAGACTGAACAGTGACCACAATGAGTACATTTCAATGTAGATTTTAACTGGCCAACGAAGTTGTCTACAATTTTGGAATTGTTCATCCTTAAGTATCTTGACCATTACTCTTGAGCCTTCTCACTGAGTTGGTTTCATTCTTATCACTTATAAAAAGTATACTTAAACAATTCGATGACAGCAATGCTCCTCTTTATGTTCCCATTAATTCCAAATATAAAATAAATGAGAAAGATTCTGTAACTTATGCATATTTGTAACTGTTTTGGGCACCGGCTAACAGATAAGCCAAAATTGAAACTCTTTATGAATATCAAAAATATGAAAAAAAATCTGAATATATTCTGGTGGCGCTCCGTGATTGCTAGACTAAACTAACAGGAGGGTTTGATAAGCTCTGGCCAATCAGAATCTTGTAGCATCAACGCGCCATAGTGACGTACTTGGACATGAGTACAGAGTCGAACTCGAACCAAGCAACAAAACTGTCAGCACTAACTCTCATATACCAAGAGCTAGTCCGTCACTGTCTATAGAGAACGGCGGCCATGACATGTCCCACTACGTCACATTTCGACACAAATGTTCTTTCATCTCTTTCTATTAGTGCCCCCATTGTCTTATGGGGATTAGACTCTCCTAGTCAAATAACGTTTAATCTCTTTGGGCTATACCCAAAGAGAGTAAACTAACAGAAGGGTTTAATAAGCTTTAGCCAATCAGAATCTTGTAACATCAACGCGTCATAGTGACGTACTTGGACATGAGTACAGAGTCGAACTCGAACCAAACAACAAAACTGTCAGCAGTAACTCTCATATACCAAGAGCTAGTCCGTCACTGTCTATAGAGAACGGCGGCCATGACATGTGCAACTACGTCACATTTCGTCACAAATGTTCTTTCATCTCTTTCTATCAGTGCCCCCATTGTCTTATGGGGATTAGACTCTCCTAGTCAAATAACGTTAATCTCTTTGGGCTATACCCAAAGAGACTAAACTAACAGAAGGGTTTAATAAGCTCTAGCCAATCAGAATCTTGTAGCATCAACGCGTCATAGTGACGTACTTGGACATGAGTACAGAGTCGAACTCGAACCAAGCAACAAAACTGTCAGCAGTAAATCTCATATACCAAGAGCTAGTCCGTCACTGTCTATAGAGAACGGCGGCCATGACAAGTCCAACTACGTCACATTTCGTAACAAATGCTCTTTCATCTCTTTCTACTAGTGTCCCCATTGTCTTATGGGGATTAAACTCTCCTTGTTAAATTTTAGTCTCCTTGCACCTAACCAGTTTAAGTCTGTAATACAGTTCCTCAAAGACTGTCAACTGTTTAATTTAATTTGATTTTTATTATGTAATCAAATGTATCATAGATCCTGTGTCGGTGGCCATTAGATGCCGAGACACATTAATTTTAATTAAAAAAACACAGTGTTAAGTTATCAGGTCTCATACGATGCATTCTGTATAAATTCAAAAATATAACCAGCATTCTCAATTTCGAACAAAAAATAATGATATACAAAAGCCTAGTAGAATCACATATAAATTATGGCATCATTCCCTTGAGGTAATGCAAAAACGCTTTCTCAGATGTATTCTGCATAGAGACTATGCCTACTCAAGTGACCTCCTATACGAAGAATCGGAGATATTCGATCCAAGACAGCTTTTCTTTATTAGTATAACCACAACCCAATATAAGTACAGAAATGAATTGATCATTTTGGACCATAAACATAACACCCGACACAAAAAAACTATAGTGATACCAGTCATGCTCAAATCAGTAGGTCAAAAAAATTATAGATACTTTGGCCCAAAACTCTTTAGCTCACTACCGATAAACCTGAAATGTGAGACAAATCCAAAAATGTTCAAAAAAAATCTCAAAAAATATATGAAACTAATACCCCGTACAGAAATAACTGAAAATATTGAGCATTAACTTGAAATTTTCAAGCTCTACTGTAGTACACTCTCCAAATACATCTCTTTATAGATATATCTCACATATATCTTACCCCAATCCCAGGTCCCTCAATACCATGATGTCTGTTTTCTACTATTGTATATAAACAATGGATTGTCAAGTCATGTATGTTCATTCTGATATTAAGTATTGAGAGTCCTCGTATGTCCTATACCATGTGCATGTCGCCACCATATGATTTTTATCATGAAGTTATTCCTAAATATGTAGTCTACTGTATTGAGCCCCTACTAAACATGTCTTAATTTAACTGTAATCGTTTCCTAATGCTATATTTTTATTTTTATTGCCGTTTTTCCATTACACCATGTATATTCCCCCTGATTCCACGATCTTTATAACATGTATGTGTAATACTATGTTAATGTAATACTATGTTAATAAGTTATTTTAATCTTCAATTTAAGTTTACTGTACTATGTCCCTTACTTTATATATCTTAATTACTTTGTAATCGTCTCCCATACAAACAATTTTAACTGACATTTTAGCCTTCCTTACACACAAGCAGTTCGCTGCTTCGTAAGTTTCTTGTCTCGATTTGTTCACCATGTATTGTTTAAATGATATGTTTTCTTTTTGTTCAGAATGTGTGAATAAATTATTATTATTATATTATATTTACCAAGAGCTAGTCCGTCACTGTCTATAGAGAACGGCGGCCATGACATGTCCAACTACGTCAAATTTCGTCACAATTGTTTTTTCATCTCTTTCTATTAGTGTCCCCATTGTCTTACGGGGATTAGACTCTCCTGTTAAATAATGTTTAGTCTCCTTGGCGGTTTCCCGCCTAATATGTCATTACAGTACAGGTATAGGTACATCGGTACATGACGAAAAACAGTGTGGAATATCTTCGGGTTACTCTTCTATTTGATCTTTCACCTGTGTCCTATATATTGTATACAGTATGACGCAAATGTATGGAATAAATTCATGATTTCAAAAATAGGCTACTTGTGCAAATATCTGAAAACACATCAGTTTTAATTTTTGAAGGTCGATCTCATGACATAAACGTGAGAGACGTTACGTCACCGGTGTTGGAGTAATGACGTAGTCGACGATTCTTTTAAATACAAACCTGGGTGTCATGTGACACCTTATATGAAAAGTCTACTAATCGTCTATCCAACAGTATAATTATTCGCATATTTGTTATGTTATTATTATACAGGGTGAACCAAAACTGTGTATTCATTAAAATATAATGAAATTATAATACATTCCAAATTGACCTTCAGCAATAATGCAATGCGAAACGCGGGCAGTAAATTCTTCTCTAACGTTTTCGAGAACTTGAGGGGTTCTTTTAGAAGTCTCCGTTGTGATCCGTTCCTTCAACACTCTTTTGGATCATTTGGTCGATTTTGATAAACTTTGCTCTTCAAGCATCCCCACAAAAACATGTAATGGAGTCAAATCTGGAGACCTTGGTGGCCATTCTATCTGTCCTCTCTCCCTATCCACTTACCTCGGAAAACAATATTTAAGTCTGCTGGAACCACAAATCATTTCTATGTAGTTGTGGCACCAGATAACCCTAAAGAAATTGTAGAGACTGAGCACCAATTACGCTTTCCTCAACAGAGTATGGCCCTATAACCTGGATGTTTGAAAGTCCTGCCCAAACATTCACTTTTGTGGATATTGAGTGCTGTGCTCCTCCATCCAATGTGGATTTTCTCTTGCCAAGTATCGATACGTCTGACGAAGTACTTTTTGTATGAAACTCTGATCTATGTTACATTGTTCCATCATGATTTCGAAGAATTCAACTCTTCTATCAAAGTCATCTTCTAACAGCTCTTGGACCAGATGAACTTTATACGGATGCCACTTTTCTTTTTTTAACACTCTATCAACAGTCGATTGGTGTAAATTATTATCCAGTGCAAACTTAATTGCCTCGAGCAGATATGGGGGTTTCTTGTAACGCAAGTAGCACGTCAAGTTTTTTTGGCTTCTGGAATTGATTTTCTACCACTTTTGGGGAGATGTTTAACGTGGCCTGTTTTTCGAAACATTCCCTCAATTTTACTATTTGTTGACTGAGAAACGGGTTCTCGGTTGGGGTATTCAGTATTAAATAAATCACGAACTCCTTCCTGAGTCCTTACTTTATCTCCATAGCCAATCATAATTGAAATTTCGTTTCGTTCGATTTCTGTAAGTCTCATTGCTAGATTATAAGTGATTTGAATATTTTTATGAAAATAATATCAAACACTTCAATATGATACTACATCGACTAATTTCAAATTAGAGTGTAGAACTTTCATCAATTAATGTATGTCTTTTTTTCTAATCAAAAAAACAATAGAAGACACTACGATGTTTCATTCTCGGTCCTTTTAGAAGAATGTGGTTCAACGAATGAGCATTTATTTTAATTTCATTCTTCTAAATACCTACATAATTTTGGTTGACCCTGTGAATAAATATTTGAATTATTTTATTTTATGATAGACGATAAGTAGGTAGACCTTTTAAATACGGTGTCACATGACCCCTGTAAGAAGTATAGTTGCCGGCAAGAAAAAAGTTAAGTTTCTTCAAAGAGTTCTTGCGAAGATTTTTCTATAATACATCTATAAAGTTTAGATGATTATTTGTGAGTCTTCCAAAAACGGTTATTACGTAGTTTATTGTGTTTGCAACTAAGATATAATATTTTCAGCTGATCGAGTGGAAACAGTTTTCTGAAAAACTGAAGTGTATGAGTGATGTTTGGCGTGTTTATTCCATCTGAGACTTTTATTTGTAATGATTACAAGGTACTTGATATGGTTTTCCATTTTTATTTGTATAATGTTTCCGTTGTTGTTATTTGGGATTTTATTATTTTAGATAGTGAATGGGATGAAAAAAAGTTTTGTTGATGTTTATCGTAAGAATTCTATTTTCGAACCATTGTATTATGTTGATGAAGTCATTTTCAACTTTATTCTGGAGATCCTGCCAGTTGTATACGGTTCATTCAGGACTATATTAAAATTGATAGGTCCAAAGAACCGTGCCTTGTGGTACTTCATATTTCATATAGAGCTGATGGGTGAATGTCCGATCTGCACGAATTGTTTCCTTTCTGACAAATAGCCCGTACTGAGTTTCAGTGGGGTGCCTCTGAAGCCAATGTTTTCCATCACTTTCAACAGTTTTATGGGAGACAGTATCGAACGCTTCATCTAAATGGACAAAAATGCACAGGCCGGATTGCGTCGCTGGACCATTACCTTGTATATTTCTTTTGTTAGGTTAATCATGGCGTCATGTGCAGATTTACCTTCGCGAAATCCGTACTGTTTTCTCAGAAAGTATTTAATATTTTTTCAGGTACTTTTCCATCCTGATTTTAGGTTTTTTTTCTAAAACTTTTGCCAAATGAATTATTATTGGTCGGTAATTAGTGACTTGCATTTTATCAGCCGCTTTGTAGAAAAGTTAGATTATAGAAATTTTTAAATCGTTCGGAAAAATACCAGAGTCCATTGCATTGTTCATTAACAATTCCGATTTTATTCCATCTATTCCTGGAGATTTGCCCTTTTTTTAGGATAAATGTCAGTGGTCTCCTAAAAGAAAAATGACTTCGTCAGAACAGTTTGTCGGAAATTGTTTGGATGTACATTTTTTATTGAGTTGGCTGGCAAGTTTTTGTCCTCTTTCGGTGAAGTAGTCAACAAAGTATGCAGATATTTCTTGTTCATTGCAGATTGGAGCTCCTAATGTTTAACTTTTGCTGATTGAATTGTCTTTCGAGTCTGGTTTTCATGGCTTTCCAGAGTTTATGAGATGTGTTTTTCATTTTGGCATTCTGGTTTTTGTAATATTTCATTTTTGCCGTTGTTATCATTTCATTTAGGTAATTTATTTCCATATTTTTGCTATTTCATTATTTGAGTCATCATTTACTTTTTTATGTAAACGGTTTTTTGTGTTTATTGATTTAACTAATCCGCTGGTAATCCATTCTTTCCTTTTCATTTCAGTTCGTCCAACGACATGTTTATCTGTACTCTGAAATTGTAAATTTTACCTTTTTTATGAATCTTGAAGTAATTGAGTCGACATCGGGTTGATTATCCATATCTTCCCATGTTTCTGTTTCGACTTTTTCAAGTACTTACTGTTTCTTTATTTGTATTATATTTACGGTATTTTTTATTTGTTTCATTATTAATAGTTATTTTATTTTCATGTTCAGTAAATTTCATCTGTGAGATAATCGGAAAGTGGTCTGTGAAGCAAGGGTCGATAATAATAGACAGTATAGTCACGTTTGCAAATTTGCTTTAATGAATAAATGATCTTTGAGTTTCCTCGTATTCCTATGAAATTATTTATGGCAAATATATATCCATAACTATTAAGAAGTATATTTAGGTAGATATTCAGTACTGAAGTCGTTATTTTCTAATAGGTTGATATTGGTGTTACCATCAATTAGCTCAGGATCGGCCTCTTCCTGGTTCTTCATTTCTAAAAAAATATTTAGGTATTTATTGAATTCATGGGTACATTTTGCCGGAGATCGGTATAATGTATGTTATATCCTCTTTTGTCATATTCAAATCGACTATTTTATTACTTTTTAGCTGTTTTATTTCTGACCTGCAGGTCAAATTGCTTCTGATGTATAGGTCTTAATTAATTAAAACTTGACGTGCTTTTGGATTTTTTTTCAAAATAACGAATTTTTTCCAAACATTTGCATCGTACTGAATATGTTTGGTTGAAATTATTGAAATGTACTTATCATGTGCATCATTTTATGTCACAATTTTTCTTTTTGTTCCATAAGAATTTATTCTGCAGAAGCAAACTCATTTTATTGATATTTTCAAGGCGACAACCTTATGAAGAAATTCGATCTGTACCCAAAGAAAGAGGGATATTTCAAAAATTACAATGAAAGCATCGACCCTTCTATAGCCAACAACTTCGCAGCAGCCAATTTCAGATTTGCCCATTCAATAATTCCTGGATTGATGAAGCTCTTGGCCAATGATTCTTCTTCTCCTGAATACGTTCAAATGCACAAAATGTTGTTCAACCCCTTTGAGTTGTACAAACCTGGAGAGCTCGACAGAACACTGAGAGGAGCAATGAATACAACTATTCAAGCTAGTGATACTTATTTCACTGAAGAGGTATGGTTGATTATGAATTTTCAGGTCGGGTTCTAAAACAAGCTAAACATGGTGTTCCGAAATATCTCAAGAACTACTGGAAGTATAAAAGTGGTGGATATAGATACTATAGGCCAGTAGATATAGACATTCACATTAATTCCAAAACTTTTCAAACTTCAGTGGTATGTTAGTGCATTAATGAAAACAGACCATAAAATTTTGCAGAAGTCTGCCATGAACGGAACATTGTTGAAATGGCAAATTGCTGTATTTTTGCACTGAAAATTGCAAAAGTTCTGCAAACTAGGAATACTGCTAGGAATAACGTTTCAAAACAAGCAATAAGTTTCCAACCTTCTAAATGTTACGGAATATTTTTTTTCTCATTTGTTTCAGTTTTTCATTGTATTTTGTCTTAAAAAATTACAAATGTTCTGCAAATTGGATAAGTGAATGAAAAAATTGTTTAGCATATTCATGAACATTTGCAACCATGTCTGAAAAACGCATAATTTACTTATTAAATTGGTTTTGTCGACGCTACCATTTTCAATACACCCAAGCATTGAGATAATTACAAATGTTTTTTATCGTGATGCAAATGAAGAGAATATAGGTGAATATGACACTTTGCCGTTAACCAGCTGTCGTCCCCTTACGAACAGCAGCCCACAGAAGTCGAAACTTGTGCGAGCTAAGGATTATCGAGGTCTTACCTTTTTACGTGCGATTCCTATCACTTTCACGCAATTATTCACGAATATTAATTATATTAATTTATATTATAGCTACAGCAGTCGAAACGTTAGAAATCGCTCAATGTCAAAGCGGGACACTATAAAGGTATCATCCTACAGTGGTACAGTTAAGTACTTGATTATCCATCGCGTATATCTGTTACTTTTTGTACTGGTTGATTGTAACTGATTCATTCCAGATCGGTGTTTTGTTATTGTTTCGCTGCATAAGGTGTATACTGAAGGGTTAAATTGTGCCTTAGTAAAAAACTTCCATTACAGGCCATCTTAAATTTCATCATAATAATTGATGAATAAATTATGTCACCAACATATAGTTTGCAGACTGTTGCACTCGAAACATGATACGGCTGATCAGTAAAAATTTTGGTTATTATTAATAATCTTAGACTGTTTTTGACTAATCAGAGAAATAAATTCGATCTAACATTTTCGAATGCAAAAATCGAAAGAGTACAGTTTATTTCTACCGTTAAACTATTTTGGTACATTGAAATATTTATTCTGCTAAAACTGCAGACATTTTTTATCGCATTACAAACAACATACAATAATTTTTTTATTTGAAATTTTCACTTTATAGTAAATCTCGCAAGCACATAATTTTTACCATCAAACAGAAACGTTGCTGACATATAAACATTTTTTAGATCACGGGGATGGGGGGGTTGAACAGGCCATGTGGCCTCACAAGCGTTTCAACCCATCAGATCTGTTTTTCGTTACAGGTATGTATTTCTTGGAAGTAGTGGTTTTGGTGTATTTCCACTTGTGGTCGTGCCACTTGCGGCCAGAACAATTTTCGTCCCACTTGCGGTCCATCGATATTATGAAAAGAAAATAATCTTAAGAGTGACTTGCGGTCACACATAAAGTTAATATACAAATTTCCACGCAGTGAAATGTCTACGTAAGGTTAGTTCGTTCTGATTAGATCATACTAAAAAGTTACTACTCACAAAATGTATTTTCACAAGGAAAAATGGGTCGGTGTACGAAAGGAGAAGTTAAAAATGGGTTAATTAATTAAATATATTTCAATATTTTAAAGAAATTATCAAATTTTCTTTGACCGCAAGTCAACATTTTTTCTTTTGATAACATCGATTGACCGCAAGTGGGAAGGAAAATTGTACTGACCGCAACTGGCATGACCGCAAGTGGCATGACCGCAAGTGGCACTAATTCGTGGTTTCTCATGAAAAATTTCACTGAATCCGCATGAAGGACTGAAATGTAATCGACACGTGAGAATCATTTTCTTGATTTATAACAATTACGAAAATAAAGAGCAGTAGAAACACTGTGTTTAACCCAGTTGTAGGTTAACCAAACGAATAAACAACTGTGTGACGTCAGGCGAAGTTAATGATAACATTGTACGTGAGAACATCATCTCTTCATTTGCCACATTTTTTTAAACTGAAAAAATCAAAAATTTATTTTCTGTTTGATGCGAGGTTGCGAATTAAAGCACTTCTCAAGAACATTACATCAGTAATTTTTTTATACCTTCATCACAATCCTTGTCTAATAAGTCTTCATGTCAACAATACGTGACATCAATGTCCATTACCTACTTGATTAGATGTAATAAAATATATCAAAGGACATTGACATGATACACACGTGTACAAGTGCCTTATTCTCGTTGCGCGTGCTTTAAAGGTTCACTTGTGCACTCGTATTATAATATACTATTTTCGAGTTTACAGAAATAACTTTTGGATTTTTTTTCGGCAAATTTGGCTAATAATTTTTATATATATATATATATATATATATATATATATATATATATATATATATATATATATAACAAACATTTCCATTTTGTTACCAATAATTTAGTTATTTTTTAGAGTTTCAAAACTTTTGGAATTTTCTTCGAAAAAAACGGATTAAACACATATTTGTTTTTGATAAAACAAACATTTCCGTTTTGTTTGAATGGTTGCAAATTCATCAGAAGATGTAAACTGCTATTTTTCAACACTTCGAAATTTTGCAGAACTTTTGCAATTTTTTTCGTGCTAATAATGCGAAAATTCATCGAATCCTGGTTTTCAACATCTTCCGCTAAGAAAAAAGGATTGCAAAATCAGACATAATATCATTTCAACGTATTCTTCTTTCCACTATGAATTTTTAAAACTTTTTTAATTACTATTAAATTTTGGAAAAATCATGTCTACATGCACTGGCCTATTATGGGAAATGTCAGAATCACTTATTTGTTAATTTCTTAAACGTTTGGGGTCACGAATAATTATGTTCAAATTTTGAATGGGACATTCTATACATTTTCCCAGATTTAGATAATTTTACATAAACTGATCCCAATGAACTTTCATACTTGGTATCTAAAGTGGATACTTCAACATTAGGTACCTGAAAAATAAGAAGTGTCTACCATGATATTTTTTATTGAAAAATGTATCCTGGCAAACATTGCCAATAATAAAAGAGTCATTTGTTTCACTAGACCGACAATCTCGTGAGTCCCAAAAACTCATGTCTTGTACGAATGAAACATCATAATTTTTTTCCAACCACACATAATATCAAAAAAAACACACCAGATTTCATATACTGAACCTACGTCAGGTGAATAATTTTTGTCAACTTTGTCGTCTTTTCGATATAATACATAGTATACAGAGTTGAAAAGGGAAACATTCTCAATTGAAAATTTTCCCAAACATGTCTACTCTGGAGTTTGTCTTTCAGTCGCAGATGATTCCACATCTGAATTTATGTACATCTTGTTCATATTTTCAATAAAATCGGTATACAGAGTGTTCCAAACTCGATGGTCTATTAGACGTTTCTGGAGAACGGGACATTGGATTATTTAGAAAATTTGGTTTCTTGGGTAATCAATTCTGCTCTACCAATCTGAAATATTTTCAACGCTGCGGCGTTTCCGCTTATTTTGAAAAGCAGCAACAATTTTGATATTTTAAATGACATACTTATTATTGCATTTTTCGCTTCACCGTTGCTTTTCAATTATTTTTGTTTGATACTTTTCTACACCTATCTTCAGCGGTCTTCGAAAAATTCATTGTTCTCCTTGTTTTTTTTGCAAAACATAGCTTCAATTAAATGTTTATTCCTGCGGTATTTGTATTCGTTAGCTGAAATTTTGGGTATAGTTCACCAATGTTCTGTGATTAGGTACGTGTAAAGGAATTTGTTCTCCAATATACGGGGTCACCCAAAATTTGTGATTTTACCGATGGATACAGAAATGGTAAAAAGAACGTTTTTTCAAACAGAACAAACTTTATATCATCGAAAATCCTGAAATACAATTAAAGTTCCTTTCAAATGATGTATCATGTTCCTATGCCTAAATAGCCAGGTTTCCGAAATAAAAGCAAGTTTCTAAAAAAATTCAATTATTTTCACATATTTTGTATTAGGTATCTATGAAATGTCATGGAACATGTCATTATGGAAATTCGATAATTAGTGCACCAATAAAAAAACGTTTGCGCGTTTATTATTTAAAATCTTATTTGAAAAGCATCAAAATGGAAGGCAATAACTATTCAATTGTTTTGATGACATTGTTTATTCTTCATGGTCAATGAGAATAAATTGTAGTAAAAACATGAAGACGGTTCTTGAAGTGTGTTGAAGTATATGACTGATGACGAACTGATTGTCCATAGAATAATTAATTCCAAACTCGATGGCCTATTATAGACATTTGAGGATATACATTCTTGAAATTTTGTACTTCGAAACATATTTTTACTGTTGCAGTGTTGCCACATCTATACTTGCAACTAATATCAACTTTGGAATTTTACATGGAATACCCAGTATTTCATTCAGTTTTTGAATTCCACTGACAAATACAGATAACTTTCACAAAAACAGAATGAACTACTGTGAAAGTTGATATTAGTTACAAGTAGATGTGTCAACACTGCAACCTTCTCTTATCGTGGAGGACAAAATTTCAAGTAGACATTTATCTCACAGATCTCCAAAAACGGCTAATAGGCTATCAAGTAGAATACCCTGTATATTAATTAATCATTCTGTGTTCAATAGGTTCGTAATCTTATCAGTCATAGACTTCAATATAGTACAGAACCTTTTGCATGTTTTTGCTACAATTTGATAACATTGACCATGAAGAAAAAACAGTTTCATCAAAACTTCACTTGATTCTTTTTCAATAAAATTTTCGATAATGAACACGCAAACGTTTTGATTGTCGAATGTTTATAATGACATGTTATATAACATTTCCTAGCTACCTAATAATTATAAAATATGCCAAAATAATCCAATTTTATGGAAACTTGCTTTCAATTCAGAAACCTGACTATTATTATTATTTAGTTGAAGGAATAAGATGCATCATTCGAAAGGAGCTTAAATTGTCTTTCAGGATATTCGATAGTTTACTGGGTGTTCTATATGGAAAAATGCACATGACTGATACACAGGATAGTGTTGAACTACACTCAGAATTTCAGCTTTTTGTGAATCCAAGTACCACGATAATAAATATTTGATTGATGCTATGTTTTGCACAAAAAATAAGGAAACCAATGAATTTCTCGAAATCCGCTGGAGATAGCTAGGCATAGAGAATATCATACAGAAATAATTGAAAGGCAATTGCAAAGCGAGAAATGCAATAATGAACAGGGTGTTTCATTTAAAATATCAAAGTCGTTGTTTTTTTTTCAATATAAGCGCAACGCCGCGGTACTGGAAATATTTTGGATCGATAGAGCGGAACTAATTACCCAAAAAACCAAATTTCAAAATATTCCTATATACCTTTCTCCAGAAACGTCTAATAGCCCTTCGAGTTTGGGACACCATGGATGTCATATAATAAGTGTTATAATATCTAGTATATTATGCAATGACCATTTAATGATAGAAATTAGACACGAGCATAAAATAATGACATGAGCCGTGGGCGAAGTCTTAATGAACATAAGTATATTTAATAGTCATTTACAATTTATTTCTGAAATTTATTATTTTACCTTTTGATTGTCATTTGGGAAATATGAAAACTAAACTTGGGAAATATTATGGAAACTATCATAAAGTTAGTTTGGTAGTTGTAATTTTGCTAATGACGTTGGCCGAATGAATAATCCAAGTTTTCGACTTCGGGCGCTAAACGAAACTTTGTCCAAGAGAGCATTACATTTTTTACCTTTCTTCAAACTAAATTTGCAACAACATGAAGATAGCATCTTCGCCGTAGGACCAACTGTTTCCGAAATACAGATTTTCAAAGTTTATCAATTTTTTAGAACTCGGAAATTTTTAGCAATATTTTGTTGCTCTGTGGGAATGTAGACACTGTAGACTTATTTTGTTCCGGAAATGCTTCTTCCGATATAAAAATGGGCGCTGAATAGGCTTGAGGGGATCTACAGATGAAACACCCCCTACATTTTTCGTATATCTTATTGTTATCCCTGTCTGAATGATTCATGACAATAAACCTCTATAATTTTATCCATCTCAAAAATTCTGAAAAGGACGATATTCATCCAATAATATTGTTCTGCTCCTTTTACTTATCATTTGGAGATCTTATGAAAGAAAATAAGAATTATTTAAGATTATTTTAATTTTAATTTCAAATTTTTTTTTTCAAAATTAAAAATTAAAATTAAAACCGCCACAGCACAATATATATATGAAAGTTGGAATTTAGTCGCTATTTTCCATTGTACAAGATAACCTCTCTTGGAAGGGATTCTTGTTTTAAAAAGAAACATTCTCAATTGAAAATTGAATCAATACATGACTCCTCTGGAAATGGAAAAACCCTACGATAAAATTGAAGTTACTTTTTTGTAATATCTAACAGAAAACTACTACTTCCCCGGCTAAAGCCACGCTGGACATTGAACTACATCTGATAGATATTGAGAAAGACCCTATATAACTTGAAGAAAAAATCTGAAAGTGAAAATTTGCATTTTCATTCAGATAGTTGATTATTTATTAAATGTCCAGTTTCCATTGGAGATTCTTATCTATAAATGAGATAAGAGAGAATGTTATTCAGAAGGATCACTCACAGAAAATCGCTCATTCCATTGATTTCCATTGCATCTCGTTCGCTAGGCCTCCAATACATTTTGGTTGACAAAAATCTATTTCACTCTTCTAAGATCATCAGGGAGGTCGGAAGAATTGAAAATGATACTCTTCAGAAGCAATTTCACACTGTGATGATGGAATTATAGGACTTCTTCAGAGAGCTGATTTCTCATAATAACTGATTTGTCATCTCTTCTGCTTCACTCTTCTAAGATCATCAGGGAGGTCGGAAGAATTGGAAAACATACTCTTCAGAAGCAATTTCACACTGTAATGAGGAATTGTTGGACTATTTCTTGTGCGGTGAAACTTTGAAAATATTTTTCTGACATAAAACCTGTCATGGGTATGGCATGTTGATTTCATTGAAATGCCATACCCATGACAGGTTTTATGTCAGAAAAATATTTTCAAAGTTTCACCGCACATAGTCCAAATGATCTTAGAAGAGTGAAATAGATTTTTGTCGACCAAAATGTATTGGAGGACTAGCGAACGAGATGCAATTCTCGCATCAATGGAATGAGCGATTTTCTGTGAGTGATACTTCTGAATAACATTCTCCCTTATCTCATTTATAGATAAGAATCTCCAATGGAAACTGGACATTTGATAAATAATCAACTATCTGAATGAAAATGCAAATTTTCACTTTCAGATTTTTTCTTCAAGTTATATAGGGTCTTTCTCGATATCTATCAGATGTAGTTCAATGTCCAGCGTGGCTTTAGCCGGGGAAGTAGTTGTTTTCTGTTAGATATTACAAAAAAGTTACTTCAATTTTATCATAGGGTTTTTCCGTTTCCAGAGGAGTCATGTATTGATTCAATTTTCAATTGAGAATATTTCTTTTTAATTTAATTAATTTATTGTACACAGTATAATAACAAATTAACAGTATTTAAAAACGAAATATACAGTGACCGCCAGAAAGTATGTACCATACGGGAAAAAAGTTTATTATTAGAGTATTGGAAAACCATTTTTATTGAAAATTTTGTGCATGTCCGATAACCTAAAAATCGATTTCGACACATGTCAAGTCCCCACTAGTATGGCGACAAATTAGAAAATAAGCCCCAGATGGCATTTTGATGGCAGACGGCATTTTGTTCGCCCCAGATGGCACTGAATTGAAAAATATGGTTTTTGCCAGATCCCTCGCTGTTACATTGGTTCGTATCAACAGTTATATCAGAGTTCCAAGACTATTGTGGTGATATAGCAATCTAGAAACGTTCTGGTTCCCGGATTATAATCAAGTTTCGATGATAATCGTGCATGGGCGTTTCACTTCGCACATAAACTTAATAGTGCGTCAAATTAAAGAGGCTTAAAGTTTATGTGCAAAGTGAAACGCTCATGCAGCATTATCATTAAAACTTGATAATAATCAGGAAACGTGATGTTTCTAGGTTGCCATATCATGACAGTAGCCTTGGAATTCTCATATAACTGTTAGATACGAACCAATGTAACAGCGATGAGGGTTCTGGCAAAAACCATTTTTTCAATTCAGTGCCATCTGGTGCGAGGAAAATGAGAAAGTCATGTCATTATCATCAAAATACAAATGTTCCACTACAGTCAAGCCATTCAGAAAAAAAAATTCAAAATACTGTTCCAAATTTTTTCGATGTATTACTTGAACTGTATGTGAGTATAACATTGAATTCCAAGCAACTTTTTCAAATAACTTTTTTCGGTATCTTGCCATCTCACCCCACTTTTGACCTCTTCATGGAATTTTTTTCCAATTTGCCGCGTGTCATTCACCATGTGTCAAACAAAATCGATTTTAAGGTTTTCGGACATGCATAAACTTTTTCCCAGGAATGTTTTTCCAATACTCTAACAACAAACTTTTTTCCCATATGGTACATACTATTTGGAGGTCACTGTATATCATATTTTCTCATAACTTCTAAAAATCATAATTAATTAGACAAAAAAAGGACCCGACACGGAATACATAGGATTTTGGTTGATTGCGGAATTCAATGAAACTCTGGTATTTTGTAGATCATGATCTGCGGGTAACACTTTAAATGGACCAAAATCAAATCGTATGATTAGTTTCGGAGAAACAGGGTGATTTTAAAAGTAGTTGCAAAAACAGAAAATTAAGGTAATTTATCACAATTTGAGACTATTTCTGGTTTATTCTAGTGATTTGGCTTAAATAAGCCATGCCTTTGGAAACGCAACATTACTATGATCCAAAACAGTATTTAGGATACCAGGGTCATTACAAACGTACTCAAAATATACTATTTCGACGTTGTTTCCTCCACTTATCAGAATTGAGATTATTTCTAGTTTCATTTCGAGATTTTTTGCTGACTTATATGTTTACCGTTTAGGAAAGCAACACTATTCTAATACAAGTACAGTATGTCACCATACCGAGGTAATCAAAAAAGTACTCAAATATTTCCTATTCCGAATTTATTCACTTCATTCTTTCAATAGCAACCTTGAAGAACCATAAGTGTTCAACTTTTAAAGTTATTATGTGGAAAACCTTAAGCCAAAATTATATTTTAAAAATACAAGGGCCATACAAAAAGTAACTCTACATATGTATCCGACTACTTGATGTGCATGTAATAATACTTCAGATTATTTCAGGAAGCTCATTTTCTTCTTCCTCAACCTCACGAACAGTGATATCTTGAACGCAGTCCAAAATATTGGTAGTTGGAAATATTCATATATTTTCAGGAGACTGTCGAGCTATCGAGCTATCGAGATGCGTCAAAAGACTTTGGAAGAAAACCACGTTAAAAATCACGTAGAACAAAATTATTTGATCAGACGTCGTGGAATTTGGCTAAACCTCATCGGGAATCAGAGTGATTTTCCCAGACTAAAATTAGATGTAACTCTTGGAGTTTTTCAGTAGCGGCTGTCTTCATCGTATATACGTTCTGAATTGAAAGTTGATATAAATGCACACGAAAATTTCATAGCCAATGTTGATGATAATATCCACTCTAACCCCAATGTATTTTGGAGTTACGTAAAAAGTAAGAGAAATGGCAGGCAGCAGAGTTCTGATTTCGAAGTTGATGGAGAAGTCACATATGATCCCACATGTATATCTCAGGGTTTTGCCAACTTTTTCAGCTCTATATATGAACCAGTTTCATCTACTTATGACATTCAAACCATAACAAATATTTCCAACGATCATCCCCAACGAAGTAGTGAAACTCTGATTTCAAAAATAACCGTTCGTGACATGGAAGAAGCATTTAAAAAACTGAAACCGAAAAAATCTGCAGGTCCGGGGAATACCATGCTATCTGTTCAAGGTGTGCAGTGAATATCTACTGTATCCTCTGATGATGATTTTCCAAAAATCTCTGGAGAGTGGTATTTTTCCTGATACATTCAAATGCACTAAATTGACTCCAATCCACAAAAAGGGAAAAACTAATATTGTTTCAAATTACAGACCTATCGCTATTCTGAATTGCCCGGCAAAATTATTCGAATATATTATTTATGACAAAATTTATGGTCATATAAAAAATCTTCTGTCTCCATCTCAGCATGGGTTTTGTAAAAACAAATCTATTTAAACTAACTTGAGTACGTTTGTGGACAAATTTGATGAATTCCTGAATATGGGGAACTTTGCCAATGCGTTCTACAAAGTACACCATGACATTATTTTGGCTAAGCTTTTGAATTTTTTGTTATCATACCTTTCTAATAGGGTACAATATGTTTCTTTTCAGGGAAATGAGTCACTGTCTTTTTTGGCAAAGTCTGGAGTGCCTCAGGGGTCAAACTTGGGTCCTCTTTTATTCTTGATTTTCATCAATGATCTACCTGATACTGTTTCACAAATTCTCTTCTTTACGCTGATGACTTCAAAAATGTTCGTTCGTTCGTTTTGTATTACAACAAGAAATTGACCTCATTCACGAATGGTCTGTCTCGAACAGGCTGTTATTCAATATGGATGAGTGCATCATTATGACCTACAATAGGAGCACTAATCCGAACAATTTTGTTTATACAATGGATGGTATAGTAATTTCCAGAGTCGATGGAGTTAAAGATTTGTGTGTTAATTTTCAAAGCAATTGCAAATGCAGTGATCATATTAATAAAATTGGTACTGAATCAATGAAGATGCTGGGTTTTCTTAAAAGATCTACTATACTGACTTCACTAATATTGATTCACTCCAGTATCTTTATTTTTCCCTGGTTTAGAGTCGTATGGAATACACTTCAATCATTTGGGACCCCTCAAATTTGATTTGACTCAGTTTAACCAATCCGTGATGAATTATATTCGTAGTTGTCGTCAATTTACTCAAAAAAGTCAATTTGATTATTCTCTTTTCTGTTTATTATAGTTTCTGATGTATCATATTCTATTTTCTCCTTGTTTTTTTTGTTTCTTTTTTAATGAATGTTCACCATGATTCTAGTTAAAATCACTTAGTATTTAGTTAGGAAACATGTAATTAGGTTAATCCTGTATGTTTTCTATAAATAAATAAATAAATCAGGATATGGGCCAGGATGGAAGACAATGCATTGATATAGATACGAAACTCAATGAAAATGGTTTTATTAGAGTCACAGTATTTTTCAGCCATAAAAACGATACTAAATATCAGTTGTTCGTGAGATTTTATATGGATGCAAAAGAAATAGCAAGACATTACTGCACATGTGGTTCGGGTGCCATAGGGTGGTGGGAATGTGCTGCCATGTGGCAAGTACCATTTGGTACCTCAGCTACGGCATATCATGGAAAATATAAAATTTCCATCCACCAATACTTTGGAATGTCACTGTTCGTGAGGTTTCGGAATAAGAAGTTACTTTTTGTATGGCTCTTGTAATTTAAAAATATAGGTTTCGCTTAAGGTTTCTCACATATAAACGTTAAATGGTCAACATTACTCAGCCAAAAAATCTCGAAATCAAACAAGAAAAAATCTGTATTCTGATAAGTGAAGTAAAAAACGTCGAAATAGTATGTTTTAAGTATGTTTGTGATGACCCTGGTAACCTTACTACTGTTTCCAAAGGCATAACACTTTAAGCCAAATCACGAGAATTAACTAGAAATAGTCTCAATTTGTGATAAATCACCTCAATTTTCTGTTTTTGTAACTACTTTCAAAATCACCCTGTTTCTCCGAAACTGATCATACGATTTGATTTTGGTCCATTTAAAGTGTTGCCAGCAGATCATGATCTACAACATACCAGAGTTTCATTGAATTTCGCAATCAACCAAAATCCCATTTATTCCGTGCAGGGTCCTTTGTTGAAAATACAAGAAAACAAAGAATATTTATGGTGAAAAAAATTAAATAAAGTGAATGAAATAATTACCTGTTTAATTTCTGGAGTTGAAGTGAAGTACATTCTGCTCTCTTGGAAGAGCGCGATTGAGCATTGTCAGTTTTTCCACTGGAAATATCTGCAGCTGGGTCGTCGATGTCTTCTTTATCAACTGTTCACAATACATCCTCCAGTATCTCGATATCTGACAGATCGTCGATTTCTGAGTGTGGAAATTTTCCACAAGTTAAAAAAAAATCTTCTATACTTACCACCTTTTGCAACATATAACCCTGTTTCGAAGATCTACTGATTGTAGCAACACGAAATAGCCAATATGAAGAAAAGTAGAAAATATGATTTTTTTGAACTATTTTGGATTTTTGACAATGTTGCGTTCGGTACTCGAGTTCGAAAACTTGGTCATTAATTCGGCCAACATCATAAAATACTCAGCAATAAATCAGAACTATCGGATCTGACGCAAGGTCCCCCATTTTTAGGCGACAAGGTTAGTGGACTATTTATGATAGAATACTGTACTCTATTGAGTCCGAGGGAGTAGCTCAAGACCATCTTCAAAACAAAAATATTCATATAGACACATCTCCCCGCCTTATCCTTGGCAGATGTGGGCTTTCGAATTTCTTACGAATATGCACGCTACTCGTTTTTCAGTAATATTTTCGTTATTTCAGCTAAAATCACATATGTTCGAAAAACCCGCAGAACAGGTGAAACAACCAAAATTATGTGGCTTGGATCTTGTATCGCTGAATATTCAAAGAGGCCGAGATCATGGCTTGCCAGGATACTCATTGTGGAGAGAACACTGTGGCCTGAAACGTCCTAGCAGTTATGGCGATTTGAAAGACGATTTCCATCCAGACGCTTTATATAATATTCAAACAATTTACAAGTCAGTATTTTTTTTGCATTGAAAACTAATCATACCAAGATACAACTGTAATCTATAATCAGACATCAAGTTACTTTGAATATTAGCGCGTATTAAGCCGGTCCCAGACACATCGCGAGAACTAAGGAGCACAAACATTTCTGAGTATGTTCAAGTACGAGCAACGAGCCATCAGAGCTCCCACACGACTTGCACTTTTCATTCGCAAATAATCGTGAGTTGCACTCACACGCCCCTTCCCGAGTAGGTTGGGCAGTTGTTTACTATCGACGAGACTTGAACGGTGAATCAATATTAAAACGCCAAAATCATGAACGAAGATTAGCAAACTGAGCTGCGTACGTTGTGCTATGTGGATTTCTACCACTTCGAAAAGCTAAAAGACGCAAGAGAAGGTGGTGGATGTTATCCCTAAACAAGACTAGAAATTCAAATATTTGGTCGGACAAGTATTTCAATAAATAATAAACTTCCGTATACACATATTTGCTTCTGCAAGCCAACTGAGGACAAGGACAAATTAACAATATACTTGTATAGACTCGCAATTGACACGATGCGTGTGGGAGTACCGCGCTCATTGGAAATCCAAGTAACCACGAGTATGAATTTCCTTTGACTCGGTACAAATTTACCGACAGTCTGCGTGTTTGGCAAATATAGGCAAGTGCGAGTGCGATAAGCAAATATTCGCGAGCATCTCTTCCCACACATATCGCAAGTGCCCGTATTTGCAAATATTCGCGATGTGTCTGAGACCGGCTTTAACCACTATATTTTGGAATAAAAAACGAAAAGTAAATAAATTCAGTTACTGCTAACAGTTCCTGAACAGATGTTTATTATCTGTACGAAATATTTTTGTTTAGGTTCTATCCTCGTTTCCAAAGCACGAAATAATATTAGCATTTTTTTTTCAGAGATGTTGATGACATTGACTTATATTCCGGCGCACTGAGTGAGATTCCGATAGAAGAGAGCATATTGGGTCCAACAATAACTTGTGCAATTCTTGACCAGTTTTATAGAACAAAGCATGGTGACCGGTTCTGGTACGAAAATGCTCAGCCACCACAAGCTTTCACTCCTGAACAATTAACAGAATTGAGAAAAACTTCCTTAGCAACAATTATATGCGACACATCTGACGGTTTGGATACTATTCAACAAAAAGTCATGGAGAGAATGGGACCCAGAAATAGTTACAAAGCTTGTTCGGAATTGGAGAGACCCAGCTTCGCATCTTGGAAAGAAAATGTGTATCATTTAAAAATGCCTGAAGATTCATTTGGTGTTCAAACGATAGGCCAAGCAGGATGAACTTTTATTCAGAAACTTTAAATACTTGTATAAATTACTTGTTGTTCAATGGATTTTCATTCATTCCTTTCAAATAATTCAGAACTAATCATACTTTGGACCTTTCGATGATAACGACGCAAAAAAGTATGGCCGACAGCCGCATTCATGCGACATTTATTTAGTTTGTTTGCATGCTTATTTAATTTTTCTCAACTTGCCTGCAGACGTACCAACTACTTTTTACATCACTATATGCCAGAGCTGTGCCAAGCACTGTGCTTAGTGCTTGTCTTAAGTCTCTGTCCATTTGTGCTTACGAGCACATTTTCAAATCGTTGATTGGTGCTAATAAAAAGTGATGCGAGAACATGAAAGTGCTCGCGAGCACTCAGTCTCCGCCGCTTATTTCCAATAGTCACGGAGAGTAGCACCGAGTAACTCCGATTAGATCTTGATCTGATCTCACAGACCACAAATTAAAACCAGCCATTTACTTCAGATGATGTTCAGCTCCGGTTCCCTTCTGTGGGGTAACACAAACTTTCGATTGAAAAACTTGCCGGCCATATTGGAGCCACCATCTTGATTTTATTGACCATATAAAAAAGTCATCACGCATTGTCATCAGAACTATAAACACTAGCCAAATTTGAAGTCGATTGGATCGTTGGATAAAAGTAAGTTATTCAGAAAACTTGTAAAATTGAAAATACTCAAATCTGCGTCTAAGACTCCAAGAAACCACTTTTGAGTTTAATACTTGTAACTAAAACATAGAAAAGTTCTGAATGCGGTATAATTAATACGTACAATTAATTCACCTCAACCCTTTTGGTCATGGTATCCAAAATTTATAGTAAACAACTGTATTGTTTTTTTTTTGTGTACAGTAACTGTTTAATCCGATTATTGTTGACCTGGTTTTATAAGTTGGTATTTTAGTTGCCAACTGTAATTTTTTCCGTCATCTATCGGATAATTACGAAGTATTTCATTAAAGAAAATTTCACCTGACGAGAATGGACAAATCCTATCATCTGGGTTACCAGCTTGGTGTATGTCATTTTTGAACTTACGTACGTGTTTTACGTACTCGATTCAAAATATATAAACATTTTCTCACTATTTTGTAGTTTTCAACATGAATTTCGGTGTGCTAAATTAAGTACACTGTGAGCTAGTGGCATTGCATATGTGGTCAGGGCCGGAGAGAGAGGGGGCAGGGGGGCAAATGTCCCGGGCCCGGAGACTGATGGTATGAATAGAAAAGGGGAGGAGGTAGGGGCCCAGCTGCATACTCCTCCCCAAGCCCAATGCTGGCTCTCTCCGGCCCTGTATGTGGTAGACATAACCTCACTTTATATCATTAAAAATATTTTTGTTATTTTCACAGTACCATTGATTGATATGGCTATAAGGTTATCAGGTTATCAGAATCTATTATCAATAATGGAAAGCAATGTATCTGATGGACTGTCAGTACAAACGAAAGTGACTTGAGTTAGGGCACTAATTTGGAGGCTTCTGAGGGTAAACTTCATGAGTACGAAATTGATTTAGGATGCTCGTTTATTTACTTGGACATAAGTTCAGAGGACGAACAAGAAAACGGGGAGTTTCAAAAACTTACATTGTAATTGATACATATAAAAAAAAATTCTCAAAATATTACAGAGAAACGTTGATCTATATACGTGCTGTAACGTTTTTTTGTAATTATCTGTACATCTATCGAAAAAATTGCTTCAAAGTAACTGCATTTTTGAGAATTTTTTGTGAAAAAAGTGGATTGAAATATCAACTTCCATTACAGCACGTACCTAGAATCGAATGTCCTTTAGAATCATGTCCGTGTTTGAAATCGATACGAAGAACCATCAATCGACTCTTTTACCCTAAAAGCGCACCATATATGATTGCGCTCACGCAAAGTTTTATTGAACCAATTTTTTTGGTCCAATTAATCCGTACAGTTTATTTCTACGTATGTGTTGTTTGGAACGATTAGTGGTTAAAATGTAATCAATTTATCTTTGAACGGTGATCTTTCGCCACTTTAAAAAATATGACCGATTGAAAGTCCAAATTGAAAAGAGACGAGGTTTTTGGCGATAACTGGTATTCAAGAGTTTAAAAAATGTGCGTTGTAAAAGTTGAACATGGGCGAAAGAAATTGCTGCGTTACTTGTTGGAATGATGAGGTTACATAGTAATAAAAAATTAAGAAAAATGTGTATAAAATTTAAAATTTTGGTTTTACGAATCTCTCAGGATTTCGTCGGAGAAGGGAGATCCGGGACCTACAGCTTACGTAAAAGTGGATTCCGAACCATTTTAGATACGTGGCAGGCGGTGGGAATCATATCCAGGCCGGGCAGTCTGGGCGAGAGGCAATTTTGACGGATTTATCGCAGATGTATCGTCGTGTATATATCAAAAAACAAAATCTATCGCTTCAACACATTGTCGTGGATTTATCGTACTACTTCTATAGTCCCCTAACGAACCGTTTTATCTGTGCAATTTCGGAGATCCAACGAAAGATCGGTAGATAAATTGTTCCGTGTATATCTAATAATAAGAGCTTCTAATCACATTTTATGTATTTTTCAAGGATGTCGTCTAAATTATACAAGAATTTGTTTACCATTGCTACTAGATCTATAAATAGTTATTCAGTGATGTTAATTCAATGAGTCTTCCCTAGCTAGCACAAGTCTATCGAAGACTTCTGAGGGTTGCGCGTAGGGGTGCAACCGGTTGACGGGAATAACAAAAAATAAATAGATACCACAAAATTCAGCATGAATTTCTTCAAAGTAGACAATCAATGGTATAGGTTTTAAGCGGATTATATCATTAAAGAATATTGTAACACCTCCATGTGACTTTTACAATTCCTACAAAGATAATTAGCCAATTTTTAGCCAGGGATATTAAGTAGTTTTAAGTTTTATTCTTTTACCAGTATTCGGAGACAAATAAGAAACTGAACAGGTCATTTGAAAATGATTCAACATGAATCTTGTTAGATAAACACTGGGTGTTGATGTGAAATACACTCACTGAATTATCATAATAGATGAGTTTCAGTAAACTTGCTTTGTTCAACTTGCTGATTTTAACTTATTTATGCCAATTTCTTTCCGATTTGTAAACACTGAAAACGAGGTGGTTGGCGGTTATTTTCTGGGACGTTACGAGATATCACTAAAAATAAGACAATTTTCGTGTTTTCTGTTGAACTAGTAAAGTCAAGAAAGGGATGCTGGCAAGTTCTAAAACAATACTGCTCGCGAGCATTTTACTATTGCTCAATGATTAGTGCCTAAAAGCACTTTTTTGAGGGCTTACTGTTCGGTGCTCGCGAGCTCGGCACAGCTCTGCTATTTGCAAACGTACAAACTGAATGTTACAATAATGTCGACATAAAATTGACCCTAAGCATAGCTGAATTTATCTTCTCTCTATTTGAACATCCAATGTCACATATCTGTTGAATACAAATATGTAATGTTGTGGTTGTCTGATTTTATGAGACTGTGTTAGCAGCATTTATACATTAGTAGGCTTCAAGGCATGCAAAATATGCCATATTGCTTTCGAAATAACACTCAATATTAGAAACATTAAAAGTACACGTGTTTGGTTTTTCCATCTGTAAAATATGTGCTTATATTAACGATAAAACAGAAAGAAGTTCACATTTACAATAAAGAAAACAGTTTCGGATAATTCAACAGGTGATTAAATAATACCATATTATAAAAAAATATCAAATTTTATTCACTGTCAATATGAAAATCATCTGGATTCAAAATATTATCTTTCAAAATCAAGCAGCTCGCTCCCGTTTAAATTTTTTATTTTACTGTTATAAGTTAAAAAAAAGTATTCGACTGAATTCCTCATAACAGATACACTTACATTGTATGCTTGAAAGTGAAATAAAATATAAAAACAATCAATATATAATGGACGGAATAGATACCACTTCAATATAAAATATAGCACAAAAAATTGTTTGTAAAAATCAGATCTTTGTCTTGAATTAACCACTAACAAATATTGTCACAACACAAAAACAATGAAAAATAAAGAATATCAATACTAAAAATCTACATAAAAGAGTATCATAATTTTCTAATCAGAAAATGTATTGCTATTGCAGAAGCAACAGTAAATAAACTATTTTGTAAAGGTATAGCTGTGCTGCGGAAAAATTGCGGCTTGCCTGAAAATTGAGAAGAGTAAATATAAAACAATTGTATTTCAGTTGAATCATACATAAACCTAAGAAAGTTGATTCAACGCACCCATTTGGAATTCTTTCTCTGGCGAACTCATACGGCCATCGCCACCATTTGAATATGCCAGAACTCTCAACTTGTATTTCTTCCCGGGAGAAAGATTTGATACATATCCTTCCAATAAACCACCAACAGGTATTATTGTATCATTAGCGGTGCTCAGATCTTGTTCGCTCTCCCAAACACGAATCTGAAAATAAACGGTGATTTTCTAAACCCCTCATCATCATATTTCATTGTTGAGTAATGTTACTTTATTATGCCAGAATGGTAAATTCCAAAGTCATTAATGGCAGAATTAGTTCCAATGCAGAACAGTTTGAATATTTTGTATATTAGGCGAAATGATCTATAATTTGTCTGCTTGAAAATAACTCCAAAAATATTAGCAAAATTTCTCATTAATTGAGAACCACGTGTTTCGAAACAAAGTTTGTCATACTGATTATCAAGGCAAGTCTCAATTAATCACTTACTTTAAAGCCTTGTAGGGGTTCTTCCTCTTGTGAAGGTTGCACATATCGCCATTCAACTCTAACTGTTGAGGGGTTGATGCCACTTACAGAAACAGACAACGGTGGTTTCTGTGGAGCTTTCCTATAAGTTCGTTCTGAAAACAGGAAAGATTAGCTGAAAAGTAGTTCAAAAAATGTATTCTCACCTATGAATCTTTCACTTTCAGGACCTTCTCCAGCAGCATTGTATACCATAGCTTTGACAAAGTAGTATGTATCAGGCTGAAGACCAACAATAAGTGCCCAAGGTCGTGTTGTTCTCGACAAATAATATACACTATCCTGTTCATTAGTTTCCTTCTTCCAGTATTTAATCTAAAATAATCGTCACCTCAATTAAGATTTACTCGAATTTGCATTTGTTGGTTGATACATAATCAAGGGAACATTATCGATTACAAAAAAATTTTATATCTAGAGTTTAACCTCAAAAAAAAATAACAAATTGGGATTGACACAAGTAGCTTTCGTAATGAAGCATAAAAAATGGCTGAACATATCTATGTCAGCTTCCTACTGCATTGAGTTGAATGGAGATATATTTAACAAAAACATATTTTCATAAAAGTCACTTTTGCATTATCTATGGAAACATTCGTTTACATGATTAAATCCTATGGGACTTTGAAATCCTCAACCTTCGTAATTCCAATATGATGATATTTAGTGACTATTCCCTTATATAATTATAATAAATTCAAATCTCATTCATTAATCATAACACAGAACACGTGACAATGAGTTAACTGAATATATTGCTAAAATATGCACATAAATAATAATAGTACTCAATAAGTAAATAAAGATTTCAACCCTAACAGTAAAGATTTATACCGGCAGCTCATTACAATAATATGAAACCCAGCTTTCCTATAATTTAACGAGAGACTATAAATAGTATCACAAGATCGGGAATAAAAATTCAATTCGCCGTCGATGGCCGCTAGAGTCGCTAGTGTAAAAAATACGAATTAATTCGCGAAATGCGCTCAGAATTTTGGCGCGAAACTATGTAATGGTGATCGGCTGCCAAATTCCATAAGAGATCATAGTATTTCATTTTATTTTCATTCAAATTTGAATTGATTATGGAAGATGTCGAAAGTTGAAGTAAATTTGTCAGACATTTTCACATACGTAGGTATTCGTCAAAGGCCAATTAAAGAAGGCAACACTTTGATTTTTATCGGAAAACGATGGAAAAAAAAACTTTGACTGTAGTACGTTTGAAGCATTTTGGGGCACTGCACAAATACGCCTATTGTTTGGATTGCTTAATTCTGCCGCAATTTCGGTTATTATATTCTGAAACTATGAACATGAAGAAAAATCACCAAACTCAATTTAATGTCCAAAACTCATTAATTATGAGAAAACAGATAAAATAGATACACTAGCTCTTATGGCAAAACAAGACCTTGCAACATTACATCAGTTCAACAAAATAATTATAGGTGTCGCACCCTTCGCGCAGGTCGCGAATTTGAGCAGCAATAGCAGTGTTTATAGAGATTTGTCTATAAACAATGGCAATAGAATTGCGACATCCTCCGGTCTAGTTGAATCTCCCGTTTGCAGATGTTTTTCGACGACACCTGGTTTCAGTTAAAATATTTTCAAATTGCTGACAACTTCCAATAATACTGGAAATGTACGCCAACTGCATTATATGAAATGTCATAATTTTTACTAAATTTTTGCGGAATATCAAGCAACAAAAATGTGAATTTTAGAGCTCAAACATAATTCTGTGGCACTGCCGGTTTCACCAGAATTATTCCTGGTTTTAATTTTCAACTGGAACACCTTGAATATTTTCACATTATTGAAATCTAGAACAAATTCTGAATGTTATTACCTGTTTATATTTCATCTTCTAAATCAATATTTTGAAATATTTAGGCATCTGTATGTTTTCATTTTCTAAATAAATATTTTGAAATATGTTTGTAATTTTTTTTGCATCGTTCCATTAGACTCTCACTATTCACTTAACGGGGTGCACCATAGGAATTCCATTTGAGAAAAAAATTAGGAATCATAAAATTTTATTGTCCACTTCGACACCCCGACTTGTGGCAAGGTAATGCAATAAAAAAATTGATTTCATTTTGAATCCAACCGTAAGGTAATTCATTTACCTAACTCATTGTCAACCTGAAGTCACAATTTGAAACTAATGAAAATATGACGTAATTTGAGAACTCCGAACTTGTACGAGAATCGGTAAATTGGACGTTAAAAATTAATAATGGGCTCAATACAAAGTGGAAAATGTTTGGATGTAATAATTATCTATACCAATACAAATGAATGGTGAATCTATTCAGAGCAACTGGGAAGTTGTTCAAAAAATTGTGCGTAACTTGCTTTTGTTTCAAATTGAAAATATGGTCTGTCTTTATACATACAGTATTCGGTATCAGTCAATCATCGTTATGTTATTTCCCATTTCTTTCCTGGGCAGAAGTACCCATTCATTTGACTTCTACACTTGTACCTAGATGTAACTGATTTAACTTTTTTTTTCATTTTCAGAACGTTAAAGTCTTAAAAAGACCATGTCCAAGAAACGAATTTCATCCACATATTCAAAGTTTCAATCAAAACAAAACTCATTCATTATATCTTATTTGCAGAGTTGACTTGCATTTCCATTGCTTTCTTGACAAATACCACCGTTTTATTTGGCATTCTCGAAAGACAGCAGATATTAATTTCATTCATATAACATATGGTTGGATGCAGAATGAGCAAATTTGATAAATAAAAAAAATTGGGTGTATTCCATTTGAATTTCTGAATTTAATATAATTTCCGGAGATACTTTCTAGATACGGCAAGGTAGCCGAGTGGTTAAAGCGACATGTTTCAGTCACTTTGGCTGCCAGTCGGCGATGGTTCAAACCATGGCGACTGCAGAAATTTTTCTGATGGCCCGAGAAAGTGCTAGGAATCGCACGTAAAAAGGTAAGACCTCGTTAATCCTTGGCTCGCACAAGTTTCGACTTCTGAGGGCTGCCGTTCGTAAGGGGACGACAGCTGGATAACGGAAAAAACAATTTTAACAAAAAACAATTTCAGATTCCAGTATGTATCATAGTACAAATAATAATAATAATAGCCGTTTTCTACCCACACAGGCTATGCCACACTCGACGAGTGTTTATGAGGGAGTTTTATTATCATTATTATCTCTCCTACAACATATTCAAAAGTATATAAAAATAGCAAGACAACTTCGAAAAGGTTGATAACGGATTATTCTATAATTTGCCGCCTTTTTGTTGTTAATTAGCTGCGGAGAAAAAAAAATTGTCGTTCTTTTTTTTAATAAAATATGCGATGTTTTTAATTAGTTGCAGAGAAAAAAAATTGTCGATCTTTTTTTTAAATATACGATGTTTCGCTAACTTCATATGAAGTTAGCGAAACAACTTCCGCAATTTCTATTTTTTCACAGGTCTGAAGTATCCATAAAATGCCACCTTTTTTGTAGCTAATTAGTTGCGGAGAAAAAAATGCGATGTTTAATAAATACACATGGATGTTGACAAACAACTTTCGTAATGTTTGTCTTTCATCAAATTCAAAATATTAATTTATCATGAACTCTCCACTCCCTAGTCATCCTCGTATTCTATACCATTTTCCTCAAAATAACCAACGATTCTATAAAAAATATTTATTTCTGAATCTTTCATCCTAATAATAGAAACAGAATGATGAAACCTCAAAAGTACTTACATTGAAATTAACTTTCATTCAAAATTATGAAAACATACTGATTACATACCGGAGTGAAACTAGCAAGAGGCAGCGCTACGATTCGATAAAATCGTGCTAGGTGTCGCGGCAGCGTATGGGTATTCATTTTATCAAGTTTATTTTCGTTCGTGTTGGTGAAATATTTTCATATAAACATGCTGGGAAAATGAAAACCTATTTTTCTTCAAAGCATAGTAGCTACAGGGAAAACCATGTACCCTTCATCAAAGTATCGAAAATGAATAAAATATAGTCTCACTGAAATGATGTTGAGACTTTATTTAATTGAAAAATACTCCATTCAAACCCATTCCATTCCGAGGAAATATCGAAATAAATGTTTCTGGATAATATTAATTTACAGGGGAGTGAAATGAACGTATATTTTGTAAAGGAAGAATATGCCAATTGGGTCAAAAACTTATGCTACTCCGTTCTAAAAGTTTTTCCGTATAATGAGTTTTTTATTTTTCAACCTTGGTCGTTTTCTGTATTATTGTATGATTTGAAATAACTATATACATTTGATGAAGCGACACTTAATCTTATCTTTATAAAAATGAAGTGTTGAAAACGTTGATTGTGAAAGTTGATTTTGTAGCATTGATTTGAACCACTTATTTAGAGAGTGCCGGAAGGGGGTCAGATGGATCCTAATTACAAAATCTATTTTCACAATAAAAATAATTCCACACTTCATTTTTCAACATTCTTCGCAAAAAAAACAGTAAAATGACGATAATTTTATCCAAAAACATTTATTTCGTTATTTCCACGGGATGGAATGGGTTTGAATGGATAATTTTTCAATGAAATAAAGTCTCAACATTATTGAAGTGAGACCAAAATTGATTAATTTTCATTAGTTCGATGAAGGGTGCATGGTTTTCTCTGTAACTACTACTAAGTTAGCGAATCAACGCGTTTTTTTTTAACTATACATTTTTTCCCGCAACTAATTAGCGACAAAAATGCGGCAAATGATAGATACTTCAGAACTGTGAAAAATTTAAAAAAAAGTTGTTTTGCTAACTTCATATGAAGTTAGGTGTCAAATTTCTCCTCAAAAATAACCAGACGGCGTAATGTACCAAATCTTGTTGCCACCCGGTATACCTACTGTCATTGCAGTCGAAAACCCACCAATTTCTATTAGTAACTAGCTCTATCGATTGGTCCCTGATTCATAACTGTGCCTTCCAATTTATGAATTAAACATTCATTGCACTATGTTCACTGTTTTTAGGTTTGGTTATGTAATATATATTCATAAAAGTAAATATATTTTTTCACTATCCATTACTATTTTATTCTACTTGAAAAATTGTGAGATCCCCCAATAGTTTTTTAATAACTACCCTCATTTTCAACCTATCCAGTATCATCCTACCCTAACGGTATGGCAATGAATTTCCGAGTATTTTATTTTCGTTATTTCTTTACAAAACTTATGGCAGATACCAGGTAGCCTGAGTAAAATCGTACCGAAACATATATTTTACGGACAAATGACGATAATTTTTTTCAATAGGAAGACCCCAGGACGACTCTTTGATTCATGCATTATTATCATGACAATATTGACAATTATCAGGACCATATTGTCCTCTACAAGGCATACTGCGTAAAATCGTATCTCAAAATCTGTCACCATTCCCCGGTCTATTATAATACACACTCGACCCGTAGCGAGTTTGACGTGACTTGTACCGAAATAAATGTCGAGCCAGCGTCTTTCACTACGTATCGTTCATAATCCCACCCCAGGTTTGGTGTTTGGGCCACTCTGTGAAAAAGTGCAGTATTTGATAAATTTCTGGTAAAACAGCGAACTTCGCTGCTGCCATCTGGCTGACAATGGCTAAAATTGGTAAAATTATCGCTAACAAAATGGCAGCCATTACCTGTAGTGAATAATTATCTACCCAAATTACTTTTCCGGTATTGTTCTCCCAAACGACTGATATGTAGGAGCTGATACTTTCCACACCTCTCATAATAAATTCAACGCAGGAGTTGGGAACTTTTCATTAGAATCTGTGACGAAAAGTTTTCAATGTTGTCATTTGTGAAACTAAATGCAGCTTCATTTCTAGGCTGAACTATATCTTCATAAAATATCACTACCTATTTCCAACCTTTATCTATGCACTACTTCAATCAATTTCAAGTTAGAGTTTTAATTCACAATAACAATACCTGCAAAAATAGGTCTGCATTCGCGTTTTCGTGCATGCCTCCTCTTAAATACAGATGGTGGAGATGGAGTAATATTATGTATGATAATACTGTGCCGTCGTACATACATCCCAGCCCCGGATATAGGAGGGCAAACCGGACCACCTGCCCCGTGCGGCATTTTCAGGGGGTGCCAAAATCATAATATATGTTTGAAAAAAAAACGTATTTCACAAAGAGCCTAGCATCCAGCGCACGTTGTTATTTCGATTATTCATTTGATATTAAGATGCCCTAAAACGCCGTGTTTTTAAACACATCCTAAGAATTTATGAACGTTTCCTAAGTCGAACGTTTAGAATGTGCATAGTGTACGTGATGTATGTGGCAGGAGAATCCCCGTCGCATCTAGAACTAGCTAAAACCGAACGGTCCGAATGTCGAATGTCAAGCGACGATCCCTGTTTGATTTGTTTATGTGGTTAACACTATTATATCGTAATTAGTTATTCAGTAAATTCTACATCTGTGATTCAAGTTGTATGACTGTAGAAGCTTGTTATTGGCATATTCGAATTTACTGGTTTATCTTTTTGTATTGTAGCTGTAACTTTTCAAGAGTGAACGTTGAAATACAAAAAGAGGATATTACTATCACTTCGCGTTCTGTGGCGGTAATGCTAGGTCTTGTTAAGATCTTGCAAGGAATGAAAGAAACATCGATAGAACTTTGTATCAAAGAAGCTGCACTTTATCAGAAAAGTTGGATATCGAGTCAATCCTTAAAAACAAACGAATTTCCAAAAAAAAAAAAGGCAACACAACGAAATCTGCGTGGACGAATCAAGAACGCTAGATCCAAAGATATAAAAGAAGTTTTTGCCAAAATTTTAACAGAAATTGAAGCAAGGGTAGAGAGCGCAGAGTCTGCATGAAAATTTCGCCTTCCTCAGTTGCCACGCGTTTTTAAATATGTCGACTGAGGATCAGCAGATGGAATGGAGCCGATCTAGCACGAACATTTTCGAAAGACTTGAATCCAGTTTTATGCCAGGAACTTGCTGTCTTCACAGAGCTAGTATTCGACCTGTTACAACATCTGTACAAGAAAGAAGCGTTTCCTAATGTTGGTATAGCTCTAAGGATATATTTCACATTACCGACGACATCTGCAATCTGTGAGCGAAGCTTCAACTAACTGAACAAACGCTGGAGAGAGGGTGCGCCACTATCAAGTTTCTGACCGGTTCGAAAAAATCGTAGATCGGGCTGAATAACTTCAAAACCTGTCTACCGACAGAATTGTAGTTCAATTACTCAATGTCATATTAATGAATCCACGACCTAAAGAAATAATTATGTGGAGGCGTTAGTAGTAAGAGTCAACTAGAGGCTATTCACATGGACTGTTACGCGGTGTATGTTGTTAATAATTGTCTGCTCGCTAGCTCTAAAATCGCTAGCTCTAAAATCGCAACCTCATGCTCAAGCTCAGTTAGGTTGGGTGTGGGTGAGCGTTAAATCGTAAGCCGTGTATCGTGTGTAAAGTTACTAATTTTTATGAATTTCTTGTTGTCTTTAGGTCAATCCAGTATGGTTATTTGTCTTAACGACATTTTGAACTTTTTTTTCAGCAAACGTGTTTCAAGAGATTATGTTGCATTAACTATTATCGAATAATAGAATGAGTTTTAAAATATTCAATACAGAAAACTACAACTTCTGTCGAAATTGTGAATGAGTTTTATTTTATTTTTTATATATTCTAATTCAGTTTTACTTTATTTTCAAATATAATTATAAAAATATTATCTGTTACATTAAGTTTGTCTTGCTATAGTATAGACATGTACTTTAAGAAATTGTTACTTTACACACTCTATGACACTAAATGAATATTTTGTTGTTTCCTTTCAATTATCTAACAAATTATTAGGAGAATTTCAATAAAGCTTGTCGCCCACTTGTCCGGCACAGCACGGCACGGCGCTGTCCGTCGCCTTACGGCGACGGTTAGTAGCATCGTCCTTTTTTTCCAGCTACAAACCGGCATTCTGAAGGTGCTGTTTGTTTATCGGCGATTTTGAGGAAATTTAGTTGACATCTAGCAGTGACATAAACATGTGTATCACTAGCAGTTCTGAAGACGAAAACGTCACAATAGTGGCCGCATTATTGAACGAAGAAGAAAATATTCAGAAAAAAAGATGAATGTGGGTCCATCCTATCAAATCTTTTCCAAGACCTAAAAGAAGACGAGCACAAATTTTTCCAGTATTTTAGAATTACTCTAGAAAAATTTTCAGAACTTCGATAGATATTCTAGAGCACGCATTACTTTGCAAAACAGAGAGACTGAGACTCCCCAGCCAATTTCGGACAAGTTGCTGCTGGCCAGCGCTGGCCGGTGACGCGCTCACTTGGCTAGTCCGTCACAGCACGTACCGTTGTTTGCCAGAAAGGATCGGAGAGCTTCAATCCTTTCCGGCATCAGACTGCTTTCGTGTCGTGACGGATGTGCCGTGCCGAGTTAGTGGGCGGTTGTCCACTTATTTGCATCGTTCCAATCCTAACCGTATTTTGACGGGTCGGGCCGTGCTGTGTTGGACAAGTGGACGACAAGCTTGATCCAGTAATCAGAGTTCAACTTCAGTCTGTTGGTCTAATTACCTACTAAAGCTTGTCGCCCACTTGTCTAGCACAGCACGGCCCGTCCCGTCAAAGTACGGGTATGATTGGAACAATGCAAATAAATGGACAACCGCTCACTAAACCGACACGGCACAGCCAAGAGCGTCCGCTGCCGGAAAGGATTGAAGCTCCCCGATCCTTTCCGGCAAACAACGGTACGTGCTGTGACGGACTGGCCAAGTGAGCGCGTCACCGGCCAGCGCTGGCCAGCATCAACTTGTCCAAAATTGCCTGGGGAGTCTCTGTCTCTATATTTTGCAAAATAATCAGTGCTCTAGAATATCTATCGAAGTTCTGAAAATTTGTCTGGAGTCATTCTAAAATACTGGCAACATTTCTGCTCGTCTTCTTTTAGGTCTTGGAAAAGATAATTAAACTATCCAAGATTTGCCCTCTTTTGATAGGATGGACCCACATCCTACTTTTTTTCTGAATATTTTCTTCTTCGTTCAATAATGCGGCCACTTTAATGACGTCTTCGTCGTCAGAACTGCTAACTGCTAGATGTCAACAAAATTTCCTCAAAATCGTCAATAAACAAAAAACACCTTCATTATGACGGTTCGTAGCTGGAAAAGTGGGCGAAGCTACTAACCGTCGCCGCCAGGCGACGGACAGCGCCGCGCCGTGATGTGCCGGACAAGTGGGCGACAAGCTTAAGGCTTCCCATGTTTGGACTAGTTGACAATAATAAATAAATCATTAAAATGTTCCGGCTTTACTATCCATAATTAATTTTATATAACTTCTTATAAGACATGAATTTTCCCTGTGCATGTACTCGCTTCATAAACGAAAATCTCTCAATCTCTGCCGGTAAGTAAAAAATCTGTATTACCGACAATAACTTAGCCGCGAAAGAGCCGTCCGGTAGTAGATAGGGCAACTGATCAAGAGTTGAGCGTCATCTCTTATTGAAATTTACGTGGTAAAATCTCAAGGACCATTTTTGTCCTCCATTACCGCTTGGCATGCCTGTGGCTTTCAACCCTCGGCGGCAAGTATTACCAATAGGTGAGCCACCAAGAGCCATAGGCGTTATATGAAGATCACCTTATGGACGTTTCGTTGAAGTCGAAAGAAGACTACGTGTCGATGGCGCGATCAAAGAAGGAGGCCAGGGATTTCATTGGTTAATTCAAACGGCCATTAAAGTCGATATTCCATTGTTTGGACCTCAGATCAATAAGTAAACATATTGATCTGAGGTTTGGACCCATCGACCGTGAGTAAGATTATTGTTTTGCAGGTCCGCACTTCGCAGCCAACTACGTTCTCGATCTCATGTTAGACAACGAATTCGTAGTATTCCATGGTGAATTAATAAGCCGTTTGTGTTTGATACTTTCCTGTTCGGAGTAGATAAATGAATAATATACAATATTTAAAAAAAAGAAAAATTGAATGATAACAACAGATTAGATTTAGACATGAAAAACTTGATACTACTCATAAGGCAAAATTAGGAAATTTCAAATTAGCATATTTTTCCTCTGCATATACAAATCTGAAATAAGAAGAAAAAAAAAAGAAAAGGTATATATAAAAAATGGAGAGTGAAGAGGTACAAAGTAAAAATACATTGTAATGGACAGTAATTGTGTGCATGCTCATACAAGATCCCGTTGGTCGAAAACCAATTTTCCAATTATAAAAAATTGGGGGGCTACAATAGGAACCCTACGGTAAGAACATCAGTGGTAGGTGCGAATTGAGGAACTAATATCGATGTTGATGAAAATATTTGAAATAGAGGGGACAGTGGCACAGATTGAAAACATACAGATGGGAAGGTTAGACAAGACAACCGAAATTAGAGAGAGATGGAATTGCACACCAATTTAAAGCCCACTTTTAAGGCTGCCACTGCTGTCAGATTAATAAGGTTAGGTTTATTCGATTTTTGAGTATTTAGATTTTTGGATTTTGTTGTAATTAGTTGAGCTGACAATAGTGACGATAGATAAACAAAAAAGAAGCGGATTTCATTGCATGTACAAAAACTGCGGATGACGATCATCTACTGATTTAACAGAAATATTATAATTTCATAGGGTTCCTAAAGATGAAACGATGTAAGTATTCATTCTATTAGTAGGTGATATCTATTCTATAAATTAATGAAATTTATCAAATAGTCAGAGCTTTAGCAAGAAAATGTATAGAAGAATTAATTACTGCATTATGATGAAAACATGTCAGTTTTTCATATTAAATAATGGTAATGTTACATTTCAGGTGCACCCTTCAGGTACAAGCTTGTGTGCAAAAAGAACTTCTGGATGAGATACCTATAAGCAATTTCTATAGGAAGTTTAGTTTGTAGCCTGCGTTTTGAAAATTGTATGTACAATAATCCTGAAACGTCACGTTTACTTCCTGATTATTAAGCATGTCAAGTACAATGTGGGTACCTATTTATTTTCTTTTATTTCATTGAAAACTATTTCAATATAAACAGCAGAAACATTGTTTTGGTTTTAAAGAGAAAGTTTGCCTAAAAAAATACAAAGTTTACTATTTTAATGAATTTGTAATAGGAACCCAGGTATAAAATTGTGATTGATTTTGAAATAATAAAGAAATTATTGTTGCCAATATTTTCTTTGTTACTGCATATAAAGTGGTCCACCAAATTGTAGAAAACTGCTTTACTCTAGATTTAGTTTTTGTAAGTCATTTAGTGATATCTGAAGTCTGCGCTCTTTGATGAGTACCAATCAAAGTTTTTATTTTTTGGATGATACCGATGAAATCAAATAGCTAAATTTTGATGACCTACAAATGCATTCACTCGAAAAACAAATGCAATGCTTTCCTTAATTTATTGTTTCACAAACTTTTGACTGATTCATAAAATCAACGTATTAACAGTTTACTTTAATAAAACTAATAATTTTATCAGTTATGTTAAAACAGAAGAGAAACATTAACTGAAATGAAGCTCCAAACAATTTCTCAATACAAATCTACCACTACACTGCTTATTGTAGACATCTTTACGCTGGCACATGGTACTCTCTAATTGATTCTCTACTGAAACCATTATTATCTGAATTCCTTGTGAGTGGAGAGGTATATGCTCTCTTCTACGAGCTGGAGTGCTCGAAGTTTCATCTTTGCAGGGTTACATATTTTTATTTTATTTTACTCTTTCTTCTACATATTTACATTTAAACATTATTGTATTTCAGTTTTGATCAAGAAATTATTTGGATATTAATAATCTGGATAGTAAAAAATGTACTAATGAAATTTTATAATTGTATAAAAGGGTTAACCAAATGTTGGAACACACTGCATTTTAGATTAGCAATGTCAGCACAACATTTAAATCATTTTAAGCTTAACTAATGTTAATTTCTGCAAAAAATATCTGTCAAATTCTATCATTCTTGACACTAATGACAATAATTGACAAATCAAATGTATACGATCCATGCAATGGCAACACTGTGCCCGGGATGTTCGTTATAGATCTGGCAACATTGGTGCACACCAATTTAAAGGGCCAAGGTCATAGAGTCGGCAATCGAAACATCAAAGGAAATGGGCGGAGCTTCCTATCTGTATGTTTTCTAATCTGTGACAGTGGCATGGACGAATTGAGAATTGAGAAAGATGAGGTAAATAAACACTGATAGGTCACTTCTTGATTCAGATTCTGCATATGCTAGTACCTTCTCAAGTTTCGATTTATCCTCTGAACAATTTAATTTACAAAATTGTAAATCTACTTATTTTATAGAATATTTGATAAGGCACTTTTTAAAAAAATTAAATGTCCTCTTTACAAAGAATACCTTGAAGGAATTGGAAAATTTACAGAATGATAATGAATTGCTGATTTTCTCTAAAAACTTTGATTCGGAGAATGAAAAGAGACTTAAACCCCAGCAGAATTAATGACAAGTTTCACCAAAATTTGTTGGCATTTCATAACAGTATTTGAAAATTTTGAACTATGAAGATTTTCAAGCACTTGAACAGTTTATGTGAAAGAATGGAAAACAAACTTCTAGGCTGAGAAAATGTTATAGGCTCATGCATATTACATATATATTATATTTAGAAATTATTGATAAGAACATTGATATTCAAATACTTTGAAACAATGTCAAATTATATTGAATCTCGCAAGGGAACAAAATAAGTCAAATTATCGATATTGCAACAGAATTAGCGGTGTTACCAATTTATATTCCTATTTAAAAGAAAAGAAACCCTCCATATCATTATGTATTATTATTTATTTGTCGGAATTTGTGTCTAGTGGCGTCAGAACTAGATTCAATTAAAATTATGGTTTTGTCCCCTGTTCCTATAAACTTACATAGTAAACAAATGTAAACATGATGTCATTATTACATATTATACTGGTTTACTTCAACATATACAGTGACCGGCAGAAAGTACGCATCATATGGGAATTTTTTTTATTAATAAATTTTGACAAATATTGATATTTGCAATCGCTTCTGCATCAAAAGAAACCCCAAAAGACGTTGTACAGTGCCGTTCGTCTTTTCGAGGTTGGCGGGAAATTTAAAAAATTTGAAAATTATTTCTCAAAACACGCTTGTTTGTGAAAATATCGAGAAATGTTAATGAGAAAAGTTGTTCAGATTGACATTTTATAGCTATGTACAAGTTTTGAAAAAGATCTGAGATAAAAAAATAAAAATCAATTTTTTGCCACAAAAAAAAAATCTTTTTGGAAACATACATTTCTGACGAAGAAACTCATTAGTAAAGCCAACACTAATATTTCAAATAATGTTTTGTGAAGATTCGCAAGCTATTCCTATTTTATTCGGAGAAAATTTGAAATCTGTGATTTTGCAGTGTGATCAGCTGCTTCATAAGAAGTCACTGAAATATCTACAGGACAATCGGGTCAATTCTGTTTCTCAGTAGCAAGATTGTTATCATAGCAAGACAATTTTCACAGCAAAATATATCTCAATTTTATAGAAGACTTGAAAAATATCGGCAGGAAATGTTGCTGTCACATCATCTCCTGCCAATAAAGCAATGTAGATATTAAAAGCCTTCTCCAAATTTTAGAATAATTTTGCCGTGAAAATTGTCTTGCTATGATAACAATCTTGCCAGAGATAAACAGAATTGACCCGATTATAAATCCGATACTGTTTATTAATAATACCTACAATATTATCATTGTTGATGCGTGCATCGAAAAATTTCTTTGTCATCGAAGAGGCCATGAAACAATTGACTAATAATGCTAGCTTGTCATTGAGAGTTGTCAAACGATTTCGTAGTGTTATTATTCATGCAGATATTTCTATCGTCCTTCTTGTATTTTCTCCATTGTGAAAGTTATTTTGTGTTGTGCGTTAACAATAATTAGAGATGCCTCAAGAAAAGCTGAGTTTGCAAGAAAAAATTGAGCTCGTCTTAATATGTGGTGAGCATTCTCATAGTAGCAGAGAAGCAGCAGATATATTCAATGCTAGATATCCAAATAAGAATATCCATGGATCTACTGTGTTGCGTATTTTAAACAAATTTAAAGCTACAGGCAGTGTGGAAAATCGTTACAAAATTCCACATAGTAAGCCCGTCACTAATGAAGAAGGTACCTTCAATGTTTTGTTATCGGTAACAGAAAATCCACGGATGGCACTTTCGGAGAGGCAGGAACAAACTGGTATATCTGAAAAATCCGTAAGAAGAATTTTGAAGAATAATAAATTTCGTGCATACAAACCAAAATTCATCCACACCTTACTCGATAGAGATTTCGATGCCCGCTTAGATTTTTCATTGTGGTTCCAAGGCATGATTGAATTATGCCAAAATTTTCATAGAAACATTTTATTTACTGATGAGTCGACTTTTACATCAAACGGCACTGTCAGTTCCCAGAACTGCAGATGGTGGGCTGATGAGAACCCAAATTGGAAGATAGAGGCAAAAAGTCAATATTCCTTCAAAACTAATGTTTGGTGCGGCATATTAGATACTCAAATCGTTGGGCCTTACTTTTTTAGGGGCAACCTTAATTCAAGAAATTATTCAGAGTTTTTAAATAACGAAATTTTTGATTTCTTACATGGATTACCACTGCAAAGAAGAAATGAAATTTTTTTCCAACAAGACGGAGCGTCAATACATAGTACTTATGAAATAAGAGCGTGGCTTAACGAATACTTCCCTCATAAATGGATAGGACGATATTCAGAAAACCCATGGCCTGCAAGATCTCCAGATTTGACGCCATTAGATTTCTTTTTATGGGGTTACCTTAAAAATGAGGTTTATAAACATCGGCCATTCCATAATATCGACCATTTAGAGGAAATAATACGGCAATGTATTTGTAACATTACACCACAAATGCTGCGAAATGTGTCCAGAGAAATGAAATCTCGAACCAGTACATGTATTGAACGTCAGGGTAGACATGTCGAGTAATGAACAATTACAAAGTTTTGAGTATGTATCGAATTGTTTGGTTCACATAATCATTTCAGCTTCCAATTTTATTATAAAATGTATGAAAATTAAAAGTTAAAGTTGTGTAAGTTCTAGTTATTTCAAAATATTAATTAATATTTTGTTCTATTAAGAATTTCAAATTGAAATTGTGTAGATACTTGGTTCTTAATTAATAATAAAAAGTATCGGAATTATAATGTCCTGTAGATATTTCAGTGACTTCTTATGAAGCAGCTGATCACACTGCAAAATCACAGATTTCAAATTTTCTCCGAATAAAATAGGAATAGCTTGCGAATCTTCACAAAACATTATTTGAAATATTAGTGTTGGCTTTACTAATGAGTTTCTTCGTCAAAAATGTATGTTTCCAAAAAGATTTTTTTTTTGTGGCAAAAAATTGATTTTTATTTTTTTATCTCAGATCTTTTTCAAAACTTGTACATAGCTATAAAATGTCAATCTGAACAACTTTTCTTATTAACATTTCTCGATATTTTCACAAACAAGTGTGTTTTGAGAAATAATTTTCAATTTTTTTAAATTTCCCGCCAACCTCGAAAAGACGAACGGCACTGTACAACGTCTTTTGGGGTTTCTTTTGATGCAGAAGCGATTGCAAGTATCAATATTTGTCAAAATTTATTAATAAAAAAAATTCCCATATGATGCGTACTTTCTGCCGGTCACTGTATCAAAAAATGTATTGTGTTCCCTTGGTAGCTTTAGAGTTTTGTTAATTTCTACTAGAGATAAATTATGTTTTTTACACATTATGAATATGTACTTGTGATAATTTTATTAAAAGGGGCACTGTGAAAGGGTATCTTCTTTGTAATTTTTAAACTCAAAATTTACGGCGATATTAAAAATAAGATTGGGTCAAGTAGCATATACCATTTTTGATTATCTACACAACCAATGTAAGATAATTGAAATTGGAGAGGCAGACCTTTCTGACGAAATTTTAGGTCGGCAACTTGTGAGGAACTCCTCTATTACGGATTAACGAGTTCGAATTGAGACTGTAGGGGTCACTATTGCACGAATTGAAAAATTCAATATTTCCTAATGCTCCAGGCAGATGGCGTTGGAAATCAGCTCCAACAGTTGATACACAGACGTTATCCTACCAGGTAATCATCATACAACGCCTCAGGCATGCCGAGAGGCGGCGGCTGGGTGGAAAAACGAGTAAAATGGATTCCAGCATGCAAATTTCCATAAGAGATGACGCTCAACTTTTGTTGCCCTATCTACTGTATAATTTAATGAGTTGAAATATTGTATAAGAAAATCACTATTATATATTAAAATTAGCGCTGTGTCAAAACACTGGTGAATTTGATTAACAATCGTATTTACAAAATTAAATAGTAAAAGTTAGTCCGCACTTCAGTCCGTCGAGCATTTCATAGTCATAACGGGAAGGGGTCGAAATTTTTCTTAATGTAGTTACGATTTTGTTACCTGTGTTACTTTTCTTAATGTTTCAATACCGTGACGTATTTCTGCTCGAAATCGTATGTGTCCAACTAGAATGGAACCGACAAAGCTTTCGCCTCTTGTTGTTTGGCATACTTGACAAATTTGATACTCAGTTGTACTTCTGTTGTTACACTAGATGAGCATTATGGAATATCACCAGTACAGTAATAGGATGATGTGTAGTTACATAGAACCGTAATTTTTTCAATTGTGACGCTCTCTTACTAAAAAAGTACTATGTATTGAACTTACCCTGTGTCCTATGAGTCTTCCTCGAATTCTTTCTCTAGCCTGATCAATTGGCACCCAACTGACATTCAGAGCAGTGGAGTTATAAGACTTGGCGATTACCAACTGAGGTGCAACCTGAGGCATATCTTCTGCAGAATATATTACGACTTCTTGGCTAATAGGTCCTGGCCCAATTTCATTGAGTGATTGTACTTTCACAATGTACTCAGTGTAGAAGTACTGCAATTCTATATTCACCACAGCCTCGCCAGCATTGCCATATTCTTTCAAACTCTGGCTTTGGAATTCTGTTTCTCCGTCTTTACGTTTCCAGAAAATTTTGTAATATATTCCTGGGCCATTTTGTTCTTCTGATTTCAGTGGATTCCATGTGATGGTCAGATCGCCAATTTTTCCACCGCCTCCGCCTATATTACGAGGTGCTATGAAAGGTCTTTCTGGTGGAGTAGCATGCTTAGGACTGGGTTGTGAAGGCACACCCATTCCTAAATTATTCCAAGCTGCTACTCGGAATTCGTAAACAGACCATGGTGTGAGGACATTGTCTATAACAGCTTCTTTCCTTCCTGTATACCTGTCGATTTCCGTAGCTCGGATTCCATAAGTGATATTAACCCAAGAATTGTTCCAGTTAGTTTTTCCGCTGATTGTGTAGCTATGTATTGGTGAACCATGACTGGCCCCATCTGTCCATTGCAAAGTGAATGAAGTCTTCTGGATTTCAATGACTTGAACACCACCCGGTGGACCTGGTGGGCCTTCAATTACAATCCTAGATTTAGAAAATATCTTTCCTACCGCGGATTTTACCACACATTCATATTCTCCAGTATCCGAGAATGTGGTATTTAGTATTCGCAAATAGCCACCATCAACTTTCTGATAAAAAAATAAATATTGAAGATATAGAACTTGAAATTAATGAGTACCAACCTACCAATCGGTTATATGAATTCACAACGTCAATATCTCGTATAACCATTCCATTATGTTTCCAAATATAGGCTATGTCCAGCATTTCATCTGTTACTGCATAACAACGTAGATCGATATCTCTACCCACATATGAAACAATGTTTTCTCTCAAAGGTTCCACAAGACGAGGACCCCCTTAAAGCAATATGGGTTGAAAATAATTTGGTTCAGATATTTTTATACAAACCGAGAAACGTAAACTACTATTTCAAATTTTTGGCACGTCATGTAACAAGTCTGGGAGTATTGATTACTTATTTAGGACTCCTATTTGATATATATACTTCTAGCTTCCAAAGGCACACAGGAATAAGTGGTACAATCTTAGTATAGACTTCTATCTCAGTAACAGGTTGTTAAATTATGACACTTGAAAGATTTCCATAAACCAACACCAGACTGTATATCAAGTAGTTAACACAAAAACCTAACTATAAAAAGACGTCGGTAACTCCATCAGTTTTAAAACAACTTGACTGATCTCTTAGAAATTGATTGAAAGCAATCTGATAGATTTGAAAGTAGTTTATTTATTTCATTTAATTATTTTCGATATTTTATTTTGTTCCAGACGTATTTATATGGTTGATAGTTCAAACTTACAAGTATTACTCTCCAAGAAACTTGCTAGTTGGAACAGTTCAAAATAAAAACTCACCTAATACAATGAGCCGACCTTTAGATTCATCGAGACCTAGTTCATTAGAAGCTGTACAAGTGTATACCCCTTCATCATCCCTTGAAACTGGGCTGATAAAAAGATTACCATTATCAAATATTTTTCTATGACCACCAGCTCCTATTACATTCCGATCTTTTTTCCAAACGAATTTTGGTCTTGGGGCTGCTTCAGGATTACATTTGATTGTGACATTGCCACCTACCGCAGCATATGTTTCAAATTCTAATGGACTTTTCTTAAAAGAAGGCTTGAAAGCTGAAACACGTATTGAAAGAAAGGAAATAATACAAAAAATACCATTTTCTTACCAAGAACCCTGAGCTGTGCAGAGGAGTATGTGGTTTTTAGAGTATTGGAAGCCCTACATTGGTACATTCCTGGATCTCTTTCTTGGTCCAAGTAAGAAATTGTTAAAACATTATCTTGAATTTTTATACGTCCTCTGTCTTCTGGTTCCAAATAACCCATAACTGAAAAGATAATCATAATTAAGTAGAAACTGCGAAATATCAAGTAGCAAAACAAATTAACTCTTCAGAAATATTTCAAACAGAATTGAATTGGGCAACATGCTATTTTTATGGGAGTAATGTGTAATGGGAGGATGGGAGTAATGGGTTTGGTCTTTCTCAAATTTTTTAATTCAGCACACCCTGTAAAAGATGATAAAAAAGTGACTGTTGGAACAAATGTTCAACATCAAATGAAGGCAAACGTATTAACTCAAAGAACTTAGTACCAACACTGGGCTTACTTGTGACGTTCAGAAGCCTCAAAATTGCATAGGTTGTTCGACCTTAGATCTGAAGCACAAATAAAAAATAACTGCCTAACATAAACATATATCTGTCGGGTATGTTCAGGAATATGAAAAACATACAGGTTTATTGTTTATTTCAATAAGAAAATATCAAGCTGTTATAATACAATGTTCAAGAATCAGTTGCCAATTGTTTTAGGTACTTAGTCACTGACTATTCTAGGGCCAATTTTTTGTATAGGTACCATCATTTTTCAATATGGGCGGAAATGTTATTCGAAGAAAAGAAAATAGAGTGAATATAATATGTTTACCATAGATAAGAAAAATGCCCAAATTTTATCAAAAAAAAATGTAAAATTCAACAAAAAGTAAGAAAAAAAGTGACCTGATAACAACAAGACAGTCAATTCCTATTCCAGACTTGCCCAATGAAATTTTGGATTCAACAAAATGCCTTGAAATACTGACAGAAGAGGCGACATAATGTCCGATTTGTTGAACTATTATACAAAAATTTTCACAAAATTCAGTTATACATTTGAAAAGTGTTTCTTCAACCAATTGCACTAGAGTGGACACTGTGATTATTTCCACACCAATATGCAGCTCAGCATGGAATGAATACCCTTTATAATATTTAGGGCATATAGAATTATAGTGACAGATTTCTAACTGTTGACTCATCTTCGATGATTGCCGTGTACTTTCAAATATGGGTTATCTGATCTCGCGAGGAGCGTTTGTCCTTTTCTATAACAAGTTAATGATCTGAACTCTGATGGTGTTGTGGTTTTTTCTGGGATTTCTTCAATAGAAATAGCGATTGCGCCCCTTCACGAGTCCGGTTTTTATTCATCTTGAATTCATTTTGTTTTATATTTTGATTTTTTATCATGGAATTAATGAAAAACTGAGTGGTGAGTTCACAATAAAATATAATATATGATCACGAGGCAGTCCCGTCTGGACGCATTTAATGTTAGACTAATTTAAATAACTTTGAATAATATCTTCAAAACAATGACCCCCTCACGAAATTTCACATCAGCATCACTAAAAAAAACTGCGAAACCTTTTTCAATTTTCACGTTCCAAGTTTAAATTCTATAAAGTAATTATAGACCTTCTCCAACCCAACTCCAGAACTAACATATTACTCAAGTCTCCAGTTGTTACAATGAGAAACGCTACAAACAGTTTTGTACCAACCTCGACATACATTACGAACCCATAATCAAATCAAAATATTCTTATTGACATAGCGAGGAGTTTACAACTAGATATAAATATGTATAAAAGAAAAATATCTGAAATTTCATGAGCAGTCACAAACAATTTAAAATCAATGAGATATTTCATTATTCACAAAATAAAAATTTGTATATAAATATACACGTATGTATATACAGTTACGCATTAAAATTATAATTTGATACAAAGAAATAAAAACTTAAATACTTAAAATACTTTGTCAAAATTGTTAAAATTCTTATGCTCTATCCAGTAATAACTTCTTGGCAGCCTTCCTGAATCTATGTGGTACCAATGATCGAATATGTAAAAGCAGGTGGTTAAACGTTTTTTATTAAATTATAAATTATTGATTTTTGTATTAATGAACTCTTGGGAATTAGTAGGGACACTGAAACTATCCTTCCTTATGTTGGATGTGGACAGAGATTGAATATTATTGTAACATTTTTTGTGGATCAAACACGCTTACATATATTATTATTAAATAACTTCAAGTGTAATACGCAATTAGAAATGGTGAACAATGGTTGACATTTGATAGTTTGCCAGAGATTAGGTATTTATAATCAATACAAAAATTGAATGAAAACGTATTTGCAAGAGAAGTTTAGAAATTGAATTCTAAGGTAGGAGAGTTTTATTATGTATTTCAGTATTTTGTTCCGTAACGGGCACTGTGCTTGCCGATTTGAAAATGATTCTCTTGTTCAAATGGTGCTGTATGTAAATTACTATTGCAAAATGAATTATCTTGTATTATTTAATAAAGTTATTTAAAAAAAATACTTTTTAGTATAAATATACTGATCAATGTCAATATTTTTTGAGCAATGAAGAACAGTTTATACGGGTTTCTCGGTTTGGCTTCACAAAGGTATCTTATAGCCATCTTTTGTGAAACAAACACAGAATTCAAAATTAAGATATATTTAATTCTGATATGATCCTCTCTGCAAAGCAACCAGAAGATATTTGGTGCAAATGTATTAATGTGAGTATTGAGAGAAAGACTGACATCTACCATAAGTTACGTTAAGCACCATATCAAGGAACTAGTACTCTCAGGCCAAAGTATATTTATATTATATAGGAGCCTAGGTAACTCATTATAGATGATCACTATATTGTGACTCGGTGGACATAAAGTATACTATTTTTTACTTCCGGTTTCAATTAATTAACAACTTTTTTTATAATATACATTTTTCCTTTTTCTCGTTTCTAAACATTTTCAGATGGTAAAATTAGAAAATTAGAATAGTAATTTATTCCATTGTGAACTTGCTATTGACAAGTCTCTTGTTATTGGGAATCATTCCTGATTAGACATTTTCAATTTGAAGGCTAAAAATTGGCTTAACTCTTCATTACTAGGAACCAAGCTTTCGTCTCAATTTTGAGACTTCTTCAGGGTCCTAAAATGAATGATAGTAAATACAAAAATTTGATGGTAAGCTTTCATAATGAAATACCTAGGCTCCTACATGATATATTTTGGCCTCTCAAAATTGAGAAGAAAGCTTGGTACCTAGTAGTAGTTTATAGCGTTATACGTTCCTGATTGAATATTCCCGTTATTCCCCTCTGTTCGGGAAACACTTCACATAATCCACAATAGAACAAATATAATTACTCAATATGCCACATGACGTGTACAAAAAATGAGGTCAAAGGCTCCGGAACGCCATACTTTTTTGGTCGTGTTACCGAACATGGCATCAAACTTATAATATTAGACCAGAATGAGAAATATTCAACGGGATCTCCAGTTGTATATCTGAAAGAATGTGCTAATGACATATTAAGTCATATATCCACGATAGTAAACTACTCTGTAACTGAGGGGCAATTTCCAAGTCAATTATAATTCATAAAACAATCCCCTAAGCCTTGAACTACAGGATGATTTGCCGATTTTTTTAAATCAAGTTTTGGTTCCCATGAAGAGGGAAATGTTCGAAGAACATCGTGAGAGCGGAGGGAAACTATGTAGCAATTTCTGCAGGCAGTATGTCTCAAGGAACAACTCCCGAGGCAGTGAGTTCCAAAGCTTCGCCGTTTGTTGAAAGAACGAGACCCGGGAAAGAGATGTTCGGCAGGTCTCAGTGAATCCAGAGTAGAATTTGAAAAAAATATGTTTGCAAAAATTATGGCTTTTTCCTGAGCGTTTGTGGAAAGTGTTCCATCTTCCTTGGTTAGTGGAGAAAATGAGCTAGATGTGAAGTCTCTTCCCAAAGCTTTGGCAAAAGACCAAAACGAGCTGGTTGAGAAGGCGACATCTCTGGAGCAGTTTCTACTAATCCCGGGTTTATGAGATGATGTTCTTCTTGACGTGTTTGGTATATATGGTGCCATATGAGACGGGGCAGTGTTGTGCAGCTCGATGGTGTAGAAAAAGGGCTATACTATGTGGATCAGGATTGGTGGTGAGAAAAAGATCAAGTGTTTTGACATACTGGTTGTTGACATCAGGAATGCGAATGGGTAGCTCGACTAACTGTTCTAGTCCATATGTGATAATGAAGGCCTCAGTTTGACGACCTGCCTTGTCTGTTTTGTTAGAAAATTTGAGCTCAACAGTAATGGTTAAAACAGGGTTTGAGACCGTCTAAACCCAGAGACTCGGAATGCTTCTTGCTCAACTCGCAAGGTAGAGCGGCCTACACACCAGTGTAACATATAGCCAGGGTGATGTGATGATTCGGACATGGAACAGATGGCCTCAAAGCTGTCTATACTCTATACTGATGAGAGTCAAAACCTCAAAACTTGTACGAATCAAAACAGAATTCTGCTATTTGGTTACAGGGATCACTTGCAATAATGTCCTTGCATACGTATCTGTTTGATAAAATTCAATAACCGTTGTGGTATTAGCCAGTTGTCCTCTGACAGGTATTTGGCATAATAGCCCACACTGTAAGTTGATGGGACCAGCATTAGATATTCAAATATATTTTACATTTATCGACAATTAATTGAAAGGGAGGTTTATTCTTCTCAACTCAAATCAATAAGACTCATTATTGTCAAAATAAAATTATTGATTTGACCATTATTGACCTAATGACTGAAATGTCCATATTAGACTCTCATTCTATTCTCACGATCAAACTAATCATTAGTGGCAGGAACTGTTTTTATAATATAAACATCTACCAAAATTCCAACCTAGTTTTAAAAGTTTTGAAAATCAGGTTAAAAAAACTTACCGAGTTGTCTGCCGTTTCTCCACCATGTATAATTTACGTCTGGCATTCCAAACGCTTCACATGTCCAGACCAACTCACTCTTACTATCCATATGCTTATCAGTTAATGGAATGGTAAAGGTTGGTTCAGCTAGAAAACAAAAGTTATGATGTCAGTGTGCGTTATTTTTTAATTTTTTTTCATTTTTCAGCATACCTTGAATATTCAAAATCACACTACTTTCAGTACTAGCTCTATCATTATAGGCACGGCAAATATATTCCCCCTCATCCTCAACTTGAACTTTGGGTATAATGAGTACTCTATTAAAACTGGTTAGGATGGCCGACCTTGGTAAGTTACTACCCTTCCTTGTCCAGTTGTAGCTAGGGACTGGACTGAAAATTGCAAGAAAAAACTAATAAGTATAGTCTATACAAACTCAATTGAGACAGTACACAACCAAGAGATCATACGAGGTTATATCAATATCCAAATTGCCGCTGATAATTTGCATAGGCATAAATAACACGTTATTATGAAACCACTCCACGTCTCAACTCGATTGCAGTCCACGTGGACTAGATATCATCTGTCACATGAAAATAGAGGACGAAATGAAAAACAAAAGCCTTTTATTGGCCACTGTCGAATTCTTATTGGTCAGACACCGAAAGTCTTTGACATGCCGCTGAATTCGAATTAGTTTTTATTTGAGATATTTATTTACCAGACAGAGCGATGCAGCTAAGCAGAGACGCATATTTACATATATCGTTATTTATTTGTCTTGATTATATTATTTATTCGGTGTAGCATTCTGGAGACCTTTCGATGTTGATGTAGTTGAAACAGAAGATTTTGATGCTATTTCAGAGCCGCTCCAAGTGGAAGTTAATCCAGAACGTCTTCAGGTGGAAGCTGATCTAGATCCTCTACATAGGGAATTATTTAATAAAGCGTCGCACATTCAAACTCAAAGGGTTATTTGGAATATGTATTCGCGTATGAGAATAGTAGTGGTTCTTCAGACAATCAAATTGTGAGAAGAACAGAAACTCAAGAAGCTTGATTCAGCTTCCAAAGAACACATTCGCAGATGTGTGCATAAGTTTCATCACGAAAATAAGGTGCCGACATTAGAAATAAGTCATGATGAATTACGTGAATATCAAGATTGTTTAAATCGTTAGATACTTTGCGAAACATTTTACTTGATTGCGATTTCAAATACAAAAAATTGGATGAACGCATGGTTATAATGGAATCAGCACGAATCGTTGTCCATCGACAAGACTATTTAAGAAAATTAAAAGAATACCGAAATGAGAATGGAGACATAATATATCGTGATGTGGTTTGATACCCATGCTGTCGTCCAATTCGGTTGGGTAGATAAAAGCAACAAGTGTATTTTGAAAGCTCCATGTTCTAGAGGAAAAATAATCATCATTCTTCATGCCGGAAATGAATAAGGTTTTGTTGCTAATGCGTTGTTGTTGTTTGCAAAAAATATCAAAATCATCTGCTGATTATCATGAGAACACGACCCATTGTTTGAAATATGGGCAGAGCAGCAGCTATTACCGAATATTCGATCTCATTCCGTATTCGTTATGGACAATGCATCATCATTCCCATCGAGATAAAAAAAATCCCCAACAGCAGTATAATCAAGTCCATGGAAAGTAAATAGATGGGAATACCCCAGAAGAACAGGAAGAAAATATTATTGGAACTGATTAAGAAAGAAAATTTCAAGAAGGAATATGTGAATGATAAACTTTTTGAAAAACATGGTCATGCTGTCCTAAGTCTGCCGCCATATTACTGCATTTTCTATTAAAGGGAAACTAAGAAAAATGAATACAATATCCTACCACCGATCAATCCGATTATCATTAACGTTAAGAACGGCTCAAATTCTGAAAGGAAAAATTCCCAGGATGATTTTTCACTCTATCTCGCTCTTAGTTCCTCTGAAAATTTTAGTTTATGTAACAAAATGTATTTCTGAAAGTGATAGTAACAGTGATAGGGATAGTGTGAAACATTCTGTTAATTTTTCCGTACTTAGAGTGAAAATAATTTTAATTTATGTTGATAGAATGATTATTCATTTCCATCAGGTTTTTTACTTTGAAATTTCGATTTCCTCAAACAAATCAAAAGGGCTCAGTTCACGTCTGGCAGCCCCGTTTCTACCGGAAGCCCATGCATTATAAATATTTTTTTGAGTTGAACTAGGTCTTTTATTTACCAAATATACAGAAACAACTTCTGCTTAACACAACAAAATGTAAAAACATATGCCATCTTATAAGATTTGTAATTGTAAATATTCTACCATGAAAAAAATGTATCCGCCGCCACTGTTTCATAAAAGATATGCCGACCCCAAGTGGAATTTCAGTTTTTCTGCTGTCTCAACTCGTTCGTATGAACTATAAAACAAAGTCTATTTTGCGCTGAATATAAGTATCTGGATTTTTCACTGTTTTCATTTTCCTTTTCATATTGTATGGTTAAGAAGAATATGAGTATGAAATTGAGTATGATAAAAGAAAATTAGCAGATTTTCTGAAGTCCGTGGGTGTTCAAGATAAGAAGCTTGTTCGAGTGATAAGAATTGGAAAGAAATTCAACGAGCCGAGCCCAATCAAAGCAGTCTTATCCAACTATAATTTTATTGCTCAAGCCTTAAAATATAGCATTGGTCCAAACGACACGACGAAATTAGAAGGTGCAGTGAAGAAGGTTCACAATGACTTAAAACTACGCTTGGAAAATAATGTACAAAATTTGATTATTCGATACAGAGCAGGTCATCCGGTTATCAATGATATACTTCTAAGAAAAAAACTAAGTGATACCCCTCTCCAAATTTTCAAGATTTATTTTCAGAATGTTGAAGGGTTGAGAACTAAATTAATTGAATTGCAGAACGCTGTATGTGATGTTATGTGATCATAATCTTGGTTGAGACTTGGATAACAGATCCATTTGTTACTTTCGAACTTGCTTTAAAAAACTATCTAAGTACTTAAGTACTATGTATTTCGGTGTGATAGAAATGAAATAACAAGCAACCTTAAAAGAGGGATTGGAGTTTTGATGGCATTTGAAACTAATTTACAAGTATATCAAATTAATGAAGTGAATATTGATGTTGAACATTTATTCGTGCGTCGTACACACAACAAATGCAGTTTCATTTATGGTTCAACAACATACATTCGGCAGAGATCTGGCGATGCCATCTACGAAAGCCACTGTCAGTCGGTCGAAAATGTTTTATTCAATTATATAATTATAATTTGCCATTGTCCACCTGGTCCACATAATTTATTTTTAGATTTAGTTTTCTCCAACCCACAAAACTTTCTGTCATAGAATGTTGCAAGTGTTCTTTTATTATCCAACAATCCACATCATGTCGCATTAGCCTGCGACTTGGTACTACCAAATAGACAGGAAAGTGTGAAATTTGAAAGTTATTACTATGATCTTAAAAATTCTTATTTTATTGGTTCAAATAATTACTTTATAGCTATTAACGAATTGAACGGTTAATATTGAATAATTTTCAATAATGCTTTAGCAAATTCTGTATCTTTTAGCAGATTCAAATCCTCCAATTCTGAATTGAAATCACTAATTCGAGGAAAGAAATAGCCCTTAAAAGATTCAGAGAGACTTCTGATATTAACGATTATACTCCGTTTTGTAATGTGTCGAAATTATGTTATGACTACAAGTACTACAACTAATCCCAGATAGGTATTTTTGAAACTGTTTGGCAGGGATGTACGAAATTGCTCCCGCATAGCGGCGCTGAAGTAGTTGGAGTCCTTTCGTTTTTGACAGCCTGTGTTATTCATATGACAATTATTGTGTTTACTAGTATTTTGATTTATTTTCGTTGGTTTTGAGAGTTTTTTTGAAAAAATGAGTGATAAATATGGTGGTTGGGCTGTAAAGCAGTTGAAAAATGAGTTGAGAAATAGGAATGCGAAAATTTTTGGGGAAAAAGACGACTCAAGGCTCGTTCATACCCTTGCGGACCTTCGCATTTTTTGTGATTTGACTCATACGACGAAAAAATTGTGGTGAATGATGGATTATACATGTCATTTTTCAGTATTTGGGGTTAGTTATTAGGTACTGCATTACTGATTCATCATTCACCGCAACAATTTTTTCGCCGTATGTTTCAAATCGTAAAAAAAATATATTTGCAAGGGTGTGAACGAGCCTTTAACATAAAGGTAATCAGTCATAACCTCAACTTATTCTTGTTTCCAGTGAAGCAATGATATATTGTCATTTTCAGATGAATAATTTGACTTGTTTGGTTCCAGATTGGCTTAATAGTTGAAAATGTGATAAGACTGCTGTCTCGCAAATATGGCCACCTAATTATTCATTCAGTATTAGTATTCAGATGACATGGACCATGGACTGTGCCTTCAACAGATATTGTGCACATCAACACACTTGTATGTGACACTGTGACAATGAGAAACATCAATATTTGAATATTTAAATAAGCTCACATTGACAAATGACAAGTAAAAGACTCCAGCCTAACTAGCGCCACCTACTTCAAGCTTTCCAGATTGCCTGCCATTCTTCGAAAAAAAGATCAGGGAATTCCTAATAAATATTAATATTAAGGACCTTGGAGTATTAATTTATGAAAAACTTTCATTTGATCAGCATATAAACTCAACTGTGAGCAATGGATCTCGAAAACTAGGTTCTGTTCTCAGAAATACACAGAAATTGACAGTTCTTTCAGAAAAAAACTAACCGGAGATGATTCAATTTTATTATATAAATTAATTTGTGATATAAATATAAAATTATGCCCGTATTGTTGGCACAAATCAATTTTAGATTTAAAAGAACACCGAAACGTTATACCGAACTTTTCAGCATTCCCTTTCACCATATTAATCATGGCTACACTAGCAGCATATCCCGCATTATGAACATCCTGTTCATATTTTCAATAAAATCAACATGCCATACCCATTATAGGTTTTATGTCAAAAAAATATTTTCAAAGTGTCATCGCACAAGAAATAGTCCAACAATTCCATCATTACAGTGTGAAATTGCTTCTGAAGAGTATGATTTCCAATTCTTCTCACCTCCCTGATGATCTTAGAAGAATGAAATAGATTTTTGTCGACCAAAATGTATTGGAGGCCTAGCGAAAGAGATGCAATTCACGCATCAATGAAATGAGCAATTTTCTGTGAGTGATACTTCTGAATAACATTCTACCTTATCTCATTTATAGATATGAATCTCCAATGGAAACTGGACATTTAAGAAATAAACAACTATCTGAATGAAAATGCAAATTTTCACTTTCAGATATTTTCTTTCAAGTTAGGTTCTTTTCACAATATCTATCAGATGTAGTTCAATTTTCAGCGTGGCTTTAGCAGGGGAAGTAGTTGTTTTCGTAGGTTATCGTAGGTTTTTTTCATTTACAGAGGAGTCATGTTTTGGTTCAATTTTTAATTGAGGATGTTTCCCTTCACAACATGAATACCTTCCTAGAGAGGTAATCTTGTATGATGGAAAATAGCGACTAAATTTTGTCTTTCAGTCGCTAGCGACTAAATTTTGTATTTCAGTCGCAGATGATTCCACAACTGACTTTATGAACATCCTGTTCATATTTTCAATAAAACGTCCGTATTATACTCTGACGACGCTACGGGTGAGTGCGGACCAGTCGCCTCTACTCATGAACAAGCTTGCAATCCGAAGAATATTCGGGAATACTCGTGTTCCGGCATATAGAAAAATGCGACATCTAAATGCGAATAGAGGCTGTTCGAGTTAGTTAGATGCCGTTACAGAGTGTCTAGTTTTAAATGAAATAGTGATATATAAATCAGATAAGTTGTTAAATAAATTACTTAGCACTTATAATTTGTATGTGAAAAACATTAATTAAAACCGTTTAGACTTTAAATTTACTACAATATTTACATGTACGTATATTGTAATATGCTTTCTTATGTTTCTAAAGTATATCGGAATACCTCCAAAAAGCCAACTTTCTTAGAGCCTATACTCATGTACATAATATCACTACAAAGATCTTGTATTTGCCATTGTCTCTTTGTCCCTCACACATGATTTTATATATCCTTTATTCTTTTACATATATATTTTTTTGTGAAATACCATCAATGTAATCTTCTGTTACAATTGTATTACTGATATGTGTTATTTTTTTATTCTTTTTATCATTATCACTGATATTTTAACATGTTAAATAATGACATTTTAATGTGTAACTATCTCATTGTACTGTTTCTGACCTGGTTAAATAAACTATATATCTATCTATCCTAATTGAAATAAAGATCATCATTAAATCGTACTAGACTTTTTACCTGTGTACATTCAAAGGCTGTAGGACCTCGGTCAATTGTCTTTTGAATTATAACCTACTTGTAATTCAATAAAGAGTATTTATTATTATAACTAGAAATGTGGCATGCTTATTTTACAGAACTACAAGATCTCCCTTGCTCGCACAAGCTCTGCTTTTGAGGGGTTTTCTCCGAAAACCTGGGAGTTTCGTAAAAACAAATTTTACAAAATTTCATTCGATTTTTCACTTACTATCCAAAGGCTACACACTCCAATCTTACATCTTTTCCAGCTGTGGGGGCTTCTGGGAATGCTTTAGGAAAATTATTTGGAAATTTGAGCTGCTGATAATTGGCTAAAAAAAATTACAATAGAAAAAATTCAAGATTGTATAAAAATGATTTTAACTCACAATGTGGGTTAACACGTAGAGCAAAAAATGGTCCGTTTCTACCTGAATCTGAAAATTCAGAATTGACACTGCAACTATAATTAGCTCTATCAATTGTTTCTAGAGCTGAAAAGTATAAGGCCCCATCATTAGAAACAAACACACGTCCATCTTCTTCCACAAAGTTTGGAAAATAATCTCTGGACCAGGAATATTTAACTGCAGGAAAATGATTTGGAGGGTCACAATAAATTGATTTTCCCCAGTTCTGATCACCAGACTCAGGAGATCTTTTCAATACAAACTCCAGGATGAATCCAAAATTGAGTTGAACACTTTCTGAAATTATTGTTCCAAATGAATTTGTAGCTTTACAGTGATATGTAGCATGATCAAGCTTTTGTTGGGGATTGTGAATAATGAGAGTACCACCGCTGATAGTATAGCGACTGTCTTGTAAGGGATCTATTTTATGAGCAACTAATCGATCATTTTCATAATCTTCTCTGTACCATTCATAGGTTGGAGTTGGATATCCACCAGCTAAGCAACTGAAACAAATTTATCTCTCTAATTAAAAAGAAATAATTCACTTACAAAATTAGTCTTACCTAACACTTATATCATTGTAGAGCTTCCTTTTAGAAGTATCAAATGTAGCATCACTAGGCTGCTTCATAAAGTGAGGCCCTCGTGGTATTTTCATGGGATCAACAATATCTATTCCATAAGTAGGACTTCTCTCTTCACTAACTAATCTTTGTACAGCTGCAACATTAGCTTCACAAATAAATAACAATGGTTCATCACCTCGAACAGGTTGAAACCTCCAGTGTAAAACACTTTTGGAGAAATTATATGCTAAATAATCTTTACCAAGATCATTTCTATAAGGCGAGTCATTTTCTAAAATAGCATTATCCATATTTACTAACTGTGTTCCATCTGGATTTGTGTAATAATTAGGAGATGACTGATGAGCTCCAATGTACCATCTACGGTGCTGTGGATCAAATTTGTCCAACTGATGAATAAGGAATCCATGTTCATCAGAATTTCTTATGGACACCAAGTCTGACCCACCAGTATCAGCAGTGAATGTCTGAAAATAGTTGAAACATGTTTAGTAAGTAGGAAATCAAATATTAACATCATCTCACTTGACATATTTTTCTGGCTTCATTATAAGATCTCAGCGGAGATTTGATGAACCGATAACAAGAATTTTGGAACTGGATCCAATGTTCTGGACATTTTAGTTCCTCAATATTTCCAAAACTATAAGTCCCTTGATGTCCCCCATATGTATTTGGGTTGTAATTCACACCTGGATTGTAGTTGGTACTAGGATTATTATTTGTACTTTGATCAAAATTTGATCCAAAATTCACATTTGGATTTTGATTTTGATTATTATAGTTTGGATTTGGATTATAATTCAAACTTGGATTGTAATTTGAGTTCAAATTGTTATAATTTTGATTATCATTCAAATTGCGATTTTCGTTTGCATTATTTGTATAATAGGGATCTTGTGTGGAACTTAGGCCCAGTAAGAAAGTAAAAACAAAAATTTGCAGCCACATTTCTGAAATAGAAAAGGTGTTGTTAAATTCACAAGGATAATTTCAAATGCTCGTTAATATCAAATGGGAGTGGCAATTTTATGATTCATTTTCAAAGTATTTTCAAATCCTAATCAAATAAATACTTCAAATTGAAATACTTCTTATTTATAAGTTCCTTTTCACTTACCTGAACATCTAGATAAGTCCGAGAATTTATATATAAAAAAATATTTATTTGTTTATGCGTCACATTACAGCCGTTAATCTTCTGTTTACTTGCATTGCATTTTGCATTGGAATTGGAAATGGAAATTAGAATTGGAAATTGACTTTCGACTTCTGACGGTTTTAACTTTTGACAGTTCTAAAAGAGAAATCTGTATTCGGGGTTTAGCATTCTGTGCAGAAGGTGCACTATCTATAATTATTTGGTTGAACGGATATAAAGTGAATCAGGAGCAAGGACATTTGTTAGTGTCCAGTGTCCTTGAATCAGGAGTGAGACTTTTCGAAGCGTATCTTTTTTCGGTACACCGGAAACACAGTTTAACGCATACAGTAGTCCGACTTAGCGTCGGTACCTTTGATGTTGGTGTCCAGCAAGAAGGCTAAAAAGTCTTCTTGGGTGTCCAATAATTTTTTATAACGCTGCTAACATTGACACTAATTACATTTATCCCTACCACGATCCACAGAACTCAAACTTATATCTTATGTCATAAGATGGTCATGTTCCGATATACCTGAACAGTACTGCCCAGTAATTTTGGTCGTTCCGATTTTACTCAAATTGACTGGTACACATTTCGCGCCACTTTTCATGGAACCTTGTTAGGGCTAGAAATTTACTGGTTGCTACTGTTACAGAAATGGTCGTGTAGTCCCAGTATCCCCTCTCCGAATTGATAATGAGTTAGGTTAGGATATGTTATTTATCATTAATTCAATTTATTGAAAACAATATCATTACAAGTTCATCTGAAAAGACAGCTAGCAGAACAAATGTATCAAGTGGTATTAGAAGACTTGCTAGTAGAGATTGAAGCCGAAACCGCCGATAATTTACGAGATTTTTTCTCTCTCGCCTCTCTTGTCCATGTAGATGTATGAAAATTAATATTTCAGATCAGAATCATGCCAGGCGATATATTCAGGCCCTCAAAAGACAACTCGACAATGAATTCAAAACATCAGACCAAGGAAATAAATCCACAGGTCATTATAACAAAGAAACCCATCTTATATTCATAGCTCCGATAGACCTTGAGGTACTTGAGCTATACGAATTTTCTGATGATTCTTTATCACCTAATATTTCCTCTATTATTACTTGATTAATTGCAACCATCAATCAGTATCACATAATAGTATCGATATAATTTTGAACTAGATATGTTCCCGCCTTACATTTGACAGTCTGACTTTCCGAATCGTTCCGAAATTAGATGGCAGTTTCAGTTACTATTACTGTTAGGCGTTCCGAAATTACCTACTGTGGCCAGTACTGTTCAGTGTTCAGTAATATCGGAACATGAGCGATATAAGTATGAGTTCTGTGCCACGATCCCAACCCACTGAAATGAATCCAAATCACGTGACCGAAAATGGCTGTTGTTGGCACACAAACTCAGTGTTACCAATGTGTGAGGAATTCCCCAATTTGTGAGGATTTGGTGTGGTGCTGGGGAATAGACTAAATTAGCCGTGACGTCAGGTTTAGGTTGGTACCACTGGTACCTCCCCAAATATATATATATCTGTCATTTCCAAACAAACCGATTTTGTACGTATATGTCCATAAGAGATTTAAAAAAGTTATTTTATAAAATTGTTTGCTACATCTTAGTATTTTCAGGTAGGTTATGTGTTTTTTGTATTTAATTCCTAATTAACGTATTAAAAAACCGCTTATAAATATGGCTTATAACATCATCTAGACATATTTAAATGTTTGTGAGGTTATACCATTTTTGTTCGGTTTTTTATTTATGATTTAGCCCCTTGAATAAATTCGATGTTTGAAATTGTTGTTATTATTAGCTAATTCATAGTGATTTAATTTTTAAATATCAGCCGTTTTTTAAATTTTTAGTGTGATTACCGTCCGAGAATCAACATGGCATCAAAGCGCTTGATTAGGCTGCCCGAGATAATGAACTTCTTTAGAGATGAAGAAAAACTAGTGAAGAGAGGAGAAAATGCTGTTGACTCGGGGCATGTGATTAATATTTTGTCGGATAGTGACCTTCTTATTATTCGTGGAATGGTGCATGCCAGCATGAGAGACCGACAATATGATGTTGAGGTATGATATTGGAAAATGTATAATAACTTACTATCGTAATATTTTGTCATAGTGTTTAGAAGAGATATTATTATTTCAATGTCACTGTTATACCTACATTTACATTTTCTTTTGTATTCATAGTGTATTTTATTTTTCAGATATAATTTGATATAGACTGGTCGATAAAATCAGGCAAGTATAACTGCCCACGTGGTCAATTACGATATCATCACATGGCAGCTTTGTTACTCTTTGCTCGTGACAATATATCGGTTACTGATAAGGAATGTGCATGGAGCAAGTCTAAACCATCGAAGGACATAGAAATACAAAGAATCAAAGATCTTTATACATCCACACCTCACAGAGCAACCGAGAGATATTTAACAGAAGGAGAAATAAATAATTTTAAGAACCAACTTTCTGTTTTTGATGGTGCTGTTGGGTTCTCTTGGCTTTTAGCAGATGAAATAGCAGACCAAGAAAAATATGTAGCAAATATTGAAGACATCTTATTCAGTGAACAATATTTGTCTGCACAGGACAAGTTGGTTTTTTTTTCAAAATGAGGTGAAACTGGAACAACTTGATATTCTTAAGGTAGCTGAAGATACAATTGGACAGTCGTGCAATTCAAAATGGCTGTTGGCGAGAAAAAATAGACTGACAGCTAGTAATTTTTCAATTGTGTTGGCAGCATGTCGCAGGCAGCGTTATCCTCCAAGTCTATTTAAAAGGCTTTCAGGTACTTCAATTTATATTTATTTCATATTTTGAGTTTTAGTAGCTAGTTATTTTATCATAAAATATTTTGAATAATAAATTTTCAACAGGTGCATATAATTTGGACCACATAAAAGCAGTACAATGGGGAAACCTACATGAAAAACAAGCTGTTGAAGCTTTGGAAGAAGCACTCAATGTTAAAGTGATTCCCACTGGATTGTGGTTAAATCAATGTGGGTATTTAGGTGCTAGTCCAGATGGATTGATTGGAGACGATGAACTAGTTGAAGTGAAATGTCCCTATAAATATCGTGATCAGTCTATATTAGAATCTATCAAAACTGTACATGATTATATCATAACAGCAGATACTGATGGCAATGTATCAGTGAATAGGAATCATGAATATTTCATTCAAATTAAGGCCAACTGGCAGTTACAAACAGGAAAAAGGCTCATCTTGTTGTATGGACACCGAAAGAAGTTGTATTAGTAATTATAGAAGCTGAAGACTTTGAAGACAACTTAAAAATCCTTAAAAAATTTTATTTAGAACATTATATACCTTTCTTGTTAGGAGAAAAATATGTCAGTTATTAATATATTAAAATAGTACATTGAACAATAAAATAAATGTTTATTACAAGACTCTACTTGTGTTTCATTGACAAGGATGATATTGAACTTTTCAAACCTATGGCAGGTACTAACTAGCTTATTCAAATATGTTAAGTAGAAACGAATACCTTTGTTCATTCTTACCAAGGTGGTAGATTGAAATTTGCATACAAATAAAAAATGTTTATTGTGCTTCTTAATAATTGTTACTTGGTAATAATTAAGACAGAAAATCAGAGACAGATAAAAAGTTTATTCACTTGAAGACACACTCTTTTAAAATATACGAAAATACATTAAAATAGGTATAAGTTTATGAATAAAAATGTACAAAAATATATCACAAAATGAAATAGGTAAACAAAATCTGTATTATGTGGTCAAGTTTCTTATTGGCATAAAAAAGTTCAAATTTGTAAAACTATATTCCAATTGAACAGTTCTTGGAATAAAAAATTATATGTACTAACATTACCAAATAGTGTTTATCAATTATATCACTCCATTTTAAACAAGCCGCCCACTTCAGCAATTAATGGGAATTGCAAATTAGTTAGTGCAGCACAAACTTGAAAAATCTGTGTTGAATGTGGCAGTAAGTTCTGAGGCATAGAGTCTAATATTGAAAAGCACTTTATTCTTTGTATGGCCCTTTCAACGTGGATTCTGGCTCTGGCTATAGTCCGTGTTTGTATTATTTGTTGAGGGGTAAATTGTGAAGTTGTTAAAAATGGTGGTAAGTTAAGGTTAACTCCTTCTGGTAAAATATCGACTATTAAAAAGCCCTTATCTGCTAGTATTAGATCTCCTGAAACCATTTTCTCTAAAATTGCACAATTTTTTTATCTGACGTAGATCCTGGGTAGAGGTCGCTGGCAAATGTTACACCATTTGGGGCAACACCAATTAAACCCTTAACTGTGTTTTGGTGTTTATATGAACTGTAGGTTGATCTTTGTTTTTCTAAGGAAGACGGCCTTATACACTTAACTTCTGTGCAATCTAATACAATCCTACAGTTTTTAAATGTACTAAAACAGGCTGGCATACATTGTTTGTTCTTATGTCTTGAAGGGATACTTGCCATTAGTTGGCAAAATAGAATTTCATGAATAGCATGAATCCATGTTGAAACAACATTTGAAACAGTTGCTTGACAACAATTAAATCTACATGCCAAATCGTTATGTAGTAAATTTAGTCTCAGTTTCATTAAAGTTAAGAGCAACTGATCTTTTTTTGGAATAAGACCTACTGTCCACCCCTGTGTATAATTTAATTTCAGATTTTCGAACAGGCTATAGAGGCAATCAAATATATACACATTAGGTAATCCAGTATACATATTAACTAGTTTGTCATTGTCTTTAATAACATCAAAGGAACATCTGACCGAGAGGTTTTGCAGCTGCTTCTTTAGCATGTCATTTTCTTTTTTTAAAAAATACATTTCTGCTTCATGTAATGCACTTGAGGGTAATAGAGTCTGCATTTTTTCATACTTGGTCATCTCAGTAACAGCCGATGGTATTGGATCATCACTAACTCTTGATGGTCCTGGTGTAGAATAGTCTACACACACTGGTGCATTACCACAGGATCAACTGGTACAATAACTTCCTGAATCTCCTCGGTCACAGATGGTTTTCTGTTTGGTGCAGTACCAGAGGAGTGTTCCTCACTTGAACCAACTGATTCTGACACTTCCTGAATCTCCTCCACCTCAGAGGGTTTTCTGTTTGGAGAAGTACTAAAGATGTGCACCTCAATTGGATCACCTGATGCTGACACTTCCTGAATCTCCTCCGTCTTAGAGGGTTTTCTGTGTGGTGCAGTACCAGAGGAGTGCGCCTCATTTGGATCACCTGATGCTGACACTTCCTGAATCTCCTCGGTCTCTGAGTGTTTTCTGTACCTAAAAATTAACAATAAAATAAGACTTATTATATTCTAATTGTATTCGTTAATATTACCTTCTCTTTTTCTTCTCTGGAGACTGAAAAGTAAACAGCTTTTTCTCATTATGTTTGAATAAGCTGGGCAAATTGTTTTTGTCACCATTTATAAAGTGGCATGAACAAATGAGCGACGTTGGTGTGGGATCTTTGTCCTCTCGTCTGAAACAAAATCATGAACATCAATAACAACAGTTATAGAAACAAAGAAATGCCAAACCTGATGAGTGTAATCCATTTTTTCAATAGAGCTGGATCTTTAGGAAAACGAATGAAAGAACACGTTCTCCTCTCACTATAATGCTTGAAATCGGGAGCAAAGCACATGACCATTTCTATAAAATAATAACATAACTTTAAACTGACGTATAATATGAATTGTGAAATGTTAAGAATCTCCCAAAAATTTCATGTTTATTAACCGAAAAAATTCAACACCTAACCTCAATATTATTTCGTTTGTAATTAATGTGTGAAAATTTGATAGAACTGTTACAAAATTATATTTATTTTGAAGTTCATTTAAGGCAGATTCCCAAAAAGTTCAAGAACTATATAACTTACTTCTTTTTATTAACACACTTCCAAAAACAAATTTTTATACAGCAGACTACACACAAAAATAATTTGTTTGGAAACGGTCAAACGTCAAATTACTGAAATCCACTGAATCCAGTGCTACCAACCATAATAGTGACGTCAGACAAATCTTCCCTATTCATTGGGGATTGAAAAAATGTGAGGATTTTGTGAGGATTTCAAGTTTGATATTATACCACAAAAAATTGGCATCTTACAATTTTGAGAATAATCAGTGGACGTTAAATTCAATAAACTTCAGCTGAAAGATGGAAATGTAAACGCTAAATATAACGGTTCTTGCTCTTGGATGTTAAAGAACAAAAGTGTTCTACTGTTTATCGTTCTGTAACGGTGGTTCTATGTGTGAAATGACATGTGACAGCTGACTGCGTTTCAAAATAATCTGACATATCATCTGGTGGTTCACAAACTTTTTACGTTTCGTATACTGATTAGTGAAGCAGAATTTTTAATTTATCTGAAACAAAAACCTGTATTTTCGCATTGCTTCACCAATCAGAAAACGAATCCTGAAAACAAAACCTAAAGGGAGCTTTAGGTTTTTTGTTTTGGAACATTTTGGATTAATTTTAAATCAGAAAACAAGAGTGGGTTTGGAAGGTTGAAGGACAATGGTTGAAGGTTTGATTTTTGTTCTTCAATTCCATGCATTCATTTGTTATTTACTGTTTCGTTTGACTTTTGACAACTAAAACGAATATAGCAAATTGTTAGAGCTGTTTTTTGTAGTTGAACCGTATTCAATAATGTTTTAAAAACTTTTTCAATTCAACGTCATAGATTTGACTATGGCTTCAAAATGGTGCATTTCGTTTTAAAACATTCTGTCTATGACGTCACTGTTTCAACGCTAAAATGAAAAGTTTTTAGAACGGCCTAAATAATTTTTAAAAAGTGATACGACAAAAACAGCCTAGGTTTCTCCGACATTACACAAAAAGTTTTCAGTTTGCTGCTTTTAAAAGGGTTTTTATTTCGTTCTAGCTAAACTAATTCAACTGAAGTAAAGAGAAAATACTTTGAATCACATTGTCATGCTCAATTATTTTCCATAGTTTTTGGGTGTGAGGATTATGTGAGGATTTTTAAATCTTTCATTGAGGATTTTGGGTATTTGCCAGGCAAATTTCGGGGAATCTAACAATATTGGATTGGCAACACTGCACAAACTAGCATTTGCCATAAGAATATCATTGTGTTAAATGTGTTGCTAGTCATTTGACTCATTTGGTATTAAATATTGTATTTAACTATTTTCTGAGTTTTCGTGTTCTTGAAGAGTAATATTTAAATGGAGAGTGTTTACCTAAAGACATTAATGTTGAAAAACAGAGACATTGGTGAAAGGTATGCTTGAAAATAAATCTCAATCTTTTGTTTACATTTTTATAATAATTGTATTTGTTACAGATATAGAACGAAATTGATATTAATCAATAATGTAGATCCTCACGCATTATACAATTGAGATGGTGTCCCTCCGTTTATTCCCAAGTGCAGATAAAGGCTTTTAAAAGTTTGGAGTCTTATAAATATTTTGAATCTGGCTTCCTTGTGAGTGATTTCTAAACATTTTAGTTAGCCAGGTAAGTTTCTGGACTATTTACAACTTTTTACACTAATCCACTAAGAAGAAATGAAAACTATATCATGAATGTGTCTACATGATTCCAATAGTTTAAAATTCTTCCATTATCACTTATTTTTACATGAACTAGGTTTATGTGTGTGACTGACCTTTCTGTATGGAAACATAGAACTATAGAATCATCAAAACACCACAAAGTAGAGGTAGTATTTTGAAAAAAGTTTATATGTATATGGAAGAAATTGTCATATTTCTTCTCAATTTTCATAGTAATTCTTATCAATGTAACTGTTTTTCAGGTCAAGAATTCTCAGAAAGCAAATGCGAAATCTTTATATGACTGGTGCCATATATGCAGCAGAGTATGCAAATATCAAGAGGAAATATTTCACAGCTAGAGAGAGCAGGTGCTTCCAAAATTATCCACTATTGCATCTGCAATGGTGTTGACGATGGACAATCTATGATAAAATGTGATGGAGACTGTGATGCAGAATGCTTCCATTTTGAATGTGTTCAATTGGTACAAATGTGACAAATTAAAATAATATTTTATATTTGACTCTATTTCCACCATCTAACAATTATACCTACCATTGTTGTTATTTTTCTGTTCATATGTATATTCATATTGGGTGTCCCTATATAAACATTGCATGTTTCTTGGGATCAAATCGATAAATAAATAAACATTTGTTTGGCATATACTTGATTTATTTCATACAGTGTCATCCCAATAGTGCACCAAATGGATTGAAAAACACTTATGGTTTCAATAGTTTTCATCGTCTTCAGAGCCCTAGGTAACATTTTATATTAATATTTCTATTTAATAACAATACCTTAGATTACACTTAGAGTACTCTCATTAAACTGATAGAAGAATCCGTTGAATTTAAATAAATAATGATAACTAAATTGAACATTCTAATGTACAATAATTCAGAGATATAAAATCATCATGTGCCACAAATAGGAATAATCATATACCTACACAAGTCAAATCAGTAAAGATTGGAGTTATTTCGATGAGAGTTTCAAAGGTAACTTTGTATCGTGGTTAATTCTGTCCAAGTTGAAATGCCTGTTTCTTGGCAATCTTCAATGCCACATTAAAGTGTGTTTCATTCTGTTGACAAAAAATATATCTTAAAATTACATCATTCAAAGAGGACCAAGAAGTTTTATCTATTAAATCTTCAATGGAACAATGACAAACATGGAAGTAAATCCAATGATTCTCATTGTTTCTGACCCCAACTGTATTCTCTCCCTTGACTGGCTACCCACATTTTGCATTGCTTGCACCAGAGTTGAGAGTAGTTATAGATAAGTTGTGTTTTGACAGAGCTGATATTAATAACTTTCAATTCATCATTATGGTAAAACACCAAATATTTCAAAAAGTTTTTATTGTTTTCATGAAAACCCAAATAAACTATCAATAAACCAAAAGTTGTAGTTGATGAATCTTGTGTTTTTTAGAAATACTGCATCAAAAACCAGCTGCGGAACCGTTCAATGCAAAATAATAAGAATACTGGGCAGCCAAGCAATAATTATAAGGGCCCCCTTCAATGGCATTTGATAGAATAAACCTAAAACAATACCACCTACCTACCTCAGAATGCATGATTTTTCTATTGTCTGGCCTAGCTTTTCATTTCATCATAACTCTTACGAAAGTACTGCGATAAATGTCCCAGGAGAAGGAGCTTAATCAGGATTAGTTTTATCCTCAAAAGCAGCAGATTTCCTTGAAAAGAATTATTCAAGTTTATATTCACTAAAAGCAATATTTGTAAACTTTAGATTTCAGTGGAGATTCAAGTATCCAAAGGCTACTGTTATAAAATTTCTACTACACTCTCTGACATTTGATCTTTGAATCAGTCAGAGCCATATTTTCTCGTGAAAGTATTTCAAATAATTTCAAAACATTCTATTTTCTCGATGGAATTATTTCGAACCATGACGTCACAACTGTCAAATAATGAAATTATTTCAAAATCACATCGAGAGGATGTTTCAAAACAGTATGACCCACGTCAGGTGTCATTTTTTAGTTGAATTCAAAGAAAATTTTAAAAAAATCTGAATCGTCCTGAGAAATTGAAAGTTTGTGAAATGGAGGGCATAGTTCAAATCCAGCTGGAATTTTACCTGGATATCCTCATGTGTCTGAATTCGTTTTCTATGTATGCCATCTCCTCCAAATTTGGCAACACATATTTATTCTTCAAAAATACTATCTTATCCAAAATTACTTCTAAACATTTCAACACAGCGGATGGGGAGACTTTAACTATATCTGAGACAGATAATAAAGTATGGCCTTGTCCCAACCAAGAAAGGGTTAAAAGCAATTGCCACTTTGGGAAAATGGGTTCTCCTCCTCTAGTATAGGTTTTTCTAAATTGGGCCTCCCCTAATTCATGATTATTTATTTCAGTCAGGAGTTTACTGAATGTATTTTTTGACAATTCTCGTCCCTGATGATTGAAAAATAAAAATTCATAATTGACGAATTCCTCATCTTCATGCCACAGTTGAATCAAATCATTAATCAAAAGGGTTACTTGAGAACCATTCTGTTGTGTTAATAATAATATCATGTCCATAACTGAATTCAATGTGGTTTGTGGTTATGTTATTGCTCGACGTGACAACTTTGAAGTTATGACGTAATTCTTTCGAAAACATTCATTTTCGCGACAAACAAAAACGATGACGTAGTGATTAAAATCATGTTTCGAAATAATTTCAAAATTCTCTTTCGAGAAAATATGGCTCAGGTCTTCTCGCTTTATTGCAGCTAACCACAGGGCTCTCCGCTTCCTGGATAAGTCGTTCTATTTGTCAAAAACCTGAGTTTCAGAACAGTAGGAACGAAGTAAAATCCGACTTTATCCCTGTCATGACGAGATCCTCAGCCAATTCCAACGCAAGTAAGAGGCATTTTTCTTCAGCTAAAGCACAAATGATAATCCACAAATAATTGAAAATCTCAAATACGCACAGGAAATAACAAAAATTAACAGTTTTATCACTATTGACGCTAATGAGAAAATCAAACGTGTGCCAACAACCGCCATATTGGCTTTGATTTGACAGGTCTCTGGCTGGATTGCCATGATGACAAAGAGTAGGGGTCATGATGACTTATTTCGGTGTCCCAACCACACCGCATATAAACTGCTCAACATATCAACTATTGATATAAACTGCTCGCAACACTTCGGTCGATTGAAATTGCGGCAGACATATGGAAAATTAGAAAAAATTATAATTGTGTAGTATGTAACTCTGAGCTTTTGAAAAATAAAAAAGAGAATTCAAGTAAAACCTGAGAATTAATGAATTTGGCAGATGTTCTTATCCGGGTGTAACAAAAAGCTTAGCCATTTTGATAAGAAAAAAAACAAGACGGTGGACGAGTTTTATGATTCAAAATTGGTTTGTAGTTGTTTTTGGTGCCCAATATCATATTTATTTGTTAATTTGAGAATTCAAGATGGTGGGCGAGTTTTCTGATCTATGGTCCGATTTATATTTAAAACTGATAATGCAGGGTTCCTGGGATAGCAGGTCATGATTTTTTTCTTAAAATTGAATGATAGCAGATGAGTTTGTCATCTATGGTCTGATTCTAAACAAAATCGGTGGGTACTTTGTGGGTTTTGGGATCACATTCTAATTTTATTGAAAAATTGAAGATGGTGGACAATTATTATTAGCAATGTATCACTTTCCTGCCTAGGAAAGTATCACTTTCCAGTCAGGATTTCAGGTCGGGAGGGAACTGAACAGAATTTTTCAGAAATAGCTTTTTTATACTTCTTCTGACAAAAAATGTATAAAAACAAACGACAATTACATTTTTTCCAAAAATTCATAAAATAATCTCAGTTATTGTTAACAATTAATGGTTAAATAATTGCTGAAAGTAATTTTCCTTTTTCGCCCACCTTTCATTACGATAATATATCTGCCATACTTTGATTTTACGGTGGTTATTGACATATAAATTACTATAGTAACAAACTTCTTAAACAACAACAGCGATTTCTATAGATTTTGTATTGAATTTACCACGACTGTATGAAGAGAGTGTGGGAATTATAATGTAGGGGTTTTACCAACAATAAAACTCACAATAATTATATTTCCAGAGAAAGTAATCTTCAACAACTTTTCTAAATATTTTATATTTATTTCTTTTTCTTCTTAAATTCAAAGGGCCTTTGTCCGACTATAAATGTTTTTATTGGGAAATAGTAGATTATGGGACTGAATTTCTTGGGTTTGCATGAAATTCCTGATGTACGTAGATCTACGTAAAGTCTTAAGTGGGATTCATAACAAAACTTTTTGCGTTTTGCTTTTTGCGTTTTTTACTGATTGGTGAAGCAGAATCTGAAATTGAATTCCAAAGTCGGTTTCACCAATAGGGCAGATGCAGGTGTCACTTGTCAGATGTCAAACAGGACATGGGGGGACAAACAAAGCTATTTCCCATAAGACTCTGTGTATCTTTTTACTTAATTTTCTGGAAAACGAGGCATTTAAACATTTTTACCGATAGGATTCTGATTATTGGTTCATTGTGAATACTGTGAAGTAAGTGCATAAGTCTGCAGAGGTGTTATTAACATCGAATTTTTAGTTAAAAGATACGTTCATAATAGGTTTCTTTTTTATGCTTTATTAGGAAAACCATGAAGTTTTGTGCTGGTGTGGGTTGTAGTAACCGATCAAGTCGAAATGAAGACGTAACATTTTTTCGATTTGCTTCAATACGATGTGAAGAGAGGCAGATATTAGCTGCTGTATTATCAAAAAACTTCATGATATTGGAAGATACAAACTCCAAATCATAGATTACCAAGCTATTTTTCCTTAGGCACCAAGTTATGGTGTTACTGCAACACACTAGATGAAAGAACAAAGATGATCAACTGCCAAAATGCATCTTGCAAAATTCAATGGTTCCATCGGAGGTGCATCGAAATCAAGAGGTTATCAAAGGGAAAATGGTTTTGCAAAACTTACCCCAGAAAATGATGAGATGAAAATATTTTGTTTATTTATTGATTCTTAACATTGAGTAACATCATATATCTATAGAATATATATTACAAACATTTTAAAACCTAATAACATGTACAGTGGAAAATATATATCTAGTACTACCAAATGTTATTTTCTACAAAAATATAAATTTCAACAAACACACACACATATATATGTATTTCTATATTTGGAAAAAGTAAATACTACATAATTAAAAGTACAATATTTTATGAGTTGCCTTATTTCTTCTCTTTCCAGACTGGTGAAAAAGTTGACATTACTACAGTTTCTTAAACTAGTATTTGAAATTAACAGATTGATCACAGAAGTTCAGGTACATTTAAAACAAGATCAAAAATTCTAACTATAAATTGTACATTTGGTATACATATTGTTATACAAATAATAATGTTCTTTTGACTTTTATTCGTCTACAATTTCCAGTCTGTCATTCAGTCAATGCATGAAGACAAAATATATGTATAATTAAAATGAAGTACCCAATGTGCATTTTAAAAAAAAATAGCAATGATACCTATTAGACAAATGATAGATATTGTGAAAACCCTAAACTAGCTTCCTCACAGTTGCAATGTGTCTTGTTTGTTCCAATTCTTATGGTTCCAGCTGTTTTCCAGATTTCAAAAACTCAGGTGTTTTGACCATGGCACAATGCAGACCAACCATATCACCTCATAACAATACACGATCAGTAAATCTCCCGGTAATAAATTACTCAGAATAAAAAGAAAGCTGATGTACAACAATGTCTGACGGAGATGGGTGCCACTTCTGTTACCTTTTTATTTCCTGTCCATCAATCTTTTATACCTTGTTAATCGCACCTCCTCAGATACTGCAAGATTTGTTTTGTACCATTGTACCCCATATTTATAGAAGAAATGTAGTCTGGATGTTCAGGACCATCAGACAGTTGACCTGTAAAAATATTCATCTACACGTAGCTCATAAGCTTTTATCATTGTATTACCTGTAATGAAATGTGTGGAACACACAAAATAATTATTTGCTTTGTTTTCTGTAAAACCATCCCTATGAAGAGCTGCAATCCAACTTGCCCTTCTCTCTTTCCTTGCAACTACTACCTGCCTCCCTTTAGACTGAATTGAAGAAAATCGGAAAAATGTTACGTCTTCATTTCGATGATCGGTTTCTATGACCCACAATAGCACAAAACTTCATGGTTTTCCTTATTAAACCCAAAAAAGAAACCTATTATGATATGTGAATCATGTGACAACGTATCTTCAAACTAGAAATTTCCTGTTAATAACACCTCTACAGACTATACACTTACGTCACAGTATTGACAATGAACCAATAATCACAATGTTATCGATAAAAATGTCTTTAAATGCCGAGTTTTCCAGAAAATTAAGTAAAAAGATACACAGAGTCTTATGGGAAATGGCTTTGTTTGTCCCCCATGTACTTGTTTGACATCTGACAAGTGACACCTGCATCTGCCCTATTGGAATACGAATCGTAAAAAGCAAAACGCAAAAAGTTTGGTTGTGAATCCCACTTTAGAGTTGGCAATGCTGACTACAGTAGAATGGGCGAAACTTCTGAAATGCGGCACCATGTACGGATTGCATCCTTTCTTAAATTCGTCGTTTGCGCACACCCAGGATTCGAAACTCCTGGGTGTGCGCAATGAAAATTCCAACCAGAATTTGGCTAAAGAAGGAGTACTGTATGAGATATACTGTGGCACAGCTTAATAGACACACAGCTAGGAAACTCGATGTAGAGGGGGTAGCCAACGCAGATATTCGCGCACCCCCCACTTTTGGATTAGAACCTATCAAAGCAGTGGCCGATGTTTCATCCGAATTTATAAGCTCCATGGCGTAGTCACGTTTAGCTCGTGTTTTTGTATTGTGTGTTACACTGTGTTTTAAGTTCAACTATTTTGCTGAAAATAAGAAATGCTGTATAATATGTATCAATGAAATGTCGAAAAAAGTCCATTTATTTCACAATCGGAGAACGGATTGCGTGATTGAGTTGTCTGAAGGTGGAGATGGTGTGGTAATGTTATTAAGCCTGCATTGAGTGCATCTGTGATTATGATACGAGGAATATTTAGCCGATGGAAACAACCAGTGGCATTTAATTTTTGTCACTCAGCCTACCCAGCTGAATCATTGAAACAGCAAATTTTTTAATTGATCAAAATTCTCAAGCGAATCGGACTCAAAATATGTACTGTAACGACTATGGGTCCAATTATATGCCGTTATCAAAATTATTAGGTCTACTACATTTTCGATGTACCTCACGTCATTAAAGCTATTCGAAATATGTTGATGAAATATGATTTTCTAATTGGTAATAAGATTTCGTAGTCCTTCATTAAAATATTTTATGAACATGGCAAAAATTACCCGATAAGGACAGCACCAAAATTAACAATGTCACACATACAGTGTGTCTCACTTTTCATCGAAGCACGCCCGTAACTTCCATAATTATCAAGGTAGAATGATGAAACTCGCAGTACTGAAGGAAATTATGAAAATGCACCTACCAGCTAAATTGTGATGGCTTAAGTCGCGATGGAACAAACCATTTTTACGGTAAATTATATTAAGGGGAAAATAGAATCGAAATGCCATCAGATTCGTGATCAGGACCCTCAACTCATTACAGATACTCCCTTTTCCTGAAAAAAATTCAGTCCTGAAAAGCCCGAATTTGTCTCACTTTTCATGGAAGCACCCCCGTAACTTCCGTAATTATGAAGGAGGTAGAATGATGAAACTCTTAGGACTGAAGGAAATTATGGAAATGCACCAACCGGTCCAATGGTGATGGCCTAACTGATATACACTGCCCGCCCGTCGCGATGGGACCAACCATTTTTCTATCGCTGCTGGCGGGCAGCCTATATCACTTAGGCCATCACCATTGAACCGGTAAGTGCATTTCTATAATTTTCTTCAGTCCTGGGAGTTTCATCATTCTACCTTGATAATTACGGAAGTTACGGGGGTACGTGCTTCCATGAAAAGTGAGACACTGTATGTCCCAGTTCATTTGAAAAAATTAAAACGAAATATGCCTCCCAAGTATTCAGTGAGACAGTGGCATGTGGCATTTTGATGTTTATATTCGGTTTGGACAGCTGCCGTCTCAAGCATATAAAACATATAAGCATATATAAAAGCATATAAAAATTAAAAAAGACTTAGTGTATATATCAAAGCATACAAATAGTACTTTCTCGTAGTACCTACCCTAAGATAAGTTACATCACCAATTATAATATAAATCCAAGTTTGAAACATTAAAATACATGAAGAATCATTTTAAAATTTTACTGCATATTTATGTATCAATCATATTTATAAAATAATACCCAGAACAGTTTAAAATATTAATATTGCACGAAACAAAGAAGAAACCCTACTGACAAATAACAATCAAACATATTTACACTCATTATACTTGAATGTATTTCTTCAGTCTGTCTTTGAAATAAATGTGTCAGTGAAGAGGATGCTTTAATGGCATCTGGTAATTTATTAAATTCTAGAAAACCCTTGAAAAACAATGAGTTCATAGTGTTGCGGTAAGACGTTTTTGGTACATACATTTCATTTTTTGCACGAGTATTATAGTTATGAATATTTTTATTGAATGTTACGTATTTCTGAAAATATTCGGGTGCCATGTTATTATAATTATTTTAAATATCAGAATCATAGTAAAATAGAAAAATCTTCTTTCCGCTGGAAACCAATTGAGGCTCATTAACATCGATCTAATTGGGGTGAGTCGACTTGTTTTCAAAATAACCCTCATTCCACGATTTTGCAGTTTTTGCAGCATATTTATTTTATTCAGACTGAACAGGTATACAATTGATGCGCAATAATCAAAATGCGGCTGAATTATTGAATTATACACTGTAATTTTAGACTCAGTCGACAGATGATGTTGAGATATTCGGTTGAAACAAAAAAATTTTTTGTAATTTTTCTATATATACAATCGAAATGATCGTTAAAAGTCAAACAATTATCGTGAAGGAAACCCAAATATTTAACTTTTGAAACCACGTGAATTCTTTCGTTGTTGATAGTAAATAATTATTCAATACATTTCTCAACCACATAAGTAATATATTGTCCAAGTGATTATCCATATATTTTCCATTGTCAGTCTTCGAATGAAACAGAAGAGTGGATTACTAGTAGATAACCATATGCAGAATTGGCAATTTCCTGAAGCACTATGAGCAATTGATGGAAAACATCATGTTTCAAGCACCTGCTACTAGTAGTAGCATTGTTTATATAGAAGATAGTCAACCTTATGGGATTATAATTGGATCAAAATGGATGCGACATGTAGATGGCGATAGTGAGCTCGCATCCAAGTCATGTCATAACTTCAGTGATCTGGCCTCCGTCATGTCGTAACTTGATTGAAACAATGGGACAGAATTAAAATCAGGGTTTTTTAAAGAAACCTACATTAAAACACGTCAAATATTCAAGTTTGTAACTAATCACGCTGGATGACACTCGCGTTTGCGTCATAGGCATTGACTATCTTACTTCTATATAAACAATGGTAGTAGTAGTGGCTCAACTTTCTTAAACTAAACTATTTATTTTTGAATTTTGATGAGGGCACAAATGGGAGAATTTCAGATGGTGTGTGTTCTGTAGAAGCCCATATTTCCAGTTCCTGAACCAATATCACTACCAGGCAAAATTAATTCACTTCCATAATATGGGACCATCGAGATGCAGCCCTTGATAATGTCATGAAACCATTTCCTTATCGAAACAAGTTGGTAAAACAATTTTCACCTGCAGCTTCAGTAGGGCGTGAAGGGTAGTTGTGAATTCCAAATGCATTTCGACTTCTGAGCAATAAAATAATTTATAAATAAATAATTTTTAGTTCGATACAGTTGTAAAATGGGAATCAAACACTCCTTGTTAAATTTTAGTCTCCTTGGGCACATAAGACAATAGGCGTTTTCCATTTAGGAGTGTTAAGCCCCAGAGCTTCAAGCCTCTAAGATCGGAAATTACTTGATCACTGACTTTTTCGCCAAAAAACTATGTATTCGCGTTTTGACTTTTGTCTACTTGTGCTTCATGCACCAATAAAACGGGTGGTGTTCGAGGGGCAAGAGGAATGTCAATCGGTGCTTGAAGCCCCACTAAATGGAACGCATGTCATACGCTCTGGGTAACTCTGAGGAGCTCCTTTCGTTAAATGGAAAGCAGCTAATGGGGACACTAGTAGAAAGAGATGAAAGAACATTTGTGACGAAATGTGACGTAGTAGGACGTGTCATGGCCGCCGTTCTCTATAGACAGTGACGGACTAGCTCTTGGTATATGAGAGTTACTGCTGACGGTTTTGTTGCTTGGTTCGAGTTCGACTCTGTACTCATATCCAAGTACGTCACTATGATGCGTTGATGCTACAAGTTTCTGATAGGCTAGAGCTTATTAAACCCTCCTTGTTAAATTTTAGTCTCATTGCCTTGTGCCCACCACGCGTTTTTGACGCAAGCCGGCAGGCACAGATGTGAACGTCGACAGGCATGCATTTCTCATGCAGGGTCAAAAACCCTGCATGGGCACCCATGTATCTGAATCGGCCTGTAGTGGTGAAATTTATGAACACTCGATCTTGCGAGTTTGACGATTACTCGTACCGAAATGAACGCCGAGTCATAAGAGCCGCTTTCCATTTGACCCAGTGGGTTGCTCCGGGTAACTCCGAGGAGCTCCTGAAGTGATCTGATAGACCACGAAAGAACGTGTTTCTATTAAATAACATGTAGATCTGTCAATTGAACTGATCCTGAAGTGATCACAGGGGTAGTTCAGGGGTAACAAGCTCTCAATAGACGAGTTCCGCACAAGTTGCCAACCTAAAAAATTCGTCAAAAAGGTCTGCCTCTCCAATTTCAATTATTTTATGATGGTTGTGTAGAGAATCAAAAATTATATTTTTCTATCATTTACTTTGAGTCACTAAGCCTTTATTGTTTTTTAATTTACAATTATGTTTATTTGGCAGTTTTGTGTTGGTACCCATAGCAATTTGGATGGTCAACTGTCATTTAAATGTCATTAGTACTCATTAGCATATTAACAATTATAAATATTCATGCAGGTTGTCTTGTAAGGACAGTTTTATAGCTTGCCTGAATATCGTTGTTACTAGTTATTGTGTTCTGTGTTGCATTTTCCATTCAGTTGTTTTCATAAAACATGACGACTTTATTCAGTTTACTCCCCAAAGATGTTCCTGGAGCAGTTCTACAGGATGGTGTGTCCATGGAAGATCACTCTGTCTTTCAGTTAAAGAGATAGCTTGAATGTAGGGGTTTAAAAAAGTCAGGAACAAAGTGCGAGTTGATAATTAGGTGAGTAAGAAAGTAATATCTAGGGGGTGCTTTCACATTGTTAACTACTATTTTGGTGTCTAAACTGTTGGTTACTTTTTGTTTAAGGATCCAAAATTGCATTGCAACAGGTAATGATGGCAAAATTTTTGTTGGAGTTGATGGAGGCAAATGGTACGACATGAAAAGAAACGTTGTTCAGTCTGGTAGTCCATCCCATCAGCTTAGTCAGTTCAACTTGGATGATATAAGTTGGGGTAAATTTCCAAGTGTCAACGTTCCAGCCTTTTTCAACAAAGGTAATATTTATACCTATGTAATAGGTGAAGATGTGGAAAATGTTGATCCTGATTCTGTTGAAGGAGGAGAAAACCAAACTTTTTCAACAGTCAAGCCATTTAGGAAGGGATATCAATTTGTCAATAGCGATCACCTTAGTGATATTCATGATGGACAACAAAAGCACATTTATGCTTGCAGATGCTTATGTTTGCAGATGCTTATGTTTGTCTTCGTTTCAAAAGACAGTTAAATATAAAGTTAGTGTGACAATCAATAACATTTCTGGTGCTATTATCAAAGGGTTATGTGAGTGCAAACAATCTTCATTAGGAAAATGCAGCCATGTTACAGCTCTCCTACTGTTTATTTGGGAGTATGTGAAAGAACAAGGTCACGTCATAGTTGCTGGTACCAGTAAGCCAAGAGAATGGGGTAGAGGATCTCTGAAGCGAAATCCTAGTGCAATCAAAGAAGCAAAATACAACATGAAAAGGTATAACCCCTCAAAGAGAGCTGTATTTGATCCCAGACCAAGTGATTATATTAGAAAACCTGATATAAACCAATTTGTGGTTGATTTGCAGAAAGTTGGTGTGAACTCAGCATTTCTGTCAATACACCACATTATATATGAAGATTTCAATTACACCTTGGATGAAATTAATTTAATTGAATTGCAGACTGCCATTTTTCTGACCAATATGAGGAGATTTGTCAATAGTCATCAAAATATGATTTTTGAAATTCCAACAACATGTCCTCAAGGGTCAGAGGAATGGTTGAGATGGAGAAGTTTTTTCATCACTTCTTCAAACGCAAAAACAGCCACCACTCAGTTGAAAAGTGATTCGGCAAGAAAAAATTTCTTATTGAAAAATTTGTGGAGAATGGCCCCTCCTGTATTGACAATTGCCATGAGGTATGGCAAAGAAAATGAAAATATAGCAAGGGCTGAATATTGCAAAATGATTTTGAAACCAACACAGCGTATGGTAGAGTGTGGACTTGTGGTTAACAAAAGATATCCTTTTTTTGCAACCAGTGTTGATGGATGTGTTTGGAAAGACAATGAAATCGAGTACCTGATCGAGATCAAGTGTCCAAAAATTTTGGAAAAATGTACCATACTCAGTGAATTCGATACATTTATAACAAAAGCACAATACAATGATTTCTTCCTGAAAGAACAGGATGGTAAGATAAAAATAAAACATAATCACCCTTATCTATATCAAATAATAATGTCTTTGATTATTTTTGATTTAGACATGTGTCATCTTGTTGTGTGGTGCCCAAAAAGCTTACTTGTTATACCAGTGTATAAATCAGAACATCTCCAAATTGTTGATGAAATTACAAAAAAAGGAAAACAATTTTATTGCAATGTATATGCACCAGAAACTATTACTATGAGAACTGTAAGAGATTTGTTTCCAATTGATTTGAAGATTTACGAATAATTGTATACAATAAATGTTATTTTGCTATGAATACGTCTTTTATTACCAATATAACATGAATAATCTCCCAAAATTATGAATTATAAAATATTTTCTGAAGCGTAAGTTAAAAAATACTCTTAGGACTGCATTATGTTGCCATTTTCAAAGCGTTGAGGAAATTGTCTGTAGCAAAAGGGATTAACAAAGTATTAATTGAAAGTTTGGTATTGTGGCCTAAATGCATTCCTGGATATGGTCAAGATAGCAAATAAGTAATTACTTCAAAGTGTACCATGCAAACTTCGAATCATGTTTCAGATATGGTATGTTGTGGTTGTATGGTAGCAGTAGTGCAATTTATTCATATGCTCATCTACACCAAAAAAGAACATGTCACAAAGGGATCAACAGAGAATTGAATGAAAGCACAGCAGTGAAATGATCAATTTATTGGGGTACTAAACATTCTTCAAAGTTGACTAAAAAACATATTGTGAAAATATTGGAAATTAAAGGCAAAACCAAAATTGGACACTTCTTGGTAAGAATTCTGTAAGATTTTATCCGTTTTATAGCCCTTTCCACATGTATCCTTGATTTGGCAATTTTTTTTTGTAAGCAGCTCTTCTTCTGGAGTAAGTTTTTTGCAGTTCTTGAGAAAGGGAGGGATGAATAATTTGACACCAAGTTCATTTGTGATATCTTCAATCAAAAATCCCCGATCAGCCAAAAGGACATCACCTTCTTGAAGAAAAATTTTCAAGTCACATTTTTCAAATATTTCTCTATCGGAAATAGCTCCTTCATATCCTTCGGAAGCATAAGTTATTGCACCACTGGGACAAATACCTATCAGAAATTTTATAGTATTCGAGTGTTTATAATTGGAAAATGTGTTTCCTTGCTGCCGAAAATCACTAGGCATTTCTAACATGATTTCCGTAGCATCAATCACTAGGGTAATGTTATTGTTATCAAATTTTCTGAAACACAATGGCACTTTTTTAAAATTTCTGCCTCCTAAGAACATATCTCCTCTATCAGATATAATCTGATAATACATGAACTGCACCCAAGTGAAGAATATTCTGGAGACATTACTTTTACTCATGTGAAAAAAAATAGATAGTTCTGCCAGAGTATAACCTCTTCTTAATCTAGCTAAAGTTAAACACATACAATCTCTATTAGACAAAGAAAATCGTTTATGGAGAATTTTATTTCCTTCATAATTTCTTCTAGGGTATTTCAGCCTGTCCATGACACTTTCATCCAAAAAATTATAAAGCGCATCAAACTGCAGTGGTCTCAGCCCGGTAATATATTTGAAGTGTTTCTCATTTTGAATCAGTTGCTTATATGCAAATATATTAGACTCTCCAGTAATACCTGTGGTTTGAGTCTCAGCTTCACAGTTCTGTTTAGTCTTCTTTGAATAATTATGTTCTACATCCAGTTCTCGTTCTTCAGTTTGAGTATATTCGTTATTTTCAATTGGTTCATCATATTCAGCTTGTTCTAAGCTACATGAATTGTCCCTTATGGCATCACTACTATTCACTTCTGCAATCGAAATATTTTCATCAGCAGTACCTATGTGAAGTTGGCAGCCAAACTTGGCGGCCAGAGTTCCCGACAATACCCGAACGCTCAGTGGCGCCGTATTTTTATTTCTTTCAAACGAATGTACTCAAAACAATTGAATCAGTTGGGGAATTTCATTTCAACTAAAATTTTAGGCATTACATGAATGAGACAAATCTCATTTCTTGTTCAAAATAAGCCTTATCAACAAGTGTTTGTTTTCAAACTTCCTGAAGAAATGTAGTTTTTGCCAAGATTTATATTACACAGTTGAATATGGAAAGGAATTATGAATTTTTAATTGCTATAAAAATCCGCCGCAACCCTTGAATAGGGGTTGATATGTTTTCATATAATTCATTGGATATCAATTTGGACGGCGAAGATCAATTTCTACCAAGTTGAACATTACACGGTTGGATAATTAAAAAATTACGAATGTTTCATTGCCAAAAGAATCCCCCGCAACCCTTGAATAGGGGTTGTTTTCATAAAATTCATTAGATTTATCAAATTAGAAGGCGAGGATCCGTTTCTGCCAAGATGTACATTACACGGTCGGATAGAGAAAAAAATTACGAATGTTTCATTTGCCAAAAGAATCCCCCGCAACCCTTGAATAGGGGTTGTTTTCATAAAATTCATTAGATTTATCAAATTAGAAGGCGAGGATCCGTTTCTGCCAAGATGTACATTACACGGTCAGATAGAGAAAAAAATAACGAATGTTTCATTGCCAAAAGAATCCCCCGCAACCCTTGAATAGGGGTTGTTTTCATAAAATTCATTAGATTTATCAAATTAGAAGGCGAGGATCCGTTTTTGCCAAGATGAACATTACACGGTCGGATAGAGAAAAAAATTACGAATGTTTCAGTGACAAAAGAATCCCCCGCAACTCTTGAATAGGGGTTGTTTTCATAAAATTCATTAGATTTATCAAATTAGAAGGCAAGGATCCGTTTCTGCCAAGATGTACATTACACGGTCGGATAGAAAAAAAAATTACGAATGTTTCATTGCCAAAAGAATCCCCCGCAACCCTTGAATAGGGGTTGTTTTCATAAAATTCGTTAGATTTATCAAATTAGAAGGCGAGGATCCGTTTTTGCCAAGACGAACATTACACGGTCGGATAGAGAAAAAAATTACGAATGTTTCAGTGACAAAAGAATCCCCCGCAACCCTTGAATAGGGGTTGTTTTCATAAAATTCATTAGATTTATCAAATTAGAAGGCGAGGATCCGTTTCTGCCTAGATGTACATTACACGGTCGGATAGAGAAAAAAATTACGAATGTTTCATTGCCAAAAGAATCCCCCGCAACCCTTGAATAGGGGTTGTTTTCATAAAATTCATTAGATTTATCAAATTAGAAGGCGAGGATCCGTTTTTGCCAAGATGAACATCACACGGTCGGATAGAGAAAAAAATTACGAATGTTTCATTGCCAAAAGAATCCCCCGCAACCCTTGAATAGGGGTTGTTTTCATAAAATTCATTAGATTTATCAAATTAGAAGGCGAGGATCCGTTTCTGCCAAGATGTAAATTACACGGTCGGATAGAGAAAAAAATTACGAATGTTTCATTGCCAAAAGAATCCCCCGCAACCCTTGAATAGGGGTTGTTTTCATAAAATTCATTAGATTTATCAAATTAGAAGGCGAGGATCCGTTTTTGCCAAGATGAACATTACACGGTCGGATAGAGAAAAAAATTACGAATGTTTCATTGCCAAAAGAATCCCCCGCAACCCTTGAATAGGGGTTGTTTTCATAAAATTCATTAGATTTATCAAATTAGAAGGCGAGGATCCGTTTCTGCCAAGATGTACATTACACGGTCGGATAGAGAAAAAAATTACGAATGTTTCATTGCCAAAAGAATCCCCCGCAACCCTTGAATAGGGGTTGTTTTCATAAAATTCATTAGATTTATCAAATTAGAAGGCGAGGATCCGTTTCTGCCAAGATGTACATTACACGGTCGGACAGAGAAAAAAATAACGAATTCTTCATTGCCAAAAGAATCCCCCGCAACCCTTGAATAGGGGTTATTTTCATAAAATTCATTAGATTTTTCAAATTAAAAAAGTTATGAATTTTTCATTGCCAAAAGAATATCCCGCAACCCTTGAATAGGAGTTGTTTTCATATAATTCATTAGATATTATGAAATTACAATACGTAGATCCATTTATTTTGACATTATTTCCTTCAACATACTTATGATTTTCCTTAGAAATAAATATCGTAATCGTCTGTTCAGCCATTCAAAAGAAACAGAAAATCCAATGAGGATTGCATTTAGCCCAAAAGGTGCAAGTATAGACGAGTTGCTGAAAAAAGAACACCACAAATGACATTGACTTTTTAAGTCAATTCTATAATTTAAATGAAAATCCAGAATACCTTTAGCTAATTGTATTTTTTACTTATCTACCCAATAACATACTACACCTACCATGCGGGTGAAACATATAGAAGCTACATTAATTAGGTGGCTAGACAGTAATTAATATATAAAACAAACATGGGACCCGAGGTATCACCCAATGGTGACCAACAGTGTCTCTGTTGGCCCTTGGCTAAAAAAGTTTTACGACCACTGATCTATACGATGCTGACACTGCTGGTTCCCATTGCGCAAATACAGAGGCGTTTTATATTTCTGTGGCGGTAGGAATCAACGCCGGCAAAAACTTGGCTAGGTTTGTTGCAGTCGTTGTTAAAACAGTGGTGAGGTAGGTAAGTACGAACAGTGTAGATTCATGTTGAACCGATTTAGTTTAATTTTTTTGCAAATTTAGTTCAAATTCTCCATAAAAATGCATGTGAATAAGAATATGATACTGAAACATATTGCTGAAGCCATATCTCAGATATTTACATACAAATAAAATAAAAAAAATTAAATGTGTAAGTGATTTGCACAGAATGATTGTACGGAATTCTCTATACTTTGAGACAGTTTTGAAAAATTATAATCATTTGAAAAAGGTAAATATAAGTAAGAAAGAGATGATTTTAGAAGCATTCGGTAAAGTGGAAACTGATCTTAAAAGTATGGGTTCATGGAGAAAGACTAACAAAGTCTATGTCGATATTTGTGAATATCTTGGACAAAACCATAATAATGTACTCGTTCGAAAACAAATATATTATTATTACAATGAATATTTAAAAAGAAATCCAGGAGATAGAAACATTAATATTGACTTTGACTTAGTGAATGATATGAATGAAATAGATGTCGAACCTTTTTTCTTCGCCGCAGCTTGTTCTACTCCTAAACATACTCAGTGGGAAAATAATGAAAATATAACTCTCAGTAAACAAATAAATGATCAGGTGGAGGATATTGGAGTGAGTACCATAAGAGAAGTAGAAACTGAACTCCATTCATCTACGGCGCCTTTATTATACCAGTCACTCCTTTCTGAGAATAATATCATTTCATCAAATAATCTTAACCATAAACTCATAGCAGAGGTTTCTGAGAGAGGCTTTAGTGGAAATAAAGACAGTATATCACAAAATTTTGATGAACAAGTGATGAATAAAGAGAATATCACACCAGAGAGTTTCGGTATTCCTAAGATCCTCGTGAATCTTTCCACTGATTTTGAATCGGAAGTACTACCAAGGGGAACTGAATTAGATTTAAATTTAACTAAGAGTACTTTTAGTGACTGTAGAGTCTTTGAAGGTTTTTTCGAAATAGATGAAAAAGCATGGACATTAATATTCAAAAATGGCAAACTCATGTCGGAACTTTACCCATATTACTTTAAAAACCGAATAGCGAAATACATTAACAATACATGTAATCTGGTAATTCAGTATGTAAAATATTTGAAACATGACATTATAAACATATATGCGATTTGCAAGCATAGGGGTTGTAAGAAATTTAAAATAAATGTAAAAAATTTCAAGACTGAGGTTTACTCAACTTCCTATAATTTCTGCCACATTCAAAAAATTACATCGGTTGTGAAAGGAATTGAGCGAAAAATTGCAAAGAAAAATATTTTGAAAAAAAAACCTTCTCAATATAAAAAAAGCATTTTGTTAGAAGCTAATGACGAATTGATTCAGATTGGAAATCTCCAGAATATAAAGTCAGATCCAACCATTCGCAAAATCAAATCAGAAGCTGTAGGTGAATGGGACAGAGATAAAGATGACTTTATTGACTTAGTGAAAATGCATTTCGACCATAATGAATACATACATGAAGTAAGCGTACCTTTCATTGTCAAAACATATAGCAAGGAACAACTACATATACTAGCGTCAAGCTCGAATGCCTTCAGAGTTTTGTATTTTGATGCAACAGGGGGTATAGTCAGAAAACCTTTCGACAGTAAAAGAGTATTACTATACGCCGGAGTTGTTCCCACGAAGTCTGGAAGAATTTGTCCAGTTTTTGAAATGGTTTCTGCCGATCATCACTCTAAAACAATATTCAGAATATTCCATGATTTTAGAGTATTCTGTGTTGAAAATAATAGATGGCCTATCATCGAAGCTGTTGTAACAGATTTTAGTTTTGCAACAATACACGCTATTACAAATGCATTCAACATGAAATCTCTTCTTGAATATTTGGAAGTAACATACTTGGCAGTAGCAAATGGTCAGAGGATTCCCGAATCGTTCGTTACGATCCACCTATGCTGTGGTCACCTGATGAAAATGGCATCGAAATATATCAATGAGAGTTTTAAAGATAACTCAACGAGAATTTTCTGGAAGAATGTAATAGGCAGGTGTATCAATTCAACAGACCTCGAAACAGTTAACGTGTTATTCAAAAACATATGCGTTCTATTGAGAGCTCCTACCAGAAATGAGTTTGTGAAAACCGCAGAGATGAAACTTATACAAATAAACCTAACTGACACAAACATGTCTGCCTTCGACATCGATAAAATTGATTCAACTGAACCGAACTTCGAAAGTGACCCTTGTTTGTATAGATCGAGTCCATTTTATAAACATTTCCTCAAAATATCAAATTGTGAATTAGGAGTTATTGTTGATGAAAATAACGCATATCAAAATCTATCGTTTTTTAATATTCTGATGACGAAATATTTGCCATTCTGCATTTTATGGAGTGGCATATTATTGAAACATAAAGGAGTGACCAGACTTAGCAACTCTTACGTTGAAAATTATTTCGGAAATCTAAAAACAAATATTCTAATGGGAGAAACGAATCTCAAGTGTTCCAGGTTTCTCAGAAAGAGCAGAGAAAGTGTTCTGGCAATTTATAAAGAGATCCCAGCGAGCACAAACATCTCTGGGAGGTTTTGAGATGTTTCAAAAATGTAGTCACGCCGATGTTTCTTTGAGACGTAATATGTACTTCCCAAAGAGGTCCCTGAAGGATATTCAATGTTCTGTTTTTGTTCCTTTGTGGCGTTTTTTTAAATGCCTATAGGAATGTATCGGAGATGTGCACAAAATGTTATCTTGGGGATGTTTTCACTTGGCGTAACATAGTTCACCTTTGAGATGTTCACCGAGAATGTATATCTAGCGTTTGCGCAATCGCAAATGTGATCATGTGATCTCAGTGATGTTTGAGTTGACGGAGAGTACCGTTTCTAGTTTCGACTTAATTTACCACATTTTGTTTTCCGTAAAAGTAGTCGTTTTAGAGTGAAGTGAAGCGTTTTGTCAAGACAAAATATTATATTTAGTAATCAAGTTGATCACGGACTGCAAAGTAAGGAATGAACTGTCGATATTCAGAAAATAAATAACCTCAAAAACATATACCGGTTCTGACTTGTAAAATCACCATCATAATCATTGTATACCTTATCTATGTAAAGTGATTAGTCAAGGACACTGTATTATTGAGAGTGTATTCACAGTTTTGTTTAAATTCAGTTGAACCAGACAACAACCAGTGTTACAGTGATATTTTCATTTTTGAAATGTTGTTTAATTTGTATAAACAGAAAATATTTTAGGTTTAAATTTGTATGTGTGTTCCTTTGATCCTATTAAAATAAGTTATCTCTTAATATTTTGACTATTGTCGAATTGTACAATCAATGACAAAAAACGAGATAAAAGTGCATTTTGTATGTATCAGGAACATCTCAAACAATGTTTTATATACAGTGATTTAATGTAGGTGAAAAGCTTTAAAAATGTTATGTTGTGTCTTAAAAAAGGCTTTGAAAAAAAAACGTGAAAGAAATGCTTTTTGTGATGTCCCAGGAACATCCTAAAAATAGCCGCGTGCGGCGGACATTTGCACCTACATACACGTTCTATTCATGTATGAACAGAACATCGCAGTGGAGGTTTGATGTCTCAAAAACTCTTACTTTTAACATCTCTGAGATGTGTTTGTGCTCGCTGGGATTATTCTCGATATACCAAAATCTTCTCTGACCAAAGTAAAAACTAAATCTGACCCCACAAGTGAAACAAGTTCACAAGAACATTGGCAGAAAAAAAAGAAGAAAATTACTACTTCACATTTTGCTGGAAATTACTTGGCGCAACTCAGGGAGAATGAAAAGTTAGAACAGAACTGTATCTATTGTGGATCTGCTCGTTTGGATGTAACAGCAGATTGGGTCGCTTGCGATTTATGCAACGAATGGGTGCATCAGATATGTGATTCTCCTACACTCAATAAAAGCTACAGTGGCCCCTTCATATGCACATATTGTAATGCTACTTCCAACAGACGTGAAGAAGATTCTCCCACATTGAATTTGATGGAAAAATGTCAAAGTTTTCTTAAAGGATTAGATATGGTCAGTAGAATTGATATTGAGATGTTAACAAGAGATCAACACAATTCTCCTTTATGGTTTGAAGAAAGAAAGAAAAGGTTGACCTGTTCTAATTTTGGACGTATCTGTAAATCAAAGACTACAGACGCGAAAAATAAATTAACAAAAGATTTGTTAGTTGATGATAGGTTTTCTAACGATGCCACAAAACATGGTATTGAATACGAGAAAACAGCAATTCAGCAATACGCAGAGAGATATAATAAATCGTTCATAAAAAGTGGTTTAGTTGTTCATAAGAAGTATTCATTTTTGGCTGGTTCTCCAGATGCATTGATAGACAATGATGGAATTATTGAAGTCAAGTGCCCCTACAATATAAGGAATGATTCACCCGATACCAAAAAATTAGTGTACATGGATCAGGACGGAAACTTGAAAAAAACTCATAATTATTATCATCAGATTCAGGGGCTTTTAGAAATACTTAATAGACCTTGGTGTGATCTAGTCATTTACACGTTTTGCGGAATTTCTGTACAACGAATAGAAAGGAATACTCGATTTTTTGCAATAATGTTGATGAAACTGAAAGAGTTCTATTATTTCCATTATCTTCCAGTATTTCTAGGATTTGAACCATCTCAGATATATAAGTGGAGACCATTAAAAACTTTACAATTTTTAGAAAATGGGCTAGTTAATGATATCTCGTATTATAGAAAGGAGGGTCGGGATTACACTGTGGCTAGGTTTGATGATTTAGATGTTATAGTTAAAGAGATTTTGGCTTCTGATTTCGCTTCTTTGGATGGTACCACCTGGTTTACTACATTTATTGTAGATATCCTTTTGAATCTATTAAACGCTGATAAAAAATTTCAAGTTATTCCTGAAGCCATATCATCCAATATTTTCAACATGGACATTTTTTACCCCGATAGTTTCTTAGAAAGAATTGTAATAGAAAAAGATTTTTTAGTCACATCATACCTACAAGGAGGAAATCACTTCTGTTTAGTCATTATTGATTTTGTCAAGTCGACATTTACGTTTTTGAACCCTTTTGGCAGTTCAGCAATTCAAAGTTCAACTTACTTGAAAAAATTTGAAAAGTTCATGAAATCCTACAACGAGTACCATAGACATACACTGAGACACAAAAACCTATCAGTTTTAGACTACCCTCATTTTCTACAAGAAGATGGGTACAATTGCGGACCGATCATTTTGAAATTTTTTCAAGCTATTGTCGAAAAATCAAGCCTCACAGAAAAAACAAATTTGTGCGATTATAGGAAATACTTAAAAAATATCATCTTAACAGAATCATCTGAAATGAAAAACATATGTTTAATGTGTTCAAGACATTTGGAAGAAGATGAAAATTTCTCAACATGCCAACACTGCAAAAGATTAATTCATAGGAAGTGTTTGGTCCTCAAAGGAAAGTGTTTTTTAAACCGTGGAATTTGTTTTTTGTGTGAAAATTACTCATAGCTCTGAACATTCTTATAATTTTTCGAGTCTGTCTTCAAAGCTTTCCATTACAAATGCCCAACTTCCTCATGTCTGTAATAAAACTCTTCCTCGTGTCTTATGTGGTTTTCCTTCCATCATGTTTGGAAAAACTAATTGAAGCTTCAGTCGAAGGAAATTTTGTTAAAATTACTGTATTCAAAAGTATGAAAGGTTCCATGAATCTTCGCTGGTCTATGCTTGCTCATCACTGTTTTCACCACAACTGCGGCTCATCACATTATTGGGTAACAAAATTTATATCTGGATTAAGATGTATTCAATTACAAATCTATTGGACCCTTAATGCATGCAGCCCCGAATTGTATAACCAACTCCAGAAATGTAACCACTCCACAGAGTATCGATTTGACAAACTTGCATACCTGATGATGTGATGTATTTTTGAAATGAGAAATGATGACATTATAGTTCTTAGCCCAATTCACACTGAAATGTAAGATAATTAACAATAGTATAAGTTAGTAACGAACAGTTGTTACCGACCGATGATGAACCCTTTACTCCCATATACATCTACTACGTATGTATATGGGAGTAAAGGGTTCATCATCGGTCGGTAACGACTGTTCGATCTCCGAAATAACTCTGTATTCTTCGAGTAGTATAAGTATTTCACCAAAATATTTAATAAATCTTTGTGTACCTTTTTATGTGATAAGTAAGAAATAATTGCAACTGAGCTGTGAGCATTACCTGATTAGTCATTAAAGTATATCATATATCCATATTTACCTACCTAATACCTAGCTATTGTTGATTTAGGGTGCTGGTTATTTACATTATTTTCAGGTAGCTATTAAGTTAGGTATATAGGGTATCATTATTATCAATTATTATATATCTAACTTTGTATGTCGAACGGATACTGACTACCCTATAAGCAAATGATTATCTAATAAGCTATGCTGAGGTTATACTTGGAATAGTGGCAAAGCCATTGCACGAGGTGGAGACAGGCTAATTGAATAGGCCTCCACAAATGAGTGGGATGCGTCTCATTCCATTTCATAGAATAGACTCAATCTTCAAATAACAGGGAGAAGTAGACAGGCTGACTGAATAGGCCTTCAAAATTACTGGAAGTGCACGCAATTTCATCATCAGAGACGATCTTCGAAGTCTAAGTTTGAATAGCGCATCGTTGTCCAGGTTTTCTCGGAAAATATTCGTGATGAGAAATTGCTCATGTTTGGAAAGAGTGAACATAAAAAGGGAAGATGTGCATATATTTTCTATTTTAATTCCTACCTATTTATGCATTGTTTTATCACATGAGTACAACTCAAATTGTCTAAGATGTAGAATTATTTGATTTAGTTATCATATTATGTTATGAATTATGTGAAGAACATTTATTTTCATACCTTCAACTGTCTTTCATCAAATGAGTACAACTCAAATTGTATAGAATTTATAATTATTTGATTTAGTTATAATATTATGTTATGAATCATGTGAAGATGTGCATATATTTTCTATTTTAATTCCTACCTATTTATGCATTGTTTTATCACATGAGTACAACTCAAATTGTCTAAGATGTAGAATTATTTGATTTAGTTATCATATTATGTTATGAATTATGTGAAGAACATTTATTTTCATACCTTCAACTGTCTTTCATCAAATGAGTACAACTCAAATTGTATAGAATTTATAATTATTTGATTTAGTTATAATATTATGTTATGAATCATGTGAAGAACATTTATTTTTATAGATACCAAGTTATTCAAATTATGAACATACATTTTTATTTTGTAATAAACTTTTAACTGTTAACACTAGATTTTTTTATCAAATGGGTACAACTCAAATTGTATAGGATTTAGAATTATTTGTTATAGATATTATACAGTGTGTTTCTCTTCTCATTCCAGGACTACACCTGTCTGCAAATTACTACTAATACACCTGTCTGCAGGACTGAAAATCTTTATTTTGTCTCAGTTCTCAGACAAACGACTCCGTATTGTTACAAAAACGGGGTTCCTGGCTATATTGATATACTAGGTACAACTATTTATTGTACAATCAAATACAAAATACTACGACGTTAACTGAAATCGCACTGTATAACGATAATAATTCGCTAAAATCGCTCCGAGCTGTCTTGTAGAAACGTCGTACTTTTCTGCTGTTTTGGCATAGTCGCCTGTTTAAATATCTGGAATCATCGATACAGACAAGAGTTATTTAATGAATTATATGAAAACAACCCCTATGCAAGGGTTGCGGGGGATTCTTTTGGCAATGAAACATTCGTAATTTTTTTCTCTATCCGACCGTGTAATGTACATCTTGGCAGAAACGGATCCTCGCCTTCTAATTTGATAAATCTAATGAATTTTATGAAAACAACCCCTATTCAAGGGTTGCCGGGGATTCTTTTGTCACTGAAACATTCGTAATTTTTTTCTCTATCCGACCGTGTAATGTTCATCTTGGCAAAAACGGATCCTCGCCTTCTAATTTGATAAATCTAATGCATTTTATGAAAACAACCCCTATTCAAGGGTTGCGGGGGATTCTTTTGTCACTGAAACATTCGTAATTTTTTTCTCCATCTGACCGTGTAATGTTCATCTTGGCAAAAACGGATCCTCGCCTTCTAATTTGATAAATCTAATGAATTTTATGAAAACAACCCGTATTCAAGGGTTGCGGGGGATTCTTTTGTCACTGAAACATTCGTAATTTTTTTCTCTATCCGACCGTGTAATGTTCATCTTGGCAAAAACGGATCCTCGCCTTCTAATTTGATAAATCTAATGAATTTTATGAAAACAACCCCTATTCAAGGGTTGCGGGGGATTCTTTTGTCACTGAAACATTCGTAATTTTTTTCTCCATCTGACCGTGTAATGTTCATCTTGGCAAAAACGGATCCTCGCCTTCTAATTTGATAAATCTAATGAATTTTATGAAAACAACCCCTATTCAAGGGTTGCGGGGGATTCTTTTGTCACTGAAACACTCGTAATTTTTTTCTCCATCTGACCGTGTAATGTTCATCTTGGCAAAAACGGATCCTCGCCTTCTAATTTGATAAATCTAATGAATTTTATGAAAACAACCCCTATTCAAGGGTTGCGGGGGATTCTTTTGTCACTGAAACACTCGTAATTTTTTTCTCCATCTGACCGTGTAATGTTCATCTTGGCAAAAACGGATCCTCGCCTTCTAATTTGATAAATATAATGAATTTTATGAAAACAACCCCTATTCAAGGGTTGCGGGGGATTCTTTTGTCACTGAAACATTCGTAATTTTTTTCTCTATCCGACCGTGTAATGTTCATCTTGGCAAAAACGGATCCTCGCCTTCTAATTTGATAAATCTAATGAATTTTATGAAAACAACCCCTATTCAAGGGTTGCGGGGGATTCTTTTGGCAATGAAACATTCGTAATTTTTTTCTCTATCCGACCGTGTAATGTACATGTTGGCAGAAACGGATCCTCGCCTTCTAATTTGATAAATCTAATGAATTTTATGAAAACAACCCCTATTCAAGGGTTGCGGGGGATTCTTTTGGCAATGAAACATTTGTAATTTTTTTCTCTATCCGACCGTGTAATGTACATCTTGGCAGAAACGGATCCTCGCCTTCTAATTTGATAAATCTAATGAATTTTATGAAAACAACCCCTATTCAAGGGTTACGGGGGATTCTTTTGTCACTGAAACATTCGTAATTTTTTTTCTCCATCTGACCGTGTAATGTTCATCTTGGCAAAAACGGATCCTCGCCTTCTAATTTGATAAATCTAATGAATTTTATGAAAACAACCCCTATTCAAGGGTTGCGGGGGATTCTTTTGTCATTGAAACATTCGTAATTTTTTTCTCTATTCGACCGTGTAATGTTCATCTTGGCAAAAACGGATCCTCGCCTTCTAATTTGATAAATCTAATGAATTTTATGAAAACAACCCCTATTCAAGGGTTGCGGGGGATTCTTTTGTCACTGAAACATTCGTAATTTTTTTCTCCATCTGACCGTGTAATGTTCATCTTGGCTAAAACGGATCCTCACCTTCTAATTTGATAAATCTAATGAATTTTATGAAAACAACCCCTATTCAAGGGTTGCGGGGGATTCTTTTGTCACTGAAACATTCGTAATTTTTTTCTCTATCCGACCGTGTAATGTTCATCTTGGCAAAAACGGATCCTCGCCTTCTAATTTGATAAATCTAATGAATTTTATGAAAACAACCCCTATGCAAGGGTTGCGGGGGATTCTTTTGTCACTGAAACATTCGTAATTTTTTTCTCTATTCGACCGTGTAATGTTCATCTTGGCAAAAACGGATCCTCGCCTTCTAATTTGATAAATATAATGAATTTTATGAAAACAACCCCTATTCAAGGGTTGCGGGGGATTCTTTTGGCAATGAAACATTCGTAATTTTTTTCTCTATCCGACCGTGTAATGTACATCTTGGCAGAAACGGATCCTCGCCTTCTAATTTGATAAATCTAATGAATTTTATGAAAACAACCCCTATTCAAGGGTTGCGGGGGATTCTTTTGTCACTGAAACATTCGTAATTTTTTTCTCTATCCGACCGTGTAATGTTCATCTTGGCAAAAACGGATCCTCGCCTTCTAATTTGATAAATCTAATGAATTTTATGAAAACAACCCCTATTCAAGGGTTGCGGGGGATTCTTTTGGCAATGAAACATTCGTAATTTTTTTCTCTATCCGACCGTGTAATGTACATCTTGGCAGAAACGGATCCTCGCCTTCTAATTTGATAAATCTAATGAATTTTATGAAAACAACCCCTATTCAAGGGTTGCGGGGGATTCTTTTGGCAATGAAACATTCGTAATTTTTTTCTCTATCCGACCGTGTAATGTACATCTTGGCAGAAACGGATCCTCGCCTTCTAATTTGATAAATCTAATGAATTTTATGAAAACAACCCCTATTCAAGGGTTGCGGGGGATTCTTTTGGCAATGAAACATTCGTAATTTTTTTCTCTATCCGACCGTGTAATGTACATCTTGGCAGAAACGGATCCTCGCCTTCTAATTTGATAAATCTAATGAATTTTATGAAAACAACCCCTATTCAAGGGTTGCGGGGGATTCTTTTGTCACTGAAACACTCGTAATTTTTTTCTCCATCTGACCGTGTAATGTTCATCTTGGCAAAAACGGATCCTCGCCTTCTAATTTGATAAATCTAATGAATTTTATGAAAACAACCCCTATTCAAGGGTTGCGGGGGATTCTTTTGTCACTGAAACATTCGTAATTTTTTTCTCTATTCGACCGTGTAATGTTCATCTTGGCAAAAACGGATCCTCGCCTTCTTATTTGATAAATCTAATGAATTTTATGAAAACAACCCCTATTCAAGGGTTGCGGGGGATTCTTTTGTCACTGAAACATTCGTAATTTTTTTCTCCATCTGACCGTGTAATGTTCATCTTGGCTAAAACGGATCCTCGCCTTCTAATTTGATAAATCTAATGAATTTTATGAAAACAACCCCTATTCAAGGGTTGCGGGGGATTCTTTTGTCACTGAAACATTCGTTATTTTTTTCTCTATCCGACCGTGTAATGTTCATCTTGGCAAAAACGGAACCTCGCCTTCTAATTTGATAAATCTAATGAATTTTATGAAAACAACCCCTATGCAAGGGTTGCGGGGGATTCTTTTGTCACTGAAACATTCGTAATTTTTTTCTCTATTCGACCGTGTAATGTTCATCTTGGCAAAAACGGATCCTCGCCTTCTAATTTGATAAATATAATGAATTTTATGAAAACAACCCCTATTCAAGGGTTGCGGGGGATTCTTTTGGCAATGAAACATTCGTAATTTTTTTCTCTATCCGACCGTGTAATGTACATCTTGGCAGAAACGGATCCTCGCCTTCTAATTTGATAAATCTAATGAATTTTATGAAAACAACCCCTATTCAAGGGTTGCGGGGGATTCTTTTGTCACTGAAACATTCGTAATTTTTTTCTCTATCCGACCGTGTAATGTTCATCTTGGCAAAAACGGATCCTCGCCTTCTAATTTGATAAATCTAATGAATTTTATGAAAACAACCCCTATTCAAGGGTTGCGGGGGATTCTTTTGGCAATGAAACATTCGTAATTTTTTTCTCTATCCGACCGTGTAATGTACATCTTGGCAGAAACGGATCCTCGCCTTCTAATTTGATAAATCTAATGAATTTTATGAAAACAACCCCTATTCAAGGGTTGCGGGGGATTCTTTTGGCAATGAAACATTCGTAATTTTTTTCTCTATCCGACCGTTTAATGTACATCTTGGCAGAAACGGATCCTCGCCTTCTAATTTGATAAATCTAATGAATTTTATGAATACAACCCCTATTCAAGGGTTGCGGGGGATTCTTTTGGCAATGAAACATTCGTAATTTTTTTCTCTATCCGACCGTGTAATGTACATCTTGGCAGAAACGGATCCTCGCCTTCTAATTTGATAAATCTAATGAATTTTATGAAAACAACCCCTATTCAAGGGTTGCGGGGGATTCTTTTGTCAATGAAACATTCGTAATTTTTTTCTCTATCCGACCGTGTAATGTTCATCTTAGCAAAAACGGATCCTCGCCTTCTAATTTGATAAATCTAATGAATTTTATGAATACAACCACTATTCAAGGGTTGCGGGGGATTATTTTGGCAATGAAACATTCGTTATTTTTTTCTCTATCTGACCGTGTAATGTACATCTTAGCAGAAACGGATCCTCGCCTTCTGATTTGATAATATCTAATGAATTATATGAAAACACCCCCTATTCAAGGGATGCGGGGGATTTTTTTGCAATGAAAAATTCGTAATTTTTTAATTATCCAACCGTGTAATGTTCAACTTGGTAGAAATTGATCTTCGCCGTCCAAATTGATATCCAATGAATTATATGAAAACATATCAACCCCTATTCAAGGGTTGCGGCGGATTTTTATAGCAATTAAAAATTCATAATTCCTTTCCATATTCAACTGTGTAATATAAATCTTGGCAAAAACTACGTTTCTTCAGGAAGTTTGAAAACAAACACTTGTTGATAAGGCTTATTTTGAACAAGAAATGAGATTTGTCTCATTCATGTAATGCCTAAAATTTTAGTTGAAATGAAATTCCTCAACTGATTCAATTGTTTTGAGTACATTCGTTTGAAGGAAATAAAAATACGGCGCCACTGAGCGTTCGGGTATTGTCGGGAACTCTGGCCGCCAAGTTTGGCTGCCAACTTCACATAGGTATCAGCAGTTGGGAACAAGGAAAAAGGTACAGGACAGGAGTTCTCCGTTACCTTTCCAACAAAGTGTCTACTACATAAATAGGTATTTTTGGAAATATTAAGAGGGTTCAAAGATGTATTAGCACAACTCTCTATCCACTTCAGACATCTTATCAGGTTTCTTTTTGGTTTTGGAAATGGATGAAATTTAATCTTTTTATTTTTTGTATATCTTGTATCACTTTTGCAGTTTTTATAAGAACACCTCGTCATCTCTATTAAAATCCTTTTTTGGTATAAACAAGTATTGGAACTATTAGCAAAACTTATTTTCTTTCTCAATAAACAACTAATCTTAACAACAATTTATACGCATTTGTCAATTGTCATGGCCGTCAATCGTCATGGGTTTGCGTTACCAACCGTTCCCATTTTTAGACAAAATCTCTAGGATTTGCATCTGAAATAAAAACTATATAAAGGCTTTGTGACCTGAAATAAACAGTCCAACATGTACCATTTTTAATTCTCTATCCAACCATCATAAAATAATTGAAATTGAAGAGACAGACCTTTTTTGACGAATTCTTTAGGTTGGCAACTTGTGCGGAACTCGTCGTGACAGCTCTCTCTCGGGTGGGATTCCGTAATATTATCTCACTTGTTCCATGAAAAACAGAATTCTATGGTACACTTAATTCCAGTCCTGGGACAACGTTGAAATTCATGTTTTTGCATTAGCTAAATGCATGGAAGCTTATTACAATCAAGTGAATTTGGAATAACTCGGCACAGATTACATACACCCCTACCAGATGCGTCAGCAAGCTTACCGCCAAAAACTAAATTTCAGAGCGCATGTGCCAAATAAAGAGTATATTTCACCGACGGGCCGGTATTATAAAACTATTTTGACAGACAACTAGAAGTTAACTCGAGGAATGACGTCACATCTTACAGTTAACTTCAAAATGTAGGAGTTAACTTTATTGGTAGGAAGGGGTATCAGTTAAAGTTAACTTTCCAGAAAATGGTGGTTTTCGACAAATCTTCTATCAATAATTTAGCATAAAACCTCAATTTGATTGTTTTTTTCTCGCAATAATGTTAGCAAACGATATCCTGGTTATTTTCGAGGAACTTTTAAGGGACTATGAAGGAGATGCTGTGATTATTATTGAAGGCCATTGGCGTCGAAGGATATTTAGAAATCTGTTTAAACCATTTTATCTTGTGGAACGAAATAGAATTTGAAAACAAATGAAAACGGATTTCGATTATTTCGATCATCAAGAAAGTCTATATGCTTGTTAAAGGGGCATATTAGTGAGGCAAATTTGCAAAGACCAACTAATAAGTCAACATTTCTAGTTCTAATTACTGTAGAATTATAAGTATTTTCAATTTTTGAAATCATCTTCTATCGCCAGTAATACAAGTGTTAATTACACTCAGATTTCGTACATGTTCATTCTTGGTAGTTGTTGGAGTTCTGGAAGATTCTCAAATCTATTGCTAGCAGTTTTACTTATTATTTATTAGAAAATTAGAAATGTCACAAGAGAAATTGCGATAAATTCTAGGTTACACATTTGCCTTCTTCTTCTTTTTATTTCAGAAATGAGACTTTTATAAAACTGCCATTTCAAAGCTGAAGTTAACTTGACTGTTAAAATTAAAGTTAACTTCGAGATATGTTTATAATACCGGCCCATAACCTTAAAAGGTTAAGTCGGTGGTATATTTGTCAAAATTGAATCGGCCAATAGAGGACTTCGGATAAGGATTCAGTGATGCCACCACACAACTTTTGGCTTTAAAACTACTGGCACGTTTTTCGGCATTTTTTCTTCATGACAGGGTTCCTGGCACCCTCAGGAACCCCGTAATATGATTGAAATTGTTTATAACGACGGAAATATTGAGATTTTCCATAAAATACAAAACACTAGGGACTTTAATTTTGTTTAGGGAATTTTCTTTCAAAATGGCGCTAAATTCAAAACTAGAGCTAGAGTTTTGTTATTGAAAGAGGTATTGTGTAGTCTAGGAAGTGCCGGATAAAGCCACCGTGTGGTCCGTAGCAAATGTGAACAAGAGGCCCTTGATTTGCATTAAGTATTAAAGTATAGAATATAAAATAAAACAGCACATTTACAAAAAGACTTTCCGTGATTTAATCCGAGCAAATTTGGAGATAACACTCGTCAAATCAATATTTCTAAGTTAATCACTTTCTATGTTCATTATATTGAGGTCGTTTGATGTTCTTGTCCCATTGTGCTCCCTAACACATTGTTAAAACGCTTTAACGTTGAAAAAGAACATTCTCCGCTGTAGTTGGTGATTATCAAAATCAAGTGAATGCGAAACACTATTCCAACATTTGGGAAACACGATTCCAATGAATTTTATGTCAACAGTTTATAAACTTGAAGTTCCTGAGCCTCGTGCTTTTTCTTTCTGCTGTCAATATCAGCAGCCACATCTGTTTTCAGCAGCTTCGCAAACTGCACCAGTTCATTGCCCAGACCATCTTCGACATCATCTAGGAAATAATTGACGATAGTTCTTTTTAAGATCTTTTCTGCCGAAGTATTCCAAATACACTAGTCACTTGATGGTAAGCTTCCATGCATTTAGCTAATGCAGACAATTACAACAATAAAAACATGAATTTCAAAACGTTGTCTAGGTGTTTGATGTTCTACAACTTCTTCGAGTGGTCTGTAAGTAGAGCTGCTGCTGAAAAGGTCGTACTTTGTATTTTGCTTGGGTTTTCTTGAAGTCGATTGCTGATATTCTTCACAGCCAATTATGGCTTTGGCCTCTATATCTGAAAATTTGGATCGTATTGTTTGGAAGTAGCCTTATAATGATTTATGATAAGAGCGTACCTATCTCGTGTTAAAATCTTGATCGGACGACTGCAACGAAGCGTTAAGCCAATTCCACATAATGGCAGTAGCAGTGGCATCACCCCCGTCTATTGATAAGATAACCAATGGCAAACATGTTTAGACGACGCTGAAAATTCAAGGTCACGCTGCTGAAAGTTTGATTCATTTAAACTTTTTGCAGTAAAATCTGGCAGTGTTCGCATTTCTAACGTTAAAATCATCATGAAATCGAGATTGCTGTTATGATTCCTTTCTACTGCTTTTAACAAACAATTAGTTGAAAATTTCCATTCCAATGTCACTCATTCGGATAACAGCGTCAAAAGGGGCGGAGTCACTGCCTTTAGTGCCACTGCTACTGCCATTATGTGAATCAGGCTTTAGTCGCTTGCAAGTGTTCTAGAATTTCATTCCACGCTATAGTTATTATTCCCATTTCTAACTTTATTCATTTTCTGTAGGTGGTATAAAAAACATATCTTACTTGATAGTTTTTTTTACTTTGCGCACAGGCGCGGGGCCCGTAGCATTTGCTTACTGGCTAATTTGCTACCTGGTACTTGGTAGCATGATAATTGATAGCTGGCAAATGCGGCACTGAGTGTAGGGTTATTTCTTTGTCAGTGCTCATTCGTTCCATTAAAAAGTTCAAAAGTAGAAATGATATTCAACCATTTTAACAGTTATGATTAAAATGTAACACATACCGACAAAACTGACACAAAATACAAATTCTGTGATGTAACCTCAAAGTATTCAGGCCAAGAGCATTTTAATCAGAAAGGTAATAAGGTTTGTTTGTCCGAGAAAGTTACCACTCAGAATATTTTCTAGATCGATCAACTATTTGGCAACTAGGAAACGTGATAATACCCAATTTTTTTTAAATTCAGGAAAATGATATATTTTGAAATTAGCGCCATTTTTTGAGAAAAATCCCTAAATAAAATTAAAGTCCCTAGGGTTTTGTATTTCATGGAAAATCTCAATATTCCTGTCGTTATGAACAATTTCAATCATATTACGGGGTTCCTGAGGCTGCCAGGAACCCTGGCATGAAGAAAACTTGTCAAAAAACGTGCCAGTAGTTTTAAAGCCTAAAGTTGTGTGGTGGCATGACTGAATCCTTATCCGAAGTCCTCTATTGTGAAAACCAATTTCATAATTTCGATTTCGTTTTGAATCGAGAACATCCATCGTTCTAGCCTACGTATCGTGACAGCTTTCTTATCTAGTGTTCCTAATCCCACCCCAGCTAGATCAACTTCTAACAGTTCCTCAATCACTGCTTATATTAGCTCTGCAGAGGGATCACGAGACTCGTCTCGATCAAATCGACTTAACTTATTATCGTGTCTATGAAGTTGTTCACGAACGTCGATCGAATAAGGAATATGCTGTCCTAACAGGGCATCAATTCTTGACGGCAAGAGAATAGAACATAGAACGTTCACCGGGGGTCGTTCCTCAATTCTACTCGTTTGCTGCTCCCTACAATTATAATTCCGTATTCTCGAGTATGAAGGAAGGAGCCACAGACCTCAGGTCTGTGGAAGGAGCCACTCACAGGAGCATGAAATAAGAGAGCCAGCACGCAGTATTGCCAAATTTCTTGACCAATCATAAATACGAATGTTTTGACAGACAAAGCTGTCATGTCATAATTGTCATCCTGTTCGTAGTTGTTGTTTATGTTTAAAATGTAATACAACGATTATAATGGAGTGTGACAACAGAAAAGTGAAATGTAATCCAATTACACCTAAACAAAAGGAAATTTTGGTGGAATTCATCTCAATATAATTATTAGAACCAGTGATTTCTTGATAACTTCCATATCCAAAGAAGCGTACAGCTGCTAAAACCTATTAATATTTATGCTTAAAGGGATCTTTAACTAAAATTTAAAGGTGCATTTAGTCAAATTTATTTTAAAATTGTTCTTAATTATATGTCAAAAGCGAAAGTTGAATCTGTTATTTAAATGGTGCCATTTATACAACAATGTTAAGTTTATGCTAAAAACCTTTGATGTTACCGCTATGGTTATGATAATGCTTATGCTAAAGTTGACTAATCCACCCTAAGTGTGGATTCATGCAGCACCAATTAACAATTATCAAGTAACAATTATCAATTAACAATTAGCAAGTATAAGTTGAACTTCTTGTTTTACAATGAATGCATTCATGCAGACAATTAACAATTATCAATTAACAAGTAACAAGTGGAAGTTGGCCAACTTTTAACTTTTTACTCTAATGGCCGTTTGCGCGGACCTTACCTAAGCTCTTCTTAAATTAAGGAATTGTTAAATTTTAAGGATTCCTTTAAATTAATTTGTTTGCACCGCACAATTTTAAGTGACCCTTAGTTTGAGGAATCAAAAGTTTGGCTACGTCGCAGATTTTGGAGATTTTTTTGTTATTGTTTAGGGTTGGTTACATTTTTTGGGGTAATTCATGTTTTCAAATGTCATTTAACTCTAACTCATAACCTCGCTTCAAGTAAGAAAAAGTTGTGATTCCCGCCCTTCTATTTTTCTGCGAGCTGATTGGTATTTTCTATTGTGTTAAGTTACAAAACACTAACATTCTATTCCTCACCTTTGTGTTAAAAAAGTACCTACTCAAGTCATGGAAGCTGTAACTTGCAAAACTGTTCCTAAACGTGTACGATCTTCTAATTTCTCATCCGACGAAAAATCAGTGCTACTAAATATAATATCTAAATACAAAGAAATAATCGAAAACAAAAAAACAGACGCTGTTACCAATGAAGAAAAAGCCTCAGCTTGGAACCGGATAACATGTGAATTCAATGCTGTTTCACCAAATCTTTGCTCCAGAAGCACAGACTCTCTTAAAAAGTGGTTTGACAATAAAAAAAAAGAAATAAGGAAAGATGTGGCTGAAGAGAAACTTCAAACATTTCTAACGGGTGGAGGATTACCTGAACCAGTTAAAAAAGATGAAAACCATGAACTTATTTTATCAATAATTGATAAATCCACAATTTATGGAACCACCTCCCAATGGGATTCAGATGGACAAAGGATACATCCAAAATTAAATGCAGATTCTGTTACTGTCTACGAATTTGAACATGATGTAGGTATTATCACAGTAATATCATTTACAAAATGAGGAAAACCCATTTGTTTAATGTATTTTTTTTTCTACTCTCCAGAAAATTCCGGACTCTGCAGATAATGATTCAACTAACTTGAGTAGGTCAACTTCAGAAGTTGAAAAAGTCATTCCAAATAGCGTGAGTTATATATATATATATATATATATATATATATATATGTATATTTTACTTGAAAAGACCAGACAACTTACATAATAATAATAAGTAATATTGTGAGGAAGTAGGTACATGTACTCATTTTACTTTTCTGAAACAATTTTAATCATACAAAACTTCAAGTGTACTAGTATAAAATAAAATATTTTGTTGTAGGAAATCAAAACCACATGGAAAAAGTATTGTCCAAAACAGTTGCAATTACCCACATCAAGTCCTTTAACACCATTGGCCCAAAAAAGGAGTTCTGGAACTGCGGTAATACAGTTTAGTATATATTGACCAGTCTCGTGTTCATTATATCAGTTTAGCTAACTCTCACAAAAATTAAATTGTATATCACGGATTGTCTTGAAATAATGAAGTCGAGATTTGGTGAATAGAATGTTCAATAAAATAAATTTTACATCATATGATGGAAAATACTAGTTGAATTTTCTGCCAGAATTAAATTTGATAATATTAATATTGTAGGCTAATTCAACACCAAAAAAAACAAAATTTGAAGTTAGTCGACGTCGTCCAGCAACCCAAGTTAAAGCTTTAACTACGTCTGAAATTGCAAAAAAATATGATTTGCTAATGGAGAGGCGACTAGAAATTGCAGATTTAACCAAGCAATCTTTGCTGCTGGATATTGAGATAAAAAAGGCGGAACTGATCAAACTAAATCAAAGTACTGAAAAGAATAATAATTAGTATTAAGTGTGTATTGGTTTAAGAGATAAAACTTCAATTACTTCATTTGTGAACTTTATGTGGGGATATCAGAGTTAATAAATAATTTTTAGAATCTTTTAAGTTTTTTATTTCAGCAAGAATGGAATTTCTCGATTACCTACTAGCTTTTATTATATTCAAATATTACAACAAAAAAACAAAATCGAAGAAATGGATTTTAACAACCAAACATACAATAAAATGTTACTATCTATAGACTGACCCTGCCTTTATATAGGGCAAACCCTATTATAGACTTTAAAAACGATTACAAATCATTAAAATAATTTATTATATTTTGTTGAATTTGCTGTCCATTAACAAGTGCATCTACTGCAGGATCTGGTATATTCCCAACTGCAATAAGGTAATTTAATTCGTCTATGTCTATAAATTCATTGTCTAATGGTGGCTCATCTTCATTCATAGCTCTTGCGAAGTTATGTAAAACAGCAGTAGCAGCTATAATTGTCTTCACAGTTTCTTCTTTTAAGCGAATGCCATAAGCCATAACTGGAAAACGTCTTTTCCATAACCCTATTTGTCTCTCTATTAAGTTTCGTGTTCGGATCAATGACTCATTATACAATTGTTCCTTCCTTGTTATGGGATTGTTAAGAGGTGTTAAAAAATACTTTCTCAATGGATATCCACTATCTCCTAAAAGTAAAAGTTATTATGTGATCTAAAATAACCTTAACTACATAACCATTACAATTATAAATTGCATTGTTCAATTTTGTACATTTTTCAAAAATTGTGTACTTTTTTTACTTGATACATGGAAGTAACACTCTAGTGCCAGAATCACCATTAATATTTTTTCATAAGATTAGATTATAGTTACCAATTAAAATGCATCCATCAAACTCATTGTTCTCAAACCTCATTCTTATGTTGCTGTTTGAAAATATTGTAGAATCGTGAGCTGATCCAGGCCATCTTGCTACTACATCTAAGAATTTCATGTCAGCATTTCCCACAACTTGTACATTTAGGGAAAAATATCCTTTCCTATTTCTATAAACTTCTGCATTTTCATGTCCTAGGTATCATAAAAAATATAAAAAAGGGTTGTAGGTACCTATTTGATCGTATGATTGTCTTTATTTTTATTTTTTTTCTATTTCTATTCTAGGGTAAATTAATGACTGAAAGCAATTTTATCTAATACAACTTCATCATTGAAGATAGTTTATTGAAAAATGCCAAAGAAATCAAGCGAAAGAATATATTACCTGGTGATTGAATTTTAATATGTGTGCCATCTACCAATCCAATTGTTCTTGGAAACTTGGCAATTTGATAAAATTTATTTTGCTCTGTAATAAAATCTTGTTGTTCTGGCATTTTAACTGTGTTTGGAAAAAGTCTAGCTATTGCTTCTGATACTCGCACAATGATCCTGGATGCAGTTGATATGTCAATATTCATGAAATCGGCTACACTACTTAAATGTCCTGCACAAGCATAAAATCTTAGGCAACATAAAAGTTGATCCATTGGTGATAAACTATTGTTACTGAAAAATACAATTTGAACTTTTACGAGACTGGAGAATGTTTCAAATTAAATTAAAGCAAAATATGAATGTATCAAAATAAATTTAAATTTTTTTCCATATCAATCTTATAGCAGACTTACGCATCAGTTGGATATTCCAAACGTTGCTCAATTTGGGCAAGTACTTCAAGCGTTGTTGCTTTATAAAGTCGAAATCTTTTAAAAAAAGTGAAATCATCTAGCTCCTCAAAGTAATGTCTCCTGATACGAAATTGCCTAGGAAACCCATAATCCAATATTTCTAAAATGTCCATATCATCTTCTAAGAAGATATCTTGGTCAAATATATCCATATGATATATGTGTTGAATAATTTTCAATAAAATTGCAAAAACACAAAATATGTTTATACCAAAGAAACGATTCAGGTTATGTTATGAGCAAGCCAGGCGCACGCGTGAAGTCCTACTTAAAAATTAAGGATTTCTTAAGCCACCAAAATTGATGGTTTATCTAAGTAACTGTTAAGGAAGGTTTAAGAAAACCTTAAAGTGCGGTGCAAGCAAATAAGGCATACTTATGTTTTAAGCTTCCCTTAATACGCCCGCGCAAACGGCTATAATTGAACAATATTTTCTTCTAGTGCGCAACTAGTACGCAGGAGACCGCGGATTGGTCAGTATAATGACGAAAATGAATCTCTTTCAAATATTTGTGGGGCAGTTTGATGCTATTTTGGCTGATTTTGTACGGAAATTTCCCAAATTGTATATGATAAGGGCATAATTACTATCTTCAAAGATAGAAATATTAGAGATAATGCTTAATGCTTGAAACAATAGCAGGGACCCTCTCAGTGTTGATAGTTTGTATTCACATTGCAATTTTTGGTCTTGCATACATTTGATGTCATTCGGGGTATAAAAAAACGCCACATGCATGTGGTCATGCAAGATGCAATCACACTGATATTGTGAGATTGTCAAACAGTCTTTTCTCCGCCTATTTAGTGACAAAACTGGTCATTTATTCTCGAAGAACAAATAGAATATGAATTTTTAAACAGTATCCACGAAAAAGTAAGGTTAACTTGGTAATTGTTAATTTGGGTGCATGAATGCTATATTTTCAATACTTGTTAATTGATAATTGCTACTTGATAATTGTTACTTGGTGCTGCATGAATCCACACAGTGTTAAAACTTCATCATAAATACAAAAAAATTTATTTTAGTTACCTTGGTTTCGACTGTTAATGCTGATGATCTCGTGGGTTCGTGGATGTAAGCCCTGACCATATTTATAACATTCTCATACAAAGGTTTTGTTAGTCGAAATAACTTTAGAAATTTTTCATCAGACAGATCAAAAGGATCTGTCCTTGGAAAAGTACTTCTCGACTTATGTTATAAAATTCCTTAGCATCGTCAACATCTGCCATAATTCCTTCCCACCATAAAATTCTTTGAAGATAGTTATCCATTATTATGAAGCTTAGTCGATATACGTTAATCCGAGCTATATCGGTATGTTATACTATAAACACCGGTTATTTTCTCTTTGAACAATGGTTATAGTATTATTTCAAGATAGATTGATATATACAGGGTGTTTCTTAAGTACGTGTAGAAAATTTAGGGGCGTATTGCTGACATCAAAATAAGAAAAGTTCTCATAAACATATGTCCGCAAGTTATTCGTTTCTGAGATACAGAGTGTCAAAGTTGAATTTTTATTTTTTGTGAATTATTTCAAAATAATTTTGAAATTTGGTAAAGTTTGGTATCTGGGAATATTTATTATTTAATTTTTGTAAAAAATATATTCTTGATAGAGGTCACTGCGAGCAACTGTTTTCGAGTTATTGAGATTTGAAATAATCGATGCAAGTGATTTTGAATGACAAGATTTTTTAATTCAAAATAAATTCAATTAGAAATAAGTTTTTTCACAATAAACACAAAATTTGATTTTGTCATTGAAAATTCATCCCAGATACCAAACTTTATTGGAATATCACAAATATTTTGGCATTTATTCACAAAAAAACAAATTTAATAATTAAACTTTGACACTCTGTATCTCAGAAACGAATAACTTGCAGACATGTGTTTATGGGAACTTTTTTTCTTATTTCGACGTCAGCAACATGCTCTTGAAGTTTCTACACGTACTTAAGAAACACCCTGTATATATTATGATAAAAAACACGAAACACAGAAAAGAGTAAGGTTAAGGGTCCTAAAATATCACATTATTGGTCTTCCCCGGCTGATCCCCTCAAACTACCCAGTAGAAGCATCAGGGAGCTATCCTTCTCTTACTATCCGATAGCAAGACATTCGAGAATACCACTTATCAATTGTCAGTAGAACCACGCCCCCAATCTCTCGGTTGTTCTACTCCCTAGCTTTCAAGAATATGCACCCTGGAGAGTCGAGTCTCGTGATCCCTACGCTGGCCATGTTGATTGTTGACACATAGAACTATTGTCTATGGTTGGTACAGATAATTTTAATCGAGTGAATTTAACGATTTCAAAACTTACAACAGTTATGTTCTTTTTTTTAGGCGTTATGTTTATTTTAAGAGATACGCAAAGCGCTGTTCGCTGCTTCAGAACGTTCAGCTGGGCTTCGTTGAAGAACAGCGTACCCAACAAGTTTAGTGATCATTCTCAACGGTCGAGCACGTCTGAACGAACCCATCGAGCCACGTCCAACTCGCTACGGATCGAGTGTTCGTATCGCACCTACAGAACCTACTGAACTGGGGCGAGATTATGAACATTTCGACCCAGTTGCAAGTTTGGCATGACTCGTACCGAAATGTATGTCGAGCCCATAGAAAAATATAATATAATATTTCTATGGTTGAGCCATAAAGAAACCACAGCGTTTTTTACTACGTATCGTGTCAGGCTCTCGTATCGAGTGTTCATAATCCAACCCTAGAATACATGGTACTTAATTGGAACATGATATTTTGCTGTCTGTGAGACTGTGAGATCACTCCAGGTGGTACCTCGAATTACTCAGAGCTACTCATTGGGCCATTTAGGAAGCGGCTATGGAGTGCAGTTCCTAAACATACATTGAAACTTTTGAATTTTGTATAAAAAAGAGCCATTCGTTTCGTTTCCAACGAACAGAAAAGTTCTGGAACATTGAGAAGCTCGTTGCCTAAAGCCCGTGACTGGTCAAATAGTATTATCACATCAATTTGATAACAACTAATGGAAATGACGTCATTTCAAGACAGTTTCATCAAACTTTTTGACCTCTGACAAATCCACGGGCTCAAAAGAGAGGTGTGTTCCCTATCATAGGCACACAGCATTCATAAATTCAAGAACACCAATTCCTCCATCCTTTCCCTTAGTTCTCACGATGTTTTCTGAACATTATGGGATTATCGGATTTCCTTCTCCTTGTAACCGGAAGATTATAGAAAAAGACATTGGCATGCAATCCATGAAGGGACATCATGACAGTAAAGTCAAGTCTATAGATTAGAAAACATATTCCTTTATCTGTTGTTAACACACTCCCAAGACATTTGTTTACATTTGAAATGTCAAAAAGTCCACGAATCGGATCAGTTCTTGCGTGCGCAAGCGTATTCACAAGAGCGTTTGCGTGCAGATATCTGGTGTAAATATGGCGTCGCAGGAGGAAGATAACAAACTTGAGTGTATTTCAAATGTAAACAAAGATCAAGAAAGATACTTCTTAAATGTTTATAAGGTGAAAAATATAATTTTCGTGCTTATTGTTCATTAGTTCATATAATTTTCGCATGTTTGTTGTGACGAAAGTGTATAGTTTCATATTCGCATGGCCGCCATGTTCCGTCGGTGATTTGTACAGAAAATTGGAGAATTTAAGCCATCATATGTATACAACAACAATATCGTGAACAGAAGTATCGGCTCGTTTGTGTAGACTGAGTTTTATTAAAGTGCCTCAATTGAAATGTCTTCTTGGTAGCTACCAAAGCAAAACAATTACCACTATAGTTGTTTGTTTAATTGCTTGAGCCTACGTTACATCAAGATGAGTTTTGTAAATGAAGACCTAATTATGTTCGCACCTTTCAAAGCACGTATCTCCCTTATTTTGTAATTTTAGTTCTTTGGCAAAAGTGATTTTGAACAAAACTACCTAACCAGTCTTTCAATTAGACAAATGTTACAGGAAACCATTCCTTTTAAATAGGTATTTGTTTTCAATTTGCATCTTCATGTTTTTCGTAGGTGGATATATTTTATGTATTTATCATTGAATCTTAAATAGTGTATTGGAATTTCATTAGGTAATTTTTGAAGGAATCACTTGTGCAAGCTTTATTGAAAGACTGTCAACTGTGTATTGTATACATCTCATTTAAATTTATTTTAATGATTCTTTACTGTGTTTACTTCCAGAAAGTATTTTTTGGTAGAAAAAACTAGCTATTATGGTTGATTCTATTTGTCATTATTTGATGTCTAGACGTAAACTTTCCAATTTGTATGTTTGTGTTTAACTTTTTAGAGATGAATATATTATATTTGTGCTCAGTCCCATGCTAGCACACAGCAAAGTTTGTATAAATCAGTATAGCGAATTTAACAATTTTTTTAATCAATTTGAGTAACTGCATCAAATACCTCGAGACTTTACATTATACCTACAGTAACTAATAAATTATTATGACAGGAATCGTCCTTACAGTAGACAAATACTTTCCACATGCTAGCATGGAAGCATGCACAGGCTTCTATTGTTGGTTTTACTTTCCATAGAGCTCACTAGTATAATTTGTTATTGTCATAATATTATTTTCTTTCCAGAAACATGAATATATTTTGAATAACAAAAATGAGACTTTCAAAAACAAAATCGAATCTCTCATAGAAGTTTGGAAAAGTGTCGGAGAACTGAATCTGTCTCAGTTTGACATTCGCCATGTCATTCAGATTATGGATTGGGCCAAACTACACGCATTGAATATTGTCCTTACTGCTGAGTGGAACAAGTTCAAAGGTAAGCTTTAGATATTTTATGATTTGTACTCAGATGTATATTATCCCATAAGTGTGAACTGCCTTAATTCCAATATTTATTTATTGATTAATTTTCCGAATTTATATGTATCTGTGAAATTATGAATTTCCAATTCAACATAGTGTTCTTCAATATCTATTTAGATAGAGAAAAGCCTAATTAGGTTAATCAGTCTATAGAAAAAAAGTTATTCCTCACTTTAAGTTTCAAGAGTATAGACTACAGATTCAATCACTGTTTTTTCATGCTAATGTCATTTACTTACATTTTACTGTTCTTACTTCAGTTCTTTAGCATTGGATCAGATTTCAATTAATTCCTTTGATAACATGTAGGTAAGGAATATTTTAAAGAAAAAAAAATTCAAGTCAATAATAGGTTTTAAAATATATTAGTAACAATAACACAAGATAAGTATAGTGGTTTACCTTTCATCTGAAACATGAAATTATCAAATTATCCTTAGTTGTTATGTGAGAAAAAAATAAAAACTCGCCCAATAGTAATCCACCTAATATTCACATACTTTCAAGTGTTTAATTCCCAAGAAGTCTACTAATAATAATTTATTCACAAAAAATGTAAGCCTACAGATTGTGAACAAAATAATAGTTTGATATTCATAAATTGCACATCTTTTTCTGGCCATGTCAATTTATGCATTGTTACTTCCAATAAAATTTTGTTTCTTGTAGTGTATGTATCTGTCCATCAGATTATAGGATATTAATTTTCATGGGAACTACAAGATAAAAAGAAATATTTATGTCATGTTTTCAAAAATCGGGATTAGATGATTGTAACTGCATCAACATATTTGCGGATGATGATACACTTCTTTTGGTATTAATAAACAATTTAAAGCAGAACATATACTTCCAAAATGACAACTTCTTTTAGATGTTCTAATATCAATATAAACGACTGTAGCACTGACAATGAGAACATAAAATTTGTAAATAAGTTTGTTTATCTCGGTTTTATGATTGACAACATTGTCATTCTATTCTCATTTCTTGTACATTTATAAAAAAGTATCTAAAAAACTATTCTTTAGTAGACTTTTACAAAATATCTCAAGTTTTTCTAAAATCACCATATTTAATACAATCATGCAGCCACATTTCATCTACTGTCCGAGCTTATTGTATGCATATGAACTACAAATATTTCAAAACGGGGAAATAATGATAATATTAAAATGTAACAGATTCACTAACACATTCCTTATTCATTTTATTTATTTATTACACAGGAAGTAATACCCATTTACATTAATATAAAACACTAAGAAAAAATATATAACTACCTATATCTAACAGTTTTATACAGTAACTGGACAAAAACAAAACAAATTAAAATGAAATGAGCAATTAAAGCTAAAAAATTTGAGCTACACAGTAGCTCTCTTCATTTGGCAAAGCGAAGCGGAAAAAATATCTGTAGCCCTGGAGTGTACATTTGCCTGTCACAGTAATCCAATCATCCCTATGTTTGCACCATAATTCAATCGATGTGCAACCAAGGAAAATGTGCTATATTCACGTAGTGCCCTAGGAGGTACATATATTTTTACTTCTTCTAATAATTCAGGAGCATCTATCAGACTGTTCAAAATTTTATAAATAAACAAGGTGTCAAACCCTTCTGTGGATCAGAGGACTCAAATTCATAACTGACAGTATGTTGGTATAAGAGTAAGGAATGTTCAGCCTAAAGGAGCAGTACATAAAAAATCTGCGTTGAACTCTTTCCAATTTTTCAATGTGGACTTGAGCATAAGGGCTCCAAATAGTCGAAGCAAATTCAAGATGAGATCTAACCAATGAAAGGAATAAGATTTTCACTGTACTCATATGAACAAAATCTCTAGAATGTCTCTTTATGAAACCCAACTGCTTGAGTGCTCTATTACAGATGTACTCAATGTGCGAAGAAAATGAGAGGTTAGATTGGAAGATGACTCCAAGATCTTTGATCGAGGTAACTTTCTCAATGACAATGTTATCAAAAATATAGTTGAAGGTTATCTCTTGCACTGTGCGATGGAAACTGATAACTACATTTCAAAGGATTCATGCTCATTTTATTCACCAAACAACCTTGAGAAAAAACATTCAAGCTCTTTTGGATATAAGATTTTGTATGACATGAAATATTTTGATATCATCGGCATACATGAGGAATTTACAATCGGATATTTCTTTGACAATGTCATCGATAAATATACTGAACAATAAAGGCCTTGTGACACACCAGTAATTTGGACTGGTGTGGTCAAAAGTAATTTTAACAATTTTAAAAGTAACGTATTTTATCAAAAATTTTATGACATCTTTTATGACATCTTTTTATGACATCTTTTTATGACATCTTTTTATGATTCTTTCAAATTATAATATCCTCTATCTAGCAGTAACTCCTTGACAGCCTTCCTGAATCCATTATGTGCCACCGAGGATCTAATATGTGAAGGCAGGTGGTTAAACATTATTTTAGCATTATACAGGGTGTCAATTTGAAAACTTCCCACCCTTAATATCTTCCTTCCAGTAAACAATATGAGTAATCGAAAAAACAGGTCAATTTTATTGTCAAGGGGGACACTTTCACGGACTATTTGTAGCCCTCGTGGTTCAACCCCCTAGGAGGGGTAGATGTTACCCTTAGAATTTTAAATGGGAAGGGGGGTCAAGTGGCACATCATTTTGATGGGCGTTCAATTCTTGTTCCAATGGTACCCTGACTTATTATTTTGTGATGAGCATTTTCCGAAAAATTGTTCTAAACTAACAGAAGTAATTATTAGAACGCCTATACTGAGATGCATTATTGTATTGACTCCCTTTAATAAAAATGGTTAGAAGAGTAGGTGGCACCGCTCCAACCCTTGAATGACAGGAATAAATTTATTACGCATGGGATTTTTTATTTGGTGGTTATTTTCCTTCTACACAATAAAATTTAATTTGCGAGAAAGTCATTTCCAACATAAAATCTACTTACGCTTATCTTATTAGCTGTTCAAAATGTTGTCCATTTTGCTCTAAACAGTAATACAGTCTGTTTTCGAACTCCCCTCTAACATTACGGAAAACTTCACTAGGAATTGACCGGCATGCTGCTGTAATTCGTCTTTTAAGTTCGTCAATATCAGAAGGTTGTGTTTTATAAACAACGGATTTAAGATGCCCCCAAAGAAAGAAATCTAAGGGTGTTAAATCCGGTGATCTCGGAGGCCATTCAACTGCTCCCCTTCTGCCAATCCATCTACCCGGAAATCTCTCGTTTAACCACTGTCGGACGGGAAGAAAATAATGAGGTGGAGCACCGTCCTGCTGGAAATGTAACAGATCCTCCTGCAAAAGTTCATTACCTTCTGCATCAATTTGAGTTTCTAGCTCGTGAGTTATAAGAGGATCGATAGTCTCTTCAAGCATATCAAGGTACTGATTGCCAGTCAAGTTTTCTTCCAGAATACCAGCCCAAACATTAACTTTTTGTGGGTGTTGTGTATGCCCTTCCCGAAAAATATGTGGGTTTTCGTCACTCCAATAGCGACAATTTTATCTATTAACATTGCCATTCAGGAAAAATGAACACTCATCGCTGAAACAGATGTTTAACAGAAGATTAGGGATGGTATTGACTCGATGAGACATGATTTCACAAAACTCTATTCTTCTATCATAATCATCCTCGTGGAGCTCTTGAAGAATCTGCATTTTATATGGATGAAATTTATGCATTTTCAACGCTTTTCTTATAGTCTCGCGTGACATTCCCGTCTGTTCTGATACTGATCGTAAGGAGCTCGTGGGCTCTGCAGCAAATGTTCCCAAAACTTCAATTTGAGCTGCTTCATTTAGTACTCTGGGGTTATTTCTTTTTTTATTTGTCACTGAACCAGTTTCGTAAAACTTATTCACCAAATCAAGCACATACCGGTGACTTACATTACAATTTGGATGTCTTTCGTTAAAAAGACATGCCGCCCTTCGTGCGCACTTTCCAACTTCGCCATAAATTACAATCATTTCAATTCTGTCTTGAAGAATGTAAACCATTTTTACACTTTTATACACTTATTAAAGTAATTCCTAAACAGCCCAACAGGTACAACGGTATTCACAATACTACCACATAGTTCAAATTTGCTAACCAATTTTTTGCCGGAAAACAGAAACTTTTTACAGCAGAAGTAGCAAAAAAGGAAGGCTATCTGTACAATTTCTGCGATGACACTTAAAAATTCAGCATTTAATAAACACAACTTTACTACCATCTACGTTTTACTATTAGACTACTTTTTTGTGTAAAGTGTTTTGAGCTAATGGCTAATGTTACCCCTAATAAAGGGTTGGAACAGTACCACCTAATATTCTAACCAGTTCTGGCCAAACCATGCATCTCAGTATAGGCGTTCTAATAATTACTTCTGTTAGTTTAGAACGCAATTTTTCGGAAAATGCTCATCAAAAAATAATAAGTCAGGGTACCATTGGAACAAGAATTGAACGCCCATCAAAATGATGTGCCACTTGACCCCCCTTCCCATTTAAAATTCTAAGGGTAACATCTACCCCTCCTAGGGGGTTGAACCACGAGGGCTACAAATAGTCCGTGAAAGTGTCCCCCTTGACAATAAAATTGACCTGTTTTTTCGATTACTCATATTGTTTACTGGAAGGAAGATATTAAGGGTGGGAAGTTTTCAAATTGACACCCTGTATATTATTGACCCTTGAGATTCTGGGAATTGGTAGAGACACCGTGAAGTTATCACTTCTCGTCTTGTAAGTTGACAAAGATTGGATATTATTGAAATATTTTTTGTGGATTAAACATACACTTTCCATAATAAAGAAACATGTCAATGTCAATATTTTTGAGCAATAAACAAGGGTTTGCATGAATCTCTAGGTTTCTCCTTACAAAAGTATTTATCTCACAGCCCTCTTTCGTAATACGAACACCGAGTTCAATAGAAATTGAGAGCTATTCTCCCAAAAACAAATTCCATATCTCAATAGTGAGTCAGAACAAAATATGCTGCATTAGATCCAATACTGTTTAGTATCTTTGTCAACGAAATTTATTTAACATTCAATCAAGCACAAAAAAAATATGCATGCAGATGACACAACCATGGTGATATCTGACAAAAATCTAAAAAAAACAGTGAACACTGCCAACATTGTTGCACAACAAATTTATGAATGGTTTATATGTTAATGTAGAAAAAAGCACCAAAAAGTACTGATATGAGTATTGAAAGACAGACTGTTATCCACATGGAGTGCCAAAAACTTGGCTGATGGTTCAGTACTTATTATCGAGTTCCCTAAGACTATCTCGTTCAGAGTGCATCTGAAGGTTACAATGCATGTTTTTGAGACATTGAATGATAACTTATTGGCATCACACCAGTTTTTCACCAAGTATATGTCAGTAGCTATGTGTTTATTCAGTTCATCACTGTTGGTGCCGTGCCACAGTATTGAAGTATCTTCTGAGAACATAGTAGTGATTTTACAGTGCTGCTTTTTTTAGCCCCCCCACCCCTGTTTACTTTTGAACGGTTTGACATACAAACTTGAAATAAAAACCGTTTTGAATGGTATCACTGATACTACTCTTTGAAATAAAAGACATTGTCATACCCCGAAAAAGGGGGTGGGGGCATATCAAGTTGAAAATTGCAAATGGCATGGCAGGTCAAATTACAGATTGTTGAACCACATTCAGTTTTTTTATTTTCGTTTACACGTATTTTCACAATTTCGATCTCTTTTTCTTTCGAAATTTTAAAGTTGATGTGCCCCCAGCGCTATCTGTCGAGTAATCGCCAATGTTTCTTCTCTCAAAAACTAGTATTGGTAATACATTTCAAAATATTTTTTGTCCCATTGTTCTACATTAAACCGGTCAAATTTATCGCAATAAGTATTCAGATCCGCATTAATACTTGATATTTCGAGTGCATATGGTAAAAAAAATATTAACGAAATCCAAAAATATTTAGATGGCTGAGAAGGGAATTAATAAAATAATAAATAATAATCAATTAAATTCTCTTTTCAACGATGTGTCACTTGAACCCAATGCCATTTGAAATTTTTAAATTGATGTGCCCCCCGCCCCTCTATCAAGCAATCACATTGTCATTTATTTCAAAAAGTAGTATCAGTGAAACCATGCAAAATGGTTTTTGTTTCATCAAATCGTTCATAAGTTAACAGGCGGGGGGGGGACTAAAAAAAAGCTGCACTGTATATAAAATCAACAACTAATCAAATCGTTACAGAACGTTACAAACAACTGAAAACTATGCAGAGAAGGTAAGGCAAACAAAATATACATGCAATAAAACCAGTCTGGAAAATCAATGAAAAAAGGGTCTTATCAAACACAGTAAATCAGCATGTGGTTAATAACGAAACCATAACTGACACAAATAAAATGTTTAACATACTGAGTGACTTTTTTGTCAATAATGTAACACACTCTAACCCAGACAAAAGCAGATTAACAATGTCACCGGTACACAATCATACAATATTCTCCAATAACACCGTGCGAAATCGAATCTATAATTATTAAGACTACTAGTAAACCATCAGGTGGTATTGATGAAATGAATGGCAAAGTATTCTTCAAAAAGTCTAATTGTTGTACCATGACCTCATATAATGGGCCGTATTGGTCGTGATGGTAGAGCATTCGCTTCTCAACCATAGGGGTGTTGGTTCAATTCCCAGCATGATCACCGGTCTCGTGCATGGCATCACACGTTAAAAGTTCTCTAGCTCACACAAGTCTCTCGAAGGCTTCTGAGGGTTGTTGTAAGAGTGCAGCTGGTTGACAGAAATAATACATTTTTTAAATGAATAACTCATTTGCATCAGGACAATATATTGATAACTTGAAGACCTCCAAATCAATTCGTATTTACAAACATAAAGGATCAAAAGATGATATAAATAACAATGGAAACGACTGCTCTTGAAGTAAAATTGCAAAAATCATAAATACAGCATTCTACATCAGATTGACAAATTTTATTGAATTCCAAAATCTTCTAGGTACCTCTCAACATGGCTTTCGACAAACAAATCAACAATTGCTGCCATTGGAGAATTATGCTCGTATGTTTATGACTATATGAACTCAAAGAAGACTGTCATCACTTTCTTCTTTGATCTAAGTAAAGCATTTGTACAGTAGACCAATTTTTCTCAAGGATCAGCATTAGATCCAATACTGTTTAGTATCTTTGTCAACGAAATTTATTTAACATTCAATCAAGCACAAAAAAAAAAATTATGCATGTAGATGACACAACCATGGTGATATCTGACAAAAATCTAGAAAAAACAGTGAACACTGCCAACATTGTTGCACAACAAATTTATGAATGGTTTATATGTTAATGTAGAAAAAAAGCAGCAAAATGTACTGATATGAGTATTGAAAGACAGACTGTTATCCACATGGAGTGTCAAAAACTTGGCTGATGGTTCAGTACTTATTATCGAGTTCCCTAAGACTATCTCGTTCAGAGTGCATCTGAAGGTTACAATGCATGTTTTTGAGACATTGAATGATAACTTATTGGCATCACACCAGTTTTTCACCAAGTATATGTCTGTAGCTATGTGTTTATTCAGTTCATCACTGTTGGTGCCGTGCCACAGTATTGAAGTATCTTCTGAGAACATAGTAGTGATTTTACAGTGCTGCTTTTTTTAGCCCCCCCACCCCTGTTGACTTTTGAACGGTTTGACATACAAAATTCACCTCTTTCATTCCGATATCACCAATAATTTTCATAATTTTTGCTCTTTAATTTTCAATTTTTAATCAATTACAAAAATATAGAACAGGTTTTCTGGGCCAACTCCATATATCGGCCCAGAACCCGCACTCGGGATTACTAAATCCGACATTCGAGGATGCATTCGAGACTGGATCAAAAGAAAACAAAGGGAGAGGTGGAACGAAGCACCTCTCATGCACTACGGGAAAACATACATTGAAGAACCGTCAAAACACAAAACTGAAGAACTACTCAAGTAGAGCAGGAATCAAGTTAAAACGATAACGGGCCTTCTCACTGGTCACAGCCCAATGAGAAAACGCCTGCACAAAATGGGACTGCACAACGGAGAACTTTCCTGCAGACAATGTGGTAAAGGGACAGAAACAGCCAAACACGTACTGTCAGAATGCAAGGCATTAGACCGCAAGAAACAGGCAATATTCGGGAAACCCAGGCTAACTCCCGAAGAATACAACCAACCTGTGAAGAACCTGTACAGACTGATACAGGGGACTAGAGTTACGGAGTGGGTGCTGTGAAACCAATTGGAATGTACAAAAAGCCCAAGAGGCTGAGGTGCAGCTGGTGATAGGACCAGCATCCGAAAGGAAAAAAAAAAAATAGAACAGTTTAAAACTACTAAAGTCTTAGGTATCATTCTTGATCACAAAATGAGCTGGGAAAATCCTATCAACATATTAAATAACAAACTGAGTAAAAATTGTTTTGTATTGAGGCAACTGAAAGACGCGGTATCTCTGGACATGTTATGGTTGGTCTACTATGGTCTGGTACAGTCAAATCTGTCATATCGCTTGACTTCTGGGGAAGTCATATTTACAAAATATAATTTGTGTTTTTTATATTTGACTGTTTCTTTCTACATTGTGTTTCACTAATATTTGACAGTGTGTTTGCCGATTTTCAAAAATATTATTTTGGGAAGAAATACTGTTGCAGCAATTAATACTTGAAAATGAAAAATTAAAAAAAACATTTTTATTTTTATGTTTGAATTGGTCTAAAGCGTATTTTTTATATCAATATACAGACACTAAAAATGTTTAGTATTAGTATTCCAAAATATGTACAATTTTTTTTTCACCTAGACTGGCCTTTATCATAGTCTTTCATGAGAAAAATGAAAACCCTAAAAAATGATAATGTTCATTGGACATTTTTTTGGGTAGAAAAATTATTGACTTATTGTACGCCCAAATATGCATTCAGATGATACCAGGTCAATTATTGAAAAAGTGTTATCGAATTTGCTTGCAGATTTCCTATTCTCACCTAATTGGTATGAAAACGTCTATTGTTCTGGCTAATACTTCGACGATAACTGAATTATATCTGTCAGATTTGTATTAGATATTTTTTATTTCATTTATTATTATTTTATTTAAATTTCATTTAAAAAAATATTGATTCACTTTTTGAATAGTATTCCTATTATATTGGACCCATTATGGTTGATAGGCACCACTAACAGAAATTACACTTTCCATGTATTCGTTGTTTTTCAAAAGTTGTATTTAATTTTGATATTCCTCGACATTGCATATTAAAATTCAACAGATTAAGTTACTACTTTTTGGATATTTTTTTATGGTGAACATAATTGTCAGGTATTAAAAATGGTATCATTTGATTCATCTCTGTTTTAAAACTATCTGTCATGCAGGCGGACAGGAACGTTTCACATGTGAAAAATCTTTACCAATAAAAAAAATGTAACCAACAAAGCATTGTTTATAGAGAAAGAAGATAGTTGTCCAATCTTACGTACTTTCAGTTGGATTCGAATGGAGACCATCACTAGAGGTCGCTAGTCCACGAGTCTCCAGTCACGTCTTTTCTTGATTTTAACGTATATATTTGATCATTTCGTAAAATGGAATTTATTGAATAATCCGATAGATGGCTCTGAAATATAATTTTGACACGTGCATCCTATCCAGCGTTGTACTGATAAATTCGAGATTTCATTCATTTCAGTTTCAGTGTTTATATTTAATATTACCAGGAACTTTTTTTTACTTGATGTTATCAAGACCATTCCCAGTGAATTTTGAGTTTTTTGTTTTGTGCCGTTATTCGATCATTTGTGAAATTGTCACGTGAATGTCTAGTTATTTCGTTTGCCCTACTACAATATAATCATATATATTTTTATATCTTACTTTTTAGCTTTGTGGAATTATAAGCAAAAAAGTATGGCAAACATAACAAATCCTCTACAACAAACCTTCAAGCAATATGTATATTGAAGAGCTTTTGAAGTGGAGAAAAGTCATAATGAACTAGATTGTCTGTGATATTTTGGTGTGAATGATTTCATTTCACACGAGTTCAACACACACTGCTATGAGGCCATAATTGTAATAGGTACCTATGATTCCAAATGTAAGTCTGAGTGGGCGACACAAATGTCACCTACTGGTTGAAATTAGTCGCCTAGTGATTGAAATTAAACAACAAACAATAACAAACACAAAGCAGTTTGCCCCAGAAATAATAAGGCAAAGGTGCTGTTCACCGGTAGTTTATTATGAGCTTCGTCCCAGTGATTTTGGCTTAAAAAATACACTGGAAACCACATGTGGGTGAAAAGATATATTTCACTGAAGTTCCACACTCATTTTTCAATTAAACCATGCACAGTATTGTTCACGATGATTGAATTCAAAATGACAAAATGGATATTAAGTTCCCAACACGAAAAGGAGTAATTCTTCATCTTTCACGTTCACTTTATTAAATTTATGACTAACTCATCCAATTTATATCAAATAATCAACAAAAAAGTATGGACTTCATTTTTATTGAATGACATTGAATTTGTGTATAAAATATGCTACTCATCTGTTAAAAACTATAATTTGAAAATTACGTCCCTGTCAAATCGAATGATTCACTACTTGGATTCCTTGACGAAAATAAAAATCCTCAAGTATACCTCAAAAAATGCAAGTTAATTGTAGTGGCGCATTCGTAGTTCGTACGGGTGTATTTTCTGCCTAGGTTCGTCGTTATCGGGCTAGATGTCTCGCGCGATTGTATCAAACGCGATTTCCACAGGGACTGACTAACTATCTTCTCTATAAACAATGAACAAAGTTATAAAGAATACTAACTCACTATGTTCAGTATCTGCTCTAGATTTCAAAAATGCGAAAAACTAAAACTAGGACAATTTTCAGTGAAACCGGAAGTGCTACAAAATTAATTCGTTTTTATCTGAAAAAATCACATTTAAGTTCTCCAATAGCCTTCTAAATTCTCGTTCTTTGAATCGGATCATTTCTCTAAAAATAGGGGTGCGCCATCTCTCAGGCTTACCCGGTAAATATGTATTTTTTTTCTGAGTTTATGGAAATAAATGAAAATTAGTATCAGTCAAATATTCTCTGGTGATTTAATTCTCATTTTGAAAGATGTAGTGTCAGGAATTTCACTTAGTATCTATCCGTTTTTGAAAGCATTTGCTAAGTTGATCTTGTAGAACCATCGCAGGGGTATCTGACATTATGTGGTCGTCGAGGTATTAGCCAGGATAGTACTTTGTTTGAAAGGTTCCTCAATATTTTGGATCCCACCAAGAAGAAAATCCTGTAATCTTCAGATTGTGGATTTTAAGGGATTGGAGTAACTAACTTTTGGTAGGTACAATCAATCAATCAATTAATTAATCAGTCAATCAAACTTTTATTGAAGAAGTTTTCTTCCACATCAAAAAAATCATTACGTCACTGAAAATACTAATTCAACAGGTCAAACGCCGAAAAATATATATAAATTGTTATTGTTTTTGTTATTTCCGTCAATCTGTTGCACCCCTACGGGCAACGTTCGAGAGAGTTGTGCGAGCTAGAGAAGACACAGGCCCTTTTAACATGTAATGCCATAGACACTAAAAAGCAATTATAAAAATAAAATTGAATATAATACAATAATAATTTAAAGAAAATATATATAAATACACAATAATAACACTGTCTCACTTTGAGCAGCCACACCCCCATATTTCATTGAAAATAAAATAATTTGAACAAATTATACTACTCTTATGTTGATGGTACATTCGCATATCCATTTTCCACGGCTAACTATGACCAATTGAAAAGTGAAGAAGTGGTGAAAACATATTAGGGATTTTTTTATCATAAAATTAACATCAAATTCTGTTTCATAATACCCGCAAACCGCCAAATCTCAATGCTCGAATCAATTGATTATATAGGGTGTCATTTGTAGCTGGCAATATTATTAAATCTTTTCATCAGTAATATTTGCGTAATATTCAAAATTTCTTCACTTTTCACAAAATTCACAAAAATGTTCAATTAATAATGCGAAAAATAACCAAATATTACTTTTCCATGAATAGAGAAAAATTGGGGAAAAATGTATTAGGAATCTTTTATTGAAAAATCAACCCCTGGTTTCGGAATTTCCCAGAACTCCAGAACTGAATGCTGAATCATTGAAATATACAGGGTGTCATATGTAGCTGGCATTATCACCAACTTTTATTCATCCATAATGCTCGGTTGATTTTAAAATGTCTTCTTTTGTCACAAAGTGCCAAAAATGTTCCATTATTACTGTAGAAAGTAACCAAGAATCACTTTGTCATGGCTAACTATGACCAACTGAAACGTGAAAAATTTGACAAAAACATTATGGATTCTTTTATCACTGAACTAACATCAGATTCTGGTTCAGAACACTCTAAAACCTCCAGATCATAGTTCCCGAGAAATATACAGGGTGTCACCTGCAGCTGGCTGTATCAACAACTCTCAATCATCCATAATGCACGGGATGATTTCGAAAATGTCTTCTATTCTGATAAAGTGTCCAGATATTGAAGAATGTAAACCTGCGTCACTATTCCATGGTAAACTATGATCAGCTGGAAAGTGAAAAATTGGAGAAAACATATTAGATATATGTAATTATTGAACGAAAGTTTGTTATTATTGTGGAGGATATTCGTTTCTTGACATACCTTTGTGCAAATTTGAACTAACATCAGAAATGGGTTTAGAATACTCTAAAACTCTCAGATCTTAATCCCCTAGTCATCTGCAAATACCAATATTATAAATTGATGTGAATTTGTAACTGCAGAAAAGGAAAATATTTAAAAGCGCAATAATTTTCGAAATAACTCAATTTGGGAGTTGAACTTTATACAGATAATTTAACACCCTATATATTTCTGAGGAATTGAGATCTGGGGTTTTAGAGTGTTCTGATCCAGAATCTGATGTTAGTTCAGTGATAAAATAATCCACAAGATGTTTTTCGTAATTTTTCAATTTTCATTTGGTCATAGTTAGCCATGAAAAAGTGATTCTTGGTTACTTTCTACAGTAATAATGGAACATTCTTGGGCACTTTGTGACAAAAGATGACATTTTGAAATCATCCGAGCATTATGGACGAATGAGAGTTGGTGACATTGCCAGCTACAAATGACACCCTGTATATTTCAATGATTCAGCATTGAGTTCTGGGACATCCCAAAACCAGGAGTTGGGGTTAATTTTTCAATAAAAAATCCTTAAAAAAATTTTTCCCAATTTTTCACTATTCAAGTGGTACAGTTTGCCATGGAAAATGAATATGTATTTTTTCACAGTATTAATTGAACATTTTTGTAAATTTTGTGAAAAGTGAAGAAATTTAGAAATTTAAACAAATATTACTGACGAAAAAGAGTTAATCATATTGCCAACTACAATTGACACCTTGTGTAATCAATTGATTCAGGCATTGAGATTTGGGGCTTTAAGGGTAATCTTAAACAGAATTTGATGTTAATTTTGTGATGAAAAAATCCCTAATATGTTTTCCCCACTTTTTACTTTTCATAGTAAGCTGTGGAAAATGGATATACGAATTGTTTCATTAACATAAAGGTCCTGAGTACTATAATTTGAAATATGAGGGTGTGGCTGCTCAAAGTGGGACACACTGTACTTTAAATACTATTTTTGATATATATTATAGTTTGGTAAACTAGGCTTTGTTAATATACTATACTGTATGAATAATGGCCTGCAATGATCCCCAAGCTATGACAGCCTGGATTAAACTGTGGTATAGAATCATCAAAAAAGACAGCATGTCCCAAAAACAATGCAACGAATGGATTTTTTTATTGATTCTAAAATAAAATCCTGGGATAAGCTGGTCCTTATCGAAAAGCTAGTAATGGGTGATCGTGAAGTTATGTTAAGTCTTTGGTTTGTAGATTTTTTTTTTCAAAAAGTCACCAAGAATAAAATTGCTCTATTTTTCAAAATACAGAAAATTGGAAATTTTTCATTGCCATCTCATGAACCATCCAGATTCAGATTTTCATAAAAACTAAGGAGAATGTATTTATCGTCTTGACCAAAAAAAAACAAAAAAAACAACAACAACGTATCTCTGGGATATTGTTAAGAATTCATATGACGCCAACATTTCAATATATGGGGGTCCAGGTTCGATCCTCGGACGTGTGTCACGGAACTGAAGTGGTTCGGATTCCACTTTTATTTAAACGGTCCCGGATCTCCCTTGCTCGCACAAGCTCTGCTTTCGAGAGTTCTACGAAAACCTTGGAGTTTCTTAAAAACAACAATTTTACAAAAAATATCTCATCAAAAATGAGACGATGACGTACCGGTTCGATATGAATGAAAACAATTCTGAAAAATCACTTAATGGGGACTCTTCGATTTTTAAAATCTGATTAGTTTATGACAAAGAAATATTTTCAATTAAGTTTTTTCTATATTTTGAAGACTAGATTTCTTGATGACTTTTCGAAAAAAATTTTTTTGCAAACCAAGACCTTGAAATAATTTCTTCCAGTTTACCCAAAATGTGGCCAAAACACTTCTGCATTCCAGTGCATTTTGCTCACCATAGCTGAAATTGAGAATTTTCATAGCAAGTTTTATGAAGTTAACAAAAAATGTATCAAGATAACTTTATTTAAAAAAACTAGGTGTCGGCCAGTTTGCGCTTGGCCGATTTGCGCATTTACCTGAAATCGACCGGTTTGCGCACTGCAATTTTTATAATAGAAATATATACCCCACTCATTTTCTTCGGTGGACCGGTTTGCGCTCCCTTACAATATTATTTTAAATCCATATATCTAAAATGGTGCAAAACCTACCTACGTCATCAATTTCCACGCACTCAAATGTCTACGAAAGGTTAATTCGTTCTGGTTAGATCATAATAAAGAATTACTTCTCACAAAATTTAATTTCACGAGGAAAAATGGTGCAAAACCTACCTGCGCTATCAATTTCCACGCACTCAAATATCAACGTAAGGTTAGTTCGTTCTGGTTAGATCATACTAAAAATTACTCCTCACATAATGTATTGTCACAAGGAAAAATGGGTCAGTGTACGAAAGGAGAAGTAGAAAATATAAAAGGGAAGATGGTTCATTATTTAATTTTTCTTTTCTCGCTAATTTATTTTAGAGAGCGCAAATCGGTCGATCGAATAAAAGAAGGTAGATATACATTTCTATGATAAAAATCGTAGAGAGCAAACTGGTCGATTTCAGGTAAGAGCGCAAATCGGTCGAGCGTAAACCGACCGTATCCGTAAAACTATACTGGTAAAGCGTAAGAGTCCAAATAATTCCAGGCTCATTGGGAAAATATTTCAATCACAGTTTTTTGTACTTAGTTAACAAAATTATTCTAGATTGTAAAAAATCTTTATGGCAATTTTGGGAATTACAAGAAGAAGGATTGACACAGTGAAAAGAGCACAGGAAAATCGTGGTGGTGATAATCTCAGAAAAATATCATTGCAAAAATCAATCGGTCATAAATTTTATCAACAAATTTATGCCATTGAGGGACATTATTGCAGGGGACAAAGTGAAAGGTTAACCTTGTTTCTTCTTTAAATATTTCAAAAATGTGGACCATGTACCAAATTGATAATAAGGAACAACCAGTGAAAAAATGTTACTTTAGAAATTTTTTCCCGCAATATAATGTGGGTTTTGGCACTCCTCACACTGAAGTATGGTTTACATGTCTGCAGTTGACAGAAAAGATTAAACGAAAAGAAAGTACACAAAATGAGGGGCACAAGCATATTTTAGTCCGCTGAAATAGGCAGAGGATGGCGAGGTAAGGTAATTAACTTTTTCGACAGTCAAAAGAATTAGGTGCTGCCCAAAGTTCAAAATCAACATAAATACTACTCTAGACATTTTAATATCTACAAGTTTACTGTTGTTAGAGTTACTCCAAAAACTAAACTGAACAGTTCCACAGTTACAAATTTTTGTAGGACTGAACATTCACACTGTTAGACTGATGCGCGATGGATGTGGGGGTCAAAATAAAAACACAACCCTTCTTACAATGTGTTGTAACTGGCTCTCCAAGCAAAACCTAATAACGAATAGTGAAGTTATTTTTTCAGTGAGGGGATAATCCCCAGGCAGAGTGTTTGGACACATTTAACGCGATTTTAGCAAAAAGGAGATTATTTTAGAGCCAGAGGAATATCTTCTCGCAGTATGCAACTGTGCCAAAGTAGGAGAAGACGTTGAAATTACAAACTGGAAGGACAAAACATAAATTTATAAAGTTGCCAGGACAGTGGAATTTTGCTTTTTCGTAAATGAAATGAACGGTGCTTAGTAAAAATTCCAATGGAGTAGTAATAGTCCGGAGAGAAAGTAATTATAGAACAAACCTAGGGATTGGAAAATCCATTACAACAAATGATAAAAGCGTCTCAAATATGAATCTAACCATAATCACCATGAAGAATGTAGTAATCGACAACAAGAAATGTACATATTGCTGGCGTGTAGTATATGAAATGGCCCTATCATTTTTGATAAATTTATGGATTATGCAAATATCACAATTCTAAATAAAAAATTACGGATGTTACGGGGGTGTTTCCATGATAAGTGAGACACACTGCATGTGTCTATCTGTGTTAAATCTTGCAGTTCAATTTGAACCACTTTCAGTCATCCACTGATCCACTCAACTTGAGATTTTGCTAGTGTTCATCATTCTTTATATGGTCGATAAAACTCCAATATGTCCGGCGAGTTTTGTTAAAACTTGAATTTGACATATTCTGAACATTTTCATTTAAACTTATTCAAACAGTTACATTCTTTCATATCCCAGGTAGACTATTGAATAATGATAATCCCTTACAATGTATTACAACGGGCATTATCTCTGGTGATGCAAAATTCATTTTCAGCTCTGTTTCTTGTGTTGAGAGTGAATGTCTTGAATATAGATGAAATCATTCAATATGTATGATGGAATTATTATATTATTTGCATTTTGTATACAAAATTAAATACATTGTGATATATACTCTGTCTCATACTCGTCAGTGATAAGGTGTCAAGCATTTCCAGTGATGTAAGTTTGTTGCACATCAGAATAGCTCCCATTGCGCGATTTTAAAGTTTTTGTCGATATGTTCATTATTCATAAAGAGCATCAGTGTACCGCAGATATCGATGTGAGGGAATGTAATGAATTTATATACAGTTAATTTCGTGAAAACCGATAGTTTATTGCTGAAGCGATATTAAAAATGTACCTTCTTGGTAATTATTTTGTGTGAAATCATAGTGAGCTCCGAATTTCAATAGCTGATCAATATAAACTAGATATTTGTTGATTTGGACTTCTTCAATTGTGTCATTGTTAATCATTGTTAATCACTGTGTTACATTTCTTTCCTTTTGTCTGCTTTAGGTTATTTTTACCACCATTCATCACACATTTTGTTTTATTAACATTCAAATACAGTCTTTATTTAGCTTCACCTCAATTTCATCTGGTGTTTCCAAATGCATTAAACCATCCGCAAACAGCCTGATATGACAATGCTTCACATGCTGACTTATGTCATTCATAAACACTATAAATAATATCTGCCCCAAGACTGAGCCGTACACAAGGCTCCATGTTTAGTTTTCAATTCAGTTGAAAATTTATTATTGTTTCGCTATTTGCTTCTGGCTTTTCAAGTAGTCACAGAACCAATTCAGGACCTTGCCTTTTATTCCATATTAATTGATTTTCCGCAATGGTCCGAATCTATTAAAAACTAGAATGTAGAATTTTTTGAGTACTCACGAATTCTTTTGGGTGCTCGCGAGTTCTTTTGAGTGCTCGCAGCTCTTCTGAGTGTTCGCGAGTACTTTTTACGAACACTAGACCTTTTATAAAGTGCTTGGAGCACTAAGCACATATTTGAAAAAAGTGCTCTAAATCACAAAAAGGCTTGGAGTGTTTAGACAAGAACTAAGCACAGTGCTCGGCGCAGCTCTTGTACATACACAAGTCTTAAACTGTCATAACATTTTCAGAAATAGGGCATCTCAGTAACAAATTGAAAACAAATATCAGATATCTGAAAAAATATTTAATTTTCTGTTTTTCGTCAGACTAAAACTCTGGAATTGAAGATTCATTTCACTTTCCACTCGTCAATTTTAAATTGTAAGAAAGTTTAATAATATGATTTTAAAAAATGTATAACCAGTTACTTACGACAGTGGTAATGCTTGACAATGATAATAAAATCGATCTTTATCCCACAGTTACTCCTTCTGTTATCGTTTGCGTATTCAGATGTCCTATTAAGTGTAATGATGAAAGTAAATTTTTAATTTCAGCAACCTACCAGTCTACACTATTGCAAGAAATAGAAAAAGCTCAGAATGAACTTTTGAAATTAAATAGTGCGTTTGCAACCCGATGTAAAAAATTGTCTGATGTTGTGAGAAATCCATGGGAGGATCCTGTTTTGATGACACTTATGAAAACAAAAGATACTGAGATCGGCCCAGAAGGTAAATTGAACCACCAAACTGAATTCAGATTCAAGTTTTTTTTTTTATTTTTTTATTTGTGGATACCTAAAGATAACTACAATTGTTTTTTTTAGAAATCGAATTCTTCTGTGTGGAAACAGCTTACATAGTGTCGGTACGTTTAAAAAAGCTCTGTGAATCTCATTGTGAAGACTTGGCGTTAAATTTAGTCACGGCTTTTATGAACTGTAACAAACTGTCGAAATCTCAAAATTTCAGCCTAAACGCCACTGAGACACAGATGTGGTTTATTTTTGATATTTATATCGCCTTGCTTTACAAGTTCCAGGAGAAACAGAAAATTGTCATTTTGGTAAGTAATAACTTTGACATTTAGATTAAAAATTAGTTTGAATGAAAAATAACGTAATCAATCTTACCTTAGGCATTGTCCTTTGGGGAGCTCATCAGATGCTGGACATTTTTTTTGTACAAACATCCAAACCTTTCGACTGATTGCGGCAATCAGTGGGTTGATGGAAGTACTCTTCGCGACGTATCAACTGAAATTGAAGCTGTTGTTCGTGGCACGCCACTTTTTATTTTGAGGTGGTGCGCACTTTCTGCGTGGGTGGGTTCGCGCGTGGGTTCGTGCGTTTTTCCGCTCGATTTGGATGACATGATGCTACTGTGTCAACACAAGTGGAGTCCCAGACAAAAGGTTCACCGAGTTTTCATTGTATGAGAGACATACCATATGGACGTTTACCATCATCACGACTGGTACCTGAAGGTTCCAAAATTGCAGGGATGCTTGCTGATGCCATAGCCGGTTTTCAGATGTCTTTTACTTTATATTGTCGAGATAAGCAGCCTGCACTCCTTCTACAACTCAAAACGTACCTTTTTCATCTACTTCACTACCACAAATACAAGTATGAGGCACGCGAATAGCTGAATCCAACCTAAGACCAATTGCAATTCTAAAAGATTCGTCATCCAATAAGGTCCAAAGTGATGCGACCGGTAATGCGTTCAACCAAGCACCAGATTCCTTGATCATGGCTATGGCTGCTTTCAGACGAGCTTTTGAAGACAATAGAAGCTTATCAGTTGTATTGAGAAGAGGACGGTCCCAAATTCTTTTTGAACCAGCATAATCTGTTGGTGATGAAAATCTATGTATAAGAATAATAAGAATAATATCAATCTAGCATGAGATGCTCCTTCAGTTGCAGTTCATGAAGAACAGTGTTGAAAATTTAATGAAATATTTTGAATTGGTCAACAAGAATCAAAAACCATGTGCAGTGCAAATTTGCAATAACTGTCAATAGTTATTTTATATAAGTAAGTTATGAAGTGAGAGCTCAGTGCTATGAAAGTGAGCCTATCAGCAATAAAAAATTTAAGTTCAACTTGATAAAATGGAATTAAATAATTACTACATGAAATGAGAGATCCTGTTAAAAAATATGACTGACGATTAACACCATTTACTTAGATGTCTCCTTAAAAATTATAAAGATTTACTAATAAGATATTGGTGATTTAAGATTCATAATTGATTTATGTTGTTTCAGCTGAAAGAACTAACATTCGAGGAGGGACTGCAACTAGTAAAGCGTTTTGCTAAAAAACGGGTGAAAATATCAAAAATTTGGAAAAACTGCCAGAGAGTCGCTATCTTAGCCACACAGATGTATTTATCACAGGCTGCTGTTAAATATACTGAGGAACTCAAAGAGTTTCTAGAAAGTTATCTGGAAATTTATATTTCCTTGTGTAGCACTGAGAGTCTTATGCAAGAGTTTCCAACATGTATTAGGCGAATTAGCAATTTAGCTGATGCTGCTGGGCTGTATGTGTTTTGTGATGTCATTCGAAAAAAGGTGAGTGATTATAGGGTATATAATACTTTTCCATATTTTTCAGAATTATCAAGTTTTTTTGTGTCCTCTCAAAGAAGCAAATAATTTTATTCTATATTTCCTGGAATTGCAAAATTTTGCAAATGTAATAGCCTATATGAGCACATTCTAAATCTGAATGTAAATCTGATCATTATGAGTCAATTTCATCAAACTTTATGTGGTCAATAAAAAATGTATTGGCGATGAATGCCTCATAATAATCTGTCCCTAACAACAGGAATATATAAGTCACTCCTAATCTCAAATAGGTAATCAGTTTTAAGGCCCAATTTGAAATGATCAAAATCCTTTCCATCGCAACAAATTAGAAAAAAAAAGTTAAATGTTTATTATCAAAAACAATATAATTTGCAAGAATATATAAATGATCCCTTGAATTGAACCATGTAGTTATTCTGATTATTTTATAGTTCTTGACAAAAAAATATTTATTTTGGACAAATTATGACAAAAAGCACCACTTTAAATATATGTTGTTTATAGTGTGCAAACTTATCTCAGTCGTGCAATGCATTTTCAACTGCTTCTTATTTAGTCTTTTACTTTTAAAAATAAATAATTCTCGTATGATTCATTTGTGTATTTCTACTGAACTTGCTGAGTATATGTAAATAACTTAACAATGTAGAATGCACTTTTTTATCTTGTATTTTGTTGCTGCCTCAAAAGTGATGAGTTTTTGTCCCATAAAGTTTTTCTGTATATATACTTTTTTGTATCAAATTGGAGAGTTGAAACAAATCATTCCGACCACGCCGGAATACCCTTCTCTTTACATTCCCAATAAATAGTAAATATAAGGCAAATATTTGTGCAACGTTCCTCAAAGAGGACACTATTGCAAGTGTTTAATCAAACAGTAGAAATCGTCCCTCATCTGGCTGGGGATGACTACCTCCAGACATGTTTCGATGTTCTTGTCTCTCATCAGTGCTAGGGTATCAACATAAGAGTCGTCCTGTCCCACTGCAACAAATCGAAAACTTCTGAGGGTTGCTCCTGATGGCGCAGGCGGTTGACCGAAAGAACAAATTTTTAGAACTACTGGGTACATTTTATTTATTGGTATCCACTGATAATATAAGTTATCATGATCAACATAGTTCAGGAGGTAGAATCTCTTCATTAAAAAATATTTGATCATGAGAAGAAGCCAAGCTAGTACATGGAATGGTTGTGATACTTGCAGAAGTAAACATGTTTCAGCTGCAATATGTTAACAAAATTCAAACGATCGTCACTGGAGAGTAAATGGCATACACGAGAACCTCAATAAAGATCTTCTGTCTTGATTGCCAAAGTACGTCTCCATAATTCTCTTTTTTCTATATTGCTAGGAAAACTGAAATAGGCCTTGGTAGTGAAATGTTTTCGTCAAGCAGAACAGTAATATAAAGATCCAAAAAAGCACAAACTCAAAATCTCATCCACAAATTTTTATAGTCCATTCTGCATTTTATATACAGTGCGGCTTTTTTACTTTCCCCCCTCCTGTTGAGTTTCGAATGGTTTAACATACAAACATGGAACAAAAACCATTTTGAATAGAATCACCGAAATTTTCAAGTGCCATCTGTCGAGTAATTGCAATGTATTTTCCTTCAGAAAGTAGTATCGGTAATACCATTCAAAATATTTTTTGAACCATTGGTCTACATTAGACCCTTCAAATGTTTCGATTCGCAATTTTACTTGATATTACGAATGCAAAAGGTAAAAAAAATATTAACGAAATGCGAAAAAAAATTGATTGAAAAGAGAATTGAATTCTCGTTTCAACGATGTGTCACTCGACCTCCCATGCCATTTGAAATTTTTAAATTGATGTGTTCCCCGCCCCCTATCAAGCAATCCCAATATTTTTTAATTCGAAAAGTAGTATCGGTGATACCATTCAAATTGTTCCATGTTTCCGTTTTCCATTATTCCATGTTTGTGCGTTAAACCGTTAAAAAAAGGCCGCACTGTATGTTCGTAATTTTCAAATTTGGTCAGATATTTCAGTAATGGTGTTGTGCTAGTTTTTAACAAATATTGTTATATGGCTTTACCAATAATAGCACCTATAGATAATATTAATTTTCGGTTAAATCTGTTGTTAGCAATCTGATAATTGATAATACTTCTATTAAAATTGTGTGTTACATGTAAGTAAATAAATAAACAAATAGTGCTATAATGGCATAAAACTAAATAATATATTGGTTCATGGCCAATAAATAATTGCTGTATAGTCAATAATTGCTTTATTGAATCTTTTATTTTTTAAATGGCATTCCGAATGCACTCGCATAAAACAAATGTTGTTATATGAATTTTCAACATTCTGTAGTTTAGGGTTGTACAAGGTTAATTAGCCGCAGCTATTTAATATGATGTAGCCAACAAAAACGAATTAAGTAAAATCATGAAAAAATAACCTATTTTTATCAAAAGAGACATTCAAATCGCGCGCCACTTTTCCAACATGGTTGTTATTTTTGGAAAGACGTCATTTTGTTTTATACGTAGCAGGCCAATTAACCGGTAAAAATGGTTACATTACAATAAACCTGGTAGATTTGCATCACTAATAAAACGGAACGCGCCCTTAGGTGTAAGAGAAAAGGGGAATCCCCGCATGGTAGGGAAATCTACGGGTGTGAAGTTATCCACATCCACAAATATACACTGAGAAAAATATAAAAAAAATCATAGAAGGCCCAACTGGCGTTGTACACGTTTCTGCTTCGGATATGTTATGCAGAATAACCTTTCCTTCATCCCTGATACCACGTACGAGTTTTCCAGGCCGTCCGAGGGGGTGCAATTGGGGTGAGTTTTCGAAAAAATCTTATAGAAGGCACAATTGGCTTTGTACACTTTTCTGCTTCGGATATGTTATGAAGAATGACGTTTTCTTCATCCCTGATACCTCGTACGAGTTTTCCAGGTCGTCCGAGGGGGTTCAATTGGGGTGAGTTTTCGAAATAAAATCATAGAAGGCACAAATGGCTTTGTACACTTTTCTGCTCGGGATATGTTATGAAAAATGCTCTTTCCTTCATCCCTGATACCACGTACGAGTTTTCCAGGCCGTCCGAGGGGGTGCAATTGGGGTGAGTTTTCGAAAAAATCTTATAGAAGGCACAATTGGCTTTGTACACTTTTCTGCTTCGGATATGTTATGAAGAATGACGTTTTCTTCATCCCTGATACCTCGTACGAGTTTTCCAGGTCGTCCGAGGGGGTTCAATTGGGGTGAGTTTTCGAAATAAAATCATAGAAGGCACAAATGGCTTTGTACACTTTTCTGCTCGGGATATGTTATGAAAAATGCTCTTTCCTTCATCCCTGATACCACGTACGAGTTTTCCAGGCCGTCCGAGGGGGTGCAATTGGGGTGAGTTTTCGAAAAAATCTTATAGAAGGCACAATTGGCTTTGTACACTTTTCTGCTTCGGATATGTTATGAAGAATGACGTTTTCTTCATCCCTGATACCACGTACGAGTTTTCCAGGTCGTCCGAGAGGGTGCAATTGGGGTGAGTTTTCGAAAATAAATCATAGAAGGCACAAATGGCTTTGTACACCTTTCTGCTCGGGATATGTTATGAAAAATGCTCTTTCCTTCATCCCTGATACCACGTACGAGTTTTCCAGGCCGTCCGAGGGGGTGCAATTGGGGTGAGTTTTCGAAAAAATCTTATAGAAGGCACAATTGGCTTTGTACACTTTTCTGCTTCGGATATGTTATGAAGAATGACGTTTTCTTCATCCCTGATACCTCGTACGAGTTTACCAGGCCGTCCGAGGGGGTTCAATTGGGGTGAGTTTTCGAAAAAAAATCATAGAAGGCACAAATGGCTTTGTACACTTTTCTGCTCGGGATATGTTATGAAAAATGCTCTTTCCTTCATCCCTGATACCACGTACGAGTTTTCCAGGCTGTCCGAGGGGGTACAATTGGGGTGAGTTTTCGAAAAAATCTTATAGAAGGCACAATTGGCTTTCTACACTTTTCTGCATCGGATATGTTATGAAGAATGACGTTTTCTTCATCCCTGATACCACGTACGAGTTTTCCAGGTCGTCCGAGAGGGTGCAATTGGGGTGAGTTTTCGAAAATAAATCATAGAAGGCACAAATGGCTTTGTACACCTTTCTGCTTGGGATATGTTATGAAAAATGCTCTGTCCTTCATCCCTGATACAACGTACGAGTTTTCCAGGCTGTCCGAGGGGGTGCAATCGGGGTGAGTTTTCTAAAAAAATCATAGAAGGCACAAATGGCTTTGTACACCTTTCTGCTCGGGATATGTTATGGAAAATGCTCTTTCGTCCATCCCTGACACCACGTAAGAGTTTTCCAGGCCTTTCGAGGTGTTGCAATTGGGGTGAGTTTTCGAAAAAAAATCATAGAAGGCACAAATGGCTTTGTACACCTCTCTGTTCGGGATATGTTATGAAAAATGATTTTTCCTTCATCCTTGATACCACGTACGAGTTTTCCAGGCCATCCGAGGGGGTGCAATTGGGGTGAGTTTTCGAAAAAAAATCATAGAGGGCACAAATGGCTTTGTACGCCTTTCTGCTCGGGATATGTTATATAAAATGCTCTTTCCTTCATTCCTGATACCACGTAAGAGTTTTTCAGGCCGTCCGAGGGGTTGCAATTGGGGTGAGTTTTTGAAAAAAAAATCATAGAAGGCACAAATGGCTTTGTACACCTTTCTGCTCGGGATATGTTATGAAAAATGCTCTTTCCTTCATCCCTGATACCACGTATGAGTTTTCCAGGCCGTCTGAGGGGTGCAATTGGGGTGAGTTTTCGAAAAAATCTTATAGAAGGCACAAATGGCTTTTTACATGGTTCTGACAGCAAATTTATAATCTCCAACCCGTAAACCCCCATATACCAATTTCGAATTGAATTGGATCATAATCACAAAACTCGTCCACCATCATGGAACCGCCATCTTCAATTTATAAATTTTTAAATCAAATGCATAATTTTTAATCCCGATAAGTATTAACTTACCCATTCTTAACACAATAACAAAAGCCGTGCCCCAATTTGAAACTGACACTGATTTCTTAGATTTTGATAAAAAAATTACTACCTCCAATCCTAAATATACCCAGACACCAATACTCTAGCTGTTACAAAGTTTTGAGTTTTACCCAAAAATGTATAACCTCCGACCCAAAAACTACTATATACTATTATGAATAGAATCGCACCTCAAATCAAAGAACTCATCTGTCACCTTGATTTTTTTAATTGAAATTTTAACAAAACCGTAATTTCGAGTCGATTGAATAAGTGGAAGCGAGTAAAATTTCAATTGAAAGATTTTACCCACGCAGGTAAGAACAAAATTAAATGTCAAGCATGTTATTTGCGTTCTGTACAAAGGGTAGATCTATAATGGGGAACTTGAACATTTTTTGTGCATTCAATATATTTGTCTATCTATAGAAACAGCACACAAATATCTGCCATCAATTCGCAATATTTAACTGAAACTCATCTTACTAGGGCCATGATATATGGAACTGAATTTGAGAATGAAGCCTTGAGACATGGCTTCATGTACCCTAACAGAATTATTACCCGAAGTGGTCTCGTAGTAGATCGAATATACCCATTTCTTGGAGCATCACCTGATGCACTAGTTGATGATGACATCATAGAAGTGAAATGTCCCTATAGCATTCGTAACTCGGATCCAACAGAAGTCATTCATAGAGGTAAATTGAGATATTTCGATTGCAATAGTTTATTGAAACGAAATCACGACTATTATTTCCAAATTCAGGGCAATCTAACCATCACAAAACGACACTGGTGTGATCTTGAGATATATTCAAAAATGGGCATCTTCGTTCAAAAAATTTTAAAAGACAGGTAATTTTGGAATTCAATCGAGCATTTTATCACAATTATTTATTACCGGAAATTGTAGATCCAGTATATCCAAATTCAATTAAAGAAAGACGATGGTCAGAAAATGAGGATGATTTGGATTATTCCAGAGAGCTACCCTGTCGGTTCTCAGATCTACTGTATCAGGATTCAGAGCTGTCTTGTATACAGCAGGCGCTATTTTCCAATGGACTGGTCAAGAGATCTTAATATTACACATCGTGTGATATCTTTAAGAATTATGTGATTTGCAAATGCAATGACTTATTATGCAACGAATTGAAGATGGAAGATTTTGAGAGCTTGAGTGGATCAGCATGGTTAACAGATTCAGTTATAAATTGTTCTTTACATATTATGACGAAAAAAAGGTTACCAAATATCACGTTCATTCCTGTAGAACAATCTCATGCAATATTCAACATGACCAATGCATTGGAACAGTCGTTCTTTGACGACCTCCCCTGGCATCATTATAATACCACTTCATATAAATAGGAATCATTGGTGTATCGTAATAACTAATATTGAAAAACATGAATTCATATTCATAGATCTTAGGGGCACAACTCGAAAGTGTTCGGAAAAGTTTTTAGACATTTTCATATCCTTTTTAAAACTGTATGATAAGTATAAAAAAAAACATTTTTATCAGGTGAATTTTGGGAACTTCAAACACCCCAACATTTCAAGCAAAAAGATACCTTCAATTGTGGTGTTTTTATCCTTTATTTTTCCCATTTTTCCAAGATAAATACAAGCAAAACTAAATTCATGATGATAGGTAATAACAAAGAATATAATAATTTTCGAGAATATGATTGTGAAATAAAAATAAATGATATTTCAATTGAAGTAGTGGATACTTTTAAATATTTAGGAATCATTATTGATCGAGAATTAAAATTCAAAAATCATGCGAATTATATAATTAAAACAATTTCATTCAAAATTAATTATTTATACAGATGCTCCAGTATTCTCTCGAAATGGTCAAAAACTATTATATACAACACACTGATACTTCCTCACTTCAACTACTGCTCCACCATTCTATATTTGCTACAACAAAATGAAATAGGCCGCCTACAAAAACTACAGAATCGGGCAATGAGAACAATATTATCTTGTTCTAAACGAACACCTATTAATGAAATGTTAAGTTTATTGAAGTGGCTACCAGTAGATAAAATGTTATTCTATCAAACCATGATTTTTATATTCAAAATAAGAACAGGTGATGCCCCAACTTATCTGAGGGAAAAAATATCTTTTGTTTCTGAACACCATGATTATAACACCCGATCGAGAAATAATATATTCATTGAGCCTGTTAAAACAATGAAATCACAAAATTCAGTTTTTTTCAAAGGATTGAGTAATTTTAATGACCTCCCGGATGACCTGAAAAACGCACGGTCGTTACCTATATTTAAAGTAAAATTATAGAACATCATGCTGAATGAGTGCAAGCCTTGACTTTGATATTTATTTATCGTTCTTTTATTTTATTTGTTGACTGATATGTTTCTTGCTGTTTTAATTTTTATTGTATTTTTATCTAATTAAGTGACTTATATTTTATTTTATTTATTTATACATGTACATTAGTCTTAGACTAAATAAAGGATTAATATATCAATATTTGTAAGGGAAATCTTTTTGCGGTGAAATAGATCTCCTAGAATATCGAAAATCGATTAAAACCATGTTACTGGAAAGTTCAGAAAATGTTTGGAACATGTGTATGATATGTGGCACTACTGTTGATGAAATGATGCTAGGATGTATGTTATGCCAAAGGAAATTTCATAATGGTTGCTACAAATTTGACAGAATTTGTGTTTTATGTGAAGGCCAGCAATGAAGTCTGTGATATTGTTTTTGTTATGTTTGAAACATTTTTTTTTTTTTTTTTGAAAGTGAAGACATTTTTATTTTATTTTAGGAAGTTCATTTTGATTTACATTTTTTTATATATTTTATGTGCCTATTTATAATTTATGTAAATTTTTTATACTACACGGTTTCAGTAATGGTGCGAAGTTCATTTGTTATAAGATTTATTTTTTGTATCAATATATATAATACATTCTTTCCAATATTATTCATTCTTCCTTTCTGAGACTGATCTGTGCTGAAAACTCACATTAAAAAGCAAAATAATTGTGAAACTAACTATAGAATACTCCTATGTTGAATCAGTGTTGAAGGAAAGAGCATTTTTCATAACATATCCCGAGCAGAAAAGTGTACAAAGCCATTTGTGCCTTCTATGATTTTTTTTCGAAAACTCACCCCAATTGCACCCCCTCGGACGGCCTGGAAAACTCGTACGTGGTATCAGGGATGAGGAAAAGGTCATTCTTCAGAACATATCCGAAGCAGAAAAGTGTACAAAGCCAATTGTGCCTTCTATAAGATTTTTTCGAAAACTCACCCCAATTGCACCCCCTCGGACGGCCTGGAAAACTCGTACGTGGTATCAGGGATGAAGGAAAGAGCATTTTTCATAACATCTCCCGAGCAGAAAGGTTTACAAAGCCATTTGTGCCTTCTATGATTTTTTTTCGAAAACTCACCCCAATTGTACCCCCTCGGACGGCCTGGAAAACTCGTACGTGGTATTAGGGATGAAGAAAAGGTCATTTTTCATAACATATCCGAAGCAGAAAAGTGTACAAAGCCAATTGTGCCTTCTATAAGATTTTTTCGAAAACTCACCCCAATTGCACCCCCTCGGACGGCCTGGAAAACTCGTACGTTGTATCAGGGATGAAGAAAAGGTCATTCTTCATAACATATCCGAAGCAGAAAAGTGTACAGAGCCAATTGTGCTTTCTATAAGATTTTTTCGAAAACTCACCCCAATTGCACCCCCTCGGACGGCCTGGAAAACTCGTACGTGGTATCAGGGATGAAGGAAAGAGCATTTTTCATAACATATCCCGAGCAGAAAGGTGTACAAAGCCATTTGTGCCTTCTATGATTTTTTTTCGAAAACTCACCCCAATTGCACCCCCTCGGACGGCCTGGAAAACTCGTACGTGGTATCAGGGATGAAGGAAAGAGCATTTTTCATAACATATCCCGAGCAGAAAGGTGTACAAAGCCATTTGTGCCTTCTATGATTTTTTTTCGAAAACTCACCCTAATTGCACCCCCTCGGACGGCCTGGAAAACTCGTACGTGGTATCAGGGATGAAGGAAAGAGCATTCTTCATAACATATCCCGAGCAGAAAGGTGTACAAAGCCATTTGTGCCTTCTATGATTTTTTTTCGAAAACTCACCCCAATTGTACCCCCTCGGACGGCCTGGAAAACTCGTACGTGGTATCAGGGATGAGGAAAAGGTCATTCTCCAGAACATATCCGAAGCAGAAAAGTGTACAGAGCCAATTGTGCTTTCTATAAGATTTTTTCGAAAACTCACCCCAATTGCACCCCCTCGGACGGCCTGGAAAACTCGTACGTGGTATCAGGGATGAAGGAAAGAGCATTTTTCATAACATATCCCGAGCAGAAAGGTGTACAAAGCCATTTGTGCCTTCTATGATTTTTTTTCGAAAACTCACCCCAATTGCACCCCCTCGGACGGCCTGGAAAACTCGTACGTGGTATCAGGGATGAAGGAAAGAGCATTTTTCATAACATATCCCGAGCAGAAAGGTGTACAAAGCCATTTGTGCCTTCTATGATTTTTTTTCGAAAACTCACCCCAATTGCACCCCCTCGGACGGCCTGGAAAACTCGTACGTGGTATCAGGGATGAGGAAAAGGTCATTCTTCAGAACATATCCGAAGCAGGAAAGTGTACAAAGCCAATTGTGCCTTCTATAAGATTTTTTCGAAAACTCACCCCAATTGCACCCCCTCGGACGGCCTGGAAAACTCGTACGTGGTATCAGGGATGAAGGAAAGAGCATTTTTCATAACATATCCCGAGCAGAAAGGTTTACAAAGCCATTTGTGCCTTCTATGATTTTTTTTTCGAAAATTCACCCCAATTGTACCCCCTCGGACGGCCTGGAAAACTCGTACGTGGTATTAGGGATGAAGAAAAGGTCATTCTTCATAACATATCCGAAACAGAAAAGTGTACAAAGCCATTTGTGCCTTCTATGATTTTTTATCGAAAACTCACCCCAATTGCACCCCCTCGGACGGCCTGGAAAACTCGTAAGTGATATCAGGGATGAAGAAAAGGTCATTCTTCATAACATATCCGAAGCAGAAAAGTGTACAAAGCCAATTGTGCCTTCTATAAGATTTTTTCGAAAACTCACCCCAATTGCACCCCCTCGGACGGCCTGGAAAACTCGTACGTTGTATCAGGGATGAAGAAAAGGTCATTCTTCATAACATATCCGAAGCAGAAAAGTGTACAGAGCCAATTGTGCTTTCTATAAGATTTTTTCTAAAACTCACCCCAATTGCACCCCCTCGGACGGCCTGGAAAACTCGTACGTGGTATCAGGGATGAAGGAAAGATCATTTTTCATAACATATCCCGAGCAGAAAGGTGTACAAAGCCATTTGTGCCTTCTATGATTTTTTTCGAAAACTCACCCCAATTGCACCCCCTCGGACGGCCTGGAAAACTCGTACGTGGTATCAGGGATGAAGGAAAGAGCATTTTTCATAACATATCCCGAGCAGAAAGGTGTACAAAGCCATTTGTGCCTTCTATGATTTTTTTTCGAAAACTCACCCCAATTGCACCCCCTCGGACGGCCTGGAAAACTCGTACGTGGTATCAGGGATGAAGGAAAGAGCATTCTTCATAACATATCCCGAGCAGAAAGGTGTACAAAGCCATTTGTGCCTTCTATGATTTTTTTTCGAAAACTCACCCCAATTGCACCCCCTCGGACGGCCTGGAAAACTCGTACGTGGTATCAGGGATGAAGGAAAGAGCATTTTTCATAACATATCTCGAGCAGAAAGGTGTACAAAGCCATTTGTGCCTTCTATGATTTTTTAATATTTTTCTCAGTGTACATTTGTGGATGTGGATAACTTCACACCCGTGGGAAATCTCGCGTTTTGTAAACTTCGCATGCAATTACGGTATTTCGTTCTAACAGGAATACATTCGTTAAGTTTTGTTTAATATTGTGATTGCTGTGTTGCGTGCGAGACTAATTTTAATTTATAATAAATAAAAAATGCCTTGCCAACGAGACATTTGATTAAATCGCTGAGTTTTATTGAAAAAAATCATTTGATTTAAATCGCTATTTATTTATTTAAATCGTGATTTAAATCAAAATGATTCAATCGTGCCAACCCTGCTGTAGTTATATGTCTATTTTCGATTCTCAGTTCTATTATCCTCGGTAATTCTTGTTCTGGAAATATCCAGATTTTGAGTAAATATCAATATATCAAACTCAGTCTATAAACACTTTTTTCACCTCCTTAGTGCTGATGAAGCCGAAAAGGCTAGAACATCCACTGTTGGATCACGATCAATAATTAATTTATATATGACTGGGATTAATAATTGTTTTTGGGGTAAATAATTGTAATGTTTTCGAGTGGGCTGTTGCATCAAAATAACAACTCTGGTGGCACATTTAATTAAACATGAGTTTTAATTGAATCCAAAAACTAGTGACATGCTGTTAAGATGGTTTCAGGTTATAGGTTGAAACTTCTCAATTCAGTTTGTCTCTAAAATAGTATTGGGCAGAGATAACTGTATTGGTCAAGTATATGAAAAGCTTTATATATTATTTATTCCATCATCATTAGTAGAATTACATGTTTCCCCTTTACCACAAACTTTTTTGTACATATTCCTATATGCTCATTTTGATAAGTTTTCTCCATCACTATGATTTCGATACTACTAATCTATCCATTTTATTCTAACCATTCTATTATATCCGTTCTCTTATATCCATTCTATTATATCCATTCTATTATATCCATTCTATTTATCCATTCTACTCTAACCATTCTATTCTAATCATTCCATTCTGTCCGTCACCATTAAAGATTATTTGGACCCTGAAAAGTTTTCAAATGAAATTAATATTTTTGGCATTATTTTCGGCAGCCATAAAAATATAACGAGTTTATGGTTCACTTGGCTGGCACACAAACAATTTCAATATTGTCTGATGTACCCTAGCACTGATGAGAGGTAACAACTTTGAGACGGGCCTGCAGGTACATAGTCACTCTGTCTAATTGAACCATAAACTCAGACATTTTTTACAAGAACCACTTGCAATTGTGTCCTCCCGAAAGGAACATCGCACAAATATCTGTCAGATGTAGTTCAGTCCGTAGTGTTATTAGTCAGGAAAATAGTTATTTTCAGTCAGATATTCACTTCATATTCCACCTTGTGGGACGCTTGGAGGGAGCTAAGGGTATATTCACACAGTCGAAATTATTGGTTTCAATCATCATAACAGTAACATTTTTGACATAAAAATTCACCATGTCTGTTTTTTTATTTATTTTAACAAAAATTTCAATTATTTTATTCAGGCTGGTACAGAAATGAAGCCGCTAGTTGTGGAGATGTACATCAGGGCATTAACAACTGATATGAATGAATTAGAGCGACAAAAAGATGGCAATGAGACAGAAAAAGCCACAGCAACGACATCAAGGTTAGCAGAAGCCTTTTGTAACTTAGCCGACTTTTTAGATGAACACGTTAAAGTAGCGAGAGAATGTGTTTTAACAGCATTCAGCCTAGAACCCACTAAAGAACGTTTGGAGAATATTGAAACTTTAGCAAGAAGGAGTGGGTTTCAAGTCTTGGATACAGGCCAAGAATGGAAATGTAAATTACATCCCCCTGCTCTACCAACAGATGATGTCACATGGATTTGTCCTGAATGTGGGGAGTGGATGTGTAAACCTGATTTCACTGCTCCCATAAAAATAAACATGGCCCTCAATGAAGCTCTTCAAAATTCCGTTCTAGGAATTTCTGAGGCATTGTGTGATGATCTTGTTGTCTGTTTATCAAACCCTCGTTATCAAATCCTCAGTTGGTTTTTACCTTGGGCTGATTTACACAGGCTTTGTATAATGTATTTACAAGATTCTCAAACAACCAAGAATTTTGTTACAGAACTGAAATTTGTCGATATTGATTATTCAATATTCAAAGGTATCAAACGTGAACCTATGGATGAATTGGCAGGAATTGAAAGAGGTTATGAACAGTATTTGGATCATGACTTCGTTTCTGATGATGATTCAACTTCTAATAGTGAAGATTCAATGTCACAAGATTCGCGCCCTTATAGTCTTGGTAGTGATGGAGCTGGAGATGGACCCTATTTACCAATGCTTCCACCGCAAACAAAATCAGACCCGAAAACTCTCAAAAGCCTTAGAATGTTTAGACCCAGTCTAAAAAGATCGAGAGATAAAGATCCTGAAGAAGGGACTCCAGAGAAGTTATATAAGACAGATTCGACTAATGCCAGTGATAGTTCTGCTGTCATCTCAAATACTGAAAATATATCCAAAACGGAAAATAATAATAGTTTGAGTCAGTTTTTGTCTGCAGTACAATATCCACCGTCAAGTATTTCCTTAACTGACAAATCTAGCAATAAAGAAGATTCTCATTCAAAAAACGTAAAGACTGCCACGTTGCCTCTACTTGGTGGGCAGGTGGCGAAGAAGGAAATCACAACTATCCAAGTAAACAAACAACCTCTGAATCCCTCTCTTCCAAAGATGGGACGTCCTTCTCTCTTGATAAATCTAGTCCAAACAGTCATTCCTCAACATCAGTTGATATTCAACAACACAATGGAAACACCAGAAACGCCTCCCAATCAGAAATCACTAAACAAGCTCTCACCGAATGGTTTGAGCGAAAGCAGCAGTCACAAAACGTCAGGCAGCAAGCCTCAGGATTATTGTCTTCCCAATCAGGAATCCCCAGCGCTCACCGAATATCCATCAAAAGTACAGCAGACATTGCAACTGAAAACAAGATCATTCAGCAAGAAGAGTTGTCCGAAGATATTGACCATCAGTCTGGAGAAGCTTCCAGTACATCAAAGCCAAAGTATGATGGAGAACAAATTGGATCCAAAACAATCAACACCTACACAGGCAGACGTAAAACAGTCCCCACAGAATATCTCTCAAACTACTCAATGTCTTGTTCAAAACCTTCCTCACAAGCTAGCTCCTCTAGAGAAGCAGCTGCCAAACCAGATTCAACTCAGTTCCCCTCTCAATCTGGACCAGACCCCAATTCCACTTACCAGGCAAGAAAAAGTTCTAACCAATTCCTCAGCCCCGAAACAACTGCTAAACAATCCATTACAGAACACCGGTCTGGACCAGTCAACTATCCAAACCTCTCTTCCTTCAACAATCAATCCTTTGCCGAAAAATACTATTCAGTTTATCAGCCTGGAACAGGTACAAAAGGAACCAGTCAGTCGAATCAATCCACTGACCAACCATATTCTCGATCTGAAACCACCTCCAAAGCCCAGTCAGGTTTCTACTGTGAATCAGCTACGTATTCACTTGGTAAATATAGAAACATTGAAAAGCAGCCCTCCTTCCAGTCTGGGCAAATTTCAAGACAACTCAATCCGGTTACCCAATCAAATTCAGAACCGAAACCATTCAATCAAGCAGGAACAAATACAAACCTCCCTGTTACCCAATCTCCAAACATTGAAAAGCAGGTCTCTTCCCAATCAGGATCAGGTCATAAGCGATTTGGATCACCAACCCAATCTGGACCAGACACAAAGCAACCAAGTCGAGGAAGAAAAGTTACAATTTACTCAGCTACTACCCCTTCAAACGCTGAAAAGCAAGTTTCATCTCAGTCAGCCCCAAGTCCAAGTCAACTCATTACATCAAACCAATCTGGACAATTCAGTCAAGCAAGAACACTTACGAGCTACTCTCCAAACACCGAAAAGTGGACCCTCCCATCAGGAACTAATCCAAAACAACTTACTTCACCAACCCAGTCTGGAACAGAAGCAAAAGCATTCACTAAAGCAAGAACAAACTTCGCAGTTGCCCAGCCTGCAAATATTGACAAGCAACTCTTCTCCCCCCAATCAGGATCAAATTCCAGATACTTTAATGCACAATCCCAACCTGGAACAGGAACAAAACCATACAGTCAAGAAAAACCAGTCGCAAATTATTCAGTTACCCAATCCTCATCTGCCGCAACCGCTGACCTGTCCAGGAAACTCACCAAAAACAATGCAGAATTTCAATTCGGATCTCTCACAAAAAAATTTCACGCAACCAGTCGACCCGAATCTATCACAAAAACAGTCGAACAGTCAAGAAGCGGTAGAGTGCAACCAGAAACCATCAGAGAGTTGCTTCAAGCAGCCACAAAAGCAACCAATAAAAGAAAATGTAACAGTCAACAAATCTCACCAACTTCAGAAGTCACATTGCAACTCAGTTCTCGTACCCAATCAGAAGAAGCAATTAGTCAGGCAAGAAATCTTGCAAACCAGTTGTTCTCTCAAGTCCCTGCGATCGGAAAGCAACTATACTCAATCTCTCAACCTGGGCCAAACAAAAAATCATCAAACCAAACAAGAAAATCTCCTGGAGAACCAGAAGGAGCAAGAGGACAACTCCAAATGCTTCAGTCAAGATCAGACACAAAACCAATCTGCCAATCGAGAAAAGTTGCAAATCAGCCTTCCTCTCAATCCACCTCAGTGGCAAAGTATTCTCAAGCAAGCTCCACACTCGGAACACATTCATTCCCAGATGAACACCTCAGGGAGAGAGAAACATCGGGAGACGGACAATTATCAAAGGAAAGAGCACAAAGTTGTTCAACATATCAGTCTGGAACAGGAAGTAATTCATGTAACACAAGAAAAGTTACAAATCCACCCTATTCCGTGCCAGCAGCAATTACCAAGCAATATCACCCAATCACCTCCACTGGAACAACTACAAAGCCCAATCAGCAAACATCAATCACAGGAAAGCCTAAAAGTATTGCGCACCTTTCACAAGTCAAATTCCGACCAGTCTTGCAAAGTAATGACCAACCGAGAAAAACTAATCAGTCATTCTCCCAATCCGAATCAATCGCAAAACAGCTCTTGCAGTTTGCTCAAAGCTCCCAGTCTCTCTCTCAGTTTAGACAAATTGCAGACCTCGAGGTCCATCAAAAACAATCTAAAAGCCAGTTCAAATCACAACTTGGAAAAGGCTACCCATCAAATGTGCCACAATCAAAACAATGTGCCTCTGGTTTCTCCCAAAGTGGGCAAAGTGCCGTGCACGTTGAAAAAACTACCAAACCCAACTATCAGTATGGAAGCCGAGATACTGCCCAATCGGGACAAATTTCAATCCAGCTGTACCCCCAGTCTGAGCATGGAGACGGAGCCTCCCAGTCTGGAAAAGTTACAAGCCAGGTTGTGGCCGGGCTTGAAACAAGCAGACAAGGTTATGGACAGCAACAAGCAACTCAAGGAACTCAAAGTGGTAGTAGACAAAACATGCCAGACATTGAACAACCAAGAAAGCCTGAAAACTTGTCTGGAGAAGAAGAGTTGTTGTACTACCTTGGAAGTTATGGAACAAAATGAGAATTTGTCGGAATGTGATAGAATTGTGTCCGAATTGGTTGAAGTACTGTGCAATAGTAATAGTAGAAATGAGGACGTGGCAGATTTGAGAAATGGCAGTTGTGATTTGGGTAATGTGAAGACTGCAGGTGAAAATAATGATGGGGAAGTTTCGAAAAATGACTTAAGGAATATGTTTACTGATGAGAACTTGAAAAATATGAATACTGTAAGTAATGCCTCGGAAGAAATTGCTCAACAATGTGAAACAAAGTCAGATGGTTGGTTGGATATTAGTAGTGGTATTTTCTCCGATTTGAGTGAAAACAAACCAGAAGAATTATTTTTTCAAAGTAGTATGGATTACGCTAATTCAACTGGAAATGTTGATATGATTGAAAGTCATCTCCTTGAAGAATTACCAAAGAATTTCAATTTGACTGAGAATATTAGAACATACACAAAAAAATCAAGGAAAGCACTTTCAGTAGTAAATAAAGACTGCATTGAAGCACTGACTGGTGATGATATATTAAATGTTTGTAAAAATGTAAATAGTGTTGATAGTATTGATAAGCTACATTCCAGTGTACAAAATTCCTTGACCAAAAGTAAAGAGTTGAAAGTTGTTCTATGTCGTTTATCCTCGAATAAGAAAATGGCAGAAAGGATTCTGCCGAATAGTGAAGAACACTGTAGTATCAAAAATAAATGTGATAGAGGAAAAACTCCTCCTAAAAATTCTAGAAGACGAAGGAGTATGGACAAGTCTGAAAACAAAGTGGATGGAAAAGCACCAAATTTAGTACAAAACCACGGTCTTTCACCTCTTCAAGATATTAACCTCAGAGCCAATCCCAGAGTGTATTCTAGAGCAGCATGTTGTGACTTGAGCGTATTAAATACAACAGAAGATCTTAAGACACAGCGTGTCTTAACAGAACAAAATCCTGCTAAGAAAAAAAGCTATGCCAAATCCGTATTAGCCAATATCCCTGGTCTGAATGATTTTCAAATGATTAAGCCCTTGAATGTTAATCATATTGTTAACGTCGTACAAGTTTCTGGGGGTAGACCAGCTCAGAACGCACCATTGCAAAGTTCTCAAACAAGCACACAGGTCACTCCACATATTCAAAGAATCGGTCAGCCAAGAATTAGCGATCAAAAACCTGAGCTTTCCAACTCTGTGACATCTACAACACACACAACAACTACAACCACTACTGCAAGAACAACAACCACACAGCCTTCTACGCTAATCAACATTCTCTCACAGCAAATTATTCGCCCAGTAGCTACTCAGGCTAATACTGTACGACGCCAGACTCCATTGATAAATATTTTATCACAGCAAATTATAAGGCCATCCTCGACTGCGAAGACTGCCAATAATAGTACTGTTCCAGTAGCCGAAACGAATCAGGTAAACATCATTTCTTATATTTAAGGGGATTTAGTCTGAGAACTCATGGTTTTTATTTTGTGAATTTCTTATCATTATACCATACTTTCTTTGAAATACTGATTTGTACAAATTCACAGAAAGATAATTATTTCATCAGTTGCTGAAATCGGCCAATGTGGAAAAAAGCAATTATGTATTTTTCTGACTCAAATTAATTTTAGTGCTTGTGAACTTGTATCTATAGTTGGGTGGGTACAGCTAAACCTAGGGAAAACACAATACATTAAATTTTTGATAAAGATTTTGACATGAATTTTCAAAAATGGGATTTCAAAGACTTTTGTTTTTTTTTGGCTTGTTATTGATGGATTAAATCAAAGTGAAGTCATTTATTTATTTATCAGAATTGCAACAAGAAAAGTTTTTTTACTTAAAGAACCAGGCAGCAGCCCTATGAAAAATTGTCTCCAGTTAATTTTTCTAAATTTTCGATATGTTGTACTCAATTCCATGACTAGTCTTCGGGATACAGAGTGTTGCAACTGAAAAAATATATACGTATTTCGCCCGTTGATTTGTTTGTTTCATTATGTATTAGATGACTTGTACTACTGAAAATAATCTCAAATTATTATTCCCAAAACTAAAGTAATTATTTACATCTCGAACATTAGAGATTTTGAAATTATTTTTATTTACCTTTCTATGGCTATAGAAAAAGTATCTTTTTCATTATTAGAAATTTTTTCGGTTTTCCACTAATATTGTTTTGTTGTTTTGTTTTCAATGATAAATATCCTGTGCTTACATTTCCTTGTTTTCTGAGGGAAACAATATATTGTACAGGATGATCAGAAAATCCTTCATTTTATGATTTTTTTTAATAACATTTATAATAACGGATATACCAGTCGCATTTCTTGATAGAACACCCTGTGTATCTCAAAAACTGGTCATAGCAAAGCGTTTGACATGATAGTGTACTCAAATTAAAAGTAATGACAAAAAATTGCAAAATTTTACAGACGAAATTTTTAAATACTTTTTAAAAAGTAACTTTTTCCTCAATTTTTATTATCACCTAGCGTTTGTCTCACACTATAAATCGATTTTGAACGGTTCGTAGTCAAGTATTTATAAAGCTTTAAAAATATAAATTAAAAATGAACAAAACGTTACCATAAAAAGTGACTTTTTTTTTTAACAAGCACAGTACAAAATTTTGAATTTGTTAATTTTGACACAATCAAACGATGATACTTTTTGAAATAAAAGAAATTGCAATTGCCCCATAGGGGGCACATCAATTTAAAAAATTCAAATGGCATGGAGATTCAAATTACACATCATTGAAAAGATAATTCAATTCTTTTGTCAACCCTATAACTTTTTTAAATTTTCGTTAATACGTACTTTCACAATTTCGCATTTTTAAGGTTGATGTGTCCTCAGCGCCATCTGTGGAGTAATTGCAATGTATCTTCTCTCAAGAAGTAGTTTCGGTAATACTATTCAAAATATTTTATTTTACTCTGTTTTGTCACATCTTCATTTTTTAGGCTCGATTAAGAATTTTGTAGTACTCGACTCACCGTGTATCTAACAATATTTTTTATGAAAAACCAGACTAAAATTAACGCCTCATATATAAGCAATATTAGTTTCGCAAACATTTACATTTAAGATGTGTTTCCGAGAGAAATATAACTAAAAAATGGCCACTTTCCAACTTCAACATCATGTATCTCGAAAACTAGTAATAGGATTGAGTTGTGCCCACGGACTGCACGGGCACTTACTTTTGTTCAGGAGATCAAACTCTACAACATACCAAGAATTCAAAAAATTAACCGATGACTGGTGGTCCTTAAAATTTTGAATGAAAACTAAACATTGTTGCACTTTCAGTAAGATAGATTGTCAATAGGTAGCTAGTTCGTAGAATTATTTCTAGGCTATTAGAGAACTGCAACAACAAAAAGTTTTTCATTTCATTTTCAAACAAAAACAAAACCACGTTGCACCTGCATTGATTGTCAATAGGTGGCTAGTTACTAATATTTGTTATTAGGTAAATTATTCATTTTAAAACTTCAGTATGGATTGCATATTATGAATTATTTTTGTTGTAGGTTAAACCTGTGGTTACCACAGAACAAACTGTAATTAACCAGGTCAACAATGTAGTCAAAAACACAAGCTCCAGTGTCAAGAACACTAATCCTGTCGCTGGTGGACAAGGGGGCACAATACTTCAGTTTATATGTAAATCTTCCCTGCCGAAATTCCAACAGGCATTTGGAAAAACAGTTTATCAAAACAGTGCTGAATCATCAGAATCTGTAACAGCAACTGTGGAGACAACAGGCAATGTAACAACTGACCCTAAGAAGAATGTAACTAAAGCAGTACCTGTAAATGTTCAACCCATTCAGGGGAGTGTTATATATAGCAGGCAAGTCCCTGTTGGGCAAACTATAAGTCTAATTCCTCCAGGTGGAACAACACGCCAGGTGTTCAGGATTGCAACTTCAAATCCTGAACAAATCAGCCTTGTCAAAGATAGTGTCATCCATAGTAAAATGAGTGCTCTCTTGGCGGCTGCCTTACAAGGAAGACCAAAGAATGCTGAAGGGGATATCCAGGTGAATTGTGATGAAGGTAAAGGTACTATAACTCGTCCCACGTTGGTACAAGGTGCTAGAATAGTAAAACCAGTACAGTTACAACTACAGTCTAATACTGCAAGAGCTGCACCCCAGCCAAACTTGAGTTCCACCACTTTAGAACAACTTCGTGAATTTGATATGGTATACAAACAAGTTAAGGAAAGAAGTAGTACTACTACTAATGAAACAGGTGGTGTTGCTGGTGAAAACCAAGAAGTTACGCAGCAGAGAATCAGTGTTACCTATGTTAATCAATTGCAGAAGTATACACAATTATCTCCTGTTGTTGTAGTAACTAGTTATAGTAGTTTGCAACCTGCTGCTTCTCCAGCTCTTAGTGTTACTTCTCAGGGAAGTTCGAGCCCTTGTGTAACTCCTGCTTCAACGCCCACTTTACCCAAAATTGCCACAAAGACGTCCAAGGGCAAGACTTTGAAGAGTACACCCAATAACACCACTCCAAAATCTTCACCAATTCCAAAGCCCCAGCAGAAACCTCAAGAAGATGAACATACAACACAAAGAATTTTTGATATATTAGCGGAGTATGCTGAACAACTACGAAATTCCCCAGACTTGAATAACAAACCAGCACCACGTAGACGATCCAATCCACCAACGAATCCTAGTCAAAATTCTAAAAGGAAAAAAAGCTTATCTGGTGTTAAAAAAAGTGGCCATACTAGTAATTCTTTAGAAATTGATACTGATGATATTACCGTCGGTAGCGAAGACAGCTCTGGAGGAGGCATGGTACAACTTTCAGTAACGGATGATGAACAGTCGCAAGCTGCTACTATTCATACGACAGAATCCAGTGATAACTCGAGCCCACCTAGCTCCAGACAACTTATTCTGACGGAGAGTGGAACCCAGTCTCGAAACCTAATCATTGCTGATTCAAGTGTCGGAGAAGCACTGAAGATGCCAAATACTGCAGTTATTGTGCCTGGTAGCTACATTATGCCTGTTTCTATGGTAAAAGGTAAGCCTTTTGTTATTAGGCTGATTTGTTTTTTAAAAAGAAAAAGGCAAGCACAAAATTTGGCTAATCCTCCTTGCGTTTCACCAGAAAAAGCCCGTTTACAACCTGTTGAAAATTAAGATTTATCAGAAAAATTATACTTTTCCTAATTCATTAAATTGATTTTTTGAAGAGGATTTTCGTTTATTGATGGACTGTTATCAGTATTTTTTATGAAACAACAATAACTTGCAAATAATTTTATAATACCCAGTTTTATTTGCGAAATAGAAATTGAATCATTCATTTGTATTTGAAATTCAGTTTTCACTGTGCTTGTATATTTTTTTGATATAATCATTAGTTCAGAATTTCTTTTTAATTTGAAGCCACCTGTTAATTTGACTGAATTCACATGAATTTATAACTTGGAAAATTAATTTTTTTTTTTGTGTTTTTGATTCCTGTGTAAATTTATTACTTCAGTTGTGCTTGCTATTGTTTACCTGTTTCACTGGAAAATTTTTGAGAATAACCAGACATACTTCTCTGTATTCATCTTGTTGTTAAAATAATTCATATCATTTGGAAGGTTATATTCTGGGAAGTTCCGAAAATGTGTGATTATTTTCAAAATGTGTTAATGAAATTTTCTTTTTTTGTGTATGTTTTTGTCATAGCAATTCAATATTCAAGGTGTCCTAGTATTTTTAAGATTTTGAGGGGTAGTTTCGAAATATCTGAAATATAGGGTGTTTAAAATTCGTGAAGTTATAAATTCAGAAAAAAAATTAGATGTTTTTCCAAATTTTGAGAAGTTTGATATTGGTAATTGTTCGAAAAAAATGTATAACAGATTTCGAAAGCATGTTGCTTGAAGGAAACAGACCGGCGCCGTGGCGGAGTTCTCTTGCCTATAAGCAACATGCTCGAGACATTTGTTCTAACATTTTTGAGCATTTGTCAATATTCGGGGGTTATCGGATAGAACATTTTTTTGCTAATTATAATGATAGAATTTTTTGGGATATTTGATTCCATAATTTTATTAATCGTCTCGTCATTATTACTACCAAATCGTGAAATTTTGAAATTATTAAATATTTGAAACTTCAAAATCGATCAAACAAAAATTTGTCCATAGCAACGTTTCAAAGATTTAATAATTTCAAAATGCCACGATTTGGTTGTGATAATGACGAGAAGATTAATAAAATTATGGAATCAAATATACCAAAAGATCCTATTATTATAATTAGCAAAAAAAGTTCTATCCGATAACCCTCGATCAAACAAAAATTTGTCCATAGCAACGTAAGAGAGTGAAAATAGCCCATGATTTCAATATAATGTTGTTCTGATTGGTTGTGTTCAATAAGATGACCTCAAATTACCTAATTTCTAAAAAAATCCTCAAAATTAACTATCATTGATTAGATAGATTCGTGCCTTCATTTTGAAGTATTGGGACTGAACAAAGTTTGAATTGAATTGAGAAAATGTATCCAAACTCAGGCCATTTGCGCACTGATCCCTGACTTATTCAGTTGAAGAAATACATTTGGTGTCCATAGCAATATCATCAACCAAACTTGAAAATTTAGAGAATCATTGAATATGATGGGTCTTTTTCCACAAATAAAAATAACCATGGATCTTTTCACTATCCACCAAGGAAACAATGATGCTAAATATCTGTGTTATGTTTATAATTTCCAATAATTCCCACCCTTGTTTCTCATGCTCTTCATTAAACATATTTCTTATTTATAAATGAAAGTACTTGTTGAACCGTTTTGAAGGATATTTACTTTTCGACGTTTCGGCTTCGATTATGAAGCCCTTTCCAAGTCAAGAATTGTTTATGGATGGAAGTGGGGGCGTTTTCTCAATTTCTATACTTCTCAAGCATAGTTTCTTGAGTAGGGTTTTCTGGCTTGACGCTTGGGTCTCCATCTCCCCACTCTTCAGGTCTCCCCATTGATTCTCTCTATCGTGAAAATGTGCCTCCTTCGAGAGAATTTATCTTCTCTTTAAAAATTATAAATTCAAATGAGAACATCAAGTTATTGGTTAGACACAATGAATATTAAATAAACTTTTCAAAATGGAAAACATTTTGATGAGATAAAATTATCAAAGAAATCAGTTATCTAGTCTGAGCTTATAGTATATTGAAAGAAGAACGCGAGGTCTGTCTTTATCGAATATTTTTTGCCCATATTTGTGTACAGGCTTTTGAGCCTTATAAATTAAATCCCTTTCTATATATTTTGGAGAATCAGGTGAGCAATCGCTCTTTATGATCTTTAGGAATACCCTGGGACCCTTGGATTGATTGTATTGTCTTGAGAATATACTATTTAAATTGATGGAGAAAGTAATGAAATGGTCATAAATATACTTTCGTCATGAAACAACTTGCATGTGTGCATATTAGTTATTGTATATTATTATGTTTTATTTGCTATTGGTTATATTGTGTGTATTTGTAATATTTATTATTATACTTGTAAAGTATGTTTCATCTGAAACGCCAATTAAGATAAAGTTAGTTAGAATTATTTGAATGATCGACCTGTATATAAATACTTGTAAATGTATTATTCTTTAGTTCTAATAAATTTTATTTATTTTTTCTTTCGTTTTTGTTTTTTTATTATTTTTTCCTTTTTCTTTTCCTTTTTATTTCAGTAGCATTATTCAGTGTTCACTCAAAAGTGTTTAGGTTGGTACAATTCACTTTGTTCTGATATGTTGACCATCCAATGCGATCTTGTAATTCAGACTCTTGGCAATAATCACTTACAATAATTATTCCATAACAGAATATTCTTCAACCTTGAAGAAATTGAAATCGTATAGTACCACAGTAATCACATATTATTTGTTTCGCTCATAGTGTTAAAGATATTTATTCAATGAAATATTGAGTTATTCAATTATTTTTTTATCCAGATGATCCTCTCTGATAAGTCATTCAATATATTAATTACACAATTCGAAGGAACTAGATTTAAACAATTTCACTAATTTTAACCTTTTCTTTATAGTTTTTGAGAGCAGATTTGAAAACTTTGAGGGTGGATAGCTTTTGAATTCTTGGTCGCATTGTTACGTAGTGGTTAGAATTGCTTTAATTGTCTTGTATTTTTTGCTTTGATAAATGTTAGATATAAAAATGTTTGGGTGTGTTGGTGTGATAGATAGAAAGGTACGTAGGTCAATTAATTTTACCATCGTTTGAGAAAGGATTTTAAATATTAATTCAATCTTGTCAGTGATTTGTTTGAAAATAGTCTTCAATATTTTGGTAATGTTCTCCTGAAGATTGAAGTGTTCAAATTTGTAGCCTTTACGCTGATGACACATATTAAGTTTTTCCAGATATATAGTGTGACCCATTTGATATGTATGGAAGTACCCCTATGAAACATAAATTTTTAAACTGATTGTAATGATTTTTTTATGGGGTCCACTAGGACACGAAATATTATAATATCCTACTGGATTCACGACTTTTTCAAATGATTTAGTCAAAATTAAGTTGAAATGCGTCCATCAATAAAAAAAGTTACGATGTACATGCCGTTTAATTAGCCCACCACTTCAATTTCCGAATTTGTATCTGAATTCTCGAAATATCAATGATCAGAATATCATCGAAATCTGTTCATCAATAAAAAAATATAAGAATTTCATTGACTGACGTATTTTTCAAATTTTATTCCATTAGAATATTTTTATTGATGAACGGTTTTCGATTAAATCTTGATTATTGCCATGGCAAGACTTTTTGTGTAGTCACAATTTTGACAAAAGTTCTGAAGTTGAAGTAGGGTTAATTAAGAGGCATATTTTTCAAATTTTTGGATGCATATTACCGTAATTTTGACATTCACCATTTGAAAAAGTGAATCCAGTGGTGTAGTAAGATTTTTTCTAAAAAAATTGCTGATGTTTTTATAGATTTCTGACCTTGAAAAATAAGAACAGTTGTCCCTGAAAATTGAGAATCATTCATAAAATTTGGTATCCAAGTAGACTTTTTTAATGTCTATCTAATGAAAACAAATCATTCCAATAGGGAATATGCAAGTGATTTAAATTTACTTGATTTTTTTACGTCCGATACTTTATTGTTTTTACATTACACCTACACCATTAGTTTATCATTTAGTTTGTATTTAACTCCATAAAACTTTAATTAAAAAGTGCATAATGAGCGCGCGGAATTCAAATTTGCGAAACGCAGCACCATTGGTCGAAACGAAGAATGACGTCACATGGCACGTTATGACATTTATCTTTTTCATAGAAAATTTGTTTTTATTTATATATTTGTAGTGTTTTTCATTGCATAGTGCGATTTTGGTTTAGTGACAATTGTAAATTATCAAGAGCAATGACTGAAAGTGGTTTTGTCAAAGCACAATCCGACAATACCTGAACTGTAATAATAGTTTATCAAATGATACTTTTCCTTTTGTCATTTAGGTGAGGCAGGTATAAACAGAGTTATCTCCCGCTTGATATACAAAACATTTATGCATACAAAACTTACTTCTGATCAATTCACTTCATGTTAACTATCGAAATACAATGTAAATGTGATATTGGAGATACTTCGCATCTTCTCATAACCTTACACCATTCTTTACATATTTTCGCATCTCTTGGAACAGAAAAAATACTTTATTTGGTGTACTTATAATTGTGTTTTGGCATTTCGGTACTAGACAATACCTATAAAATGTTTTTTAGCATTTTCCATTATTGTAATAGCGATTAAAACTGCAAATCCCTAACCTAATTAACAACTGTCAATAGTGTCAATGGCCATAACTATAGAAAGGGTTGTTCGTTGAAGACTGCTATGGTTGATCGAGATCACTTTCACATATGTTCATCTCTCTCTAACACTTGTACTGCATTTGTCTTACTCTTTTATAAAATATCAACTTCAAGCAAGTAGAGCAATCAGAGTACGTCTCAACGAACGACACTGAAGAAGAACAACACTTATCGCGCCATGTGACGTTATCCACAGCGCGCGAAAATGGAGGCGTTCAAATAGGTCAAATTCAATCGGTATTTTATATATTATTTTAAAAATTAATTCCAAGACTTTCAACCTTATTTATATTTTTTACTATGTTGTAACGAAGTAAAAAATTGATTAAACAAATAAAAAAAAAATGCATATTCCCTATTGGTTGAATAAATGTGCTTCCATTTTGAATGGGTCTCTGTAGGATGGGTTCCAGAATATACAAAGTTTTAACTTGAGTAATTATCACATGGGGCCTCTCTCCACATGCCTAGTTCATTCACCTACAACTCTGGAGATATAAAAAACTAGTGCACTTTGATAGTGGAGGGCGTCGCCATGAGTTTATCAATCATAGGATACTCTTTTTTCTACTCGTGTACTGTATGTAGTTGGTGTCCCGACAATCTGTGTTTCTGGTGCTTAATTTTCATGCAGAATTTGGCACAAGTTGAATCATTGCCAATAAGTATAGTGTTTTGTTCTCGATAGGCACATGCTTTGTTCAACGCAAGTTGTTTAGATTATAATAAACGTTTTATTATTATCATGTATAGTTGATACAGACTAAAATTTGCTTATAGAAATAATTTGATGACAAAAGGAGAAGTTCAATGTTTGAAAATGTTTTTGACGAGTGCTTGATTTGATTATGACTGGGTGGTGCTGTAGGGTTTTCTATTGCTGAAAAGTGAATACATCACCAAAAATCAGTAATTCGTCCCGGAACTCTAATAATAGCCATTCTCTACCCCCACAGGCATGCCTTTGGGTACACTCACTAAGGTGTATGAAAGATATCATTATTGAAATATTTGCTACTTATCAAACAATAGCGGATAATTCTCATTTGAGGGCCACCATTGGGATCTCAGAAACTATAGGAGATACCAAGATGGTTAAATTTGGGCAAAGTTGCGCAACAATATGTCATTCGGAAAGTTTTGAAATTCCGAATATTTCCGGAATAATACGAAAGAAAACTGAAACTTTAAATCTCCATTATCTGTCAAGTCAATTGTATCACTCATAGTAATAATTTTCGTACAATGTTTATTTTGTACCGTGAGGGGTAATATAATAAAAGTGGTTTGACGCGTTACTAAAAATAACTACATACAAACCGAAGAAAAACGCAACACCATATAAAACATTTGAAATATCAAAGCAAATGCTCATAATTCCTGCCTTCTTCCTAAATTTTCTTCAGCTTTTACTATACCCCCTAAGATTTTCAACTTTATTATTATTGTTGGTTATAACTTTTTTTTCAATTGTCCTAAAATTAAGTACTGTAAGGTCAGACGACTTTGCTGGCCATTTCACAGGACCATTATCACAAATCCATCTATCTGGAAATATTTCATCTATACACCAATCAATAGAGCATAAAATGAGTGATTTTTTAACAAAAATACTACTAGGAAACCGACTGTGTGTTGTTATATTATGTTATGTTTGTTATAAATATTGAAATACAAAAAACCCTGTCTGTTTTTAGTGTGCTGCTTATAAAATGAAAACTTATACAGCAATCTGATTGCTCTTATGCGAAAAATTGTAGAAGATTGAAATACGAACAAAATGAGATTTTTTTTAAGACCCGATGGGAAAAAGTATTTATTAGATTAAATAGTATAAAATGTATAAACGACGTGACAACATATAATGTACCTGTGTCTTTTTGAGTCAAATCTTGCACTTCAGTTCTGAAGTACTTTCCAATGATCCAGTCGTCTAGAAATTTCGATGGTGTTCACCATTCTGGTGCCTCCAATTTGGCCAAGCAAGTTTTGTTATTTATATGGTCCGATTATATTCAAAACTAGTTTGTAGAAGTTTTTGGGATTTGAGTGATCGCGAGTTCTTTTAAGTGCTCGCGAGCACTTTTTACTAACACTAATCACTAAGTCCTTTTATAAAGTTTTTAGAACACTCTGCACCGATTTGAAAAAATGCTCGAAAGCACAGTGTTCGCGAGCTCAGAGGGCAAAGACTGCAAAGAGTGTTAAGACAAGTACTAGGCACAGTGCTCGGAGCAGCTCTATTCCTGACAGTGTTGGCATCGTACGGTAGAAAGAATGGCTAGCACAATTCCACTGCCTTCTGAGAATTGCTCATGAAGGATCAATTTCAATAATGTTGCCTTAGTCAGACGTCGTTTGGGTGCACTCAATTTTCAGTGGGCACTATTACTTGGAAAGTATTAGTACCAATCTATTGGATTCCACTGGACAGTGATGTATTCTGTTGAGGTTTACGCCTTGGTTTCAACAAAATTCAACAGAATCAGAGAGTTATGCATCTTCAAGTGATCAAGACGGGCACGTGACCGAGAATAATTCTTAATTTTTTGATTCAAGCGAGTGTAGTGTGTGTTGCTCAGATATCAGTCCCTAACAAGAAGTGCTTACTTGAAATCACCGACATCGGGGTTATGCTGCAGGTTGTTTTTCTGGGTTTTCCTACGGCTAATACCTATGGCGAATCACCAAAAATCAGAGTAAATAAAATAATATCCGTCCTTTTCCCACGCAGGCCATGCTTTTGGGTGAAATGAATAATAATCTCCTTCATAAACACTTGGTAAATGGATGTACCCGAAAGCATAGCCTGCGGTGGTGTTAGAGGACGGCTATTATTGTTTGCCTTTGGTGTTGCATTCATTTTTCAGCTGAAGGAAAACCTATAGACTACAACTATGATGGTCCAAACGAGCACTCCTCGCCAGAATTAGACAACCTACATTACACTTGCTTTAAACAAAGAATGTAAGCGCCTATTGAGACCGATACGAGAAACAAATCGAAAACTTCTCTCAAAGCCCTATAAAAACAAAATGGGGTAGATCTCGTCTGGATGTCAGGAAACAACAGGATCCACTGGAATGAAAAAAACAGTATTCACAATATCAAAATTAACAGTGTAGGTCAAACAAATTGGCCCCTAAAGAGCAACCGAAGCTCCGTAATTATACACCAGACCAAATGCTATTCTTTATAGATCCGCCTATAAAAAAAACTCAACAGCTGCTAACACTTAGCAGGATACCATCAGCTGATATGCTTCGTGGGAACTGGCTGACGAAAATTCCTATTATTTAGTTAGCAGGATGGTAGGATTTTGAAACCCATTTTTCATTGATAATTTAATGGCCTTGTGTCAAGGATGACAAAATACCATATCATGTTCCGCAGTGAGAATGCTGTTTTACAATTAATTTATTTTGATTCGCACTCGATTACATGACAGCAAAACCTGGCCATGACTATTTTCTGTGAGGAGTTACTTTTGAAAATACGCACAAGTTGCTACATACTTCAGCACTTCAATACTTAATACGATGAGTTCTAAAGAAATCGATATTGAAAAGTGAATAACTAAGCAGAAATGTATATCAACATTGGCTGAAGAACCTCAGTCGATGGTCTTGATATTCACTTATTTATCATAAAATAATAATAGATGAACATAAACATTTCTTTTTTAATAATTTTATAGGAACATTCTTCATATTATATATGTCAAATGGTAGAATTCAAGTTCTCATCTTCTTGTCACGAGAATAAAGCATCAGAGAATCCGACCACGCTTTCCCTTTCGGAATGTTTTCCGTTTCTCAATTATCTATTTATTTATTTATACTGCATAGAAACAGATAAACCTTTTGCATGTTTACAGTTTGGAATATCAGACAATAGTGTAAATATAATAAACATAAAATAAATTAATTATTAAACTTACAAAAATTATAAAACTAGACAGATAACAAATTCTATTGTATAACATACAACACTAGAATATAAATAAAATAAATCATATCTCATACTCAAGAAGTAAAAATTTCCATAAAAATACTTTTGAATAAGCAGATTGATAGTACTTGAGGTTTCTTCTTATTAAAGATATCTATATCGTTGTCACTGTTTTGCACCAACCTATTATTAGCAGCTATCAAGCAGTATTCAATTGGTGAATCTATATTGAAGATTTGAAAGTGGTTTCCTCACGCAGCAGTCTTATATCAGGTATTTTAATGTTAATTTATTCTAGGAGGTAAGGTATAGAGGATATTCCACTTTGTAAAATATGTGAAATGTTGGAAATAATAATTTGTGCATTTTTCTTACATCTGCTCAAACAAGTCATATTTTATTAAGTCCGTCCTCTGCGTTTCATATGATATTCCAAATGGATATACACTATCATTCTTAAAATGCATTGATCTCAGAAATTTTATTAGACTAAGTTCATTGAATATTTTTGTGAGGTATTTTCTTCCTGTATTGGATTGAACAATTTGAAGTAATTGGATTGTGGGAGGCTTGGTTGGGCCTTCAAACAGTGTTATGCAATAGATAATGTAAATCAAGGTACCTAAAGATTTTTTTGAAAATTACCTACTTCAGATAGGAGTTTATAAAACCTTACTTATACTTTTTGGCCCCTCAACGAACTCAAATGAAAAAGTAGGTAGGTACTTGAAAGTTTTTGTTATTTTCTTTACAAATTAATATTAAGGTTCAAGCTGTGCTTGACGGCTTGAAGATCTTAGATGTTTTAGTCGTGACAAGACTAATCGCAGGCTTATTCAATTGCCTCCAAAAATTTACGTGAGTGTATCGAAACTGAAAATAATTAGTCATTTTGTACAAAATAACATAATATAGATTTTTAATTAATGTATTTATAAGGGGAGCCTTTTTTGCTGATCATATGGCATTCTTGTGTACAAGTTAATTTTTTCATTATTTTGAATATTATAAAAACTGACTGTGTTTCCTAGTGAAATTGGATGTAAAATTTCTTGAGACAGTACTAGACATACCTCCAGCGTAGATATTCCTCGCTGACTGTCGAAAAAACAGAGTGATATCCCTACCTTATCAAATTACTAAATGGCGTATTTATCATAGATGCAATGTTGAATGGATATCTTCGGAAATGAGAAAATAAACATTTATTAGACCAGGATCCCACGCCTATTTTCAAAAATGATTAATAACAGGCTGAATCTTCTTGAGTAGCTTCATTTTGCCGAGACGCCCAACGTTTTCCTCTACAAAAATTCTTGATAGTGGTGTAGCTAATAAAATGCGCAGGCGTCGGTTTTTTACCATTGCTTGGTTAATATTTGTATAATTGAATGGTCATATTGTCCTTCCAATTGAATGGTAGGTGTTCCCAGTCCTACGCTCCAAAATTGTCAATTCCATGGAAAAGAAAAATTATTAGTAACTGAGGGACAATGATAAAACATGAAAGGTTAGTGTATTCTTCACCTAAATAATAGTGTCCTACAAAAAAATGGGTATGTATTGCTAGTCCTACAAAAATTATTCAAAATAACGAATTATTTTGAAATTGTGGTTAGCTAATTGAATACACTTTTATTCGTGAAGTAATGTTACTTTCAATTTATAATTGTTCAATTCAAAAATATCATAATTCACATGAAAAGTTTTTGAAAAAACTGGGAAATTTTGGTTAGCGTTCATAATTTTTATAAACATATTGAAAACAACAATAACAATGTAAAAACATGAAAATAATCAATCTGCCCTCCGGGGCGGCTTAACGGATGCAAGGAAACCCGGAAAAACCTGTAACACCACATCGTCTGAAATTTATAATTTAAAATATTCAAAGAGGTTAGACAAATTGTGAAAATCTGCTCTACGGTAAATAGGATGTATGATGTCTCCAGAGGCATTGAAAAGTCCAGTTTGAAAGAAGAAATTCTATTTTACGGGGGTCAAGTGGCCAAGTAGTTAAAGTACCGATCTTTTATCCATTCTGGCCGCCGGTCGTGGGTTCGAAGCCCAGCGACTGCAGATATTTCTCTGATGTCCCGAGAAAGTGGAATAGCACGTAAAAAGTAAGAATTCGTTAATCGTTGGCTAGCACAAGTTTCGTCTTTTGAGGGAACGACATCTGGTTAACGGAAAAATCAATTTTAAACAATAATTTATGCAACTATCATCAAATGACCCCTCACACATTTAATGAAAAAAAGTCTCTCGGTGAAAATGGCTGAATTTTTGGTATGTTGCAGATGGAGGTATTCCGAGTTAAAGACTCATAGGATAACCTGCATCGATGCAGAAATTTGCGAATCTCTAAAAAGCGGCTGCTCCTAGCGTTGTTGAACAACTATACCTTTTTTGCTGAGAAAAAGTGTGGGATTAAGAGTTCGATTTAAAAGGTCCCTAAAGTTCACTGTAAAAAAGTTAGGGAAAATTAAAATAACTAATGATACCGTATGCAGCGCCGTCTGAGTTCTACATAAAAATTAATAGCAAATTTCGATTTCCACCTCAAATAAACTCCGTTCATCAAATTTCTTTCAAAAAGTTATTCAAAATAATTGAATTTAACATTTCAACTTCAATACCATGTATCTCCTAAACGAAACATTTGCGGACACATGTTCATATGAACTTTTCATTCTGTAATTAGTCAAAGATTCACCATTTGAAGTTTGTACAAGAACATAATGGGGCACCCTTTATACTACGGCTTTTGCACGTAGGACTGGGAAAACCTACCTAAGACAATGTGACCATTCAATTATACAAATGTAAAGCAAGCAACGGTACAAAAATCCGCTGGGTACTGATGATTTCTTATGACCACGTCATTGGTACATGTTTGGAGTGGGGGACTCTTGAGTCCTACAATCCATTTTGTAGGACAAACGGTTTTTCGAGTACTTTATCGAATTATTTCGAGGTTCAACTGAAAAACTAACTGTTATTAATGACTTTTTTTGCACTCACCAAATCGACATGATTGTCGCCTGCGCATTTTATTAGCTACCACTTTCGAGAATTTTCGTAGAGGGAAAAGTTGGGCGTCTCATCAAAACGAAGCTACTCACGAAGATTGAGCCTGTTACTGATATTTGTTTTACCATGGAATTGACAATTTCGGAGCGTCGGATTGGGAACACCTACCATATTCAATTTGTAGGAAAATATGACCATTCAATTACACATATATTAACCAAGCAATGGTAAAAAAATCCGCTGGTTACTAATGATTTCTTATGACCACGTCATTGGTACATGTTGGGAGTGGGGGACTCTTCAGTCCTACCATCCATTTTGTAGGACAAAAGTTTTTTCGAGTACTTATCGAATTATCTCGAGGTTCAACTGAAAACCTAACTGTTATTAATAACTTACGACTGCGCATTCTATTAGCTACCACTAAATGAAGCTACTCAGGATCATTCAGCCTGTTATTAATCATTTTGCAAAATAGGCGTGGGATCCTGGTCTATATCTTTTGTTGAAATCCGGTTCTTCATTCTAGTATAACCTGTTGGAATAAAATTTTGTAATTTGTTTTATAATAACTTCATCGGACACTCTTGAACAATGTGTAGGATGAAAAAATGTACAAAAATTCTTGAATGATCTATTATAATCTGATCTAATTATTCTTCTGCCAATGAAAAAAAGTACTGTTTATTATTGGAATGAAGCCAATCCACTGGATCCTGAATATTTGAAGCCAAACTAAATATAAATTCAAGCTTATGCACCGTGTTTTAAATCTTTGTTGTTTTATGCACTCTTAGAATTGTACATTTTCAGAAAAACTAATTATATGATTTTTTTGTACAAAGGTGGTCAACAGATAGCTGTCGTATCAGGAGGAAGTAAGATTCTCGCCACAGTTCCAGCCAGATCCGGTCAAAACATGCTGTTATTTCAAAGTTTCACCAATCAACATAGGAAGGGAGCCATATCAGCTGTAAAATACTCTACCATTCAACCCATTTCTGGCATCTCTTCACAAAGTTTGGCCGGCGTGAGTGCTCAACCTCCTGTTATTCTGCCATCAAATTCTGTAGCAACTGCTGTAGCACTCGGACAATCACTGACATTAAAAAAAATTGGGGACGATAGAGACAACAATGAACAACTGCTCCTAACAATTTCCCCATCAAAGGAAGAATCAAAAGATTCAAATGATGTACCGCAACCTGATAGTAGCACAAGCGTTTCAAGTGATAGTGTTGATATTAAAATAGAATCAGATATTAAAAACGAATTAGATAATTCTAGAGAAAGAATCTACCAGAGTTACCAGAAGTCTGTAATCACAAATTCTGCTGGCACATCTGTTATTGCCACAACTTCTGCTGCATGTATCAAAGAGGAGGATAATACTTCTCAAAATATAATCAGTAGTGTTCCTGCAGATAATATAAAAGGTGCAGTTTTAGGTCATGAATATTCTTCTTTGAATTTATTACTGAAGCAAAACTCATTTTTCAGCTGAACCCAAATCTGGTGAAAGGATACATTCAGTTTTGGTGACAGCGTGTTCTTCCAATGGACCTATGTTGTCGCATATCACCCCAAGGTATAGAAAACCATCTGAAACTGGAAGAACGAACAATAATGATTTGCCAAATAAAGAAGAATTTTTGCATAATGGAGAGAAGGTAAGATTGGATACAGTGTAAACGAATTATACTCGACTATCAGACAAATAATTTCATTCTTGAAATTTAGTGCTTGATTAAATTGAATTTGTAAAATATATATACTGAAATATTCTGAATATTCTCAAAAGTAAAGTGTTTCCAATAGTTATGAAAAATGAAGCTGAGTTTGTTTTTTAAGCAGAACATCGCCGTATATATTCTCACATTCCAAGATTTTACTTTGAATTTTATGGTACTTTCGTTGATATTTATTCTTTATCTCTCGGGATTTTGAGTCAACATTATTATTAGTTTTCTTTTCAAAAGATGAATTAGATGAATTCTCATTAGCAAATGCGTGTGAGTGGAAACATGAAGTCACTCACAGATTTAAAGAAGATATGACACTGTTTTTTTTTTGGGAAAGAGACAGAAGATTTCATTAACAGAACAAAAATATGTTGAGTTTGACTCTGTACGTCATTTTTTGATAACAACCAGGGTTCCTTGATATGGGGGTTACGAAATGTCATCGATTTTGTCGGGCATCTTGTTTCACAATTGTAGGAAAATTGAGGTCGCTATCCTGAGATTGGAGGCGCCAAATTTGAATTACACTAAAAATCCCATTTTGTTGGATTGAATTCGAAACCAATCGGTGGGAGTAAATTGAAAAACGTGCCAGTGATTAATACATATTTGTTATTAATATATTCCCTAGTTCGCACAAGTATCTCGAAGGCCTCTGAGAGTTTCAAAGTTACGAAAATAACAAATTTTTAATGAGCCGTTTAAAAAAAAGAAAAGGTGGAATAATCTGAGATTTGAAATATATTTTAAAGATTCAAAGACTAATCTCAATATATCTGTTGTATCACTAGTTGAATAAATTGCACCATTCAAAGAGAAATTCTTTTCATGTCTAATGAAAGAAATCAAAATAACTCTCTTGTGTTGACATTATTCCAGAACCTCAGGTGCAAGAAGAAAGTGTGATTTGTAATATGATTGATCTCTATTTTATTCTAAAATGTGTGAATGTGAAATGGGGTAAATGATTAAAATGATAGATAGATAAATATTTATTCGTCCTTGAAGTTTACTCAAATATAAAAACTAATCAGACTATAGTCACTGTCATTCACCCTGCCTTGTTCACAAAACTAACTCACATTTCATCTACAACATTTATAATATTTTCAGAAATTATTTGAGCACTGTTATTTATGATATGAGTACATGTTTTATTTTATAAATTTTGGTATCATTTATACATTGTTTCATAAATAGTAATTTACAATTTCTTTATGTAGAAAAAATTTGACATTTCTATAAATCTACCTAAAATCCTAATTAAACAAACAACAACAATCATTCATACATTGTTTCATAAATAGTAATTTACAATTTCTTTATGTAGAAAAAATTTGACATTTCTATATATCTACCTAAAATCCTAATTAAATGGCAAGTAGTAAAATTGTGCATATTTAATATTTTAAATAAAGCTGAACATATTATTTGTTTTTGCAACGTTACATAATAATTTTGATAGTTAATTTTGAGTTTGGATAGTTCTTACACTTGGTAATGGGAACTTTTCTTTTATTTTATTTCTTCTTCCTTCTGATAATTGTTGTACAATAGTGTTATTGCACAGAACTGTTCAATGAGTTTTTCTCGTTCTTTGTAACGTTGTTGTAAAGGGGTGGAAGGAGACTGAATCCTCATCTGAAATGGCATAAAGACCTATCAATATCAATCATTTCATAGCACCAGGAATATAATATAATGAACAAACCATTATTTGATGGTAAACGATTGGCTATGGGTACAGATTCTAGAAAGTATCTCTCTATCTCCAATGGAACTCCAACAGATTGATACGATGTCACAGTGTACAGACCAGATTTTTTTTACGTATTGGTAGGAATAACTAAAAAGGAACATTTTGTCATAGCAGAAATATTGGCTTTCAACAGTTTCTATCCAAAACCAAATTGACTTCTGTTTCTCATTGGAACAGTTTGAACTCACCGTTGTTCTAAGCATTTGTCTTGACTTCTCATGTAGGAAAGATTCTTGAAGATTGATTTCAAAATCTCTTTTATTAAAATGGTCTGAACAAATCCTGGAAAAATCAATAGGTACCCATACTACAGAAATTTATCCATTGCTGCTTTACTGTTCTTGGGGAATATATGGAACGACAATTTATCATCATGGTATGATGTAGGAGTATTGTTACAATATTAAACAAGTAATTAACAACTAGCAATACAAAATACAAGAAATAGGCATAATATTTTATTATGATTTATCTGAGCCACGGGCTTTAGTAACTTTATTTATTCGCAAATTGACGTAAATATAACCAAAGTAACCAATTTCAGGATAGCCAACTTAATTTCCCTCCAATGACGTATTCTCTCCCTTTCCTCAGTCTTTCCCTTGTCTAAAAGCTCACTTATTTCATAACCCCTTCCTATCATAAATCAGGCAGTCAAGAGGGAAAAAAGAGCTTATTTCGCTTCTGAATTCAGTAAGCATGATAAAAAACATTTTTGGAAAACCTTAAAATCTCACAATTTTTTACCAGATAAAAAACGTGATATTTCAGACAATTTGAAAAATCCAAATGAGCTCAACAACTTCTTCATCAATTCTATTCCTTTTCAAGAGCCACCTGTAGAACTCATTTCTTTTTATAGGGAAAATAAGCTGGTCGCCCATGATTTCAAATTCCATGAAGTAAACGATATGTTCATATTCGAAACTATTTCTAATATTAAATCAAATGCAATGGGTAGTGATTTTCTGAACATAAAACTGATTAAAATGTGCTGTCCACATATTATTCCATACATATTGTCAACTTTTGCCTAATGAATGAGATTTTTCCATCTGTATGGAAGAGGGCACTTGTGAAGGTGTTGCCTAAAAAAAACAATCCATTATGTTACAAAGATCTACGTGCTATAAGCATATTACCAACGTTATCTAAGCTACTTGAAAGAACCATTGAGGTACAACTGAAAGAACATATTAAGCATTTCTCCATACTTCCGAAGACGCAGTCTGGATTTCGTAAAGGATACAGCTGCACAACTGCCCTGTTGCATATAGTTGATGATATTATAAGATCCACTAACTTGGGCAAAAACACTATACTAGTTCTTCTAGACTTAGAGCCTTCGATACAATCAACTACAATTTAATGTTGTCAATACTGGGTTACATTGGAATATCTAACAGTGCAGTATCTTTAATCAAATCATTTCTGAATGAACGTCAACCAATTGTCTCTATTGATGGAAATAACTCACAATATTTAAATCTACGTTGTGGAGTGCCTCAAGATTCTATTTTGAGACCCCTGCTATTCGCCATTTACACATCACAGCTTATGAAATGTCTTCAGTTTTGTAATATTCATCTTTATGCAGACGACACGCAGTTATACTATAGTTTTTCCTCGGACGTGGTGGATGATGCTTGCAATAGAATAAATAGTGATCTAAATTCCTTTGTGGAGAAAGCCTCTGATCATTGTTTGATGATAAACAATAGTAAATCTAAAGTCATTGTTTTCGGGCCCAAGCATACACGGAATACTGTTCGTTTCCAAACTGATATAAAGATAAATAATGAGCCACTGGAGGTAGTACATGAAGCAAGGAGCTTAGGGGTAATTTTAGATGAAGATTTGAGATTTGAAAAGCACGTAGCTCAACTTGTCAATCGTGCATATTATTCAATGAAAGTTATCTATGGCAACAAGTATTTTCTACCACCTAAAGTGAGGGCAACATTATGTGAAGCCTTGCTCTTGTCTGTCTTCAATTATGCTGATGTATTATATGGCCCATGTTTAACCGTTCAGTTCAAACAATAATTCCAAAAGGTTCAGAACTCGTGCCTACGATTTATCTTTGGTATCCGAAAAAGAGAGAGGATATCTCACAAATTGAAGACAATCGGATGGTTAGACATAGATAATAGGAGAAAACTACATGCTGCCACTTTATTTCACAAAATAATTATAGAAAAAAAACCTTACTTACATGAAAAATTTTCTTTCAGAACAGACGTGCATAATCTCAATATCAGGTACAAAGGCCGACTTACCCCTCCAATATTTCGTTAAGAGATTTTTAGAAGATGTTTCACGTACCAAATATATGCAATGTATAACGGCATTCCTAATTCAATCAAACAAAAAAATCTATATCAGTTCAAAAATGATTTCAATAAATTTCTTTCGCAGTAACTTACTCTGACATTCAAACCACCTGTCTCACCTATCTCATCCCTATTTTAACATCACCCCTAATTATAATTTAGTGATCTTTTTTTTTTGTTTTTCACTCCTTGGAGATAAATTATTTCCTTTACATTATTATTAACAATTTTGGTTAAACTTAAGAATAACATTAAGCGATATGTTCGAGGTTGAGTGTAAGAGCAATTTCCGTGGTGATTCGTCACTATTGAAATTGAACTCCGCCTTTTATTTTCTTCCGAAACTATATATGATATATATGTGAGGGCAACATTATGTGAAGCCTTGGTCTTGTCTGTCTTCAATTATGCTGATGTATTGTATGGCCCATGTTTAACCGTTCAGTTCAAACAAAAAATCCAAAAGGTTCAGAACTCGTGCCTACGATTTATCTTTGGTATCAATGGGATGAGATAGGTGAGATAGGTGGTTTCAATGTTATTCAATAGACTGTACCGTTAAAAAGGAAGAAAAAATAAAGACGATATTATTATTATTATTATTATTATTATTATTATTATTATTATTATTATTATTATTATTATTATTATTATTATTCCTCCTAGGAGTGTACCAGTCAGGCCCTGTCTCCGGTGCTCCGACCCATCCGGAGGGCGCGCTGGTGTCGTTAACCCCAATAACCACTCCCTACGTCCGTAGGGTGAGTGATTATTGGGTCCGAGAATCGTGTGCCCTGAGTAGACGGAGCGAACCAAGTATAACGGCCTTCTGCATTCTTGCTGCTAAGATTTCTGCCATATTTCGGCAAGCTGGTATTATCTTCAAGTTAGAGAGCAGTGTGTCCATCATTCCACCAAGGACTCCTATAATCAGAACCACCATTTTGACAGAATGGTCCGGATATAATCTGCGGAGTTCAAAGAGAAGATCTCGATATTTAGTCCGTTTTTCCTCCTCTTTTCGAACGATATTCATTTCGCCTGGAGCGGAAAACTCCATGACGAATATCGTTCTACTTTGGTGGTCGAGGAGGACAACATCAGGCTTATTGGCTTGTATTTGCCTGAGGGTGGGGAATGAGTAGTTCCAATAGATTCGGCATCTCTCATTCTCCACCACGGACTCAATATCCCCCGGAGCATAAGGCAACACCGGTGTCTCGTCTATGCCGTACGAGTGTCGTAGGTGGTAGTAAAACACTCGTAGCGCCGCGTTATGCCTGTGGATATAGGCTGAGACCGCATAAGATGGGCATGCTGATAGCAAATGCATTACGGTCTCAGGTGCCCCACGACATGCCCTGCATCGGGTGTCAGGGACGTATATACCCATAACGCGACTACGGTAGACAAGGGTGTTGAAGACACCATCCTGGCAGGCCATTATGAATCCCTCGGTCTCCGACTTTAGCTCACTTGACCTGAGGAAGGCAAAGGTCATGCTTTTGGATAAGCCAAGGTCTTCGATGTTGTGAAAGAAGACACCATGCATTGGCTTATCCATATGTAGCTGTAGCAGGACCTCTGTCTCCGCAGCTTTTATGTGAGCTTTTTGCTGAACGGGTCCTAACTCGGTGACAGAGTTTGGGTAGCCCGTTCAGTGTCGAAAACGAGACCGAGTTCATCGGCCGCACGGGTAGCTGCCTTAAAAAGAAATGCTCCAATCCCTGCTTTCTCATGGTCGCGGACCATGCAGAGAAGGGGATCTGAACTCCTGATGACTTTACAGGCCCCATCCAGAACCATTCTGTTATGCAGACACTCCAAACTCAAAAGTCCACGGCCTCCCCGTTGTCTGGGAAAGTATAACCGTGGAACGGACGATTTAGGATTCAAGCTCCTATTGAGATGCATCATTTTGCGAGTCTTAACGTCAAGTTGTCGCAGCTCTTCCTTAGTCCACTTCATCACTCCGAAAGAGTAAAGAAGGATCGGAACGGCAAGCATATTAGTTGCAGCAACTTTGTTCTTCCCCGACAGTTCTGATGACCAGATCTGTCGGAGTTTATGCTGATACTTGCCGCGGAGAGAGTTTTTAACTGCAAATACCTCTTGGGAGCGGCGTTGTTCCACCCCAAGGTAGGTATAAGTCTCTCCGGCATCCAGATGATGTAGGATGCTTCCGTCTACGAGCTGGACATCCTCTCCGTATTCCTCGCATCGTCCTCTTTTGAGATGAACCGTGGCACATTTGTCGATCCCAAATTCCATACCGATAGCATGCGTATATTCTTCCACCACCCTAAGGGACTGATGTAGGTCCCTTTCTCCAGAGGCATACAATTTGAGGTCATCCATGTAAAATAGATGGGTGACATTATGCCTCCGGTTGCTGGGGGTGCCGCAGTTGTACCCACGGGTATTCCTGAGCGCAACGGACAATGGCAATAGTGAGATGCAGAAGAGAAGAGGGCTAAGGGAGTCTCCCTGAAACACACCTCTTCTAATGATGACCTGCTCTGTTTGGACTATGTCTCTACCAGATCTTATGGTGAAGCGAGTCCTCCAGAGCGGCATCAGTTGTCCAATGCATCCCACTATTTGACCGGGTACCTCAAGGCATCTGAGCAAATGCATGATTAACTCATGTGATGTTGTATCAAATGCCTTGCGGTAATCGATCCAGGCCATCGAAAGGTTACGCTTATACTGCACGGAGTCCTGCGTGATACATCTATCGATGAGCAGGTTCTCCTTGCACCCGGCGACCCCTTTCTTTGACCCTCTCTGCTCATTTATCCGTTCATACACCGGATCAACTGCGGAGAGAATGCGCGTGTATAAGATGCGCAAACACCTTATAACACGCATTCAAGCATGTTATCGGCCTGTAATTCTTTGGATCAGACAAATCTCCGTTTTTTGGGGATGAGCACGGTTCGCCCCTCGACAAACCACTCTGGAATCTGCTGCTCCCCATCTAGCCATGAGTTGAATACTCTGGCCAGATGGCGGTGGGTTGTTGGAAACTTTTTCCACCAATAGTTATTCAACCCATCAGGGCCTGGAGCAGCGAAATTCTTAGAGCCTTTTAGGGCCCCTCGTACTTCTTCCGTGGTTATCGGAATGCGCAGATCATTGAGCTCAGGCTGCCGAAGCCTCCTGCAAAATGCTTCGAACTGCGCTAGGGCTGGAGTATCTACATTGAGTGGTTGCGGATACTCATAGATATTCTTCCAGAATGTTTCCACCCGATCTGCAGCCGGCGGGTTATCGACAACACGTGGAGGCTCTTGGAATAAGCGAGAAGGTTTATCGCGGAACTTTATGTTTTCCGCGATACCTCTCGCCCGCCTCACTAGTGACTTCTTTGCAGCCACTAGCATTCGTATCCTATCAAGGCAGTGCTGTTTGATGGTGAACAGCACACCTTGATTTAATGTGTGGTGAGCTCGTCTCAGTTTTGCGGCAATTCGCCGCACTGCGGGCGTGAAAGGCCTATTGGCCGCCACGAAGTCCACCACACACTGGATACGAGACGCGTGTTGTCTCGCCGACTTGATCTTGGCTTCCATCTTGTGTACACGTCGTTCATGCCTCCCTAACAGAGCGGTGGTGTCCCTCCTCTCCGTTTGGGATAGAGCATGAGCGGCGTCGTACACGACAGAATTGATCTGCCAGATGTCAGCCTCTTCTGGAAGAACATCGCCAATCTCCGCATCCACCCGTGCCAGTTCTTGCGGCTTCAGGGGCTTCATATTGTGAAGCGCCCTGCGGGTTCTGATATCCTCCATCAGTGGAACAATGCGATTCTCCTCCACAGCCAAACCGACACGTGGCATATCTGCCACTTCGATAACTGGCTGAGGAGGAGCTCTAACGTAGCCTCGAGCCCGAAGATGGGATACATAATCCCTGAGATTTTGTGCGGAAAACGCTGCATGCTCTGGGTGTCTCTCACACCACAGAGCATGCATTCTCGCCATGTATCCTCTCCGGGCGGGCTCACTGCTCTCGTAGCAATGCAGAAGTCCGTCCCTTAATTCGTCCGTCCACTCAAAGCGTCCGTTGTTATCGCGGTCGTCATCGTTTGGCAAATCGTCGTTGGCCCCACCACCTTGCCTATGACCCCTAATCCGAGGGGGTCGGTTGTGGGGGCCTCTTCCTCGATCGTTTGGAACCGAGTAGTAGAGTTTACTGGGGGGTTAACCCAGTAAACCCACGGCCGACACCGGAGGGAAAGATGCTTTTTCCCTCCCGGATGCGCATGAGCTGCCGGTCCGATTTTGCATCCTTTGCTCGGGTAGGTGGTGTCGCTACTCACCAGGGCCTTAGGTGTTGGTTGACCCCCCTGCCTTATATTATTATTATTATTATTATTATTATTATTATTATTATTATTATTATTATTATTATTATTATTATTATTATTATTATTATTATTATTATTATTATTATTATTATTATTATTATTATTATTATTATTATTATTATTATTATTATTATTATTATTATTATTATTATTATTATTATTATTATTATTATTACTATTATTATTATTATTATTATTATTATAAGAACCCTGATAACAACACCTTTTATTGTTTTGTTGTTTAGATTTCTTGGTGTGCAAGTGTTTTGTATCACTCTGATCCTTTTTTGTAGCAATTGTTCACATTCTACTATCCTTGTCTCTAAGTGAATTTGATAATGTTTTTGAAGCTCTAGAGGGTTGGGATGTAACGAAATAAATTCGTATAAATTTTTCTTTTTTGAGAATTCAATTGTCCAAACTTCTTCAATAACAATTTAGATTATAAAAAAACTTGCATATCACAAAGGACCTCGCACCATTCTTATGGGTTTCTGTGTCCCGGTGAAATTGGCTGAAACTGTAGTATGTTATTCTCTTCATGATCCTGATCAATAGTTCTCATGGACCCAACTCGATCCTATGACTAGTTTTCGGGATTCAGCCCCTCAAAGAAATGATTTTGTACCTATATGAGGTAAGTACGAGAAAACTTATTTTTGTGTATATGTGCCTCGTAATGAGTTTTCAGTGGGAATTGCACTTCCAGAATCATTTTTTTTGATGAATACTTAAATTACTTGAATACGGACCACTGGTTATTGTTGACTAAATTCTGGACAATAACTTGTCATGAATTCAGTCAACACCCTGTTGTTCGTGTTCAAGTAATTTGAGTATTCATCGATTGAAATGATTCTGAAAGTACAATTCCTACTGAAAACTCATTACGAGGCACATATACAAAAAAATAAGTTTTGCCGTACTAACAGTTATAGGTACAAAATCATATCTTTGAGGGGCTGTATCCCGAAAACTAGGCATAGGATCGAGTTGGGCCCATGAGAACTTTTGATCAGGATAATGAAGAGAATAACATACAGTTTCAGCCAATTCCACCGGGACTCAGAAACCCATAAGAATGGCGCGGGGTCCTTTGATGGTCCTCTCAAATAAAAAGTTGTTAGACCTTGTAATAAGTAATATGTAACATAATTTCAGTACATACATTAATAACATAATTCATAAAATTCCATATTTTCTTTTGAACTATTATGTATATAAGAGATCTGTATCATCCATCTCTTTCTGTTAAACTTATTGGACTCACTACAAAAAAGCATAATTTCACATACATCAACAACAGGACCTATAAAATCCTATAATTTGCTTTGAATTATTTTTTGAGTATTAGTTCAACCTTTCCAAATTCTTTTTAACTTTATTTATAAAACCTCAGTTCTTCCAGATTATTCATATATCTCAATATAATTTTTTATAGGATATTGCAAGTTCAGCAGGTTACTACAGGTATAACAGTACAGAGTAGGAGAGGTTGAAATGTCACATAAATAAATTAAATCAACAGTGTTACAATTTTTCTCATTTCACTATCAACTACATGAATGTATGTAGGAATGTATGTGTGAATGTGTGTTTTTAAGAAAACTTCGAAACACGAAGTCGTCTCCACAACTGTTTTATATTTTCAAACGGTAGTTTCAATAATGGCTTGCCCCCCCAGTTGTGTTTTTTGCTATCTAGCTTCCTCCCAGACAGATCTCTCCATGTGATGGAATCTCCTCTGATACGACCTATAAATGCTGGTGTTCCTCAGGGATCCATTTTAGCACCAGCACTGTTTCTCGTTGACATCAATGATTATGCATAGCTTTGCGGATCTTTCATAACTCATACTCTTCCAAAATTCCAATATCATTCCGTGAAACTAGAAGAGAACAGGAAAGAAACGTAAATGATTTAAATATATAGAACGGGTATCCAACAACTTGAAAGAATTCAATGCGAATAAAAACAAGCATGTTTTTTCTCTAGAAATGCCGATCTCACAGTGGCCAACGTAATTATGTCAGGAGTCTATACCGATGAAGTCCTCCATTTCGATTCTCGGTATCACCATCAGCAGTACTCTGTCATGGGAAAACCATGTGAGGTACATTGCCAGAAGTGCCTCTCAAAAACTTGGTTTTCTGTTTCGTGCCAAGAGCAATTTCACTTTATGTCAGTTGATTATGATTTATAAGGCACGTATACGATCTGTACTAAAATACTGTTCCCATATATGAAGTGCAAACCCTAAACACACACTGCAACTTCTAGATTATGTCCAAAAAAAGAGGCAGGTACATTAAATTTGAGGGGCCTAGTTCCAAAATGTACAATCTCCAGTTTAAACAAATTTCCAGAAAACAGGAAAAACCTCGCAATTGAAGGAATAATATTATATTATAAGTCATCATTATCTATAGATGATTCATGAAGTTCTAGAAAAAATAAATGTTTTTTTTCCAAAAAGATCCATAAAAAGTTATATGGAGATTGTACTTTGTGGAATTTTTCAATGGAGATTGTACACTTTGGAACTAAGCCCCTCATTTATGGATGACATTGTTATTTGTCAAAATTTTATATATGATAACTGTTTTGGAAATATTAGGGTCATACTGTCCAGTTTCCCTAAAATGTGAATATCTGATGATCTTGTTTTGAATTCATTCTAGGCTATACTTTGGCATTGGTACTAAAGGCTCCAAATAATTGACTCATATTCTAAAATGTTTCTAACAAACACTATACAAATGTTTGATATATTTTACTTTATCGAATTGTCAGGAGTTTCTTGCAACAAAGTCATACATACTCGAAGCCTTATTTCAGATATTCAAAATATGTAACAAGTCACAATCCGAAGTCCATAATTTCCATAATCCTGTTTCTCATTTGATGAATAAAATACTTATTTTTTTCGATAATCTTCATTTATTATATTGAATAATAACTTGTTCTTTATTGACAACTCCAAACTAGTTGTCTGGTAATTTTGTAATCTTCACGATCTATGTCTGACCTTAAATTTTTCAAGTCGTCTACAAATAGTAGGAATAGTGAGGTTGAATATTTTGAACCTATAACTGTTAATGGGGAGGAGAAATAACAGCGAGAGAAATAATAGTGAGCACAGATTGGATCCTTGGGGCAGTCCAGATAAAGCTATAAATGACTGGGTGTTATGTCCTTTGATTATTACATTTTGTTCACGATTTTTGATATGTATCAATATTTTGTGGAATAGGTTAATGCTTACACATGATTTAAAACTTTACTTTTCTATTTCTATCAGTTTAAATGATTGTAGTATACTGCAAAATTAGATATTTTTTGCATAATTGGTGCCTTAACAAATTCCTGAATTTGAATATAACCCTATGTACAATTTTAACATATATATTGTTATCTTAGAAGGAATTAATACTTCAATTAATTACCAGTAAATGAAGTAATTTGCAGGAACTGTAGGGATTTCAATAACATTTCAGAATTATTCTCCTTATATTTTAGTTTGGTTGGATCAGAATTATGATATGGGTCCATGATGAAGCAAGCACAAATATATTGAATATTCAACGTTTATAGATAAAATTCACTAGAAGGTCCTGCAGTTTCTGAGCATTAAAATCTATAAGATTTATCCTCCAACAGTTTCGTGATGTTGAAAATACTATATTTGACGCGATGGAATTAAAATATAGATCAGAACTAGTACATCAGTTTTTTTTAAAACATCAATAAATAACTGAGATATTGATTATTTAAATTTTCGAATTTTAGCGCGGAACGTCTTTGGTCTCCTACTCGTCTGTGACGTCACGCCACATGTCTGAGATTGCCACACCACAAATAATTACGTATTAGATCCTTAGCCGCGCCAAGACACAAAGTCACACCTCATCAGTTTGCACCACTTCTTCCTGTTATTCATGTCATTTGGTACATGAAAAAACAATTTATTGGGGTTTTTAATTGTCGCGCTTTTACACATAGGCACAATACAATATTTGTAGGATATTTTTTTAATTTCAGCCATCGTGTAATGAACAATACACGACACGAACGACGCAAGTGATTGTACACCGATAAATTTGTAAGCACTCTGCGAAACTGCGAATACCAGTCGCCTCGTTCATGTGGCGTGACGTAACACACTAGAGCGCTGCGTACAATGAAATTATTCTTCCAAACGAAACTTCAAAGTCCCATAACTTTTTCATTTCTACAGATATTTCAATGATTCTTTCATATTTTTGTTTCATTTTACTTACATTTTTGAATTAATCCATATTAATAAAATTAAAACTAGTCTATTATTTTGGTTTGCTACGAAGATTTGAGTTTGTGTCTTTAGAGAAACGTGTAGAATTCAGGAATCTTTTTTTCTGTACAAATTATTAATGACAAAATAGACTGCACTGCGTTACTGTTGTAAATTGATAATATTATTCCTAAAATAGCATCTGGATACAAAACTACATTTGTATGAAAAAGATCTCAAATAAATTTATTGTTGAAAGCACCAATAAATATAATCCAACAAATTCAGTCTTCTCACCTCTTTGTTGTCAGCCCAATTGTCTGTTTCTCAGGACTCAATCTTCCAGAGATAAATGAATGAATAGCTTGAAGCGGAAGATTGGAAAACCTATCCATTTATTTCATTATTAGAATGCCACCAAGTACTGTCAATCAAAAGGGAGAACTTATTCTTTGTTGAAAATCAATCAATTCTGTATCTTCCCAGTTTTATTATCAAAACCTTTTTTACATGACTGTTTTTTTTCCAGACGAGCACTGATCAGAAAAATTTCAGAACAAGTGCTACCTATTATGTGAATAGGATGAAAAAAGTAAACGTGGATTCTCAAAAACTTGAAAGCGAAATGCAAAAGCAGGCTGCCATTGAGAGGGAGTTGAGACTGCAGAAGTCCCTTTCTGAGGAATGTGAAGATTTGGGTGTAGACGAGCCAAGTACTAGTGATTTGTTTCCAGAAGCAGATTTACTGTTTGATTCAAATCATTCTCCATCTTTTGATCAGACATCACAAGACATTATAAAAAGAGCTCCTCAAAGTAGTGATATAAAAGAGGAAGTAAAAGAAACAATGAATCTGTTCAGTGATGATGAAAATTCAAGTTCGCTTCGTACAGATTTGTTCGAATATGTAGAGTACCAAACTGTTGAAACAGCTTTAGCAAGACAAATGATGAACGGCAACAACAGTGTTGAATCAGGATCTTCTGGCTGCGAAGACAATACACTTCTAGCAAAGTGTGCAACAATGTCAGAAGTAACTTTAAATTCTCCAATTTTGCCCGAAATATACCAAGAAAGCAGTTTACATAAATATAAATTCAAATACAGTAATAGAAAAAAAGGCGAAAGAATCAAGCAGAGTGATTTTGGTGAAGTTGTTTCTAGTTCTGAAGATACATTTGGTAATGCTGAACTGAGCAGAATCAACTGTGAGGAAGATAATTTCAAAGTAGTGCACGTGGCTATAACTAAAACGGACATTGTGAAAGAAGGAGAGACTTGCGAATTGCACTGTGATGAAGATTTAGATTCTCCAAGTGGTAGAGGAGCTAGAAGAAGTGTAAGGAAACTGTGTTCTTGTTGTAACGGTTCACAAGATGGTAACTTAGCAAAAAAACGACCTCAGACTTCCAGACCACACACACCGGCAGTTCCGCACAAGAAAGCCTTTCTTAACAAAAAAAGATAGTGCACCTTTACATTTTAGCCAGTTTTGATTAGTTGTTGGTTGTTTTTGTTAATGAGTTGGGTCGCTGGTCACACTCTAGTACAAATAATTGTATTGACAGCCGGTGTGTTAGTCTGAGAGACTTGATTACTTGTATAGTAATTGCTACGTTTGCAATCTTTTAGTACCTCTATTTGTAAATTTTCCTCGTATATGTAAAATATTTAAATTATATGTGCAGTTTGTCGTTGTATATAACTAATTTAATAGATAATTTATCACATACGGACGGACTTGGTCTGTCTAATAAGCATTATGCTACTCTTTCATTGAAAATGCAATAAGTTACACATCTAAGTATGTGTACTTCACTATTGAAAATTGTAATGTGACTTCATTTATTTGCTGGTGAATCCATCTAACATCTAACAAATTCTTTAAAACTGTACAGTCGTTAAATTAGTTCGGTCATTATTATCTTACTTGTTTATTCATTCAGTTCTCAACTATCAGCACAACAAATAAAAACTTTTCTTAAAAGTCTGAATATTTTTGGAATTGAGGTCTTGAATTGAAGGAAAATAAATTTCTTGGAAGCTATAGCAAACGTTTCGTCAGATTTATTTTGATGCCTTCAGTAGTTGATTCTGAAAAAGTAATAGCAGCAAATAATATGTTTTTTTTTTGTTAATACATTCGAAACATTTCCTTTTTGTAACTTAGAGTGCCTAGAAGAGGTCAAAATAAATTTGACGAAAGAAACGTTAGTTTTCAGGAAATCTATTTTTGTTTCATTCAAGATACCAAATATCAAAATATTAACTGCAGTCATCATAACAAAGGTTGTCAAAAATTACATTATTTCAAGTATAGAAGATTATCATTGTCTACTTCATTAACATTAAACAATTTTTGTTGTCGTTTATATTTGAATTTAATAGAGTACCTATCTACCTAGTAAATTCGGTAGAACTCCCAGGGTGATGTATATCTCAGAATTAATACCTATTGAAGCAGAGTCCATTATGTTTCATACATCTTTGGTACAATTTTTACAGAATACTTGATATCTACTGAATAACTTGACGTTTTCAAGTTGTGCTTGGTTAGGTTTGAGTGTGACAGTGAATTTCTCTCATCGTCATCGCCAATTGCTATTTATTTTCATTGTGAAACCAAAATACATTCAAATTTCCTTTTGATCATATAGACACTAGAACATTTCACAAAAGAAAAAAGTTGATTTGTAAGAAAAATTAAGTTTTCGCTTATTATTTCGATAATTTTCTCATTAGTTCGAAATGGCCTGGGTTAGTTCATTGATGGATTCATTGGGGAATTTGAAAACAACTCTTTATTTGTGCATTATTTATTTATTTTATTACTTTTGAAAAAAGTATGTTGAATTTTTTGACTGTTGAATTACATAACATTTTATACCGTATTTAAAATATTACTTTTCCTCTTCATTTTATATTTATGGTACCAATTTCTTCTTTGAAATAGTTGATGCCATGAAAATTGTTTTGAAATGTTGAAAGACCTTTAGTTTGCCTCATTGAGAGATTTTCTGAAAAAATGTGGGGTGATAACAAAGGCATACATACACCAGAATGAATGATTTTTCAACTATTCCAATAAAAAATTTCAATGGATTGTAAGGTTCTAGTTCTAGTCAAATTTTGAAAATATTTTATATTATTTCATACATGAAAATAAGATAAATTCTGCTCCCACTTTTCTGTGTAAAATATTAATATTGAAATTCGACACTGTCATGGAAGTTAATAGAGTTAGTGACGATCAGTTTTGAGGAAAATTATTTAGAAGTTAACACAATTCAATTTGTATTGGATCAAGCAAGAAAGTTCTTGGTAAATAAGAAGACAAAATATTTCAGCATATCCAAATACCCTTATAACAAATATTTCTTATTGATTGGTAAATAAAGTCTCCAAAATGAGGTTATTTCATCCGAAACCAAGCGTGTCAGTGCAGTAGGTCAGACACTAGTCTTTTCTTGTTAGGTTGAATGTCTGATGAGTGTATTCAGAACTCAAGAGGAGCATCATCTAATTCCATATAAGCAAAAATATTTGCACCCAACGACATTCAAATTGGATTCTCAAAATAACCTTTTTTCAAGTTCTGGGATAGGAATCACTTAATGTTTTGTTCATTGATACAACCGACATTTGAAAAATATAACTTCATATGAGAAAATTTTAAACTAGTTGAAATAAACTGTAGGTAGGTGATTTATATGTTTCCATCAATTCTAGAAAGTTCGATTGTGAAACTAAACTAAAAGAGATGTGGGAAGGATAAGAGGGGTCCCAATCCTATTTTCCGAAATGCCGTTTTCCATCTTGAACATGCAGTTTAAGCAATCTACAAATTTGATAGACAATCCGAAAAATAAAATTCCATCTTTAGAAATATCTAAAATTCACCAAATCAGCTGTCAAAATTGTAAGAAACAAATTTAGCAGAGCACACCATTTTTTGGAAACCCACCATATAATCAATTTGAAATTTGTTAAACCTGTTGATGGCCACAAATAGATTTTTTTTGAAAAAACTGTTATTCACAAGAATGTCTATAAACCACATATCATTCTCAACTCAACTACAGCATACGATAGGGTTATTTAATAAAATTGTGAATGAATGCTTCTCAATATAACCTGGTATTCTTATGAATTAGTTATTTGAAAAATACTGTTATTTACAAGACTTTCCATAAACTACTTATCTCATCTCAACTACAGCATATGAATCGGTTTAAAGACTTTTATTAAAATAGTGAATGAACATTACTCAGTATGCCCTAGTTTTTTTATGAATTCATCAACGTACCTTTTGATGTCAAAGTTTGACTTGAGTAACTCCTGACCTTGAAATGTTAGTCCCCATACTTCCATTTCCCCATGCTACTGCTCTAGACCGTATGATCGGTCTCACAATTCCTGTATGTACATCTATTGACATTTTTTACTTGCATCTCCAGTTTCTCCCTGCGAATCTTCTGTATACCATTAGAGTCTTCTTGGCTTTGTTGGATACTTCTTCATGTCTTTTCCAGGAATGTTTGTTATCTAGGAAGAAGTATAGATATTTGACATCTGTCATCCACTCAATATCTTGTCCATAAATTTTCATGGTCTTTCGATTGAGTTTTATTTTCCTTCTGAATGCCAGTGAGCTAGTGTCGATAGCGTTGATATTGTGTCCCACTGCCTGATACCATCTTTTTTTTCCCCTTTTTTTGTTTCTGCTATCCTGATAGAAAGCGATTGCTACAACCATTGGAAGGTCGTGCTGTCTATTGTCTAGTGTTCTTTTTACTAAAATACTCCGATTTTATATGCGAACTTGAAAATGTGCTATATATACATTGGCTCTTCCCCCTTATGGGGTTGAGCTGCGAAAGCTACCTAGTTCAAGTCTTTTTGGGTAGATCACTCGCAATATATTAATTAATACTTTTGGCGATGTTTCTCCATATAACTCATCTTTGATTTTTTCTTGCCGGTGTGTCACGCCCCTCTGCGTTATATCCCTTCAACCTCCTGCTTCTATTTGATCTCTGTCTTCATTGGTCCCAGTATCAATCTCATGTTTTTTTTTCGAGTAACCTCATTCTTCCTCATCCTTTTTTGTCATTATCTTCGTCTCTGCCCCGTATAGCATTATTGGTCTAATTATTGTATTATAAATATTTATTTAGTTTTCCTTTTTGATATTTTACTTATCAATAATTTTTTATAGGCGAAGTATGCTCAATTTGCGTTTAAAATGTTTCTCGTATTTCTGGTCTTCTCCTCCCCGCTTTAGTAATCATCACTTCTACATATTTAAATTATTTGACTCCTTTAAACTCTCTTCTTCTTATCGCAACGTTTCCAATCACACTATTTCGCCTTGTTCTTTAATTTCTTTCATTACTTTTCTGTAATGGTAATTATGATATCATCTGACGCAATAATTAGTCCTCATCATTTCCTAAGATTTCTTTTGTTAATTTTCCTCACCACATATTCTAAAGTTAGGTTGAATAACGTCGTTGGTAGTGAGTCCCACTAGTTCTTTATCAATCGTGAAGTCCTCCGTTTCTCCTTGTATTCTTATCGTGATCTTAGTTGTTTTTATCGTTATTAATATCAGCTGTCTCAGTTTTTTTTTAAAAAGATTTTTCACTCTTTCAGTACTGTCATTAGTTGGTTTCTTTTTATTGAGTCAGATGCTTGTTCGACATCTACAAAGGGCATTTCCAGGACTAACTTCCTTTTCGTTACCTTCTTGTTTACTGTTTTTCCAATCTATATTTTGTTTGCTTCATTCCGTAACTTTTTGATAAGACTCCTGTATTCCATATTGGTATTGGTATTTTATTATTTATTTGTTGTTTTTCTATGTCATCTTCTGGAGTTCTCTCAGAAAATTTCCTACCCACTTTTTTTATATATGTTTGCTCTGGTGTTATTGGTGCTTTTTTGTATCCTAAACTCTCTCGTATAAATTTCGTTATTTATGTAGAGCTTGTTATATCCAATGTTTGACTTATATCCTTTTACTTTCGCCCCCTTCATATGTTTTCTCGGGATTTTACGTTGTTCTATAAGTAAATGCAAAATGTATTTTCATTTGGCTACAACACATGGAAACCAATATATTAAATTTAAAATTAATTGAAAATCTAATACTACTCGAGAGTTGAATATTAATAAAAAACAAGGTTTCAAAAAGTGCTCATGGTTTCTTAAGTCTTGTGGAATACACCAGCCTTTGAAATTTTTTAGAATAATATGGTAATGTAGGCTTTCACGGCTGGATTCATTGGTTGATACAGCACGTAGATTACTTCGTCCACTGAAGATGCAGTCAAAACGTTTGGACATTTTTACCAAAGAGGGCCACGGTAAAACCCAGAAACCAAACCACGATTTTAGAATAATTAATGAAACTTTGAATTCTGTTAATCTGGTTGAAAAAAACTGTATTTGAGTGTATTTCATTGTTTGGTAGGACACTACAGCACAGAAAGTAGTTGTTATTTGACCAAAATCTGTCTACCAATAGCCATCTAATTATATGGAACAGTGTTAGTTAGTTAGTTTTTTAATGACTGTACTAGACAGAATTCAATACTTTATTAGTTACACAACTGAATTGACAGTCAGCTCTCTGGTATTAACAAGGCACATGACAATTTGAACATTTGTACATCTTCTCATTTATTTAGTTTCTTCTTATTCGACTTCCTAATGGTACTACATCAATATTTTGTTTTATGTATTGGTTTTCATGTTGCCTACAAATCACACGAGAATTTTTTCAAGTAATGAATGGTGTATTTCTATCTCCAAAAGCATGTAAAAATAATGTTTTTTTGTTCATATTTATTTTTTTCCGTCATCCGGCTGCATCCTTCCCTTGCGAACAACGCTCATAAGTGTTCAGAAGGATTGTGCTAGCTAGGGATGACGAGAGCCTTATCTTTTGATATGCGATCCCAAATACGGTTTTAGAGAAGTTTTACTGAAAATGTCCATCTGAGTAGGTCACCCATCCAAGACTTTGCTTGACTTACTTACGGATCCTACTTTTCCACAATAATAAAATATTGATATACATTTTTTTTAGAAAATTGTGTGCAAATGACTCATATGCTGTATGAGTTTAGAATTATAAGAATCACCATTGAAAAAGATTTAGCTGATGGTGTCCCACATAAAACAGAAGGTATTGAAATTTATTTGGCAATATTTCATGGCCTCTAGAAACTATTTAAACCTTTCCTCGTAGTAACAAGAAATAAAATACCAAAACTTATTTTTTTACAAAATATCATGCGACATTACATGTATACCGTGTGTACGCGGAAAGTGGCTGGCTCGCCCCTATGACTTTTCTGTTTTTGAAGATAATGGAATGAAATTTGAAATATCTGTATAAGACATAAAACTGCATCTTTTGACAATTAACTCAACTTCATGCAACTTTTTGTTTCACTGGAAGTGACATAAACTTTCGATTTTCAAATGAGATACCCGGTATATTTTCACTCCTCTTGTCTCCTTGTGAAATTCTGAATACAGCCATGTGTTACTTATCACTTTTTGTAATCGAATTCCATTTTTGTTTATTTCTTCTTTATCCTAGAGGGCTGAGGATATCTTCAAATCACTAATTTCAGTCCTGAAATTTTGAGAATAATACAACTTTACTATTTTTGATCAAAATGTATCTGATATGCAATATTTCATTTTAAACTTTCTAATACTAATTTTTTTCAAATGTCAACATAGTGGCTCGTTGGGTTAAGAAAAAAGAGCATTTGATTCCTATTAATTTGATACTGCTCATTATCAGGTTTAAACTTTAAAAGATACAATTAGAAATTTCTCAAAATGAAGAATCTTATGAGATTAAAATAAGATTTAAATGCATCGAGCAACCTGTAACCAACACAACTTATGAAACAAGTTCAAGAATCCAAAAGCTAATAAAATATTTTTTTGTATAAATACTGTCATAAACATGTTCTATAATTACACAATAAATACCTAATTTACTTTTGGAGGAGCGAGGTAAAATAAGGAGTTGACCTCCTTAATGATTTTGTTTTATCAGCTGGTTTTGTCACAGGTTACTCGATGCATTTGAATCTTATTTTAATACCAAAGGATGCTTTATTTTTTTAAATATCTTACGTAGTTTTTTGAGTTCTTTAACGGAACTTTGTTTAAAACCTATTAGTGTGGGGTATCAACTTAATCGTAATAAAATAGTATTTTTTCCTAACCCGACGAGCCTCCATGTTGCCATTTGAGAAAAATTGTAATTTCAATTTTTAAATTAAATTTCATATAGCACATATATTTTGACTTAAAACGGTGAAGTTGTATTCTTCCCGAAATTTTAGGGTTGTATTTAGTGATTTGAACGTATCCATAGCATTCTAGATCAAAAAATAAAATTCAAAATAAAAAAAATAAAATTGGCCACAAAAAGTTGTATTCAGAATGTCATGTGGAGACAAAAGAGGTGAAAATATACTGGGTGTCCCGTTTGAAAATCGAAAGTTTATGTCACTTCTGGTGAAACCAGAAGTCCCATGAATTTGAGTCACTTTTCAATAAACGCAGTTTTATGTCTTATCCAGATCCTCCAAATTTCATTCCATTATCTTCGAAAACAAAAAAGTTATAGGAGCGAGCCACCTGCCGCGAACACCTGGTATAGGTCCCGAAGTTATTCCTATTTAACCTCTACTACCATTACCAAAATGGTATTCTTGGAAAAAATTATTAATTGGATTTTTATGCATTTTTTAATATAATATACGTATATATTTCTACATACAGAAATACCAAGTTTAAAATCATTCATTATTTAATCAGGAAACTGGATTTCAATGAGGCATCTACAGGTATTCTGGAATGAAAAAATAGTACTTGGACTCGGAGAGGTCAGATGAAATGAGATTGCGATTTTATTTCAGAATCACCTTTGACAATGGAACTAAGGGATTCCTTACTTCTTCAAAAACTTTTGTTAAGCCGTATGAGTTTCGATGTGAGGATTTATTATTTACTTCGAATAGTAAAGTTCTTTTGTTCATGAAAATACTCCAATCGTTTCAATAAGACACCTATATCCTTTTGGAAGAAATCGATAAAATGTGCCAATTTAATGTAATTTATTATATATGTAATAGCGGTTTAGACACATGAATGAACTATTCAGAATGTTGAAAGAACTGTAATACACCAGACTGTATATTCTTCCTATAATGTTATTTTTTATTTGTACACCTTCGTTTTTTGAACAGCATGCACAATTACTTTTTCAATTTATTTATATTCCTGCCAAGAATGAAGAAGGTATAGTTTTCACATTTTGTTTAATGAATTATTTATGTTTGTAATATTTCACATTGAGGTCGAATTTATTTGATTGAAGTATTTTTTATTTTTGTTATTTATCATTGTTTATTTTGTATAACATGTTATGTATTATCAGAACTCTAGTCATTATAACCAAGTTTTGGTAAAACAAGTAGTACTCTTTAATAAAAGTCTTTTAAAATAATAATTTAAACAATATCATTTATAGTACTGTTTGTTCATCAGAATATGTTGGTTATGTAATGAATTATTGCGTATTATTTATAAGGTAAAAGTAATACATAACTGAAAGGTTATTGAATTGTAATGATATCGTTCTTTTGATTAAAGACATTTTGAAATATTATGGAGTCATTTATTTTTCCTTTGTTTATTGAATTTGAATTTGAAGTCATATATGTACTCATTTTTATATTGTATGCAGATTATGAATTATATTTATATAAGACGAAACTTTGTATGATTTTTTACAATATTTTTTCCAATAAATGTTCTTACAATAATTTTAATTGTTTATTGTATTATATTATCAACTCTACAGGTTTTCAAATGTTTCGCTTGATTTTTAATTTTGACTTGCGTTTTAATATAGCAACATTTACGTTGAACCAAAAACACATATACAAAACAGTAATTGCTCATTTTGGGAAAAAATTTCAATACTCGACATAATCATTTGAAACTGGTTTAACATTTTTTATTTCTGATAATTTTATGTTGTTTCCAATAAATGGTATGCAAGATTTGTAATCCCGTGGTTGATAAGCATGGACCAAATAGTCACAGAGTCTTATATTTATTGATCTTTTAGTTTATTATTCAACTTGATCATAATTTTTAACAGCTTATTCCATAAATTGCAGATCTACCAAAAGTTAGAATTTTGTCTTTTGGATTGCCCAATTACATATTGGTATGACGTTCTTAAAAAAACTGCTATTAAGTTAGGCCCACATCCCATTCTATGTTTATATTTCTCCTAGTACATAACTCTTAAACGAAACTGATGAGTAGGTACATTGGGAGACAGATTTTCAAGGTTTTCTGTCTTAAAAATTGTATTGAGTCCAGAAATCAATTTTACTTTAGAGCAATTGATCTTAGTGCATATTCGAAAAACGGGATAGTTTTGAAGTACTTCCATCACGATAATTTCTTCAAATAACAGTATTTCATTATTGATAACATTCCTCCAGAAACAACAAAGGGGTCAATTTGTTCTTGCCCAAAGCAAATAGTCAATTGGCCAAATTAAGATGCTTCACTTACCTTGCTCCGTTTCCAACGCGCCTCGTATAGCTACATTTTTTTGGTGCATTTTTAGATTCAGGCAATCCACAAACTTTCAGCATGAATAATGTTTTGTCAAAAAACTCATGATAAACAAGTGTCCCATATGGTATGTACTTTGGGGATGACACTGTTGACATTAATGAAATTATTTTTATTACCAATTTGACCAATATGCCAGTAGGTCTAAGAACTATATGAATTATCAAGTTGTAAAACACGTATTTTTAACTAAGAGCTCTTACCTCGGAAGAGTAGTGCGATATTTTGTTTGCATTAAGTAAGTACGAGTTTTGATGATGCTGAAAAGTCCGAAACCATTTTTCAATTAATATCACAATGAAACTATATCTGGAACGATTTTCACGAAAAAAGTTTAAAAAACCAAGACAATTGTTTTGCTGTACAACAGCTTCTTCAAGTGGAGAAGATAATCTAAATTACATCTTTGCTGTGTTCTCTTATATATTCATCGTGAATTGATTAGGGTTCAGTTATATACATGACTCCCAATAAACCTCCGATGAGTACCAATATATTACTGATTATATTTAATCTAGCCTTTCCAGGAAAACACTTTAAGTAGGGCTGAATTATTCAGTTCGAGTTGGTCATTGAGAAGGTTCTGAGAATTTTTCCATTCATATATCTCAATACTTTCTAAAAGATTCAGCCTCATATCCTTGTTTTGAACATGAATGATTTCAAAATCATGGTCGGAAGTATGATTTTCGGTTAATAAATGCATATATTGAATTTATTTTTCCGTTTACAAAGCTGTTTCTATGTTCGGTTAGGCGCTTTTTGAAGGTTCTACCAATTTGACCAAGATAAAACACAACTAACACAGGTTAATTTATAGACTCTCCACACTTTTCTTACCACTTTATATTTGTTGTTTTTAATATGTTTGTTCAAAGTATTGTCTGCCTTAAAAGCAATATTTTACCTATTTTATTGGTTCTTCGATATGAAGAATTGTTTTGAACCTTTGGTGGTCTTTTAGAGGGGGATAAAATTCTTGAATTGCTTGACACGATTTATAACCATTATTGAGTGCAATTTGTTTGATACTTTTTAATTATTTACTAAAATTTTATATAACCTACTGAGAGGAATGTTAACTAATCCTTGTATATATTGTAAGCTGCTACTTTGTGTTGATATGGGTTTCAATACATGCAATACTTTGGGCAAACATATTAAAAACAATAAAGATAAAGTGGTAAAACAAGAAGATCGTGGAGTCTATAAATTAACCTGTGGTAGTTGTCCCAAGTTTTAACTTAGTCAAACCTTCAAAAGGCGCCTAACCGAACATAGAAACAGTTTTGTAAACGAAAAAATAAATTCATCATATGCTACCCATTTATCAACCAAAAACCATACTTTCGACCATGATTTTGAAATCTCTCGTTATCAAAACAAGGACATCAGACTGAATCTTTTAGAAAGTATGGAGATTAATAAAGGGAAAAATTCTCAGAACCTTTTCAATGACCAACTACAACTGAATAATTCACCACTACCTACTTGATATGTTTTCCTGGAAAGGCTAGATTAAATATAATCAGTAATATATTCGTACTTATCGGAAGTTTATGGGGAGTCTGGTATACAATTGAACCCAAATCAATTTACGATGAGTATATAAGGGAACACAGCAAAGATGTTATTTAGATTATATTTTATCCACTTGAAGAAGCTGTTGCACAGCGAAATAATTGTCGTGGTTTTGTGAAACTCTTTGGTGAAAATCATTCCAGTTAAAGTTTCATTATAGATATTAACATGGATTCTTATCAAGTATCGGCTACATCAATTAAAAAATAATAATTATGTTCAAGTAGGTGTAACTCTGTTATAGGAGGTTTATAGTGACATCCATACATTGAAAACTCAAGAAGGTAGAATGTAACATTTTTATTGAACACAGGATACATAATAAGAAAAACTGACCTAAGTCACACTGAACAAACTACCATCATAACAAGAAAAACTGAAATAATTTATTACAGGACTAACTTACGTTCTCTACTCCATTTGATGGAAGGAATATAATTAATCAACGAATGAATTAATAAGAACAAATAATATAACAAGATTACGAACAACACCAGAACCATTTGGTACTTATTGAGGACGGCCTATATTTCCGTTTCTTGCATAAATATGCTCAATCCTCTCCTGAACTTTCACTATGTCGAGATCAGGCCGTTTACTATATCTATACTTGATCTCCAACACTGTTTTATATGCCTTCAGAGCATCGTCGAATTTTTTTTCACGGAACGACCTTTCTGCGTCGTTGTAATATAGTGAGATTGGCTGAAAATGAAAGATAGGTAGATATACTTCAAAGAAGATTTGTTTTAAAGGATTGGCATATTATGGGAAAACTTTTAACAATCCTCACGTGACTTTCGCTATCTGTCAAAAGTAATTTTTTTTCAAAATAGTCGCTCATTTATTTGAATTTCAAAAAAATTTAAAGGTAAAAGTTGTTTCTATTCCGATTTCATACATTGATGGTAAAATAACGTTCTATTGCTAGGTACTTTTAGTTTCTGCCATTTTTTTAATATCTACGAAATTTCTGATACTTATATTAAAAAAAATTGAACTTATCTGACAGATAACAATTAGTTGCCCAGCTGATCCACGACGTATTCTGAACTACATCTGACAGATATTTGTGCAACGTTCCTCCAGGAGGACTCAATTGCAAGTCCTTATTGTAATTAAACATTTTTTCCACTTGGTGGAAATATCCGGCAAAATTTTCCAACTTTGTTCTGATCCTGGCATTCTTCTTCCTGGAGTATTTGCTTCCAATGAGTGCTTATTGATTTTCCATCCAGATGGCGCTGCAACTGACTCATTGATGTACTTGGGTCCTCTTGGAGGAACGTTGCACAAATATCAGCCAGATGTAGTTCAATCTCGGTAGTGGTATTAGCAATGGAAGTAAATGTTTTCTGTTAGATGTTTGCCTCATATTTTCCACTTGTTGGAAATATTTGGCGATTTCATTAAAATCATTTAGTTGATACTCTCCGGCAAAATTTTCGATTTCTGTTCGAATTCTTACTCTTTGAATTTTTTTGAAATTGAAAAAAATTGCCTATATTAGGCGAGTTTTGTAAAAAATAAAATTTACAGCGAAAAGCACGTGACCCCGGCCGAGTAGGCCATTATTCATCATTTTCAAAGCAAATCTTAACACCCAAGTCAAATTTCAAAATAAATTATTATTAAAAATGATGTCAACTCTTTGAAGGACACTGTATACACTTTTCAATCACTCAGATGGAGTAATCAACCGTGGATGCTTCGGATGAATTGATGTGGTATGCAAAATGTTCTTATAAAGAATCAATATTTTCTCTGGGAAGCATAGGTGGCATCACGTTGGGGAGAGGGGGGATGATTACTTCTTCAGAACAACTATCACTCATATTAGCCTATTTTTCTTTTCCTTCCATAAACATTTAATTTCTTTTCTGATTCAGTACTTCGGAATCACACATTATCATGAACACGGTTTCTGACTGCTGACTGGATCAGAGCCGTAAGAAGATCGTTTCTAACGGCTCCGATCAAGTCAGCTGAGGTTCAGCGGACAGTGGATTCTAAAACATTGGCAAATTTTGAAAACCAAATTTGATTTTTCAAATATTTTTTACGATTTTGTAATTACTATAATTCGCGGGAGTGCAAGAGGTTAGATGACACCCTATATATCACAAATATTTATCAAAAATTATTTTGGTACTCTGGTCATGGTTCTAGATATTTCCAAGACATTTGATTACGTTGGACACCAGTGACTCTTTGCCAAGCTTCCATTTATAGCATCTTCCTCATTGACAGATATATCCGCATGTGTGATGGTGGATGGGGTCTCATCTGATACTCCAGCTATAAATGCTGGTGTACCACAGGGATCCACCATTATTGCCAGATCACATTAACAATTTGTTGGAAACAACATTAGGTCTAGTACACGGCTTTGTGAATGATTAAACCGTTCATATCGCGTTCTTCTCCAAAGCTCCAATATCCGCCCTTGACTCCACAAATAAACGGGTGAGAAATGAGAACAGTATAAATATGGACCTGACTCAAATTCAAGGAAGGAGACCCAATAACTTGGTGGAATTCAACTCATATGAAACCCAGGCGTGTCTTACAGAGTCTATGTCTGTAGGAAAATCATAGGGAATGGAACCGTAAGTCATGTGCTGGCTATAAATACACCATGATTATAAGACCCAGAATCACATATGGCTCACTTTTGTGGCGGCCTAAAATAAAACAGAGACTGGCAAAGAACATCCTTGGCAAAATCCAGAGAATTCTAGAAATAGAAACTACCAAAACATCAAAACTTTTTTTATGTTTTGGTTCTCGCGAAAAGAAAAATCCTGTAATGTTCAAGAAACATCGTGAGAGACGAGGGAAAGTAGGTAAAAATTGGTGTTCTTTTTGAATTTCTGCAGGCTGTATGCTTCAGGGAATACCTCCCGAGGCAGTGAGTTCCAAAGCTTTGCCGTTCGTTGGAAGATCGAGCCCTGGGAAAGAGCTGTTCGGCATGTCTCCAAAGTAACGACAACGGTGTGTGAAGACTGACCTCGACGGGTTAGTCTCTATGGGACAGGTAACGGTGGAACGATTGTTGATATTTCAGAAGAGAATCGTTCATGAACATATCTTGTAAAACAGAGACAGATCACCAACCTTTCTGCGGTGTTCCACAGTGAGCTTGTTATCTCAGCACCACCGACGAGACGAATGGCTTTTCTTGACATAATCTAAAGGTTTCAGTGTGTGTTTCATGGCTGCACTCCATACATGGAAACATTCCAAGACAGGTCGGATCTAGGCCGTACAAATCGTAATCAACTGACTGGAAGTGAAATAACTCTTGGCATGGAACAGAAAACCAAGTTTTTGAGAGGCTCTTTTGGCAATGTACCTCACATGGCTCATTTCCCACGACGGGATACTGCTGATGGTAAATCCGAGCATCAAAATGAAGGACTCCATTGGTATGGACACTTGTGACATAATTACATTGGCCACTGTGAGATCGGATTTTCTAGAGAAAAAACATGCTTGGGTTTTATTCGCATTGAATTCTACCATGTTGGATTCCCATTCTTGAATTTTTGCTTGGTCCATATTTGAATCATTCACGTTCCTTTCCCGTTCTCTTCTAGTTTCACAGGCTGATGACAGAAATTTGAAAGAGAATGCGGTATGAAGGGTGCTATCATCCGCAAAGCTATGCACTGGGCATGCGGTAGCTCCCAACAAATCATTGATGAACAGTGTTGGTGCTAAAATGGATTCTTGAGGAACACCAGCATTTATAGGTAGAGTGTATGCTGAAACTCCATCAACCACCATGTGAATAGATCGATCTGAGAGAAAGCTAGATAGCAAAAAAACACAACTTGGGAGGCAAGCCATAAGATGGAAACTGGGCGAGGAGTCTCTGGTGCCAAACGCGATCAAACGCCTTGGAGTTATCTAATGCTATGGCCAGAATTTCACCATATTTTTCATATGACGGAATCTATATCGTCGATCATTCACAATTCCTGATCTTTCTCGATATTTTATTAGCTCGATATTGATGGCTTTTTCCATTACCTTCATTTTATAGTAGTGCGATAGGTCTGTGGTTGGACTGGTTGTACGTTGTACCCATGCTATTTTTCAGTTTGACGGAAATACCCCCATATTTTATTAGAGAGGTTGAATAACTTGCAAAGAACGTGTCTAGTTCCAGGCACATTTTTTTAGAACGACAGAAGGAATTCCATCAGTTCCACTAGCTGAGTTGGTAATAAGTCCAATCAAAATGCATCTGATAGTACATTGGCGAAAGGTAATCTCGGGCATATGACTGTCAATGGAAGTGATATTCTGGTTTTTTTTCACAGTGAATTCTGAGTAGAATTTACAACAAACATGTTGTCAAAAATATTGGCTTTTTCCTGGGCTAGTTTTCCATATTCCTTGGTTAGGTTAGGAAATGAGGTGGTTGTGAAGTTTCTTTCCACAGCTTTGTCAAAAGACCAAAACGACCGGGATCCGTTTGGACACTCGACAAGTTTTTACAGTATCTTGGCGTGGTAATAAGCCTCTTTCAGTGATTCAATTTTCTCCTTACACGTCCTTACACGTTAATTCATACTTGACGTAATTCTTGAAATTAACTGTAAGGACTGCGAGAAGGAGAATATGGGACAAACTCAAAGAGCCATCCAAGTACGGTTCAAAGATCACATTGCTCATGTCCGATTTTCGAGACCAAAACAATTGAGTGTGGTCCAACATGCTTTGGATGACGACCTCCTATTTGATGACACAAGTTTGAAATTGATTAGACAAGTTCATGACCATAGAAAACTTTTAATCGAGTTTCGGAAAAATCGAAAACTTGGCTTTTTTGAGGGCCATATTGGGACCAATTACGCGAATTTTTCAATTCCCACCCCAAATTCGTTATCAGCGACTCCGAAAAAAAAACCTGGATAAAGTTTTCATCAAGTTTAGGGACTATCGAGTCGTTGAAACAATCGATCAGTTCGTGGCGTACGTAACTATCACTGATAGCTGGAAACGTGGATTTGACAGCCTCTGGACCTTGATTATCTCAAACACTATCCATTTTTACCTTGCACCTATGGGAATATTTAATCAGGACATCGATATCTACAATATCCTTGAGTTACATCCAATTTCACTGAGAGTCTCTTTGCGGGTGGTGCATTTACCTGGGAATTATTTTCATATAATCTCGCCTGGAGATTCAGGATGAAAAGTAATCGTGAAAAACAGGAAGAAAATCTAGGTCCGTATTCAAAAATAGGTTGAGGATGGCCAAGAGAGTAAGTAAGGAACGTTTATTTCAAAATCTGATGCATTTCAACAAAAAACTGACTTCCAACGAAAAACTTCTGAGCCATTTTTCGATATTATTTGAAAAAGCGGAAAAATAAATAATAAATCTGAATTGTGAAATTTGTATTCTTTATCGGATTTCATCGCAGGAAAGAACTTCATTATATTTAACTTTATCCCCATTTGACCAACCTTCTAACTTTTGCGGTTCAAAAGTTAACCATACAATCTCATTAAAAACTAGCCAACTTTTATAGTGTTTTCTACGATGCGTTTGACTCGTTGGCAGTAAACCACGTCATTAATAAGCGTTTTGAGGAAAGGACGATTATCTCAGAAATCTGATGTCACGGTATCCAAAAATGTGTATTATTGCCGGATTTTTTTTAACTCTCATATTTCACGAGTCCCTTGCATTTTAACGTGTGATGCCTGATCCCGATGCCATGCACGAGACCGGTAACCGTGCTGGGAGTTGAACCCACACCCTCATGGTTGAGAAGTGAAAGCTCTACCACAGTTTAAATACATACAGTTGTCCGACTTAGCGTCGGTACCTTTGATGTTGGTGTCCAGGAGTTTCATTTTTTATAACGCTGCTAATATTGACACTAATGACATTTCTACCTACCACGATCCCGTATATAACGTATATAAACTGCTCAACATATCAACTATTGATATAAACTGCTCGCAAAACTTCGGTCAATTGAAATTGCGGTGGGCATATAGAAAATTAGAAAAAAAGATAATTGTGCAGTATTTAGGTAACTCTGAGCATTTGAAAAATAAAAAAGAGATATCAAGTGAAATCTGAGAATTAATGAATTTGGCAGATGTTCATACTCGGGTGTAACGAAATGCGTAGCCATTTTTATAAGAAAAAAAAAACTAGATGGTGGACGAGTTTTATGATTCAAATATGGTTTGTAGTTGTTTTTGGGGCCCAATATCATATTTATTTATTAATTTGAGAATTCAATATGGTGGGCGAGTTTTCTGATTTATGTTCCGATTTATATTCAAAATAACTGATAATGCAAGGTTCCTGGGGTAGCAGATCATGATTTTTTCTTAAAATTGAATGATATCAGATGAGTTTGTCATTTATGGTCTGATTCTAAACAAAATTGGGGGTACTTTGTTGTTTTTGGGTTCGCATTCTGATTTTATTGAAAAATTGAAGATGGTGGACAATTATTAGCAAAGTATCACTTTCCATCCAGGATTTCAGGTTGGGGGGAGGGGAAACTGAACATGGAATTCATCAGAAATAGCTTTTTATCGTCAATTAGGTGATATAATAAAATTGTTGTAATTAGTAGCTTGGGGGGGGGGCTGCATCCCCTCCATGGGGGGGGGCTGCATCCCCTCCAGGCTGCACCAGTTCCTCTAAGACAACTGAACTTTTGACATCTTCGGACAAGAAATATATAAAGACACACGACAATTACATTTTTTCCAAAAATGTATAAAATAATCTTTGTTATTGTTAATAATTAATGGTTAAATAATTGCTGAAAGTGATTTTCCTTTTTCGCCCATCTTTTAGCTTACAATACAATATATCTGTCATACTTGATTTTACGGTGATAGTAACAAACTTCTCAATCAACAACTACGATTTCTATAGATTTTGTATTGAATTTACCACGACTGTATGAAGAGATTGTGCTAATTTGAAAATCGGTGAAAAAATTTGTCCAACTCAGCAGCAAAGCCCTTGCTGAATTTATAGCAATCTTGAATAAGTCACTGCCACTGCTCATTTCCATATTTGTATTCAATTGAATTGAGCTGGTAGCTGAAACAAATCTAAATCACAAACAACGAGTATCCTTCAAAGTTTACGATGAAACGTTTTGTTTTACATAGGCACAGCTGTATGGGATGGGCAATTTGTTTATAAAATGAATGACGCGACGTGTGGTGTGGCGTGTGTGCATTAGTATGAAATGGAACAAAACGTCTTTTGAATTTTTTTAGTGAAAGAAAAGAAAATTATGCCCATTCAGCCTAACGAGTTATGTTATTTTGCAAAATTTGTACAAATTGATAGAAAATACGTAGATTCTAGGACTGAATTTCGTAGGTTTGCCTGAAAAGCCTGATGTACGTAGATCTACGTGAAGTCTTAGAGTTGGCAACGCTGACTACAGTAGAATGGGCGAAACTTCTGAAATGCGGCAACCATGTACGGATTGCATCGTTTTTTAAATTCGTCGTTTGCGCACACCCAGGATTCGAAACTCCTGGGTGTGCGCAATAAAAATTCCAACCAGAATTTGGCTAAAGAAGGAGTACTGTTGAGGAATACTGTGGCTCTACCATCAGGACCACTATGGCCTATATCATTTTGAAAATCTAAATTTCTGAAAGATTAGCGAAGAGTACCACTCGGGGAGCGAGGTGGGGGGAGCTGGGAAAAACACCCTCTGGAATCAACGGGGGAGGTCTAACCTGGTCTCACCTTGGCCTATACGCGGTCACTGAGCTCAACTAGGCTCCGCCTATCAGCAAACTCACTTTTTTGCAGCCCCACTGCACTCCCGGTTATTTGGTGCTGTCCAATCGATTTTTTCCCTTCCATATACTAGAAGATTCAGTTTTTCGACTACCCCTATACTGCTAAGAATTAAACTTTTTTTCAAAAATTATTGGCAATGCCTATCTCTCCCAAGTCTTCAAAATACTCCTTTCACTTCAGAGAATTGTTCGTGAAGATGCAGCTGGTTTACAGAAGAATCAAATTATGAACTATTTTTTTATTTAACATATCATGAAATAGAATCGACCCGGTTACCGGAACAACATTATAATGCAGTAAAATGTATTTTTCCGACGACCTGCTTCTCACTAGAGCGAAATGAAAAATTACATGAAATATATCTTAAACAGAAAACACAAGTGCGAAATATTTAATTTCGAAACTTTTTGTGTAAAAATTATGTGCTGGTAGGAATAATGGGAGTCACGCAAATTTTAATTTATTTGTTAATGTCCTATGAGTAAAATCTCGTAGTATTTTGTTTTTCATGTTGGTCGTTGGAAAAGTATTGTGTAATACTCATGAGGAAAGTCGTGTGATTTATTGATGAACCATTCGCCTAGGCACGTGATTTGTCATCTCGTCACACTCATTTAAAATATCCTATTTTCCGCATTAGTTGTACAATATACTATTTTCAAGTGCCTACATTTTACTGTCCAAATAATGAGATGGGGTATCCGCAAATAATGTGATCAGTTTATATTACCTCAGTTATTCCCTTGATATCAGAATGGAGAAGTGCTCTGCGGCAAAGGTTACAACGTTTCGGTCTTCTAGTATCCGTCAAAGTGAACATATATTCACAATTGGAAGTTTTGCAGGGTATCTTGACAACACGTTCTAGTTCATTATACATAGGCCATTTTTCTACACACGGAGGACAGACGCATTCGAAACAATAGTCTGATTTCAGGGCTTGCTGTCTTTTTTCAAGAGGCATGAACAAGAAGTTCGGGCCGTAATTATCATAAACGATGTCTCCAGCACTTATTGGCTTTATGGTTCTGGCAATAACTCTCATTTTGTCATTGTACCTGTAACATTCAACGGACATTATATTGAGCGTCCAAACTTATACCGAAACCCTTGTTGGCTGCAGGTTGGACAGAAGTTTCATGATGATCCTGACTGGTATCCATTACAATTGCTTTCCTTATTTTCTGTCAACCTACGGCTCTCTTTTTCTGCTCTAATGTGCCTATTTCCAATCTCAGATCACGAACCTAACAACCACAAATTGTAAGAAAATTGCAATAGATCTTCATCATTCAGACCTGATTCTCTAGTATGCACGGATAATCTCCTTTCGATTAAGGAACACCTTAGTTGAAATCAAAGAAATCGTTCAAATGAAAAGAGAGAAAACTGAAGCAAAATACATGGAAATTAAAATTGACGAATGCAAATTGATATAGTCATTGAGGCATTGAGAAAACTCTGCTTACATAATATATGTTAGCGAACAACGGACACCACTTGCACAGGGAACCGTTGGTATCAAACAGTGGAAAATTTTATTTGTATGGAATAAAAATGGGGAATGAAACTTTATTTCTCAGTTAACGGAATGATTATCGGAAAGCAAGAAGTGAACAAAACTATTAAATTGAAAATTTACTAATAAAGAAATCTGCATTATTCACAATGAGCGCTTGTCAACAAAGAAACAAGATGTCGTGCCATACCAGGACGGTGCTCATTGCCATAATCCTATACAATAGAGAATAATTGGGTCGAAAATCCATCAGAAAACAACTACTTTCCTGGCTAATACCACGACGAACGTTGAGTTACATCCAATGAATTTCCGAGCAGAGTTCCTACAAGGCTATCTCTGCAATTGCTAGTTACATGGAAATGTTAATTGAAACATTTGGACCACCTATAGATCGATTTCGGGGTGTTGCCCCTCATCAGTATAGGCTTGTGGTTTAGTGAAAGCTACACTACCGGCTCGGTCTTAGCTTTTGTCTTGACATGAATTGTTAATTGAATCATTAGTTGCAGACGTTAGTTATTGTCTGCAGAGACCTACCCTATACTGATGAGGGGCAACACCCCGAAATCGATCCAGAGGTGGTCCAAATGTTTCAATTAACATTTCCATGCAACTAGCAATTGCAGAGATAGCCTTGTAGGAATTCTGCACGGAAATTCAGTGGATGTAATTCAACGTTCGTCGTGGTATTAGCCATTAAAGTAGTTGTTTTCTGATGGATTTTCGACCCAATTATTCCTATTGTATAGGATTATGGCAATGAGCTCCGTCCTGGCATGGCAGGACATCTTGTTTCTTTGTTGAAAATTTACTGTCCAAGTTGGCTGAAATTCGAGCCTTTTAGAAGACATAGCGAGAGCGTATTGAAAGTTGGTAGAAATTGGTGTTCTTCTTGAATTTCTGCAGGCTGTAGCTCTTCCAATTTCTTTTTATAAAAATAAATTATAGAAATATAGATTTCAGCACCAATTCTTAACTTTCTTGGACATTTAATTCCGGTAACAGTCATTTTGCTTTTACTAGCAAATGTTACGAAAATAATGTAAAAGGGTGGTTGACATTTGAGCCTCAACATTGGGTTCCGGTTAACATTAAGAGATACAGAATCAGTTATATTATGAAAAAGTTGCGAAATTTGTTGACGAACAAAGTGGTTGTATAAAATTTGGAAAATTCCGAATAATTTCGGAGATATCATTTCATAAAACGTTTCTGTTGGGTTATTCTTTGTCTTATTAACTTTGTCGAAATGAATGACACTTTATCGTGGCCACTTTTCCTTCCCTACAAGATGGCGTTCTAAAATTTGAAATCCGACGTTTTGTCTTCCAGAAACCATTATTAAATTACGGAACTGGATTTTTTATTCCATTTCTTGTTGCCTTCGGACACCCCCGGAAGCTATAAACAATCAGAAATTTCGATGTTTAAACGTTTCTATAACAAAAATTTACAATTTCAGTTTTTTTTAAATTTAATATGACTTGGTTTATTTTATTATTACCAGAAAATGGAAAAGACTGCCTTGATATTCAGAGCCGAAAAGTCTCACTCGCTTGTCAAAGTATGACAGTTCAATGTTTTAAATAATTTTAGAGATCAAAAGTGGTGTTTTTCAATTCAGAATAACGTGACATGGTTCGGATTTATTACAGTGTTGATAGAAACTAGAAAATTCCTTGTGAAAGATATTTAGAACAATACCCGGAACGTCCACAACCACATTATACGTATTTTAATAATTTGGACAGGAATTTAGATGCTTTTGACAATTTTAGTAAACCCCGAATTGCGAATGGTGGAAGAGTTGAAGCAGAACATGAAGGAGCTGCTATAAATGCTGTGAGTTTGATATAAAATAATAGTATACATTTTATTACATTTATTTTAATATTTGCGATAATATTTCATCAAAACGTTTTGTTGAAGGTTACAAACGACAATTGGCTTTAGAATTAAATATGCCTAGAAGCCGAATACAGATGAGTCATAATGAACATTAGTATAATCCTTATAAATTACATGTCAGCCAAGAATTTAGACAGGAGATAGTGAAGGGAGCTTTGAATTCTGCAAGTGGCTTGATAAAAAATTGCAACAAAATGATGATTTTTTCAATAACATTATCTGGACTGATGAATGCAATATTTCCTAGAACGGCCTTTTCGCCAGGATTAATGAGCATTATTAAGCAGTGGAAAATCCGCACCAAAATCAGCAAGTGCGAAGGTAGGGATGGACATCATTCATTGTTTTGGTAGGGCTGAATCGAAACAGAACGTTACCTTGATTCAATCCAAAACTTAGATGCTCTTGAAGACGATATTATTCGGCTACTGAGGTGGCAACAGGATGGCGAACCACCTCACAATTAGCAGTTGCGAATTATCTCAATGAAATATTTCCTAATCAATGGATTGGAAACCAAGGGGCAAAATTCAAATTCAAAATTGATTTATTAAATTTAATTCATTGCATTTTAAAAACAAGTACGCATACAGAGTTTAAATAAAATGACACATAGTAAAATAGTATATTTTCCTTCTGAAAGGATAGGGAAAATCAGGGAGTATCGACCATGCGGGGTTTGGATGAGTTCTTGCCTGCCCTTCCGAAGAATCGGCGGAGGGCGAAACAACCGTGGGACGGACCTCTTATTTGAAGGGATGTTAGGGTCCGCCTCTTGCAATGTTAGCAGATGGTACCCTTTTCTATAGACGTGTCTAAGGTGATTTAAGATCTTCACCACCTCCTTCAAATTATGTGGCGGAATTTATAGAATTTATATCCTCAGAATTTTAGAGTTTTGGATGCTAGTTGTCGTGCGTTAAAGGGTTCGCAGAAAAATCAACAAAAAAAAACTGGGTCCAAGCCATGTGGTACCTAAAAAAATGGATCGATTCTGGAATTTCATGAAAAATATACCGGATGTGATTATTCGAGAATTAACTTTGAGTTTTCAGTTTGTTCCTTTTGCAGTTTAGGCCTTGAAAACAAAAATGGGATACTGGAGGCCTGTGGTGTCATTCCATGAGAATGAATAGTATTTCCTCCTGTTCCTATCTATGTATTTTCGCTCCTATATGCGCATTTCGATTACCAAGTTAATATTCCTAATGATGGTGGCATCATTGGGAATATTGAACTGATAGCTTGGTATTCCAACTGATCAATTCAACTTGGTTATCGAAGTGCGCATCTAGGAGTGAAAATACTCTCATAGTTGTTATCAATAAATTTAGTTTCATCAAAATCTTGCCAGTGTTTTGATGCTGACTAGCATTTCTTCAAAGCCTGATTGAAAAAATCGACAGAATGAAAGAGTAGAAGACTTTTGTCATCAAAACATTTAAAAATCGAAAATTGTGGTCGGTCATAGCATTTGGGGTGTCCAAAGGTAGCAAAAAATGGAAAAAAAACTCTTGGACCATACTTATGAAAAAACAGTTGGTGATGGTTTCTGGAAGACAAAACGTCGGATTTCAAATTTGAAAACGCCAACTTGTAGGGAAGGAAATGTGGCCATGATGAAGTGTCATTCATTTCGACCAAGTTCTTCAAATAACCCAAAAAAACGGTTTATGAAATTTAGGTTTTTTGCAGCATTGCCATAATCAATTTAACTGACCCAGCATCTCTTACGGTTTACGAGATCCCAATGATAATAATAATAATAAATATGCTTTATTGTCATTAAGAAAAACTCTTTTGGAGAAAGCTTGTAGGCTCAAATGTCAGCCACCCTATTCGTGTAACATATGCCAGTGGGAGCAAAATGGTTGTTACCGGAATGAAACGTCCAAGAAAGTTAAGAATTGGAACTGAAATATGTATTTCTATAACTTATTTTAATGAAAATAATTTTGAAAGAGCGACAGCTTGCAGAAAAAACACCAATTCCTAACTACTTTCACTCGGCTTTCACGATGTTTTCTGAAGAAAAAAAAATGCAGAAGAACACGAAAAATTATTAGGAAGAGTTAAGGAAAAATGGTTTCACGAAACTGGTGAGATTGGTAGAAAAAACTAAAACATTCACTAAAGACCAGAATAAAGTGGATGCAGTTGATCAAAAGTACTATTCCGCAGAGCTGGGCAATTCCTACTTAAAAAGTAATTAATAATTACATTTACTTTTCTTTCGTGTAATTTGTAATTGTATTTAAGTTCTTTTTTTCCTTAAAGTAATTTGAAATTGTAGGAATTGTAATTTATAAGTAATTATTTTATTCAAATAATATAATTACAATTATTTCGTATAAGTACAAGTATTTTTTCAGTAACAATTACTTTCTCAAATTACAATTAAATTTATAAGTACAATTACTTTTTCTAATTACAATTACTCTTGAATGCATGTTTGTTTACGAGTTACACGTGTCCACGCGTTCTAAAAACAAGAAATTTCTTGTATGAACTTACCTCTTCCTGGGCCACAATGGTCAATACTCCCAGGAGGAATGCGCTCTCAGACACCGATTAAAAAAAACTGGTTGGATGAAAATTAAAAATATAAAAGTATTGTGAATTATACCCAGACTTTGCAAATCGGCGTCATTAATCCGCATGAAAAGTAAAAAATATTAATAATTTTATACCAAACATTTTTTACATGCACTCTCGATAAAAAGGGTCTGATACCTTGTCCAAAAATCAATAGTTTTCAACTCATGATAGTTAGTTAATTTTTATAACAATTCCCTGTTTGAAAGCTATTAATTTCACCAATTTGACCAGAGTTGATCACTGAATGTAAAAAGTGTTTGGAGTAAAACAGTTTTATACCTGTTTTATCCCTTTGACCAAACGGCCCCAGACCTATGATGACCGATTTATGCTGTATGCCTATAATTTAAAAGTAATAAACTATTAAATGTTTTATTATTATTGAATTGCCTATTCCGTTTTTTATAAATGACTCTACAGCTTGGCAAATCTAGCTATGAATGTTGATAAATGTATGATATGGGCGAATTTAGAATGAGAAAGTATTCAGACGATAAAGAGAGTAGTATAATTGTACATTCAGTACCGTAAAGTGGGGTTAGTTTGCTCAAATATCGTGGTATTTTTCATTGCATTTTAATACATTTGGGTCTTAAAATCGGATATGAAAGTATGTGACACATATATATTTTCACTATCGATTTCACTAGGTGGCACAATGCTATTTTCAATATATCTTGTATTTTTATTTTTTGAATGACTGAGCAAGGTTTCCCCGCTATTGGGGTAACTTTGTATTCACTTCTGAAATCGTTATTTGAGCACATATCGCATAACTAATAGTTTACTTTGCTCACGGCGGTTATAACCAACAAGCCAATATATATGAAGTAGTATTTTTTTAAAATCTGTATAATTTTATTTGTACATTTTTGTCCCTATGTAAAAAAATTAAAAAGCTTATTTCATGACATGAAAAGTTATAGATTGATACAACTAAGAAATATATACACATAATATGGCATATTATCTTCAAACTTGGACACACTAGGTATAGTTGTTACTCATATATCCAGGACGTTTTTCACAATAAATCGAAGCTCCAATAGGGAAGAGGCGTTCCATATTTAGCAAACAATATTATAAGGTCAACAGAATGCGCTTCTTCCACAAGAGAAAGAGTAGTTGGGGCTCCAACATCACGCTGCTGTAAATTGTTCACCTTATTATATAAAGTGCGCTTAGGATTTTCAAATATTGCTGCTGATGCTGCTGCTGTGTGCTCAATTTTACATCGCTAACTGCTGCATTCAATTGGTCGTCCGTATAATTTCTATCCCAAATTTTATTGTAATTTTTCACCATTTTACCTAAAAAAACAAATTCGTCATTAATATCACGATTTAATTGTCACAAAACTTTAAATCCATTCTTTGAGTAAAGTAACCCCAAATTGTTTGTGAAATCTGCATAGTTCCATTTAAAATTTTATGAAAAATCGAAATATGTTTCTGATCGATTACAAAAAAATTACTAGGAGGCAGAAACGGTGGTACTTTCAAAAAAAAAATATTATGGGGTTACAGGATTGGTCACTTTTATTTCACACATCTTAGTTGTTCGCATTCGAAAATATTACAAATATGCTGAAATTACTTACCTTCGATATATCGTCCGTACGCGCTTCGCCGCAGTGACTCTGAAACACGTACAACTTATACTGTGCATGATTGAACTTGTTCACTCAAATTCTCGCTTCTAGTTATTTCCAATTTGAAAAAAAATATGTCATACCAACTTTTCCTGCACTTAGGCAAAGTTACCTATCGGAAGCAAAGTAACCCCAATCTACGGTAATAAAACTTCACAGTGCGCTTCGCGATGCGACAGATACAACATCAACTCATACTTGTTTCGGACTGTACTGAGCTGTTATGCTGCTGCGTATCGATAGGCGTGGTGATTTCACAGTCAGAGCTAGATTTACCAAGCTGTACTTATTGTTTTTTATTGGTGTGCTCATATTTAAAACTGTATTAATGGATTAATAATAAATATACCTATTGAAATAAACTTTTTGATATATTTGATATATTTGAACACTTGATTATTGAAAAAATGTAAATGTTACGGGTCCTCTATTTTATCATAATTTATTGTTTTATCCGAAAAGTGATTAAAAAAGTTACTAGTAATTCCTATTTTCATGACATGTACTTGGTTCCTTATTTGAAAAAGTACTTTGTGATTGTAATAAGTAACTTTTTTGAAAAAGTACTTCGTAATAATTGTAATTACTTTTAAAGTACCTGTAATTTAATGACATCATTTCTACAAAGATAATTTTTTCAGTACAGGTTCTTTTTTCGTTGCTCATCGTAGAGTTGGGTGTCAGCTACTTCAATCGCGTAGAGGAAGGGCCTGGGAGACTGCGTATTTGGTGAAATGATTTAGTTTTTCGCGTCAATTCAATAAGACAAGAAATCTGTAAATAGTTTATAGTGTAATATAAATTGAATAAAATTATCAGCTGCATATCTATGGTAAGGAGTGAATGTCGTCAGCCGCCCTAGTTAATATGTATGACACGTGAAAATTCATTATTTCAACAAAGCTGAAACTAATTTATATGTTAATTTACGATATAAAAAAAACAATCAAAAAGTTTCAGCTGGCTATACCATGGAACCAGACCTGTCAGCTACAGCACAAGATAGACTGCGCTGGAATAGAGAGTTTACTCTCACTATTCCGAGCAGAGAACAATGGGAAGGAAATACGGTGGAGTTTCGCACAGAAAGCCTGATTTGTTATTCAAACTGTTCGCGTCTAACTGACAAAAAGGCTTCGGGTGCAGAGGCATCTATCTGGAGGGAAGAGATGTACAAGAAAGCTACGCTTTGGGTAGGTATACAACAGTTTTTCCAGCTGAAGTGTTCGCCATTCTAACCGTAGCTACGAGGCAAGAAGTAAAATGATTGCCAGAGCAGAGAAATTAAATCTGTTCGGATAATCAGTCAGCGCTCAGATCTGCCATTCTAAACCAAGCTCAGCACTTGTACAGGAATGCGGAGATGCTCTCGAGAAACTAGCTGAATCGATGGAACGAAGGAAGTTCAGCTGGTATGAGTCTCGGGTAACAGAGGGGTGCGCGCGGAACGGCGGAAACGAGGTAGCAAACAGACTTGCCAGAACCGGTTCCGCAATGCTGTTCTGCGGGCCGGAGCCTGTACGAGCCTGTACGAGAGGGCGGAAGAAGAGCTGAATGCACTTTTGAAAGATAACCGGCTGCAGGCAGTCGAAAGACTTTGTGGCCAGCTCCAGTAAGTCAGTGACAACTCATTAGAAAAAAAAAGTTGACATGTTAGTCTTTGACAGATGACGAAACGTGAATAATTGGAATAAGTCCGGTAAGACCGGTGACCGAGTTGGGATTTTCACCCACGCCCTTATAGTTGAGAAGCAAACGCTCTTCCATCCCGATCATACCGATAATAAACTATTTATAGTTTTGTAGCTTTTTTCGATTGATGCGAAAACAAAATTATTTTACCAAATGCGCAGCCTCCCATGCTCTTTATCTCCACGGTCGTGTCAGCTGACACTTATTTTAGTTTCGAGCAAATACTGACATTGAACATACTAAAATACTGACATGTTGAAATGACGCATATAATATTGACGCACCTCCCGGACTATACGCATTCGACGCCTTATGGAAAAAGGGTGCTTGCAAAATAAACTCTCAAAAATACTTGATGAATTGAAAGGAATTACAACCCAGGTCGGATTCAAAATTAAACTGAAGTCGTTCTCTAATGCGCTTTACAATAATACAAGATTTCTTTTATAATAGACGAGGAAAGTATGTCGTCACAAATGTCATACTTGTCAAAAACTGATTCCAAACAAAGAATTTTAGGTGACATTCTCTGTTGATGATTTGCTGCTTTGCTTATTAGTTTGTGTTTGGTTGTTTGGATTTTGTTTTTTTAGTCAAAAGAAGTTGAAAAACCTTAACGGAAACAACATCGGAGTTATCGGACAAGCTGATTTAAATTCCAGGAAGGTTTGTTTGGAATCAGTTTTTGACAAGAATGACATTTGTGACGTTATCACTTTCCTCGTCAATTGGCAGAAAAATTTGAGAACTTACTGATTTTTCAATACAATTGAGAACAATTTTGTTTTATAATGTAATGTGTGATTGGCTTTAGGATCATTGAACTGTCTGTTTGACAGTTGTTTGTCTGTCAAAATTAATCTCAAAATTAATCTCTCTTTGAGATAAATTATAAAGTGGGCGTTTTTCGACGAACATGGAAAGATATTTTTATTGTGGAAGATTATTTCAATTCCTCTTCAATGGTGATTTCTGAATGAGAAACATGTTTATTCGTTAACAAGCAAAATATCCTGCAAGAAGCCCGATCATAAAACTGATAGTAGGCAACTTGATCATCTAATAGTTCAAATATTTAAAAACTCAGACATTTCAATGATTAGATTCAAGTGCAGAAATGCACTTGGAGGAATTATGCTGTATACAATACCCCATATGTATCAAAATGTGTGTGAACTCTCGAAAAATATAACGACTCACCTAACAATACTAGGTTCACAAGAGTGGTTGAAAAACGCAAGGGTAGGGTATATTCCAACTCCAATGCCTTCAGTCACATGTTTTTTCTCCCTTTCAAATTTTTGGACAAGGTTATAATCATAATATTTCAATTCATTTATTCCATGCACGTTGTACGTCATCAGTCGGCAGTGTCTGAGAATCAATCTTCCGATGAAAATTTCTTCATCTAGTAAAACATCGTCCTTCGTTTCGAAAGGGAAAAAGTCTGTGGTTTTCAAGATACGAAGTAGATATACTGCAGCATTCAAATAAAACTGCTCATATGCTTTTTGGCTGACATTTCGATACAAGAACAACATGTTGTCATAATCATCAGACCGATAAACAGTTTTTTTGGTGACACCTTGATCATCGCTTTTCAAATAGCTCAGGAGTCTGTTACTTTGATCATAGAAAAATGAAAATCCCCTTTGGGTGAGAATTCTCAAAGATAGTAACTTATCAAAGCTGTTAACGAGAGTTGGATAAATAGGGCATTCTATTTTATGGAACGATTTATCAGCTTCATTCTTGCAAACGCTGCTACAGAACGCGACGTTTGCACATGTCGAACACGCAACAAGTTGATCTATATATGCAAAACAAAACTGACAATTGGTCAAACTGCGCTCTCTGTCCAGTAATGCTGCATGGGGATCTTCTTTGACGATGAGGGTACCAACTGGAATATCTTCTAGTGCTACGGCATATCTTCCCTGATGCTCATCTTGCCTAATGTCGATTAGCGGACTCGCTGCGGGATATTTTTCACTTCCTTTAAACCTTTCAATATCCCGAATGATTCCTGACTTGGATGTAGAAGCCGTCCCACATTTTCTTCTTTTATTTTTTTTACTGTCTTCTACCGCTTTGATCTTCTCAGCGAGTTCTCTTCCCTCCAATTTGCTGTCCTGCATCAACGATTTAATTGTTTCATCGTAGGATTCGTCTGCCAGTTTTGAGTCACCCAGAGCTTCGTAGCACTTAGCTTTTCTCCAAATTATCTTGAATTTCATTGTTGAGGGGTAATTCCCGATTTCCTCCAGATAACTAATATCATTTAGAACTTTACTGTAATTTTCAAACTCAAAATTGATCGCAGATCTGTTTCCTATCGTCAAACAGAGGACTTCTCGGGCACCATCTGGAAAAAAAATTAAAAAATTTCACTCTCACATAATGATCAGAATATGGGACCCAGCAATTGTGGAAATCCACAGGTTTTTTCCCGAATGTGGTGTAATTTGGAATCAAAATTTTGTCAAGGAAAATATTATAATGCTAGTAGAGGCGAACCCAGACTCCACTATCATTAGCATAATCGTATACCTGAATATGAAGAAAAGTGTGGGCGCCCTCCCACCTCCATGAGCATGCACACCAAACGCGCATATCCACGGAGACCACATTGACAGATGAAATCCAGGATGCACTGAAGAGTAAAGAAACGGTAATATGTGCCTTCTTTGACATAGAAGGGGCTTTTGACAACTAACCCACCACACGAAGCTGTCAAAAGAGTACTAAAAGACAGAGAAGTAGACAATACGACAACTATATGGATGTCGCAATTGCTGCCTACCAAAATAGCAGAGACTAAAATAATAAGACAAGACACCATCAACATCTACAGAAGTTGCCAAAAAAGGGTAGTGGCCTCCCCACTTATGTGGAGCCTAATAGTCGATAGACTCCTCTGCGTTTTGACCGAGATCGGTATATCGTATCAAGGCTATGCAGATGACATAGTCATAATCGAAAGAGGCAAATTGAAGAGTAATCTCTATGATATAGTTCAGAGAGGTCTAGACTACACCGAAGAATGGTGTCAATCGATGGGAGCATCAACCCAACCAAGACTAATCTAGTTGCCTCTACAAGGAAGAGAAGCATTAACCTCAAAGCCATCGAATTATATGGAAAAGTTATTGAATGGAAACCAGAAGTCAAATATCTGGGATAAATACTAAACAATGAACTCATCTGGAATAAGCACGAAAAGGAAGTAAACAACAAAGCTACGAAAGCATTAATGGTATGCAGAAACTTTGCGGAAAATAACTGGGGATGTAAACCAAAGAACCTGCAGTGGATGTTCGCATCTATAGTGGGACGAACCATCACCGGCAGTGGTCTGGAGCAGTAGAACTTAAGCTATCTAGTACAAAGGTGAATTTATCGAAATAAATTCAAAGACTAGCCAGTGGATGAATGAAAGGTGCAATGATGACGTGCCCAACGGACGCTATAGAAGTATTCCTAAGCCTTACGCCACTCTATATGGTAGTGGAGAGTATAACGATAAGGACAAGATACATACCTAGGATCACCAAACCTGAGATATGCCCCAAGAAAAAAGTTTTGTGAAATTATTCAACATAAAACTAAGTAACAAAACTGAATGGGACAAAGACACCATCCCAAGACCCAAGAGAAGTGATATTAAATGGTACACAGATAGATCCAGAACAACAGAAGGAAATTGTATATGACCCTCGAACCAAATATTCTGGGAGTCTAGGCAAATCCCCTAGCAATTTCCATGCGGAAATCTACACCATCGGAAAATGTGTCCAGTTCAATATAGAAAGGAATTTTTGCAGACAAGAGATGATCATCATGTCAGATAGCCAAGCAGCAATTAATGCTCTGGACTCCCATGTCATCAACTCCAAGATGGCGTGGGAGTGCCTAGAGAAACTGAGGTAACTAATTGGATTAGGTAAGAACAAGACTGTTACCCTCCTATGGGTTCCAGGACACAATGTAGGAGAGGATAAAGAAATAGCAGACGAACTGGCAAAAAAGGAAATGAAACACCATTTCTGGAAATGTTATCCTTCTGTAGAATGAGTATTAGCAAAAAACTATTTAATTTAAAAAATAAGTACCTAACAAAAGATCCCAATAGTGGATAGAATAAAAAGGAATGAGGCAAGAAAAGATATAACTAGGAAACTACAACCAGAAGAGATCAAATGACTGAACCAGCAATAGTAAAAACAAGCTCAGAATACTAACGGATATCCTAACAGGGCACTGCCGGTTGAGAAGACACCTTAAGAAACTCGGATAAGTCGAGGAAGAAGAATGCAGATTTTGCTAGGAAGATGAAGGAACCTTTATCCACATTATCTCAGAATGCATTAACCTGCGAAATCTGAAAGTAAGATACTTCAGAGAATATCAAGTAGAAGAGGGCTACCTAAAATAAAGACATCCTGATATCGTGAACATCAGGACAGCCATAGGACTGAAGAAATAGTCTTTGAGACTTCCTAAACGGGTGATCAGCAGAAGGGGGCACAATAGATCTTATAGGTCGCAGTGTATTGACACCCCAAGTAAACAGGATGCAGAATAGAGATAAGTGATTAGATATTTGGAATAATTGAATTGTGAAATGTTTTTTTTTGAGACCAGTTGTTGAGTTTTTCACTGAGTGTTATCATATTGGAGGGCCCACGGAAGATTTTGAACATATGGTGTCGAAAGTGACATGAGGCAACAGGCAGATGAATTTGAGAACATTAACGCACTGTTGTCTGAATTTACGAAAAATATGAAAGCCAACGCCAAGTAAGAAAAGCAGGAATTTCAAAAATAGAGGCCCAAGGATACACATGAAGAATATGCTTCAAGAAATGCAGTCCAGAAAAATGAGAAATATAAAGACGAGCAAATTTTTAACGATCAGTAATGTAAGAGATGTGGAAGAAAACAAGAAGATGAAGATCGATAGCGTTGAGAAAAACAATAAGATGACGATCGAAGGCGTACAGAAAAACGAGTTTTAGGTTTATCAGCAAGGGAATAGGTTGCGAAAAGTCCAAAATATCTTAGAAACCAGAAGTCACAAATTATATTGTATGTAAATATCAAGAAGGTTTGCGGTGGATGTACGGAGATACACCAAACAGAAAAATACTGTATCAAAAATACAAGATCTGATAACTACAGTTATATGGAGACAGATCAATGAGAAGAAATTATTGAATAAAATACAGGATCTGAGAACCCATATGCCTACGAAGGTGGGGTTCAAGAGGAATTCTGAAGACTGGATACCGACCCTTTTCTCACCCTCCCGTGGTGTACCTTGGGAAATGTCGTAACTTGTCATGGCAGCTAACGAGAGTGAAGCGATCGCCAAGGATGGCTGATGCGCTTCAGCCAATGGTACCACACATCGTTCTCCAATGGGTGCCGAGGAAGGGCCTTGGATCGGCTGCTGCGTTACTGGTAGCGGTGAGTGAATCGCCCGCGTCCGTCGAACGGTCTGCTGGGAACTAGCGCTATCAGGTCTCCTATAGGAGGCGAATTGAAGGAACTCGCTGCTAGAACTGGAAAAGCTGTCTCCGATGGGAGCAGAGGAGGGGCCTCGGATCGGATACTGCGGGGCTCCTCCGCATCGCCCAGCTAAGAACCAGTCCTACTGGGCGTTCATGAGGATGCAGATTGTAGGAACTCGCTACGGGAACAAGAAAACCTGCCTCAAATGAGAGCCGAGAAAGGGCCTTGGATCAGGTGTTGCGAGACATCTAGCCGGTGAAGCAATTACGCGCGGCCGCTGCACCGCACGGCTCAGTACCAGCCCTGTCAAGGCTTTCACGAGGAGGCGGAATGAAGGAACTTGCTCCCTAGACAAGCACCCACATACACACTACACACTATTCACCAAGGTAGATCGGAAAGTAGAAGAAACCAAATTGAAAATAAGTGACTTCAGAACAGAGTTTCATAAAAGCAAGAGTCTCAAGGTCAGCTTGAAGAGGTTGTTTCTTCCGGACAAAATATGAAATCTCGTACATATTCTAAAGAGTTTTCTTAGATATGTTTCTTTCAAATCTAACATCTTTAGTGATTACGCCTCAATTGAGAGTTATCTCAATATTCCAACTTTGGAGAATAGACGTAATCGGCGAGATCTATTGACTCTCTACAAGATATTAAATGGTGAATATGACTGTCCAGATCTTCTATCTCAAATCAGTTTAGTAGTCCCAACTTGCCTTACTAGACAGATAGCTACTTTTCATACTCCCTACCATCGTACCAACATTGCTTATTTCAGCTATATCCCAAGATCCCTCAAAGCGGCAAATTGCCTCGATATTGACATCTTCTCAACACCTCTTCCTAAGTTTAAAAATCAACTGTGTCAGTGACCATCTTGTCATTTTATTCCCCACTTTTACACTGACTGTACTTGTACTTTTACTTTTCATTGATCTTTTTAATGTCTTCATTATTATCAATATCATATATGTTGTGACTGTTGCTGTATTACTCACATAATGTATTTCGTGTAATATCTTTAATTGGGCTTGCCCGTATAAATAAATAAATAAATAAATAAATAAATAAATAAATAAATAAATAAATAAATAAATAAATAAATAAATAAATAAATAAATAAATAAATAAATAAATAAATAAATAAATAAATAAATAAATAAATAAATAAATAAATAAATAAATAAATAAATAAATAAATAAATAAATAAATAAATAAATAAATAAATAAATAAATAAATAAATAAATAAATAAATAAATAAATAAATAAATAAATAAATAAATAAATAAATAAATAAATAAATAAATAAATAAATAAATAAATAAATAAATAAATAAATAAATAAATAAATAAATAAATAAATAAATAAATAAATAAATAAATAAATAAATAAATAAATAAATAAATAAATAAATAAATAAATAAATAAATAAATAAATAAATAAATAAATAAATAAATAAATAAATAAATAAATAAATAAATAAATAAATAAATAAATAAATAAATAAATAAATAAATAAATAAATAAATAAATAAATAAATAAATAAATAAATAAATAAATAAATAAATAAATAAATAAATAAATAAATAAATAAATAAATAAATAAATAAATAAATAAATAAATAAATAAATAAATAAATAAATAAATAAATAAATAAATAAATAAATAAATAAATAAATAAATAAATAAATAAATAAATAAATAAATAAATAAATAAATAAATAAATAAATAAATAAATAAATAAATAAATAAATAAATAAATAAATAAATAAATAAATAAATAAATAAATAAATAAATAAATAAATAAATAAATAAATAAATAAATAAATAAATAAATAAATAAATAAATAAATAAATAAATAAATAAATAAATAAATAAATAAATAAATAAATAAATAAATAAATAAATAAATAAATAAATAAATAAATAAATAAATAAATAAATAAATAAATAAATAAATAAATAAATAAATAAATAAATAAATAAATAAATAAATAAATAAATAAATAAATAAATAAATAAATAAATAAATAAATAAATAAATAAATAAATAAATAAATAAATAAATAAATAAATAAATAAATAAATAAATAAATAAATAAATAAATAAATAAATAAATAAATAAATAAATAAATAAATAAATAAATAAATAAATAAATAAATAAATAAATAAATAAATAAATAAATAAATAAATAAATAAATAAATAAATAAATAAATAAATAAATAAATAAATAAATAAATAAATAAATAAATAAATAAATAAATAAATAAATAAATAAATAAATAAATAAATAAATAAATAAATAAATAAATAAATAAATAAATAAATAAATAAATAAATAAATAAATAAATAAATAAATAAATAAATAAATAAATAAATAAATAATGGACACACATCCCGGACACTGTATAGTCGTCATTTTGCAGTTGCAAATGGTTGGGATGAACAAATTGCTACAGCTCTAATCAATGTGCTTTGTGGACCTTCCTTAGATCCGATTCAAACAGTATCCACCTATTGTTGTTATTGTCTATTTTGATAATAACAACAATTCAGTTAGGGGTTATGGAACAGAGATATGTAATCAACATTTGAGTCATATTCACCAGACACAATAAGTTTATCCAGATATCGAATGGTGGGGTGAATTTGCACGAGTTTGAGGTTGATATTCGACGTTCCATGTACCTGGCTCACCGTGGTGCAACTTAGAACTTTTCAGACGTTGCTTTCCAATAATCCGTTGATGGAATTAGATACCATGAAATTCAGCAGGTGATACATATCACTAAGTTCCATACCATTAGCCTCAGCCAGAACAACCGAGATAGAAATATCTGTATCCAACTTTATTCGAAATCATGCATTTTCTTTGAGTCTATGGCTACCAAGGAGTGCTTCTTGCTTCTGATCACTAGTGGCGCTGCAACTGACTGAATGAAAGTCGCTGCTTGATTCGTAAGGAAACACTTCCAAACTGGATAACATCATTGCTTGGTCGAGATGGTTTTTTGAGTAATTTTACCCTCCACAGTTTGAAAATGGAAATACTGTATTCAAGGAAATCATGACCAATACACTGTAATTTTATCAGTAGAGTATCGTATTTTGATGTTGGCTCTCTGAGAAGAATAAGTTCAAATGTTCTAGATTGTAGGAGGGAGAGGGGGTTGTACAGGCTAGTCGGCCTCACAAGCCCTTCCACCTATTAGATCTTTTGTGCATAACTCTTAATCTATCCGAAGCTCAGGTTTCCGAAACTTCATATGAAGTTCATCAGTTTCCTGGGAGGTGATATCCTTACGTCGAAAGGCGTTACGAAGGAAGGCCCCTTCCAGGAACTTAATTCTTTTGCAGAAAAGCGCTGGGCAATCGCAATCAAATGTTCTGCAGTGTCAGCGAAGTTTTTGCAGTAGCGGCAATTATCACTTTCTGATTTGCCCATTTTTTTGAGGTGATACCCCAAAAGGCTGTGTCCAGTGAGTAGTGCCGTAACTAATTTCAAGTCTTTCTTATCCAAACTGAAAAGCTGTTTAAAATTGCTTGGCGATAGGCTCACTAGTCTTTTAGATTGTCTTTGTACTAGCACTTTATTCCAGTGAGTTTTCATTTTATCAGTTACCCAGCGTCGGACTTCTTAATTTAAGTGGGCATTGGAGAGTCCACAGAAAGGTTCTGTACCAGGAAATTGTGTGTTTGCTTGCCCCTTCTTCTGCATGTCAGTCTGCTTCCTCGTTGCCTCTAATACCTCTGTAACCTGGCGCCCACATCAAAGTGACCTGGTTGTTTTCTGCCAGTTCTCATTCTCAGTCTCAGGGGTTGTTTGCAGTCCCAAGTCAGATTCATAAGTGTATGACTTCAGAGTTTTCTGTGCTGCTTGGCTATCTGACAGTTTATAGTTTCTTTTTCTCTTAATGTCCCTTTCGAAACCTTTTCTTGAAATATGGTTGGGGCGTTACCAAGGGGTTTTGAGAGCCTGAAACTTGACCCTGTAACGCCCACTGAAGCCCTTTCATTCACCTTGGATTCATCTGTGTACCATACTGATGCATCCATTTCTAGATGGAGCCCGTTCTCTGTGCAAATTTGGTGGTTGTTTATGACGACTTCAAACAGCATTTCATAGTCGTACTTGTTTCTGTCGGTTCAGACATGGCTTCTAGGGAAATATGTTCCAAAATCTTCAGATGTCCGATCAGATTTCCTGCTTCTAGGTTCACTGTCTGGCTCATTCTGAAAGCACTGATTGCTGCTTCTTTCATGACACATCGGTGCAATGGTGGAAGGTTTAGCATTACTTCTAATGCATGTAAACATCGCCCCTGTGATTATCAGACAAGCTAGTTGCTGCACATTCTACAACTTGACTTGTGCCAAAGTTCGTTGCACCTCTGGTCACCATGTCAGTGAAGCATAGGTGACCATGGGTTTGATGATCGTTTGTTATGACCAGTAGATCATTTTTGGTAGCAGACCCCATGTCTTACCAAATGATCCATATTTCCAGCTTGCCGCTATATCCCTGGAAATAATCTGGTTGATTTGGCTGTTCCATGTCAGTTTCTGGTCGATTATAACGATCAGATATTTAGCCGCTTTGGAAAATGTTAGCTGGGTTCCATTCAGAGTTGGGGGCTTTAACTTCATACTTTCGCCTTCTTGTGAATGGAACCAGCACTGTTTTGCTTCGATTGACATTGTGTCTCTCTTCTGCACACCAGCTTATTACTGTATTTAGGGCTACTTGCATGCTGTTATAGATTTCTCCGTCATGCCTGCCCCTGATGGTGGCGACACCAGGTCATTAGCGTAAACTTGACCACAGCAAAGGCGATATAACTCCTCCTTGGAGGCAGCCTTTTTCCGTTTATCTTCCTCGAGTGATTTGGTTATGAAACTAAGTTGATGAAAGCACAAAGAGCTATTTCTTTTGCCACCTATGTCTTTTCAATGCTTTCAACCAGACGTTGAACAGCATTTATTCAAATGTTGTTCAATATAATAATATAACATTTACAATTATATATTTCACCACCTGGAGACTGAAACCAGGTACCTAAGCGCTTATGGCTTGATTTGTACCATGGTTCCAACTCGTGGCGGCATATAATACAATTTTAGGTGTAATTTGTCAACTACAAATAGTATTTCGATTCCTTTTTGTAAAATTTGGAAGAGTTTACAGAAAAAGTCGGCATATAATCACTTTCTTTCGCTAGTTAGAATGTATTATTTTGTAAAACGGTCATTATTAACAAATTAATTTTCAATCACGAACTGCTTGATTGATTCTTTATATTTTATTAAATAAGTTTCATTTTTCAACGCATGAGGTAGAGCATTAAACAAGTAAAAAATAGTTCTTTGTGCATGTTCCTTTTTAAAAAGAGAAAACATATACGTGAAGATTTTGCATACTCCTGGTATTATTAGTTTTAGTCGTGTAAAAGGTGGACTTATTAGTATACATCCAGAAAAGACAACTTGTGGCGTATAGGCTCCTTACATTGAGTAGAATACTTTCATCATAGAGTTTTTGTGTATCAAATAGTCTAGATTTATTGTAAATGATTTTTATTATTGTGTTCTGAATCACTTGGACGCCTTTCAGTACATTTTCAAACATGCCATCCCATATTGTGATGCAATATCTGAGAACCGATTCAACTAGTGAAATATATAAAAGTAATAGATATTTCCTAGTTACAATATCTCTTAGATTGTAGAATTTATATGCTAAGCCTGTTCGACCTGCAAACTGTTTCTTGTTCGACAAGCAAACTGTTTCTTGTGGAGCGGTGTTAACTTAAGGAGTTCTAACATAACAATCTATAATTTTCTCCATTGCTTTTAGGAGAAGGGTGGTGAGATTGATCGAGCGGTAAGACTTTGTTTTGTCCAGTCTTTGGAATGAACGTCACCATAGACTCTCTTCAAGCTTGTGGTATGTTACTGTAGATGAAGCTGGCCTTGAATAGCATTTAAATGAAACTCCTTTCAGGTGAGCGCTGTGCAGTTCATTCAAAGTACCTAAGAGATACTTTTATTTTTGAAGAAACGTTGACGTTTCGGAGACTATATCTGCCTCCGTTATCAAAACTCTATTCCTATCAAGTTTGCAGATACTAAGATCTTTTCAACTACGTCAAGACAAAATTAAATGAAATTTGTCAAGAAGTTGTTTACGGTGACATTTGCTATCTTGATACATAGGGTGTTCTGTTAGTCTTAATTCTGGTATTTCTTACTTTTTTCCTGAGAACAGGTAACTAGGTGCGTTACATTTCGTCTGAGTTTGTTGAAAAATTGTTCGTCGATAAAATAATGTAGGCGGTTTCTTTTCTTGATTTGATTAGCTCATTAAAATTTTATGATCACTATCAAAATGTGAGAATATGTTCGGATAAATTTGAACCATTTGTTTTTCGTTTTCTTATATACTTTTTGCGTTCCTCCTGGTGCACAGTCAATAATCTAGATGTTATAAAACTTCCGCTACAAGAACAAATTTTTTCGAACATTCATCAGTGTTTTCGTATGTGTAGGGGATGAAGTACTTCTGGAGGTTATGTTGAAAAAGACCGTACAAGAAATTGAAAACAATCAAACAACACAACAACATAATACCTTATGTCTCCGGATTGTCTGAAAATATAAAACCGATTGGCCATGGGTATGATGTAAGAAACATTTAAAACAACCAATATATCAAGATCAATACTTACACATATGAAACTGAAAAATAGCAATGAATGTTCAGAAGAGAACTGTGTTCATAACATAACTTGTTCGTCTGGTGGAAGTTATATAGGTTAAACATCAAGACCATTGACTGTGCGCCGGAAAGAACATACAAATTATAAAAGAAATCGAAAAGTAAGTGGTTCAAAAATATCGGAACATTTGATGGCGATCGTACGATGGAACGGACTGAAAAAAAAACATTAACTAGAGAATCAAGTCAAGATGAAAATGGTAATTTGGAAGAAACAGTCTTCTTTTTTTTCTTCTTTTCTGTTTTTCAACAACCTCAGTCGAAATGGACCGCTCCTGTTTACCTCTTCTCAGAGATGGACTAAAAAATATCAGAAGGGTGATTGGTTGGTAGTGGACACCCTATGTATCAATATAGCAAATTTCACCATAATGTATTGCTTGGTAGATAGATATCATTTGACTTCCTGTCTCTACTTTGTCAAAAAAGATCTTATCTCCTAACCTGATAGAAATAAAGTTTTCAGCTAGTTTTGAAAAACAGAAGTATTTTTTAGTTAATTTGAATTATTCTTCAAATCGGCAATTTCAGAATAGGTACGATACGTTACTATCAAAATTACAAACAAACAAAATTAGACAACAATCTTGTAAACGCAGTAACTTATCGGGACAAACTGATTCTTTTTACCTTCTCCACTTGTATAGATTTCCATGAATTTACATTTTCACATTTTCAGACTGTGGAAGTTTACAACACCCAAAAGACCTTAAAAATAAACGAATTTCTTCCACAAAATCAAACTTTCAATCAATAATCATTCTTTGGGTTGGACAGGACGACTTTAATGTTGTCCGACCTACCCTAGCACCGACAAGAAACAAGATGTCTGCAGGTGGTCATCCTAAGCCAAATTATGGAAAATCGAGGAACGTTGAACAAATATAAGTCTATATCGGATGTTTGCGGACGGTGGCTCACCCCTATAACTTTATTGTTTTTGATGATAACGAAATGAAATTTGGAGGATCTGCATAAGACAAAACTGCGTTTTTTACGAATAACTCAAGTTCGTGCAAATTCCGGTTTCACTGGAAGTGACTTTAACTTTTGATTTTTAAATAGGACACCCAGCTTATTTTAACCCTTTTGTTTCCATATGACATTCTGAATACACCCATGTCATTTAATACGTTTTGTAACCAACTTTTTTAATTTAGTCGCTGTTTTCCATCGTACAAGATAACCTCTCTTGGAAGGGATTCATGTATTAAAGAGAAACATTTTCAATTGAAAATTGAATCAATACATGACTCCTCTGAGGAGTCATGAATTGATTCAATTTTCAATTGAGAATGTTTCTCTTTAAAAGTATGTTATTAGCTTTTGTATTATTGCTTTTTTTCTATCAGTTATGTTGGTTACAGGTTGCTGGATGTATTTGTATCTTATTTTAATCTCTTGATATCGTTCATTTTGAGAAATTTCTAATGGAATCTTTTGAAGTTTTTTAACAGAAGTTTGTTTGAAACCTAATAATGTGCAGTATCAAATTAAACATAATCAAATGCCCTTTTTTCCTAACCCGACGAGCCACCATGTTGCCATTTGAAAAAAAAATAGTAATAGAAATTTAAAAATGAAATTTTGCGTAGCAGATACATTTTGATCAAAAACAGTAAAGACGATTTATTCTAAAAATTTTAGGATTAGTGATTTGAATATATCCATAATGAAAAATTGATTTCAAAATAAGGATGAAATTTGGTTACATAAAGTGGAAAATAGCACACGGTTGTATTCAGTATGCCAAATGTGCACAAAAAGGTGAAAATATACCGGGTGTCTCATGTGAAAATAGAAAGTTTATGTCACTTCTGGTGAAGCAGGAAGTTGCATGAAGCTGACTAATTGTCAAAAGATGCAGTTTTATGTCTTATACAGATCCTCCAAATTTCATTCCATCATCTTCAAAAACAAAAAAGTTATAGGGGCGAGTCACCACTTTTCGCGGACACCCGGTATAGTTCAATGCCCGCAAGGGGAAATAGTTGAATAGTAGTTGAGTAGTCAAATTCAGTAACGTTGGAAACAAAATTTTTACATAATTTGTTAAACAATTTTTTATAAACAAATAGGCCAGATTAATATTTTTCGAAAAAAAGTCTATTATTTCAGAGCTGCCAATTTGACGAACTCATCTGTTCGGTTTAAATTCAACTCGTTACATTTCTTGTAGAACATGTAGCTAGCCAAATTCCAAATTCCATTTGAAGGATTAACAGCATGCCTCCAAAAGACGACTCTATACTATTCGTGTGCACAGCAGTCTTAAGATCTTTAAACGTTATTGAGTGGTTAACTGTTAGGTGTTGATAACCTTTGTTGGAAAGATAATTGTAAGCCTTCCAGCAATCAGAATGAATGGTGGTGACATTTTCAATCCACTTCTCGCGCGGATTAGCGAAATGTCGGGGGAGCGCGCTCGCTTCGCTCGCGTATTCCTTGTGTTGTTCTTCACCATCAAACGAGAGATGAGCGTTTCTAGATAATATTGAGAGAAATCGATAAGGTAGTAAAGTAGTGATAGGAATGCGCACGCTTGCTTCGCTCGAGTATTCCTTGTATCGTTCTTCACCAACAAATGAGGGATGAACGTTTCTGGATAAAGTTGAGAGAAATCGATAAAGTAGTGAAGTGGTAATAGGAATGCGCCGGAGGCGTGTCTCTTCCATCTGGTAATTTATAAAATGCGAGCGCAGCGAGCCTATGCTTTGATTTCACCTTTCCATGCTAATAGTGATAGAAGCTAGATAAGAGGTTAGGATGTGTCCCGTTTTTACGTTAAGAAATTCGGTGGGTAGCCGGAGGCGTGCCTCTTTCTTCTGGTAATTACCAGTGTGATATATGTTTATTTGGTCGATGTTTTCTTGTATACGCTCAGTGTATCATTGAAGTAAATTATTGTTATGGATACAAAAAATGTTTAAAAATATATAGACAATTGTTATTATTTGAAACTTCTGTCATTAAAGTTGTTATACAAAAATCTGTATTTTAGCTGATATCTTCAAAGTAGATCAATATATTACATTTGGCGACGAGTTATTGGTATTTTGGGCAAGGCGCTCTGTCACTGTGAAAACTTTTAAGAGTCATGAAGGGAGAAACAAGTCAAGTTTTAAGAGGTACAATTGGATCCCTTTCAGAGTATAGATTGAATGAAGACTGGTCTACTTATGAAGAACGAATGGAACAATATTTTCTTGCCAATTATGTTGAAAAAACTAAGAAAGTTGCTGTTTTACTAACTTTAATTGGTGAGCAGGCGTACAAAATATTAAGAGATCTTTGTGATCCAGTGTTACCGAAAGATAAATCATTCGAAAATCTATGTGCAATTTTGAGAAGTCAATTTTCTACAAGAGTCTCTGTATTCAAAGAAAGGATAGCATTCTACGAGTTGAAACAATCAGAAAATGAATCAGTTGGCCAATGGTATGCTAGACTAAAGAATAAGGCGATCAAGTGTAAATTTGGAAATTCATTGCAATATGTCCTTAAGGATAGATTCATTTCTGGTATGAAGAAAGGAAGAATCATCGATAGAATTTGTGAAGAAGAACATACTTCAACTTTAGAGGCAATAGTGGAACTAGCATTGAAGAAGGAATCAACAATAGCTACATCTTCCTGTTCCCAATCTTCTATTTCTCAATTGAATAGAATCGGCACGTTGCAAGGCAGATCACAAGTGCGGCAAGAAAAGGTACCAAGTCATAGTTCGACTGAAAGAAGAAACGTGGGTTTCGAAAAGAGAAAAAGTCAAGACAAAGGAACAGTCAAAGAGGAAAGTATGGGTCTCACTTGTAAAAGATGTGGTATGGGTAATCACAATTTCGCGAAATGTCGTTATAAAACATATTCATGTAAAATTTGTAAGAAAATTGGACATTTAGCTAGGGTCTGTAATTTCAATAATCATTTCGTTGACATCAAAGATTGTGACGAATCACAACTGTCAGAATTCATGGAAATGTATTATTTTAATACAGGATGTTTTATAAAACCAGTCATGATTGAAGTGTTACTCAATGATATACCTTTGCTGTTTGAACTTGATTCCGGTTCAGGAATTTCAATTCTTCCTGAAAGCATTTTCAATGAAAATTTTTCTAATATCTCTACTTTACAGCAAACTTCTGTTCGACTTAGAACCTATGATGGTAGCGTTATTATTCCAGAAGGGGAAATTTTTCTTGAAGCAAAGTTTAATGGAATTTGTCAAGAAAAATGTAGATTCATAGTGGTAAAAAAAGGTTCTACATGTCTGCTTGGAAGAGATTTGATGAATGTTTTCAATCTTAAAATTGGTGGAATGGAAGAAGTGCACAAAATTGAATCAGATGGTTTAGATGTCTTATTGAAAAGGTATAATGAGTTATTTAAGGATGAATTAGGATTGTATAAATTTGAAAAGGCTGAATTGAAAGTTGATGACACTGTCAAACCGATATTTTGTAAACCACGGCCGTTGCCACTGGTTTTCAAAGAAAAAGTTAATGAGGAACTGGACGAGTTGGAAAAGAAAGGGGTGATTTCTTTAATTGAGGATTCAAAATGTGGAACACCTTTAGTACCTGTTCCTAAAGAAAATGGTAAAATCAGATTATGTGCTGATTATAAAATAACTATCAATAAATATGTACAGGATGTTAAACATCCACTTCCTAGAATTGAAGAAATTTTTGCTGCTTTGCAAGGGGGAGAACGTTTTACAAAATTGGACTTTTCCAATGCGTATAACCAGCTTGAATTAACCGAAAATACAAACAAATTGTTAAGCTGGAGTACACATAAAGGTATTTATCAGATGAATCGGTTACCTTTTGGTACAAAACCGGCATGTTCAATATTTCAAAAAATAGTTGAAAAAGTATTGCAGGGAGCAAAGGGAGCAATAACTTTTCTAGATGACATAGTTGTCACAGGAGAAACTAGGCAAACTCATTTAAAAAATTTAGAGGAAGTATTTGAAAGACTTTCTAAGGCAGGTTTTAGGTTGAATTTAAAAAAAATTAATTTTTTTCAGGAGAGGATTAAATATTTGGGCCATTTGATAGATAAAGATGGACTTCATAAAGATCCAGAAAAAATTAAAGCTATGGTAGAGGTTCAAAGACCTAAAAATATAACTGAAATTAAATCTTTCATAGGTATGATAAACTATTATGGAAAATTCATAAAAAATCTATCATCTATTTTAGAACCTTTGTATAGATTATTAAGAACAAATAGCTCATTTACATGGTCAAATGATTGCGAACAAGCATTTATAAAATCTAAAGATGCTGTATCTTCTGAACAGAGTTTAGCTCATTTTGATCCTTCTGTTCCAATGAAGTTAGTTTGTGATGCGTCAAAAGTGGGTAATTGTTCAGTTTTATTACATACATATCCAAATGGTATTGAAAAACCCATTAGTTTTGCATCTCGTGTTTTGAATAAAAGTGAAATGAATTACTCTGTAATACATAAAGAAGTACTTGCAAATTTTTTGGGGAGTACGTAAATTCTATCAATATTTGATGGGAAATAAAATCATTTTGTGCTCAGACCATAAGCCATTGAAAGCTTTATATGGGGAGACAAAGGGAATTCCTCAAATGGCAGCTGGGAGGCTGCAAAGGTGGGCTATTTTTCTCAGTGGGTTTGATTATACTTTTCAACATATAAGAGGTTCTGATAATGGTGGAGCAGATGGCTTATCAAGATTTCCAATTAAAAATGCTGCGGATTCACCTGAAACTGAATTTGATTATTTTAATTTTTTGATTGAAGAAAAATTACCTATAGATTCTGATTATATCAGACGAGAGACTAGTAAAGATAATATTTTGGGGAAAGTGTATTTATATTGTAGAGATGGCTGGCCAGAAGTAGTTTCAGATGAGTTGAAACCATTTTTCAGAAGAGGTTTGGAAATAAGTATTAATAACAATATGCTCATGTGGGGATACAGGGTGTTAATACCTGCAATTTTTAGAAAACAACTTCTGGATGAAATACATGGTGCTCATAATGGAATAGTTAAAATGAAATCACTTGCTAGACAATATTTTTGGTGGCCGAATTTGGATAAAGAAATAGAAGAATATGTAAAAAGTTGTAATTCCTGTATGATGTTTGCTAAAACACCTAATAAAGTGCCTTTATTGAAATTCGATGAAGGTAGACATGTATTCGATAGAATACATATTGATTTTTTGGGTCCTTTTAAAGGCAAAACTTTTCTTCTAATAACTGATTCTTATTCAAAATGGCCAGAAGTATATGACATGAAAAAAATTTATTCTACTAGCACAATCATTAAACTTCGGGATTGTTTTTCACGATATGGGCTACCTAATACAATTATATCGGATAACGGAACTTCTTTGGTATCTGAGGAGTTCGAAAAATTTTGTAAAAATAATGGTATTTTGCATGTTACTTCACCTCCTTATCATCCTGCAACGAATGGAGCAGCTGAAAACAGTGTTCGACCATTTAAAAATGGTATAAATAGGCTTCTTCAAGACCATAACAACAGTTCACATGATTTTTCAACTTTAATCAGTAAATATTTATTCTCTTATCGCAATACTCCTCATTGTGTAACGGGAGAAACTCCTTCAAAGTTGATGTTTTCTCATAAAGTAAAGACACGCCTTGATTTTTTAACTCGCCCAGTTGCTAAGAAAGCTAGAGAAAGACAAATCAAGTATCACAAGGGAAATAGAAGTGTGAATTTTGAAGAGGGAGAAGAAGTGTATGTGAGAAAGTATAGGAATGGAAGTTCATATTGGACAAGAGCAGTAGTTAAAACGAGATTAGGTAGGCAAAATTATGTTTGCATACCAGTGGATGACGATAGATTGGAATGGAGAAGGCATGCTAATCAAATGGTGAAATTGAGACAATTTTTCAGTGATTTTGAGAGAAAGAATGGTAATGATGTAGAGTCAGATATATCTAGTAGGTCAGAAGACAGCAAAAGAGATGAAAATAATGTGGAACACACAGTGTTACCTTCAATTTCTAATGAAAATACTCTACAGGAAGAAGTTTCAGTCAATACATCTAATGTTGCACTTCCATCACTAGGTATAATTAAGGGACGACCTTGTAGACAGATAAAACCACCTGAACGTTTGAATATATAAAAAAAATTGTGTGTAATGAACAATCTTAAGGGCGAAGGTGTGATATATGTTTACTTATTTGGTCGATGTTTTCTTGTATACGCTCAGTGTATCATTGAAGTAAATTATTGTTATGGATACAAAAAATGTTTAAAAATATATAGACAATTGTTATTATTTGAAACTTCTGTCATTAAAGTTGTTATACAAAAATCTGTATTTTAACTGATATCTTCAAAGTAGATCAATATATTACAACCAGCAACTTGGATAGGTAGCTAGATTAGTTAGGTTAATTAGGTTGAGGTGTCCCCTGTCTGAGGAAAGAAGCACACCGGAGGCATTTGTAGACACTATTGCACGTTTTTTCAAAAAAAAATATCGTCTAGGCAATTCCGCAGAAAATTTTCAAGGGATTAATCGATTTTGGTGTTTCTGGAATCATCTGAGAAATTTTCAGCTACATCGCTTTGGTGACCATATTGTGAAATTTTTCCCAAAGATTTCTGAAATAATATTGGCAACGTCGCAAAATTAGCTTTGCCGTTACGAGAAAGCTGTCATTTGAAATGACAGCTTTCTCATTAGACAAACAAAATGAATGCTTATGTCAATTCAATTCAGTCTATTGACTAATGACCAGTTCTTTACTTTTTTAATCTTTAGTACCTATTACTTTACTCATACTACAGCTGTATGAATAAAAGGATTTTAGGCTCAACACAGTGCGTTTTGCAAACGAATACTATGTCCAACAGATTGTATTTGTGTATTTTGATAGCAAGTACCTACCGACAAATATTTTTCTCAAAAAAAATGTGAAAAAGGTCTTTCCGCGGAAAAATGTCAATGAATATTGCATTTTGGTCATGTTTTAAGAAATCTGTGAAAATTTCGTCGAAATCCTGATTTTACCCATATTCCATACTTTTTCCTCACGAGGTTTCCAAATTTCTTCGAGAAAAGGGTGGGGGGAGGGCGTGCACCCCTACCTAATTTTTTTCGATGTAATTTTTGACCTCCAAATCCGTCCAGAAAACTTCCAAAACCCTACTCGTTCTCTATCTAGTTTTTGGGGGACAGGGGGGACATGTAAAATTTCAATTTCATAGGATAAAAGAAAGTGCAAGATCTGTAAGTACCCATCTATCTCTCTCTCACACACACACACACATCTGCAGGAAACTGATTTCAAAATATTTTTATTCTTTATGATGATTTGAAATTAATCACAGCACTCTAGAACGGACGTGATATTCTTTTCCTTATCGAGCTACAACTCGGAATTGGTGTTAATTTCGTGTCACAACTTGGAATTTGTGTTAATTTCAAATTAAAACTCGAAATTAGCTAAATTACTTTCCCAAAAGCAAATCTGAAAATGTTTTTACAACAAGAAAAATAAAACTGAGATTTATATTCAAAATGGCGTCATTGGCTCTAGAACACTTTCGTACTTTTCAAATGCATCTTATGAACCACACTAAATTAGGTATTTTCAGATTTCTGACCTGAATCCTGAGGACATTTGAGTATTGCTTTGTCGTAATGATGCTGAGCTTCCTTGAATTGCTGTTTACCAAAGCATTCATTTCCTAAACGTTTCTTCTCAAGAGCGGACATAAAATCTTTAGCGTCCCCTTGGGATAGATCCAAATTCCTTTCGATAAGCTTTTCGTAACCTTCTTTCAGTCTTGTTTCTTCGTTCGGAGCTGAGTGGGTTTCAACTTCAGATATTACACTTTTGGCTTGGGCCATTATCTCATGAAAACACTTTAGCAAACTCACTTGAAGAAAATTTGTTACCAAAACTGGCAAAAAACAAGCTCGATAAGTGAGATAGAAAAAGCAAGATGGAGAGACAAAATCAAGGTCAAAACTAGCTGAACTGCTCATTCGATCCTTGTTGTGATTGGCCGATGAGTTATTAGGGTTTGTTTTATATATGTCTTGCATTTATGAAGATGTAAACCAAATACCAGATCGAAGAGGTGTCCTTTGATTCCTTATTACCAAAAATTTGCAGACATATTTTGCCTTTATTAAATTTATGAAATACATATGTACATGCGCATATATGAAAATGTTACTTCAAGTCAACACTAACAGTTTTGCGCAAGCAATTTCCATTGTGATTGGTTGGTGCTTTTCACAGACCTCGTAGTCTGACATAAAGGAGATGTTTGATTTCATTAGCATTGCCGAACATTGCTCATCGTATGTATTTATAGACATTCGTACAAACATACATAAGGACCTCAAAGTCAATACTTGAAGGAATGCGCATGCTTTCTTTATTGTGATTAGTTACCGAAATTGGCAAAACACAAACTCAACAAGTGAGATAGGAAAAGCGGGATGGAGAGACAAAATCAAGGTCACTACTAGTTGAACTGCTCATGCGTTCCTTGTTGTGGTTGGCCGATGAGTTATCATTGCGCTTTATTGACCATTCACAATATTTTTTTATTCACAGCTGAATCATTTTCAATATGATTGCAGCCTTCATTAAACTCATGAAATGCATACATGCGCAGATAGAAAAATGTTACTCAAGGTCAACATTAACAGTTTTGCGCAAGCACTTCATCGCCTTGTGATTGGTTGGTGCTTTTCACAGACCTCGTCGTCTGATATAAGATGTTTGATTCCAGTACTGCCTAACATTGCTCATGGTATGTATTAGAAGATCTTCGTACATACATACAGAAGGGCATCAAAGCCAATAATTATTGAAGGACTGCGTATGCATACTTGGTTGTGATTGGTTGATACTCTTTGAATATATTATTTGGGGTTGAGGGGGAAGGGGGTGTTATTCAGTTAACCATAGGTATGATGAAAAAAGTAAGTTCCATCAACAATGAGAAAATTATTAGATTTCCAAAATGATATGTGTAAACTATTTTAGTTGAAAACAGAAACATTTTTACAGAAAAACAAAAATTGAGGCACATGAAAATACACGCATATATTGTAGATAACAAAAACAAGCGAGTCAGTAAATACGCATCATAATCATCAATAGTGCGGGATCCAATAAAATATTTTCAGTTACCCCTTCTTGTGTGTTTTTCAAAAAATTAAACTCGTATAAATTGGTCAGATGGACCATTCTTAGCATTTGGATTGAATGTGAAATTTCCTACCTGAATCCTGGGGACAGAACAGTATTCCTTTGTCATAATGTAGATTAGCCTCCTTATATTTCTTTTTGCCTAAATGATCATTTCCAATATATCTTTCATCAATAGCAATCGTTAAGTTTTTCTTATTTCCTTCTAGTAAAAACAAATTCCGCTTGGTTCGTTTTCCGTAAGTTTCTCTGAATTTTGTCTCTTCCTCTGGAGTTGACTTGATTTTTTTACTTTCGATCAATTCACTTTGGGTTTTTGCCATTTTTACGTTTTTTAACTAATTTACCGAGATTTGATATTAAGAAATTCACTATAACCTAACCCAGACAGTTACTGGCGTTCAAAAATGTACATGACATTGATTAAAATGTGGAAACGAAGATAGACAGATAAGTTCTCAGCTGACAGCAATGCGCATGCGTTATTTCATGTGATATTGGTTCACCAACTAATTTCAATAATTACGCAGGTAAAAGGTAAGTTGAACATCAAACTCATTGTAAGTGTAGGTACACATCGCACATGTTCTTCAAAAGTGTCACAAGTCAAAAAACTGAGATTTTGTGTTAATATAATGAAAATGTCCGATGAACACTTTTCCACCCATGCCTAAATAGTGTATTAAATTACCTTCAAAGAGAACTTTTTATAATTTAAAGTTATCGTCAATACTGTAAAATATGTGAAAGCATTATCATTATAGACAACAGTTTTCTGCGGTTTCTGAAAAATGATCTAAGTCGAGTTTTGTCACTTTTGATGTACATGTGCGACGTGTCAAATATATTGATTTCTATATATTCCATTATAATGTTTTTTGAAGAAGTACGCACATTGGAAAATACTTCAACACTGCGCAGTGCACAGGTCAATATGATATCCTTGGAAGCAATGATATTTCGTAATATTAATTTTTTGCGTTTTTACGAAGTTAGTAACCCATACTTCTGGTAGTTATTGCTATTACTACAAATTGATTTAAATATCCGTTGAATAAAATAAGTTTATTTGCGAAGGCGAATGGTGGCAAAAGTGTAAATAACCAGTAGAAATCACTCAGTTCTAACGGAACTGTCATGTTGGATATCATCATTATGATGCTGCGCAGTAAAACGAAATATTTTTGATAATCTCAAATTGATAGTGATTAACATGGGGTAGAGAAATTCCGAATTGACGTATCAATAATGGATACTTACACCAGGTTTGCACAGTGATTTTGGGACAAAATTTTCAACTCCGATTTGCAATTCTCCATAGAAAAAGTTTCGAAAATTGAACTGATGATAAAGCATAATGGTAAAAAATATATGTTCAGTGTACTACACAACTGTTTCTTGTTGTGATTAGTTGATACATTTCTACAGAAGTTTTATGTACCTTTGCTTGTACCTTGCACCAAAAATAATAAATAACAAGGGTACCGCCGCCATCACTTATGATCTAAAATAGTACTTGGTTGAGCTACTCATGCGCATTCCTGATATCAACAACCTATTCATTTGACCTTTTTCTCACAACCAACCCTGGTACATACAATGATGAAGTTTGTGCTCCAGTTGGGAAGGAAAACTTACCTAAAGGATTTTTCTTAAATTTCACATTTTTGTTCAAAAAACTTCAGTGAACAAAGTGAAATTATTGGGCATCGTTCTGGATGAATGTTTGAATTTGAACGTGCCTGTAGAGAATTTCAGCCCCAGAAACCACTCAACTATTTTCAATGTACCAGTAGTTGTCCATGTGCCTTTCCAAAAAAATTCAGAATAGGGTAGACTATATTTAGGTCGTACCATATTGGTATCTCGAGAACAACGAATTATATAAAGTTGGACAAAAAAAAGTTCCGTATTTCAGGAAACACTCAAACGATGTCTGAAAATAAAAGCATCACAATTTTCAAAATATTTGAAAAAATTAAATAAAATGGTCGTTTTCCTATCTTTGTGTTAGTGCCTCCATTTTACGAAATAATAAACTGTGATACAGGAACTTTTTCTTTGATTTTGTCCACTTTAATTGTCAGTGAAATTTTATTTCTGCTAGGGCCACACCCAACTTCATTATTTTAATTACAGATCTGTATTTTCTGAAAGAATTTTTAGTAGTCCTCGTTTTCCTGAATTTCTACAATTTTCTTTGGCTGAACCTATAATGGGCATTCTGAGCAGAAACGTTGAAAAAATAGGAGGTGTGGTCCATAGTTGAATTCAGGAAAGCGAGAGCTACTTACTAAACTTCATTCAGAAAAATGTAGGACTTTCTATGAAGAAATTGAGTTGAAGCTAGCTCTCGAAGAACGAAACGTTGTTTTATGAACTGAGGGGGTTCACATCGAAGGAAACATAAAGCAGGAGGGAAATTGCTCGAAAACCTTTTTTCATTTCTCAAATTGGCGGCGGTAGCACAAAACGATTTGTGGTATTTCTGAGTTTAGGACAATTTAACCAACTTTCTATCATTCACCGTTTTCGAGATACCAATCTGTGCATACAAAAAACGGCATCTATATTCGAATTGTGTATTTATGTTTATAATAATGAATGTACTTTCGATTTGAGGAGAAATTAATATCTGGTGAATATAAGCCTCAAAAATTGGAAAGACAAATGGAAAACAATAAATATATTTTCAGATCGTCAAGTAGCACTGAAGCTAGGGAAGACGCAGTCCTTACCTTCTAACGTGTGAAGCCGTGCACAGGAGCGGCTCGCTGGATTTCGAACCCACGCACCTGCCGATTATTGGGTTACGAAGCGAACGCTCTTTACCCACAGTGGCGGCGATAAGGATTCGCCTCCCCCCCGCCAAATTTTGTTAGGATATTCAAACATGTGGAGCTCTGTCCCCCCCGCACGGCGGGCTCTACGGGCCCCTTATCGCCGCCACGGTTTGTACCCAAGTGCTACAACCGCTTGTTCAAAGTAGTTGGTTGCAATCATTTACCTTCACCTGAACTCTGCTTCTGCCGATGTACTACTATTAATTTATCCAATTTCTCTACAGTTGTCCGATTTGTTTATACTTGCCCAATTTGTCTATACCATATCTGCCATATACCATATTTGCACTTATTTGATTTTCTAACCAATTTACCAATGCTCGCCAACGCCGAGAATTTGGGATTTTGTAGAATTGGCAAGAGGTATGATTTTGCACACTGAGGTAGTTGGTTATCCATATACGATCAAAACATAAAAGTATAATAAACCAATGGCAAATAAAAATACATACTTTACCGTTCTATAACCAAACTCGGAAGATAAAATTTTGATCCTAATTTAAATTCAGAATTCGGAATATTTCTAATATTGGTAGCTCTGACTTTGGACGTAAATACGGGCGGTGTTGCATCCTGCATATGATAATCAACTAACTCTACATGTATTAGATCACAAACAAGAATTGTTTTGCTCCTGTGATGTTTTTTTTCGATTACAGAATTGAATCTGTTTCGTTGTCTTTTTATATCGAAAAATGAGAAATATAACTTTCTATGTTTTTATAACATTTCTATTTCATTTGTAACTAACGTTGATGCAAACGAATACTATAAACCGAGTTAATGAATAAATATCCTTAAATAGCCTTAAATCTATCCGAGGCCTGTCATTGCCGACTAAAGTTCATTAATGACTTTTACCTGGACCCTGTTTACGTGCGACAAAGTGGGTAAGCTGCGTTAAAAACCGGTGAATAGACCACAAATCCACAATGTTTATATGTAGGAACTCTGGGAGAACAGATACTATTGCGAGATTCTTTAGAAAGAGCAATGTAGGAGCAGCATTCAGGCCGTATGTCAGGATATCTAATTTCCTGTTCAATGCCAAAGATAGAATGGCCAAAATAGAAAAATCTGATTACTCACTGATTCATTTCAATTCAAATAGAAAACGAGAAGCTAGGCAATAGGTATATCAATTATTCCTACAAATTGTTTGGTAGGTGGATATCTATGTTGGTGGTTAACCCATTTAAGAAATACAAGGACTAATATTATCAGACGAAATGTCTCATGTTCCCATTAGTAATTGAAATTAATATGAATCTAAAATTCAATTCTTATGGTAAGATTATAATTTTTTATATTCTTCCACCAGTTATTATTTTATCAAGTAGGTGACGAAGGTATCTACATGATGCCAGAGATGTAGGAACAATAGTATTGTCTTGAATTGGGGTTTATTCACGACTAACTAGGTAAATACTGTTTGTTTGAAAGTGGTTGACAATGTTTCACTTTGAGTAAGGTTATTCTGGACACATACACATGATAACGACTGTAGATTTTAACAGTTGAAACGTCGTGATTAAAAATTGCACAGAATTGAATTTTTATTTGTTCTTTTTTAGACAATGAAAGTCCAGAATAACCTTACTCATAGGTAGATACTGATCATTTATAGATTTAAAACACTTTAGAAAAATATAAAAAAAAAACATTTATTTTACTAGGTACAAATATGAGATTGAGACGTTCGAAATTAATGAAGGAAATAATGAATTAAAGAATCTTTCCTGAACAAGTTATTGATTGAATAAATTATTTTAAAAAGATCTATACTTACAATACATATTGGCATTTACATTTAAGGAACATTTTCCATCTATCTAATATCGAATCTTCCAAACTCCCCCCATAGCCCTCACTAGCTGTGGGCACGCCAAAACTCTAAACTCGACTCCTAGATCGAACTATCTGTGGCCTTTTTGAAAACTCTTGTTTATGTTCTGTTGAGGACAAGTTGTGTTTCAAATTAAAATATCTTCGCTCACGTACTGAATTGTAAAAGGTAAAAAGGTTACGCACGTATTGAATGACAATAAAATATTTTAATGTACAGGATGCTCCATATATTTTTGACAATACCCCCCCCCCCCGTTCAAAATCGCACGCGTCGAGCGATTATATTAAAACCAACTGACTCGATACAGGTTTACAAAAACTATGAAATTAATACTACGTAAATATAAATATACAAATAAATATGCGCAGAAGACGTCTGCTTGCACCATCTCCATTTAATTTCTTCTCCCCCTTGCTGCCTCTTCCATCTTTGATTGGCTCATTTCGTTTCCATTCAATAGCTTGTACCATGATTCATCGTTGCCTGGATACAATGGGATTAGCGTAGACATACTCTTCTGGTTTATTCAGGCTTGGGTTGGCTTGGCTGGACCAGGTATGGTATGACCCAAACATACTGGACAACTTGTATTTGGCACGGATCTGCCTGCCGGGACTTGACATGGCTTCAGTGGACTTGGCATGGCTTGGTCCGGTTGGACTCTATTTTGGCTCTGCTTCCCTGTATTTGGCACGTATCTGCCTGCGAGGACTTGGCATGGCTTGGTCCGCGTGAACTTCATTTTGTCTCTGCTTTCCTGTGTTTGGCATGTATCTGGCTGGACTGGTCATTGGCACTGCTTGGTCCGGTTGGACTCCGTTTTGGCTCAGCTTTACTATACAACACGGAGCTTGGCATGGTAGGATTTGGCTTGACTCTGCTTAATTGAATGTGAACAGACTGAACACGACATAGCTGTGGAAACTGTGGCTTCATCACGATTTACTCGGGGATTATCTTGGAGTGGTACAAGGTTGAAGACTCTTCCACGTTCCTTACAGGAGGTACAGTTCCTATAATACAAAAATCAAAGTTTAGGTAAACATACTGCTATCATCTAATTTTACAACAAATACCGTGCCCCAAAATATATCAAATACCAATCAGCCTTATTCTCATTACAAAATTATGATATAAGTACATGCCAGCAATACAGTTTCAAAATACTTTTCAAATTATCCGATATTAATATATACTAATTATAATATAATCATACTTTCATTTTTGAAGTATCATAATTGTCACATTTTTCATTCATCCATTGTCATTCTCTTTCATTTACAAAAAATAAAAATCACCTTCTCTCACATTCCGAGGCTAATTTTGTGATTTGATACCCTGAAATTCTTTGCCTAGGATTAGATATAGAATATCACAAAACAATTTCACACTCGCTTTCCACATTACATTCAACAATTTCCATTAAATTATGTTCGACCTCATTCATTACTCATTAAAACACTGCACAGTTTTATAATCAGGCAGTTTCATACTTCACCCTTTAATTTATATCAACACGTCGGCCATTGCCTACACCCTTATGCCGTTCTCCTACGAACTCTTCTTTTCCTATAAGTTCCAAATCGTCAAAAAGAACGATTGTGTACACACACAGCTTTCAATCTACATGAATCACATCTGTTTTCGCATTTTTTGTAGATCCTAGTTTTACTCTATAAGTAATTGGATTCAACTTCTCTCATCATATGTATTCCGTATTCCTACAAAATGAAATAAATCATCACAATACGCTCACTCTACGACTTCCAATCGCGATTTCATTGTCAAATTCTCTGACAAAACCGTGTATTTAGAATACCTACACCAAGGATTCAACAAATTCTTTTCTCATAAGCTTACTCAATACGACTTCCAATTGCGGTTTCATTGTCAAATTCTCTGACACAACCGTGTATGCAGAATACACCAAGGATTCTACAAATTCCTTTTTCATTATTCTGACAAATCGTTTACTGCACCTATTGGGTAAACGCCACAATAATAATGCATCTGTCCAAGCATTCTCTGAAGCTCATCTCTTGTGATTCTTCAAAAAAATCCCAAGAGCAATTAGGTATTCCTGGCGCTACGAACTCTGGAAATTCTTCTTTTCTTGCTTCTGTGAACGTCTGCTAGGAGCCAGGGGAAAGCTGAAGATTCAATGTAAAGTAGTACCTATTAAATTTGTAACTACACGTAATTACTCTCATAAACCGTATACCCAACTTTACAAAAATTATTCTTTTAAAAATCAATAGGGAACAACAATAGAATACAATTAATTTTCCTGAAAGTAAATCGTTATAACCTTACATCAATAGCATTTATTCACTCTTCATAAAATTCTCTGGATTTTATTGCGTACGAAATGGCGTACTTTTTTCAAATTGTATTTTTATTGAGAAATGCTATTGTTGTTGTTGGGAGAGATTCATTCAAAAACAAAACATATGGATCAGCAATTCCTACCTAGTTGAACCGGATCTAGGTCAAGTTCAAAGTCTATGAACTTCAAGGTTAACAACTATATTGAGTTGATTGTACCACTATTCAAATATATAACAAAATAAAAATTGGTTCATTATGAAGAATGAATCCACAAACTAAACCACGGCAGCCTCCAACACTTGTCGTGAATTGGGGTTTATTCACGACTAACTAGGTAGAAAGATACTGATAATTTATAGATTTAAAAAACTTTAGAAAAATATAAAAAAAAACATTTATTTCACTAGGTACAAATATGAGATTAAGACGTTCGAAATTAATGAAGGAAATAATGAATTAAATAATTAATGAATCTCTCCTGAACTAGTTATTGATTGAATAAATTATACTTACAATACATATTGGCATTTACATTTAAGGAATATTTTCCATCTATCTAATATCGAATATTCCAAACTCCCCCCATAGCCCTCACTAGCTGTGGGCACGCCAAAACTCTAAACTCGACTACTAGATCAAACTATCAGTGGCCTTTTTGAAAACTCTTGTTTATGTTTTGTTGAGGACAAGTTGTGTTTCAAAATAAAATATCTTCGCTCACATACTGAATTGTAAAAGGTACAGGTACAGGATGTTCCATATATGTTTGACAGAATCTAGCAGTTCTGATTCCAGTCAATCAGAAATCGGATATTATTGAAATGATTGCTGAAATAGTATGAATTGTTTTCAGAACTATCATCTCTTATGATAGATGAAGTGATAACTAATGAGGAAACATAATATATTGTAAAAGTACCTATAATTACTCACTATCACTATACAGTGCAGCTTTTTTTTATCTCCCATTCCCTGTTAACTTTTGAAGGGATTGACGTACAAACATGAAACAAAAAACATTTTGAATGGTATCACCGATACTAGTTTTTGGAATAAAAGACATCGTGATTGCTTGATAGAGGGGGCATGCACATCAATTTAAAAAATTGAAATGTCATAGGGGACCAAGTAAGAATTCAATTTTCTATTCAACCATCTACATTTTTTCGAATTTCGTTAATATTTCTTTTGCCATATGCAACTCAGAGGTATCCTTACTTCGATAAATTTCAACGGTTTGATGTGGAAGAATAGAACAAAAATATTTTGAGTGGTATTAAGGATACTACATTTTGAGAGAAGATACATTTCAATTACTCGATAGATGGCGCTGGGGCAATCAACTTGAAAATTTCGAAAGGCAAAAAGATTGACCCTCCAAGCCATTTGAAATTTTTAATTGATGTGCCTTCCCACCCACCTTATCGGGCAACCTTACCTTATCGAAGGCACCCTTCACGTCGAAGAAGACTCCGAGAGCCCATTCTTCGAAATGGAGTGCCTTTTCTGCTATGTCCTGAGTCACCCTCCAGTTCCTTATATAGTCTTCTATTTCAAAAATTAGTATCGGTGACAGCAATCAAAATGGTTTTTGTTCCATATATGTACGTCAAACCATTCAAAAGGTATAGCGGGGGCCTGAAAAAAAGCTTATAATCAATGATTATAGATACTTGTTAGCTGTACTTTCGTGAATCATTAACAATTTTATGGTTGCGACTTACCATCAGCTATCTTCAAACTAGATCAATATTGTACGTCACAGTTTTGCATTTCGAAACATTAGAAATCACTCTATTTTGAAAATAGAACAGACTGGAATGTCATTGATCGTCATTCTGGAAAGTAAAAACATTGTACTAGATAGTTAAAAACTTTATTTATGGAAATTATTCTGAAGGGAACTTCTCTATTCTTTAGAGGTCTCACAATAACTAGCCATGGTAGTGAAAACTCATAAATGGAGATCTATATACGTCTAATTGGTCACTGTGGGTTTTAAAATTTAGAATTTCATTCAGTTCGTTTATTTTCAAAGCTTTCATCAAGTTCATCCCTCTTCCTTTATTGCACGTTTGTAGTATTTTCTAGATACCTTTATCTATTTTGTTCTTTGGCGTGTGTTGAAGTTCAGTGGAAAAATCAGGTGGGATCGGACCAGCAGATAAACGTTGAGAATAAATAGTAGTTTTCCGCTTTGCCACACTGGTATTGTCATTTCTAGATGCGCATTCCGATAAACAAATTACCTCCATCAGTAGGAATACTATACTAACACTAAGTCATCAACCAGTCGTATTTATATCAATTACTTTGTTACTATTGATCAATATTAAAGTGGAACGTGGGTGTCATCGAACCTGATCGGTTTGGTCAGATACGACCCACCCATACCGATATATTATGTAATTATCTCTTCATAGGTATCAGCTGAAATAGTTGATTTAATAGACCATAATCATTATTGAGCAGGGGCTTATTTGAACCGTTCTTGTAAATAGCAATTCTCTCATAAAAATCTAATTTCCTGTAGTTATCAACTCGTTTTACTAATTCAACGCGGAAACGAGTATTCCCTACTAATGAAGATAACTTGGTAATCGAAATAATAGAAGTAATAATGATAATGAAGTACTTTTACGTCTGCAGTAAAATTAAATTCTAAAATAAGTAAAACTACTTCATTATTTATATTAACTTGGCTGAGTCATACTATACTTGAAATTTCAGATGTGAAGTCGGTCGACAATCGTATATGTGATTGACACCAGCTGATATATCAATATGATTTCATTGGGTGTGTATGCGAGAATGTTTCCATATTTCCATTTAATCCTCATCATCATCTCATACTAACAAAGAGCTGAATTTGGAGTGTGAATCGCCGGTTTTTGAATGAGGTTCAATATCGTAGCAGACTAACGCACATTGCCGGAGACAATGAGACCCGCGTTCGTATCCCGGTTGATCCACATTTTTTTATTTCAGTTCTTAGTTTAATTTTCTCGTCTGATATGCCATAAACTTATTTTCGAATTTAATAATAATAATAATCATTATTTACTTCCAAAATAAAGGGTTTATCTTATTGATTTCATTAATTTCAGGTGGAAATTCATTATCATATTTTATGAAATAAAAATCACATGAATGTGTGTCCTAACTTGATTCGTTTCCGAGTACCGGGGTGACAAAGTTTTTGGAAAAATATCTGTTTTTTAATTGTTAAAATTTGTTTTTTCTGTTAATCAGCTATCGTCCCCTCACGAACGGCTGCCCTCAGAAGTCGAAACTTGTGCTAGCTAAAGATTAACGAGGTCTTACCTTTTTTCGTGCAATTCCTAGCACTTTCTCGGGCCATCAGAAAAATGTCTGCAGTCGCTACGGTTTGAACCTTCGACTGGTAGCCAATGTGATAGAAACATTGTCGCTTTAACCACTCGGCTACCTGGCCCCATTAATTACTCAGAAGGCTTTTGGCCAATTTTTTATGAAACTAGGTGTGTTTATTAGAACTTTTCATGAAATTAGAATTCAAATTGTGATTCCGGTTGCGTCGCATAGGGTTATCTCTGATTGATACTTATGGTAAAAATCATTGTAAGGCACTGTTTTGCTCTAAGTTTGATATTTACATCAGATTAAGCAATTAAAAATACAACTTCTCCTAGTGCCGTAAATTTCTATTTGGTGGAGTTTAATTTATTTCTACCTGAACATTAGTTTCTGTGATAATGGGCTGGTTATTTGTTGTGTTCCTGGGCGTACTGCTGTCAATTGTTCCTAACAAAAATTAACTGTAACTTTTTGCATTACACTAAATGGAATTTCATTTAAAACTCCAATGATGCGTAACCCCCATTTCAGCGACACTGACTTTGATGCGATAAAGTTCAGCTAATCCAAAATAACGCCATAATAGGAAAGTTGGAGTTTCAAATGTTTAAACTGATAAACACACGGAACTTGAAGAAAAACAGTGACGTGTAATTATTTTTATCATAAATATCAATCAGGTAACCGACTGCGACTTATAATATGTAATCTTATACCAAATTTTTAGTAAAACTTGGACACACCGATACCTGGAAAAGAACTTTCATAAAATATGAGAATTTCCTTATATTGATCACATCATTTAACATACATCCTGTTTATAAAAGAATAAAATTCAGAACGTTAATACAGTAAAGAGGAAGCCATCAAATGCGAGATCTGTGGAGTCAACATCTCGGTGAAGCACATCATCTCAGAATGTCCCGGGCTAGAGCGACAACGAGTATCCAACGGACTATCGGATGTTCTTCAGAAAAATCTTCAAAGAAACAACATGGTTAATCTCATAAAATTTCTCAAGTCAATTGATATCCTGAACAGAATATAGTCATTGTAAACTCTGATTTGTAATGTTATGTAATTATTGTTCCATCGCTAATAACCTCTAATGGTTGATGCGATTTATTTGAAAAAAAAAAAAAAACTAAATCTGAAGCCTCAAATACAACACTAGAAATGAAAATAACATCAACAGTAATATGCATCTACTAGCAATATATAAAAGAATGAATAGTTCACATAAAGAATAAAGTTCAAAATGTGAGTAAATCAGAAATCCTATAAAATAAAAATATGAACATATTAAAATTACATATTGAAATAAACTGTATAAATGAAGTGGTAAAATTCAAAATCTAATGGGTATAAAATAGAAATATATAACACGTAAGATGTGCATCTAGGAGTGAAAATAATTGTGTGGTATAGTGGAATATTACATTTATTCTCATTGAGTAACAACACAGGCGTCCAGCATCCCATTTTCGTGCATGAACTACATATCAATAATCTAAAAGTAACAAGAACGTAATGCAATTTGAACAAATAACACAATTAATTCTAATAACTGATTATGAACAAATACTTTGAAATTTTTTAAAACATATTTCAGAGAACAAACAATCAAGACATGATTAGGATTATTTATCACTCTGGCTTGGCTCTGTTTCCATTTCTAGTGTAGATAAACTCAATTTTTTCCTGTATTCTGATCATTTCAACATCAGGCTGTGTTGTATATCTGCACTTTATCTCCAACACTATTTTGAATGATTTCAGAGAATCATCAAACTTTCCAGCTTGGAACATGTTTTCTGCGATATTGAAATGAACTGTAATGGGCTAAAAAAAAGAAATATCAATAACTTTTCAAATACTCAAATAAATAATTTGTAAAACAAATTGAATCCAATATCAAATTGGACATAAAAAAGGTCGAATTGGAGAAGAATGTGCCTTCCGAAGTCACTCCAAATTATTTCAATCCGCATACTTCGGGAAACTAAGTAATGAAGGTATACTCAGATTATTTTCAAGAACGAAGGAGTAACGAATTAAGATTGAGATTTGTTCCAATATGAAATTCAAATCAAATTGATTTCATAAAAAACTCACATTTTGAATACATGATTTAGACGCCTATTTCTATTTGAAAAAAAGCTAAAATCGGTGACGTAACCCCTCTCAAATGTTTATCAAAGAATAGACACCTGAAAGCAAAAAAAGCAAAAGTTCTGCATGTTCTAAAATCTAAAATACAATAGTCAGATATCAAATTTTCAGTCGTATACGCGGGTTGCAAAAATATGAATTTTACTCAAGAATAAAGTAGCTTTATATTTGAAAATATCTAAAATTCTTATGGAAAAAAGTTGTTCAAAATTGAAAATTTCTTTCAAATATGCAATTACGTCTATAGAAATTGAAAAATTGGGTTATGTTACTTTTTACTTTTTTTTATTTTGAATGAACATTTATCTCTTTTTATTATGTAACACATGATCACCTTTCCGTTTCTCAATGTGTTCTAACAATTTTGCAATTTAAACACATAATGAATGCATATGCATATATTGTGCAAATACGAAAATACATGATTTTTTCATGTAATTAGATGCAATTGCATATTTGAACGTAATTTTTGGTTCTGAACAACTTTTTTCCATAAGAATTTTCTATATTTTCAAATATAAAGGTACTTTACTCTTGAGTAAAATTCATATTTTTTGTCACACCGCGTATACGACTGAAAAAAATTGATATCCGATGATTGTATTTTAAATTTTAGAACATGCAGATCTTTTTATGACGTATAAGTTTTTTTCCTAAAATGAATAATAAAAAAGTTTTCCATATGGTCCCAACTTAGTGAAACAAACTGTATATATATATGTATATATATACATATATATATATATATATATATATATATATATATATATATATATATATATATATATATATATATATATATATATATATATATATATAACTTAATGATAAATGCGATGGTATAGTTTTGCCTGCAATAAACCGTTCATGAAATAGTACTGCCAGGCTTCATAGTTTGAAAATTGAAGCAAGTAAAGATACGCGAGAGAGAAATTAGAGCGTCCTCAGTCTGCGTAATAGAGGAGGACATATAACATAGCAGCTACGCGTGACTTGTCCGTTGAATGTGAGAGAGTGGGTATGCTCTTTTTACATGCGATAGATAAATACAGCATTTGTTTACTGTCTACAATCATTTTGGAGCGATTAACAATGATCTTAATTTCAGTTACAATTATTTTTTGTGCTTTAATGCACAATAGAGGACTTCGGATAAGGATGCAGTCATGCCACCACAAAACTTTTGGCTTTAAAACTACTGACATGTTTTTCGGCAACTTTTCTTCATGTCAGGGTTCCTGGCAGCCTCAGGAACCCCGTAATATGATTGAAATTGTTCATAACGACGGAAATATTGAGATTTTCGATAAAATACAAAACCCTAGGGACTTTCATTTTGTTTAGGGATTTTTCTTTCAAAATTACGCTAATTTCAAAATATAACACTTTCCTGAATTAAAAAAAAAATAGGTATTTCACTTTTCCTACTTGCCAAATAATCGATCTATAAAATATTCTGAGCTTGGTAACTTTCACAGATAAACAAACCTTATTACTTTTTTGATTAAAATGCTATCGGCCTTTTATTCAATAGCTTCACTTTGTGGTAACATCACATAACTTGTATCAGTTTTGTGGGTATACGTGTTAAATTTCAATCATTAAAAGTAAAATGGTTGAATATCATTTCTTCATTTGAACTTCTTCATGGAACAAATGTACACTGACAAAGAAATAACCCTATACTCAGTGTCGGATCAACCACGTAGCAAGCTACCAGTTAGCAAATTAGCCAGCAAGCAAATGCTACGGTCCCGCGCCTGGGGGGCCTCGCGCATGTGCGCAAAGTAAAAATAACTATCAAGTAAGATATGTTGTTTATACCACCAACCGAAAATGAATAAAGTTAGGAACGGGAATGATGACTATAGCGTGGAATGAAATTCTAGAACACTTGCAAGCGACTAACGCTTCGTTGTAGTTCTCCGATCAAGATCTCAACACGTGATACGCTCTTTATGAATCATTACAGGGCTACTTCCAAGCAATACCATCCAAATTTTCAGATATAGAGGCAAAAGCCAAAGCCCTAATTGGCTGTGAAGAATATCAACAATCGACTTTGAGAAAACGCAAGCGAAATACAAAGTACGACCATTTCAGCAACAGCTCTACTATACACTCGAAGAAGTTGTAGAACATCAAACACCTGGACGTTTTGAAATTCATGTTTTTATTGTCGGAATTTTCTGCATTAGCTAAACGCATGGAAGCTTAGCATCAAGTGACTAGTGTATTTGGAATACTTCGGCAGAAAAGATCTTAAAAAGAACTCCAATTATCGTCAATTCTTTCCTAGAGGATGTGGAAGACAGTCTGGGCAATGAACTGGTGCAGTTTGCTAAGCTGCTCAAAACAAATGTGGCTGGTGATATTGATAGCAAAAAGAAAAAGTTCATAAATTTTTAACGGAAAATTCATTTCCCAAATGTTGGAATAGTGTTTTGCATTTACTTGATTTTGATAATCACCAACTACAGCGGAGAACGTTCTTTTTCAACGTTAAGGCGTATTAAAAATGTGTTAAGGTGCACAATGGGACAAGAACGTCTAAACTATCTCACTATAATGAACATAGAAAGTGATTAACTCAGAAACATTCCAGATTGAATCACGGAAAGTCTTTTTGTGAATGTGCTGTTTTATTTTATATTCTATACTTTAATACTTAATGCAAATCAAGGGTCTCTTGTTCACATTCGCTACGGGCCCCACGATGGCTTTATCCGGCACTTCCTACACTATACAATACCTTTTTCAATAACAATAATGCAATAGCTCTAGTTTTGAATTTAGCGCCATTTTGAAAGAAAAATCCCTAAACAAAATTAAAATCCATAGGGTTTTTGTATTTCATGGAAAATCTCATTATTTCCGTCGTTATGAACAATTTCAAATATATTACGGGGTTCCTGAGGCTCCTGGAAACCCTGACATGGCCTGAGTTGCCGAAAAACGTGTCAGTAGTTTTAAAGCCAAAAGTTGTGTGGTGGCATGACTGCATCCTTGTCCGAAGTCCTCTATTCTTAAATATTCTATCGTCAAAATCAAAAACAGATTTGGTTGCATCACACAAAAATTACTTTTCATTCATTTTTATTTTACTTCTTATATATCTTAATTAATAATATAGAACACACTCTGTGACATTTAACCGACGTGTGATGCGCATATCCTATGTTATGTCCTCTTCTATTCACAGGCTTCGGACGCTCTAATTTCTGTCCCGCGTATCTTTGCTTGCTCCAATTTTCAAACCTTAAGGCCTGGCAATATTATTTCATGAACGGTTTATTGCAGGCAATACTATACCATCGCGTTTATCATTAAATTATCTATCTTCTGATATATATCTCGATTGGTTGACAGATCAATGAAGTTACCTATATTTACTTACTTGTCCGTACCTGCTTGTCAGGTAGTCATGATCAGAAATGCGTTGACAATACTACCTAGGCATAATCTTTATATTATTAACTATCGGTTGAAACACAATTCGTTCGGTTAACAAATGGATGCATCAGCACAGATAAAAAATTAAAATTAATAGAATTAAAGATAGTCATGACAACATTTCGATAGGCAAGGCATTTTAGGCGTATTTCTCTATTTATGAAATTACATACAAAATAAGTTTCATCCAGTTAACAGATGGATGACGGTCGACCTCCTTTCGTTTCCTGTACTATATTAGGTGTGTCATGAAAAGGGACCGCTTTTTATTTCGAGAGCTGAAAAATACTTTCTTATAAGTAACCAAAAGATTTGACTTGACGGTTGCTTGATTATATTTAGAATTTGAAAAAATTATTAAAGATAGTTCATAACTATACCCAATTATTACCAAAATAAATGCTCGCTATTTTGAAGCAGACTCTGTCTCACATATCAAAAAAACGCTACCAACTTCCTCAGAGCTTATAGCCGTTATTTTTGTGTCGAAGTTTTACTAACAGAAGTTTAAAAAAAAAACTTTGACAGACGGTCGCATTCGAACCGCAGAGGTTGAAAAGTTAAAAAAAAGTCATTGACTTCCACTGCAAATTTGAGCTTATAAAAAGTACCAACTCGGATTGAAGATTTGCAAAATTCCTAACAATTGATGACCACTTGTAACATTTTATAAATTAAATAGTCTTTCGAAATAAGCGCAATCAAATTGGTCAACAAACGCCGTCAACTGCTCCCCCAGCTATATATTTTTTAGAGAATATTTATTAGTGTGTTAGTAGTTGAGAAGTATACAAAAAAAACTTCAGCAGACGATCGCATTCAACGGACAGACGACCTCAATTATTGCTATCCAAATAATATGAAAGTACGCGTAAAATAATTATTTGAAACAACTTCGGGAGGATACAGTTTCTTGAGCAAAAATTTCGTTCGAAAATTGAGCCAGTACTGTTTATTTAATTTTGAACATCTCATAAAAATAAAAGCTAAAACAAACATTAAAACCTAAAAGTAAAATACACAATGAAAATCTATGTAGCAAGCAATAGAAATAAATCAATAATATTATAAATGCGAACTCGAAGTACCATTCATCTTCATCACTACTTGCTTAAAATGCGTCTTTGCAAATTTCTCACGCTATCTAGTTCAAAGCAGCCCCCTTTGGTTAGGTACACATACAAATTGAAGACCTCAGTACACCTTCATCGACGAGCAAATAAAACGATGAAAACTGTCTCTAGCTCCTGCACTATTATTAAGGCGGATTTACCGGATTCATAATGCACAATTTATTGCACATGTGTAATTTTATTGCATAATCCATGAAAGTTCAACACAGGGACTCGAAAGAAATGATTTAGCCGTTTCACAATTTGTAATTCATATTAAAATTTCATAATGTATAACCTTGAAGTTCCCAACTTTTAACTTTTGCATACTAGTTAAGTGAAAAATAAATAATTCGCCTGCGTGGACCTCAAATTTGCATTATATATATTTTACTTATAACCTCGTGTTCTGTGAATCCGTGGTTTATGTCAAGACTGTCAAGATCTTTGTTCATTCATTTATTATCAATCTTGCCAGTTTGCCTTTTTTGAATTTGAAAATGTGTTTGGAAGAGGGTTTTTTATAGAAGAAATGTAAAAAAAGGAAACATGTCTTGAATTATTCTGGTCTCCATTGTATAATGAAATTCGATAGTTACCGCTAAATAAAGTTTAATAAACACAAAAGAGAGGATAACAAATTGAAAAATGTCACTTGTCAATTACTTATGCTTATAAATTAAAGAAGTCGTTAACCACAATTTTCAGATCTTTATGCGTTAATGAAGTTCAAATATTTATGAATTACACATTAGTGAAAAATGTATCCCTTGCATCCGCTAAATCCGCCTTTAGTCTCTTAATCTGGCCAATAATTTTTCTCACCTCAGTAACCTCTTTGATATCTGCACAGAGAAGCGGTCTGCCACATGAGTCACAACATAACGGTTTACTTGAATGCGTCAAGGAAAATACAAAATTACTATTCGAAGTTTTGCAGGGAATCTTGACAACAATAAGTTCCATGTCGCCAACAGTGGGCCATTTTTCCTCACACGGAGTACATACGCATTGGAAATGATAATCATTTCTTAAAGTTTTCTGTCTTTTTTTCAAGTGGTACGAACAAGAATGTGGGTCCATAATTATTGTCGTTAACAATGTCTCCTGCGCGAATAGGCTTTATGGTCCTCACAACAACTTGTTTTAGGTCGTAGTATCTGGAACATTAAAAAAAATCAGTTATCCATATAGTTTCGCGTCCACGTTGAATAAAGAATGAATACGGTTGTGGAAGTGACTATGTGCTTGTCAATAAAGTGGACGGAAAATAATGAACAAAGGTATACAGGGTGTATCAACGATGCGTGGGTGGGCGATATCTGCATCCCTATATATTTTCATTCGCTTGAATTTCTTTGGAAGAGAGTTTCCTAAAAATATAGGGTTGTGTAGGATTTTGGAACGAATAGTACGAATTCCAAAATACTATCAGTACCTTTTACACGTTTCTCGTATCCATCTCGAAACGAGTGAAGAAGTTCCGAAGCAGTTCTTGAATAAAATAGCGCCTTATGTAAAATTTCATCGTAAAATGTGAAGGAAAAGGAAAAATACTGCCCTTTTAGAATATCTTTCCCGATTAAACACGTCGAAGAAGTCTATGATGACCCTTCTAATTGTCCTGAAGATGTTGCAATCCAGCGCTTCAGATTTAAAAGCAGAAAGGACGCCGCACGAAAACATATGGGAAATTGGCTCCATGTCAAATTTTCTGAAATTATATTATGTTATAGCGGTATGAGTTGTCAGAAAAATGTGAGAGTTTGAATGATTTTGTCGTTTCTGAGAAAGAAACTGTTTTGATAGTCGAAATAAGATAAATTCAGGATCAAAATTATTCATTGAAACTCGTTAACATGTCCAATTATAAACTTATTGATGATAGTTCATTAAGGTGTATACTGGGCATACTAAACAAATCATTCTTAGGTTCTTTTTCTAGCGCTATTCCAGAACCATCAAGTTATGTTCTGGTAAGAAATCACAGTTTCAGTCTACTCTAAGCGATATGCACGTGTTTTGTTTCTTGATGACTCTCTCCGTTAGAAATACGAATTTTAAAAATGTTTAATTATACTCCTACACTGAAAACAATTGACAAGTCGTTTTTAAAACATAAAAAAATTATTGCTACTATTGATTGGACAGAAAATGAAGATGCTTTCTGATGAATGCAAATGTTCAATGTTTTCTTTGGATGCATGGTGCATAACATTTCTTTTTAGATTATTTACGTTCTCTAAAAATGCATATCTTAGAAACGCAACAAACAATGTTGACAGAACTTCCATATATAATACCAAATATTTTCAGGATAGTCTGAGTAAAATTAGGTTCAAATTAATAAATTTTTTTTTGAGATATTCAATAAAAACTTAGTGAATTACCTTAAAAAAAATTAACGCACCCTGTATCTAAATGAAAGGTAATATTGGACAATTGAATTCATCAAACAGCTACTTCATCTTTTGTTCAATCAACAGTAACAATACATGATTTTTTGTAGTAAAAAACGACCTGTCAATCGTTTTCAGTAAAGGGGTATAATTCAAAATTTTAAAAATTCTTATTTCAAACAGAGAGTCATCAAGAAACAAAATACGTTTTCATCGCTTAGAATAGACTGAAACTATGATGTCTTACCAAAATATAACTTGTTGGTTCTGGAATAGTTCTAGAAAAAAAAACCTAAAAATCACTTTTTTGTCTATGGCCCGTATACGTACACCCTAATGTACTATCACCAATAAGATTATAAGTGAACAGGTTAACGAGTTCCGATAAAAACATTTTGATCATGACCTTTGTCTTATTTAGACTAACAAAACAGTTTTTCTGAGTCAATCCTACCAATGTTCGACGTTTTTACGAACTTTGATCGCTTATGTCTCAGAAACGACACATACAAAATCATTCAAACTCACACAATTTCCTAACTACTCATCCCACTATAACATATTGAAATTTCAGACAATATGACAAACAGCCATTTTCCTAAACATTTCCGTGCGGGGACCTTTCCAACAGAACAACCCCTCAGAATACCCCAAAATAAAAGATGGTGATGAAAAAAATCAATTGGTTAGGAAAATTTTAGATTCTCTAGTAAGGATGTTCCATGTCAATGTTCAGTGCAAATCAAATAAGCTTGAAGCTATTAAACTATACCCAGATACTTTTAATTTCAATATAGGGTAAGTGCACCAGTAACTGAACAGGTGCCAGTGAATGAACAATTTCACGTACTTATATCATCAAATATTAAGAAATTGGTTTGTTTTTGCCTAGTAAGCCCTAAACAGTTGAATACAAGTACTATTTTTGTATAAAGCTCTTTCACTGGTTTTGGATACCCACGTGACCATTATTTTTGAAGATGGTGTAATGTGAGCGTTGCCTGCAACAGTGTTGTTTGAGATGAGACGTACTAAGGTGAGCACTGATCTATCATGATCATATTAATGCTGTAGTTAGTTATTTAATTGTTGATATGGGTATTATCTATTGAATTCGATTTGTAGGGGTTTAGGAAACCTATTTTTAATGAAGAAACGTCCACGATTCTTTTCGTTGTATTAAATTTTGTGGTGTTCATTTACTGGTGTTGAATTTGTGGAAAATCCAGTGAATGAACATTTTGTTTATTCACTGGATTTATATGAAAATTTCACACCTCACTTTTAGAGAGTACCAAAACACTCGTTCTTATTTAGATGCCATGGCAACCCAAAAAATTTCCGGAAATTTTTATCCTCCTGTGTACCCTGGCCGAAATTAATAAGTGGAAATTTTTCTGTCAAATATTTGACAGGTGATAGTTTATATTTTGCTTTGATGTACAAATGGAATTGTATTTTTCATTTGAAATGAGATAATATTTCATATTTATGTATTTATTAAATATTTCGAATGTGTCTGAATATTTTCTTCACGATAATCGCAGAATTTGCAAATTCTGAAATCAAATTTCAGAAACACTTCAATACACCAGTTGTCTACATGTAAATCAAAGGCCTCGTGGCGAGTCGGTAAAGTGTCCGCCTCGTGGTCGTGTGGTCACTAGTTCAATTCCCAGTGGAGCAAGAACATTTTTACTTTTTTTTTGATTAAATTGAAAAAAATCAAATTGAAATTTTGTTAAGTGTGTTTTACATATCAATATTTTCATGCATCTTTTTTGTACTATGCATATAAATAGTTCAGGTGAACCATAGTTAGTTATTTCTTATGAATTGTTGGATATATTTTGGTGTAAAATTTTCTTACCGAATCCCCCGCGTGCTTGAATTAATTGCAGGAAATTTATCTCGTACATGTATTTTTTAAGAAAGAAAAGAAAAGAAAGAAAATCTACACTGATATGTGACTTATGGCCATCTAGGAAAAAAATAACTGGCCGCTGAATATTTTTGTCTAACAACCATGGATCAAAACAGTTTGTGATATACTCGTAAAACGTTTCCGAAATCATCCAGCCGGAGTCGGAACGTCCGATAAAATATGAATCGAGAACTGAATTGGCGATATCACGAGGTACTCGCTTAAAAGGCACCACAATCATAGGTGGTACGATGGCACCATTAGCCGAAAAATTACAAAGGACTGTCATGCTTTCCTTTTCAGGCCCACTGCTAATTGTGTAAAAGTTCTTATAACTTTTAGGTCCTAGAAGCTTTCCAGTTTTTGGACAAAACTGCATTCCTGTCTCATAGGCATTGAAAATCCTTGTAGGGTCTGTAAATATATCTTCATGCCCTTCTTCGATGAGAAACGCATTTAACTCTGAAAACCAGTTCCTTATTGATTCTTCTGTAACGGACGCCCGAGCTTTTGAAATAATTTCTGCATATTTGCAAGCTATCAACGGCCTCCTTTTCAAAAATAATTGCATCCATTTTTTGCCTGGCTTATCATCTTTGAATAGATTTTGGCGAAAATCAGCTTTCATTATTTTTTCCACCGCTGATTCCACCTCATTGGGATGCATTGGATATCCTAGCCGGGCCTTAGCAATAATCCAGTTTTCTAACTTATCCTCCTCTTCTTTGGACAAAATAGACGGTGGACCCATTTTTCGGACTAGCGGTACAAGGTGTCTAAGTTTATTGCTAAGAGTAGCCTTAGGAATGTTATATTTCTTGCACGCAGCATTCTGACTTGATACCTCTTTCTGCACTTCATCGATGGCCAGTTGCAACTGTTCCTCAGAATACCGAAATCTTACATAACTCCTTGGATGAGCCATCTAAAATGAAAAAAATGCAATGTTCATCTAACTTACGAAAACAGTACCAGTGAATGAACACCCCCGTTCATTTACTGGATATGCATCTCATATGGAGACAAAAGAAGTGAAAATATAGCAGGTGTCCCATTTAAAATTCGAAAATTATTGAAACTTCCGATGATACCGTTCAACTTCTATGACGAACCGAACCAACAGATGACTGTAATTTTCAATAGAAATTAGTTGAAAAATTGTTAAACTAAATACCTACCTATCCCAGATTATCGAAAACTATCCACACATTGGAAGTATAGTACTGCGAAACTTGTTCTCTAAAATCAAAACAAAAGAAAAAACACCGACCCCACTTAAAAGTAATGTCATGACAAGGTTGTGACTTGTGACGGCTGTTAGTTCGGACCATCATAGAGGTAAGCTGAAATGACACCCCCAGGGAGAATTCACCTACACTAAGTATTTCCAATAGACAGTGGAATCAGGCAGGGTCGGTCTCAGAAGAATGATGACTGAAAATTACCAAAAAAGTTGAAGGGAGATTTGTACGTTTGCTGTATCAGGTATCCTGCTCCGGTCTCAATGATTTTTGGGATGATTACTTTCTAATTTTTTTCCTACTGAACAAGAATGGTCCTCAAACGTCAATAAAAAAAGGACGTTCTTTTTTCAATTAAAACAATCTTATGACATTTCACGTCATTTTCACCTTCTAATGTAGATTTCAAACCGCCGAAAAAATACGGGTGTGAAGTTATCCACAACCACAAATGTACACTGAGAAAAATGTAACTTAGCTGGTAAAATTCCTCTTTCCCGCTCAAATAAAGATTTAGAGATTTCTCAATAGGTCCATGGAATAGTTTTCTTTCCATGGGATATCCCAGTCAGCAAAATGCTATCCATAGGACATCCTATGGTTATAGTTCCTAAGTGTACCCTATAACCATGGGATATCCCGAATTTTGCACATGGATATCCTATGGATATCTAAGTGGCACACTTTTCTACATCCCCAGGAGATCCCAGGGCAATCTTTTTGTACATCCATAGGATGGTATCGGGATAAGATAAAGACATCCCAGAGTGAAACTATATATAGAAATGGTGATAGTTCCTTCCACCCCAGGACATACTAGGGCTTACCATAGGATAGGAACATGATTAGATTCAAATGTGAGTGGGCCTACTATCAGGTCCCCCACCGCGGCCTATATTGTAACAAGATTAGTATTACACTTATATCAACCAGGAAATGGAGTCATGGAAAATAAAAACGTGAAAGTAATATGGGGTTTGGCAGTGATCACAAAGCATGCATTTAACCCTTATAACTATCACTTATTTTTCTTCAATGACTTACTTTCTTATTGGGTTGACACAAATTTCATTATATTATCGTTTATCTTTATGAAACATTATAAATAACAAATAATTATATGATTGAAGAAGGAAAATGAAAGGCGAAATTATATTAAAAATCTATTGCTGACTGAACAATGTATTTATGGCTTCATCAGCGGCTTGTTCCACCTCTTGTTCCACCTCTTGATTTGGTACCACTACTGGATTTGCTACCACCTCTTTATTTTCTGCCCCCTTATTTACACGATCCTTTGCATGACGTAGCCAATTTTTCATTGCAAATTCTATACTTTTTTCAGTTCCATTTTGAATTCTTGGGTTTTTCAAAATAGCATCTGAAAGATTCAAGTACATCTAATCAGTCAATATAGGAATCTTATATGAGGTTAATCATGATTGTGTGGGAAATATTAATATTGTCAGTATGTGAAATACATATTTCAACATGAGGAATTGGACATACTTGTCGAAAGGGCATAACTTCAAATGATATATAATCCAGCTTTCCACATATTTCCTATACTATTGTAATTTTTCCGGCAAACATCGAACAGAAAATAATCCCCTAAAACTGTTGAACCACAGCTTCTCAACACCTGGCAAAGTTTCACGGAGAAAACAATTTGCAATAAGAAAACGTTCTAACAATATAAAGAATTTTTTTTAAACAAAACATATTTGCGATTGGTTTGGTTGAATGCTCCCTGTAACAGCTAGCAAATGATTAATCATTCAGATGAGTATCTACAAGAATCGGAATATATAACATAATTATACAGTATGTCTCACCAAATTGGAACCATATGGAAAACTTTTTTATTTATGATTTTAGGAAAAAAGTTATTCCTTATGAAAAGTTCTGTATGTTCTAAATTCTAAAATACAATCATCATAAGAGTACCTTAATTTTTGACAATATCAACAATTGTTATGGAACAAAATTGTTCTGAATTGAAAATTACGTTCAGATATCCAGTTATATCTATCTACCAAGAAAAATTAAATTTTGTTTACATTTTTCGTTTTTTTGCTAGATTTTGATAGTTTGGAAAAAAAATTATTGTTTATAAAAATTTCAACAACCTAAAACAACAAAAACCAACTGAAGAAATATGTAAAAAATATCACAACCCATTTTTTCATAGTGGATAGGCGTGATTGAATATCTGAACATAATTTTCAACTTTTTACCTTGACAATTTTCGATATTGTCAAAAATTACGGCACTTTATTCCAACATTACATTCATATTTTGTAAATTTAAATTCAAAAAATTAAAATTTGATATCTGATGATTGTATTGTAGATTTTAGAACATGTATAGAATTTATGAAGAATAACTTTTTCACCTAAAACTAATTGATGAAGCATTTGTTAGTTTACAGGGAGCATTGCAAAGTTTGTTCTTGTAGAAACTTTACTAGGTGTTTGCTAGTCTCAAAGGGTTGGTGTATTAATTTCTGTTTAATGCTTTCCGACGAAACTCCTATAGAATAGGAAAAATTTGAAAGGCTGGATTAATAATTAATCCATATTCATTTGATAAATGAAGGAATTTGGGCAAACATATTGTAGCGTTCAGTAGTTATTTATTTTTAACCCACTGATCACGTAAATGTATATATTGAGTTCTGTATTTAATTTTATCAAATCTATATTATTGTAAAAATTTGGTGCTCACCCTTGGCAATCTTCGTAAGTAGTAAACTGTTGAGTGGTTTTTTTTTCTTGAGTCCAAGCCAATTGTATTGGGTCGCCAGTTCGTTTGCAAAAACCCTCCCAAAAATTCTCTTGACATTATCATACTCCGAACATCCTCCAATTTTTTCCACATATGCGAACTGGAAATGATATAGAATTAATAAATAATATTTAGTTCTATAAAAGAGGCAAGTAAGAGAAAAAGGTACCACAAAAAAATTAGCAGTACCGAGTCCCTTGAAGTATCGACTCAATTTCAGTTAAAAACATTTTTATATTTAGTGAAACAAGCCAAATACAAAGTAATATCTAATAGGTTCAGGTGCCTGCAATAGCCAGACACATCAACAAATACCAAATACACAATATTCAAGAGAAACTCAAACATAAAAATGGAAAAAAAATTAGCTTGATATACCAAATTCTCAAGAATTGAAGTGAAAAAACTGGTTGAAATCCTGACAAAATATATGTAGCAATCAGCATTCGAGTCTATCTTAGTGAATTCATAATTTTGTTTGCCACTAAGTATATTGTCATTTTGATATCTGCTTTCATTTAAATACACAAAATAGACTGAATATACAGTTTGAAAAACTTACAAATTTTGCATATTTTTCTTTATTCTTCAGTTCTGCCTCCAAGTACTCTAGTTCTTCCACGGTATTCAAAGGCAAAGTGAAATCAATATTGGCTTCAACTCTTGTTTCATTTCTATCTCTGAGGAGATTGTGGATTTGTGTGATATCTGCTGCCATTTCATCCACTTTCACATTGATGATATTTAATTTTCTGACAATATTATGTTGGAATTCTACAATACAATTGATCACAAAAAAATATTCACTGAAAAAAAAAAATTCCTCTTACCTTGGAGTAACTTGTAGTTGAAGCTTGTCTCTGTTGGATTTATGATTTTTTGAGATGAAATATCTACAAATGAAATATTCATTAACATCACAATTTATTTTTGGTGCTGCTGGGGTTGAAAAGGACCATGCACACTTTTTCAGATATTTGAAATTTGCAATTTTTGTATAGAAAAAAAAACAACCAACAGAAAATTCCCAATCTCAATCATTCCAATATATCAAATTATGATACAACACTATCATTTAAAAAAATCATCTCACCTTCAGTATTCTGACCTTCCGATATCGAATTCACACCAGATTCTGTAAAAAAACTGATGCTAGTTGATGGTGCCACAACTCTTTTTTCCACCTTTTTTTTCCCTTTTGGCTCTGGAATTTTGTCTACGTGCTCAGAATATTCTGGAAAAAAGCATTTACTTGAATGAATTCTGAGAATATCTTATTATATATATTTACCCCTGGGCTTGCTGGGTATTTTTGATGGGGGTGGGGGAATCTTCAAATTATAACCAGAAAATCCATTCTCTTCTTCATCCTCTGAGGAGGAACTGATTATCTTCTTTTTTGGCTTTCTTTTCATCTCATCATCAAAGTCAGATACATCAGACTTATATTGGGCCCGGTCACATGCATTTCGAGCTTGCACGAGCTGATCTAGAATTTAAATGCAGAATATAAGGACAATCTTGTCAAAATTTAGTTTTCAAAATATAATAGAATAGATGAAAGTCTGTATTGAAATTAGTTTTTTTTCTTGTTCAACGGACTATTTAAAGGCATTATTGAAGAATATACATTTTTAGTGTCAACGTTCAGACGGGAATTTCCACCTTCTTCAGGGCTCCAATAAAAGGAGTCCATAAATAAAATATCCTATGTTTACAGACATACAATATATTCATGTTTGAATTGTTAAAACTGTATAGATAAAATTGTGTATAAATTATTAATTGTAAAAAGATTATTGTCAATAAAATAAAGTAGAACCCAAAATATATATCAGACAAATTTAAAATAATATTTTTACAATTTATTTATACAAACTTTTATCTACATAATTTTAACAATTCAAACATGAATTTGTTGTATGTCTGTAACCATAGGATATTATATTCATGGTCTCCTTTTATTGTAGCCCTGAAGGCGGAAATTCCCGTTACGACGTTGACATTCAAAATTTATATTCTTGAATAATGAGTTTAAATGGTCCACTTGCTCGTGACTGTTGAACAAGAAAAATATCATCTTTGGACGTGAAAACATAATACATTGAAATTAATAATAATAATCTTACCATAAACTTTACCTCCATTGAGTGTTCTAATTCGAAAAATGTCCCAATCTTCTTGGGGTTTCTCACACGTTGAGATTGCTGATTTCAATCGACTTCCTCTATAAGGAGGCCAATAACATTTATTGGTAGTACTGTCATCAGTAAGCCAACATGAGGGTATACATTCGACCGAGTTTTCTTTTAAAAATATGACAATGACCCACATTTTCCAAGCTGAAAATCATGTAAAAAAGCAATAATTCTTATCATATAACTAGATGCTGTGCATTAAAATGAAAAAAATATGTTATAGGATAACTCAATTGTCCGTCCACAGCCATTTTTAACAGAAACTATTCAGTGTAGAATTTTGAAATTTGATAAATACTTAAATGTCCACATAAAATATTAACTGTGAAGAAATACAAACTACAATTCTAAAAAAAAATGATTCTGGAAAATTATGGTTAAGTACTTTCGTCTGCTTCAACGTTTTTTCTGAAAATCAATTGGTATGAATCATAGAAGTGTTTATTATATTTCTGTGGTATGAATCAAGACTAAATTAGATGGACTTTTTTAATGGTATGTTGCTAAAAGATGTTATTCCTGACAATAATTGAAAAAAATGTTGAGTAAATTCATTCAGAATGTAGTAAAGGAAAGACAACAGTACTTTCCTGGACCAAAGGAACATACTTCAGTTCTACATCTGATACTGGCCAAGAGTGCATTCTACCTAAGTCATAAACTTGGTATATTCCTACATCAGAAGATTTACACGGACTTGTAAAGATATCTTTAAGATTCTCAAATTTTCTTCCAATAATCACAACATTTCCTAGAAAGTTAGTGGCAAAATTCTCAATTACTATTACATTACCATTCTTTAACATGCAGCAATTGTCAGGATGTTTTATTTTCAGTTTAAAATTGTTAAATTTGTATTCTTGATATTGTGGCTCACAACAGTTTTGAAGCAAGGGTCCTGAATGATGTTCTTTAGAAGGAATATTAGCAACTTCAGCAGTAATAATTTTGTCAAATATTTGTTCTCTTTCAGCAATCCGATTTATCACCTGTGCAATTGGTTTATCAGATTTTCTGACATGCTTTTTCAAAGTTTGCATGTAATTCTCAAATGGAAAAGCACTGAAATGATCCAATTTTCCAAAATGAGTGGCATCTTGAGATATATGAAGAAGGTTATGTATGTTATGAGAAATATTTTCCTTGCCATATAGAACACTGAAAAGTTCGACAAAGTATATCAATAGTGAATGTGCATATTTAAGGTGGTCACTAGAAATCAAATTTGAACACAAAATTCTGGTTGCTACATGTAGAGATAAAAAGTTCAAATATTTATTTTGGTCAAGTACAGATTTCAGAACAATTGGCCCAGTATACAATAGAAATTGCCTAAATTCAGTCGCTTTCCATCTTTTCACTTCACTCAAAGAGCGGGGTTTTCTACAAAATTCTATTGGGATATTTCCAGACTGAGCTAGTAATAAATCAGATATTTTACTGATTTGGTTTGACGATAATTTAAAAGGTGGTCGACCACTTATCCACAATGTAAGTATCAATTTTTTCATCACTCCCAGGCATAATAAGTGCATATAATCTAAAGGAAATGCTGATATCATATTCAAATTTGGAATTTCTTGTAAAGAGCAGTCCCCAACATGATGTTCCTCCTGGATTTTGTTGGTAAAACTATAATTTGATCTTTCAATGAAATCTATGTCAGGAAAACACATTTTTCTATCAATGAACTCCCCCTCCTGACAACATTTTGTACAAGAAAAGTAACCCGTATGAGATTTAATATTTTTAATGAAAGCTTTAGCAGGAGCATCACATATAAAAGCCTTAATTTCAAAAGGTATTATTTTATCACGAAAAGTTAGCCCATTGTTTGTCAACTTTGTTGCTTCATCTATGAAATCTCTTAGAAATAAATTAGCATCAACTGGTTTTTTGTAACCATGGTAAATCCCAACCAAACCAACTAAATTTTCAACAGGGAAAAGAGAGACTAGGATTGGATAAAACTGACTACCAGAGCTTTTACTCAATGGTACTCCATCGATATTCACACAAATTTCACATTTTGTATTTTGTTGTTTTTGTTGCAACAGATAGTTGACAACCTTTTCAAGGCCAAAGTGGTGATACTCCCCAGGAGAAATGATCTTTGTTTCAGTTCTTCTAGGAGTTTTCAATAGTGTTCTAGGATCGAGGGGTAACTGTTCGAAATGAGGCTTCAAAATCTTCAGCAGATTTCCAAGTGCAGTGTGAGTAATATTTTCTGAAAGAGCCCATTGTGATAGCTGTGTTTTAATATCTGTTTTATGACCATTATCAATGTTGGTACATTCACTGAATAATGGCAGGCTCGAGCAAGAAGGAATTGTTTTATTGAGCTTAAAATAATCATCGAGATCACATTTTTCAGCACCAATAGAATCGTCATTGGAGCTATAAATATGGGTAAAATCACCTGAATCAGATTTCAGATCAATATTAGAAATATGTGATAAATTATCATCACTTTCAGAATCTGAGCTGAGCAAAGACACTGGAGTTAAAGACTTATGACAATCATTAATCGATAACAATAAAAGTGAGTCATCAGTATCCTTCTTAATTTTTCTATAATAAGACCTATTTTTGCGTTTAATACCTTGGGAATTATACGCCATTACTTCAACTCAACCTAGTCAAGGAGTAATTTTTAGCAACATAACCAATAAAAGTAGTACCTATTTCACCAACTTCTGGAATGAAAGAATAATATTGTGACTATTGTGAGATACAAGACAATTACGTATAAACTTTAAATTATATCAGTGGGGCTCACGAAATATTCTAGGGGTGTGTGTGAAAATAGATTTTTTTTACAACACAATCACTTACCTTTCCTTAGTTCCCAACAAAAATCTTGAGATGTTCAGCAGCACTTGTATCAAAACTAATCAAAACTTCAAATAACTAACAAACCAAACTCGCATCACAGCTTGTAATCAACAATTATAAACATCTAGCCTAGCAAAGCAAACAGCTAACAGCAATGGCCGGGAAACGCGGGAAAACTCCATACTACACAGCCCTATCTCTATCTTCTTTCTTCACAATTGCTTTGTGAAACAGAGGTACGGTTGTCGGTTGTTGGCCATCGGTTAGCGAAATCGGCTTGGCTCGGAAACCGCGAAATATAAAAATACATGGCTGGAATAAACATCATCCTTAGAACTCGTTAAAGATAAGAAAATGCATGTTCGGCAAAATTTTTAATTTAGAAACGAAACAGCTGCTTGGACATGAACAACATATTATGATGGTGTATCACGTAATTTAAAATCTTTATATTTTAATACCTACATACAGTTTTGTCTTCGATATATTTTCCCAACAATATGAGAAATCAGCTGAACCAAAAACCCATCATCGTCCCGAAGGAATAACCATAGGTTATTATTAAATAGGTTAACCTATGTATATCCTTTTATAGGCAGCATTCAGTGGCATCCCAGTCGGATATCCATAGGATATACTTTTGGGTTATCCATAGGATATACTATTTTTGGAAGCGAATAGTACATGCTGTACTTTCCCGGACAAGATGAGGATAGCTTATGGATATCCCGTCGCGGTCATCCAGTTTCAGGACATTTGGGATCGTGATAGGATATCCTATGGATATAGTGTGCTAACTGGGATGATTATTAAAGTTATTTTTGTGCGGTGAAAAGGGGGTGAAATTTTCTAAATGAATAAATTTGGTATTTGAACGGCACTGTAGAGTATTTTTTGTGACAGAATTGTTTTAAGGAGGATGAAGTGTGGGTATATGAATTCATTTGTCGCCCCGTCGGAGAGGGTATGGTAGGGGTGCGTTTGACGAAATAAATTAATATTCATTTCAACCGACTTTGAAGACTTTTTTCGATCATGGAATATTTTTCAGGAGGGTGAAATACATAACTACGGATTTATAAAATCATTTGTCATCCCGTCGGTGAGGGTGTGGTGAGGGTGAGTTTGTCGAAAATAATCAGTTATCAGTTAAAACGACGTTGTAGAGTTTTTTCGATTGGAAAATCTTAATCAGGAGGTTGAAATACATATCTGAGACTATATTAATTTATTTGTCGTCCCGTCAAAGAGGGTGTGGTGGGGGTGAGTTTGTAGAAAATAATCAATTATCAGTTCAAACGACGTTGTAGAGTGTTTTCGATTGGAGAATCTTAATCAGGTGGTTGAAATACATAGCTGTGAGTATATTAATTCATTTGTCGCCCAGTCGGAGAGAGTGTGGTGGGAGTGAGTTTGTCGAAAATAATCAATTATCAGTTCAAATAGATCCAAACTCTTGGGAGGTGGAAATTAAACCTCACATCAAACAAGTCGATACATTCAGTTGTGGGGTTTTGATAATTCATTTGGTTGGACAATATATCAGACAAAGATCTTTATTGGAACCTGTTGATGTCATTCGCTTAAGGAGATCTATAAAAACCTTACTACTGAAAGCCTCTGATGACATGAGGGACATATGTATGATCTGCTGTAATAAAGTTGGAGTAGAACAGAGGTGTAGGCATTGTGAAAGCTATTTTCATAATGATTGTACCATTCTGAAATGAAATGAGTCTGTGATCTCTGTATAGATTTTTTGAGAATACTGTAAATTTTACAATGACATTTCTTATATGTTGAATACCTAATTACATTTGATTGTAATTTGTTTTACTAGGAAAAAAAGTACGAGATTCAATGCCAGGGCTGGTGTTTCATAATCAAGGCATATCCCAGGATAGGAAACCATCCAAGGCATTAAATCGGATGTTATACCATGTGAAACGTATAATTTTTCTCCAAATTTGTTAGAATTTCACGCAAAATCATCTTTTTTCACTTTCGTTGCATAGCAACGAACATTATCTGTAAGTAAAAATACACCTTTTGAGCAATTTTTGACTGGTGTCGGAATTACAGTGCCATTATCGACGATCTAATCGTTTTTCACATCATCTTAATGTTTGTGGTTGAAAATGAAATATAATACATGTCTTGGAAAATTTTCACAATTTTACGCAATAATCTTCTACCTCGGTATGTAATATATGCAATTGTAAGTATAAAAGACAGTGAGGAAGTATAAGTAAGTCAAAAATATCTTTGTGTGAATGAGTTGTCATTGAGTGAAAGATGCAATGTTTATTCACTATGATCAAATTGATTGAATGTGTCTATCGTTCGTGCAAGTGTCCAGAAATTCAGTTGTTCTCATTTGGTGCGCACCATGGTAATAGTGACTAAGTAGGTATAAGTGCATGAATGAAACAAATATATTTTTGAAATACACCCTTAATAGTAATTCACGCTTAACAAGTACTTACTATTGGCTGCCTGAAAGTCTAGGCAACAGTCGGCAATTCATTTCCAAATCTTCCCTGGTATTTTGTATCTTTTTACATCTCAACATTTATTGAAATTTCCAGTGGACATCTGAATATGAATAGTACACACTTATATACGTGATAATTCCTTTTTCCAAATTCTTTTATTGAATCAAACTTAATTTGATTATAGAAAAAGTGTTATATAATTTTTTTGTTGAATTTTTCGTGATAGAAACTGGGAATTATATGGGCACATTCTTCATTTTGTAATTGCTATAATAACACATACGTCATTCTCATTGTCAGTAATGCTACACACACAACCCAGGGGAGCAGATACCAATACCACCAATATACCCGTTAGTACAGTCAACTTGACATTTAACATTTGGACATAGCCTGGACTCCTGCAAAGTATTTGTCCAACTAACGATGTGAACAGTTTCGTGAACAGTGAACTACACTAAATGAAGCAGTGAATCATAGTAATCTAGATGCTTCCTCCTAAAGAATGAAATGTGAATGGTGGACGTCAGCCCGGCAAATATTCCAGATTAAAAACATTCCAGCCTACTCACACGATATCGGTCAGTACGGAATGGTGGGTAGTTTAACACTCTTCCAAATCAGCCCGGTACTACTTAATCCTGGGTATTCGACAGAATGGTGCCCAGAAAGAGAAGAAATTTTCATTGCCAAATAAGAAAATTAAGCTTGAAGCGGTATAACCAGAAGTAGAAATACTAGTATCTGTTTGAGAAGTTGCCAAGGAGCTGTACAACTAAAACCGGTAGTTCCAGAAAATTAAGGCTCAGCAATGATTGTATCAGTCAAGCCCACCAGAGCCCACACAGCCGCGGTGAGATTAGTGTACGCACCGAGAGGCAGAGAACCTCAAAAAAATGCAGTGCCGCTTCGTTTCAAGCCATATCGTCGGAAATTTCACGACAGAATAAGCCGAAACAGTTCCTGAAGTTGTCCCATAGATGAAGTACTAGAAGCTCTAGTCCCAGGAGGCGTAGGTCCAGAAACGATTATCCTTCCAATTGCATTGGCTACTCTTGTGGGCAAAGAGAAGCCAGACCTGCCGCCGACTGCGTGCCGACAGCCAGTAAACAAATATTTCAACCGAAACCGATGCAGTGCCATTCCGTTCACAGTTGTATAGGAAAGCCAAAGCTGACTTCCAGACATCAACAGGACCGGACCCAGCCATTGTGTGTGTACCACGGAAAAGACAGTTTTTTCACGCAATTTTTCATTACTTTTCTTGATAGAGCATTCACATTATAAAGAGAATTTGTAGTATCTGTTTTCTCAAATTTCAAAGCTTTTTTGAGTAACTACTGGGGAATGTGAAAGAACCAAGAACACCACAAAAATTTGCAAACAGTCAATCCATAATTATTGAACTTGCACAAAGTCAATATACCGCTGAGTAATGAGAATCGCAACGATAACCGATCGAATTCATATAAATGTTAGAGTGAGTACATATTCGAAAAAAGCGTTCTTGGTTTAGTGAATACAATTCGGAACCAGTCTTGGTAGTTGTATAGCTTTTGGTGTCCAAGAAGTAATGTTAAATAAAGTAATTTTTCTTGGTACAATCCTTTTGAAGAGGAACGGTCCCCAAGTGTTAGGATGATTGTATAGAATTCTCATAGGATCTCAACATGTTTAATATATTGTATACATAAAAATAAAAAAAAAACTGAATTTTGAAAAACTCACTAGAAGATTATTTCCTTGAGGTTGCAGTCAATTTATAATGTAAATATTTTGTGAGGTTACAGCAATTGTTTGAATTAAACTAATTTTACTTTTATGGCGAGAACTTTCAAAACATCTATATTTCTTTTTCAGGCACTCTAAGACATTATAAAGCTTCTAATGACCATATTTTGAGAGGGTGCTTGAAAACACTATAAGTATACAAATGAAAGATGTTTATGGGGTCTAGTAAATATGATAAATTTTTTTGTAAAAGGTTGATTTTGGTTATTGATGAACTATTCCGTATGTGATTTTTGTTTCACTATCTATATGTCAAAATAAATAATGTTTACATTTTGAAAGTCAGCTTTTCATCATTAAGAACTTTTTCTAAAAAACAAACAAATCACTTTTATTTGTTGGAATCGAAATATTGGCAACTTCCTCAATATTTAGTTATGTATTTGAAACACCTGAAAAAGACTATCCAACAAGAAAATCAACAACGGTATTTGAAAGAGGTATTGACTTTTTGCAATAAACTCAGTCCACCACACTCCCTTCGACGGAGCTACAAATGAATTCATTTACCTACTGTGAGGTATTTTGTTGTTCGAACTGAAAATTGATTTTTTCAAGAAACTAGCTCCAACCATATTCTCGAGAGGGCGACAAATGAATAAATATACCCACAGCTATGTATTCCAACCTCCTGATTAAGATTATCCAATCGAAAACACTCTACAACGTCGTTTGAACTGATAATTGATTATTTTCGACAAACTCACCCCCACCACACCCTCTCCGACAGGGCGACAAATGAATTAATATACCCAGAGCTTAGGATTTCAACCTCCTGATTGACATTCTCCTATCGAAAACACTCTACAACGTCGTTTGAACTGATAATTGATTTTTTTCGAAAAACTCACCCTCACCACACCCTCTCCCACGGGGCGACAAATGATTTTTTAAATCCGTAGTTATGTATTTCACCCTCCTGAAAAATATTCCACGATCGAAAAGAGTCTACAAAGTCGGTTGAAATGATCATTAATTTATTTCGTCAAACGCACTCCTACCACACCCTCTCCGACGGGGCGACAAATGAATTAATATACCCACAGGTGTGTATTTCAACCTCCTAATTGAGTTTCTCCTATCGAAAATACTCTACAACGTCGTTTGAACTGATAATTGATTTTTTTCGACAAACTCACCCACACCACACCCTCACCGACGGGGCGACAAATGAATGAATATACCCTCAGCTATGTATTTCAACCTCATGATTGAGATTCTCCTATCGAAAACACTCTACAACGTCGTTTGAACTGATAATTGAGTATTTTCGAAAAACTCACCCTCACCACACCCTTTCCGACGGGGCGACAAATGATTTTTTAAATCCGTAGTTATGTGTTTCACCCCCCAGGAAAATATTCCACGATCGAAAAAAGTCTACAAAGTCGGTTGAAATTAATATTAATTTATTTCGTCAAACGCACCCCTACCACACTCTCTCCGACGGGGCGACAAATGAATCAATATACCCACAGGTATGTATTTCAACCTCCTCATTGAGATTCTCCTATCGAAAATACTCTACAACGTCGTTTGAACTGATAATTGATTTTTTTCGACAAACTAACCCCCACCGCACTCTCTTCGACGGGGCGACAAATGAATTAATATACCCACAGCTATGTATTTCAACCTCCTGATTGAGATTCTCCTATCGAAAACACTCTACAACGTCGTTTGAACTGATAATTGATTATTTTCGACAAATTCAACCCCACCACACCCTCTCTGACGGGGCGACAAATGAATTGATATACCCACAGCTATGTATTTTAACCTCCTGATTAAGATGCTCTCATCGAAAACACTCTACAACGTCGTTTGAACTGATAATTGATTTTTTTCGACAAACTGACCCCTACCACACTCTCTCCGACGTGGCGACAAATGAATAAATATACCCACAGCTATGTATTCCAACCTCCTGATCAGGATTCTCCAATCGAAAACACTCTACAACGTCGTTTGAACTGATAATTGATTTTTTTCGACAAACTCACCCCCATTACACCCTCTCCGACGGGGCGACAAATGAATGAATATACCCAAAGCTATGTATTTCAACCTCCTGATTGAGATTCTCCTATCGAAAACACTCTACAACGTCGTTTGAACTGATAATTGAGTATTTTCGACAAACTCACTCCCACCACACCCTCTCCGACTGGGCGGAAAATGAATTAATATACCCATAGCTATGCGTTCCAACCTCCTGATTGAGATTTTCCAATCGAAAACACTCTACAACGTCGTTTGAACTGCTAATTGATTATTTTCTACAAACTCACCCGCACCACACCCTCTTCGACGGGGCGACAAATGAATTAAAATAGTCTCAGATATGTATTTTAACCTCCTGATTAAGATTTTCAAATCGAAAAAACTCTACAACGTCGTTTTAACTGATAACTGATCATTCTCGACAAACTCACCCTTACCACACCCTCTCCGACGGGGCGACAAATGATTTTATAAATCCGTAGTTATGTATTTCATCCTCCTGAAAAATATTCCACGATCGAAAAAAGTCTACAAAGATGGTTGAAATGAATATTAATTTATTTCGTCAAACGCCTACCCCTACCACACTCTCTCCGACAGGGCGAAAAATGAATTCATATACCCACACATATGTATTTCATCCTCCTTAAAACAATTCTGTCACAAAAAATACTCTACAGTGCCGTTTAAATACTAAATTTATTTATTTAGAAATTTCACCCCCTTTTCACCGCACAAAAATAACTTTAATAATCATATACCATGGTAAGAAACCTACTTGATTCCATGGACCCATTGAGAAATCTCTAAATCTTCATTTAAGCGGGAAAGAGGCAGCTAAGTTACATTTTTCTCAGTGTACATTTGTGGTTGTGGATAACTTCACACCCGTCGAAAAAATATTGTTTTCGATGCAAATTGATGTTTTATTTAGGTTAAATTTGAATTTCAATATTAAGTCACACAACCAAACTTATATGGAATAATCTATTATTTTTCATAATTTTTGAGATGCATGAACTTTTTCTGTGTATTAATAAGACTCAGCGCTTACCAAAGACTTTTAATTTAAAACGGTATTTGTTTTGGTGTCTGAAACGAAATGAGATTCAAATTTTTAATGGTCAAAAAGCAAAAACAAAAAAAATATCATTTTAATAATCCGTGTTGCCACCTCTGGCCCTTATGCAAGCATCTATTCGCGTTGGCATGCTTCTTATTAAAGCCAACATTGTCTTGGGGTATGTTGTTCCATTCTGCTAATGCTGCATCAATAAGCTGGGCGACATTTCCTGGATTGTTTTGACACGCTCTAACCCTTCTCTTGAGCTGGTCCCACAAGTGCTCTATAGGATTTAGGTCTGGTGAACATGCAGGCCAGTCTAAAACTGTGACACCTTCCGTTTCAAGACATTTTCTAGCCACTCTGCTGGTATGGGGAGGTGCATTATCGTGCATGAAGATAAAGTCATCCCCAATCGCAGCTCTCCAAAGCCCTACGATTGGTTCTAGCACTAAACCAACATATCTCTGATCGGTTAAACTCTGTTGAAGTGGTAACAATGGAGTTTTTGCTCTCAGCATAATACATCCCCAGAACATTACAGTTCCTCCTTTTGGGGCAGATCTGACGGCCTGGAGTCTCGCTTGTCCTCCTGGTGCTCTGAGAACCCGGATTCGACAGTCATCTGATCTCAGGCCAAGTCTGGTCTCATCCGAAAAAAGGACATTTTGCCAATTTTCAATTGTCCAGTTTTGGTGTTCAAGGCACCAATTTAGCCGGTCAATTTTATTTTGCCTAGATAACTGTGGGACCCGTAACTCCCTCCTACTGTATAACCCTCGAGCGCGAAGTCATTTTCTTATGGTTTCAACTGAAACGTTCACTCCTGTAGCTACCAGAAGTTGTTGCAACTCTGGATGTGAAACGTTGGGATTTCTTCTAGCAATTTGTCACACAAAGCGGCCCTGTTGTTCAGTTGTGACTCTTTGACGACTTTGTCTGGGCCTGTTCTTGAGAGTTCCTAGTTCCAAGTACCTAGCATATGTTTTCGATACAACACCCTGGGTAACGCCTACTATCTCTGCTACGTGTCTTTGGGGCATTCCCTGTTCAATCAGAGCAATAATTCTTCCTCTCTGCACATCTGGTAGTCCAACATAACGCATTTTTTTATTTTTTCGGACCGAAATACAATTACCGGAGAATCGTGATCTTACTACTGCACACACAATTAACAAGATAATAAATCGCAGCAGTCGTTTCTTCTTTTTTTATCATGTTTCTTTACAACAAAAAGCCTTATCTTAAAGCTGGATACCAATTTTTTTCATTAAAAACAGTTTCGTCCAAAATACAGATTGATTCCATATAAGTTTGGTTGTGTGTATTTTGTAAATGACAAATTAATGAAAAAAACAGGTTATCGCAGAAACATTTTTTGGCAATTCAAAATATTTTAGATTATGAAATATGAATATTTTGAGAAAAAATTAACATGAAGGTTTTTATTCCCAGAGTATTCGAAAGTTCAAATTTTGATTTCTGTCAGATTCTTATTCAGCAAGAAAAAATACATCAAGATCGGAGGTGGAGGCCATTCCCTTATTTCAATGTGGAGTATATCAGCTTTTAGGTAACAGCAGACTAGGGAACCTTTTTGTTATTTTTTTTCCAAAAGTCTGATATTCATTATTTAGTGAAATATTTGGTGTAACGAAGCTATATTTTTACGAATAATTTCCGTAACATAATATGTGTACTGTCTGTCATCCACTAAAGCTCAACGATTTTACATTTTACCAGTAAAAATTTGGATGAATCTTTATGTGTTAGGAGCCATCCATAAATTACGTCACACGTTAAGGAGGGGGGAGGGGGTCGAAGAAGTGTGACAAGGGGTGGGAGGGGCCCTAAAGATGACCAAGTTCGTATCTTTCATTATTAAGATTATTCGTTTATTTTGTTTTGTTAATTTTTTCAAAAGTTTGAATTGATGTTGATTTTATTAAAAATTAATGTAAATGGAAATGAGACTCATTTCGAATCTGCTGTTTTGATTCAATAATTTCTAGATGTGAAATTGCAAAACATGTAAGGTCACAATATGGGGGGGGGGGGGGGAATCACAAATGTGACCAGCTGTGACAAGGACGGGGGAGGGGCAAAAAAATCATGAAATTCGTGTGACGTAATTTATGGATGGCCTCTTATAAAAGCAGTCAAATATTATTAGAACTATGATGAATAAAAGAAAATTGAAATGGGAAACATTCCCAATAATGAAAATAAAATTGTGAAATCTAACAGAAAACAATAACAATGTGTATATGTGCAAAGTGTGCTAGTGTGAAGTTTCGAGTTCAGGTGGTTGTTCAAATTTGATGTGAAACTAGAATAATGTTTCAGAACCATTAATTATTTCTCAAAGTAGAAACTAGGAAGCGGTGTTTGGGATAATAAAGAACAGTAGTTTTCAATACGTTTTATTTGATACCAACTAGAAGACTAATACATTGATTGTTATTCATATTATTTAGGTAATTGAATTATTCGATTTCTTGAAGACAAAACAGAATGAGTTTTGAGAAAGTTCATCTGTCGAGCTCGCATTTGTGTGACACAGCAATTTTGAATAATTCAATTCTGTTGTAAATTCTAGCCATTGCTTGAAATTTTTTATATTTTTTATATTAGTGCGATACATAAAAAATTTAAGAAAATATCACTTACGCAGGTAAACAATTCTTCTTCTTCCAGAACGTGAAATTGAAAAAAGAGAGTATGAAATTGATAAATTGTTTCATGTATCATCTATAAATTTGAATTACAATATTCTATTTCCTATAGTAGATTTTATATATGATACACTTGCACTCAGATCAAGTTCACTCACTGTTCCGAACGGAAAGTCAGTAATAATCTCCCGATAAAATGCAGAATTAAAAAAAAAAACTTTCACCTATCTGTTAATAAAACTGCGTTACGTAGAAACAACACGAGAGCTCCTTCGAGTGGTACCATCAAAAAACGACATTTTTGCAATAAAGTTATTTCGAAATTTTAAAACGCACTCTATTACTAGTTATGTAATTTATGGTGATTCTAAGAGAATCACTGAACGCAAGATTCAAGTTAAAACTCAGTACCCCAAATATCAAGTCTCTTTAAAATCTCATTAAAATAGTGTTAAGTTTATCAGTATTTTCCCAGAGTTTTGAAAATACAGTGATATAAAGGGTGCCCTATGTGGAAATAAAATATTGGTGTCACTGTCAGCTAAACCGGAAGTATGAAAAAAATCTTCTAATACACCAAACAACCGGAGTAAACCACAGGAGCAAACCGCTCATTTGTATTTTCAGTTAGCAGACCCTGCATTCCAGGGCATCAACTAACGTCACCACTGCTACCTACGTATCATCCAATTCAGGAATGTTTCTTGTAAATATATAGGGTGTCCGCCATAAAGTATGTAATACCTACCCAGTGTGGTCAATACATTTATCAACAAACATGTATACAAGAGATGAAAAAGTGATGGACATGCTATTAATTTATGGCGAATGCAAGAAAAATTCGAGGAACGCGGCAATTTTGTATGCTGAAAGGTATCCCAACAGACATAATCCGTGTTTTCAATATTATGGGGAATATAGAGAAACAACTAGGACGTGTAAAACTTCTAACCATAAAGCTCTTATCATTGATGAGGTGACGGAAATCAATGCATTGTAGAAGTGAATCCTGCTGTTTTTAGTAGGGAAATTAGATGTGACTTGCAAATTAGTGATTAGTCATCAAGAAATATTTCGAAAAAGCAAATGTACAGGTCGTTCAAGTATCAAGTGCTTAGTGCACCAGTATTTGTATGAAAGTGATGGAAATCGCATACTGATAATCCAGATTTTGTTTCTTCGAAATTGTTTTCCGACGAGTAAAAATTCACAAAGGAATGTTTGACAGCGACAATACTGCAAATATTGGGACCAACAAAATCAGCAAAAAACAAATTGCAGGTAGTTGACCTTGTAATATAGAATTGTTCCTAAAGTCTCTTATTTCATCCCTTCCACTGCAAGTCTATTGATACAACTCTGAATTGCCACCAAAAGTCTACATCGTATTTTGGTATTTCGTACTTTGTCGCAACTGTCGCAACTTTTTCAGGTTGTTTCGACATTTGTAATTTGTGAGGTTATTTTTTGAAAATATTGATATTCTTATTTCTCATTGACAACATAGATTTGGTGAATACTGACGCTGTTTTTTATAATAACAAAGACTGCTGATCAGGACAGGATTAAAAGGAGAATAGAGAATCGTAAAAAGAGTTGGAAGAAACCATGGCTTACTTAATACAGGATTAGGTGATTTGAATATCACTAACGAATTCGAAGAATGCTGTAATATGCAAGTTCATAAAAATTTCCTCAGTATGGACGAAGTTACATTCAATCAATTACTGCTACCAACATATACAGGGTGGCCCATCGAAAACGTACTGCAAGGCATTACAGGCTGGGAAAGAACTTTTCGATAAAATCCGAAAACAGGTCAAGTTTGTTTGTCAGGGGGACACATTTTGACGTAACAAGCATAGTAAAACCTTCAACCCCCTAAGTAGGGGTGTCACCCCAACATTTTTTTCAAAAGGTAAGGGGGGTCAAGCGATACCTCTTTAGAAGAGGCTTGTCATTCCCTACACAGTGCTGCTTATATTTTTAAAATCGATCCACTCTTTCTGAAAATATGGAGCATTGAAACTCCAACGATAATGTGTAACGATAAATGCAAAAATTTATTCAATTGTACTTCAAAACTCATTTATTAGTCAAGTAAATGTTCGAATTGCTGTCCGTCAACCTGCATACAGTGGTATAAGTTATTTTCAAACCGTTGTCGTACATTCTGGAGCATTTGGGGTGTCACTTCGCGACATACGTTAATGATTCTTCGTCGCAACTGTTCTAATGTGTCTTTTGATGTGTCCCTACAAAAAAAATCTAAAGGACTTAAGTCGGGTGACCGAGGTGGCCATCCTATTGGGCCCCGTCGTCCTATTCATCGTCCTGGAAATGTGTCATGTAAATAATTGCGCACATTTTGGGAATAATGAGGAGGAGCTCCGTCTTGTCGAAAAATCAGTTCCTGTTCATGGTATGCGGGATCGTTCTCAATGATATTTGTTAGAGCTGGGTCATATCACCTGTTAAATTTCCAGGAAGGAAAAAAGGTCCTACAATGGAATTTCCAAAAATACCAGCACACACATTTAACTTCTGGGGGTGTTGCGTGTGTGTCTCGTGGAAAATCCTTGGATTGGTGTCAGTCCAGTACCGGCAATTGTGGCGATTCACTAAACCATGGAGGAAGAAGGAACACTCGTCCGAAAAACACACATTGAATAGAAAATTACCATTGTGTAACGCTCGCTCACTCATAATTTCGTAAAATTGCAAGCGACGATCAAAGTCGTCTTCATTCAGTTCGTGCACTAAGCGAATTTTGTAAGGATGGAATTTGTATTTTTTCAATACCCGTTGGACACTGGTACGAGACACACCCGTCGCAATGGCCAATGAGGAATCGGAATCAAAAAAAAAATCATAATTTTTCAGTGGATAGAGCTCAACGCGCTGATTCCGAATATGTATAACACATATATATCTTTTCGAAACAGAGCCGTAAAAAAAAATATCTGATTTTGCGCGGGAAACAGTTCATTCATAAAAAATGGCAAAGTGAACATAGCTACGCGAACGTAATTTTTACAAGGTTGGCAACAAAATTCCTTGAATAAATGCACTATTGACATATACAGAATGTTTTTCAATTTTTGACAGTTTCAAATGGTTTGTTTTGATTATTCCTTGAAAATTATGTGTATTTCCAGGAATTTGACATTGAAAACTATGTTGAATGTTGAGATGAATATTTTTTCGATTATTTCCAGTGAAATTATGGAGTATCCAGAAGTTTGTGTGTGTATAATTAATATGTGCAGGTGCATTTCAAAAAAAATTTCATGATTTATATGCAGTGATCATTTCATGTAAGTATATCAATTGTTGACAATATTATCACTTTCTGTAGCTTGTAGGTCAAGCTGATTTTCACATTTCTGTCATCCCTCATGATTTGAAGTAGGTTAAAAAAGCAAGGTTAAACTTAACGTCGTCGTAGTTTTCCACATAGATCATTTTGCTAATTGATTCATAAATGGCATACTTTTCATCACACAATTAGATAGTAGAGAGGTAAAACTATTTTAAAGCAATTACATAAAAATTTATGAGGAAGAAACAGTATGAAATAATATTTTAGAACGCTTCTAATATTTTAGCAGTTTCTTCGTTTCTTGTTACAATGACAAATGGAAATAAAAACCATATAGAAGTTTTAAGATTGTTAAAGCCTATTATTGCTTTATACTTGTAGTGGATATAAATTACCTCTTGTTTTAGTTCGAATTCACACGGTTTTCAACAAATTTCGGCCTGTTATGAAACCTATAATCATTGTATAATTCAATTCAAAACATAAATTTAGATTTTTGAGGTTATCGTATACCGATTTTACGAAGAAAAGCCAATAATTTATACAATAATTATGCACATTAATGTGCATTGCAAAACTCAAGTGAACAAAATGTTGGAGTTGGTGGATAGACGCTAGATTCACAAAAAAGGAAGCTTGTCATTAGTTCATGAAGATCTAGAACCATTGTTGTTGTTAAAATTATTATTTCCTTTAACCTGTTGCACCCCTGTGCAACCCTCAGAAGTCTTCGAAAAGAGCTAGAGAAAACGTAGCACTTACCTTTAAACGTGACCATGCTAGGCCCATTTTAAACGATATTTCAGAATGTATCATAGTATTTGATAAGATATAGTGAAGTTCTGGTCATTTCAAATCATTATGTGCTTGTTCATTTCTTACAAAAGTAACACCAGCTTTGTTTGGCAATGAAATACAACCAATATTGGTAAATTTTATTGTTCATTTATTCATGGATGTTACAGGACCTTCATTTAAGTCAAAAGATGGGTAAAATCTTCGGAAGTCGAGTTGATGAATATTTGTGCAGATCTGATCAGGATAGGAAACTGGAATAGTGAGAACCTGTTGCTGATGTAAGTTGCATTCAAAATTAACACTAACAAATATAGAAAAATTACTGAGAACAGGAAAGCAAGGCTATTTGTATTCTATCTCAAATTTGTCATTCATTTTAATATATGATTGGGAGCTAGAGTTCTCTTTTGTCAGGTTTTGAGACTTCGTTTGTTCGAATTTCTTCCTAACGTTTCATCAATTAGATAAATAGCATTTGGTTAGGTAAATGTACCAGATTTCCCTTCAACGTTTGAGCAGTGATATAATTAAAATAATGTCATAGAATTTTCAATTTCAAATAAATATTTTACTCAGTAAAATTGTCAACATTCTTTTTATGGTATATATTAAATTTAGCAATAAATACTCATCGAGATTCTTCAAAAATTGTATCTAGCTCCCAAAGCGTTTTTACTTTTCAAGTTTTGTTTACGAAAATGAATAAATAAAAATAGAAGTTCATTTTCAGGTGAAAGAGAATTTCCACGGATTGGCAAATTATCATTACATGAAAAAGTATTACTACTTCACAAAAGGGCTCAGTTTTCTTTAAATTCTACTGTGACAAACAAATCAAATGGGAGAGGAAATGTATAGTTACTGAAGTTAAAAATAAATTTCTGAGTTTGTGTACATTTTACTTATTCAAAATAATATCAAACAAGGCAAGCAGATTTCTGAAAGGTTTGTATTTTCAAGAGATAGAGGTTAAGTTTTTAGAGAAATTTTTAACTGATCACCGTTGTTTGGATTGAGCATTTGGAATCACAATTTATTATTTTACACTAGAATTAAATAACAATTTTCCCAAAAGAATGTCGATTTGAGAAAAATTATTCAACAATCAAAACTCTTTACAAAATATCTATAATTCCAATTATGGGGGATATTCGAAATTGTGAGAAGCTTGAATGAACATCATGTGTTCGATCACTTGAGAAGACAATTGACAAGCAGAAACATAATGTCAGAGAGCTTAACTCTCAATCCATATTATAATTATTAAACATTTTATCTTTTAAATTTCAATTAAAGACTGACCACCTAAAACGGTATACAATAATAATATTTCAAAATTTTCCTTTCTAAAAACCAATTTTAATAAACGTTCTTCAATTTTGAATACTTATCTGGAAATATATAAAAAAATTTTGTAACAGTCATGTGTCATATTCATGATACAATGTCTATTCTATTTGTTCCAAGCTTGATGTACACTTTTCTCGTTCTGAGTTGCTTAATCTGTCAAATTTCACATTTCAGTACAGTTCCATGCAGGAACGTACCTAAACAAACTTCACATTGTATACATAACCTCAAATAAATTTGCTGTCTTTTTCACGCCTGCCTCTCAACCGGTGTGACATCGGTATGATATCCATTTTAATAAATTTCAATAGAATTAGATTTTATACACAACTGAGTTGGTAATAATGTGTGATGATTACCTTTAAGATTATCTCACAACTTGTTTTTTATTATGTTCAATTACTGTACACGTCTTTTTATATCATCTATTGCAACCAATCTCATCTACACGTAAGTAGTTTAGAATCCACTTTTGTCAATTGTTTTCACTATAGTTAAAACATTATTGTAGCTTTCCCTGATGATGACAATAATACTTGTCGAAATATTGGAATAAAGTGTTATAAGAGTATACTTCCTGCATGCTGCTCACCCAACAAGTTCCCTAGCTTTATATATATATATATATATATATATATATATATATATATATATATATATAACTTACGGTTGCGACTTTTATTCGTTCAACTGCAACTGACTAAAATTTCAATAAATGTTGAAAAAGCAGAAATACAATAGTGAAGTGATCTCCATGTGTACATATGGGAAATAAATAAAAAAAAATTGATCATGCGTTTTATTAAAATTACTTTGAAGTCACAAAAGATGTTGTTTGTATATTATCGCCAAACAGTAATAATGAGGACCTGTCAGGAAATACATAATTTTAGTTTCATACATATAAAAGTTTCTGACATGGTAGAAAAAATTATTATATGTAAAATAATTAACAGGACTTACCTACTATTGAAAATATTTATAATTTGTATTTGAATTCAATTCACTATGTAATTTTTCAAATGAATTCTGAATTGTATTTTACCATATTTTTTCAGGGAAAATATCCTTTATATATAATAAGAATAATTTGCAACGTATGTACAAAAAATAAAATATTGTTAGTCAAATTATAAGAATTTATTGAAAATATCAGACTCTGAAATTAAAATGTACAATTTACAGAATATATAACATATATCTGTATTACATAACAGTGTGAAACACTATCATGAAATATCATAGTAGAATTTCTAAATAGCATAAATGATTTCCTTCAGCTAGCATATTGAGAACCTTGGTTTTGTAAAGTTATTTCACCAATTTAAAGTGGTGACCAAGGTCTTAAACATAAACACAGAGAATTATGCAATATTTCAAATTGGGGCAAAACATTCAAAATACAAAATGGATACCTAATGTATTTGCTTCTATAGTTCCACACAGTACTAAATAGATCAGAGGAAGTCAATTGTGCGATATACCATAGTTGAATTTATTTTTGATCAGGACTAAAATTCTCAAAACTTTAAATAAAAAAAACTATGAATATGAATACACAGCAGTCTCAGTATCAAGTGGAAACATTCAGTAATTGGTGTTACTGATTGTTAAATAGTATCAACTTGTTGAAAGTCTGCCTGATTCGACTACCTACTAAAACTTCTGTCTGTTTTTTGCTTAAATTGAAAAATCGAATTTTCAAGTAACTCAAACATATGGTTTTGATAAGTAAGAATACATGGTTAGTGTTGAATTCATATTCAAGAAAGTGATTTTCCAATGTAGGAAAAATATTTTTACTGTAGTAAAACTGGCTTATTGAGTTAGCCAGAGTATCAATATAGCCCTTTTCTCTCGGTACTTTATTATTGGTAATAGTGAGTAATCTGCGAACATAAAACTCACACTTCATGCAAATTACAATTAGTCCTTCAGATGGCCACAGGAGACCAGTTGATATTGAACCCCTATCTTTCCTCCTGATCAAATTCAGTTGCAGTGATTCAGATTACTTTGTGAGATCTTGAATAGCTGCCAAACAATCAGGGCATTTCAGATTCTTCCTTATCATACGAATGACATAGCCGCAAATATAAGTGACTACATTTTCACTGTATTCTGATAATTATGGAGAGTATACCATTTCGTAATCATGATCTTCATATTCTGGTACAATGTCTATATTATACTTGCGAGCCAAAGAAAAATCAATGTCGAAGTTGTCAGTTTGATATTTTGAAGATCTATTGCTGGGTAATGAAAGTTTTGTCGTAGAATCTATTGCTTCACAATTACCACCAACTCCTTTTACTTGGGCATGAAATAACAGAGGTTTGTATGTATGCTGCATCTGCAGGGCATTTGGATTATTATTCCAGCCATTATGACTCCTGCAATAAATAATATACTTTATTGAAGAGAATACCTGAATTGTGAATACAAAATACAATAAAATAATAAAAACAACAATGTTACACATATTTTCTAGCATTATTGAGCATATAAAAGCCCACCTTTATGAAAAATATATTCTTTATATTATTGAATTTCATAAAAATTTCCAAGTAAAACATATCTATAATAGAGAAGCACAAATGAACATCATCATATGTTGAGAAAGGGCAGCAGTGAACAGCCATGAAAGCATAACAATCTCTAAAAAATTATATAAAAATCATCAATAACCTAGAAAAATTCAGACTCTATCAATAGAGTACCTGAAAAATAAAGTTTACTACAATTTCAACAGCTGATGATGGCTCTTGAGGTGATGTGCCATATAAAATTTATATGCAGATGTTTGTGAAAGCAAAATGGGTTGTATTCTAGTTTTAAATGAAGTGTACTTTGTGAACATCTTCAATGTTCTGTTTTTTGTTCATTTTGCAGTAATAAAGATTAATTAAATTAAAAACTCACCTAACACTACAAAAGAAAAGCTCAATGTGGTCTTGACTATACTTATATGTTAATAGGTATTGAATTCTATCACTTTTGACAAATTCATCAAAAATACCTATCGTTGATGAAAGAGACACAATAAAGCCTACAAAAGGTGTTTTCCTTGGTGTTGAAGTCATCAGTTGTTTACCATCTAATGTACACGTTTTAAGGTATTCAATAGTCTTTTTTAAACATGGTTCCCACATATGATGTGTGGACTTTTTTAGTGGTGCTTTATAACCCTTGGCAACTGGAGATCTAGAATTCAGGATATCAAATGACCTATCTATTATTCTGATAAATCTAATGGTTGGGCCAGCGTCTCGGAATTGTGAGAGCTGCATATCTTTCATCAAGAATTCCAGGGCATCAGCTACACTACTACTCAAAGTTTGGGCAGCTAGTCTCACCTGGAAATATTCAAAATTTAATTAAAATGTGTGGTATATTTTTACATAAGCAAATACCAATACATATTCAAGATGATTTTCGTGAATTGTGAAAAGATATTCTTATTTATTTTTTAAACAGAGTCTGTCTTTTTGAGAGCTATAAATATACTTGAATTGAGTGACTATGTCAGAAAAAAAAATTCAAAGTTTTTGGAATGATCAGTAGTTGTACTCACTTTCATTTTTTGTCTTCGCCACTCCACATGACTTTTTTTCAGTTTTGTCCCTGCAGACAAAGTCTCGCTATATTCCAAGTCATACAACATTTCAATATACCTCCATTCAATTAATTTATTGTCGTCATCATGAAATTTTCCAAGTTCGGATAATGCATTCCTCATTAGTTTTAGCATGTGACATGCATCTAATATGGCATAAACCCTTGATGCCTCATCATTGGGATGAGAAAAGTAGGTTTTCATTCCACTAAGGTTCATATTGCATCCTAACTCCTTCAACATCTTCATATTAACTGTTGGCCCATCACAAGTAATAGATGAAATTTTAACATTAGCATTATCGAGTCTTATGAGAGCTTCCTTAACTAAATTTGCTTTTTCCTGGCCATTTAAAGAATTTATCAAAAAATATGCTATTGACAGCTTCCAATGTTCAGTCAAACAAACTACCAAAAAAACTGAAGCTTCAGTAGCTGGCTCTGTTAGATCATCAATGTTTTCATTTCCAATATCGATATAACCATATGAAGTTCGACCATCTGAGATGATTTGTTTTTTTATAGCCATTTCATCAATTATTAGTGAACATATCAACTCTTTGTTCAGGCAACGATACTCTTCAGCTTTTAGTTATAGAACATAAAATGAAGATCCAGTAAAACCAGGTCTGCATTCTATTCCACTATAGATTTTTCGGATTGTAGCTGGATGAGGAAGACATAAGTTAAATGTTTTACGTACAAAATCATATTCTTTTCTTGAGTAAAATAAGAGAGTTATTGCAAAATCCTTTAGCTCTGGAGGATACTTTGACCGGGATATGCAATTACTTCTTCTAGTATACAGAATGCGTGCCATTAACTGTCTTGGAACTGCAGAAAAAGATTTTGATATATGCTCGGATGCCATATCTCAAATGAGCTGTGTTTTTTTTCAAAATATTCACAACTGATGACAGTGACTGAACTTTTTGATTCTGTCTTTTAACTGCTCTCTTCAAATTATAATATTTTGTTGCTAGTTTCTTGGTTCGATTCTTCATCTGGGAAGTATATGCTTGAACCTTTTCCATGCTTGAACTAAAAACAATTGATTTTAAATTTTCATCTTATTTATGCAAATCAATTAATTGCATTACCTATAACTGTGAAAAGTCTGGATAAGTCTGACTTTCCTTTTCATTCCACTAGAACCTGATGAGGTGGACATACTGGAACTAGAAAAAGCGAAATAGTTTGATCAACTAAGAATATGGAAAAATATCAAAAACTTGACTCAATGAAATCCTTGAAAAATAATTACCTCAAATCCAATCGTCGTCTCTTGAGGTTCGATCTCTTTATACCCAAGGAATCGCTTTGTTTATCAGACACATACAAGCTTTCTGGAGACGACAAACAAGGTCTCTGTGGTAGAATCAGTGATTTCCTGTGTCGCTGGCATGATGGTCAGCGGTCTAGGTATCTGATATGTTGGAAGTGAGTAAGGCTTCAGTCTTGTGGTATGTGGCGTCCTTATGAAACAATTTTCCGTGAAATGAGTTGAACAAACTTTACTATGTTTGGGCCATGGTAAATTCGAGTCTACACCCAAGCATTCGAGCCAAGCCTTATAATTAGATTTGGTGAACCTGAAATCTCCATTTTATAGTTCAGATACCTTGAACCTTTTCGAGTACTTACTTATGAAAAGTAAATTTATCTGGTTTTTTCCCTTTCCTCCAGGAATTATTACAGGTGCGAACGAAACACTTCATTGTCAATAAAATAGTCAATACACAAAAACTCAATAACAATCAATATGAAACACAATCAATAATAAAGAGTAAATCCAAATTGCAATGCAAGATGCAAGCATAAACAATAAATTGATGCCAACTACCCCTTTGTCAAACCACTTTCTGGCAACACTGCGTTGTTTACAAACAAATTTCTAAATGTTGCGGACCTACGTAACAGCTACTGTTTTCATTATTTCACATCGTCAAGTAACGACGTACCTCTGTGATCAATTAAATTTGACCCCCATGCTGTTCACCAGGTATTGTCCAATTTTAGGCACAGAACAATAGGATATGCTCCTTCTAGTCGTAAGATATATTATTATGAGTTCTGTGCTTGGGGTAAACGGACTCTCCTACAGTTGCATAGATTTCTTTAATTTTACATTTCTTCATTTTCAAACTGTGGAAGGTTAAAATTCTAAAAAACTGATCAAGAAACGAATTTCCCACACAAAATCAAGAAAATTTTATAAGTTCTAAAATTCTCATGAATCAAAGGAGATAGCATGACAATTTTGAAATTGTTATCACAAAAAAAACTTGCATGTTTTTAGAAAATTGTCAAAATGCCACTTTCACTGGAATAATGGAATAAATGGAAATAAATATCTTACTATTGGAATTTTCGCAGTATCATTACCAATCTGAGCTTCGTTAAATATGTATTAACATTAGTATCAACAGCAAGTCTTGATAATTCAATGATACTTTGCATTTTGCAGTGTTAATCTCAACTCTCAAGTAAATATTAGTACTTGTCGAGACCAACGAATACCTTCATTCAATCACTCCAAATGAAAACTTCAACACAAACGAATCTAATTTATCTAGTAACAATGGTTTACAAATGGAAATCATCTTACACAATAAATAAAATATAGTCATTCAAACACTAGGGTAAATATAAAGTACAAGTCAAATATCTGAGTGAATATTACTCAACATATAAACAAAACTATCAAGATCCATAACCAACCTCTTGAAAGTTTCAATAGGATGATCCATGCATTTAGATTTTTTATAAAATGTTAGCTTTTATTCTGAGCTTGTCTAGTGTTTCAACATTACAGAGATTACAAATTTCATTATAAATCACAATGTAGCAAGATCAATGAATAACTTTCAGGTATTTCCATTAAAACCCTGTTTTCTGAATGGAAAGAGAGTTGATATAAATTAACTTCTACACTCCACTCATAAAATAGGTTTTTATGTGAAAATGATTCATTCATGTGTACCTTGAAATGCAGGAGACAAGAAAAAATAAAAACCGATCAACTACTTCAAAGAGCCCACCTATGTGGTCTACGTATTATTTACTTATCTATTATTACAAAATTCTACAGAAAGGCACTAGGCCGCAGGCTACATTTACAGTACAAATTAAAATCAATATTTACATCAGATCAAATTTGTGGTTACAGTTGGTTGCAGTTTTTTATAACAATTAATCAATTCAAAAGGTACTTATGGTCTTTGAAAATAACTTGTTGATAAAGCATTGTTTTGAGGTACAATATCAGAATAAACTCAAATATTAAATACATTATATATTTACATACAAAAATCAAAATATTTCAATAAGCTTGATGTAAAAAATTTAATATACACATAATATTCAATACAAAAATCTAAAAATCATAAAATTCTACTAAAGTGGAAAACAATCCTTCGAGAGAATATTATAATAAATGAACTTTGTCGAATATAAAAACTTTGTTGACAAAGTCAAACCCTACACATTCAATGAAAATTTAAGAAAAAGGAAACTACCCAAACACCAAAACTTACTGAGTAAGCTTTTAGCTCCTGGAGATGCTAACTTTGTTGGCGAAACGCGCGTCGAGTGTGTTTGTGACGTAGTTTTGGTGTTTGGGTAGTTTTCCTTTTCTTAAATTGTATTAACACCAAAGGTTCCAAAATAATCATTTATTTGATTCAATGAAAAAGTAAGTAATTATATATACATATAGTATAAAGAAGACATTGTTTCTGAGAACAACACTTGTATATGCAACTAAATCAAACATACAAACACAGTGTAAAATACTCAAATTATTATGACATGGATATCAGAATTTTTCAGCAATATATTCATCTACACTGTAAAAACATTTGTCCTTCAGGAGAAAATTAACGGATTTTCTGAACTGCTTTAAATGATGTATAGATCTCATCTGATTGGGCAAGTGATTGTGAATTTGTTTATCTCTATAAATAAGAGATTGTCTCACAAGGGATATATTGAGTATTGGAAGAATACTCAATGTTTTTTCGTTTGTTACGAGTATCCTTTCCCTGTTGAATTGTGTGAATTTTTGTCTACATTTGTGCAGCAAACACATTGTTTCAAGGATACAAAGTCAAGATCATATTTTCTGAAAAATTGTATGAGCCTTATATTCAATGGAAGCATTGTGAGTTATTCTAGAAACCGCGTAGAACATTTATAAAAGTTTGGAAGAATTCCAAGAAAACATCTAGAATCAATGATTCTTGTTCTACATGATAATGTCGAATATTCTTGTACTTGAGACAAAAAGTCAGAAGTACTTTTTCAATTATTTAAGCTCTTATTTATGACAAACAAATGTTGCTGAACTGATCTAGATAAAATCAAATTTTACAACAATTTTACAAACTCTTAATTGTGACAAAGTTGCTGAACTGATCTAGATAAAATCAAAATTTGCAAAAATTTTACAACTTTTCTGCTGCAAATTAAATTTTTAAAGAATTTATCAAATGAAGACCCAAAGAGGGCTCAGTTTGTCAGTTCAAGTTTGAAACTTTTTCTGTTAAAACTAATACATCTTAATAGATTGGTAATCATTTGCAATGTTTTCTTGATCCACCACTTTTCTTTTGACTAAAAAACCTTAAGTCTTTTTATTTACTTACTTTAAACGAGTTCTGATTGAAAAAAACTTCTTGAAATAAATTTTTTTCTTAATGAAAACTAATGCTCCCACTTTACTCTCGATACACTTGCTCATCTCCCTAGTACACATAAAATACTGTCAAATTTCTTTGGTTGCATTTGATGTTTTAGAGGACGAACCAGAATTAAACAAAAATGGAAAAAGAAAATATTTCAGATATGATACTTTTTCAGAATATGATCACATCTTTCATTCTCTTTTGACAAAATTGACAAAAATCTTTCAACTCTACTATCGAACAATTGTCTTTGCCTTATTGAGCAGAGAATTTGTTATGATTTCAAGGACAAGCATTAAATCTGCTCAGCCTGAACTTCTTATATGCTTAGCCTGTACAAATTCCAAGAATGAATTTGATGTAAGATAGTAGTCCAATTTCTTCCAGTGTTTCTTCTTGAAGTTAACAGAAGATCCCTGCAGCAAAAAATCCAAGCATCTCACCATTGAAAGTTTGCACCCCCCTGTAATTGAAAAACATAAATGAACTACATTATAGAATGGTGCAGCTTTTTTAGCCCCCCTCCTATTAACTTTTGAACGGTTTGACGTACATACAAAAAACAAAAACCATTTTGAAAATACTTTTTGAAATAAAAGACATTGTGGTTGACGATGAAGGGGTGTGGGGCTCATCAATTTAAAAATTTCAAATGGCATGGCAGGGTCAAATTACACATCTTTGAATAGATAAATCAATTATATTTTCAACCATACAATTTGTTTTGGGTTAATATGTATTTTCACAATTTCAATATCTTTGCTTTTCGAAAATTTCAAGTTGATGTGCCCCCAGCATCAACTGTCAATTGCAATGTATTTTGTTTCAAAAAGTAGTATCGGTTCAAAATATTTTTGTCCCATTGTTTCATATCAAACCGTTCCAATTTATCGAGAAAGAGTACCATTTAGATCCGAATTATATTTGACATTTCGAGTGAATATAGTAAAAAAAAATCATTTAGAAAATCAAAAAAAAAAAAAATTGATGGTTGAAGGGAGAATTAAATTACCTTTTCAACAATCTGTCACCTGACCCCCATGCCATATATATATATATATATTTTTTTTAATGATGTGCCCCCTCGCCCCTTATATCAAGCAATCACAATGTCGTTTATTTCAAAAAGTGGTTTCAGTGATACCATTCAAAATGGTTTTTGTTCCATATTTGTAAGTGATGCCGTTCAAAAGTTAGCTGGAAGGAGGAGAAAAGCCTCACTGTTCAAATATATGGTACCTATAAATAGTGAAATAAATGTAAATGATAATAAATATTGAATTAAACCTGGAAGTTCTATTTTCTTATAGTCACAATGAAAAATATGGATTCTTATTGTGCTTGGATTGCTTTGAATATCAATATTATTTTGATGAAAGTAGCTAGATGACTATGATGTCACCTGAATAGTTATATGTATACCACTGTCCAGACGACAACATTATCTATATGTTGGGTAGTGTAGATAGCTGAAGTCGAGCAAAGCTGACCCTCTTAGATGGGTGATTAATGTACATCTAAAAAAATTCAATTGGTTCTCAACTTTGCCTGGGATCACAAGTTGAAAAACAGGCCCCCGTCTTTCAAATTCATCATCTGTCACCCAGCTAAGAGTGGTTCGGAATCCACTCTCACAAAAATTGTAGGTTCGGCATTTTTCTCGTTTGCACAAGATCTAATATGAATTTCAGAGTAAACCTCTTAATAGCAAAACTTGTGCGAGCAAGGGTTATTGAACTCATCAAGGTAATTAGGTATTTTTTCTAAAAACATTAAACATGCATATCAGACTCACCTAAATGTGCCTCACAAGCTTGACACCTAACATAATTAATTCCCTCCTATCTTTCATTGAATTCCAGAAATACCGAATATGCCTTCTTTTCAACATTGTGTGGTGTATTTTCCCTTTCACTGTGCATACTCCATCACATTTAACTTGAACCAACAGCATTTGTCTCCATAGTTTTTCCTCTACCTGACCTAAAAAATGAGATGAATAGGTAACTGATGTTACAAAAGCAACTTGTGTATTTAGAGCGTAAAGTGATTGATTGCCGCTCGACAAAGAGAGCGCAGTAATCTTTGCAGATCGGCAATGACACTTTATGCTCGAAATTTTTCTACAAACGCACCTCTTAGACATAAAAACGATCGAACCTCATTCAACATAGGCACATAATATTACCTAAGAGAAAATTAACACTTATTAGTAATCCAAAATGTATAAGCTATCCAAATATCGAATAATTTTCATCTCTAACAAAATGAAAGAATGGGACTTGCATAAAAAAAAATCCCGAACTCCGAGATCGAACCCATAACCTTCGGTTTACTAGGAAGTTTCCCTAACCTTATCGCCACCATAGGTCCTTAAGTGCATTGAGCTTATTTTCTACAGTTTCTATCATGCAAGAATGAGTTCGTTTTCAACAAAAGTTAGGGAGATCGAGCGTTTTTTCAATATTTTTGCTCTAGAGCGACAAAGCTATCACAAAGTGTTTATTTATAAATTTTCTTTGAATGTCTGTCTGAACGACTTGTCAAAATTGATTTGGAAATAACATTAATATAACTGAATATAAAACATAACTGATATGAGACAAATTGAAATGAAAACATGATTATCTAGGTCAAGTTTTTGAATTCATCAATGGATAATGTGCATTCGTGCTGTCATTGTCCATTTGTTAAAGAAGAATACAATGCTCATCGATGAATCCATCGATAAATTTAAAAACTTGCCCCTAAGTAGCTCATTGAAAAATGTTGTTTGGCCAAGATTCATTCAATAAAGTTTTTCAGCAATTTCAAGGGACCCGAGGTAGATTCAGAGTTTGAACTGAACGTATTCAACCGGCTCTAAGAACCTTGTTGAATGTATGAAGGTCATATAGTTTGTAAAGGTTTATTTTTTTAACGTTAGAATAGGAAACTATAAGCTGAATGTGGAAATAAAGGTGCATTTAGTCAAGATCATTTTAAAATTGTGTTAAAAGCGAAAGTTGAATCTGTTATATCAAATGGCGCCATTTATACAATGCTAACTTTAAGCTAAAAACCTTTGATGTTACAGTTATATTATTTATGATGATGCTTGTGCTAAGATGACTAAGAGTGGATTTATGCAGCAAAAATTTACACTAAACTCCAACTTGAACTAAACTTCAACTAAGGAAAAATTAAACTTTGGTTTGTATGGCATTTATGCGAAAAAATGAAGACAATTTACGCATTCTGTTTGGCATTTTTATTCCTATAAAGTTTTTCTTTTTTATCGTAAAACCATAATGGGTATTGGCGAATGAGGTCTATGAACATTCCATCTTCCATTGCCATTATTTTATATTTCTCCACCAATTTGATTTGTTTATTGTAGCTATATTCAAATTGATTTGGAATTGGAGGTTACAAAATTGAAACGTCATTTACGTTGTCTTTTCTATATCATCCCGCCATTTAGCCCGCGGAAGTCAAAATATGTGCCAAAAATTGAAAATTGCGCAGTAGTGTCAATAATTAACATTAACACTAGAAAGATGAAAGTTGGCTAACTATTAATTTAAATTTAGTTTTAATTTCCCTGCATAAAATGAACTATGTCAAATGAGAAGTTGATCTTCTTTAGTTGAAGTTGAAGTGTAAATGTTAATTGTAGTTTAGTGTAAATTTGTGCTGCATAAATCCACTCTAAATCCACCCTTAAATGACTTCATAAAGTTAGCTGATGGGGTTCGATATTTTTGAGCATTTTACTGACAATCAAAGAATAAGTACGATGAAAAAGTGTTGTTCAAGTTAAAGTAAGCCAACATATATTGAAACTTACCGCATTTTGTGGCCTTTGATTTCTGCACCAAACAAATCCGGATTTTTGGAAAGATATGAAAACATGGTTGAGGAGTCTATTTTTGGTAAATTATCGGATTGTCTTTGCACAAATCCGTCATCCATGATCACTAGCTGTTATTCACTAGACACTGTCAAACTGATAGCACAATATCAAACACCAGAACAAGACAAATATCATACAATTTGAATGTAATTAGTAAATTCCTTCACGAGAACGTCCTCTACTCGACCACCACCATGCACCATCTAAGGTTGAGGCCCGGAAGGATGAACGCCCCAGCACTAGTACGTACTCGAAAGCTCACCCCCCCTATCCACCACCCCCGCTCGTTAAAGCGGTTCCTCATCCTGATGATTGGCGATCAGCAGAATAAAATCTGATCGTTTGATATGGAGTGCTCGGCCAATTTTCGGCCTGAAACTCTCTTATATCTGACATGAGTTTAATTTGATTTAACAATGACTTTACTTAATGTGCATGGTGCCCCCTGAAACTGGCTGAAGGCCTGAAAAACACTTGGCTGAGGGCCAAGTGTTGTGTATTGAATTTACTGAGTTTACCACTTGGTCGGATCTGAAACAAAGCATGATTATCGAAATTTTAAGCCTGATGAAGTAGACGTTGGCGTCGCCGAAGGTTTCGCTTCCGTCTTACTTCTTCAGGGGTGTCGTTGTCTCCCTGGTTCACTGGTCGTCTGTATTTGTCTCTGTCTCTATCGTCTTGCTCACGTCTGTTCTCGAGGAGCTCCGTGAGCAACGGGTTCGTGTGGGTCTCTACTCTGTCTAGAGTAGTCCCCACGTGATTCCTGATCAGTCTGTCAATGTAGTCCGGATGGATGTCTAAGTCTCGATATATAAACCTGTTTGGCATATATCGTGGTGCGTCTGTTGCCATTCTCAGGCAGACATTGAAGAAGGCCTGCATCCTCTGCCTGTAACTGTTCGCGCATTGCCCCCAAGCAGTAGACGCGTACATCATGATTGGCAGAAGGATTGTCCTGATGAGGCGTAGTTTCAACTCGAGTGCCATGTTGCTCCTACGCCCGATGAGTGGATACAGCTTATGCCTCGCGGCTTTCGCTATAGCCAATCTGTGGGAGACGTGCTTCTGAAACGTGAGTTTCTTGTCCAGGGTTACTCCTAGGTATACGGCTTCGTCTACCCATGGAATTCTCTCATCGTTCATAGTAACATGGCCCTCGGGTGTCCTACGTCGCCTCGTGAACAGTATGGCCTTGCTTTTGTCTGCATTGATTCCGATCTTCCAACGATTGAACCACGGTTCCAGCTTGTTTATCTGATGTTGCAGCTTCGATGTTACTCCTCTCTCATGAGATGACTCAGCAAAGATTGCCGTGTCATCTGCATAGAGAGCAAGTTTGGTCATGGGGTTATCCGACATAGGCATGTCTGCAGTGTAGATCGAAAACAGGTGTGGCGACAGTACTGCTCCCTGTGGTACTCCTGCTTCTAGCCTCCTTCGTGAAGAGAGAGCATTTCCGACTTTGCATCGGTAATGTCGACCTCTTAGGAAGGAGTTTATCAGCTTGACCATTGGTGTGGAGTATCCGGCATCAACCAGTTTTGCGATCAGCCCATCGTACCAAACTCTATCGAAGGCCTTGGAGACGTCAAGGAAGACTGCTCCTGAAAGATGTTCTTTTCTCGTGCGGTTCCAGCTCTGGATGGTGGCGTCCACTATCCGGGTGACCTGGAGTTCTGTTGAGTGTTCCTGTCTGAAGCCGAATTGCTCATCTGGTAGGATGTTCAATTCTTCAGACATTGTCTCAAGTCGAGTCCTGATCACCCTTTCTGCGACCTTACTCATGGCAGGTGTTAGGCTGATGGGGCGGTGGTTTTGCGGGAACGTGTGGTTCTTGTTGGGCTTCGGAATCATGATGACCGTTGCTTCTTTCCAGCTGGAAGGAAAGTGTCTAAGTCTGAGTACAGCGTTTATGATGTTAGTCAGGGCTGCTAGTCCTTTCCTAGGTAAGGCTTTTAGTGCCCTGACTGGGATGTTGTCTGGGCCCGGTGCTTTCCTGGTCTTTGCGTGTCTAAGTATGTCCTTGATTTCCTCTGGAGATGTCGGCTCTAGAAGAATGACTGAGTCGTCAGTTCTTCTAAGCCGTCTGATCGTCTGGTCTACGTGCGTTTCCGTGTCCTCGACTTCGTCGGTGTAATCGACCTCGTTTTCACGGCACTGACGTTCGAAGGAGTCCGCAAAAGCTTCTGCCTTGTCCATCTCCGTGAAAACGATGCCCATCTCACCATGAAGGGGAGAGCACGGTTTCCTCCGACCGTGTCTGAGGACTTTCTGCATTCTCCATAAGGAGTTGTCTTCGGCGTCGAGTTCGTCCAAACGTTCAGACCACTGTCGCTCTCTGAGTAGCTTCAGCCCTTCTCTCAGCCGTCGAGACGCAAAGTTTAGCTGCCGTTTGTCATCGGGCGCCAGTGTTCTCTGATAACGTTTTTTCAGACGTCGTCTCAGCCTGACCATCTCCTTGACCTCAGGTGGGATCCCTCCTTGGAAATCGAAGTTTGTGACCTGTATGTCTTTAGAGCACCGTTCCATTGATGTCAGTACTGATTGTCTCAGTTCGGTCACCGCCTCCTCTAGCTGGCGTGTCGTGTCTATCCTGGGGATGTTTATTTCGTTATGGACTACCCTTTGAAATCGTGACCAGTCCACTATCCGCTTTGTCGTGTTAACGATTTCAGCTTCTTCCTCCCCTATTGTTAGTAGGATTGGATTGTGGTCTGATGATCCTTCGTCTAGTACAGAGATGTCCACCAAGCCTGGACTACTCTGTATGAGGGCTATGTCCAAAATGTCTGGGTGTTGGTCTTCCCTCCCAGGATAGTGTGTGGGTTCGTATGTCGCTGTCACTGCTACGTCGTCGAAGTCTGGTAGTAGGTTGTCTGCTAGGTCTCTGCCTCGAGGGTTGGTGTTGCGGCAGTTCCAGTCTCTTGATTTCGCGTTGAAATCTCCTATAGCCACCGTTGGGTGATGGTCGGGAAAGAGTTTCTCCAAGTCCGTTTTCCTGAGGTTGGGGCCTGGAGGAATGTAGACTGAGTAAATTCTTAGGAGATTTATTCCTTCTACTTTCACTCTGATCGCTACCGATTCACCGAGTGAGAGTTCTGGAAGTGCGTCCTCATTGTGTTCTAGGTCTGATTTCACCAGCAAGAGCGAGCCACCTGCTCGAGCTCGGGGTCCTGGCCTGTCATTCCTGTAACTTATAAAACCTGGAATATTAAATATTTTACCTTGGTTCAGCCTGGTCTCTTGTAGTGCCACCACGTCTATCGAGATTCTGGAGATAAGTTCCAGTAGTTCATCTTTTCGCTGAATTGCGCCATTTATGTTCCATGAACAAATCTGCAGGATCTTCGGTATTCGTGCTGGCATTACTGGCTCGACGGTTTCACTAAGGCGTTTATTACGGCCATGATTTTGTCGAGTACCTCTGGGGTAACCTGCGACAAGGTCTGCAACAGTTGCTCCTGCTTGCTTGTGCCCTGAGCACTAGAGGATTTGTTCGAAGGACCCCATTTTGGTGGTGCGGTTTTTGGCTGTGGTTGTGGACCAGTTCGAGGGTCTGGTCTCCGCCTTGGGGTTGTTGACTCCTGCCGTGGGGGTGGAGGTCTCTGCTTGGTAGGTTGTCTTGCCACCAACCTTGGTTTGGGGAATTTTGGGCATCCCCTGTAATTTGCTGTGTGGTTTCCACCACAGTTAGCGCATTTGGAGGATTTTTCCCTTGCCTTCTTACACTCATGTGTAGCATGGCTACCGCCGCACTTGACACAACGTGCTGTGGAGTGGCAGCACTTCTGTGCATGTCCGAACCACTGGCAGTTATGACATTGAGACACTCTGCCTCTTTGGGGTCGCTGTCCTTCCACGGTGACTTTCAAGTCGACCACTTCGGTTAGTTTAAAGATGTCCCTGTATTCTCTCGGAACTTTTACCAGGAACAGTGGTAGGGGCGCTCTTGTCCTTCTCGATGTCATCCTATGACATTCTAGGACCTTGGAGTTTCTCTCGACGAGGTCCTGTTGGACGTCTGCCGCCGAGATTGATTCTGGGATACCCCTGATGACCACATGCAGGGGTATGTTTTGTTTGAGTTGATAGGTGAAAAACTCCACCTTATCAGACTCAAAGAATCTGGTAGCGTTCCTCCAATCCGCTTCCGTGTTCATATGAAGATAAATCCCATCTTGTCGTGATTGGGCTTTCGAAAATCCAATTCTCTTATCTCGTAGGGCTGTCGAAATCGACAGCCACTTGCTCTTCTCTCTGATTATTATCACGGGGGGTTTTTTAGGGTCCTTCGTTTCATCCTCAGTGCTGCTGGGCACAAACACTCCTGTGCTTGATGAGGACGATTCTGCTGTTGGCGTAACAGTAATCTTGGGGGTGTTCTCATCTGATTTTGATGGTAGTGCAGTCGATGACTCGTTCGTGCGAACGGCCTTCTTAATGCGTCTGCCCACTACTCGGAAACCGTCCAAGTCTTCTTCGGGTTCGGAAGAGTCTCCGTGTTGTCTCTTCTTTGCATTCGCTTTTTCGGTGCCTTCGGGGTCGGGTTGGGGGGTGATCTCCATCTCCACATCCGTCGGTTTTGGAGGGGTAGAGGCCACGTGCACTGGTAGCGTGCTCTCATTTGTCTCCTTCTTTTCAGAAGAGGCAAGTTTCGTCAAAAGGATGCTCAACTGCTTTTCCATGGCAGTGAACCTTTCTTCTGTCTTCTTCCTCTCGGTCTCGGCCTTGGTTGCCCGATCCAGTGCATCGCGGAGTTGCTGCTTCAGCTGTCTCCTCGATTCTTCCTTCTTGTTTATATCCTCGTCGTCGTTGTTCGTCGTCGAAGATTTCCGAAAATTCTCTCTGTCGAGAGAGCTCGAGCTTCTTGACGATTCGTCGCCTGACTTCTTGGATTTGCCCATTTTCTACTTTGCTCCACGCTTTTTTCAAAAACGAATTCTTTTCAAAACGAAGACGGCTCTGAAAAGAGCCCCTGGCCGAAGCCAGAGCTGTGGTTTACAAGTAAAATGGAAAAAATCTCTCTGAATCACTGTGGTTTGGCAACTGTTCCTAAAAAAAGGTTAATGATTAGTCATTACCACTTACCTTATCACAGCCCTTCAAGTCTAGCCCTGACTAGTTCAGGTATAACCCTTCCTTGCCGTAGCTATATCGCTTTGTCTCGCTTAATGAATTTGAACTCACTATCACAAAATTAATTTAAACAGGTAGCCTAGGGAGCTTCTGAAAGTACGTCTGCTTTCTTCGACTACTGATCAAACTATATCCCTCTACTCGACATCAACAATCAACCATTTTGTATTTGAACTGGCCGGGGGGAGGAGCTTGTTGGATATGACTATGAAGTTCTGGACCAGTGCAACCAACGTGAATTTACCGCAAAAAAAATATGAATTTTTATGAATGGCAACTTGTGACGTTACAAGTTGTGCGTAAACGAACTATAGTACAGGTTTTCTCCAAGAAAACATCGTTTTTCGAAAATACGCTTCTACAGGATGATTCAGCGTGTCACAAAGTACAAATTAACACATTTTGAAGATACTTTATTTTTTTTCCGATTCCTCATTTTCCTGTAGTTAGCGTACTATCAACTGCAACTTGCCCCAATACTGCTATCTCCGTAGGTTCATTTAGTACTGGATTTTCAAGCTCTCTCTTTTTGTTATGAACTGAACCTGTTTCGCGAAATTTTTTCACCAAGTCGCGAATAATTTTTCCACAGGCATATGTTTGTCAGGATGCCGTTGGTTAAACAAGTCCGCGACCCGATTTCCACATTCACCGTTTTTGAAAAAAAGCTCAATGATTTCCACTCTCTGTCTGCAATTGAATACACCATGATAATAAATTTTGAAGTCAACAATTCGTAAACACTTCAACCACGACAGGTATCTATCAACTACTTGACCTAATTCAAACGTGAAGAAATGAATCCTATTCATTTTTTACTCTCTAAAATGAGCCTAAAAAAATCTGTGCATCGGCAAAAACAGCAAATCGGCAAAAACAGCAAATTCATTCGAAGGAACTTATTGCAATAAAGTACAATTGAACCGATTTTTGTATTTTTCGTCCCACATGATGGTTGGAGTTTCAACTCTCCATATTTTCTGAAGGGGTAGATCGATTTGAAAAATCTAAGCAGCACTGTATAGGGCATGACAAGCCCCTTCTACAGAGGTATCGCTTGACCCTCCTTCCCATTTGAAAACAATGTTGGGGTGTCACCCCTGCTTAGGGGGTTGAAGGTTTTACTATGCTTGTTACGTCAAAATGACAAATAAACTTGACCTATTTTCGGATTTTAACGAAAAGTTCTTTCCCAGTCTGTAATGCCTTGGGGTACGTTTTCGATGGGCCACCCTGTATATTACGGTTATTGCTGAAAACCCTATAAATAAAACCAAATTGCGTAAGGTTGACCTTAAAATATAGAATTGTTCCTATAATTTTGTCAGCCTTTTTGTTGCAGTCAAAAGTCTGAAAAGGATGCGCATTGGTCATGAGAAAAGGACTAGCAATACGAGCTCTTTTATTTTAGACCGTCAGATAATGACTGATTTTCTTTTTTCTGGGATTTTAACCACAGAAAATTATGTCAGTGTTGAGCTCAAAAATTGAAAATTTAGCGATCGGATGTGTGGTAGGCATATGGAAATGGAAGATTAATTTTTCCTTTGCAGAAAAAAGTAGTATTTTTTTTCTCTCGGTTATGGCACTTCAACACAATGACATCTATTATAACAATCTAATAGTGAAAAACCAAAGCCATAAGGTTTGGACGTACTGAAAGGGTTTAAATAAGGGCGCGATCTTGTAAAAAAATATTCGGTTGCTGATGCATTTTCGCGCGTATGGCAATCGAGAGAATGAAATTTGATATCGTTAGGAACCCGGCAAAAAATTCCTATAAGGCGGTCAGCTGTGAAAAATGCCATAAACGAGAAAGTCTGCCGAAAAGCGAAAAAATTTTCAGCAACCACAAACACGTGTTCCAGACTGTTGGTTGGTCTGAAACAATTAGTGAGTACGGTGGTTCTACAATTTCAGGGTTACCTACATCCAATAATTTTTATTTTTATATGTTTATATACATGCCGTTTATTTTATGATGTCTCAACATTGCTATATTCTAAACCGAAAGAGATACAAAAAGGATTAAATGAGCAAAAAGGAAATTATTTCGGAGAGCATTACATTGGTAGTGATGAATCTTCAGGGACTCGATTTATACAGGGAATACTGAAAATACAATTATTGTTTTTTACGAATAGTATTTTTATTTCTAAAAATACAAAAAATGGAAAATGAAAAGTTCTTTGTTTCTGAAATTCTCTGTAATGGTGTATTCACGATGCTTCGTTGCGTGTGTTTACGGACACCATCAAGTTATTGTTTTTAACAGTTTTTTATTACATATTACGACATTTTATCTATAGTATACGAAGGCGTAGAAGGGCCACGAGCAATTTTTGTTTGGAATCCCGACTTTGATCTCTGACCCCCGACTTTAATCTCGGGCGTCCGACTTTAATCTCGGACCCTCGTCTTTAATCTCGGGGGTCCGACTTTAATCTGGGATCCCCCGACTTTAATCTAGGACCCCGACTTTAATCTCGGGGGTCCGACTTTTATCTCGGACCCCCGACTTCAATCTCGGGGGTCCGACTTTAATCTCGGACCACCGACTTTAATCTCGGGGGTCCGACTTTAATCTCGGACCCCCGACTTTAATCTCGGGGGTCCATTTTTAATCTCGGATCCACGACTTTAATCTCGGGGGTCCGACTTCAATCTCGGACCCTCGACTTTAATCTCGGGGTCCGATTTTAATCTCTACCGACTTTAATCTCGAACCCCCGACTTCAATCTCGGACCCCCGACTTTAATCTCGGGGGTCCAACTTTAATCTCGGACCCCCGACTTTAATCTCGGTGGTCCGACTTTAATCTCAGACCCCCGACTTTAATCTTGGACCCCCGACTTCAATCTCAGACCCCCGACTTTAATCTCGGGGGTCCGACTTTAATCTCGGGGGTCCGACTTTAATCTCGGGGGATCGACTGTAATCTCGGGGGTCCGACTGTAATCTCGGGGGTCCGACTTTCATCTCGGGGTTCCGACTTTAATCTCGGGGGTCCGACTTTAATCTTGAACACTCGATATTAATCTCGGGGGTCCGAGATTAAAGTCGGGGGTCCGACACGTTTGCTTGTCAACCACATCACATATTGAAAGTTAAGGGCCTGGTCTCTCATCCTAGCTCACACAAGTTTCCCGAAGACTTATAAGGGTTGCTCGTAAAGATGCAGCCGGTTGACGGAAAGAACAAATTTTAAACAAACAACATATATCATATTATGTTTATATAAAGAATCAACACACGGAGTTTTTTGGTTTCATTCTAAATCACCCTGTAAATATCTGCCGCCGGATCTCAGGTAAATGTATGTGTTCAGATAGTATGTTGGGACTAATATTTTCTGGCCGACGCGACGTTTTGAATTCTAATCATTTCATCTTCAGGACCATTCAATAATGAATTCACATGTGGTGAAATGGTTTAGAAATGAAGCAAATAAAGAATGTCCCATGTATTGAAACGCTACAGAAGTAATTTTTTGAAATGTTAAAGCGCCCCCCCCCCCAAGTCTGATGTACAGACAGATATATTAATTAGATACACCAAATTCAACATTATTTGTCCCATGCAATAATAGATACATTATCGAAAAGAGAAACATTCTGAACTGAAAATTGAATCAAAATGACTCCTCTGGAAATGTAAAAAACCTGCTATAAAAATAAAGCTGTTTTTTTTGTAACATCTAACAGAAAACAACTACTTCCCCGGCAAAAGCCACTCTGGACATTGAATTACATTCGATAGATATTGTGAAAAGATCATATATATATATATATATATATATATATATATATATATATATATAAGTGAAAATAGAGTATTTTTCGTTTTAATTCCGAGAGTTCTAACCTTTGACAGCTGTTTCGTACTAACGCACTCATCAGAAAGGATTTATGGAGCTCTCGAAATCAAAACGAATCCACTCAAGAATTAATACCGTGAAGGCAAGACAGATGTCATAAGTAACTTTCTGTTATATATATATATATATATATATATATATATATATATATATATATATATCAGATGTAGTTCAATGTCCAGCGTGGCCTTAGCTAGGGAAGTAGTTGTTTTTTTGTTAGATATAACCAAAAAAATTTAAATTAAATTTATTCTTTCAAGTTATAATAATAACACTTCCTCATAAACACTCGAAGACTGTATACCCGCAAAGGCATAGCCTGTGCGGGTAGAGGGCGGCTGTTATTATTATATAACAATATCTATCAGATGTAGTTAAATGTCCAGCATGGCTTAAGCTAGGGAAGTAGTTGTTTTTTGTTAGATATTATACAAAAAAATTGCTTAGTTTTCATCGAAAGTTCTTTCCTGAGGATTCATGTTTGATTCAATATTCAATTGAGAATGTTTCCCTTTTCAACATGAAAACCTTCCAAGAGGTTATCTTGAACGATGGAAAACAGCGACTGAAACTTGTCTTTCAGTCGCTGATGATTTCACATCTGATTTTATGAACATTCTGTTCATATTTTCAATAAAATCAAGATACCTTATCGTTTCAACCAATAGTGAACGAAAACAATCGTTTCATTTTGTGTCTATATAGCTTTATGAAGAGATTCCTTAGTAAAAATTCTAGAATCTGAGAGCACAATCAAATCCCGAGATTAAAGTTGAGGGACCGAGATTAAAGTCGGACCCTCGGGGGTCCGAGATCAAAGTTGGGGATCCGAGATTAAAGTCGGACCCCCGAGATTAAAGTCGGGGGTCCGAGATTAAAGTAGGACCCCCGAGATTAAAGTCGAAACCCCGAGATGAAAGTCGGACCCCCAAGATTACAGTCAAACCCCCGAGATTAAAGTCGGGGGTCCGAGATTAAAGTCAGGATTCCAAAAAAAATTGCTTGTGGCCCTTCTACGCCTTCGTAGTAGTAACTAAGATCATCAGTGACAATAATTTTTAATTACGGTCCTGTCGTAGTTCTGTATATTCGTTTTGATTTCGCCATAACAAGTATAACAATTTCGGTAAAAAACATAATTATCGAATATTGAAGATAACGAATTTGATTTCTTCTGAATCGATTTTTATTAGAAATTAATTTCAGAAATCTAAATATCAGTTTTTTTGGAAAGACTATTTCTGTTTGATTTGGTATCATTCAAAAACACGTAGGCCATGCTTTGTCGGGTAAGTGATTATTAAGGGAAAACCAGATGATTACCGATAACACCAATTTCCCAAAATGAAAATAAGGTCATGCAGTATTTAGATAATGTCGTCTTTTATTACTGCATTGCAGTATACGGAAGCCTCCGATAACTCTGTAATGTAAGAAAGTCATAAGTTGGCCAACTTGCAACTTCAATCAGAATTCTTCGTGTAAATCAGGTACTGTGCATGCGCATGTTCATTTAATATACTTTTTTTATACTTTCATAGTAAAAATGTGATAAAATATAGCGAAAAATTATGAACATTGCATTGTTCACTTCATTGTACACTCGCACTGTTGGTTAGGTTAACCTGGAAAAGTTCATGTGCGTATATTTATATTTAAAGTTTTGCACCTATGACATATTTTAGGGCAATCTTACGTTACGACTAAGTTATATAATGTCTCATATCGTGCATGAATTCACAATTACTAATTATTATTGTATTCAAATGATGAAAGGATTTGTTATTTACCTATGCTATATCAAATCAAATGTTCTTTTGTCAAGGATTATGTATGTTGAGTCACACCCAACATTTTGACGATTGAAATAAATTTGAAAGACTATTAAAAAAAAAATAAGAAAATCTGTTGTGACTGGAAATATGACATACCAAAAAGTAGGTGTATTGGGTAAGTAAATAGAACCTAATGAATATTAACAAAGTATAAACACATTTGTTTATTAATATCAGATTTTTTTTGTAATAAAAATATCTCTAATCCAGCCGCGAACTATTTGAAGAAAAAAAACTTGGTGGCCGTAAAGAGACGAAACGGCTTATCAAAGATTTATAAAAACACCATTATTCACTTTGTCCCTGAAACAAATTTAGTTCAGAAACATCCAAATTTGTCACTCGTCATGTAACTTCCGACATGGACTGGTGAAATCTGCAAAATTTATGGTCCGCGGTACTATCATCAGGACGGTTTATTACTTTTTTTCAATGGTATCTTTCAATTTGGTACATGCAAAATGAGCCTTTTACATTACACTCAAAACGTAGAAATGACGGATAACAGAAAAATAAATTTTAGCACCAAATTAGATATTCAAGGTATTAAATACTTTGGTTTCCTATATTTTTGATTCCTCATGAAGAGACAAAAATATCTAGAAACCACGGGGCTCTAAAATAGCTGGGCACTTCCCAGCGGTCGCAAGTACTGTGAGCTCTTGACCTTGAGAACCCCCTGTCTCCAACGAGTGAGCGGAGGAAGAGTGAGATACCCCAAAGTTCAATTACCAATTTGAACTAAATAGTATACCTAATTAGTTGGTTTGAGTGCACAGCAACAAACGGAGCCTAAAATGTGTAGAAACCCAAAGAATTAAAATCGAGAAAATTGTGCCAAGAGCCCATTTGAGTCCCACGTTTCGCACTAGTGTTTGCGGTGACCTCCTAAGCTCACTTGAAGCACTTATGACGTTTGCATGTTTTTATATACCACAAACGAATATTGAAAACTTCAATATGTTTGAGAGATGGCGCACCACTATATAAATAAACCAATTCAAGAACATAGGAGAGCTAAAATGTAATGATTTGAGAAAGAAACGAATTCTGTAGCACTTCCGGTTTCTCCGGAGATGGTCCAAGTTTTAGTAAATGGAGCATCTTGAATATTTTCAGATTTTTTAAATTTGGGTGAATTCCTGAACATTTCAATTACACTTTTTAGTTTCATCAATTCTTTTTTTGATTGATGATGATTTTTCAAATGAGAAACGTTCCTTAATGATGCCATATTAGCATTTTGAGTACAATACTTTGCTACCAGCCGAGTTTTGAATGTGGCAAAATAATTTTTTTTTAGTTATTCATCCTAGTTTTCAAATGGCAACTCTATGGCGCACGTTGTTTGACTGAATTTTGAGAAAAACAAATCGAGTGATACCAAAATTTTGAATGTCTGTCTATTATTTTCAGCGTTATCACTTTTACGAAAAGTTCACCAAAAAGTATTGCAGCCGCAGGACTAACCAAGACCCAATTGATAGAAATTTGTAAATTTCACAACATTGAAAATTATTGTAATTAGTTGAACTTATTCTGTCGAATTTTAATATACAATATTGAAGAATATCAAAATGTATTACAACTTTTCAAAAGCTAGCAAACTAGAATTGTCATTAAATTCCTCTGAAGTAGATATGCGTTTATTATAGCGACATCATACAAATTGGCAATTTATTTTTCATTCTTTATAATAGGTGAATCTTCAAAGTTGTTATTATATAGAATTTTGATTAGTCCAGCGGCCGCACTACTTTTTGGCAATTTTGTTATAATGGTGGAAATAATTGACAGATATTGAAAATCTTGGTATTATTCGAATCATCTTTTTCACCGGAGTGCGCCATAGGGATGCCATTTGAAAGAATAGGATAACCCTAAAAAAAGTGATTTTGCCATATTCGAACTCCTTCTGGTGGCAAAGTATTGTAATCAAAATGCTATTTCCATTTCAATCGGAAAGGAACGTTTCACATCTGGAAATTTATCATCATTACAAAAAAAAAATGATGAAACAAAAAATAAAAAACATGGAATAAAAAACTAGCTCAATATATTCAGAATTCAATTCAAAATATACAAGGTGTTTCCTTTGAATAACTAACACTAGGACGATCATCTTAAGGGAAAAATCAGTAATCCTTGAAATAAACCAACTTTCGCAACATTTCTACAGTAATTATCTATTATCGATGAATCTTAGGAGCTGAATATATTTTTGAGAAATATCACTCAAAACAAAAACAAATTCACTACTTCTAAATTACCACAAAAAAGATTGATCTGATCTGCTAACCACATTTATTACCAGAATTACATAAGCTAAAATCATTCAAAATCACCAGCTCCAACGAAACGAAAATCCAAAATATAACTGGCGAGCTGCAAGGGCTTGTTTACTTACGCGAATTAAGGCAACATTATATTTTTCCGCGGTTTCCGAGTCACATTATACCTACAGTAAAATACTCGCAATAAGCTCTCTGACCAATACTAACCGGTGTCATTAACAATTTTAGCTGAATAGTGGTTAAATCGCTAACAATTTTGTATAGTTATTCTGTCTACGTAAGGTTAGGTTGTCTAATAATTCACGCATTTTGAACTCAGTTGGCATTCTTGTTTTTCAATTTGCAGTGACCGATCACAGTGTGCTTGTTGTGTGCACGTCACTGTCGTCTATGAGTCAAGACTGGCGCAAGTAATTTCAGAAGATAGAGACTTAGATTTCCATGAAAGTCGTTGTTTACACGTTCAAATTTAATTTACTGGCTCCACTACTAAATCCATGCATCAACCCGCCTCAAAAACTTAGAAAATGCTTGCGGCAATACTCACTAGTTCTTACAGCATGCCGCGTTTTGTCAAAATCTAAATAAATATCTACTCCCAAGGACAAATCCTGGATACGCCCTTGGATAAAAATGGAAGAAATTACATTACTAGCGGCCTATCCTTTGATGTCGCTTGACAAGACGAAAATAAACTCTCATCACGTGATCATAGCCTGTCCTTCAACTTGTTACTGGTGCTTATAACTGACGTGAAACAGTAGAGAATAAAGGGTGCAGAATTGCAGATATGTAGTAACAATTATTATGGTATTGTATTTCAAGTGTGTTGTGATTGTGATGACGTTTTTTGTCATTATCGTCTAGGATTTGGTATCTGCAGCTAATGCTCAACTCTACAATGCTTGAATCGTCTACTGACTGTGAGTAGTTTTTTAAATAATGTTTTATAAGTATATCCAAACCAGGAAACGTTATTCGAGAGCAAAGAACAGCTATAACATTGAGTGCTTTGCAAATTTCAAAAATCTAAATAACGATTCAAGACTAGGTATTTCATAAAATACTTCAAAATTCCTTATTAAATTGTATAAATATACATGTTCACTGTACACAATGGACATTTAAAAGTCAAATGTCCTTGCAGGAGTTTTCTGAACACCTTTGAAATCTTAAAAGGCCATTGAACAATTGATTTTTTTTTCATTAATTTTTCCGCAGCGAAAGATGAAAATGGGACCTTGAATTGAAGCAATACGATTATATTTTCATCTTCATGATACCTAGTGAATTTTGAAGTACGTCACTGGACCTTTGCACGAAATTAGTTTCATGAAACACCTGTTCACAACGAATATGATTCGGTTTCTTTTCTGTATGGTTGATATTTGGAAATCAGATAACTATTTATTTTTTGTCTTTCAATATTCAAAAATACAAAACAGAAACATGTTCGTAACAAATTTATGGTTAACTTAAGAAATGGCGTCTAGAGATGGAGAATAAAGTATCGTATAGGGCAGAATCCTTAGTTATAGTTGTCGTCAAACATATAAGATAAATAAAAAAAGCCGCAAAAAATGGTCTTATCTTTCCCTGGAACGTGCCACATAATGTGGGGGCAAGTGGTGCAAGAGTTTGAAATAGCTAGTGCATTATAGGTAACTTCGCCATGGGTAAAGAATTTTTCAATTGCATCAAATTCATTATTGACAGAGGATTAATTAATCCAATTTTATTTAGATTAATGAGTATACTAGAGATCGATACTAAGTACATAGATACGAGTAATTCAAAAAATATATGCAGTATAATGATTCAATTTATCATTAATGTAAAAGTTATTCAACAAAAAAATTACAAACAAAAGACATTCTTGTATATACAGGGTGTTCATTCAGTACTGCATTCTTCACGACTCAACATCTGGATTGTCAGGAATTCAGATATTTTTGTTCAGATAATTTAAAAGTGATCTAGAGAAGGGAATTCTCAAATAAGTGCATATACCAACATGGTCTTCCATGAAAATAAAAAGGGCCAGCTTCACGTGCAGTTATTTTTCGATTCCCGACTCGCACTCCCTTCGCGTCACTCTCGGAGCGAAGTTGCATGCCAAAATACACGCACATTCAAATATAGTACTCCAACTTCATTCCTCGAAGCTTCTCGAAAGCTAGTGGGCCTTTTTTCGCGATGTGTTCTTTACATTCAAAGAGAAAAATTGCATGTATAAAATTAGAAAATGAAGATTCCAGAAGAAAGACACAGAGTATTGGTCCAAAAATGGTACTTGCGCCGAAATCACATTAAGACTACTCGAAGCAACTATACCTGTCTTCTCGTTACAATTCAATTCGACTGTTCTTCTCTACAGTCGGAGCGGCGCGGGAATTGTCCCATCACTTTCAGTTTTGGATGACTCCTCTGTTCGAATCGCGCTAGAAGTTTAAGAAGGTTGGAACGTCTCGCGCCGCGTCAGATGCGAGTAGCGCCAGGCGCATGTTGACACTTCACGTTCGAATTTGGAGTGGAGCGATGGAGTGTCACTTTGGAAGTCACGAAAAACTGCACGTGAAGGGCCCACTTAATTTCAACTTTCCAATTGATCGCTCTGTGTTTCATTTATATGAACTCTCTGTAATTCTATGTTTTCAGATTGAATAGTGCGTTGCCACGCTATCATTATTTATACAGATTTTATTGCGAAAAATCACTTCACTTTGAACTGGAATAATACTTTCGTGTTTGAAGATTTTCTAATAGATGATATGCACAATGTGTGATTTTTTTCTGATTGAAGCTCTCAGTGTGGTATGTCAATGATCAATTGTGTTAAAATTCCAAAATTATATTTATCATATGGGTGTCTTGAACGGACTTTTCATCCGACACAATTACATTAAATTTTGGTGCCAAATATAGTTTTCTCGATTTTTATCGGTGACTTCTATCAAGTTTTAGTGCAATCATATATTTATTTCTTACATAAAATTTAATGTACTTTCATATCCTAAAATCAAATTTGGGAATATAATCAATATTGGACACTGGCATTCTGTTTCGTACAATTATATATTTATTCATCTGCTCTTGGGTATTTTGTGACTCACTAAAATATTCTGAATAGCTGGGTGGGTGAAAAACATACAGTCTAACTCCCACCATCCGGTTATATCTCATTTCCACTGGATGTAATGGATCGCCTTCGTTGGATATCTTGAATAGTATGTGATTGGTGATCCTTCAGTAATTAAAGTAAATTCAATATTAATTTTCAACTTTAACGCCCTGCATCTCAAAAACGAATTGTTGTCTTTTACATGTTCACCTATAGCCATTATTTTCTATGCAATGTGAGAAATTAATGAAAGGACCGGTCCACCTTAGGAATCATCCTGTATGAGCAAATATTGTGATAGTCCTCACATTTCCTCCAAAAAAAACAATCACAAAATATATATTTCTGCCAAAAATGCATAGTACCACGCCATACACACCTTATATGGTAATCACATGAGAATATTGGCTAAAATCAGTGTGAGTCAATATCAATACTTACATAACTTCAGGAAACTACCAGGAAATTAATTCCTATTTTGTCAATAACCAAACAGTTTTTCAGACTAAAATTGCACTAAATCAATAAATAAAATTATTGACATCTCTACCTTTATTCAAATTATTCCACCTATCGCCCCCACGTAACACTTAGCGCGGACGATGTAAAGGCCCGCACAGCAATTAGGAATGTTTTTTCCATGCAGGGTCGGGCGTAGTTATAATAGAAATCACAGCTGTTTGCGGTACGCCCAGCTATTAGCAAATTAGATTTCGACGGGGCAGTTGTTTACCCAATCTAAGGATACTAATAATTATAAAAATGGATGATTCTGAATACAAAAGTTACATTGCTTTTGTTAAATTAACTTGAATAATCTGCACGCATCACAATATTTAGCGGCATATGTACAAGTCCGACCCTGGTTGGCGGCATGGGAGTCAATTTCATGCTAATCGACCATTTTTTGCGCCTTTTTTTATTTATCTTATATGTTTGACGACAACTATACATTCGAATCGATCAATTGATGGGAATTTAATTGTTAGGTAATTCATCTCTGAATATGGAATATTTTAAGACACATCGATGGCTTACAACACAAATAAGCGCGTTGATTGAGGTTTCTGAATAACCGTTAAAGTAAGTGGCTGTATGATGGTGTGTATTCAAAATGGCGACGGTTGTTCTCGAACGAATTGGAAATTTCCAGGGATTATTTTCAAATGCTAACTCTGAAAATGATTTCCTCACCTGAATTCTGGGGTCATTTGAGGATTCCTTTTGCCATAGTGAACCAGGGCATCTATGTATTCCTTCTTGACATAACATTTATTTCCGAGAGGCTTCTCCTCAATGGCGGCCAAAATATCTTTTGAACCTCCTGGTGTCAGTACCAATCGCTTATCGATCAGTGATTCATAAATTTCTCTAAATGTTGTTTCTTCATTTGGAGTCGCTACGTTATTATCTTCGGGCAAGTTATTTTACTTTATCAACACACAACTTCTGAACAATTTTATCACTAAAATATTTTAACGCGGTGAGTTGCTGAAACAAACTCGCCAAGTCGACACGACACGAGACACGACGAGAGACGAGATACAACAATGGAAAGGAAGAGAAGGGGTATATTCAAGATCACGATCTGTAAAACTGCGCCTGCATTCTTCGCTGCGATTGGTAGAAGAAATTTTAAGTACTATTTTGAATTTGTCTATTCTGATGCGAACATTTTCAATTTCCATTTCAACTGAGTGTCTTCTGAACCCTTATGGGCATACAAAGAGAGTAAACGTCAGATAACGTTTAGTCTCTTTGATGGGGATAAACCTATAACGAGTGTTACAGCGTAACAAATAGAGAGCTCTGCATCTGAGATGCGCGAACGATAAACAGAAAGGGGAAATAATAGTAAATATCCACCAAAGAGATTAATCGTTATCTGACTAGGAGAGTCCAATCCTCATTAGACAATGGTGACACTGAAAGAAAGAGATGAAATAACATATGTGACGAAATGTGACGTAGTTGGATATGTCATGGCCGCCGTTTTCTATATACACTGACGGACTAGCGCACTCCGCACTCTTTGTATATGACAGTTACAGTTGACAGTTTTGTTCTTTGGTTCGAGTTCGACTCTGTACTCATGTACAAGTACGTCACTATGACTCTTTGATGCTACAAGATTCTGATTGGCTAGAGTTAATTAACCCTCCTGTTAGTTTACTCTTTTTGAATATCCACTACCACCTTTAATCGTGATCAACAAGAACGGACACAGGCTGTTTGACTGCGCACCCAATATTCAGATGCAGAGCCATATTTGTCAAGCTGTACGTGGTTTGAAATAGTCAATTACATTAAGGTAAAGTTTACTGAGGAAATGTCGTACCTACTGATGTCAAACATAAGTTGAGCAATTGGAAGATTAGTTAGTGGTAGGACAATCACCATCCACTTAAAGAAAACAACATGTTGGGAATATTTGTAATGATTTGAAAATAGGAAGAACGGTCGGAGCTGCGCAGTGGAATGAATATTTTTAGTGCGCGTAAATTTTGAAATTATATCGTCTTCATGAAAACTGATTAAAATTTCATTTTAGTTAAAACAATATTTTTTAAACATGACCACGCATACTACCGGAAAATTTATGTTTATAAGTTATGGTAGGTATGTAATAATTATGCTATAATAAATGTTTCAATAACACGCCCTCTTGCTCATACACATGCGCATGCCGGCAAAGGTGAGATCTTTATCATGTTACTTGACACTGGACAGTCTTGACAGTCTTGACACAAACATGAAGTAGGAAAGTTTTTTGAGTTCCTCTAGGTAGTTGTAGGCTGGAATCGTGGAATCCTGTTTGGAATATAGGTTATACTTACATCAGGGTTGCACATTGAATTTGTTTTCTATTTTGCATGTCGATGGCTTAAAGTGTAAACCGGCTATCTCCAATTACCTATGCGTATTCTACAGGAAACAAAAAAAACTGTTTGGGAGACCCAGTGTGAAACAGAGGGAGTCTTGGAACACCTTGAGTAGCACAATGAATCTGTAAATTTTACAATGTTCCTCACACTACCAAACTATAGATTTCAGTTTTCCCTAGAAGATGGCAACAAAATCTCAATTTCACTAAAAAGTGGAGTTAGCCGGTTTACAGTGAATAGTCTGATTAACAAGTTCAAAAACGTGTTAATTCTTGATCAAGCTCCTAAAAATATGAGTGATGGCTCATTCGATTCGTAATGACGTCTAGAAAAATGTATCGAAAGTTTGTATTAGCACATAGAAAATTGCAATTGTTATTAACAAATTAAGATGAAAAAAATATGGCATTTAGTTTTATGTTTATAACTCAACAATGATAAATATTTAAGGAATTTTGAAAAAAGATATTTAAAAAGGATGATATTTCCAAGAAAAAAGTTCTTACTCCCGGAATTCTATCTCTATTATTTATAATTTTAATTCAACGCCGAAAATAGGGCTCCGCGCAGCCGTAACGACATAGGCGCGCTACCGCTAAAGACAGTGTACCACATAAAATAATTTTTTTTAGTAACAAATATTAATTTAAAAATTTGAATGAATTATGGTATCATCTAGACACTTGAAAGAATAAATCCCCGTTGAAAAAAAAAATTTAAGTCAATTATTCAAAAAGTTATACTATTGTTAATTAATAATTTTTTTTCCAATCTCTGTTATCTTAAATGACTACGTAAAAGTGTAATTAATATATCTATAAATTTTTGGTTTCGTGGAGCCCTTCTTATACATATACTTAACAAGATCACACGATAAAAGTAAATAAAAGTTTATTATTTTGTTTATAATGATTTGTTAAAGTTAACAAAAAGTTAAAAGTCCAAGAAATGTTGTTAATAAAATTTTTTTCAGTAACGTTGGAAAAAAAAATTTATATCATTTGTTAAACAATTACTTATTAATAAATAGACAATATTAATATTTTTCGAAAAAAAAATTTTACCACTCTATATTGTCTTGGCAAAATAGTGATTAAAAATTTTTTTGTTTTCTTGAATAAATTTTTTTTATTGTTTATAATCGTTTTTTCAATTTTTTGATTGTTTAAATAGTTAGTTAAGAAATTATTTTCTTTTTAAAAATCATAATAGGCATTTCTTTATAGATAAACAAAAAATATATTTTTTTTATAAATAAAAACATTGTTTGTTAACTTAACAATTTGTTATAAAGAAATTCTAAAACCCGTTATATTTTTCTTCTGGTGCTAAAAAAAATTACAAAGACAGGCATATACATCAAAGTATTAAAAAAAAATTCTTCTATTTTTTATAAAACTTTTAAATATTACACCGAACCGAAGTTGAACCGGCAGCATGATTTGTCAAGTAACAAATTGATATAACTTATAAACTATTAGATATACGATAATGGACGTTCAATTAGTTCTTATAAAGGATTAATTAATCTTTAAAATAAGCTAGTGAACAAGTTCATAACTATTGTTTATCAGCTAATATAAGCATTTGTTTATAAAAATTTGAGATTTTTTGCATTTTCTTTTCTTTTATGACTTATAACTTGTTAAATAATGAAAATACAGCTATATACCTCAATACAATTTTGTTTAGTGATAAAATATCTATACATTAACCTTTACATCATATCTGTCTCTCTTATAGTTTAAATTAAATACGTGCTTTAATTAATATTTATCTACTCAAGTCGTTCTTTGTTAGATATGAATTTTTATATCTTAATTACATCACTTACTTATATTTTGCAATATTTTCATTTTCTTTGCTTTATAAGAAGTTATTTTGAGTTCCTAACGTTTGAGTAAGCAGCTTTTTCTTGTGAAGGTCAATTCTTTTGTTAGATCCCTTCCACTTGATCCCTTATACCTGTCATATCTTAATTACATCACTTATCTACATACGTGTTTTAATTAATATTTATCTAACTCGTTTTTCATTATAAGAATTTTGATATCTTATTTTGCAATATTTTCATTTTCCATTTTTATGCTTTATAATAAGTTATTGTAGCTTGTAACTCAAGGTACTTCTATTGTTTATTTAAAAAAAATAGCTTTTTCGATCAAATTATGGAGTTTTCTTCAAATTTTTTTAAATTTTACTTGCAAAATTCTCTAAATTCTTATATATCAACTATATTTTTACACATATCCTTCTATAATTAGATTTACATTTATCGGTTTGAAGAAATTATTAGGAATATTATAAGGATAGAATGGAATTATTAAATAAACAGTATTTTTTTATAATAATGATTCCAAATATATTTTAGTAAATCATTCAATGTTATTCAAATATTTTGCTTCCTTCTTTTCTTTGCGGGAGGAATTCCAGAACAGCTCGGTCTGTCAAATTCTTCAACTGAACTTGTTTCTACTCTTTCTGTCATTTGTTCTAACGCTCTTTCGGTTGTTTGACCTGCTTCTTGTTGCTCTTGTTCTTCTTCCGCGGCATCTTTCGACTCTCCGTCACTTTCTTCATCGTCTGAATCAGAATCGTCTGATCCATAAATTCCTTGCATAATTCTACGATGCGCTGGATGGTTTTTATTTGGCCTATCTGCGATCATGTCATCATCTTCGTTCACGTCTTCGTCTTCCTCGACTTCATCAATGGCCTCAACAAGATCGGTAGCATTTGTGCAACTTACTCCCTTACAACCCTTGCACGATCTTGTGCATTTCATACCTGTCTTTCTACAACTACAAGTCTTCTGACAATTGGAAGTTGTACAACTGCAATTGACAAGTTTTAATAATTCTTGGGGTGCTAAAGGTTCTGTAGTCTTCATAGGAAGAAACATAGTTTCAGTCCTTTGCCATCCCCAATTTTCTGGATTTAATAATTTACCTAGCCATGTCTGCACTTGATAATAAACCCGCAATGAATGTTGATGTGTAGCAGCTGCTGTTGGTGGTAAAGTTGCCAAATTTACTGTTTTTGACTTGGTGACATTAATTGAGAAGCGATCAATCCTACACTCATTAATAGAATCATTTGCAGCTCCAAACAATTTCAACATAATACGTTCGCCAGCTTCTTTTATGTTGTCAACTGTCGATTCACTTTCGTAGAATTTTGCAACATCCGCTTTCAAAGTTGAATCCTTTTAATTAATTAATTAAGATATAAAAATTCATATCTAACAAAGAACGACTTAAGTAGATACATATTAATTAAAGCACGTATATAATTTAAACTATAAGAGATACAGATATGATGTAAAGGTTAAAGTACAGATATTTTATCACTAATCAAAATTGTATTGTGGTATATAGCTGTATTTTCATTATTTAACAAGTTATAAGTCATAAAAGAAAAGAAAATGCAAAAAATCTCAAATTTTTATAAACAAATGCTTATAACAGCTGATAAACAATAGTTATGAACTTGTTCACTAGCTTATTTTAAAGGTTAATCAATCCTTTATAAGAACTAATTGAACGTCCATTATCGTATATCTAATAGTTTATAAGTTATATCAATTTGTTACTTGACAAATCATGCTGCCGGTTCAACTTCGGTTCGGTGTAATATTTAAAAGTTTTATAAAAAATAGAAGATTTTTTTTTAATACTTTGATGTATATGCCTGTCTTTGTAATTTTTTTTAGCACCAGAAAAAAAATATAACGGGTTTTAGAATTTCTTTATAATAAATTGTTAAGTTAACAAACAATGTTTTTATATATAAAAAAAATATTTTTTTGTTAATCTATAAAGAAATGCCTATTATGATTTTTAAAAAGAAAATAATTTCTTAACTAACTTTTTAAACAATCAAAAAATAAAAAAAAACGATTATAATCAATAAAAAAAATTTATACAAGAAAACAAAAAATTTTTTAATCATTATTTTGCCAAGACAATAGAGTGGTAAAACATTTTTTTCGAAAAATATTAATATTGTCTATTTATTAATAAGTAATTGTTTAACAAATGATATAATTTTTTTTTCCAACGTTACTGAATGCCATTGTTGGATACAAAAATAGCAATATATTTGGTGAAAAACATTTTATTAACAACATTTCTTGGACTTTTAACTTTTTGTTAACTTTAGCAAATCATTATAAACAAAATAATAAACTTTTATTTACTTTTATCGTGTGATCTTGTTAAGTATATGTATAAGAAGGGCTCCACGAAGCCAAAAATTTATAGATATATTATTTAAACTTTAACAAATCATTATAAACAAAATAATAAACTTTTATTTACTTTTATCATGTGATCTTGTTAAGTATATGTATAAGAAGGGCTCCACAAAGCCAAAAATTTATAGATATATTATTTAAACTTTTACGTAGTCATTTAAGATAACAGAGATTGGAAAAAGATTATTAATTAACAACAGTATAACTTTTTTTGAATAATTGACTTAATTTTTTTTTTCAACGGGGATTCATTCTTTCAAGTGTCTAGATGATACCATGATTCATTCAAATTTTTAAATTAATATTTGTTACTAAAAAAAATTATTTTATGTGGTACACTGTCTTTAGCGGTAGCGCGCCTATGTCGTTACGGCTGCGCGGAGCCCTATTTTCGGCGTTGAATTAAAATTATAAATAATAGAGATAGAGTTCCGGGAGTAAGAACTTTTTTCTTGGAAATATCCTCCTCTTTATAAACATAAAACTAAATGCCATATTTTTTTCATCTTAATTTGTTAATAACAATTGCAATTTTCTATGTGCTAATACATACTTTCGATACATTTTTCTAGACGTCATTAGGAATCGAATGAGCCATCGCTCATATTTTTAGGAGCTTGATCAAGAATTAACACGTTTTTGAACTTGTTAATCAGAATAGTAGGCCATCGATGTGTTCCTTACTTTATTTGATAGAAAAACGAAACAAAATAAATTCAAAAAACAGCGTGGCACCGAAAAGAAGAAGATATGATACCTATTGAGTTGTTGGGAAATACCTTCCTTGGCAACAGTCTGAAAACTTCGTTGTTCGTCATTTACTACCTGGTTCCTGCAAACCATCCAATGTGTTCTAATCATTCTAGCCTTTTTTATTTGTGTGCGTTGACTAAATAAATGTACGTCTCTTCCTTATATAGGTATATTATAGGCCGATCTTCTGTATTTTGACGCATTCGACACTAAAAATTGGCTGGCGTTCCATAAATATATAATTATTTGAAAACAAACAGTATTTTTCCCTTTAACACACAATTATTTTCACTCCTAGATGCGCATTTCGATTACCAAGTCACCTTCATCAGTAGGAATACTAAAACTTATTGAATGACACCACAGGCGTCCAGTATTACATTTTCGACACAATAATTTTTTTTTCAACTGAACCCAACTTTATGTATATATTGTAAAAAAGTAAGTAGCCAGTGCCTTCTACACATTTTTGTGAATTCCTTGTAGAGATTAATGGTGGTTCTTATCAAAATTGCTAGATTTGCATCGTCCAAGGCGATTTTCGTTTTCAGCTTGTCCTCATATTATTCGGAGAGGAAAATTTCCAGGACTAACTAGAATCAACTTTTTTCCTTTTGCTTTTGATTGACCTAATATTTCTTAGGCAAGACCATCTTGAACTTGTAAAAGAAAATTTACTTTCAAACTATGGAGGAATATTAGATACGTTTTCTTGCTTGGATAATATAAAACCTTCGGTCTAGAGAGTATATACAGGGTGTCAATTTGAAAACTTCCCACCCTTAATATCTTCCTTCCAGTAAACAATATGAGTAATCGAAAAAACAGGTCAATTTTATTGTCAAGGGGGACACTTTCAAGGACTATTTGTAGCCCTCGTGGTTCAACCCCCTAGGAGGGGTAGATGTTACCCTTAGAATTTTAAATGGGAAGGGGGGTCAAGTGGCACATCATTTTGATGGGCGTTCAATTCTTGTTCCAATGGTACCCTGACTTATTATTTTGTGATGAGCATTTTCCGAAAAATTGCGTTCTAAACTAACAGAAGTAATTATTAGAACGCCTATACTGAGATGCATGGTTTGGCCAGAACTGGTTAGAATATTAGGTGGTACCATTCCAACTCTTTATTAGGGGTAACATTAGCCATTAGCTCCAAACACTTTACATAAAAAAGTAGTCTAATAGTAAAACGTAGATGGTAGTAAAGTTGTGTTTATTAAATGCTGAATTTTTAAGTGTCATCGCAGAAATTGTACAGATAGCCTTCCTTTTTTGCTACTTCTGCTGTAAAAAGTTTCTGTTTTCCGGCAAAAAATTGGTTAGCAAATTTGAACTATGTGGTAGTATTGTGAATACCGTTTTACCTGTTGGGCTGTTTAGGAATTACTTTAATAAGTGTATAAAAGTGTGAAAATGGTTTACATTCTTCAAGACAGAATTGAAATGATTGTAATTTATGGCGAAGTTGGAAAGTGCGCACGAAGGCATGTCTTTTTAACGAAAGACATCCAAATTGTAATGTAAGTCACCGGTATGTGCTTGATTTGGTGAATAAGTTTTACGAAACTGGTTCAGTGACAAATAAAAAAAGAAATAACCCCAGAGTACTAAATGAAGCAGCTCAAATTGAAGTTTTGGGAACATTTGCTGCAGAGCCCACGAGCTCCTTACGATCAGTATCAGAACAGACGGGAATGTTACGCGAGACTATAAGAAAAGCATTGAAAATGCATAAATTTCATCCATATAAAATGCAGATTCTTCAAGAGCTCCACGAGGATGATTATGATAGAAGAATAGAGTTTTATGAAATCATGTCTCATCGAGTCAATACCATCCCTAATCTTCTGTTAAACATCTGTTTCAGCGATGAGTGTTCATTTTTTCTGAATGGCAATGTTAATAGACAAAATTGTCGCTATTGGAGTGACGAAAACCCACATATTTTTCGGGAAGGGCATACACAACACCCACAAAAAGTTAATGTTTGGGCTGGTATTCTTGGAAATGCCATTCTTGGTCCATTATTTCTGGAAGAAAACTTGACTGGCAATCTGTACCTTGATATGCTTGAAGAGACTATCGATCTTCTTATAACTCACGAGCTAGAAACTCAAATTGATGCAGAAGGTAATGAACTTTTGCAGGAGGATCTGTTACATTTCCAGCAGGACGGTGCTCCACCTCATTATTTTCTTCCCGTCCGACAGTGGTTAAACGAGAGATTTCCGGGTAGATGGATTGGCAGAAGGGGAGCAGTTGAATGGCCTCCGAGATCACCGGATTTAACACCCTTAGATTTCTTTCTTTGGGGGCATCTTAAATCCGTTGTTTATAAAACACAACCTTCTGATATTGACGAACTTAAAAGACGAATTACAGCAGCATGCCGGTCAATTCCTAGTGAAGTTTTCCGTAATGTTAGAGGGGAGTTCGAAAACAGACTGTATTACTGTTTAGAGCAAAATGGACAACATTTCGAACAGCTAGTAAGATAAGCGTAAGTAGATTTTATGTTGGAAATGTCTTTCTCGCAAATTAAATTTTATTGTGTAGAAGGAAAATAACCACCAAATAAAAAATCCCATGCGTAATAAATTTATTCCTGTCATTCAAGGGTTGGAGCGGTGCCACCTACTCTTCTAACCATTTTTATTAAAGGGAGTCAATACAATAATGCATCTCAGTATAGGCGTTCTAATAATTACTTCTGTTAGTTTAGAACGCAATTTTTCGGAAAATGCTCATCACAAAATAATAAGTCAGGGTACCATTGGAACAAGAATTGAACGCCCATCAAAATGATGTGCCACTTGACCCCCCTTCCCATTTAAAATTCTAAGGGTAACATCTACCCCTCCTAGGGGGTTGAACCACGAGGGCTACAAATAGTCCGTGAAAGTGTCCCCCTTGACAATAAAATTGACCTGTTTTTTCGATTACTCATATTGTTTACTGGAAGGAAGATATTAAGGGTGGGAAGTTTTCAAATTGACACCCTGTATAATGTCAATAATGGTAAGATTATATGATTTAAAAAAAAAGGACAAAGGACATTTTCACGTTTTTGTATATCTTTTTGATGTCGAATTTTACATTTTCAAAGTTCAATACTGTTCAATTATCTGGTATCCTATACAGTGGATCCAAGATAAGGTTGTCGACCGTGGTATATCTGAAAGGGAAATAGGAACATTTTGGATAAATGGGCAAAAAGTTACGTAGCACAGGGTCATCTATATGAAACTAGGAAATTTCCAAAAAATATTTGTGATTTTAAAATTATGTGTTGTTATCATAGCTAGAGCAAGATAAAAAAGACTCGTCCCAGAAACTTTTTATAAGCTTTCTTGTGATGAGATCAGTTTAACTGTCCGGCGTCTTGTAATCGAACTATCATCATCAACATAACTTTTTCGAATGCGGCTCTGTTTTGAAGACTACACTTTTGATGTATTTTCCTTTCTGAATTCAATGATGATAATAATAATGATATAATATTCCTTCCTCATAAATACTCGAAGTGTGTTCCCAAAGGCAAAGTCTGTGCGGGTAGATGATGGATATTATTATTAATTGCCTTGACGCTCCGGGGATGTATTACATGCCTGCTTCAGTACGTTTCGGATTTTTTGGCTTTTATCAAGGATTATTAAAGAGATTTTCACTCAACTTTTGATTTTCTCCAGATATAGGGATGTTTATTTGAATGTTTTTTCCCTATTCAGGCGCGAACTCAAAAATATCTTAAAAAATTGGAGATGGTCTGACACATAATGGAACGGGCATGTCTGATACATCATTGAATAGAGAATGAAAAATACTTTTAAAATCTGTATTTATTCAATACAGTCGTATTTAAAAAGAATAACTTGATGCCTGTTGCTCGACGAACAGATAAACGGAAGGTATGAAAAGAAAGCTTATAAAAACGTTCATGTAAGGAAGTAATTTTTATATTGATCCAGCTCTGACGATAACACAAAAAAAAATTGAATTCAGCATTTCCAAAGTAATCTGAAAATCAAAAATATTTTTAGAAATTTTCATAGTTCCATATAGATGGAAAATGTCGTATAGTTGATAATAATAAAAAAGCCAGTTAAACTCAGATATTCTCAACCTAAGTAGAAAAATATCCTTGGGGATGCAGTCAATAATAATAATAGTTAATAATGAAAAAACAGCATAGACATAAATTAGTGGACTAGGTCGAACTACTGCTATGCATTTATTTTACTATTCAGAGATTGAATACTAGATATAAAACAACATTCCACCTGACTACTCCAAGAACAAATCCCCTAACCAATTATCAAACAGTGACATTTTTAACATTTCCATCTTAGAATTCATGATAATGAATCAATATATCTTGATAAACTTACTTCAAGATTTTTTTTCTTTTCAATTTAAATTTTTTAGAACTGATTTTTTTTCAGGATCAAAGTTGATTAGCAGTTAAATGGTTGTTCAGATTGCGATTCCGAAGTCAACTTCCAAACTACTCTGTTTTTGTTCCTTCCTTCACAAACGTCGTAATTCTGGTGATCTGAATTTTCTGAATGCAGGAAAGTTACTGAAAATCAACTAAACGATAATGCTGATATTGCTAATGGGCAAAAAATAGGTAGGTGATCCACCCTATAACGCCCAAGGTCATTTAATCATTCTAATTTCTAAACTGTTATTACTTTTTGCGTATTCTAGTTGAAATATATACATTTTTTGTTTAGCAAAACAAGAGAGGAAGCAAACTACTTACCAATATACTTATAGTCAGTCCACGTCAGTCGAGTTGTAAGAAGCTATTGCCAGGCTATATCACTACAAATATCAAACAACTGATCTATTTCGAACCAAGGATCATTTTAGTTGCGCTTTGCAAGTTACTACAGTAAGTTTCTTCAGGAAGTTTTTTTAAAAAGAAAATTCATTCATTGAAAAATTAAACATTCAGGTTGCTAAATCTTTGCATAAGGACTTTGAATAAACTCATGGCCAGTTTTTATGTCAATGAGTTGAAACAAATAAGTACCCAGAATAACCATTTTACTTCTGATCCACTTTATTGTTTCTGGAATTAATTCAGTTTTGAAAAATTTGTCTCACTTCTCATGGAAATACCTCTGTAACTTCCGTGATTTTTGACGTAGAAATGTGAAATTTAAGATATATAGATAGCGTTTATTCAACTACGTTATGTAAATACTGTAATATATTCATAGTCTAATTAACTCTAAAATAATTTATTTAACGAAATACAATGATTCAATAACTTCAACACAATAGGTACTCTAATTTATATAACAATCACTGAACTATTTATATTCGACTTTCGCTTCACTGACTGTTTTCTGCTGCGTGGTTCCAATTTCTGGATTCTGTTTTCGTAGTGTTTGGAGTTGGCCAAATTTCTTGGAGAACACCACAGCGATACCCCTGGACATTCGGAGATTTTCTGCGACGCAGTGTACTAGGGCGTAATCGACTGGCACTTTGAAAAGGTCCCGTGGCTCCTCTCGAGTTACTCCGTGTGACACTTTCTGTCCATTTGCGTATAAGGACATAAATTTCTGGAATGTCATCATATCCTCTGGTGGTCTGAGGGTGCGGACTTGGTAATGGTTTCCAGCGTAAGGGGCCAACCTGTTGGAATGAACGACCCTGGGTTTACCTCTGGGTGGCTTGTGGATTCGGTAAAGCAGGTCGTTTATCCTCTTGACGATCTTGTACGGACCTTCCCATGAATTCCGTAATTTCGGTGACAGGCCCCGGCGACGCTTCGGGTTGTACAGCCAAACTAGGTCAGCAACCTGAAATCCTCCAGCATCGGCATTGATGTCATAAGTCACTTTCATTCGGTCACTGGCACTATGGATGTTCAAACGTACTTGTTCGTGGATGTCCTCCATTCGCTGCCGGAGGTTGCTGATGTAGTCCTCTACCGCGATATCCTGTCCTGGCGGTGTCCCAAACTTTAGGTCTCAGGGAAGTCGCAGCTCTCGGCCCATTATGATACTTGCAGGGGTTTGGCCGGTCGACTCGTATACTGCGGAACGGTAGGCCATCAGGAACAAATGGAGATACTGGTCCCAGTCTCTTTGATGGTCAGAAACTACCTTGGACAAGTGGCGATTGATAGTCCTGTTCATCCGCTCAACCATTCCATCGGACTGTCGATGTAGAGCAGTGGTTCTCGTCTTGCGGATGTTCAGCAATTGGCACATTTCTGGGAACAGGTTGGATTCGAAACTTCTGCCTTGGTCCGAGTGCAGATCCTAGGGAACACCGAATCGACATATCCACACTTTCACCAATAGGTCCGCGACGGTAATGGCTTCCTGGTTGGGCAGGACATATGCTTTGGCCCACTTGCTGAAATAGTCCATTGCCACAAGGATGTATTTATTTCCGTGATCTGATACGGGGAACGGGCCGGAGATGTCAATGGCGCTTCTCTCGATCGGACTACCTACGTTATACCGACGCATCGTGGCCTTGGGTCGTGTCCTAGGTCCATCGCTGGCAGCGCAAACAGCACACTTTCTGCACCAGTCATTGACATCAACTTGACAATTGACCCAGTAAAACCATTGCCTTACTTTCGGCAGGGTCTTCGTCACATCCAGATGTCCTCCAGCAACTCCATCATGGATCTTTCGGAGTACTTCCTGTCCTCTGTTCTTGGGCACCACTATCTGACGTCTGTCCTTCCCACCATCTTTGGACTCCAATACACTTTTCAGGGCCCCATTTTCCAGGGTAAGGGAATTCCATTGGACCCAGTAAGATTTGACTGCTGGGAAATATCTTGCAATTTCCTGCCATGTCGGTCTTTGATTACTCTTTTTCCAACGGATGACTAAACCAAGATCTGGATCCATTTCTTGGTCTTTCTGGACCTCGTTGTCATTCCAGTTGTTGTCAACTGCCGTGGTTCTACAAATCGCTGCTTCCTTCTCTTCTGCTCGTCGGCAGTGTGAGCAGTCGTCTGGGCACGGTCTCCTTGACAGGGCATCTGCATTCTTGAGGCCACTCCCTGCTCAATGTTCGATCTCGAAGTCGAATTCTTGGAGTCTTTCGATCCAACGTGCTACTTGGCCCTCGGGGTTTTTGAACTGTAGAAGCCATTTAAGGGCTGCGTGGTCGGTCCTTAACAGGAATCTTCTCCCGTCCACGTATTTGTAAAAGTGTTCTACTCCCTTGACAACAGCCAACAGTTCTCGTCTGGTGACACAGTAGTTACGCTCCGGTTTACTGAGAGTTTTACTGAAGTATCCGATGACCTTCTCTTGCCCATCCTGGATCTGGGACAAGACAGCTCTAAGTCCCACGTTGCTGGCGTCCGTGTCCAAAATGAATTTTCCACTCGGAAGGGGATAACTTAGAATCGGTGCGTTGGTCAATGCCCCCTTCAGCTTCCTGAATGAGTTTTGGCATTCTTCGGACCATTGGAACTTTGTTTGACCTTCCATGAGCCTAGTCAGTGGTTTAGCGATGTTGGCAAACCCCAGCACATTTCGGCGATAGTATGTGCACAAACCAAGGAAACTACGTAGTTGGTGTGTGTCTCTCGGAATAGGCCACTCCTTCACTGCTTCGATCTTCTCGTCATCTACTGCTACTCCGTGCCCAGAGACAACATTGCCAAGGCAACGTACTTCTTTTTGGAACAGGTGGCATTTCTTGGGGCTCAGCTTCAGTCCAGGTCCTCCATGGAAGTCCTTTCAGAACCGTCTCCATTAATCTCTCGAATGTGGCTGGAGCATTACAAAGCCCGAATGACATAACGGTGAAATGCCACAGTCCTGAGCCGATGGTGAAGGCTGTCTTTTCTCTATCTTCTGGAGCCAGTTCTACCTGCCAGTATCCACTCTTCAGATCAAGGGTAAAAAAAATCGTGGAGCCGGCCAACGTGTCCAAGGTGTCATCTATTCTTGGAAGAGGGTAACTGTCCTTCTTCGTCACGTTGTTCATTCGACGATAGTCTACGCAAAAGCGTGTTGATTCGTCTTCCTTTTTCACCAGCACGACTGGAGAGGACTTTCGTGCTGCCTAAAATCAGTTCAATCGGTAGCTCACCATATACAGTGGCCGGCTCCCCTGTTGATGTGCGTAGCTTCCAGGATGGTGGTTCTATCCTCTCTGTTGTGAAAGCAGGCCCAAGTATTGTCCTAGTCGCACCTGTATCCAGCAGCATTGCGCAAGGCTTGTTGTTGATGAAACCGTCTACGAAGACTCCTTTGTTCTGTCGTTGGAGGACAGTGACATATGCGTTGTTCACCGGGGCTTTCTGAGTATAGGCCGACGATTGCCCCTTCTTAACAACCTTCGTTGGTCTAGACCTCTTGAGGGTTGGACATTGTCTACGCACGTGCCCAAGTTTCCTACAGTTCCGGCATGTCACTAATCTCGTCTCGGGCAAGACTTCCTTCATCACTTTCTTTATGGCAGCTTCGAGACCGGAAGGCTCCTGTCGGTCTTGTTCCATCATCTGGACCTTGCTTGGCTCTTACAGGATTGTTTTGCCGCCTCAAATTCCAAAGCGCGTGCCAGTGCATCCAAGAGATGTGTTGGACGAGCTAGTGTCAATGGTAGTCTGGTTTCCTGGTCACAAAGTTTATCTAAGAAGGCCTGAACTGCTAGTCGCTCCATTACCTTTTCCGGTGTGGCTGGGTGTGCAAGGCGAACCAAGCGTGCAATGTCAGCTTCAAATTCCTGTAGGGATTCGCTTGATTTCTGGCAGCGGTTTTTGGGCTGTGAGTGGTATACATGTTCTAGATGGGTCTGTCCATACCATAATTCTAGATGTTTGATCAGCTGCTCGTAGTCCTCTTGTTCTTGAGCCGTGAGGGTTTGTAAGATATTCGTTGCTTCTCCACGCAACGCCAGTGTTAATGCCACAGCTCTATCTCCTGCATTCCATCCATTCGCCTTTGCTGCAGCTTCAAATTGTCGGCGGTAATTTGCCCATGGTGTTTTTCCATCAAACTGAGGTGGTTTCATGGAGAGCTTTCCTGTTCCGAACTCATCTTTACATCTTTCAGACCCTTTTGAACATCATCCAAGTTCAAACTCAGTTCCAACATTGAATTTTCATTGACAGATTCTGTGGTGTGGGTAGTGTCATTCTGGTTTTCCAATTTTCTCCTTCAATTTGTTGATTTCTTCCTCGATTCCATCTTTGATTTTCTCCATCTATGTCTCGACAGTCCCCATTCTTTCTTCTAATCAGTTTTCTACGCTACAAAACTTTTCTTTCATGTTCTTCGAGTTTTCTAGAAGCTACTCTCTCAAACTCTTCGAATTTTCTAGAGTCTCTTATTCAAATTCCTCGAACTTTCTTGAAATTCTTCTTTCAGACTATTCGAATTTTCGAAGTTTCTCTTAAAGTTCTTCCATCAAAGTATTCTAATTTTCTAGCAGGTTTTCTTCCAGATTTTTCGAGTTTTATAGAAGTTTTTCTTGCAGACTTTTCGAATTTTCTTGAAGTTCTTCTTTCAAAGTACTCATTATGGAAGTCATATCCATTCCAAAAACTTCGAATAAAAATGTTTCTGGATCCTAGCCCGCCAGGATTAATCCCTCAGAAAGTCTTGCTTGAAGCACGGTTTTTTTACCACTTGTATCAAGTTCCCTCTCCTCCAGTTCTTGCTTCAATTCCGCAACCTTCAAATCGACCAGGCGAACTTTCCTCGAACACATTTTGTCTTAGTCTGTGTCTCACAGTCTATTTCACGGGTCACCAGTCTATTATTATTATTATTGTCTATTTCACTGGCAACCAGTCTATTATTATTACTGTCTATTTCACACAGTCTATTTCACGAACCACCAGTCTATTATTATTATTATTGTCTATTTCACAATGTCTATTCCACGGCCACCAGTCTATTATTATTGTCTATTTCAAGCAGTCTATTGTACGGACCACCAGTTTATTATTATTATTTTCACACACGAGAAGTGCATCAGTTTATACTCCGTTAATGCACACAACTGTCCACTTCACGAAAAATGTTTATCAGTCACTGTCAATTTTTCGCGAAAACAATTGTCCGAAATACTCGAGCTGATTACTTACACGAACACTCTGTATTTTATCTTTAAAAATCGCACTTCTGTCACCACTGTAATATATTTATAGTCTAATTCACTCTAAAATAATTTATTTAACGAAATACAATGATTAAATAACTTCAACACAATAGGTACTCTAATTTATATAACAATCACTGAACTATTTATAATCGACTTTCGCTTCACTGAATGTCTTCTGCTGCGTGGTTCTTTTTATATACACCATTCATTTTCCTAGAATGCTCCTGATATTTCCCGAAAAGCCTTAGGAACGTTCTCCGATTAGACCAGATTCTTCTCGAAGCAAAGCGCCTCGGAAGTAATTGGCGGTCACGCGCTGACGACGTGAGCGTTCAAGTCCGTCATCGCCCGCAGCTTCGCCACAACATACATTTGTAGCAGGTCAGTGTACAATGTTCATATACAAATATGTGTATGAATAAAAGTAAAGGTTGTATAGGATACAAAGAAGATAAAGAACACAAAGCGCCTCGGAAGTAATTCGCGGTCACGCGCTGACAACGTGAGCGTTCAGGTCCAGCATCGCCCGCAGCTTCGCCACAACATACATTTGTAGCAGGTCAGTGTATAATGTTCATATACAAATATGTGTATGAATAAAAGTAAAGGTTGTATATATGATATAAAGAAGAGAAAGAACATCGAGCAGACATTAACACATTGTAAAAATATTAAAAAAGAATATGGAATGTTGATGGAACAATATTCAAAGTTAGATGGTAATACATTACAAATCAATTTTAATATCAAAATCAGTTGCAGCAGAGGTTATATATTCAGCCTCATTGTGATAACATTTAATTAAAAGTACTTGTTTCATCAGCTGTTTGAATTTTTGAACTGTGCAGTTCTTTACCTATTGAGGTAAGAAATTATACAGTTTCATATTCAGAGAATTCGATGCAGATTTTTGCAGTCTATTCCTTGATGATCGATCTTATGAGTTCTGAGTTGCGATACGAAAAAAAGTTATTCCTTATAAAAAGTTTTGCATGGTCTAAAATCCATGATGCAACCATCAGATATTGAATTCTATTAATCTTATACGAGGTATGTCAAAAGATATGAATTTTACCCAAGAGTAAAGTAACTTTATATTTCACAATATCGAGAATTGTTAGTATGAAAAGTTGTTCGGAATTAAAAACTATGTTCCAATATGCAATTACGTCCTTCCAATTGAAAAAGTAATTTTTTTTACAATTTTTTTTCAAATTATCAATATTACATTTATCATTTTTATTTATTACCTTTCCGTTCTGTTTAAAAATTAATGAGCAAATTTTCATTAAACAATATTTTTACAAATAGAAGGATGTAATTGCATATTGAAACATAGTTTTCAATTCCAACTAACTTTTTATAATGAAAATGTTCGATGTTGTGAAATATAAAGTTACTTTACTCTTGAGAAAATTTCATATTTATAAGATTGATGAAATTCGATATCTGATGATTACATCTTGTGTTTTAGACTATGCTGAACTTTTTATGAGGAATAACATATGTAGCCAACTTAAGCAGACTCACTGTATATATAAAGTAGGGAGGGGCATCAATAACAATTTTTTGAATATAGGTCGGCATGTGTCTCTATAATTTGCATTCGCAATTATTCTCACTGCAGCTTGAAAGCTCTTTCAGAAGATGAGGAGTTTTCCCACAAGATAATTCCATATCTGAGGTGGGAGCTGAAGAAAGCCTTATATGCTGTCAGAAGAATGGAAGGACTTACTATGGGTTTTAATTTTCTAAGCAGAAATATGTATTTTGAAAGCCTGGAGCATATGTAGTCAATATGGTTGTGCCAGTTGAGGTTATCATCTATGGTGATCCCAAGTAGATTTACCTTATCGCCATTTGTTATTCTACTATTGGACGAAAAGAAATTTCGAGTTTTGTGTCTGTTTAGCTTCAGAAGATTTCCGGTGAACCACTTTTCCGCTTGATTTTCTAAATGTTTTATTGTTGTGGTTAAATTCTGACAGTCTTTGTCGGAGCATATGATTGTAGTATCATCCGCATAGGCGAAACACTTATCAGGTAACATGTGATAGAAAAAGTCGTTAATATATATATAATATAAAGGAGAGGCCCCAGGACAGAGCTCTGTGGCACTCCTGTTTTCACCAATTCAAATCCAGATGCTTCGCTGTTATTGAGAAGTACGAAATGTTTTCGGTTGGTAAGGTAAGACTGGAAGAGAGAAAGTGCTATTCCTCTCACACCATAGTCAGAAAGTTATCTCAAAAGGATATCGTGAGAGACGCAGTCAAAGGCCTTGCTCAGGTCACAGAGAGTAACTGCGGTCAGCTGTCCATTCTCAAAGCCTTCGACTACCTGTCTCACCACCTCAGTAACTGCTTGGATGGTCGAGCACTGAATCCATATTGATCCTTATTCAGAAGATGCTTGCTTTCAAAGTACGTCTCCAACCTTTTTATTATTATTATTTCAAATAGTTTACCAAAGATGGATATAGTTGATATTGGGCGGTAATTTTCCAAGTTGTCAATACCACCCTTTTTGAAGATGGGTATTATCTTAGTGATCTTCAGCTCGTCGGGAAGACTCGACCTCGAGCATACAAGCATTAAATAAAATGGTCAGAGGTTTCACTAAGAACTGTATGGGTTCTTTAATTATTCTGCTGTTGAAGTAGGAGTCAAAGCAGCTGGAGTTTTTCAGTAGGGTAATCGCGTTAAATACGGGATTTGTGACAGGTTCAAAGTTAAAAGAACCGGCAGATTTAGGATTCAGCTCATTATTAATTGAAGTAAGGTTAGAATAGTCGTTTCGGATATCCAACTGGTCAATTATTATCTCTGCTATTGGTGCAAAAAATACATTAAATGCTTGTGGAATGATATTTTCACTAATTTTTTTACTAGTTTATTTATTACTGTCAAACTGTATCACTCTCCAGCTATTTTTGATTTTATTGCTCGAGTTTGACAGGAATGAATCATAGGCTTTTCGTTTAGTTTCGATTACAGATTTTTTTATTCTTTGTTCAGTTTTTTGGAGGTTTCCTTATGGGCTGGGTCGTTTGATACGTCAGAGATAACTTTAATGGTAGGTAGTTGGTCTCTCATTTTCCTTAAATCTTCAGTGTACCACTTCACTGGCATGTTAGATCTGTTTTCACAGACTCTTTTGAGAGGAAAATGTATCGCATCTAGATTTTGAAAGGTATCAAGTAAAAATGTTTTGAGGCCGAATTTTTGGTATTGGAAATATTCCAGTCAATTTGTAGCAGGAAGCCTTCATCTTCAATAGATTTTCAGATGTAAAATTTCTTCTGAAAAATTTTGGTTTACTGGTATCACTAGGAGACTCCTGCAAACTTATAAATTGGGCATAATGGTCGAAAAGCAGAGATCAATAACACCAGTGTCAAAGCTATCGCCCAAATTTGTTAGTATATTATCGATGCAAGTTTTTGATTCATTGTCTACAGATAGTTGCATCAAGGCCAAAAATATTAGTGAGGTATATAAGATTTGACATGTTAGATGATTGAGAAAATTTATGTTGAAATCCCCCAATAGTACTATCTTTTCAGATCTACTTGAGATATGTATTAAGCATTGTTCTAGCCCACTCATGAACTCAGTACAGTCGTCAATGCAAGCCGACCTATATATCGTTAAAACTGCTATATTCATGGGTGAAAGAGCAATCCCACTCATTTCAATGTCACGTTCGACACAAAACTGATCAAGAAACAGGAGCTTGTATTTTACTATTTTATCAACAAATATAGCAACCGCACCATGCATATAACTGAAACGACAGAAAAATGAGATATATAAGATTATGATTAGGAATATTGCATATTAGTGATGGCTCATTTTACCAATGATCAGAAAAACAGAGTACATTGAAACTATAAAGTTCTCTAGAAAGAAAGATAATCTATCCTCTTTATTAGAAAGTTTTCTTATGTTTAAATGATGAATATTCACCTCGCCCGATTTGTTAAAAAGACTGTCATTGTTACGAATCTGAGGACGGTGGTTTTCGTTTATGAAAAGTCTCGATAGATAGAGCAAAAATGTACAGTTCTACGTCTAAAATTATGGAAGTTATGAGGGTGCTCTCATGAGAAGTGAAACAGATTTGATATTTTTAGAACTGATTTTTTTTCTGCAACAAAGTGGATCAGTAGTTATTTGGTTAGTCTGTCCTAGTATGATTTTTCGAAAATGTTGTTGCTCCATTGCTGCTGGAGTGCAGTGTATATCACGTAAAATGATCCCTGCAGGATCATTCTACATCTTTTGTGTACCTATCTGTCATTACTTTTTGCGTATTCTAGTTGAATCTATCCCTTTTTAGGTTACTAAAACTGACACCTACTTACCTACACACTTATATTCAGTCCACAGTTTCTTCATGAAACGTTCAGTTTGCTAAATCTTTACATTAGAACTTTGAATGAACTCATGGCCACTTGATACATAATAGTTGAAGTGTTTTTTTGCTTGAACCTTTTCTCACTCTCAATAAAAACTAGCATTACGATATTTGGGTTGTCTTTAGATAGTATCTACCAATCCGATCAGAATCATACTATAACATTTGTTTTAAAATTCGTATTTTATGTCAATGAGTTGAAATAAATAATTACCCAGAATAACCATTTTACTTCTGATCCACTTTGTTTTAGGAATTATTTCAGTTTTGAAAAATTCGAATTTGTCTCACTTCCTATGAAAATATCATTGTTACTTCCATCATTTTTGACGTAGAACTGTGAAATCTAAGACTCGATAGATACAGCAAAAATGTACAGTTCTACGTCAAAAATTATGGAAGTTATGAAGGTGGTTTCATGAGAAGTGAAACAAATATGATATTTTTAGAACTGATTGTTTTTTTGAGAAGTCCGTTTTTTGATATATTTCTATGTTTAAATTATAATAATACCAACTGAACAAATATTGTACCTATAACTATAAGTTTTACAGAAAAGAAAACGTTGCCAAGAATTTAACAGATCGTGAGGGCTTTAGTTGTTTTCTGTTAGAGAGAGAGAGAGAGAAACAGCTATTGAATAAGTTGTTGTGGAAGATTTGATAAGTAAAATATTAAATATCAGGTATTATTTATTATAACTGGCAATATAAATGATAGTAATGTCTGTCACTCCCATCAATTCAGTCGTAATTCAATCTCATTCGATGGAAAGTGGAATTCTACTGTGGACGGAATCACACAGGGGGGATGATAGAAAAGTGCGCGTTGCAATCATAAATCAAGGAGACTAAAATTTAACAAGGAAAGTTTAATCCCCATAAGACAATGGGGACACTAGTAGAAAGGGATGAAAGAATATTTGTGACGAAATGTGACGTAGTTGGACGTGTCATGGCCGCCGTTCTCTATAGACAGTGACGGACTAGCTCTTGGTATATGAGAGTTACTGCTGACAGTTTTGTTGCTTGGTTCGAGTTCGACTCTGTACTCATATCCAAGTACGTCACTATGACGCGTTGATGCTACAAGATTCTGATTGGCTAGAGCTTACTAAACCCTCCTTGTTAGTTTAGTCTCTTTGATCATAAATAACCCTTTTCCAACTATTCAAATAAAATTACTGGTACTTATGCAATATCAGTATCGTTGGATGAGGATTCCTCATACAACGTCAGTATGACAAAACAGCAACCAATCATTCTTCATGATTCGTCATAAGCCAAATTAGTTTCCTACGTACCAATACATCTGTGCATCTGTACCTTTGGCCTCTAAATATAAGATGGCGCCACCTGGTCGAATTCAGTATTTTCAAATTAGGAATAAGTTCACGGGGGTTTTTGTAATGTTTTTTTTACGTGAATGGTTTTGCTTTCTATATCAAGTTTACTAAGGAATTAACTATTTTGAATCAGCTCTGACAAGCTAAACTTGGTAGAACCGTGGACTGTTAACGCAAAAGCATTGTTTCCAAGTTATTGGTTCGTCTTCCTATTTTTAGGTGACTAAAGACCGTATAATCAAAGATGTTTTATTGATAGTGTCTAAAGCTTCTAAGTTATTTTTCTGACATGGTAACATAGATAGTTATGAATTGTCTCTTCCTATTTTTAGCACAATCGCCAATAAACAAACCAAGCTGCAACGAGCATCAGCACTTTTTTCTTTCTTATCCACACCGGCCTGATCCCACGAATAAAATAAACTGCCGCCCCTGAGAACGTCAAAGAGTTTCGTCTTATCTGTCGACCAACGTGGGCCGGTTTTCCTTGTTTTTTTTAACATGGTAGTTGAAAACACCCCACTCCAATTATGTAATCTGAAATCCAGGAGGAATCTGGAGGATGCATTTGAGGGTAGATATGCGCAATAAAACTGACAATACCCAACAGCCAGCCACACCACAGCAACAAAACCTGGAAACACAAGGTAACACAGTTAATTTACTAAGTGCTGCGCGTAGAGGGATGCCATCTGTACCAAGAGTTCAGGAAAGTCCACGTCCAGTTCATCACCTTTCTAATAGACAACTTGTAACTTGGGGGATTCCCAAAAAAAATTCGGTACCGCCACCAAGAGCACCCACACCTATAAGAAATCCACCAATGTATCCATCAGTTTCACCTGAAGATATCGCAAATATAGTTTCTCAAGTGCTTGAAAAAATTAAACATGATGAAATTAGAAAATCTAATAGCAATATAAATTTTAGACAAATGAGAAACTCAAATTTGTTCAACTGGATGCTTTAGATTCAAATTTACCTACCGCCAGTGCACACATTCAAACACTGTAAAAAGTTTTTCCTTAGATGAGACCAGTAAAATAATAAAAATTCTTTCTAACTATGATAATCCCTTAGATTTTCTGAAAATATTGGAGAACACTTTTGATGTAAATAATTGTCCTTTTCATAGGGTTAAAAGCATTTCAAATAATTGCAACAAAGATACAGCCAAAGTATGGTTCGACGCATTTTCTGAAAAATATCAAAATTATTTCTAGTTTAAAAATGCTTTTGTAAAATAGTTTTGGAATGAATAAAAGCACGATGATTACAGAACAATAGTTATTTATGCAACAAGTGCAAAAAGTGAATGTTTATTGCACTCGACGTGAAATTGTCCGACGAGGCCGTTAGGCCGAGTTGGACAACACGTCGAGTGCAATAAACAATTTTTGCACGAGTTGCATACAACATTTTTTCTACGTTCATGCAAAAAGCAAAAAATGATTTATTGAGGTGCGGCACTAGGTGTAGGAAAATGAAAAGCGCAACTTGAATACTTTATTATTAATATCGATTTGCATTGGAACAGGAACTAACACGTTACGAACAATTTAACTCAAACTTTATTTTTACCCTCAATGTTGAAAGTGAATGAACAATTGGTGCAATTTTCAATATGAATATTTCGTAGTGAAGTACCTATTGCCAATCTCACAGAATATCTGCTAAATATGTAGTAGGTTTAAACGTTTATGTTTGTCATGATGACAGCACGTTGAAGTAGAATGACAGATGAGTGCAATAAAAACTTTATTGCACTAGTGCAATAAAGAACTTCTTTTTCCACTGAATATAGTTCAATAAAGTTTTGCTTTTTGCATGAATGTAGAAAAAAATTAGAAGTGACACGTGCGAAGATTGTGAAACTTATACTGATCATTTCACATATTGTGTTTCTTTGTCAAAATATCTAGAACCCCCATATTCTGATAAAAAAATTATTTCCAAAATAGGACGACATTTTCCGCCAAGAGTCTCTGTAGTTTTGATAGGTGATGATGACTCAGACCTAGCACTCGAAAGACTGAGAGAGGCAGACTATTTTTGCAATCCGAATTACAGGAGAGAAAATGCAAAAAGAAAATTTTCAGATCATAAAAAAACAAATTATAATTCTCAAAATAAAAACAACACTTTTCCATGGACAAAACTAGTGATTTTGAAAAATCAATACAAGTTTCTCACCTGGAATTCGAAAATAAAGATGATTTTTTGGTATATGAACATGCTATAAACTTGGTGACCGTTAAACCTTTGTAAAACCCTACCTCATACCCCTATCACATCGAGAAGCTATCAACAGGGCTTTTGTACAAATGCTGGAGTGGAAAGTAATAAAAAGTGTTCTTCTGAATACATTTCTCCAATCATGACCACTGTTAAGCGCGACGGAAGTGTTCGCATCTGCTTAGATGCCCGGCGACTAAATTCAGTAATGGAACCAGATTTCGAATTACCTCGCCCAATTGACGCTATAATTGAATCCATGGCAGGAAAAAAACTATACTCCAAGTTGGATTTTACGAACAGCTACTGGCAGATACCCTTACGGGAGTCTGGCAAAAAGTATACGGGCTTTAGAGTAGGTACCACCACTTATCAATGGCGGATTCTTCCCTTCGGCTTAAAAACGGCAGTGTCCTCATTTACGTGGTATATTGACTCTATATTTGGCTCTTCTTTCAATTTCCTAATTCCGTATGACGATGATTTGCTGATTGTATCTGAAAATTATCAAGAACAACTAATGCATTTGGAAAAGGTATTTGCTAAACTGCAGGAAGCTGGACTTACAGTGAAACTCAGCAAATGTCGTTTCTCTTGCAGAAAATTGAGTTTTCTAGGTTATGTCATTGATTGTGATGGTGTCTTACCACCCGATAGTGAAAGAGTCCAAGCGATTCAAGATTATGTCTGTCCTCATAACTTCAAGGAGCTGCAAAGGTTCATAGGTTTGTGTAATTATGATAGAGACAGTTTTGTCCAAATTTTTCGACTATTTCATTACCCCTTACTACTTTACTCGGAAAAGGTGTTCCTTGGAAGTGGGATGATGATAAAGAAAATGCTTCCAAGAAGTTGAAAGAACCACTCAAGGAGGCCACGCCTACTTTACCATCCGAATCCTGACCTCCCTTTGCATGTCCAAACTGACTCGTGTGACGTGGGCCTGGGTGCTCAGCTGTTCCAAGTCGTTCATAGACAACGCGTCAGGTAGTAGCTTGGGCCAGCCGACTCTTGTTGGATAGGGAGAAACGTTATAGTTCTAATGAGAAAGAGGTGCTTGCAGTAGTTTTTGCTTTTACAAAATGGCGAACTTATTTGTTAGGCAGAGATGTTACCGTCCACACTGATAACAATGCCATCCTGACTTCAGACTGCCCGCTTATTATCCCCTCGTATTACCAGATGGGATTCAGTATTCGTATTCAACTATAAATATTATCGAATCGCCACTTCTTTCCTACAGCTACCAAAGGGTTTTGTTGATATTATAAAAAATATAACAACCCTTCAAAATGATGATGAAAAATTAACATGTATCAAGAACTCTCCCTATTTCTGTGTGTACCAAAGGTATTGATCAATGAATTCATTGATGCGTTTTACACAACTTTAGGATATTTTGGTGTATTCAAGACGGGTTGCTTAGCGCAATGAAGTCTGTTGGAACAATATGCATCGAATGATTAAAAAAAGATACTTGCAGGGTTTGTCAAAAATCCAAGTCTGCATTGATGCCAAAGCCACCACAGATGCAAATCCTTCCTGCGGACAAGTCAGACATCATTGCCATGGATATCTATGGTTCACTCGTGTGCAGTAGAGGGGGTGTTTGTTATATTTTTGTTATCCTCAATCTTTTTACTAAATATGTAGTACTTTACCCTTTGAAGAAAGCCACCGCTAGAGCCATGTTATACAGGCTTGTGAATGACTATTTTAAAACTCATAGAATCCCTTGTCGAATCGTGCACGACAATGGGTCACAGTTTACTTCCCGGCTCTGGAAGGACTCTCTCTGATCGGGGAGTGCAGCGGGTGTATTCTGCAGTACGTCACCCAGAATGCATCAATAGCTCTGAGCGGGTGATGAGGGAGCTAGGACGTTTATGTCGCTGTTTTTGTAGCGAAAATCATTCCAGGTGGGCCAAATATTTCTTAATTCGGTAGTTCATGAATCCACTGGCTTCACGCCTGAAAAATTGGAATTCGGTTGTGACCGATCCCGTCTCCTACCAAAAACTTTCCGTCGTTTCTCGTCTGATGGCGAAATCATTGAACCTACACCCTCCTCAAAGTTTTTTTTGGCTGAAGCATCCCTTAGAGGGAAAGCAGCCAGATGTTCGATAGCTAATTCAGGAAGAGTGGAAAGCGGGGATGGCTCGAACGGAGAGCGCCGGCTCACCGATATCTGAAGCCAAGCAATGCTATGCGTGGCCGTGGTTTGGATGGGAGACCTACGGACCTCCTTTCGATATTCTCCTCGGATCGTGCTAGGAATCGCACGTAAAAAGGTAAGACCTCGTTAATCCTTGGCTCGCACAAGTTTCGACTTTTGAGGGCTGCCGTTCGTAAGGGGACGACAGCTGGTTAACGGAAAAAACAATTTTAACAATTTTTTCATTTTTAACCTGGGATGTTTTTCCCCGTTGGCGATTTGGTACTCCTCACAGCGAATAACATCTCTTCCTCGCTTCGTGCGGAAACGAAGAAATTTCTTTTACTCTTCAAGGGGCCATATCGAATTGAAAAACAAGTCAACAACAATACTTACGTTTTGAAAGATTCTGAGACTTCCAAAGAAAGAGGTACTTTTCACTCCTCGCATCTACGGCCTTATCACTCATCATGTGCCCAATAATTATTTTTTTTATGGTGTATTATATAGTTTTTTCTCTTCGTAGTTTTTTTTACAACAAAAAACAAATATATTGTGCACAAAAAGAAAGGGGTTGTTGATATGACAAAACATATTAGGCAACCAATCATGATTCTTCATGAGCCAAATTTGTTTCCTACGTACCAATACATCTGTGCACCTGTACCTTTGACCTCTGATTAAAAGATGGCGCCACCTGGTCGAATTCGGTATTTTTAAATTGGGAATAAGTTCACGGGTGTTTTTTACTTGAATAGTCTAAGATCCGGCTGCAGGATTAGTGCGTTTATCGGTTTTTTGCTGAAAACCAAATTTTTATGTATATTTATAATTAGAAAAATATATATTGACCAGGTTGCCTATCAAAATTTGGCCGCCAGTATTTTCAATTAAATTATTTTTAATTGATTTTTGGGAAAAAATTTCGTTCACTTGTTTTTTAGATATGATAACGTCTACTTCACGGCGATTTATATGAAGATTCTAAAATATTACGGTTGCCGTTGCGCACCTGGTCGTACCTCTTTGCAGCCAGGTGTAAACAGGTATGATTTCGATACACTTATACGTTCATAACGTTTATTTAATAATCGTATACCAAATTAAAGCTAATTTTTTTCTATTTATTATCATATATGGTTGCCTAATTAAATCCGCCAGCAAAAAAAGGTTGCTGGCTGTTAAAAATAATAAATATTTAAGGTAGTGTGAAAAAGAGTTAGCGCGTAACATCATTTGTCAGACGAGGATAGCGATTGCCGGCTGTGCGACGCTTTGAAGCCATTGCGCAAGCGTCGAATGTTAGTATTTTCAATTTATATTAACAGCTGCGGCATGTTTATTCTAACATGAAAACCACGCTGTTTTGAAGGTCGTAATGCACAACGTTTTATATTTACATTGTTGTTTTATTTGTCCATCTAAAAATCATTAAATTAATTAACGTAAAAGAAAATTGATAAAGATGAAGTCGTGTTTTCTGTGTAACGATAAAAGCAAAGTACTGGACTTTAATAATACATCATTCAAAAAATATTCGTTAACCTTCCAGTGGTGGCGCCAAAGCTTGTTGCACCAGTGGTTGCGCTGGTGCCACAGACCGAATGGGGAGGGGTAGGATTTTCTTCAAAAAAATTAAATGACTTTCAACAAAAGGGTCATTCAAGAAAGTGTACTACAATTAGAAATTAATTTTCTTTTTGTGTTTAAACAAACAAAAAGAAAATTTTTTGACGTGTAAATATGAAAAAATTAATTTCTAATTGTAGTACACTTTCTTGAATGACCCTTTTGTTGATAGTCATTCAATTTTTTTGAAGAAAATCCCACCCCCTCCCCATTCGGTCTGTGACACCAGCGCAACCACTGGTGCAACAAGCTTTGGTGCCACCACTGGAAGGTTAATGTTATTGTTTCGTCGTAAAAAATAATATAAATATCATGACACTTTATTACCAATTGAATCTACTATTTGATTTTGAATATCATAAAGAGTGTCTAAAAAAAATTACAGTTCTAAAGCAAAAAGATAAAGAAGAATTTGAATAGTTTTACAAAACACAAACCGTAAGTAAAATTTTAATTGAACTTAAGAATATTATAGGTTATAGTTACAAAATTAATGACACAGTGCTAACTTTGTTTTTTTTTGTTAAAAATGTTTTTTTTTTAAATTTCTTATCATTATAAAAATAAATTTCTGCATTTTTCAAAAAATTTACAATTGAACAAATTTAATTAATACATTTTTAAAATAATAAACAAACCAAGCTGCAACGAGCATCAGCATTTTTTTATTTCTTATCCACACCGACCTGATCCCACGAATAAAATAAACTGCCGCTCCTGAGAACGTCAAAGAGTTTCGTCTTATCTGTCGACCAACGTGGGCCAGTTTTCCTTGGTTTTTCAACATGGTAGTTGAAAACACCCCACTCCAATTATGTAATCTGAAATCCAGGAAATCAGTATATTATACTTTAAATGAGATATTTCATGTGAAAAACATACTGTATTGTTAACTTGTGTATATTATAAGAAATATTTCATATGTGTAAATGATAGTAAGCCTAATAACTTTATTGTCAGAGTTATTTCTTTATTTGCAGCAAATACTGCACTTTAGCGGTCGTATATATATTAGTTTTATCAAACTATTTACAAGTACACTAATGCATTTGGAACGTTTTTCTCGGTGTATCTGAATCTGAAACATTATGCACCCCTCTTATTTTCGTTAGTATAAGATGTATCAAAACAATCATAAAACGGCAACTTTTCACGAATATTATCTCAAATTCCTGTTTAATTCAAATTTGATATATTTTTTTGTGAGGGAAGATTAAACTGTTTATTCTTCCTATTGATACTTTTCTAGTATAAAGAAGAACATTGGTAAACCTGAGTTTTGACCAACCAGCAAGCACAAAATTTGTTAATCAACGCTTTTGTATTAACTAAACTCCAAACTCCATTTCTTGTATCCACTGCAAAAAAAGTATTTGTAATAAGGTGTTGCTGTTACTTGAAAAAACTCAAATCACTGTCATCTCATATTCATTGTTATTCATTCAATGGATTATGTTTTTATCCTCGCTATGATGTGGAATCGATGATGAAGTTAAACAATTTTTGAAACATTTCTTCTTGCAGGTGTTAGTTTGCAGCCCATCGTTCTTACTGTTTCTTCGCTATATTAAACAAAGTTATTGATGAGTGTATCAAAACCAACACATCAGCAGCTTAGATAAATTTGTTTATGTTCGCCTACAGAACTTTCAACATTCCTCATAGCAATCACAAACACAATCAGTCTCTTGCTACTATAATGAAGAAAAATATCAACAACCCCTCAAATTCATTCAATCTCTTCTGATACGCCACCCAAGAAAAATATCACTTCAAGTATTCCAAGTTTAACCAAGAGGGTAGTCAGTAATATTTCAGACGGAGATATTTGTTCGGCTATCCGAATAATGAGATGTTGCTTATTTGGACTCTTCTACATTATCAGAACTGCAATCAAAACACCTCCCTGCTACTAACCAATGTAATATTTCTGTTCCAGACACCAAACCCCTTCAAGTTACAGAGTTTGATGTTATGAAAACAATAAAATCATTCCGTGTTGGTTCTGCTGGTGGATTGGACTCCCTCAGGCCATCTCACATTCAAGACTTGTTGAGCCACAGTTCAGGATTTTCGAAAGATAAGCTCTTGTCCTCACCAACATCCCTATGTAACTTCATGCTGGCAGGTAAAGTTAACTCAGACATTTGTCCCATCTTGTATGGAGCTACACTTTGTGCTCTTAGAAAGAAATCTGGTGGAATTAGACTAATCGCCACTGGATTATTTTATCGTCGCTTGGTGGCTAAGCTTGGATGCTTAGACGTACGTGATCGACTTGGTGAACTATTTCGTCCTGTACAATTTGTATTTGGAACACCTGGTGGTTGTGAAGCTGTTGCCCATGCTGCTCGACAATTCATTATTCATCACCCAAACCCATCATCTAAAATGTTTTTGAAATTAGATTACAAGAACGCATTTAACTCGATTCACCGCAACATCCTGTTAGACGAAATAAAGAATAGGATTCCCAATCTCTTTCCATTTCTAAACCAGTGTTGCAAGTCTGAAACTTTTTATCTTTCGGTGATTGCCTGATCATGTCTGAAAGAGGAGTTCAACAGGGATATCATCTGGGCCCTGCTTCATTTTGTTTGACAATCGAAAAATTAAATAAACCGTTGAGTTGTGATTTCAATTGCTTGATAACTTACAAACTGTCATTTCCATGTCCAAGGAAGTAGGGTTGGAATTGAATTTCAATGAATGCGAAATATTTTCTTTGACTCCTTTGAAATCAGACGTATTAATGAAGTTCACCTTCCTAGCACCAGGAATCACATTCCAGGAAAAACCAAACTGGATTCTTCTTGGTGCTCCGTTATCTGATAATGCACTTCCTGTATGTCTCATTGAAAAACAGAAGGCATTTTCACTTATCACTTGTAGAATGAGTGATATTCCAACACATATTGCATTTTTCATACTGAAAAACTGTCTTGCAATTCCACAATTAACGTATATTTTGAGATGTAGCCCAGCTTGGTGTTGTAAAGAGCAACTGAAGGAATTCGACACTACTTTGCGAAAAACACTGGGACGAATAACATGCAAGACAATACTTGGCGTCAAGCATCATTACCAGTTGAAAAAGGAGGCTTGGGAATACGCATGGCATCCTCTATCGCACTTCCAGCTTATTTGTCATCTTTCAGTAGTGTATCTCATTTTGTCAATGTGATATTACCAGATTCTTCTTCAAACATATTCAACCATCCCTTCGTGGAGGGAGAGCGAGAGTGGATTTCCAAAACTAATTCTCCTTTACCTGAATCGATGAAAAAGATCCAAAAAGCTTGGGATAGCCCACTTATTGAATTGGTGGCTAAGGATTTGCTTGATTCTGCTATATCAGCAAAAGAAAAGGCTCGAATCAAAGCAGTTACTTCCCACCAGTCCGGTGCTTGGCTCAAAGCTTTACCTGTCGCTTCACTTGGGTCTCTTCTAGACAATGAATCCTTCAGAATAGCTATCGGGTTACGACTAGGATCTCCTATCTGTGTTCCTCATACGTGCAAATGTGGTGCTCTTGTGGATGAGAAAGGAACTCATGGACTAAGCTGCAAATTCAGCGCATGTCATCAATCCCGTCATCACGCAGTCAAAGATTTGTTGAAACGGACATTAACAACGGCCAATATTCCTTCGATTTTGGAGCCTACAGGTGTCAGCAGAGATGATGGAAACCGCCCCGATGACATGACGCTAATCCCACGGAAGTTCGGGAAACCCGTTGTTTGGGATTTTACATGCGTTGATACGGTTGCAACATCACACGTAATTGCCACCTCCAATTGTCCCGGTGCAGCCGCGGTGAATGGGGAGAAAATTAAGAGCCGAAAATACCAGAATTTACAACAACTTTATATTTTTTATCCTGTTGCTGTTGAAATATTTGGAGTGTTCGGTCCCAAAGCTTTCGAGTTCATCAAAGACATAGGCAGACGAATAACAGAAGTGACCAGTGCCAGAGCCAGTGCAACTTCATTTTTTATCCAAATAATCAGTATTGCTGTTCAGAAGGGTAATGCCGCTTCTGTATTGGGAACTATGCGTGTTAGTGGAGTAAAACCGGGGCCAAAATCCATCGTTTTTTCCCGGGGTATAACCAAATCAGACCTATCTGATAATTTGCTTCATGTGATTGTTCATCCTAATCCAGCTGGACGACATTTTTCTATAAGGCTGAACTTTTTTATTAAAAAAAGTATGAAAAAAATAGAATATTCGAAAAACGTTTTTTCTTAACATATCACTCAATATCTCGAGAACTACTCAAGATATCGATTTGCTTTTTTTGTTTGTTAATCGAAAGGGGATCATTTCGCGCTTCTCAACATATGAGCAAGATGAAATAAAATCGCGTTTTTATCTGAATAAATAGAGAATGTGAAGTAGTAGAAACCGTGAAATCAAATTTTCACTGATCGAAAAACTTTTTTATTATTCGAAATATTTGTACATGCAGCGAAGAAAATTGAGATAAAGAGTCTAAAAAGGTTTAAGAATAAAAAAATTCAACTCATATGTGATAGTTTTGACGGTATGATTTTTTGAAAATGTCTGTTATTCCGCGTCTCTGGGCGACTGCTCGCGCTAGGCGCAATACCATCAGGGCCTACTCTCAATATCCGACCCATTAGCTCACTATGTTGTGTTAAGAAATTGTGCTTATGATAGTTGTTTCAAAATCAATGATAGAAGTACAGATGAAAATAATATTGCATTTCATAATAATTTACAAAATCAAAAGAATTTGATACAATCTAGTAAACGAAAAATAATGTAAATATTAATATTGTTCATTTTCTGATTCTGCTTCATCAACAGGATCTCTGAATGTATACTGGCAGTCTCTACATTTACATTCACTGGAACATTTCAAACCTTCTTTAATGCATTTACATTTATTGTTTGTGCAGTTTTTATCAGCACAATGAATGGCCAGGATATTTCTTACATCATTAGTCTTGCTTAGTGAATACAGGGTTCCAACAATCATTGTCGTGTTTCCAACCAAAATTTGCCGGATTTTCAGTTGGACCATATGGTAAATGGGATGAATACCATATTTTTAATTAATATATATTTATCTGGAAGTAACAAATTGATTTATTGAAATAAGATAATGATAATCACAAACATCAGTAAGTGTTGCTGAAAATCATCATCTGTTGGGGGTAGTTCTTTTGAAGGCCGATTGGTATTTATCGTTAAATGATGACGTAAATCATTCAACGTTTTGATATTATCATTTTTATTCCTATATAAGAGGAGCATATACTTCAAAGATACGGCCGAAGCTTCCTCATGAAGAAGATAAGGAAGCTTCGAAAAGTCGATCAAACTTGCAATATTCTTCCTCAAGATATCAAAGGCAATTTTTCTCCCTATTTTGTAGATCCTACTGGTCGTATCACAACCAGTAAAGGAGTGGATCGCTAGTAGGCAGCTACAAATGGAATTTCCTAATTTCCTGGCAACGTTAATTTAAACAATCCGTTTATTTGCACTATGTCCAAGTTGAATGAATATGTTGCGATTTCCCAAATCAGAACTCGCTTGAAAATAATGAAGCAGTAGAACAAGTACATCGGTGTCTACAGATTTGATCAAAATTGTATCACTGAATTTACATTCCTCCAAAATATGCAACAATAATCGGGTATCGGCCTCATCATGATTGCTAAATAGATGTCTCATAGGTACACACTCGTTTTTCCTTATTGAAATATCTTTTTCTGGATTTTGGAAACCCCCTGCAATTAAAATATTTTCGTTTTCATCCAGATCCTGTGCACCATTTTCTGCTATGTGATTTGTGAGAAATATCAATGGACATCGTTTGTTATTAGAAGATTTCAAAAATTCTTGGAATTTTGATACTTTTCTAGCACCACTAACATTGAATTCTATAATCTGTTTATTATCTCCCTGTCGATTACGTTCATGATCTTTCAAACTTCCAGATTCATATCTATCAAAGACTATAGTCGTTCTTTTAGCTTTATGTTTCTTTCCTATTCTCAGAATTGTACTCAAAAACACTTTTACCATATCATTGAATGAAACAAACATCGTTTCTTTCAGTTCCTGGATAGAAACCATACCGTCAATTATGACAGAATCTAGATTTTCACATTCAACATGAGTTTCCGAAAAAGATTCCAACTGTTTGGCTGATTCAGATTCAACTGTTTTCCTCATAGAACCATCCTCATTGAACAAAGATGCAGGTACCGGTGTAAGTTCATATGATTGTGATCGCGCAGCACAAATCACTCTACGAAACATCAGTTCTGAACCGATACAAGAACCTTTGCGAGCCATTTTCGATGTAATTTTGGTTTCCTTGAATGTTACAATTTTGTCTCTTTTCAGTAGTTTCCAGAAACTAACGCTTTGAAAATTTTTCCATTGAGTTTAAATTTTTTTCTTTGCAGATATTAATCTCTGCTGTTTCTTCGTTCCGCTACGGCCACAATTAATACACATACTTCCAATATCAAAAATGACTTTGGCATTCCAAGTTGATGGTCCCGCTTCGGTATTTTTATCGCAATCATTAAAATTCAACAATCTTTGAATATTATGAATGCTGGTGAAACTTCTTACATTCATTATGATACACAATTTTTTCTTTTCCAGACAAAATTTGCTCTTTTTGCATAAGAATGCGTGATCCACTAATATCCTTCATTTTTTCTACTGCTGATAACGAAAGCAAGCCTTGTATCCGTGGATTTTTCGTAATATTTTTTTCATCAAAGGAAACGCTTTTATCACAAATGACACACTGCATGTTGAACGAATTGTTGCAAACTGCCCAACTAAAACTACAACTGCACCTTGTCGCACTGGCACAATCCGTCGCGACAGACATAATATTCATTGCCGTGCTTACCTATCTTTGAAAAATCATATCCCAAAAACTATACTACATATACAAATTTTTGTTAGTTCCATACCTCCTGTAGTTTCAGAGTTATGGGGTGATATTCATCAAGAAACGTGTTTTAGAAAAAACATTATTTTTTCAGTTTTTTCTAAATAAAAAAGTTCGTCCCCACTCAAAAATGTCGTCCAATGGTATTCTAATAGAAAAAAATATACCTCACTGTATTGTGAAGGTCGGAACTGGTTACCCAGCAAACAATGAATCTCTGGCCGTCGTCTGGCCCAATGCATGATCGGTCGGCAATATGCTGGCAACGGCAAAGCTACATCGGCAAAATGTCAGCCCAATGTATGGCATATTGTAATCGGATACATACAATCCAGCCAGCAATGGGCCAATACTATCAAAAGTGTGTCTTTCGACCGACATCATAAAAATGAAAGCCAGTTTCAAGTGTTATTGTACAAAATTTTCCAGAGCGGCGACCAATTATGAATAAAATTATATTATTATTTTGCGTAAAATTTGTCGTATAAAATAAATATGGTGCTTTATTATGAAACATACCTAATTCATTAAAGGTCGGATTTTTTGTTTCAATTCTTCTTAGGGCTCATTTTCCAATATATTCAATCCGCCTATGCTCAATAGTCACTTATATATATATATATATATATATATATATATATATATATATATATATATATTTTACCCATTAATAAAATTCCATGAAGTATAAATAAAACCTTACATAATACAGACTAACCGGAAACATAGACCACTTAGAATGTGATTTACCGACCTATATGCGTTAACAGTCGTTAACATTCTAAGTCCTATCGCCTAGATTTACTATATCGCTTGTGGGTTGCCCGTTCAACAAAGGATTCTATTGTCGACAGAATGAGTGAGATCGCATCAACTTCGAATTTATAGGAGAGACAGAGACAAAACTGCCGATAATAGAATTCGTTTATGAACGGAATACCACACCAGAGTTCTACTGCTCACTCTTTCTAGTTCTAATTTCAATGAAAGATGGAAGAGAGTGTTATGATAGATTATTCTGCAAAAATCTCAAAGAGATTTCATCTTCAAAACTAGCCGTGCCATTGGTGGAAATCGAGAAATGTCATATAACAGCCAATCACAATGCTAGTTTATAAGACTGGTGCCTCGGGTGAGTTCTATGTTCGGTTAGTTCGGTGTGGTTCTGTACAGTTCTGAGAAAGCATCAAATGAGAAGTCATTTGTCATTTTAGATTTTCGACCGTCCATTCCATTTTCGATATTCGCAAGTGCATGCATTGTTCGAAGTACTGAATAACTGAATTGTACTTTACACAAATAATATAATAATCTGTTATCTGTTTGACCCGATTGTGGCATTATGGCAGAAGATGATAAGGAATCAAGGTAAGGCCTCTTTTATCCTACAACGTCATTATAAAATGTTTCTATTTATTTCCCTTGGCTCTGTTTCTGGGTCCTGTTGTTGCTATGGGGATGGGGAAAGTAGAAATGTCACATTTCCCGCTCGTCTAACAGTTTTCCGTGGTACGTTTTCATTCGAACTACAGTTTTCAATAAATCAGTACAATATGTTCAGGAAATATTCACAAAGTTATAAATATAAATTGATCAGAAAGAACGTCAAAAACTGTCTTCATCTTAGTGATGAACTATCATTATCAAAAAGTAATAAGCAGCCTACACTTGAAGCTTCCCCTGGTGCTTCTGTATTGAAAAGAGATTCATCTCCTATATTTCCATCGCTTAACGTTTCTCCTGATGCTTCTGGACTAAATGAAACATATTCTTCACCATCAGACCCCATTCCTTCAACTTCCCATTCATTCATGGACTCTACACCATTCACACTTCCTTCAACTAACGATTCTTCTTCACATTGTCAAATTCCATACCAACCCATTTTCTTCTTCTTCTTCTTCTTCTTCTTCTTCTTCTTCTTCGTCGTTTGTTTTATTGGTTTCTGACTCCTCGTGAAGTCAATTTCACTAGATCAGGTGTTAACGAGCTTGATGTAAGGATTGAATATGAGGGAGGTTTGATAATTTTGTTAAAAGGATGAAGTATTTGTTATGACATCTAAGGATATTGGGTAATGAAGATCCACTGACCAATAATAACACTGAAACAATTACATAGTACAAAGCCCATGGTTAGTAGGGAAAGTTTCATAGATCAAATTGATGTAATGTTTCAAATTTTAGTTTTACTTTTTTCAAAAAATTTATGAAGAATTTCGATTATTTTAAAATTAATGTCACTAAGTAACACGTGATCAGAGAGAGGGGGAGATAGTCCTATATTGATTAAGCTGAGGTATAATGTATCTATATTTGGTTTGTTATTTTCACATTCGAATAGAAGATGATTGATATCTCCTGTCTTCCCACACTCACGTAGGCTACTATCGACCACCCTGATTCTATGCAAATGAGACGAAATACACTGAAACAATTACATAGTACAAAGCCCATGGTTAGTAGGGAAAGTTTCATAGATCAAATTGATGTAATGTTTCAAATTTTAGTTTTACTTTTTTCAAAAAATTTATGAAGAATTTCGATTATTTTAAAATTAATGTCACTAAGTAACACGTGATCAGAGAGAGGGGGAGATAGTCCTATATTGATTAAGCTGAGGTATAATGTATCTATATTTGGTTTGTTATTTTCACATTCGAATAGAAGATGATTGATATCTCCTGTCTTCCCACACTCACGTAGGCTACTATCGACCACCCTGATTCTATGCAAATGAGACGAAATACAACAGTGTCCCAATCTTAAACAAATAATAGAAGTCAAAGTCTTACGAGAAACAGATTGACAGGAAAAAAACCATGGCATGATTTGTATATTTGGTTGAATTTCTTTGAACCGAGAACCTCTGGATATGGAGGACTGATCCCAGAAATGTTGAAATTTAGTTTTCGATGTTTCCTTGATATGGGAGATTAAATCATAATAATGAATTTTTCCCATTTTATATGGAATAGTGGCGTTTTTTGCCAAGAAGTCCGCTTTATCGTTTCCCTCAATATTGCAGTGACCAGGAATCCAACCTACTTTGATGTTAAAATTGTGAGATTGGAATTCCATCCATAAATCCTTAATTTTACTAAATAATATATTCGAGGAAGCTTTGATTTTACTGTTCTGTAAACCTAAAACAGAACTTTTAGAATCCGTTAAAATTAAGTAATTATCCGGAGCGTCCTGTATTAGAATAAGTGCAATGTAGATTGCAGTTAGTTCTGCTGTTAAAATGGTAGATTTCGGATGAATAATTCCACTTTTTGAAAGTTGTAGATAGGGAATGTAGACTCCGAACGAAACTTGGTCTGCCGATTTTGATCCATCCGTAAAAATCAGTTTGTAAGTTGACCATTTAGAATAGACTATGTCTAGCATTGACGCATTAATGTTACTACCCAGTAAACACAAGGATATCCATTGGATGTCCAATGGATATCCAAATCGTATGATGTGGATATCCAATGGATGTCCTTTGATGGACAAAGGATATCCAGTGGATATCCCATGGACATCCATCGGCCACTAACTTGGACGTCCAAAGGATATCCATTTTCGACATCCAATGGATATCCGTTGTGGACGTCCGATGGATATCCAATTTCGATTAAATATGTACATAATTTGGACGTGAATTGGACCTTCAAGGGACATTTCACGGACGTTTTCAGGACCTCCAATGGAGGAAGACTGGACCTGTTAATTGACATTAACTGGACTACTGATGAATGTTGAATGAACCTATAATAGATATAAGAATGAAAATTGGATTCCCAATTTACATTATGGAGATGCTTATTCCAAAAATAATAGCACACTTTTGTATATCCAATCAGCAACTAATGAAATCACTACTACCTTATTCCTCAGTTATCCACATGAAGGTGTTCTTATTTGTCTGAAATAATTTTCTTCGAGAAACTTCAGTTTCCTAGTTTTTGAGAAATGCTTTGCAATCAAAAAAATAATGTACTTTCTTTTCAGGTGTATAGCATTACACCATAGATCATCATCGTCATCACCATTTTCAATGTAAGAACTCATTTATACAATAAAATTCTATTCATATAAACAATATATTCAAATGCGAATAAATTTTAGAAACAGAACATGAAATAAAAATATTACTCTAAAATGAAAATGTGATTGAAAATGAAACTGAAATACACAAACACTCTTGTTAGAAAAAATAAATATCTTTCAGACATTAAACTTTTGAATTCAGGTAATTTTCTTTTCTTCTTGGTCACTCCTTTCCTTTGCTCTTCTTAGCCATTTTTGATCGACTCCACTGTGGCTTGGTACTTTTGGCTAAGTTACTTTTTTCTCATACTCCTGTGGAAGAGTAAATAATATAAATAATAGTAAAGGAAATTCAAAATGATAACAATTATTTAAATACACAACCAAGTAGAATCATCGAAAAAGTCATTGTAACAAACTGGTATCAAAGCAAAACAAAACAAATAAAAAAAAATTAGCATTTTCTTCAACTAGTATCTACACAAAAAAATATAGATATTGAATGCAGGTATATAAAATATCATGTAGTGTCAGACACTGAAATGAACAAAAACAACATTGAAAGAACCACATAATGAAGAGCAGTTTTAGTTCAGAGAATTTGTGTAAGGCCAAATAGTGTTATGTGTGCACCATGAAGATTGTGGTTAAACTTGACCATTAAATGAAGATGATATACTAGCAGTTATGCTACATTATATGAAAATCACCACTTACCACCTTTGCTATTTTCAGGTTGCTGAAAACTTTTTTCTGAATTCTGCAGCATATGCATTGAATAATATTGAATTCACACATCTTTTCACCAAAAATCATTTACATTGCTACCTCCCAGCTTGCATAATTCATTTATCTAATATATATATATATATATATATATATATATATATATATATATATATATATATATGTTCGGAAAGGTTTCCGCGGTCAGAAATATGTACGTTACTAAGTTCATGGGTTGAACCGCGTTGAGAGTTTATAAACTCTCAACGCGGTTCAACCCATGAACTTAGTAATGTACATATATATATATATATATATATATATATATATATATATATATATATATATATATATATATATATATATATATCATGATGATGAGATTAGAGTCTTGTTAGATGATGAACTCACAGTGTCTGTACAGCGGCAGAAATTGATTTTATAATGAATCATAACCTATCAGCAATTTGGTCAACTTCAAATTTCCAAACCCACTCTTCTTTTTAGCTCCATGCTAGCTGAATAATGAGGTGGAAGGAATTTGATATTGTCACATTCAGACATCTTCTAATGAAATCATACAGTTCCCAACTAGCTTAGAACATGTCAACCTAAAAACAAGAAATACATCATATTTTCTATCGTATATTTCAATAAAAATGTTCAGTTTTCATAACTATCTGTTTTACTCACAGTTCCGTTACAGTTTAATTAGTTCTCTAAGTGCATCATCACAAGAATTAGGTGTTCATCTGTATATATGGAGAAGTTTAGAGTACAAATATCGATTCACTTGTTTCCTTATTGTGTCTCAGTTGTTGATGGACCTTCAGTTTCTAAATTTCATCAGGAATTTGAGCAAGATATGTTTATTGCCTGAAAAACAATCAATAATGAGTTGAGCATTTAATACAAAAATATTTTTTCTGAATTTTATGAGTTGAACTTCCATTTTTGTGCAATGGACAACAACAGCAGGGCAGTCAATCACCACTTCGAATGGATGTGGTAGCACTGAATTCCTATTTTGCTCTTCTGTAACATTTCGTGAAAATTTTATTTCTGTTTTATTTTGCACCTTATCTTTACTCAAACACCCTTCACCTTGGATTCAAACGACAATCAGTTTCAAAGCCTCTCAATCCCCCGTAATTTGCAATCAGTTATTGATATAAATACTGTGAGTCAAAATTAGCATTGAATAGTCAACTAAGTGAACACTGTAATAAATAAAGCACCTCCGAGGGCTCCGAGCACTATACGACACGAATATAATCCCAAGCAATTAAAAATTGCCTGTGTGTTTCTCCCAAAGAGACTTCCTCTCAAGCGTCATTTTCATTGTCCATATTTGTCATTGTCTGCGTTACCGATTTCGGTGGTTGCCAACTGAGACAGGATCATTGGTACCAACATGCGAACTTGGTCCGAGCGAAGGATGTACAATGGACGTCCAAAGGATATCCGTTTTTTAAACTGGATTTTCAGTCAATTTGGACAAGAAATGGATTTCCATTGGATATCCTCAAACGGATATCCATTGTACTAGCAGAAATGGACATCCAATGGATATCCATTTAAGGTCCATGTCCACAAGGACCAATTATGGACATGAACTGGATATCCATAGGATATCCTGTGTTTACTGGGTACAGTCTTCATCTCTTTTATCAAGTCCAATAGTCGAAAAGGCATCGAAGGCTCCATACAAAGTTTCCAACGGGAACTTAAATATAGGATAATAAGGGAAAGCAATAATTTGGTTGTAGGGGGGATCCAGAGATTCTTGAATAGATTTGTATAATACACACGATCTCATCTTATTAGAGTTAGAGTTGGTGATAAGTTCTTCAAACATCCGCATTTTATTCACACTAGGGTTAGATTGTATACCTAAGTGTTTAATGATGAATGAGAGAGTACACTTATTTTGTTGAAGTTCTATTGGCAGTTGGTTAGCCTCAACTAAAATAGCGTTTGTGGGAGTAGAGTTCATCAGTCCAAGACATATTCGAAGAGATTTGAACGAGTACTAGAAATTTTCTTACTGTTAGTCTTACTAGTATTCCCATAAATAATCAGACAATAAATACTCTATTCTTGAAGCAATCATTGCGCTATGCATATTTAACATTATCTTGGGATCTGCCCCCCAGCTTACTTTTGCTAAGTATTTAAAGATGTTCAGGATCTTCAGACATTTATTTATGATTTCATTGACATGAGTATTCCTTGTCATTTTCCTGCCAAAGAACAGTCCCAGCATTTTATGTTTTTCAACTTGATTAATTACTTGATTATAGATTTCAATATTTAAGGTTAGCTGATGATGAGAATTAGAAAAGATCATACTTTTGGTTTTCTCTGTTGATATTGTCATACCATGGATATCCAGCTAATTTTCAAGGGACGTTAAAGCCCTTTCAATGGAGTGGATTGCGAGTGAAGGGACTTCGTGAGATTTGTATAAAGTTATATCATCAGCATACTGAATATATTTGCAATGAGGAGTGAGTGCATCCCAAATAGTCACCGAATATAGATTGAATAATAATGGACAAAGAACAGCACCTTGTAAAATACCGGTAAAGTTTTTCCTAGGACCCCATAGTTTCCCTTGTTTGTCTCTAATAAACATGTCTTTCTCCTTAAATAAATCATAGATGATATTAACTACATTTTTATTAATTCCTAAGTCCAGGAGAGTAGAGGTAAGTATATCTGGCAAGACGTTATCATAAGCAGAGTGAATATCCATAAAAACAGCAACAGTTTTTTTTTTCAAATTGCTGATTTGTAAGTCCATATAGAAATCAAATAGAGCTTCTGTACTGCCCCTTCCTTTCCTGAACCCATACTGATTATGAGGAAGGATATTATTATGTTGGACCCACCATTCCAACCGATATTTAATAAGCAACTCAAAAGTTTTTTTTACTCATGATATCAAAGCAATAGCCTACCTATAGTTGCTAACTACATTTGGATCTTTTCCAGATTTTAAAATAGGAATTAATATAGTTTCATACCATACTTTGGGAATGCTTCCTCTATTCAACCATAAGTCATTATAAAAATTTACCAGCCATGTGAAGGCCTGTTCAGGCAGATATTCAATCATTTGATATGAAATATCATCTTTCCCAGGACGAGTGTTTTTCTTGTTTGAAATGATACATCTAACCTCCCTTTCAGACAATATATAATTTATATCCCTATTAATTTCAATATTTTCAAAAGCCACTGGAGGTCTCTGAATATCATGGGGACAAAAATTATCCAGAAGAGCTTCACAGAAAGTATCATTGTCAAGGACATGCTGACTCTTGTTGTGATGAGAATGAAATGAACCGGAAAATCTTTTTATTTTATTCCACACCTGTGAAATATCCGATTCCCTAGAGAGTGACTCTGTAAAAGTAAGGAGAGATTTCCTTTTCTTTTTTTTTTAAATTCTTCTTGATCTGGCTAGTTCTTTTTTATCTCTATAAAGTTAATGTGATTTTGATTTTCTTTATATGTTCTGAAGAGTTCCTTTCTTTTTTTAATAATTTCCAAACATTCATCATCCCACCAAGGGGGTTTTGAGGAATACCTACAGTTGCTGTCCCTATCTGTAATTGGGGTACTTTGAAAAAGGCTCCATTTCATCAATCAATCAATCAATCAAAATATACTTTATTACACAAAGAATTACATTCTCATTGGCAGAGCGTAGTGATAGGTTAGGTTACAATGGGTAGCATAGTCATAATTAGATAGTGTAGACCCATCCGTAAAATATGACATAGTCAATAAATAAAACATACACAATAAATAACAAACATAAGATAAACACATGAAAAGCGGTCTTGATAATAATACGCTCCACAATACATCATTAGGTAGACCTAATTATACAACAGTGTACATAAAATTGTGAATACACCGCCAGGTAGCCGAGTGGTTAAAGCGACATTGTTTTAGTCACTGGCTGCCAGTCGGCGATGGTTCAAACCACGGCGACTGCAGAATTTTTTCTGATGGCCCGAGAAAGTGCTAGGAATCGCACGTAAAAAGGTAAGACCTCGTTAATCCTTGGCTCGCACAAGTTTCGACTTCTGAGGGCTGCCGTTCGTAAGGGGACGACAGCTGGTTAACGGAAAAAACAATTTTAACATATAAACACAATTCGTCAAAAAAAAAATTTTAGAACAAGTAAGGCATGTTGAGAAGTAGAAATATTGAGATCCATATATCTGCTAAAAAGGTTGGTCATTAAAAAATTCATCCAAACTATAAAAGGATCTACAAGAGAGAAATGCCTTGACTTCTTTTCTAAAAATAACTCCAGATGCCACTTCTTTTATATTATCGTTTGTCTGAAAAAACTTCACTTGGTCTGAGCCATCTCAATAATATCATCAATCGATCAAGTCGATTGGGTTAGTGATCAATTCACTTATGCTTAGTTAACTTTTTTGGTTGGAGCACTTTCGGATGTTTCCGCAAAATTATTCTGTTGCGAAAACGGCCTCACAACTCACAAGCCACGGCGTCATTTCGTCATTTCATCTACATGTAGCGTCATGTTATGAGTGTGATATTGTTGCCATCATATTTATGCATGTTTGTAGTAATGAAATCCTCGTGAGTGTATTATTTATGAATGGTTTTCCAGAGAGTATAGCCTATGTGGTAATTTTCAAATATTTCTAGTGTTATAAGGATGAAAATTGTAAGTATGACAAATTATACTTTGAATCATGTAATAATCTAATATGTCGAGGACTATTGTCAACGATAGGAGAAAATCATACTTGATAATAATAGTCATTCGATTATTTCATATTTTGAAATGATTTAAAGTATATTTTTCTATGATGCAATTTTCATATATAAGAAAAGGAAGAAAAAATATAACTTTTGTCCAGTTTCCACTAACACTTTACTACTTTATTACGACCGGTTTCGGCTTTTACAATTTTCATCCACTTACAGTACACATTCTTGAAACTGACCATGAAGGCTACTAAGAGAAAACGATTCAAGTAAGTAAATAATACACCAATGACAAGAGAACTGATTATTTACTGGGTATTGAAAATAATACCAAAGATAGGTCAAAAAGAAAGTAGAGGCTGAAAAATTATAGATTGAGTTCACTTGGGGTTACTGATGAACGTACTAATAATAATGCACCTATATTCTACCCATAAGTAAACAATTCATTTGGCATAAGTGAAGTGGACAATAAAGGGTATTAATCAGAAATTATCAAAATAGGTTAGTAGTGGTAAGTGTTCATTTCCAGGAACACAATTTTTTCTGTGGTAATTAACTTGTTTATTTGTCCCATATAGTATATTCAAGTTTTTATTTGTGGATATTCAAGTTTCACTAATGGTTAGTGATTTTTTTTCTCCGTGCTTACATCCATTATATATTATTGAGTCTTTCACTAGAGAAGATGAAGGAATTGGTAGTTTCAACTGATTTTTTTGTCGGGTGGAATAAGTGTTTATTCTTTGGAATTTGGATTTATTTTTGTGTATTAGGCATGCCGTTTCCATTATATATATATCGATATGACAGTGAGTATTTTGCGATTTTTGAAGTGTATTCTGCATGAGTCTCGAATTCTTAATTTGCACAAGCTTCTCAGGGCACCTTTTTGTTGAACAAAGACACTTTGTAGAGGGGAACTATTACATGCTCCCCAGAATGGTATACTATACCTCAGTTGAGAGTCTATAAGGGCATAATAAACTGCTTTCGCAGCTGAAAATCCCAGTTCGTTTGATGCCATTCTGATGGCATAGCAACCAGAGGATAACTTTTTATTGAGGTTGGTTATGTGTTCCTTGAATTTTAGACCACAGTCTATGTATAGCCCCAAAAATTTAGATTTTATTTGTTTTTCTATTATTTTAGTTTCTACGGATACATCCCCGATTGTGCATCTGAAAGAAACTATATTGGTTTTGGATGTGTTGAATGTGAGAAGATTTGAGTCACACCACTTCTTCACTTTCTGTATGTCGTTGCTGATATTCTGATGTAGTTCAGTGTCATCGTTGCTGTGTCATAGAATAGTAGTATCATCAGCGAAGAGAGTACATTTTCCTGATATATTAAGGGCTGCCAGTATAGCAGCATATATATAGCAGAAACAAAATGGGGCCAAGGATTGAACCTTGTGGAACACCACAGTGTATATGTGCTAAATTGGAAGTTGATTTTGGTTTTACTATCTGCGTTCGATCTGATACGTATGATCCAAACCATCTAAGTGCACTTTGTCTTATTCCATAGCGGTGGAGTTTCCGCAACAATATTTCGTGATTCACACAGTCAAATGCCTTGGACATATCACAAAATACTGCCGCAGCCACGTCACCGCTATTGATTTCACTATATAGTTCATATAGAAGAGAAAAAATTGCGTCATTCGTGCTTTTGTTATTTTGGAAACCAAATTGTAGTAAACTCAATATATTGTGGGTGCATAAGAAGTTGTTCAATCTAGTTTTGACAAGTTTTTCAATTAATTTTGATAGCGTTGGAGTGAGAGAAATGGGTCTAAAATTTGAGGGTGACCTCGTATCACCACCTTTATGTAGAGGTATCACTAAGGATGTTTTTAAAAAAGATGGAAAAATGCCCTTTTGAAAGGACTCATTTATTAGTGCCACTATAGGCAACAGAGTGCGTTAAGAGGAAGGTTTTCGAAAATTCTTAAGGACATTTCGTCTATTCCAGATGTGGATTTATTCTTTATACTGCATATGATATCTCTCAACTCCTCTACGTTGGTGTCATATAGTAAAAAGTTTTGGTCCACGGTAATGTGGCTCAAATTAACTAGTGGATCATAGGGAATTGTTATATTCTCTCTCAGAGTGTCTGCGATTGAGCAGTAGTAATTGTTGAGAGTGTTTGGACTGAGTTCAGGCTCAACCCTCTTTACGGAGTTTTTTCCTCGGAGTTCATTGATTATTGCCCAACTCTCCTTTATTTTATTGCCGGGTCCTCCAATGCGATTTTGATAATAATTGTGTTTTGCTAATTTTATTAGCCTTCGATAAGTTGACCTGTATTTATTGTAGTAGTTTAGAAAAAAATCTTCATTTGTGTATTTTCTTATATGATGTAGCGATCGCAAGTTTCTTGCTGAAATTTTGAGGCCTTTTGTCAACCATTCCTTCCTCTTTTTATTTTTAACTCTTTGGATGGGAAATGCCTCCTCAAAATGTAACACTAGCAATTTATGAAACTCATTAAATGGATCATTTGAAGTGAATATCATATCCCAATTAGTTCGTTGGCATTTCCTGTAGAACCCATTATAGTTTGACTTAGTGTGGAGATGGCCATACCTGAATTTCTCACTCTATTTGCCTCAATATTTTTCACAATGCAATGAACCGCCTCATGGTCGGATAGACCAGCTGGCACCACTGAGCATGTGATGTATTGAGATTCTATGTTGCTACAAACATAGTAAATAGTAGTGCTAGAGTATTGAGAGATTCTGGTATCGGATTCCACATGCATGTGTAAATTAAAAGCAGAAAGGAGATTTATAAGTGAATTCCTAACATTACTGTCTGTTTCATTAAAATTTATGTTCAGATCACCTGTTAGTATAATATTAGATTTTCCTGGGATACTGTTTAACAGTCTCTCTAATTGGTTGAGAAATTCATGACTATCTGATGATGGAGATCTATAGATACATAATATATACAAATTGATCTTTTTAGAATAGCTAGCAGAAAATTCGAATATTTTTTTCCTGTAAACAATTGATAAATTTGCTAGTATGTACAAATGACAGCTCTTCAAGGAGTGAGTCTTTGATCAAGATCATTATACCCCCATTGGAGGCAATACTTCGCCTGAATTGCGATATTACTGTGTGAGGTATATAAAATGGCTCCTCCTGTTTTAACCAATGTTCAGTAAGTAGAATTATGTGTGGAAAGGACAGACTGTTCAAAAATATATATAGTTCATCTAATTTGTTTCTGACCGATTGAATATTGAGAAGAACTAGGGATAATGAGATATCATCCGATGACTGCCTAAAAAAGAGTTCTTTGAGGGTACCCGTTCTGGTGCACTGCGGTCATTTTTGCTAGCCTTTATTGTTGGTGGCACATTTCCCATATCATTTCCTTCTACTTTTTTTTCAATAAAGCTAAGAAATTTATCACATAACGGGAAATATTTTTCCGAATGGTCCATTAACCTTTTTGCTAAAAGCTGCTTTCCTTTATTGTTTATCAAGAATCCGTTCCTATGGTAGAGACTTTTCCCCAGCGTTGAATTGCAATCAAAAATATGTTTGAATTTTATTTTTCTGAAGTTCATCTCTCTATATAAATTCAAATTTCTGTTGTATATGCTTGTATTTTTGTATGATTTATCATACCTGTATGGCTGTGTTATTATGAGAGGGTTTGTGTGGTTCAGTTTTGAGATGAACTCATCAATCAGCTGTGGGTGCGGATTGCTGGCCCATAAGATCACAAAATCCTGGTTCGTGAAGTTTACTGTGTTGTCAATTGCAGTTCTTATAAGGATGTCATCCGAAGCATTGGATTTTACAATCGATGATACAGTGTACTTTTTTGATTGATAATGTATAAAGTTGGAAATATTTTTACCTTGGTATCCTGCTATCAACAAAAGTCTTGGTTGGTTGATATTGGTTGAGTATTCAGATGGGTGTATATATTTCCTGCTTGCAGATGTCCCATTTCCAAACCTATCCATATTAGTGAAGTCTGCAGCTATACCTTTTGATTCGACTTCAGGGGAGACTTGAATAACCGTATGGTTTTTGGCAGAAATACAAGTTTGAGTTGCCACTGAACTTTTTGTTATGTTATTGATCTCATCCAAACGCTTTTTGTATGTATTTATTTCTTCGTTTGCAATTTTCAGTAAAATATTTTGTTTGTCTAAGAGCTCTTGCATTTCCTTTTCTGCTTTCAAGGCATCCTGTGTGAACATTTTCAATTCATTTTTAATTTTTTCTATATATTTGTCTTTTGCAGCAGTATCTTCTGTGAGATCCTCCAATGTTTGTTCTTCTCTTCGCTTGTCATAAAATATTCTAAATTTTCCTTTTGATTTTCACAACATATTATTTTGTGATCCTTCAAAAATTTAAATTGGTTTTTGTTTCTCATAACACAGGCTTTATGGTAAAACTCCAGACAGTGAGTACAAATGTAATAGGAAGGTATGGTTTTCGTTTTGCAACATTTGAAGTTGCCCATTCTTTTATTGTGTAAAAATAATAATTCAGTTCAAAATAATATTCTAGTCTGGTACGCCACTGGAAATCATCGAATTGGTACTTGCTTCTGCATGTGTTTTTTATTTTCAGGTTGACTTTTTATCATGAGATGAGATATTGTTCAGTTTTTATGTTGTAAGGAAGTTAGAACTGTTGAGTTAAATTGTAATTTCTGCTTGCATAAACTTTTGTTTTTGAGAATGATGCACAAATCCAGGTGTGTTAAATTCTTCTGCAGAGTTTGGTCTCACTTTCAGTTATTTGGTTAACATTTAAACCGCTAAAATAAGCGAAAATACCACGACCACTAACTGACAATACACACACACACTTGGAACACACCCATTCCCTCCATCGTATGAATAAGTTCATCATAGGATGAAATTTCTTTATTCTCTATTAGGAGTTGATATTTTTGCCAATCTGTTTTTTTATAATTGAATATATTTACATCTATATGGTCATCATGGGATTGATAATACGAGTGAAAGTTCTTATTTGTTATTTCAGCAATGATTGGGAAGTGATCGGAACCATAAGTGTCATTCAGGGTTTTACAGTAAACGAAGTCGGTGAGAATATTGGGGGAAGATAAAATTAGGTCAATTACACTTTAAGATTGTAAAGAAATCACTGTAGGTTGAAGATCATTATTTACCACGAAATAACCCTCGTCTACCGCAGTGTTTAATTCTATTCACCACATATTATATATTCGGGATTATTAGTGAAAGTTTTCCAAAAATTTACATCAACCGAGATATCTGGTGGAATATGAATAGAGTAAATGTTTATATTTTTAACCTTGATGCCCACCTACTATATTCACTCTATATGGAAAAGGAAAATTAAAATTAATGACACTGCATGTGATATTTTTTTTTACAAGAATCGCGGATCCTCCCCATCCTTCGTTCCTCTCATGTGAGAAGAAATTGTAACCTTTAATGTAAGTATAAGAGTTTGGTTTTAACCAAGTTTCAGAAAGACATAGAACGTCTGGTTTCAAATCGTCTATAAGATTATATAAATTAGCTTTATTAGAATTTAAACTTCGTATGTTCCAGTTCAAGACTTTTACCAGGACCATAAGGTTGACTCTTCGTCCGAAAATACAATATTATTCTTACTATAATTATTATGTGGAATGAATTCTTTAATTAATTCAAGAAACATGTCAGGGAATTTCGAGGATATTTTGCTAATATCCTTCCTCATTCTTTGTTTGATATAATTGTCTGATGGAGAATTACCTAGAGCGTAATTATTTAGAGTACGCTTTACAGGTGACACTTTAACTTGACCTTCCGGGTTGATAAGGCATTCTTTATGAATATCATCATATCCTCGTTTAACTGGCTTAAAGTCCTTCTTATTTGGGAAAGAAGTGTCCTTGTTGCCTTTTACTATTTTATTGTACCCTGGAGAATTGTTTGACCGGATGGGATTCCTTTCATTACGTATTTGCAAAACTGAATTGTCTATAACCGGGAGATCAGGGTAACTCGATATATTAAAACTATAATTACTATGAGAGTCTTTGGGATTAGGAATATTCATAGCTGGAACAAGTTTGGAAGCTTCGAAAAACGAAAGATTTCTTTCACCCATTTGCAAAAAAGGCAGGATATAGTAGATGATTCACAGAACTCTTTATCGTGCTCTCCAGCACATTTGGGACATCTGGTTTTTCCCTTGCATAAATTTTTGGTATGGCCGTATCTGAGACAGTTATGGCATTGGATCACCGGAGAATAATAATTTAGTGTTTTAAAAGAGCATGAATATAAATATACATAAGCCGGAGAGATTTGGTGGAAAATTTTCCCAACTGCTTAGCTGGACAAATATAAATATTGTATGGACCAAAATCAGAGATATCATATCTATTTTCTAAACTAAACGTATTTCCTAAATGGGGATTATTCTGATTTTCATTAACATCCATCATTTGTGATTGAGGAGATTCTGCATTAGGAGTTGTATCTTTTACTAACACGTTGGGAAATATATGTTCTTTCTTTACTTTTTTTTCCTTCAGTAACCCAGCTTTTTGTAAAACCAGGTCGGAGAGGATATTAACTTTTTGTGAGATCTTAACCTTCATGTCATTATCTTTGTTTAGTAAAAAACCTTCCTCAACTACGTCTTTGAATTCTGAAGCAAATTCTTCATTTATATTAACATGGGAAACCAATTGAACACATTTAGAATCTCGTTATATTCAACCTCCTACGCAAAAAGAATCAAACTGTCGACAGCAGCCCTAGTCGTCGGGGATCTGTTTATTAAATCTTTGTACACATGAATAACTTTATCCAGAGAACTTCCCCCGGGATCACCCGGGGATTGGTCCCCCATTACAACTTAATAATCTTTATACCACTGAATTATATTCCAGACTCTAGGTAGAATCAACAAAAAAGAATAATAAAAAAATAAAAGAAAAAAATATGTTTATCTTTTTTCCCTTCTCAAATGAAACCAAAACCTAAATATAAATGTTAAACGCACTCAATTTGACCATGAAAAATCCTTATGAAGAATATAACAAACACCCACTTACTTGAAAGGATATTTAAACTTAGTAAATAGGAAGAGGATGATGGCGCACGTCTATCTTCTCGAACGTCTCAATCTCCCCAACCCATTTTGGATGAAGGAAAAAATAAGAGTGATTCAGATGAGTCAGTTGATCATAGTCCAAATAAATTTTTAGTGGATTGGTCTATCAGAAATAATATTACACATACAGCATTTTCTGAACTTTTAGCATGGTTAAATAAAAAGCCTAGTGATCTCGATAGTTTACCAAGAGATGCTCGAACCCTACTTAAAACTCCTTCAAAATTGAATCTCGAAGTTCAGGGAAATGGTCAGTTTTTTTATTTTGGACTGGACAGAAAGTTGATTCAGATTGGTTCAAATGAAGATAAAGAAGATTTATTGTTGGATTTTGGGATCGATGGATTACCTATCCACAAAAGCACAAATATTTCATTTTGGCCAATTTTATGCAGGGAAAGAAATTCTAATGAAATATTCCCAGTGGCAATATATTGTGGTGCTGAAAAACCTCCTCTTCATAACTTTTTACAAAAATTTGTTGATGAACTCTGTTCAATAAAAAATGTGGGGATAAAGATAAATGGCCTTAGAACTCTAAAGGTGAGAATAGGAGCATTTTGCTGTGATGCACCTGCAAGGGCATTCATTAAAAATGTTAAAGGGCACAATGGTTACAGTGGATGTCACAAATGTATAGTTAAAGGGGTTTATTGTAATAATAGAATGCTTTTCAGAGAATTAAATGCTTCTCTTCGGACAGATGAAGATTTTTTCAATAAAGTTGATGTAGCTTACCATAAAGGAGATACACCTTTGAGCCAGCTAGGTATTGGATTGATATCTGTTTTTCCAGTTGACTATATGCATTGTGTATGTTTGGGGGTTATGAGAAAACTCCTTTTCATATGGAGAGATGGTAGTCGATCATACAAATTTCCTCGTTTAGATATGAATGAAATTAACAATAGTATAAAATTATTTAGTAATACTTGGCCAAGTGAATTTCACAGAAAGCCTAGATCACTGGAAGAATTGGAAAGGTGGAAGGCAACTGAATTAAGGCAATTTTTGATTTATGTAGGGCCAGTAGTACTAAAAAATTTATTGTCTAAGATAATGTATAAGCATTTTATGATGTTGAAGTATGTTATGACCATTTTATTTAGTGAGACACTAAATGAAAAATATAATGATTATGCAAAATCATTACGTGTTAATTTTGTTCAATAATCTGAAAATTTGTATGGTCAAGATTTTTCTACTTATAATACACATTGCCTAATCCACCTACCACAAGACGCCAAAGATTTCGGATCTCTGAATGATATAAACTGTTTTCCTTTTGAAAATTATCTCCAGACATTCAAAAGATTGCTACGAAAATCAAATGCTCCCTTGCAGCAAGTTGTGAAACGAATATATGAAATGGAAGCACAAAGTGAACAAGCTGTTAGTGAAAATTTTGACTTTCATGTTATTGGAAATTCTATTAAAGTTGAATTGTTCAAAACCATTGAGGAATTTGAACATTATTCTTTTTATAGAAAAGTGTATTATAAAAAAATGATTTTATCTTGCAAAAATGGAGATAATATTGTGATGCTGAAAAGCAAAAAAATTATTGAGATCCTTTATCTAGCAGTCAAAGAAAACAAAAAAGTTTTGATAGGAAGGCATTGTTCTATAATTTGCCCATTTGTAGACTATCCGACAGACTCTAGTTTTCTGTATCTCTATAAAATAGAATTCAAAAATGATTCTTTGGAGTCATACAGTTTGGAAGATATTGATGCCAAGGGAGTTGTGTTAAAACATAATGATGGTTACATTTTTTCACCGCTGATTCATCTTCAGTGATGGCATATTAAATAAAAAACAAGAGTAATAATATAATATCTATCTATTGAAAGTTTTTATTGAAATCACCATTGAAGTATGAATGAAAATAAAATGTGAACTTGAAGTTATTTCTTTTTAAAGCTGTGTGTGTTTTTTACATCTGAAAGTTTACCAATTTTGTAAATGTTTTTTGAATGAAATGAAGAATTGGGAAACCAAAAATGTTTCCCAAATAAAATAATCCCTATCACTTTCATCCCAATCATCATTATTTCAGTACTTTTCTCCTACTCTTCTCTAACACACAATTATTAATTCAAAAGTGAGTCAATGTTCATGCAGTTTCCTCAAATAAAAATAAACTTTGAGTTAATTTTCCAATAATTGGTTTACAGTAGAAAAATTGATGTTATGTTATTTGAAAAAAGTCAGTACCAAGAATATACATTTTATAATAATAGAAAAAATACAAGGCAAGTTTATGTTGCATACGATACAAAAGAGGTATAACTGGCATTTGATTTTTCAGAGATGATTTGGTGGTGGAATTCCCTGAAGAGGCCATAGATGACTCACTACCTTTAGCTGTGGTACCATCAGTCTGGGTATCTTTGAAGAAGAAAATTTGCTTCTGGCCAAACTTCAGGAATGACCAAGAGAAGACGAAGGCAGTAATGAAGAAAATATCCTTTGATTTTGCTGTGTGCAAATCTTGTCCAATAAACGTCAACTACAAAACTAGTATGTTCAGATGTGTTGGAATATCTTACATATTTATGATAAATATTTATTATTTATATTCATATGAGAAAGCAGTAAACAAGTTAAAATCTATGGAGAAATGTGAATCTATTTCATTAAGTAGTCAGTCATCTGAAGAGGAACCATTCAAGAAAAGGAAATCCAAACCCAACCCTTTTTTCAGAGAATTTGACTGCAACTCTTACGAATTGACCAAAAAAATGAGTCTTCCACCGGAATCGCTTTTCAGAGTCTTCGGAAGACAGTTGTCCTGAAATTCCTGGATCATCTGAGGATATTCTTGATTCTGAATGAGAAGCACAATCAGAAAATGACATTACTCTCGTACCTGAACGAATTAAAAATGGATTTGAGCCAAGCATTAACTTACAAGATTTACATAAAATTTGCAGGGAAAACAGAGGTGAATAAATAAAAAATCTGAGATTTATTGATATTTATCTTTGCTCTTTCCATAATACCTAACTGAAATAATCACAAAAAAATTACTTTTTTTATTTTTTCAGCCTTATTGGATAATATTAATAGAAAAGTAGAACTGCTTGCTGATGATGTGAAATTTCTCACTCAAATTACCCAGAGGAATTCCATTGTGGACACCTTGGAAAATATTCAACAAATTAACTTTCCTATTAGTACAGAAGAAATGATAGAATTCAATGAGAAGTTGGGAAACAATGAAGAATTTTTTAAAGATGCGGTGAGTAATTACTATTCAAAGGTTTCTTCTCTTTATATTGATCATATTAACATGTATATTATCAAATTAAAACAACAGGAGCTCAACGAACATATTTTACTATTGATCCAAAATGATCAATAAGTTCTATACAGATTACCAGCCTGTTGATTTCATCAGTTTAGGTAAAAGATGATCTGGCAAAAATAATATTAATTTTCAGTGTGCTTCACTCCTGGCTATAGGGGGCAAAGACGTCTGTGATTCTACCAGGAGATTGCTTGGGAAAGTGATGTCACACAGTCTCTCCCTGCAGTACAACTGGACAGGAAGAAGGAAGAAGAAATTTGCAGACCTTAAACATGTCCAGAGACTATTCCTAGGTATTAACAATTTTTTTTTCAAATTGTTGAATCTTGGAAATTGCAGGGAATTTTCACTGAATTTGCTACAGAAAATATTCCAAATAATTTGAGAGCACTTGTAATGTAAAGATTGGGGAAGAATGATTTTATGGTGTTCTTTTTCAATGAGGGTTTTCTATATTTTTTCTGACACCAGATGTCGTAACGGAGGCGTCAGGTCTAAACAACTGTTTATTGGCACACATAGGCACTGCACAACACTGTGGCATTTCATGAAATAATATTTCAATGTTAATAACTTAAAAGAAAATTAATTAAAAAAATAATCGTAAACTATGAGACAGCTGCCACGTACTTTGACAGATGACTACAGCACTGCACCGTTATAGTATATTCTGGGGTACAGGCATTGGCCCTAGCGATGGCCGGTGTGTCCTATCGATACTGGCCCTTCAACTTTTGCCACTATTTTGCCATACCGGCAACTTATGGTAACCAGTTATCGGGCCAGTAGAATACCAACCAAAATTGTTTGCTAGGTATACCTCGAAAAACGACTTTTTGGGTGGATTTTACTCCATTATGTATCTCGACAATTGAATGAGTTATATTTGAATCCTCAAAGGACGCTTTCATCTATGGAAAAGTTAGATAATTCACTAGGTGACGTACTTCCCTAATAGCACCATGAAGTCCGATGGTAATCCATAGGACATCCTCTCAGGACATTCGGGACGTCCTTAGGATGTACAAAATTGGTACCGCGGACGTCCACTGGACATCCGTGGGAAGCACCAATGTCTCGACTTCTCACCAAAATTGGACGTTCTATAAGGATATCCAATGAACATCCACCTGGGATGTAAATCGGAAGTCCCCGAATTACATCAATCGAAAGTACATCTTGGACGTCCTTAGGACGTGCAATATTGGTACGTCCTTAGGACGTGCAGTATTGGTACCGCGGACGTCCATTGGACATCCGTGGGAAGCACCAATGTCTCGACTTCTCACCAAAATTGGACGTTCTATAAGGATATCCAATGGACATCCACCTGGGATGTTAATCGGACGTCCCCGAAATACATCCATCGAAAGTACATCTTGGACGTCCTTAGGACGTGCAATATTGGTACGTCCTTAGGACGTGCAGTATTGGTACCGCGGACGTCCATTGGACATCCGTGGGAAGTACCAATGTTTCGACTTCTCACCAAAATTGGACGATCTATGAGGATATTCAATCGACATCCACCTGGGATGTTCATTGGACGTCCCCGAATTACATCAATCGAAAGTACATCTGGGACGTCCTTAGGATGTGGAGAATTATCACATGTGTTTGTTCCTACATCTCTTTCAGGACTAAGATTATGATATTGTTGTGGATTACTGGAGATAACATTTTGGATGGAACCAGATTTACTTACTAGGTAAGCTCAGCACTCTCCCAGAGTCATTCAATTCGGTTTTGTACATGTTTAAAGGATACACACAACTCTACTTGTCTTACGGAAACATCTTTTTCAAAACAGTGTTGAATAGGTTAGTAATAACTATTGAATAGTATAACAAAACTTTTATTTTCATTTAAAGATATAACTACACTGAATGAACACAAAATAACTTACAAAACAGTCACTAAACTAATTAATCACAAAAGACGATAGAAAAGCCGCCATAGCTGGTAAATACTCAACAATTGTCTGTCAATTCGTCAACACTTCACTTGAACACAGAACACAAAACACAGAAAACAACTTTATGCACGGAATCCATACATAGAGGAATTGTTCGGTTTCAATCCGTATACGAACTAGAGAGACAAACATAAATTTTTTATTTTCATTGTTGTGAAACAGTGAATCTTATTGGCATAAGCACAAACTCGAGAATATGGCCCCTGATTACCTCAATGATAGTGAAAAGGGTTTTATTTCAGATGGGTTGTTTTCACTGTAATGTTTAGCCCTATTGTAAATATGCGATCCATTTTATACCTCTTCTGTAAAACCACTAGCTGGGATGTATTCTTTGGATGGATGCACCTAGGAAACATTCCGAAAAATGTTCAATTCAGGACATCCCAAGGAAGTCCTCGCTGGGACATTTTCTGAAATTCACTGATTGGGATGACGTCCGATGTACATCCATCAAGGATGTTCCAGAATGTACTCGTACCAGGACCACCATAGGAAGTCCTTTCGAAGACATGCCAAATACATGCCAACCAGGATATCCAATGGATATCCTAGAAAATTCTACAAAATATATCCGAACCAGGACATCCCAAGGAAGTCCTCGCAGGGAGATATTCTCAGATTAACCAATTGGGACGTCCAATATTCATTCATGCGGGCTGTTCCTAAATGTCCCGTACCAGGACAACCATGGGACGTCCTTTCAAAGACATGCCAGAATACTTACTAACAAGGACGTCCGATGGATGTCCTAGTAAACATTACAAAATATATCCGACCCAGGATATCCCAAAGACGTCCTCGCAGAGACGTTTTATACGATGTACCGATTGGGACATCCATAGGAAGTCCTTTGGGGAAATTCATGAAAATGCACTGAATCGGACGTCCCATGGACAATGATTTTAAGTCCCGGACATTCGGACATGATTTGTACCAAATAGGGACGTCTCTGGGACATAGTGTGCTATTAGGGTTGATAGTGATTTGTCAAACATAACACCATCTTCCATATCGCAATCCAACTATTTATCAAACAGCCTCAACTTCCTATCGTGCCGTTCCAGTGAAAATCTTCTTATAAAAGAGCGCAGATCTAATAGCAGCATGAACAGCTCAAACTCCTTCTGGCCTGCAGTTGATAGCAATGTCCAGTCATCTGGTCTCATTGGGTTGACAAATTAATACTTGTTTTATGAACAGTATTATCCAATGTTTATCGAACACAAGATGGTTATTGGAGTATTTGAAAAGAGACGCCCACACAAAAAATATAACTCCCACATATCTAGAGGGGGAGCTTTAATCAAATCATTTGCCCAGGTGATCAAGGAACTTTGGTCAGATGATTCGTCTGGTAGAGTTGTTGATACAGTCTCCTTGAAATGTCAAATCGAAAGAATCGCTCCTCGTTTCATTGATTTGCCCAGGAAGATGCTCAAGATTTCTTACGATTCCTGTTAGAGGGTCTACATGAAGACGTCAATAGAGTTACGGAAAAGCCGATACCCATAATGGGAGAGTTAGATGAGAAATCGAGTGACAGTAAGAAGGCTCAAGAGTCATGGTCAAGATACTTAAGGATGAACAATTCCAAAATTGTAGACAACTTCGTTAGCCAGTTGAAATCTACATTGAAATGTACTCATTGTGGTCACTGTTCAGTCTCTTTCGATCCGTTCTGGGATCTTTTTCTCTCAATACCACGAAGTGCAGGCCAAATAAATTTGTCACAATGTTTGGATTCATTCAAAAGGGAAGAAACTTTGGATGGTGACGAGAAGCCGACATGTGCGAAGTGCAAAGAGAGAATAAGGAAGTGCACGAAATTCCTATCAATTCATAAATCCCCTGAAATTTTAGAAATTCATTTGAAACGGTTTTCTTCAACAGAAAAATTTCAAGGAAAATTGAATCTTACCATTGATTTTCCTTTACAGGGATTGGATATGAGTAATTATACTACAGAAAACGTAACCCCTTGTCGACATAGTCTGTATGCATTATCTAATCATAGTGGGACTACCTATAGCGGACACTACACAGCCTACTGTAGACACCTGTATGCGAACGCGTGGCATGAATATGATGATTCACGTGTGACCCCAATTTTATCTAGATCCCTGGTGAGCGGAGATGCGTATGTTCTTATCTATGAGAAGGAATGCACTAAGTCGCCGCATTCAGATCATTCTTAGTTTCATTTTATGTTTAATTTGTATTTTTATTGTTTTTATACAGATTCATGAATATGAGGTCATCCTGGAACAATAGCAGATCTTATGTACTGACAAGGAAAATTAATGTTTCCAACAATCGCGCTACATTGAAGAGGTGAAATAAATTTGGGTTCTGTCCATCTAGCAACTACACAATAAAATTGAATAACAATAAACCAAACCTGGTTACAGGATTTGCCTAATTCATTCTAGTCGGTAACCAAGGCCAGGTCCTGCATCCTAAATATAATTTGTCATTGACTGTGAATTACCTTCAATTTTTCCTTAATTTACTATTCCGGTACATGTTTACCAAATATTTTAATTGCCCAATTACACCAATTAGATGTGTTGTGTTAGAGACTATGATCATGATCTCAACAAACTGTAAAATTATTTGAAATGTCAGGTCGACAATAGCAAACATTGATTCAAGGGACAATGAAAGCCCAACATATTTTTCCCGTAACTGAATGATGTTGTCCAATGACTGATACAGGTACGGGGTTCTTTTGGGGAGTACACTCCGGCCAGCAGCTGGCCGATGGTCACTAAGCCATCAACTACATGCATTAGCCCTTCAATTTCCCAGCAGAATGCCACCAATAACTTTCAAGGGGAATATGATGGCCCATTATCAGTTTCACAATCTACCGACAGTGCTCTTTACAACCCCGTAATGGCTGATTACATTGTCCCCATTAATATTTCATTAATTGTTTTATAATGGAAAAATATTTGAAACCTAATATTTATTTCAACAGAAATACATCATACTTTAGATAATATTCAGGCTTGTATTTCGTGCAGAAATTTATGATTTTATATATAAATTTCTGCACGAAATACAAACCTTTTCTTCACCCAATATTCAGGATGTTTCCTGAATAAGTAAAAACGATTCAGGGGTCACATTTTACTTGTCAATTATCTTTATTTGCATCTTCTCTTCCTTTTCTCTTCTTCTCTTGCTCTCGCTCCCGGTCTCCAGCACTTCGAAACCAGGATTTAATGATCGATATTACTTCAAATTCTGAGAGTGATTTATATCTAAAGAAAAATGGAACAGTAGTATATACTGGAGATATAATTACCATGTCGTTGAAATACTGTTCCTCCATTAATTTCTCATTGAAAATTTTCAGGTCATCAATGGTGGCTGTAGCCTCAGTAGTTATCGTAGGGCCCGCTGGGATATCTGGCTGATTTTGTCGTTGAAAAAGTTCTTTGAGGAAATCTACTTTTTCGAATGAAATTTCTACTTTTGTAATTGTACCCTTCACCAGAGCTGTAAAATGAAAAATAATTATAGAACTAAAATTGATCTCTGAATTTTTTAAATATTACATTCAATTTTTCATGCAATTCTTTTATCATTGTTTATATTCAACTTCAACAGTAAATATTAACAATGTAATGAATGTTTTGTTGATAATTGACGATTGAAAGGAAAACGGGAAAAAAAAAACAGAAAAAATAGGTTAGGCACACTTGGCAAAGCAGTTCAAAATGGACCTGGGGCACGATTTCAGCACAACATTGAAGTTGATAGTTATTTATATAATACTTACTTGTCGATTTCATCCATGTTTTCATCAATCAAATACATATAATTATTGGAAGAATAGCGCTATCACGTTCTCACAATCAAACATCAAACACCAGTAACACCACAAACAAGGAAACATTGGAAACAAGCAAAAAGCCATTAGCCCGCCAGAAATGACAACTGACAGAAGACAGGACACACAGATCAAGGAACTGAGAATTCGTGTCAATCCTTTTAGAACCACATCAACAGTTGGAGGCAAATTGTCGTTCCATAATTGGTTGAAAAGTAGAACTGAGCAAATTGCACCAATAGCAGAGCCGAAAACCTGTCCCAGCGCCCATCGTTTAAAATGATGAACTAGAGCATATAGTTGAATTGAAATACTAGGGCTGCATAAACACTAAACGGCATGTTCCAGGAATTATTTTCTTTTCTTTTTAAGTAATCATATAATTCCGTTGCGGGATACCTTTAATTTCCCAGTCAGTGGTTTGGTAAAAGCCCAACATGTTTTTGAACTTCTGGCGAAGTGACGGAAAATTCGTGAAAGGCCATCAACTATTTGCCGCCACAGTCAATTCCCCTGCATTGTAAACACTGGGCCGTTAACTTCCCAGCAGTTCATTGTTTGCTGGGATACTGACCTGCGAAACACGGTACAACACGAACTGAATCTCTTCTCAACTGTCTATACTTGGACGATCTGAACACTAGGAGTAAGGTAATCACTCTAAGTGAGCTGCTCCGGAGCTCAATTAGAGACTACTTAGTTAGGCTACTTGGGCGATCTGAACACTAGGAGTAAGGTAATCACTCTAAGTAAGCTGCTCCGGAGCTCAATTAGAGACTACTTAGTTAGGCTACTGCGTATCAAAATCTTAACTGACAAGCTTGTCCCGGTTGAGCTGCACTCCGCTGCATAATAATGAAGTCAAAAAGAGAATATATTAGGTTTGTCATAATAACTCATTTTGAACTGACCATGCGTACTACGCAAAATTTGAATCTGCAGATGTGCTATTCCAGGGTTGTGTTCCAAAACCTTACTCTCTTACCCGGAGTCTACTTTCACTGTTCCGAAACTTACTCTGATAAATTATTTTGCGCTTGTTAAACGTTCAAAAACCTGTCGGGTTTACCCCAGAGCTTACTCAACCGTACTCTACTAAAAAGGAGGGTAGAAGAGTACTCTGACAGGTATTCTGTTACATTTTTCATTTTAAAACTCAAAACAAAAGTATTTTATAACAAATAGATTGTTCTGTCTGCTTTTATCTAATAAAATGGATTTCTATTGATTTTATAAGATTAATTAATGGTTATAGAATTCTGTTGATTTTGTATTGACGTAGATATATAATTCTCAAAGTTCGTTTTAGATGAATCAGTGACATAACTTCCTAAATCCAATGAGATGTTTGCTTCTGAGGTTTGCTTGCTTAGGTAGAAACCCCGAGGAATCTAGTGTCAGAGACTACTCGGTTTTGGTCGCTCAAAAAAAAACAGAAAAAGTTTATTTGAATGATGCAGCTACAAGGTGCCTGATATATTTATATAAAGATAATCAGAATCCTTCAATGATAAAAGAACAAGAAATGATTGAAGTTACATTTGCTTTCCTACGTCATAAGATCGAACACTGTTCCAAAACCTTGCTTACTCTCTGTCAAGCTAGTACCTTGACATCACTTTTACTCTTACTGCAGGGTAAGTTTTGGAACATAGCCCTGAGCATTCTGCATAGTACAAGTTACAGTTCGATAACCCCATGTATCAGCAAGTTACTGTCTGATGACCCGAAGACGACAGCACGTATTTATTGCAAACATCAGCAATAATTCATATATAAATACGATGATTGAACTGTAATAGTCAGTAGTCATATTTTATACTTTTATGTATATACTCTGTTCAAATAAAAAGTTTTTAAAAATCCTTTTGTGTGAACGAGAAATATAATTTACATGATCATGTTCCTTCCTTCACAAACATCGTATTCCTGGTGTTCTGAATTTTCTGAATGTGGGGTATTGATCATCCAAATAGCTATCTCATGTTACGGAAAGTTATCTAAAGGAAAGTGCTGAGATTTGTGATTGGCAAAATCGTAGATATCTTAGTGTTCAATCTTTCTACTTTCTACGAAGGTTCCGGATATATATTGAACGTTTACACTAACAATTTTCAAAGAAAAACTTTGAACAATGCAGAAAGTAGTCTCGTAGTTGAACCAACTCATTATACATATGCTCTTGACGTTCGGTTTTCCAAACCGCTGGCTTTGTTCCTTCTTTCACAAACATTGTATTTCTGGTGATCTGAATTCTCTGAATAAGGGCTATTGATCATCCAAAAAGCAGTCTCGAGATATTGAAAATTATCTGAAAGATAACGCTGATATCATAGTGGTCCATCTTCTCCACCGATTTAATAGTAGGTTAGTAAATTATCATATTTATGGGTAGGTGATCCACTCTGTAACGACGAAACGAAAATGTTTATTTCTTATTGTGTATTCGAGTTGAAATATATACTTACATTTTTAGGTTACTAAAACTAAAGCAAGGAAGCACACTACTCTCACCTTTATACTGTCTGAGTCAATCAAGTTGTCAGAAATTAGTGCCAGGTTGTTCTTCTTGGAAGGGTGAGTTACATTTCAGCTTCAACCATCAAACACTTGATAAATATCGAATTATTCTAGTTGCACTTCCCAAGTAACTTCAGTAACTTTCCTCAGGTAAAGATTTTTTTATGAAATTTCACATATTGAATAATCAGAATTTCAATTTACTATCGAATCATACTAAACCTTTGCACAAAATCTTCGAATTAATTCAAGTCCATTTGTTACAGTATATTGGAAGTGTTTTTCGGTTTTAGCCATTTTATACTCTCAATTAAAAACTGACATTAGTATATCTATAGGTAGCCTTCAGACAGTGTCTACCAATCTGATCATTTTCTTGTAATTCCTATTTTATATGTTGAAACAAGTAATTGTTAATCGGATGAAGGAAATAAAAGAACTTGCTGACAGGGCAAAAACTTGAGATAATGTTGCGAGGAGACAAACCACATTGATTAAATGTTATCAGCAATTATTACTGATGAGGATTTGACTGCTGACGAAATTGTGCACAAACACTTCTATTTATACATTCCAGCGTGCAATCACACACATTTTAATATCAAATCTGTAGCCAGTTTAATGGCATCTAATTCCGGTAGTATCTAACCAACCTAACTCATAATCAAATACCTGAATCAGGAGATGTCAAATCTTTCAAACCGTGTTTTGATGTTTCAGAGTTTGAATTGTAATTATAATTGTAAGTCAACAAGTTTTATATGTGAAACAGGATTTTGACTACAAGTTTTAGAGAGCATTGTGAAATATTTCTTGAAAGGAAAATTTTGCCAAGAATCTAACAGATATAGTTCAACGGCCGAAGGGGCTGTGGTTGTTTTCTGTTAGATGCTTGCCAACAAAAATACTTATTGTATATGTTTTTGCGGAAGATGCGATCGATAACTAAAAATGTTTCGTTATTAAATATTCAAAAATTTATTTTAACTCATCTCATCCCTATTATGCTATGCCGTTGCAGCTCTACTACAACAACATAAGATTGATTGCTTTTGCAAATTCACAAGATATCGATATTTGAGAATTTAAGTGAAATGGGTTGATACATTCCTGAAGTGTCACAATGAGAATAAAATAAATAATATGTTTCACATTCACCACACATTATTCTTTATATTTCTACATGCACATTTTAATAACCAAGTTATCTTCATTAAGGATTAATATAATATTGAGAGTGTGTGGCAAACAAATAATGTTTGAAACTATTGGAGAAAAATCGAAACAAATTCATTGTTATTTATTTGATGGATTATATTTTTGATCCTTCCTATGATGTTGAATCGATGTTGAAATTTATCGTACCCACTGTTTCTTGGTTAGATTTCCACGCTAATTGAATTATGCAACAGTTTAATGGAACAATAGTGGTTATTGTAATGAGAAGGAAAGTTATTGTTCAAAAATGAAATTGAGTATAGTCTTTCCATTATCAATTGCAAATCATAAAAACTCGCTCGGAACTCATAGCGGCAAATTTGTTTGACCTGCCATAGGCGGGGATACCTCATTTTATGACTTTATTATTTAAAAAAATGTATCATATTATATAAAAAGCAATCGAATCATTCATTATAAATTGGACGTCATTATGCATACGCCGTTGTTTAGCCAGATACACTTAATTGTAGTCCTAATTGAAACTTAGAAAAAAATCATTATTAAGCTCGTTAACTTGCTACAACTGAATATTAAATTATGAAACGTACAGTAAAACGTACCTATATACCTGTGAGGGCGTTTGGTTTAAACAGGATACCAGACGTGAACTGAGCCCTTTTTGTATCCCATTCGTTTTTTTTTCTTGGAAAACGAAATTTCAAAGCAAAAACCATAAATGAAAATAAATTCTTTGCAAATTAAACAAAACGATGAAGGAAAATAAATTATTTACAAATAAAACAGAAACCTAAAGGTAAATAAATTATTTGCCACTAAAACAAAAAAGAAAAAACGTTTCAATTCCAAAGTTCAAAAATCATCATAGCAGTCAGAATCTTCTGAACTAGAGTCATCATTTGGTTGAATTATAATGGGTTGTAAAGGGGGTAATAAAACATACTCATTTTCTTCTTTGATTACATGTTCAACACAGTTTTTCCAAAGCTCTTGGCGATCTGCGGATAGAACTTTCTTAACGAGTTCTACAACCTCTTTACTAAGTTCTGGAGACTGATTACATTTTCGTAATTCTGATTTTATGTTTGCCCATATTAACTCTATAGGGTTAAATATGCAATAGTAAGGAGGAAGTCTGAGAAGAGTATGACCCTGCTCTTGGCACAGCTTGTCAATATAATACATTTTCTCTAACTTCAGCCCTTTTATAACAGTAAGCAATTCTTTGTTTGTTGGGCCTTTTTTACGATCACTTGCAGGAAAAGGTATATTTTTTTCAGACATAAATGCTAATATTTGAGCTTTGTTACTGCCACTATTTGGTATCTTAAGGAGTTGCCGCGAGTGATAGGATGCGTTGTCCATAACGATTACTGACTGGTGGAATGTTAGGTAAAAGCTGTTCATTAAACCACTTTTCAAATAATTCTGCAGTCATATCTTCATGATAATCGGCAGCACAGTTTTTAATTTTTTTTGCAAATATTAATAAAGCATTAGGTACGAAACCGTCTTTGCTTCCAGCGTGGACTATTATTATGCGTTTCCCTCTAGAACATGGCCCATTCAAACAGCAATTTTTACTACTGTCAACCCAACCAAAATTTACTACATCATGACTGTCAAACCATGTTTCATCTAGATAAATTATGTGTCTATTAGAACTTCTGTAGTCTTTTATCTGACGCAAATAATCTTGTCGCCATTTAACTATTCTTGATGATTCGGTGATCGCCATCCGTTTATTCAATTTTTTGTGTTTAAAACCACATGCCGACAAAACCTGACGCAATGTCTCTAAACTGGTATAAGTGTATTCTGGATAATCTACTAGCTTTTCCTGTATTACTTGCAATGTGGCAACCCTGTTCTCCTTATATAAACTGTAAATTGTTCTGCGTATAAAATCTTGAGTAGCGGTGTCAACTGATTTCAGTTTTTCTTTACATGTTTTTCGCTTCAGAGAATGATCCTCAGCAACCCCTTTCTTAACTACTCGATAAATGGAAATTTTATTTATTTTAGTTAATTCAGCAATTCTTATTACGATTGCATTATCAGATTGCTGAATATTTTCCTTTTTTAAACATTCGAACATATTCAAAATAACTTGTTGTGTTTGTATACCTAAATCTTTATTGTTAAATTCATACCTGTCTTTAATCTCGCTACACTCTGCAACTTCATTATTTTCATTCGCCCAAGGTCTCCAAAACGCCATATTCGGATTTATGCATAATACAATTTCTAATTTCAACACACAACACACTCCACTACCTACCCCACTGATAACCAGACTGAACAACACGTGGACTGAGGTTCCTCTGGCGGTTCTTTTGTCGGTTCCGTTTGACTGCGTACGAGGGAGGTGAAATATGTTTTGTATCTCAATTTGGCATGAGTGCCGTGCGTTAGCTATGCATATATATTAATAATTATTACCCCTTATATAACAGTCTTTTGCAATTGATATTGGAAATACTATAATCATATATGAAGACATTTCCAACACTCGCCCTCCATTAAACAGATAAAACACATTCGAGTTCAGTCCAACTAGCAAGTATAAAATAAAATTCAAAAACACTGAACCAAATCTAGTTACACAATTAGCTTTATTTATACTATCCTGTAACCAAAGCCCAGTTCTTGCATCTAAATTATGATATACCTTTGACTCTAAATTACATGCAATTTTGCCTCAATTTACTAGTCTAGTACTTTTGGGTTCTTTCTTATTTCTAATATTCATCAGTAATCTTTCTGCTAGCCCCAGAAGTATGCATTTGTTGTTCGCTAGGTTAGGTTAGGTTAGGTTTGAACGTGAGTGGGCCCGTATCAGGCCCTCCACTGCGGCCAATGGCCTATTGTGGCTCACCCTATGGTTATATTTCTCCCAGTATATACAATCTCATGACGAAATTGAGGAATGCATTGGGAGAACAATTTACCAGGTTTTCTGGCCTTACTGTCGTATCGCCAAATATTGAGAATCTGGTTCTGGCCGCTGCAGGGCATGTACACAGAATGTGTTTAGCCATTTCAGAGATACATCAGTTGCATTATTTAGTAGTTATTTGAATAACCGGGAACAATGCGTAAAGATTAACGAATGCTACAGCTCCGCCAAATGTGTTGAATTTGGAGTACCACAAGGCACTGTGCTCGGACCTATACTCTTCAATATATACTTGAACGACTTATTTGAACTTCAGGTGAAAGGAAGCGTTGTGAGTTTTGCCGATGATACAGCAATATTTTATAAAGCCAGCGATTGGAAACAATTAAAAATATTAGTTGAACAAGATTTCAAAGTTATCCTCGATTGGTTTGATGGACAATTACTGACTGTGAATGTTGGCAAAACCCATTTTGTTCCTTTCACCTCGTATTCAATAAATCTGCCCTCTTTTGACAAATTAATAATGCAAAAAGTGAATGAAATCGTAAATATTGGAAAAAAATATAGTGTCAAGTATCTTGAAATTTACATTGATTCCAACTTGAAGTGGGATGTTCAAACAGCGTATGTGGTGAAAAAGGTGGGAAGTATTTTATTTCGAATAAAACATTACACCAAAATACTCACCTCGAGTCAAATGAGGATAATATATTGCGCCCTCATCGAGAGCCACCTGAACTATGGAATTGTCGCCTGGGGAGCCGCTAGATGGAGCGGCCTAGAAACTGCTTTCATCTCGTGAACCAGAATTGACTAATCAGCGGAGTGTGTATTGGTTTGGACGGGGAACAGATGGCTTCAGTGCCGTCTGTGTTGACCTGCCCTTGCACTGATGAGAGGCAACAACCTCAAAACTAGTCTGCAGGTGGTCACCCCGTCCATATCAAAACATAATTCTGCTGGTTGGTCATAGAGGGCACTTGCAATTGCGTCCTCTGATGTTTTGAGGAACGTTGCACAAGTAGCTGTTAGATTTAATTCAATACCCGTCGTGGTCTTAGCCAGGGGAGTAGTTGTTTTCTGACAGGTTCTCGCCATAATAAGCCTACATAGTTAGGTGTTTATGGGAGTAAAGGGTTCATCATCGGTCGGTAACGACTGTTCGTTAGCAAACGATCTCCCAAAGATTTCTGTCTTCTTCGCAAATAATGTATTCCTTAAAAACCTGGAAAAAATACAGAAGCTGATTCTCAAAGTTATTCATAATAAACCATATACTTACCCTACTGAAGACCTGTATAATAAATCAAATATACTGGATCTACATCAATTATATTTTTTAACAGCGGTAGTTCGCCAACATAAATATAGGGCCAATTTAGAACCTATCAGCCACCCGTACGAAACAAGACATAAAGTTTTTCATACCTTGGCCCCAAACTCTACAATCTTATTCCAAGAGATTTGAAGTTTCAGAACATAAAATTTTTCAAAAAGAAAGTAAAATCATGGATTTTTTCAAATCCCCCGCCTTCAAGTCCACCAATACATGGACTTGAAGAATGTTTATTATTTCTGAGTCAATGATCATTGTCAGTGAAAGCATGGACACACAGAACTTTCATTGATATCCACAATTCTCATCTTGTTGAATCAACATAACAGTAGGAAATATTGAATCAAATTCCCAGTCATTTTAGTTAGATTGCCTTGAACAATTATTAATTATTAATATCAATTTTTTTTACGTTCCTACCAGGACGCTATGGACATATCATAATTTTTACTTACTAACATGTTTCACATATATGTGTATTTATTTATTTATATATGTATCCAATGTTAATTTTTTATTTTTTTTGGTTAATAATACTGTATTGAAATATATATCTATAGCTTGAATACTTAAGCATCCCGCACTCAAGGTTTTCCTTATGCGGGTTACTTTAATTTATTTGTGTTAGATAAATATATGTCACATTAATGTATTACCATTACTTGAGCAAATAAATTATTATTATTATTATTATTATTATTATTATTATTATTATTATTATTATTATTATTATTATTATTATTATTATTATTTTTTCCTTTAAGAGTGTACCAGTCAGGTCCTGTCTCCGGTGCTCCGACCCATCCGGAGGACGCGCTGGTGTCGTTTACCTCAATAACCACTCCCTACGTCCGTAGGGTGAGTGATTATTGGGTCCGAGAGTCATGTGTTCTGAGCAGACGAAGGGAACCAAGGATGACGGCCTTCTGCATTCGAGCTGCTAGGATTTGTGCCATATTACGGCAGGCCGGTATCAACTTCAAATTAGAGAGCAGTGTGTCCATCATTCCACCAAGGACTCCTATAATCAGAACTACAATTTTGACAGAATGATCCGGATACAACCTGCGGAGTTCAAAGAGAATATCTCGATATTTAGTCCGTTTTTCCTCCTCTTTCCGAACGATATTCATCTCGCCTGGAGCGGAAAACTCCACGACGAATATCGTTTTACTTTGACGGTCGAGGAGGACAACATCAGGCTTATTGGCTTGTATTTGCCTGAGGGTGGGGAATGAGTAGTTCCAATAGATTCGGCATCTCTCATTGTCCACCACGGACTCAATATCCCCCGGAACATAAGGCAACACCGGTGTCTCGTCTATACCGTACGAGTGTCGTAGGTGGTAGTACAACACTCGTAGCGCCGCGTTATGCCTGTGGATATAGGCTGAGACCGCATAAGATGGGCATGCTGATAGCAAATGCATTACGGTCTCAGGTGCCCCACGACATGCCCTGCATCGGGTGTCAGGGACGTCTATACCCATCACGCGACTACGGTAGACCAGGGTGTTGAAGACACCATCCTGGCAGGCCATTATGAATCCCTCGGTCTCCGACTTTAGCTCACTCGAACTGAGGAAGGCAAAGGTCAAGCTTTTGGATAAGCCAAGGTCTTCGATGTTGTTGAAGAAAACACCATGCATTGGCTTATCCATATGCAGCTGTAGGAGGACCTCTGTCTCCGCAGCTTTAATGTGAGCTTTTAGCTGAACGGGTCCCAACTCGGTGACAGAGTTTGGGTTAGCCCGTTCAGTGTCGAATATTATTATTATTATTATTATTATTATTATTATTATTATTATTATTATTATTATTATTATTATTATTATTATTATTATTATTATTATTATTATTATTATTATTATTATTATTATTATTATTATTATTATTATTATTATTATTATTATTATTATTATTATTATTATTATTATTATTATTATTATTTCATCACCCTCCATGCATAGCCGGCACTCTGCATCTTGTGCAAGTCCGATTTTATGCATGTGATGTTTGAGTTTGCAGTGGCCAGTAAGGAAACCTACTATAACTCTGCCCCCCCCTTTTGCTAGGGCGTTCACTATTTCGTTTCCTTCTAGGCCTGTGTGACCTGGTATCCAGACTAGGGTAACGTCGTTGCGTTGCGCCAGTCGGTTTGAGGTGTCTCTGCAGTTCCATACTGCCCTAGATTTAAAGCAGTTGGATTCAAGCGCTTTCAGTGCTGCTTGACTATCTGAAAATATTTTTATTGTTTTTCGTGTGTGGTGTCGATTTTCCAGCTCCCTGGCACACATTTCAATGGCATATACCTCTGCCTGAAATATCGTAGCTAGTTTACCCATACTGAACGAGCGTTTCACTACTGGGTTCATCCCATATATTCCGGCTCCGATGCCTTCCAGAGTTTTAGAACCATCGGTGAACCAACGTTCATTTGCCCTACATAGGTTGGTTTCATTCCGGACCCAGTCTTCTCTTTCGGGAAAGGCCACAGTGTAGGACGTGTGAAGGTTGATAGTTTTAGGCATGATGTCTGAGAGCATTCCTAGAATGTTGTGAGCTATTACGGGGCCAGGTAGCCGAGTGGTTAAAGCGACATGGTTTAATCACTTTGGATGCCAGTCGGCGATGGTTCAAGCCAAAGCGACTGCAGAATTTCTTCTGATGGCCCGAGAAAGTGCTAGGAATCGCACGTAAAAAGGTAAGACCTCGTTAATCCTTGGCTTGCACAAGTTTCGACTTTTGAGGGCTGCTGTTCGTAAGCTGGTTGACGGAAAAAACAATTTTAACAATTTTTTACTATGCCCTCCAGCATGCTGATGCCTCTCATGACACATGCCTGCGGTAGACTAATGGCCACTTGGTAGAGTCTGTATGTTGCCCATCTTGCCTCTCTCTCTCCAGAACTATGTGGAGAGGAAGTAATCCAAGAAGGGCTTCCGTTGCTGCCGTTGGCGTGGAGCGAATGCTTTCAGTAATCGCCTGGCTGGCTTGAAGCTGACACTTCCCCCCTGTAGAGAGGTCGTTATAGTTCTGTTGTGAAGCATAGTTCTTATCCAGTCACATAGTATCGGTTCAATCCCTCTAGATACAGTGGCCTCATATAAGGAGTGAGGTAGTTGTTAAATGCTCCTTCTATGTCCAAGAATGCAGCGACTGCTACCTCCTGGTGTTCCAGGGTGTCGCTTATTCCTGAGACAAGGTTATTGAGGGCAAGTTCTGTTGATTTGCCAGCCTGGTAGGCATACTGGTGAACATTGAGGGGGTGCTTTGTTAGAGCCCTATGTGCCCATTCAGTATTTTCTCCATGTTTTTTAACAGAAAGGATGTCAGACTAATATAGGTCTGATTTTGGGTGTGGGTCATTCCGACCCAACTTAGGAATTTAGATCACCCCAGTTAGATGGAATATAATTCCAAGCTGAACTGGCTCTGAAGAGTCTTATAAGGACAGGTATGATATGTTCCAGTCAAATTTGTAACAGAACTGGAGCTATGCCATCCTCTCCTGGCGATTTGTATTGGTGGAATGAGTTAACCGCCCATCTTATCGCCTGTGGTGTAATTATTTTGTTGGCAACCACCCATTCATCTCTGTGAGGTCGTTTTATCCAGCCCATATTTGTGACTAGAGGTTGATTGTCCAGAATCAGGCTGCCTGGGAAGTGGTTATTAGCTAATAGCTCTAGTGTTTCTTTCCTGATGGTTGTCCGCTAAATAATAACATTTTTTGCACATATAGATGATATACTGTACTAATTGTGTACTAATAGAGCTCCTCAATAAAGTATTCTTCAGCTTATCCGATTATAAAATCAGTGATGGAAGTTTAGGAAGGTGTACAAAGTTTAATGATCTTGAAATCAGCTAGGCGTCGATAAGAATATGAATTTCCTTGATTCGAATGCCTCTCGTACATTGGAGAAATAGTGGGTAACGAAAGCCAGGTTACTGCATCATAATTATAACGTATCATTAACTTCAAAACATGCAATTTTGCCTTAAATCAGTAGTCCGGTATTAGGCAATAACAAATATTCAAATTGCTCAATAACACCAATTGAATGTGTGGTGTATTAGATGACTATGATGATTACCTCAACAAACTGTAAAGTTATTGGAAATGTCCGGTGGACAATAACTGGAGCTAGAACTTTTTATAATTGGCACACTTACCTCAAACGCTTACGAAACACGGTATATGATACGGAATGATATATACATTGAAGAGTGCAATCACACACTTTTTAATATCAAATATGTGGCCAGTCTATCGCCATCTCATTGCGATAGAATCTAACCTTCCTACCTGATAACAAAATACCTGAATCAGGATGAGATGTCAAATCTTTCGAACCGTTTCTTGATATGTTTCAGAGATTATAATTACTTTTCACTCTTCCTCTGTAACGTTTTCCATGTAGTATAAAATGTTTGGATACCGAACTGCTTCCTTTTTTAAACTTATGAGCAAAGAACCCCTTTCTTGCTCCTTAACTCCATGAATCATCAATTACTTTGTTGTGTGTCGGACAGTTAACACGTAAAATTCCGTTTGTGCGCGATCAAAATAAAGTGATATTGCAACAAGCAGAAGAGTCCCACCAGTTATGTGGAGAGTCAGAAGAATAATTGAAAAGAAGGTTGAATCCTTGCCAAACAATTTGATGACCTATAGAAGGAAGAAAAGGATTAAATCGGTTAATTATTCAAGAGGTGAGGAAAGAGTAATCAATGAGGGATGGGCATATGCATGATACTGCCTTGCTAGTTACTTAGGCATACACATATACTGCCACAGAATATAATGAACATACATATGTATTGTTTTTTCTCAGCACTAGCACCCTGTGCTAGCCATGTGGCTTTTAATTATGCATTCTTCCTCAATCGAAGGGCTGGTAATGGTAATGGTAATGGTAATGGGTGGGGGACGCAAGCGTCAGCGACTAGGCCCCAGTGAACCCTTTTCGCAATCCCCGGCATCTTCACTCATCCCATGTCGGATACCTGCTCGAACCTCTTCGACCTTCTTATGAAAGTCGAAATGTCCTTCCATTGCAATGAGTGCAATTCTTCCTCCTTAATAGTGGCACCTCCAAAGACGTTTTGTCCGAGCCTGCCATAAATACCACATTCGCACAGGAAGTGGAAGGAGTCCTCCTCCTCCCCACATTCCGTGCATAGTGGGTCTGCCTCAACTCTGATGAGATCCAGGTGCCCCCTGAGGCCGCAGTGGCCGGTTAGAACTCCCACCAACAGTCGGAGTTCTTTGCGGCTTAGCTTCAGTATCTTGGCCGTCCTTGCCACGTCGGGTCCCGATTTCATCTGCTTTGACTGCCTGCATCCGTCTATCCTTCTCCACTCTTTTCCTAATGTATCAACGGCCCATTCATTCAGTGCCTTTGTTACTTGTTTCCTTGTTATGCTGAGTGCTGGTTCGGGCCCGTAGTAGGGTTGTCCGGCTCCTTGCTTTGCAAGCTGGTCCGCCTGCTCGTTGCCTTCAATCCCTGCATGGCCCGGGAACCACTTCACCGTTATTTCCTTTTCAGTCGCAAGACTCTCCAGGGCATCTCTGCACTCCTGGACCAGTACTGATTTGGTTCTGGTTGCATTCAGAGCTCTAATGGCGGCCTGACTGTCCGAACAGACATATACATGTCTCTCTGGGCCGGACCTCACCTCTTCCATTCTGGTTGCCTCCAGGATGGCATACACCTCTGCTTGGAAAACTGTTGTCAGAGAACCGAGCGCATAGGCGCTTTTCTCTCCGTTTTCCAAGTAAACTCCTGCTCCGGCTTGTCTTTCCTCCGGTTTGGACCCGTCTGTAAAACAGACCAGGCTTTCTGAGAAAAAAACATCCTTTCCTCTTCCCACTCTCTCCTGTCTGGGATCTCTAGCGAGATCGTCCTTTTCCACCTGATTTTATCCTCTGCCTGTATCACTTTGATAGCGGATAGTGAGATTTCTTTCTCCGCTACCACAGCGATTTCGGTGTGCCCTGTGTACCCCTCTCCTCGCCAGCTCCCTGAGTCACGCATTCTCAGATAGGACACCATCGCTTTCTTCTTTATACAAGCTGGAAGCGACGGCAGACCCGTCCGGGCGTCTAGGGCTGCCAAGGGGGTCGTCCTCATTGCGCCGGTTATTCCCCAACAAGCTAGTCTTTGAATTTTTCCCAGCTTGTTGGTTGTGGTTATCTGGTCCACTATCGGCCACCAGACCACTGCTCCATATAGGATTCTGGGTCTGATTACCGCCGTGTAGATCCAGTGAAGGATGTGAGGTTCAAGTCCCCACCTCCCTCCCACTGCCCGGCGCAGACTCCATATAGCGACCACCGCCTTCTCGACTGCTCGATCGACATGTGACCCCCAATTTAGCTTTGAGTCCAGAATCACCCCAAGGTATTTTACCTCTCTAGCCAGCTCTAGGGGTTTTCCACCCATTACTGTTGATCTGAACCCATTTACCTTCCTTCTCTTGGTGAAGAGAATCATCTCTGTTTTAGTCGATTTGACTGCGAGGCCGACTTCCTCGCACCACCTTTCTATTTTCCTGCACGCCAACTGCATCCGGCCACAGACCACATCTAGTAAAGGGACCGTCACCAGGACGAGCCCGTCGTCGGCGTATGCCTGGGCGTAAAAACCGTTGGCGGCTAGTCTCTTGAGAAGTTCGTCCATGACTAGACACCAAAGGTGAGGGGAGAGACAGCTACCTTGCGGGCAGCCGCCCCTCACCTCGATGTCGGCATGGCTCTCTCCCAGAGTCACCGTCACTTTCCTCCGCTCGATGGCCGTAGCTACCCAGCTAATCAGCGTAGGAGAGGTTCCCCTAATCTGCAGTGCATTGCAGATGACGTCTGGTCTTGCCTTATCGAAGGACCCTCTACGTCGAAGAAGACACCGAGAGCCCACTCCTTGAAATGGAGTGCCTTTTCTACTCTGTGCACTACCGCATGAAAGGCAGTTTCTGTGGACCGTCCACTGCGGTATGCTTGTTGATTATCCTCGAAGGGATGCCTACTAAGTACTACCTCCACCAGATACCTATCCACAATCTTTTCCTTCAGTAGAGAAGATGTGAGGCTAATGGGTCTGAAGTCCTTTGCTTGAGTGTAGTCCCTTCTCCCTGATTTTGGGATGAAAACTACTCTAGCTGTCCTCCAGGTCATTGGTTCATATCCCAATGCCAAGCTGGCCCTGAAGACGTCCCTTATCCAGGGAAATATGTCTTTCAGCGCTTTCTGTAGCAATGCTGGAAATATGCCGTCCAGGCCTGCCGCCTTGAATGGTTTGAACTCATTCACAGCCCACCGAATCGCCTCCTCTGTGACTATCTCCTCATCGAGAAATCCGTCCATCCTCTTCTTTCCCGGTTGTCACCCGCCTGTCCAGGAAAGTGGACCTCCAGTAGGTGCTCAAGAGCTTCCTGTTTTGATATCGTCCAAGTTCCGTCTTGCCTTTTGAGCGATCCAATTGTGCCCTTCGTCTCACTGCTCAGTATCTTGGCCAGTCTGGCGGACTCTGGGAGGGAATCAATTTCCCCACAGTATGTTCGCCAACTGTCCCGTTTACTCCGCCGTAATTCTCGTTTAAAGTTCCTTCTTGCTTCCCGAAAGCCATCCCAATCGTCATCCCGCCCCGACCCGACCGCCTTGCGATGTTCTCGCTTAGCAGCCGTCTTCAGATGGTGGAGCTTTGTGCTCCACCACTTTACTTTTCGTGGCGGTTGCGCTCTCAAGGACACGCTTTCTCGAAGGCTTCTACAACTTCCTATGTTCCTCTTTCGACATCTCGTCCAAAAGCTCGGGGGACGTTAGGTCCTGTGAGATACCTGTGAGGTCTGAAATACACTCTGTATATGTGTCCCATCTTGTGGCCCTTGGGTTCTGCCTGGGAGCGACTTCTTCCCGTTCCGCTTTGATCTCAAAACGTATCATGCGGTGGTCGGACATTGCTATGTCTTGAGTCACCCTCCAGTTTCTTATATGTTCCTCAATTTCCCTCGAAACCTCCGTTATATCAATAACCTTCTTTCGAATCCTATTGATAAAAGTGGGTTCTGTTCCTCTGTTTAATATCTCCAGGTCTGTCGATGCCAAGCACTCCAGAAGGGATTCACCCTTCCCCACATTGTATAGTGTGCATTAGCGTCGCAGCCTATTACTAGTGGTAATCTGTTTTCCTCCGCGTATGAGACCAAGCGCTCAAACCCTTGGGTTGGCACTTCGGCATCATAAGGAAGATATACGCTACCTACAATAATCTTAATTCTACTTCCACCTACCTTCAACTCGAGGAGCATCACGGTGACGTCTCTGGTCCCCAGGTGTGGCATTGGCGACGCGTTGATGGCTTTCGACACCACGATGCAGCTCCTCGGGTTTTCTTCCTCTCCAGCTCCGAGAAACGTCTCGAAGCTGGCATCCTTCAGTCCTCTTATTCCCGACCTGTATAAATATGGTTACTGTATTAGTATTGAATCTGCAAGGCGTTTAGTCAGGATTTGCAGCAGTGCTGCTGACGCATCCCGACTGTGCTGCAGATTGACTTGACTTACCCTGATTTGATCCATCGAGGACTTCGAAGATCAAGGGAGGCAACCTACTTCTCCTCTGCCCGCCCGGAGGTGCCTGGCCTAGAGAAGGCAGCAGCCGCACCCCAAATCGACACCCGACGCACTGTCACGGTGATCAGCTCGAAGTACAGCACCCAGCCTGATTCCTCCAACAGCTGGCTATCTCCCGGCTGACCCTAAAGATGAGGTGCCATCCTCCAGGTCCGCCTCTCATCTCCATGTGCTCCCAGGTACCTACGCGCAATGCGCGGTTCTGGAGATTCACCATTCGACGAACCTCTTCCAAGTTCAGCTCCTGGCTCCTTATCCAGAAGCCTATCACCTCCGGCCATGGGGCTTCGGTTAACCTCACCACCGAGAAGGAGACCTCTCCCCGCGCTGGCGGCGACCAGCTTCTGAGCAGCCATTCCGCCGACTGGTCGTCTTGGGCAGAGATCAGAAACCATTCTGGTTCAACCAATCCTGAGTTCCAGTACCGGAGCTGCAGTGCCTGGTCCGTTCCCTCGGAACTTTCCATAGCACGAAGTATCTTCCACACCAGATCCTGCCAAAGAGTCCCAGCCTCCTCCTGGGTTATGTTCGTGTCGACCCTGTTCGACAGGACGACCGCCTGCTTCTCCCTTTTTTCGGGCTTCATAACTCCGCTGTAGGAGGTCGGGGCCTGTAGGCGCTTGGGTTTCCTTCCCTGAGGCCTTGAAGGCCGGCCTTTGTCCCTCTTCGGTTCTCGCGGGTGGATCTCCCTTGCTGCTTTTGGCCGCTCTCTCCGGCGGAGTCTTGCCGCCCGTCCTGAACCTCTTCTTGGCCGGCTTAGGGGTCGTTCGCTTTCCAGGTCGTACGTACCCCCCTGCCACTTCCAGGGAGGCTGGCACGGACGGGAGCCGAAGGGGCTGGCTTTGCTTCGCAAGCCTCCTCGCCTTCCTCGCACCTGGTCCTCTCTTACTGAGGTCTGCTTGCTCCCGGGAGGACTGTAGTTGGCCCTGGGCAAGACCCCCCTAGGGGGAGCACTAGACCCCGGGCCTTGGTCGGCTTCGGTTGCACTTGTTAGATCCGTTGCCGAATCCCTCTCCTGCTCCTCACCTCTCAGACGCGCGGCAGACCCCTGTTGTCTGAGTCTCCTCCTCGCATTCCTCTTCTTTTCCCTCAGAGTCATCGGTAGAGTGTCTAGACTCCCTCTCTGACCCTGAGGCGTTGGAAGGGTGGGAGCTGGTGTCCCTCCCTTCAGTTGATGGGGAACTAGGGCGTTCCCCGTGACAACTGGACACGTTTACGGTTTGTTACTTTTTTTCGTCGTCCATGGTTTTTTGAAGATTGATGTGTGCTTATTGTATGCGGGTCCAGGTGTCTATCTCCTGCCTCCCCCCTGTTCCTCGAGACAAGACCTGTTCCATTCAGGCAGAGCGGCGGTCGCGGTAGAAGCCTCTCGGTTCCAGCAGCAGGGCCTATCCCCAGGCGCCGCCTGGCACTGCTGCAGGAATCGGGATTATTCACCGAATGATAGGGCAGCCCCCTACGTGGGCTAGACAAGGGTGGGCCCATGTACTGTTCGGCGGCCTAGGTGTGCCAAACCTAGTTTTATTCCCGCTACCATTCCGCTTGTGCTTTCCAGGGTCATATCCCGACGTCCTGAGGGAATGACAGAGATTTCTTCCTTTCTCCCCATGTGTCAGTGTGGGTGTATTATGTCGTGATGTACCCTCCCCTTTCTCCATCGGGCTTGGGACCGGCTATAGCGGAGTTCAATCGAAGGGCTACTTCGACAATGCATTCTTCATCATCCTAATTGCAAAAGATTCTACCGCTCTTACATCGCCTCTGTTGACAAAGTGGACCCCTTTATTGGGTTGAATAGAACAGAACAAAAGGGGTGGGTAGAGAGTATAATCGACAATGGGATGGGCATATTTCTGATACTGCTCTGCTAGTTTCTTATGCATGCTTCTTGTACTGCCGCAGAATGTAATTTGCATAAATTGTATTTTTCTCAGCACCAGCACCCTCCGATTGCCACTGGGTTACTCCAATCACAAAACCCTAGTTGTGAATATTCATCTAGCCTCTGTTGACAAAGGGGCCCCTTATTGGTTTGAACTTCACAATACACTATACGTATTAACTCACAGAAAAATACTCTAACAAGGTTAAAACTATTTCACCTGAATGGTGTTGGAAAACCATATGAAGAAAAAGCTCATACCTTGAGGATAAACTGCAAATGCTCAGCATCTTCAGAGTTGAATAAGGAGGTGGATGTGTTCCAGTACCTTTCAGTAGCTATAAACTGAAAGCGAATACTTATATTTTCATAGTATAGGCACAAATGCCCAGTTAACAAAAACATCTCTGCGATAATGTTTTCCTTGCTCATAAATGGGCTTCAAAGTGAAGTGAATTTGTACGTCACTGTTACCAACCGAGAACGCTGTGACCACAGATCTCAATTATTTTCACATGTCGATCTGAGGCACAAAAAATATACAGTGTCCGCCAAAAAGTATGTACCATAGGAAAAATTTTTATTATTGGAGTATTGGAAAAAATATTCTGGGAAAAAGTTTGTGCATGTCCGATAACCTAAAAATCGATTTTGACACATGTCACGTGATCGCTAGAATGGCGGCAAAATGAAAAAAATTGCAATGCAAAGGCAAAGGCAAAAAAGGGGTAAGATGGCAAGATATCAAAAAAAGTTATTTGAAAAAGTCACTTAGAATTCAATTTTATACACACAATCGAAGTTTCAAGTGATAATTGAAGTGAAATTGAAAATAGCAATTTTTTAAAAATATTTTCCCATCTATTTCAAAATATTTTTTTTTTCTTATGAATAGCTTGACTATACTGAAACATTTGCATTTTAATGATGATGACAAAACTTTCTCATTTTCTCTACACCAGAGGGCACTAAATTAAAAAAAATTGGTTTTTGCCAGAACCCTCGCTGTTACATTGGTTCTTATCTAACAGTTATATCAGAATTCCAAGACTATTGTGTTGATATGGCAATCTAGAAACACCATGTTTCCTGATTTTAATCAAGTTTCAATAATAATGCTGTATGAGCGTTTTACTTTGCACATAAACTTTATGAATCTTTAATTTGACGCACTATTTTCAAGTTTATGTGCGAAGTGAAACGCTCATGCACGATTATCATCGGAACTTGATTATAGTCTGGAAATTACCATGTTTTTGGAGTGTCATGTCATCACAATGGTCGTGGAATTCGGATATAACTGTTAGATACGAACCGATGTAACAGCAAGGGTTCTGACAAATTCCCATTTTTTCAAGTTAGTGCCCTCTGGTGTGGAGAAAATGAGAAAGTTTTGTCATTATCATTGAAATGCAAATGTTTCAGTATAGTCAAGCTATTCATAAGAAAAAAATTTTTTTTTTAAATAGATGGGAAAATATTTAAAAAAATTGCTATTTTCAATTTTTTTGAATTATCTAACTAAGTGACTTTTTCAAATAACTTTTTTTGATATCTTGCCATCTTACCCCTTTTTTTGCCTTTGCATTGCAATTTTTTTCATTTTGCCACCATTCTAGCGATCACGTGACATGTGTCAAAATCGATTTTTAGGTTATCGGACATGCACAAACTTTTCCCCAGAATATTTTTTCCAATACTCCAATAATAAAAATTTTTCCCATATGGTACATACTTTTTGGCGGTCACTGTATGAAGTTGTGAAGCTCTCAGCTGGTATGTCACATTCAGACTGAATGTGAGTAACAATTCACTTCACTCAAGTGATCTGAAACTTGAATGTTAAGCACTCTACTGTCTTTGAGACCATTTTTTGTCGTGTTGGGAGCCCTACTAGGCCCAACAGCCATTGGCAGTACTTTAGAGAAACTCATTGGAATCTTTCCTAGAAGGTTATCTTTCTTTCCTCAAGAATACATAAATCAGGAGGTTCTGTCAGCAGACATCTCTCAACTATTTTCGGACATACACTCACCGGCAAAAAAAACCGGCCACTTGAAACTGGCCCCAAATTCAAAGTTGGCTTCCTCGCGAACCGCTCCTTTGATTTTTATGTTTCTTTTTTTAAATTGTAGAATAATTCCTTAGTAACGATGCCATGTCAGAAATTTTTATTCAGATTTGAATTTGAGCATATACGGGGTACAACAATGAGACGAAGTTTCTTTTCCAAAATTTGAAACACCCTGTGGAGTGCAAAAACTATAGCAGCTGTTGTCAACTGAAATCCCATTGAACCCTGATCTTTTCTGAATATTTTGTTTTTTTAATCACGACATTATCTCTGTTTCTACCGGAGATACACTTTTTGAAAGCGAACGGCTCGGAAAAAGTGTTCGCAGGCAGAAATTTTCAAGTGTGAATAATCAAGGCTGCATACGCGGAAACCGATTTGAGTTTAACATTGATTGACACTGACATTAAAATTAAGAGCGTCAACGGTTCTGAAATCAAAAAATGTCTTTATCTGTGACGGATGTTGCTCGTATTGTGTCCTTAATTGAGGCTGGCCGAAGTCTACGTTATGTGTCCGATACCCTTGGTATACTTCGAACAACAGTCCAGGATGCCTGGAATCAGTATATGGTAACGGGAAATTTCACCAGGCGAGTGGGTTCCGGAAGAAAACGGAAGACGAGTGCAATTGTCGACCGCTTTATTGTCCTGAATACTTTACGAAATCGTAGAACTACAGCTGTTCAGACTCAACATCTTCTACAAACCGTGCGTAGAATTGAAGTCAGTGAGAGCACAATCCGATAAAGACTTGAAGAACCTTTCTTCAAAGAGGCCTGCCACAGGACCCCAGCTGCTTCCAAGACATCGTCGAGAACGTCTTCAATTTGCGCCCCTACATTTGAATGCGGATGAGTCGCAATTTTGCCTGCGATCGCCTGATGGTCGGGAGCGAGTTTGGAGACGTAGAAATGAAAGATTTGTGGACTGTACAATTTCAGAACGCGTAAGTTTCAATGGGGGTTCTGTGATGGTATGGGCGAGAATTTCGAGGGACGCCCGTACAGATTTGATCTTGGTTGAAAACGGCGCCTTAAATGCGCATCGATATATCGAAGATATTCTACAAAACGCTGTTGTTCCCTACTCTTATTTTGTCGGAGACGGCTTCGTATTAATGCAAGATAATGCGCGACCGCTCGTGGCACGAGTAGTTAACGAATATTTGGACAAAGTGGGTATTGAACGAATAGTTTGGCCAGCTTGCAGTCCTGATCTCAATCCAATTAAGCCTTCCTGGGACCAACTTCAAAGTTGCATTCGTCGCCGACCTGCTTTACCAGACACCCTTCATAATCTGCGAATTGCACTTCAGGAAGAATTTGATGCCATTCCACAAGAATTTCTTACAAACCTTATTGATTCGATGCAACATCGACTAAATGAAGTCATTTTGTTGCGGGGAAGCCGCACTAGATATCAGCCCATTGAAATGTGTTTATTGTTTTTTAAATTTTTATGTTTTTGTTAGTTTTATAATGAAACTTACGTTTCGATGTTTATTTGTTGTGTTTTCACATCTTCGTCCTAGGTGTTCGCTTCAAAACAGTGTATCTCCAGTAAAAACAGAGATAATGTCGTAATTAAAAAAAAAATGTTCAGAAAAGATCAGGGTTCAATGAAATTTCTGTTGAAGAAAGCTGCTATAGTTTTTGCACTCCACAGGGTGTTTCAAATTTTGGAAAAGAAACTCTGTCTCATTGTTGCACCCCGTATATGCTCAAATTCAAATCTGAATAAAAATTTCTGACGTGGTATCGTTACTAAGGAATTATTCTACAATTCAAAAAAGAAACATAAAAATCCAAGGAGCAGCTCGAGAGGAAGCCAACTTTGAATTTGGGGCTAGTTTTAAATGGCCGGTTTTTTTGCCGGTGAGTGTATTTTATAGTCTATATTTGTAAGTATAAAAGATACGACTGAAACATTCAGTTAAACTATAACCTTCAAAAGGAAAAGGAAATATAAGAATAGCTGTTCAGTTCGAATTCACAGGAGCAAAATGAAAGTGCAATCCTCGAAGGCAACAGCCCTACAGGTTGAGACCATTCACTAACATTTCTAGTCTCCGCACCTCCAAACTACATGGGCCCGAATTCTGAAGTGAAAATGCAATATACAACTTGGAACGAAGAATCAAGCCAAATGCGAGAGAGATAGGGGCAGGAAAGGAGACCATCACGACCATCTAAAGAGCAACAACAGAGAGAAAATATCAAATACATATGAAAGTTTCTACCAAAACCGGACATAGAGGTAAATTATTAGTCAAAATTTTTACCTCATCAACTTTTGAATACAATTGAGGAGTCATCTAGGCAAAACTGGGACGTGGTGGCCATGCTGGAGATCATCACGACCACCTTAAAAGCAACAACAGAGAGAAAATATCAAATACATATGAAAGTTTCTCCCAAAACCGGACATAGGGGTAAATTATTACTCAACATTTTCACCTCATCAACTTTTGAATACCATTGAGGAGTCATCTAGGCAAAACTGGGCCGTGGTGGCCGTGCTGGTAGAACGTTCGCCTTCGGAGCGAAGGGTCGAGGGTTCAAAGCCTCGCATGGTCATCGGTCTTGTGCATGGCATCACACGTTGAAAGGTAAGGGCTGCGTCTTCCCTAGCTCACACAAGTCTCTCGAAGACTTCCGAGGGTTGCGCGTAGGGGTGCAATCGGTTGACGGAAATAACAACAAACTATTTTATTATGAAAAGTTAGGTGGACAGTTTTCAAAATAGTGAGCTATCTGAGCTTGTCAACACATGGAGGGAAAATTTCCCTCATAATATTTTCTTAATGAAATATCGAATAAAGAATGCGGGTGTAAATTGAATCTTAGGAGTTAAATAGGTTTATAAATGTACCTCATTTCCAGATAGAGGATCATCTTTCTATTTTGAAATTTTCAATAAATCATCAGTTTCACGTAAACATACAAATTCAATATGGAAAATTTCTATAATTAGAATTTCATGATATCCTGTATGTATTCGCTTCCTTTTACAGGTTGGCATAAAATAGCTCAATTTATAATTACCAAATTAGATTAAAATGAAATTGGGGTTATTTATATCAGTGGTAATCTAGATAATATCTTCTTGTGTGAATTTTTCTAGACTATATTGTCTAAAAGGAAACAAATAATTCAATTTTCTGCAATTTTATTATTTACGAAGTTTTCGGCTATTAATATTTATAGCCGTTATCGAGGTATATGAATGCGACAGCTTCTCAAGGATACTTCTTATAAAACTAGTTCATGTCATTCGTAGGTAAATATTCTATTTACCTCACCAAGGGCTCACATAAATACCAATTTTAATGGATATAGTTTACCGCATTTCCGAATGATCTAGGTCATTAATTAAGGATTTCCACGCATTACGAACCTGTATGGTGGGATTCAATGAAAATTAATGTTCAAAAACATTCACATGACTAATGAGCTACTGATATTACTGGGCATTTCACAAAAAAAGTATAATGATACCTTTTCAAAATATTGGATATTTGTTTTTCTTATTTAGTTGCAGAAATATGATAATTTTGTTACCAAGGAACAAGAAATTTAAAATCAAAAGGAACTTGCAAGATAAAAGAAAAACCGATGGAGAATTGAATTCACTAGTTTTATGAAACCTTAAATGAGACATTCGCTATGGTTTGCAGAACACAAAAAAAGGTCAGAGAAAAAACGTATTTAGAGCTTAAAAAAGAAGATGATAATTATCTCAAGACTGACTTAGGCTGAGGAAAAATTAATATGAATTTTGAATAGAAATCAGATCTGCTGGTTCTAGGTCGGGTTGAAGTGCTACTTGTAATAACAAACAAACTCGAGTATTGGGGTTATCTGATTCAGTTGCTGATTTCTCCACAAATTTAGATCATTGTTCCATTGTGATGAGGGTAGACGATAATACTGATATGCAATGCTTGCTTGTCATAAGCACCTACCTCAGGGAGGGGGCTGTAAGTTTTTCTACAACTTACAACTGGAAAGTGAATAAGCCAATGAAAGTCAGTAAATCGCCCCAGAGCGCCACGACAAAAATATCAATTATAACTTTCCTCTTCCTGCCCAGGCTATGTGGTTTGGATGAAATATTTCAGTTATTTGGTTATCCTGAAATAAAATTATTTGCAATAGTCCTCAACAAAATATGTATGAAACATTCTCCATACCAGATAGGAGTCAGGTGGAGTGGTAATCTTTTTCTGACTCACCAACTCGAAAGTACTATGTATCATTAAAAAAAAGTATATTCAATCATTATAATGTAGTGTATGAGAGAAGGATATTCTCAACAAAGCATTGTATTCGTTCATTAATACCAGGGGCGTTTTAAGGGTTACAGGCGCCTGAGGCTAAAAATTAATCGACGCCTGTCGCCAGTGAAATTTTTGTCTAACAAAATAATCGTGTTCAATCGTTGTTCGAAAATCTGTCAGTTTGAATTGAAAAAATATCCAATATCAGTATAAAGACATGATAGATTACTAGGTTAATACAAGCAAATGCAATGGAAGGTACCTATACCTTATTAATACCTATAAATAGAAACACAGAAAATGTTCATAGGTATTATAATACAGAATTAATATCAAAAACGTATAACATGATTCCATCAAAACAATAAAAAATTCACATACAGATATATCCTTGAGTTATCATCATTCCGTTTTCCATACAATGAAGTATTTAAAAAAACAAATTAAGGTTCATATAAACCCATGAAAAAATTAACGGCAAGTTTAAAAATTCTGAAAAAAAATCGAGTTATTTTGGCATTCAAATTGAATAATTAGAGAGATATAGAAGAAAATCTGATTAACAGTTTTCGAGGAAAAAAATAAAAATCTAATTTTTAGAGGTTTTTTAAGTTTTCCCAAAAACCACTCATCAGATTCCATTTCAAATATCGTGACATATCAATGTCAAAGTAAAAAATAATCACGATTTTTTTCAGAATTTTCAAATTAAAACAATAAAAAATTCACATAAAGATATATCCTTGAGTTTGCGAAAATAAACATACATAACATGTAAAAAGAAAAGTTATTGGGTATAACCCTCACATTGTTTTGCAACCGTAGACACGTGTTTCGAGCTTAAGCTCTCATCAGTACGGTAAAATCAAGTGCGAAGATGTACAACACTTGGATGCAAAAATAGAAACAAAGGAAGTCAACAACAGGAATGCAATGCAACAACTAACGTCGCCACGGAGGCAGCTATAGCTACCAGCGTGACAATCCTACCCAGGAAAATACAAATCAGAAAGGATTTATCGAGGAGCTATATATGAAAATATAAAGAGAAAAGTTATTGGGTATAACTCAATAACTTTTCTCTTTATATTTTCATATACTTTCTGATTTGTATTTTCCTGGGTAGGATTGTCACGCTGGTAGCTATAGCTGCCTCCGTGGCGACGTTAGTTGTTGCCTTGTAAGCACAAGGTCTTCTAACCGAAGCCACAAATGTGTGGTTGGTTCCTGTTGTTGACTTCCTTTGTTTCTATTTTTGCATCCAAGTGTTGTACATCTTCGCACTTGATTTTACCGTACTGATGAGAGCTTAAGCTCGAAACACGTGTCTACGGTTGCAAAACAATTTGAGGGTTATACCCAATAACTTTTCTCTTTATATTTTCATATATAGCCCCTCGATAACATATAAAAGGTACATACAGAACAGAACAAAAATAAAAAAATAAATTAACAAATTCTTTGGTTAGTAGCATTTTGGCTAATTGAACTCAAAATATTTCTTTTATTCACTAGCATCAAACTCCACCATTATACCACAAGCATACAACATAATCTGAAACAAAACAATACATGTACAAACAGGTACATGCAGAACAGAAAAAAAAATAACGAAGGAAATCAAACAAATTCTTTGGTTAGTAGCACTGGAAAGGTATTTTTCTACTACCGCTTACCAAAAGATCTCAACGCAGAGTTGACGTTTTCCGAAGAATGTCATTTTTTGACAGCTTTTACGCTTTAGAGCGAGAATATTGAAAAAACGCTCGATCTCCTTAGCTTTTGTTGAAAACGAACCTATTGTATGACGGAATGTGAACGCAAGAAATTTAAAGCACTCTAAGGAAATGCGGTGGTGTTATGGTTAGAGACGCTTCCTACAAAACTGGGTTTTCGATCTTGGCGTGAGTTCGATCTCGGGCTTCGGTAATTTTTTTTAGGCTAGTTTTTTCCCTTTTTTCGCGTCGCGCGGCAACTCTCTTTGTCGAGCGGCAATCTATCACTTTGCGCTCTAAATACACAAATAGCTATTATTGTCATTGAATTAAAAAAGACATTTTTCTTGACTCACAATCTTCACAATTATATGTGAAAAATCGATTTTATCTTAAATATCTGACTCAACTGAGAACAGTCTGAGATTTCTATTTTTGGAATCTTTCTAATGAGCTCCTCAAATAATTTTTTACTCTTCTTAGATGGATACAAACCTTGCAAGATGAATTATACCACTTCCTCTCATCCTATACAATTGAAATTTTACATGTTGGTTCAATTCCGGTGACAATCCGTAAAAATAGTGGAAAATATCTGACCGTCGAATATTATTATGATTTAAAAAATTTCACCTTCCTTGTCCACCCTCAAAAAGTAAATAGAGAACGAAAAGGAATTTGGAAAATGTTTCTGTTTCGAACATGGAAAATAATGTTGAAAAATCGATCCGGTGGCTCGCCCTCCTTTCTTGACACGAAAAAAAATTAGCGAAATAGAAATCGAAAAAATCCGTAAAAATAGTGAAAATTATCTGACCATTGAATAATACGGTTTCAAAAAAATTTACCCCTCTTTCCCCCTCGAAAGCTAGATAGAGAACGCATATAAATTCGAAAAAAATTCCAACGGTTTCATACATGGAAAATTACGACAAAAACTATGTCTGCCGGTGGGCTCGCTCCCTACCCTCTTTTCAAAAAAGTTTCAAAAACTTGCGAAAACAAAATCGGAAAAATCTGTAAAAATAGTGAAAAATATCTAACCATCGAATAATATAGTTTACTGTTGACCATACCGTTCTCTATCAGGGCCACAGTACTTCGCTGCTGGCCAAGCATATGTGGTTTTAGGTAGGGTCAAGTCGCTGGAAGGTCTCTTTAAAGAACTAGATTGTATAGTATATTAACCGTACAAGAATGATGCATTCATTGAAATGAACAGACTAAGAAACATATCCAAAGAAAACTAAAAAATAAATAAATGAATAAACTCAAAAAAAAAGTTTTTAGAGAAAAGCTTTCATTTAAATGCACTAAAAAGAAGAAAATGAAATTTAAAGTGAATTAAACCATCATATGTTACATTATAAAATTTTAAATGATATAAAACAACGATCTTTCGCCTGAACAGTTTGTTGCAGGAATACATTGAAAAGTTCTCAAAGCCATATCAATATTTCGAAAAGTTGAAAAGTTGTTCTCTTATGAATCTGAGTGATTGCTCAGTAAACGAGCACGACTGGTTGAATCCTCCGATTTCGTTTCCAGCGCTGCCAACTTTTGGCTTTTTCCTAGAATCTGCTGACGCCTCTAAAATCTGCGGCGCCTGAGGCTTTAGCCTAATCAGCCTTATGGATAAAACGCCCCTGATTAATACCTTGTGGTATATCGGTATTAGGTCTGATTTTGAATAAAGATAAATAAGCCCAACCTACATAATCTTTGAACAGCTGTTCTGGAATAGGAAAATGTATATGGTGCCCTTTATATCCGAGGTACAGATATATTTAGAACAAAGTTTAAAACCAACTCATAATAAACGGTATTTGAAGGACTTATTTCAAAAGGTACATATAATAGTGGTATTAAACTGGCCGATTAAAGGGGTACTCTAAAATACATGCAGCCACATCCACGACAGACAGCAGGTTGGTCGAGACATTATGAGAAGGTCATCCATAGACATAATATGTCTAGCCCAGGACTACCTTCGAATTTGACCATTGAATATAGGGTAATGAAAAATGATTATGATTGGCTATGTTGGTATAAATGTATATACCTATACAACTGAACATTTTGATGTTACGCTGTGTAATTTTGCTGGAAATTTAATTATTTATGGGAAAATAAAATGTATTCCGTAGATCGTTCCTCTTGTCTTCCAACAGCTACATGGTAAACGTTACAGAGGAGCACTGAAAAGTAATTAATATATTAATAGAGTTACCTGTAAGGAATATCAATCTGAATTACTTGACCTCTGGATCTGTAACGTTTACCACACTCCATCCCTCCCAACACCATAATGCCCCAAACCTGAACGATCTACTTTTTTCCCACACCGAAGTAATGGATGATTCATAGAGATAAGGAGCAAGAAAAGGGTTCTTTGCTTGAAAAAATGTGCAGTTTGGTATCCAAACATGGTAAACGTTCTGGATCTGCAACGTTTACCATGGTTGGATACCGAACTGTAAGTAATTTAGATTTATCTTCCTTCTAGGTAAATCAATTATATAATTTTACCCATTAAACAAATATTGTGTATGAAACAGAATTTTGACTATAAGTTTTAGAGAGCATTGCGACGTACTTTTTGTATGGAAAACTTTGAAAAGAATCAAGAATTCAACTGCCGTAGGGGCTGTAGTTGTTTCCTGTTAGAGACTTGCCGACGAAAATACGTATTGTATAGGTTTTTGTGGAAAATTCGATTATTCTAAATTCAGTTTTTCATTATTGAATATTCAAAAAATTATTTCAATCATGTCCCTAGAAGGAACCCCTATCAAGTGAGTTCAAACAATCCCTACGGCCTGGGTAAACTATGAAATGATTCATAATAATATGCTGTTCCAGCTCTACTACAACTACATAAGATTGATTGCTTTTGCTCATCTACAAGAACTCGATTTTGAAGAATTTAATTATAATAGGTTGATGTATGTCTGAAGTGTCGCAATGAGAACAAATTATATGTGTCACCGTTACCACACACTTTTATTTAGTGCATATTTCTACATGCATACTTCGATATCCAAAAGTTATCGGCACCAGAAGGCGTTTAGTAGAAATATTACACATGCATCTAGAAATTTAATAATAATAATAATCGCTTTTATTGATAGGTGAACAGAAAAAATACAGTATGGAATTATTACAACATTCTCACCTATCTCACCTATCAACTTGTATTAAAAGTGTACAGTGAACAAATAATTGTCAACCCACTTTCATCTTGCGTTTTCGTGATAGGGTTACTTGATTTGACTATACTCATAAATATGCCAAATAATAATCATTTTCATTGTACCTCCAAATCTTAAGAAAGGTCACCAGGTTCTTCACTACTGCCAAAAATCAGAATACTGTTCTAAGTACAGATCGACAAGCGTAAGGATGCCTCTGAGATGCGCAAACGATAGAAAGCGTGAGTAGATGTGCGACAAAGATCGACTACTGTTTAATAAGGCAGAGCGATTGAGCTCCTGCCCCACTCCAGGGTTTTGTCTACTGCGCAACCAATTCTCAGAGGCATCCTTACGCTTTTCGATCAGTATGGTGTCATATTCCAGAAATGTTTCATGATAAACTGCTAATATCGAAATATCAAATGCACGCATTAGCTTTCAATTATATTTCACAAAAGTGTTACTGACCATGAGTTAGTTTTTTCAATGTTTATTCAAGGTCTGAAGCCAAGGAAGAAATTACTCTCAGTGGTAGTGTCACTTGCAAATTCAAACATGCTGGCAAACCAGGCAAACATTCCTACTCAAGAACTAACAGTTGATGCTATTATTATGAGATAACTTCCATAACGCGTCAAGTACATACATCCTTCAACTTTTGAAATTGTCACAAATTGGTAATTTCAAAGAAGCCACAAATTATCAATCGATATGCTTCTTGGCGCTGAAATGTTTTCCCAACTCATATCACATGATACTGCATATTAATATTTCTTTGAAAAACAAGTTAAATTATGTGACGGTAAATCGCTTTGCAAATTTGAATTGATCTGGGGACAATGCCATTTTCTAACGATGAGTTTTTAAAATGAGAATCTAATGATCACCTTATTCTTCACATTTTCATTCAGCTGTTTGCCCATCCTTCGATCAAGTAACAAATGTCATACCCTTTTTGTCAAGAGGATACCATTATAACAGTCTCATTTCAATAATCATAAGACATTTTGAAAATTGACATTTCTTTTGTAAAAAAGTTCATTTTGAATAATACAAGCGTTCTGCGAATTTAACAGAAAGATAACAGAAACCTAAGAATTCGCCAATATATGAAATTTCAGAGGATTCTTCAATATTTCAGGGCACGTGCCTTGATTCAGGGAGGCCCCATAAAAAGAGTAAAAGCGAAGACAGGTAGATTTTAGTTTTAGGAGGATACAATTCTGCCCCAAACACCATTTCCTTGACGGAGGTATAGTTGCCCACTCGCGCCATCATAGGTGAAGGGGATCAAGTGACACACATGACAGGTTCCGGTATTCTTTCACCCTAGCTTGGAAGAGATTTTCGGACTCCTTACTTTTAGATGTGATATCACACATCTATCATACACAAGTGAAGTGGTCGTAGTGTTAGAGCGTTTGCCTCTCACCCAGATGGCCTGGTTTCGATTACCACCGTTGGCCACGGAGCTAAATTGGTTCGGAATCCACTTTTACGTAAGCTGTAGGTCCCGGATCTTCCTTGCATGTTTCGCAGCCTGAACAAGACTCGGTTTCGGAGACTTGACAAGATGCAGAACAAAGTACTTATCATCAAAAGTGATAAATACATTCGTTTGGATGCGCGGCGGGAGCTTGCGGGCGTCGACTCCATCCCGATATGTACAAAACATATTTCGTATCAGTTACACACAAATACTTCATCCGCAAGAGCCCTTTCACCAGAAACCTTACAAGGCTCAGGGAGTACGATAATGATCCTCGCAAATACGGCGGGTTCATTTATTCTTCCAGGAACGACGTGAAGAACCGATATCATACCCCAAGTAACAATTTCAGTTTTGTGATAGCCCTCAGAAGGTTCTGAAGACCATAACAATCACAGCATCGATAAAACTGTTTTGCTGTAATGACATCCATAAAACCTCCTTAAAGCTGCTATAAATCTACGAGGGCCTACTCCTATGAAGGTTCTCAGGGCTATTTTGAAATGCAAGCATAAAACCTGCTTGCCTTATTCGCAGGATTCTTAATAACCTCATGAGGATCATTATAAAACCAAATCATGGGGCTGTTATAAACCTGTATGTCATTAATTGAGGTTAGAAAATATTCCATAAATAACTACAGCCAAAACGGACTTAAATTAATCTAATTCTTCAGTTGCGAAAAATAGGGCGACTAATTTACAAGCAAAAATATAATGATGGCGTCCTGGCAGTGATATATGAAGAATATATTGGTATTCAACAACGTGAAATGTCTAATATCATCTGCGAATGAAATTTTTTTGACAAAATGACATCAGTTAGGTGGTAAATCTGCAACGCGCCCCAATAACAACGCGAAATTAAGAAAATAAACAAAATACCACATAAAATTAAAAAAATATTTTGACTCAAATCTTTCCCGGAATGATTTGTACTATATCTAAATACAAATGAATACCAATAATTGTGTATTTCCTTTCCGTCATACACACCAAATTGCAAGAAACATGAATTGAAATTAGGATCTCTTTAGTTGTTCCCTCTGGTTGTAATAAAATATGGCTACCCTACCTTTATTCTATTTAGCTGCACATATTGCCGTCATAAAGTCGTTTCTCCTCAAAATAAACCATTTTAAAACCATTTTATCCTAAAAAAGTACGTTTGGTATTATTTAATCCAATTTCCAAAATATTTCGACTGTCAATTGTCAATCCCGCCTGACATTCGTCTTTTCGTGATCGACGTGGTCAGTATACTCAGTGTCTATACTCCCGTGATAAGTATTTGGTGTCTTAGTCTTGTGAAACGTTTAATTACTAATTATTTTTTCCAGTTATCTTTACCCAATGTGATTTATTTATTACCGGTTAGGGGGAGCTACTAGCATTTAAGTAGAAATAGTTTTATGTTTTGATTTTATAGCGGTTCTCGAGAGTACATCTCAAAACCTTGATAAAACCTCATCGTGAGTTTCATTACAGAACCATTGCATGGACTTGAGGAGTGCTATAAAACCATAACAAAACTAAGTTTCTATGTGGATTATTTTAATACCAAAAAGATTTATCGTGTATGTGTATAAGCCATTGTAAAACCATCATAAAAACAAATATACTTAAATGCTTAATGGTTTTATCTTATAGCCTTCAGGAGTGTTTTGAAACTGATTCATAAATCTGTTTGCTCTGGTAGCGTATTAGGAATAATATATGACCTGCATAAATCAAATTGGGCATTACCTAACCTTCATAAAACTTTCATAAAACTAGGATAAATCCAAATAACATTTAAATTGTTACTTGGGAGGGAACCCGGTTTATTTGCTTATAGCCTTTTCCGGGACAATTCCAAATAAGAAACCACATTAAAATATCTAACGCAATATCTACAGTAAACTGACTTTTACTAACACGCATAAGCTATGCCGGAGGCGTGTATTTTGTCAACTACCCCCATTATCATTTTGAATTTTCGTCCAATATTGGCAATGGCCAGGTGCGAGAGACGAGATATAGCCGTCCATTTCCTTGTCCTGTCCCAATTTCCTGCCGGAAGAAGAAACAACAAATTGAAATGTTAGTTTAGATGAAGAATGAAATGAAATGTCAAGATTTTAATTTTATAATAAAGACATATCTGACTTGCTCACAACTTTGCTTTTGAAGGATTTTCTCCGAAAGTCTGGGAGATTCGTATGAATATATATTTTTCGTAACTTATGGTCGCTATACTTTATCACAATATACTGCCACTTACAGCCGGGTTTGGTCCTTTATTATTTCTAATACGTATCGGTAATCTTTTGGCTAACCTCAGAAATATGCATTTGGTGTTTGCTGATGACTTAATTTTTTTTGCTCATATAGATTATGTATGAACTGAAAACGCAAAAAAATGTGAAGGACGGGTTTACCACAGATTCGCGATAGAAAATTCGTGATACTTATGACCTCAGTTCCGTTACTATTCTCCGCGCTGATGATTTAAACGTAACCCTGGTATAGGTGATTATCACTTCTAAAATTTGATAAAGATATGTGTTCGAAGTGACTTTATTTCAGAGACATAACTGGTAGTGGAATAATTTACCGCAGTTTTGTTACTTATAACTGCACTATTCATGTAAAAATGAATGTTGAGAAGGTTCGAGCTACTCATTACAATTGTCACATTGAGAGAGATATATTTCACTAAATATTAGTTGATATTCATCACATACAGAATCGTGAGTTACTGATTTTCGAACTAGACAAGCACCTCATAATTTGTGATGATTACTGCTAATATACATATTGATCTTATTTCCTACGTTACAATCATCTGAATTCGGATATTTCAATCTACATACGAGGTTCAGGTGGGATAATACCACAGTATTCGACAGACACCGCCAACATAGGAAGTATTATCATTTGGGATAGACCAAAGGGGGTGCATTTTATCATTCATCGTTGGCCTTCGTGGAGTGTGTTTCATCAGTTAGTATTTCTACGGATAAGTGTTATAATCTTTGTAAGTCGGTAAAACTTCAAATGTCAATGTGAGTAGGTGAAAAACGATTTTCAATACTATTTTAGGAAATTTTGTGTTTTTGTTGTCTTTCAACATTTATCTCGTTGAAAGAGCATTTTCGAATCATTCTTAAACTCAATAAAAACTCCAATTATGAATGTATCGAGGTCATGCCACAAAGTCAGTGTGAGCAGGTGCAGCTTCAAGGGAACAGAAACAGTAAACTTTTCATGTCTTTAAAATATCCAGTGGAACAAAACTGCAGAAAAATACATAACATGGACAATAAGCTGAGTCTAAGAAGAACGGGATTTCATACTTATACCCGATATTCGAAAGTTAGAAATTTCATTAATTATAGATAGAAATGATTGCTTATTTGAAGATGAATGATGATTTTGAACAAATTTCTCAATATTAATTTTTGATATTGTCACATATACAAATATTTTTCTGCTGACCTTGTATTAACATATCTGTTTAATGTTCTTGAAAGCAAATGAAATCGAATATTTATCAAATATTGTAACATTCAATATTCAAGAATCTATGAATATTGATTAGTCCTATTGGTTGGAATCCGGTTGTATTATTTAAAACGGCCAATCCGCATTCATAGGTCTTAAAAGTAGTGATACAACTCCAGTTCTAAAACACGCATGCGCATTGACAAAGCTCGCTGGGTTCACCGCGTGACGTTGGGTGTTGCCGGATTTAAAATTAAGGAGTAGAGTTACGGAGGGTGGGACGTTGCCGGTTTTTAAATTTAATTATGGAAGAAAAAAGATATACACGGTGTAGCAACGTAACATAACAGAAAAAACAGTTTGTCAAAAATCGAATTATATACAGGGTGTCTCAAAATACATCGGAAAAATGAATCATCACATCATTGGAGCATCGCATCATTGGGGCATGCAGGGATTCAGAAGTTTTCGTTTTACGTATACAGGGTGTGTCAAAATTTAAGGAAAAAAATAAATACAGGGTGTCTCATAAACGTGCATCGTGATGGGGTTTGGCATTTAAGAAAAAAATATATACCAGGTGTACCAACGTGCCAGTTGAGACAAAAAATATATACAGGGTGTCTCATAAACGTGCATCGTGACGGGGTCCGTCATTTTAAAAGTGCGATACCAATTCGTTTCCAAGGAATACATCAGAGCCATCTGTCGTTCAATATATACATTAATGATATTTTGGATGTGTACGAATCATCAAAAAATAAACACTTCCGATTTCAAAAAATTAAGATAGAAGAAAAGTAATAGTAAATTCGGATTACCCACATCGGGGAGAGTCCAAATCTGCAATAAAATGGCTACTTCCGGTCCAAACCGGAAATGACACTTCCGGTCGTCCGATTTTGATGATTTTGGCATCAATAGATTCGTTTGGATGTCAAGAAACATTTTAAAGCATTTTCCGAGGTCAAAAGGGCATAGGAGGCTATCTTCCTTATTAGTAAAGTTACAGAAACGTGCGGGTACTCTAAGAAGACAACTTTCATGGGAGATCAAGAAAATAATAGAATTTGCGAACGTCAACTGCCATAAGGGCCGTAAACCGCACATATTAATGTGTTATGTACTTATTGCTTAAATCTTAGAAGCTGATTAGTAAAAGTTTGTCATTTTTCGTACAGAATTGCTGGAAAAATGCGTATTGTGGCCGCATTTTCGCATGTTTTAACGTTTAAAATTTTAACTGTTTTTTTTCGAACGCGATAACGAACATTTTGAGCAATTTTGAAATGCCTATTGTCCATAAGAATTACATGTAAAAGTGTATTTTCGGCGTTCGTTGGGACAATCCCAACGAACTCTGCGAACGTCTCAAATTATTGATAGCCTCTCGAGATGCTGGATAGGCGGATAACTTATCGCACCACCATTACAAAAACAAACATGTGAATTGCAAGAACAAAATAAAGTCAAATCCCAACGTTAGATGTGGTCCCGACACATGTAAATGTCATTTCATATACTGGTACGTAGAAGAAGCAAAAAAGTTGTAAAACGTAATAGGAGGAGAGTGCAATAGAGGCGGCGGAGGGGATGATTAAGTTAGATGAAATTTTGGTGAAATAATTAGTAATACAATGGCATCGGCAGAATACAGACGTAAATTAGAGAAATTTGAGAGATGTCTTCAGGAATTAAAAAAAGACATTCAATTTTTTGAAGAAAAAGAGAATGTTTGGAAGCAGTTGAATAATTTACACATTCAAGACAGAGTCTTCATGCGAAAATTACCTGAACCGAGATACCCATTGAGAAGGATACAACCTCACATCGTAGAATATGCCAACACCAATGCTCAAAATGAATTTTATTCTTCTAACTGCAATAATAAATAATGTTTTGTATGTTAACAAACCAGATGGAGTAAAATTCATGGCAATATGTGTGAAGATTAATGATTTCGAAAATGGATGCAAGAACAACAGAACAGAATGGCAATCTATGCGTTCAACAAAAGTCAATGAGGGCCAGTTACCAGTTTTTATTAGCACAGTTCCAAAGAATGTAGCATTTAAGTATAAGCTGAAGTTGATATTTGAAGATCGCCGAGAAATAGACACAAAAACTGAAGAATTTGTTCCCGCAGGGCGGCAGAAAACGAAGACACGAGTGGAATTTGAACTTTATGGAATTTTCATTATAGGGTCCACAATATTATCATGTATATTGCTCCGAATTTTAATGGAAATAATTGTAAACGCGAGAAAATGGAATATATTGTTTGATTAAAAATTGTTGCAAATCGAATTTAGTTTCATTTCGTTCGTTTCAGAAATATAAAATTATCAAACAACCACGGCGTTATCACTTCCGTTAATCGGTTTATCTGCGGTTGGCATTAAAACGCGCCAGTCGACGTTATCTGTTATTGAAAAACCGCAGTGGACGGAGAATTCAACATATGATAAACACTTTGGCATTGACTTGGGGTTTTAACAGGAAATTACAATACCACACGCTAGCAACGGTTTTTCGTTATCTAAGAACTGAGAATCGTTCGATGAATTTCGAGAAGCTTGCGCTGGCACCGACTGCGCGTTGACGTAGCGGTGGGAGATAGCAATCCTATAAAAGCAATTCTGGGTGTGAACGGCTTCAGTCTGCATCTCAAGTATACCGAACCAGCTCTTCTCATTTCAAGTGTTTTGTGTGTGTGAAAAACAAAGTAAGTTTTTATTTATTTTATTGCTTTTATTTGGCATTAAAATTATTGGTGGGCTAGATGAAGTAACTTCAATATTCAATTTGAGAATTCAGAGATTTTTTATGTGAATTTTAGAGTAGAAAGTGATTGAAATATTTTTCATAATCGAATTTTGGGGGTTTTGTGTGCACGTTCAATTCAAAAGTTTTCTCAGATGAATTAACGTAAATGCTTTTTAGCGTGTGTTTCAAGTTTTTTCTTTAATTTTTAATGCAAAGGGGTTGTGTTCGAATTGAAAAATCGTTGGTTTTCATCAAGACAAAAACTTTTTATTTCGGTTTGTTTCAGATGGATTTACAAAAAATCAACGCATCTTCATTGGTGGAAAGGAAGCCAACTATCAAATTGTCGAGTCTTGCAGTGGGGGTGCCGCAGCCAATCAGGAAAGCCAAAATTGTGAGAAGTAAATTTGGAGAAGTTATACTGGTGGAATTATTGGAGAACGTGACATTCCTACCGCAGCGAGTGACAGAGGTGTATCAGTCCCATGTTGAAGAATTCTCATCGGGAAAATATTCAATAATTTTCCGTGGTGTCATCGATACTGGCAAGGCGAATCCTGCAGTTTCATTTGAAATTGTAGAAAATTAAGGTTAGTAATGGTTTTTTTCGTTCAATATGTGAAGAGTTTGTGTTTCGATGCAGAAGTTTTTTGTTTGTGAAGAATTTGTGTTTTTTATTTATAACCATAGCGCTCATGTTGTATCATTCGAAATACATCTGGTGTATGTTTTTTATTTTTTTGGATATACAGAGTGTCTTAAAAACGTAATAAATTTTGTCTGATCTAGCTAGAACGAATCAACGTTACTTAGACATATAGTATACAGAGCACCTTAAAAAATATTCAATAAATTTTGTGTGATCTAATTAGAACGAACTACCCTTACATAGACATATATAGAAAAAACTCAATACATTTTTTTATCATCACTTGATGAAGGACAGGCGACAAGACATTCCCCCATTGAAAAAATAAGTTGTATATTTGTATTGAAAATTGAATTTATTTCAGAACAATATATCAACGTGTGCAGCAATATAACCGAAGTCATCACAGCAGCCTCTCCACAACAGAATTCAGCAAGTTCCACAACCATCTCAACAATTCCAGTAGCTTCCAGAGTTATCTGAGCAACTTCCAGACCAATCTCAACAGCTTCCAGAGTCATCTGAGCAGCTTACAGAACCGGGACCATCGCACCAAGAATTAAATTTTGAACAAAATATCGGTGAGACTCATTCATAAATAAAATCCAAATGGCTGAATTTTCTAGAACAATGTCAACAATTGATAAATACCTTGCACTTATCAAAAATAATTATTCTGATGATATTGCCAAACAAGCTATTAAATATATAAATAGTCATGTGAGGAAATGTGTTTTAGCCATGGAAAAAATTAAATTTTCGGTTGGGGAAAAAAAGAAAATAATAACAAAAATTGGGGAATTGAAACGTTTCAGATTGTTGATTAAATTAATGGATAATAAACATGTTGGCTCAGGTTTGAAACGACGAAGCTCCAGGGTACAGTGGCAGAGTGTGAACAATGTTTTCAATCGTAGAGTAACAACGGGGGTAATTATTAATTTGTCTCATAAAGATGCTAAAAATTTTCTAGACGATGCTTTTTCCTTGTTCAAACGCGAGATTGTCAAAATTTTAAAACAAATGCCATGTCTCAAAGTTAATTTTACATTTTCGGGGGATTTTATTAAAAAATCACATGACGAGGAAATTGTTGATAGAAAATATTTTAGTACTCCAAATAAAGTGGTTGATTTAGGGATATCGCAAAAAGAGGAAAAGTGAGCATACTTCCTTCCAATAAAGAAAAATACATTTCATTTACACAACACGATGCTGAAACTAAAATTAAATTCCGATTTATAGATTCTTTTCGATTCATGGGAACTTCGTTGGATGAATTGGCATCCACATTAAGTAAAGATAATTTGAAAATTTTAAAAAAAGAATTCAGTCATTTAGATGATGGGAAATTCACTCTTCTCACCAAGAAGGGGGTATTTCCATATGACTATGTAGATAACTTGGAAAAATTAAACAAAACGGAGTTGCCATCACGGGAAGAATTCTATAATAAATTAAACGATGAGTACATAAGCGATGAGAAATATGCCCACGCCCAAAATGTTTGGGAGTCATTTAAAACTACAAATTTGGGGTCGTATGCAGACCTATATTTGAAAACCGATATTTTATTATTGGCAGACGTTTTCGAAAATTTTCGTCAAAAATGTATAGCAACTTATGGGCTGGACCCTTCATGGTATTATACAATGCCAGGTTTTACGTGGGATGCTATGCTCAAGTATACCAAATGCGAATTACAAATTTTAAAAGACATTGACAAAATCATGTTTGTGGAAAAGGGTATAAGGGGCGAAATTTCAGTGTGTTCTAATAGATACAGTGAGGCTAATAATCCATATATGGCAGCATACGATCCCAAAAAACCTTCAAAATATCTTGCTTATTTGGACGTTAATAATTTATATGGGTGGGCAATGTCAGAATATTTACCGTGCGACGGTTTTGAATGGGTTGAAAATTTTGATAAAGATGTGACTGAAATTCCCGACGATAACCCCGAAGGGTATATTTTGGAAGTGGATTTAGAATACCCCGAAAAATTGCACGACTTGCACAAAGATTTCCCGTTTTGTCCCGAACACAGCGCACCGCCAAATTCTAAGCAAAAAAAATTAATGGGTACCCTGCATAATAAAGATAAATATACGTTGCATTATAGAAATTTAAAACAGGAGTTGAAACACGGTTTGATTCTGACAAAAATCCATCGTGTCTTGAAATTCAAGCAGTCTGCGTGGCTGCGGCCCTACATTGAGTTGAATACTCGTCTGAGGGCTGCAGCCACCAGTTCTTTTGAAACAAATTTGTACAAATTAATGAATAACGACGTTTTTGGTAAAACAATGGGGAACATCCGGTTACACAGGGTGGTCAAACTTGGGAAGTCCTGGAACGGTCGTTATGGTGCCAAAAATTTAATATCTAGTCCTAGATTTCAGAGTCGAACCGTGTTCGATACAGACTTGGTAGCTATTGAATTGAGAAAGACTGAACTTATTTTCAATAAACCTTTGTACATTGGAATGGCAATATTAGACATTTCAAAAACATGCATGTTTGATTTTCATTACGATTTTATGTTGCCCACTGTGGGTATCGAAAATTGTAAATTAATGTATACAGATACAGACAGTTTTGTGTATGAAATAACGTGTGATGACGTATATTTGGAACTTATTAAGAAGCACATATCGAAATTTGATACTTCCTGATAATAAGTTCCAAATTCCACTTGTAAATAAAAAAATTCCTGGGCTAATGAAAGATGAAGCGAATGGTAACATCATTACGCACTTTGTAGGGTTACGTTAAAAAATGTACACCTACAAAGTGCAGGGCGGAAAAGTGGTGAAAAAATCTAAAGGCATTCGGTATAATGTCGTTAAAAATAAAATAAATTTTCAAGATTATACCGATTGTCTTAGGAATTTCAAAGAGAAAATTTGCGAACAATTTAGTATTCGATCATACGCTCACAACGTTTTCAGCATCAAGCAAACGAAAATAGCTCTAAGTCCGTATGATAATAAACGAAAATTAATTGCCAAATCATCTGACACTTTACCTTGGGGCCACTATATTTTGAAATAATATTTTAAATCATTTGGATTTTATTTATTTATGGTACTCAACGAGAAATTTTGTTCTAGTTTGACGTTATGGTCGATAGGTGTGTTACGCTAAAAATGTCTCCCAGCAGTGGTAAAACTCCACCAAGTTTACAAGAATTGGCTGCAAATGTGATTTATTGGAATGTTAAAGATTGTGAAGCAAAAAAAAATATATTATTAATAGCAAACTTGAAATTGAGATTTGGTATTTCAAACACATGAATAGATGTTATTTCAATATTCCAAAACAATTTAAACAAATTCTCAATTTGAATTGTATTACAGAATTAAAAAAACAAATGAGAAAAAATCATGATTTTAGTGATTCAGAATGGTCCAGATTTTTTAAATGTAAATTTATAGCTCATACCAGTTATGTTTAAAAACGGAATATTGTATATTAGTGCACACGTTGATATAATTTAAATAAAAAAAATATATAGTGAAATTTGGTATTTTATTTGTTGATTTTCATAACTTTTGTGAGTGCACCGACTCGGTGCGCTTTAAACTCGATGAAATAAAACACTCTCAATTTTTTATCATTTATTACATAAATTATACAATATTGTTTGTTTATAATAAAATAGATATTCTCGTAAAGCATTAGCATACAGACTATCTAAAGGGGAGGCTTCACAGAAACCTTCTATTCTTCTAAAGTTAAATAAATTTTCCTATCACGCAACCACGATCGAATAAGATGAAAAACACCTCGATAATAGGCACAAAAGTTCAAAGCATCCAGCATGGCGATGCGGCCGGACAGCACCCCTCGATGTGTTTCCAGAATATCGTTTACATCTTTCTCGGACAGCTCCAGGTTCACAGCGTCCTTGGCAATGGAAATTTGTTTGGTGCAGCTTTCGATGTATTGTGTAACGTAAATGTAATCCTTGCAACGTGTTACAATCGGATTATATTCATCCACATAACTGTCGATTCTTGCCTCAAAGAAAGTATCCACTGTCGTTTGCAAAATGCCAATGAGGGTTAACCATTCATCGAGTGTAAAATTAATGAATCGAGGTGAAAATTGCTGCTTCAAAATGACGCATGGGCTAAAGTCTCTGACTGGGCTTAGACCACATCGAAGTTCATAGGACGGCATGGGAGAAGTCGACAACAGCAATTGGTGTTCGTGTCGAGCAGCCTTTTCGTATTGGTCCAGCGCTTTTTCTACTGCACTAAACGGTTCAGGTTGAGTAGCCCCATCGTATTGTTGCAACACTCTGTCTAGGTCATTCAGAGTTCCCCTGTAATCTTCACCATCACTATCGCACATTACTTCAACTTCACTACCGTAACCACTATCTTGAGACATTTTTTTTACTTTCAAACTTTCGTTTTCAAACTGAATATCTGAGTGTGCCTGCATCCGATTTTATAGTTTCACTTCACATCACGTGGTTATGTGTGACGTAGTGAAGTTGAAATAATGTTGCAGAAAATTGATTTCGTCGAAAGGCCCCCCCTAATAGACTTTCAAATTGTGCTTCTTTTCCATAAGATTCTATACCAAAACAGCGTCACTAACCCAACTGTATTCTTGTAAACCGAGCCATTTCACGTACATTTTTTTGCCTTTTCTCCTCAGAACTTTTTCCACTAGTTATATATCTGGATTTGCAGTTTTCTGCAGTTCCTCCCCATAGAAAGCACCCTTGATAGGTGCACCCTGCATATCTTCCAACATGAAGGTGGCAGGGTTGGTAATATTGACTTTGATAATTTTGAATAATTCTGTAGTCCAATTGGGCGTATAACCTTTTTCGAAAACGTGTTTTGCCTTACTGATTCGCACAACATCACCAACTTTGAATTTTCTCGGTCCAGCTATTTTCAAGTGACTGTATGTCGATTTGAGAATTTGCTTTTCGTTGGTTTTATTGATTTCTGAAGGTTTCATCCCTGTCTTTGAGTGGCGTGTATCATTATAGGATTTTGTGATTTCAGGCAAAATATTCAACCATTTGTAGGTGCCATTCAAACTGAATTACTTGTACAATTTTTCTTTTAAAGTTCTTATGACACGTTCGCAGATAGCAGCTTTGGTGATGCTGTACGTATTGTAGTGATTTATTTGGTGTTTTTTCATCAGCCCTTGAAATTTGGTGTTATAAAATTCCACCCCCTGATCTGTTTGTAGATTTTTTGGACAACGTTTCGTATGTACCAAAATATTTGCAAACGTTTTGGTAATTTCCTCACCCGTTTTCGATTTCAATGGTCTAGTCCACACAAATTTGGAAAAACAATCTATAACGACTAGAATGAGTTTGAAATTTCGATTTTGATGGGCGTACGGTCTCATCTCAGCCAAATCCATTTGCCACAAATCATCCAATCCTTTGATGATGGTACGCCGTCTAGGATAATTTTTTCTAATGGGTTTATGCAGTTCACGAACAAGTTCTTTTCTTTTCTTTGGAAGCCATGACACATATCTGATGATGAGACTGCGTAACGTACTATTTTATTATGGCTGTGCGACAATTACATTCTGCATTTTGCGGATTTGTTCAAGAGCTGATTTTGTATTCGTTATATCTGAATTTATTTTGTTGATTTGTTGTGAGATATCATCTCGCAATTGTTCTAACAATTGGTGAGCCAATTTCCCATTAACATCCCATTTTAAATTGTTTGAATGAACCAAATCACTAATTTCACCAATTTTCTTCAACAAATCTTCACGAACATTTTCAATATCCTCTATATATTGTTGGTTGAATTTTTCGAAAAATGCTGTCGTTTCCTTATACCGTGTGTCGTTCATTCGTACCATTTGACTTAAATTACTATCAAGTGTTTGAGTTTTCTTTTCAAATTGTTTGTTTGTTTTATTCACGTCATTTTTAATTTCATTACGCATCTCTGTTAGATCACCATTCAGTCGATTACTCAATCGATTCAGTTGCATTTGATGTTGGTTAGCTTGATTTTGCATAATTTCCGTAAGATTTTTATGGATTTCATCCACATATTGTTTATTGGCAGCATCAGTATCCTTGGTGGGGCTCTTCACATTACTCAATTTCAAATTATCAAAATCAATATTACCATCTGGGGTGTGCAGTAAACCACCTCCAGAGGGCGTTGGTAATTTTCGCTTTTTATCTACGCTTGCGCTGTCGCTACGTCCAAACTTGTCGAGACCCATTTTGAAAATGGCAATGTATGGGGAAACGCCTTTTATCTTATAGAATTATATTCGCGTCGTTGAGTTCACTCAAAATGGCAATAATCTCGTTGTCATGCGAAGTATTTCCAGCATCTCGAGAGGCTATCAATAATTTGAGACGTTCGCAGAATTCCATAGGTTTGGTATTGAATGTCATTGCAATAGGTGTTTTCGGTAAACAACCGCTGCCTAGAGTTGTTGAATTGGATGGTTTACGTAAATTTGTACGTGTCGATGTTTTACGTTGTTGTTGTTGTGCAGGAAACCATGGTTTAATTAGGTTGTTGTACTTCCACCCTTTACTAAACTTTGTGCGACCTAAGGTGTCTTTGTGGCTGGTTGATAAATCCAAGATTTGCCTGTATGCTCGTAAATCTTCGTCATTGTAATTTTCAGGCTTACTGAGAAATATCAATTCATATATACCTGGTGTCCTTTTCCATTGATACCCACCAAGTTTAATGTATCCGCTGCGTTTGTCAAAATCTATTTCTTTTAAACCAAGGAACCACTTTGAATCACGTTGATCATAAAAGGGTCCGTATACTTTGTCTATTTCTTTATTTTTCTCCCAATGCTTTATAATGTATGGTTGGACCATTATAGGATATTGATTGATATATTCTTCTAAAACTTCTTCATTCATGTCCATCAGATCATTTTGCTCCTCTTCTTCTGTGAAAGCATTATCACCATCATCAGCATCATCATCATCCTCTGTACTTGCAATAACGTCGAGGGATTGGAATGGCGTCGTTTCGGGCTTTTCCATTTTCTCCTCTCCAGGTTCGGTTTTCGTCTCAGTTTTGATTGGACTAGTAGCTTGTGCCGTTTTATTCGCTATTATTTTCAGCGGAACTGATACAGGTTTGAAGAATTTCTGCAGCGATTCATCTTCTTCAGATTTACCCAATTTCAAGGCTAAATATTTTTTTCGAATAACGTTTGCAATTTCGTTGATTTTAGTCTTTCGAATAACATCAACTTCTTTGCTCAACGGTTTCATGATGACGAATGATAATACATCACATCTTGTGTATAGTTATATATTTGTCGAATCCTTGTCGATATCGACCAGCATTCGTATCGAAATCTTTGCAAATCACAACGGTTCCATATTGCTGCTGCTGCCAACATTTTGCACACATTCTCTTGAATTCATCGAAAGACATGTCGGGAGAAACGTGTTCATCGAATACATGTTTCAAATTTATTTCATCTTGCTTGAAAAGTATGATCATATTACAGTTGTCGCGTATCAGCTGTTTTGGTATTTTCGAATATGTTTGACAAAGGTAGGCGGCGTCAATGTTCTTGTGCCTGCAGACGGAATAATACTCTCGGATTTTCTGTTGGCCATCGCAGGCGACATCGTCGAAAATAAATATACTATTCGATTTGGATTCGTGAGGACTTATGATTTCTTCGTTTTCTCTGAACGGATAATAACCCAGCCCCTTGACTTTCTTCAAAATTTCTTGAAGTACTTGATATTTGGGTTGATACAATGACTTTGAGTATACGTAAATGTTTTCAAATTTAGCACCATTCGGGTGGAATAACAATGTTAAGATGGCGTTTGTTTTTCCACAACCACTTGGTCCGCAGATGATTGCACGGAACGAATTGGGTAATAATTTACCATGTTTCCTAATCATACTACCACAACCGTCTCCATTCAAAATATCCAAATTTTCAATGGGTAGTGACTCGTCTTGCTGAATGACTTCCATGATGTGATGGTTGAAAATGAGTGCGCCCCGGTTATAAATAAAAATATTACAATCACTTTACGTCATTCTCAATGTTGACTTACTCCGGTGCAGGTGTTGTTAATTCCATAATCAATAAGCTCCCGTTCGAATTACATCTTCCTGGTTATTCGTTTTGTGGTCCAGGCACCAAATTGCAAAAGAGATTGGATCGCGGGGACAAAGGTGTGAATCCTTTGGACGAGAGCTGTAAAGATCACGATATTGCATACTCCCAAAGTGATTCTCTACAAGACCGGCACAAGGCAGATCAAGTGTGGGAAAATCGAGCTTGGGAACGTGTTAAATCTAAAGACGCTAAATTTGGAGAACGTGCTGCAGCTTGGATGGTAACTTCCACCATGAAAGCGAAACGTAACCTTGGTATGGGTCTGTCCTTTCGTCGTAACATGCTTCAAAAAATTATTAAAAATTGGAAGCCTCATCCTAGCAATCTTAAAAAATCTAGTGCTTCAGCTTTGCGAGCTGCTAAAATGGCTGTGAGTCAAGCTGGAGGACGTAACAAAATACGCATACCTATGGTAATTCCATTCGATGCAAAATCCGGAGGAATCCTGCCACTCATACCCATATTTGCTGCCCTTTCGGCTTTGGGTTCGTTGGCAGGTGGAGCGAGCGCTATCGCAAAAACAGTAATAGATGCCAGAGGTGCCAAAAAGAAACTCGAAGAAGATCAACGTCATAATAAATCCATGGAACATTTGGGATCTGGTTTGTACCTACGAAAAACACGTCGAGGATTTGGGTTGTTCCTGAAAAAACAACGTAAAGGACGAGGTCTATACTTGAAAAAACAAAAAAACTACTAGACAAGCTACCTAATAGAGCATTATACGATTCGGAAATTCTACAGTGTGCCCGTCAACTTAAAATACCGAATTTTCGTGGAGTTTTTATGCATGATATGTTGCCAACTTGTGGTCCTTGGCTGCGAGAATGCGGCGTAATAAACTTGGATTCGCATTTGAATGCGGGCACTCATTGGGTAACTTACAATAAAACCGGCAACGTTGCACAATATTTCGACAGTTTTGACAATCTAAAACCTCCAATGGAATTGGCGAGATATTTTGGGAAGGGGGTAAAAATTACATATAATAATGATCAATATCAAAATTACAATCAGAATAACTGTGGCCATCTTTGTCTGAAGTTTCTACTTCATAATGTCGTCCGATAAAATGTATAAATCATTGATTGAAATGCATAAGTATAAATCTTTGCGAGATTTCACCGATGCCGAACTGCAAGCTTTACCAATTGAATATTTGATGGGGAACGCAGGACCTTGGGAATTGTTGGATGTATGGCGCAGATTGCCAGTGGATTACCAGCATCGATACGCTTTGCAGATCCGCCTACCATGTTCCATCCATCTCCGACATGATTTTCCCGCATCAGCGCCGCTACATCGAATATTGTATACTGATATTGTTAGCGCACAATTTGAATGTTATTATTGTAATAAAAAATAAATGATTTTTGTTCAAATGTTTCTTTATTTAAAGTGTGCGATTATTTGATGTGTGTCAGTCATGTCTATGATATTAACGCTAACAAGTCGTTCTTCGACGCTTTCCATTGATTTCAATCCACCCATTCGATTGGATTCTGATTCAGAATATAGTTTGGCTTTGCTCAGCTTCCATTCCTACAACAGTATACCCAACATTGAAGACGGTACGAAATTCTACTACTGTGAAAACGGTGATAAAGCTAAACGAAGAAATGTCGATATTCCTGCCGGATCTTACGAAATCAGTGATATTGAAGATTTAATAAGCAAACATATCGTACCCAAAACGTACAAAGAAAACCCTGAGGAATTTTTCTATCTCAAACCCAATAATAATACACTGAAAAGCGAAATATTTTGTCTTAAGCACTCGATCGATTTCCGACCTGCAAATAGTTTAGCTCGTATTTTGGGGTTTTCGTCTAAACTCATACGATATACGAATTTGCTATAGGTGTTGATCCAGGTTACGCCATTGACGAAACACCCAATCATCTCATTTATCTGCCCATTTCTCATACAAACGAAATAAATACCATTACGTTGCGAGTGTTCGATCAACATTCTCAACTTGTTGATTTTCGCAACGAAGAAATAATAATTCGTTTGGAATTGAAGCGAAAGTATGGTGCTAACTATCTATAATTATAAATCATCTCCATACCACACCTCAGTCTTCACCAAGACATTCAACCATCAGCAGCAGCAGCAGAAACAACCTCAACTACTGTCAACGGAGAATAAATTGTTTTTGGAATCTCTCGGTTATCATGTTGTCCAATCAACTATTCAACATTTTCCGAAAACCTCACAACGATGAATCCATACAAAAGGTAGAGTGGCGCACCTACTACCCATATGTCAAGTCTTTCCGCAACAATGATGTTATTGAAATCAATATTAATCAATCTGATGCCTATGATGCCTTGTACGACAGCTTGCTATTCATCAGTGGAAACGTTGAGAGAACCAAGGGAAATGGTAGGGTGACGTTCGTAAACAATGCTGGCGCTTTCATGTTTCAATCTGCTGTTATGAGCAAAATGGCAAGGAATTGGAAACAGTTCGTGAAGTAGGAATTGTCAGTAGTGTCAGAGGCTTTCTCACCTACACCGATGAAGATATTAAACACTTGGCCACCTCAGGTTGGACTTTTCCCACCAATACTGGAATCATCCACCCAACCCATCTAACATTCAACATGCTAATACCCATTAGACATTTTCTGAATATCTTCAGTGATTATCAATGTGTTTCCTACGGTAAGCATACCATTCGATTAGTACGAGCTGGAGATGATAGCAACCTCTTCAAAATAGACGAGACTCCTGGATCAACATTACCCCCCACGGAAGTCAAACTGGAAATTGAGAATATTGAGCTTAAAGTTAAACGAATCTATCCGCATGATCAAATTAAATTACAACTTTTGAAAGCCATCCAAGCTGACACTCCTATTCTTATACCCTTCAGAAAATGGGAACTACATATGTTGCCTGCTCTCACACAAGGTGCAAAAAGTGAAATATGGGCTGTCAACACTCCATCGTTTCTCGAAAGCCCCCGCTATGTGATTGTATGTTTTCAAAAAGGTCGTGATTATACGAAGGTCAATAATGATCCGACAATATTCAACAATTTGAATATCACTAATATAACGCTGACTCTAAACGGTGAGAATTACCCCAAAGAAAATATGCATCTGGATTTTGCAAAGGGAAATTTTTCTCAATCCTATTTCAACTACTCACAATTTGGGCTCAGCTACAAACTTACCAATCAGCATAATCCTCTTTTGGCTTACTCTGCCTTCTTTGACAAAACTCTCTTTTGTCATCGATTGTTCCAGAAGGGATGAGAGCATCAAAAGTTCCAGTGTTTATGTGAAGCTGGAAATTGAGGCATCTGAAGGATTCCCCAAAAATACTCGAGCCTATGCTATTATTGTGCACGACACTGTCATTGAGCACCTCCCACTCTCAGAAATTATCAAAAAATGGAACTGAGCATGCGATTCAGCTTCAGTATTAATCGCAGAGTCAACATGAGAATAGCTGTTGTAGATATTCAAGGCTTCATCGTCGACCGGCAATTTCATCCTAAGGAAATAGCTATTAGGGTTGGAATTCAATGTAGTAACTTTTTACTGTTGCCAAACATACCATTTTCCTCTTTGACTAAAGAGGATCGACGTACCACCTGTTTCTTGGAGCGAAACGTTCACGGATTGCGGTATTCCTCCGGCTTTGTGGAATATAATCAATTGGATGCCATTCTCAAGAAACATCTGCACGATGCTGATATCATTCATGTGCGAGGGCTTCAAAAACGAAACTATCTTGCCGAGAAATTTCAACAATTAGGTCTACCAACACGTATTGTGAACTTGGAGGATTATGATAATACGACGTGGATGGTTCCTACATTCACCAACAACACCAATGATACCGCCTTACCTTGTATGCATCACATTCGTCGCAACAATACCAACTATAGTTGCAGCCTCCGAAACGTCGATATTCTTTACAAATGGCTATGTGATATGTTACCGAAATAAAAATGTTTAATAAATTTTGTAATCAAGATGTTTGAATTTTTCACCCTATCCTACAATACCAACATTTCATTATGTATACTTATAAGTTAGGTTGGCCGAGCGGTCTAAGGCGTTGTACTTAAGTTACGATTCCCGAAAGAGAGCGTGGGTTCGAATCCCACACCTAACATCCTTTTTTTTTTCGATTTATCTAACCTCACTTTTTTATATTTTATTTGTCATAACAAAACAGATTAATCAAAAACCACATTTCATAATAATATGTACTTATAATTTCATTTCATTATGTATACTTATAAGTTAGGTTGGCCGAGCGGTCTAAGGCGTTGTATTCAAGTTACGATTCCCGAAAGGGAGCGTGGGTTCGAATCCCACACCTAACATCCTTTTTTTTTTCGATTTATTTATTTAACCTCACTTTATGGCGTTTTTCGAAAACGTTGCACGGTTGAAACTCTAAAACATGCGAAAATGTTATCAAAATACACGTTTTCCGCGTTCTAAGAAACACTTGAAATTGGAAACGCATAAATGTCATCACAATAAGCGTTTTTCATGTTCTAAAAAACAACTAAAATAACGAACGCCGAAAATACACTTTTACATGTATTTCTTATAGAGATTCAGCATTTCAAAGTTGCTCAAAATGTTCGTTTTCGCGTTCGAAAAAACACCTCAAATTTTAAACGCCAAAACGTGCGTAAATGCGACTACAATTATGCATTTTTCCCGTTCGAAAAATGACTAAAATTTTGAATGCCAACTGTACTCCCAAATCGCACTTTAAAAATGACGGACTCCGTCACGATGCACGTTTATGAGACACCCTGTATATATTTTTTGTCTCAACTGGCACGTTGGTACACCTGGTATATATTTTTTTCTTAAATGCCAAACCCCATCACGATGCACGTTTATGAGACACCCTGTATTTATTTTTTTCCTTAAATTTTGACACACCCTGTACACGTAAAACGAAAACTTCTGAATCCCTGCATGCCCCAATGATGCGATGCTCCAATGATGTGATGATTCATTTTTCCGATGTATTTTGAGACACCCTGTATATAATTCGATTTTTGACAAACTGTTTTTTCTGTCATGTTACGTTGCTACACCGTGTATATCTTTTTTCTTCCATAATTGAATTTAAAAACCGGCAACGTCCCACCCTTCGTAACTCTACTCCTTAATTTTAAATCCGGCTACACCCAACGTCACGCGGTGAACCCAGCGAGCTTCGTCAATGTGCATGCGTGTTTTAGAACTGGGGTTGTATCACTACTCTTAAATCTTCAATTCTATTTTCAACCATCTGAATATTTGCGAGTTTTGTCAATTTTTTTACAATATCCATTCGAAATATCAAGTATAAATGCGGATCTGGATAGTACCCTTACCTTGATGAATTTGAACGGTTTAATGTGAAACAATGGAACAGAAAATGTATTGAATGAAGATACATTACAATTAATCGACAGATGACGCTGAAAATTGTATTGACGAAATTCGAAAAAATGTGTATGCTTGATAAAAAATTTAATTACCATGTGTCACTTGACCCCGTAACATTTAAAAAATTTAAATTGATGTGCGTGCCCCTTCCGCCTGATCTGAAGAACAATCACCATGTCTTTCATTTTAAAATGTGGTATCGGTGATACTATTCCAATTCGTTTTTGTTCAAAAGTTCAAAAGTTTTAAAGTGGGGACTTTAAAAAGTCGCTCTATTTATTTCATTCAATTTGTAGAAAACGGCGTCACTGATTTTGAGGAGTTGTCTGAAGCAGTAGTAAGAAAAATTGTTGAAAATCCAGCTGTTTGTCTGATAATTGATGCCATGCTGGACGCACATATCAATAATCAGTTGGCAAACACATCATCAAGTATAATAGTAGAGGATCAAAGCACTCTTGTAAGTCTCACCGACGCGACGTAACGAATGTTTTCAAACAAAACGAAGCCTCAACATCAAAACAATCATCTGTATCAGATCAGATACTTTCTTCCAATCCAAATTCAGGTAAGTAATTCGAGCTTTAATTAGTCTCTTCTATTGTGTAGCGATTACGAAAATGAATAATATCAGAACACTATCTTATCATGAATAGCTTCATAATTCGAATATGTAATATTTGCGTATACAACCATATTTCAGTAACTTCAAAAAATAATTTACGAGACAGATTGCAAAAAACTTTATATATATATATATATATAGAGTTTATTCCAAGCTTTCGTAAATTTTATTTACATCTTCAGGACTGTGATAAAAATTATATTGGCCAGACTTCTAGATGCCTGAAAAGTAGAATTTCCTCACATAAAAGTGATTGTAGACTTCATCCTGAAAGATGTGCTCTTGCTGATCATGTAAACAAATTTGACCATCGAATAAATTATAACTCAACTAAAATATTAGCTAAAGAGACACATATGACTAAGAGAACTTTTTTGGAAATGGCCTTCATATATCAAGACAAAAAATGTATGAATAAAAGAACTGATATAAATCATTTGAGTGAGATTTATTCCTTCTTATTGTCGTTAGACCACACTCTCCATATGAATAATAATATCTCCATAACTACTCAATTGGAAATGTAATTTTTTCCTAACTTACAAAACAACAGTCGTATATTTCAACAGTTGGTACTAGATTACAGTTGGTACAAGATTACAGTTGGTACAAGATTACAGATGGTAACATTGACTTGAAAATTACAGATTTCTTTTCTATTGACAACTGATTTGTGTCCCTTGGATACAATCAACAAGTCTTTTGTTTTTCGACTGAAATTTCAAAATTTTCTGTTATTTATATTCGTAAAGTCTTTTTTCCTTATTATTTACAATTTTAAGCTGTAATGTCACTATCAAAAGAACTAAGAACATGTCAACTAACCTCACTATAGTTGTAAGTAAAATTTTAATAACATCAAAATGTATAATTGACATAATAATTCTTTGTAGTTCCCTGAAGATGTAAATAAAATTTACGAAAGCTTGGAATAAACTCTATAAAAGAGTACACTTTTGACTTTGCTGCAATCCCCAATATTAACTGGTTTTATTCTTAACTAGTCAGCAACGACTACCCTTTCTATATTCTACAGATATGGGGTTTTATCGTAACATCCTGATTACTTATGGTGACATAGCAGTGCAGAAATTGAAGTTGTGGTCCAAGAACAAGATGAAATTGGCCAAAGAATATAATAGACGCTGTTTTCTATTACAATGCAAGAAGTTAGGAATTCTTCCAAATCACATTACCTCAGCGATTAGACCTATTGAGAACCTACTTCTTAGGCAAGAGGCTCATGCGAATATCAAGCAACAGAATTACAGGTTAGGAATAAAATTACTTAACATTGAGATTTCTACAAATCATACTTTGATTAAAAATTTAGAGTGTTCTCTGACGACAACTAGGAGTGAAATCATTTCTCTTACAAGTGAACTTATATTTGAAAATTTTCTCAGTAAACAATTAAGAACATATAATGAACTGTTCCATGATGTAAAAAGTAGAAATATCAATAAAATTAATAACCTAAAAAACAATCATTTTCGAAAAAAATTGAGAACAAAACCAAACTGGATATCAAATATTTCTAACACCATCATTCCTGAAGATATTTTACAATTTTTTGCTTTAGGACCAAAGTTCAGTGTGGAACCGTTAATTATAAAAGACATTTCCATCAAGAGTTTTTTAGCTGATGTTGATTACATCACTTCATCTATCAGTGACGAATACCAAAGAAATATCACTATAGCAAGAGCAACTAATATTATAACTAATAATATACAATCAAATCAGCATTCTTCTATTTTTAGAGGCTTACTTTTAAAATCAAAAAAGTTTCTAAAAGACAATCCGAATCTGATATTGATTCAATCTGACAAAGGTAATGTGACAGTCATTATGGAAAAAGATCAATATCTTAATCTTTCAAATGAAATAATTATCAACAGTAATTCCTATATTGAATTAGCAAAAGATCCTACGACTACGATACAAAGTAAAGCTAATGAATTTTTGAAAGTACTTAAAGACACAAATCAAATTGATGATGTCACAAAAAAGAAACTCACATGCTATAATGCTATTTCTCCAAAATTCTATTCATTACCAAAAATACATAAACCTACTTTATCGATGAGACCTATAGTTTCATGTATTGGTGCTCCAACAGAAGCCATTGCCTCACTTCTCACAGATATTCTAACTAAAGCATATGATTCCGATAATGAATACTTTATACAAGACTCTTTTGAAGTAAATAATAAATTTAATAACACAAACATACCTAATGACTACGTTTTGGCAAGTCTTGATGTGGTTTCTCTTTTTAGTAATGTATATTTAGAAGTTTGTCAAAGATCAATTCACAAAAATTGGTATCGTGTTAGCAATTATTGTAACATTAATGAAGAAACATTCATGAAAATTTTAACTTTCTTGTTCAATAACACATATTTCTCTTTTAACAACAAAATTTATAAACAAAGTTTTGGAACTCCAATGGGAGCTTCAATTTCCCCTATATTAGCTTCATATGTGATGGATGATGTGTTGGACACAGTAATTCCAGTACTACCATTTAAACCTTTTTTCATCAAAAAATATGTTGATGATATCATTGTCGCTTTACCAAAAGATGGCATTACTGAGATTCTTAGTACTTTCAACAGCTTTGACCCATATATTCAGTTTACAATAGAAACTGAGGATGATGATTTTTCCGTACCTTTCTTAGATACAAGATTCATACGTGGTCTTAATAATAAAATTCTTATAGACTGGTACAGGAAACCATGCAGTTCTGGAAGATATATTAACTTCGAGTCTTATCACAAGCGGTCAATGAAAATAAACCTTGTGAAACAGATGAATGCTAGAGTACTCAAAATCTCAGATAGATCCTTTCATAAAAAAACCTAGATATTCTTTTCAAACTCTTTTCAGACAATGCTTATCCACCAAAATTACTGAGAAGTATTCTGTTCAGCACACCATTAAATATTGAAACAGATATTATATCTAACAATCTGAACATATCCATTAATAGCAATGTTGCTAATACTAATCCTACAAATCCTACAATTCCTACATTCACTTCACTTCCATATATAAAAGATATTACACCAAGATTGTCCAGGCTCTTTCATTCAGTATGTAATGTCAAAATAGCAAATAAAACTATTTTACCAATAAGATCAATTTATTCAAAAGTGAAGGATAAAATTCCATTAACTTCCACTTCAAATGTAGTATATAGCATTCCTTGTCAGGACTGTGATAAAAATTATATTGGCCAGACTTCTAGATGCCTGAAAAGTAGAATTTCCTCACATAAAAGTGATTGTAGACTTCATCCTGAAAGATGTGCTCTTGCTGATCATGTAAACAAATTTGACCATCGAATAAATTATAATTCAACTAAAATATTAGCTAAAGAGACACATATGACTAAGAGAACTTTTTTGGAAATGGCCTTCATATATCAAGACAAAAAATGTATGAATAAAAGAACTGATATAAATCATTTGAGTGAGATTTATTCCTTCTTATTGTCGTTAGACCACACTCTCCATATGAATAATAATATCTCCATAACTACTCAATTGGAAATGTAATTTTTTCCTAACTTACAAAACAACAGTCGTATATTTCAACAGTTGGTACTAGATTACAGTTGGTACAAGATTACAGTTGGTAACATTGACTTGAAAATTACAGATTTCTTTTCTATTGACAACTGATTTGTGTCCCTTGGATACAATCAACAAGTCTTTTGTTTTTCGACTGAAATTTCAAAATTTTCTGTTATTTATATTCGTAAAGTCTTTTTTCCTTATTATTTACAATTTTAAGCTGTAATGTCACTATCCAAAGAACTAAGAACATGTCAACTAACCTCACTATAGTTGTAAGTGAAATTTTAATAACATCAAAATGTATAATTGACATAATAATTCTTTGTAGTTCCCTGAAGATGTAAATAAAATTTACGAAAGCTTGGAATAAACTCTATAAAAGAGTACACTTTTGACTTTGCTGCAATCCCCAATATTAACTGGTTTTATATATATATATATATATATATATATATATATATATATATATATATATATATATATATATATATATATATATATATATATATATATATATATATATTGAAGTTCTTAAAAAGTTTTCCTATGAAGATTCTAGGAAATAGTTTTTCTATCAGAATTTCCAGAACCGAGTTCGATGTCCTCAGAAATAAAGGAAGAATTTTCATCTGAAAGGAAAGATATATGTTTCATTCCCTCTAGGACAATAAACGGAAAAACTATGTCAGGAAAAGGGATTCTTTATGATCACTATTGCAACAAAAGAAAATAATTTATCAAAATGAGATTGTTCCAAAAACATAAAAGCCAAAAACTGTCTGTAAGTGTCAAATAGTGATATATAGGGTGTTCTGTAATGATGCTGCCATAATAATGCTATTCAGTGAGTTTCAAAAAGTGTGCTCCAAATGAGAAACTTTTTTACTATCCATTTGTCAGAAAAATTTATTCGTCATAAAAATAGGTGCATTCCAAAAAACTACTATTTGAGTTATCAAAATTATTAATTTCCAAACGGTGTACAGGGTAGAGTGAAAAATAAAAAATTTAACTAGGAGTAAACTACCCTTATTTTTGACTTTATCAAAAAAGTTTATTTAAAAGTAGTTGAGATTCAAAAAACAATATTTAAATTTAAAATCACAGCCACCTAGGCAACAATTAACTTTTTTTTCCAATTTATTATGGTTCTAGTCTCACAAAGAACACTAGTATCTCATATACACCTTAGGCGCCTCCTTCTAATTCATGTAATGATATTTCAATGCAAAAATTGGTTCAATTTATCATCTGTACTAGAAATTCGACGTTTTTTGAAAATTGGTTAAATTTTTACTACTTTTTGTACGTGTGTCCATAATAACTAGCAGTATGGATTGTATGGAAGACTTTGATTTCAAATGTTGTTTTTGAATCTAAAAAACTTTTCTGAAAAACTTTTTTGATAATGTCAAAAATAAGGGTAGTTTACTACTGATCAACAATACTATTTTTTGTTCTCCCACGTACACCGTTGAAAAATTTAGGATTTTGACTACTCAAATCCAAGTTTCCTGCCATGCACCAATTTTTATCAGAAATGTAATTTTCTGACAAATATAAAATAGTTTTCCATATGATGCAAACTTTTTGAAACTCACTGTATATAATAGGTGTAAATAAAATAAGAGGCTCTTTCCACACAAAATAAGATACGCAAATGGCCTATACTAATTTTTATAAGATGGTTCGTTAATGAAAACACCGGTTTTCGCCCCAGCAATATCGCTTTGTGGAATTTTTTATACAAGAAATAGTAAAAAAAACAACTTTAAAAAAAATATCAAAAAGTAATGAAGGAATCGTTTTACAGTCATTAAACCTTTTGTAGAGAATTATAAAACCTATAAAAAAAGTTTCTTATGCGACCGGATCGGTGCATTTTCCACTGTGAAAATCGGGGAAAACCTCGAAAAAGAGACCATTTAAAAAAATCATACTTTTTATAAATCTGAAACTGGACAAACAATATTGAGGAAACTGCTAGATAATAAATTACTTGTTGTTTAACTGTGCGCAAGATGGTTTCTGTCGGATATGTGTAGTTTTTGCACAATCGAGTTATAAACAAATGTGAATTGAAACAAAATGAGAAAAATTTCCATTGCTTATCTACATTGCCATTTTGTCAAAATCATTCAGGAAAACCCTTTGTTGAAAGTTGTTCTATTTTTTTTCTCTAATACTTGTTAAATCTGTTTTTTTTAAGGAAATGTTTTGATTGAACTGTCCCAGAACGAGGAAGTGGACATAGAATGGTTAAAGAATTCTTCAGAACCCTGGGCTATAGTTTTGGACAAATGAAAAAATGCCATAAAGGGAAGACAAGAACTGAATAAAAATTAACCCATCCAAGAAATACTGAACTCATTTATGCCTTATAAACATAACCTGGGATATACCTTGGTTGGTGTGCAATATTTAGACTTTGGGTGAGTTAAAAGATTCCTTTTCAGATTGAACTTGACTTTTATGGAGAGAAATTAAACAATTTTTTTCTGAATTGGTCCCTGAGAAGAAAGAAATTACTCCAAGTGCTGATGTCAATTAGCTCGAAAGAAATTAAAACTTATACAGATGGAATTTCCAAAGATGTTTTGACTAACAATGATATAATTCCATTATTCGTGCTGCAAAATATTTTCCACCAAGAAAAATTAAAAATACCACTTGGAGACCATCGAATTTGTACTATTTGTGAAGGTTAGTAAATTTTGGGTGGCAATGCCACGAGACTTGTGAAATTTGATATCTTTTTTTCAGATCGTAGCTGATATACAACCGAATTTAACATACAGGAGAAGTAAATACGAAAAATTTAAACCCTTCCAATTATGGTGGGAACGAATTTCTGGCAAATAGAAACATCATTCGTCAGTGTCAACGATATTTTGTGGGAAGTGGGCTCACCAACGCCAGCTGTCGATAAATGTTTTAAATGCTTTCAGATATTTGATGCCAAATATCCTTTAAGCGGCTTATTGACATGCGGGTATGTCCAGCGGATGTGTCCGACAGACGTGATCGTCGGACAGATCCGTATGTGTGTATCCGCGCGCTTGACGGGTATGTCTTGCTCGCCGTCCGTACTCCAAGATGACGAGCACGGACAGCGAGCGAGACCGATCCGCATGTGTGTAGTCATTTTCAACGGATTTGTTTGTCGACCGTCAAAATAACAAATTGCATCCCTCTTTAGACTATCTTGTTTCGAGTTCTCTAATTAAACTTATATGAGTACTTTCTTCTTTCCAATATTATTTTTATCCATAACGCAGTACGAAACAAAAATGTGTACATACACACAATGCGGGAATCAGTATAACCGAATAAAATTTAAAATGCTGCCGCAAGTCTGTTATTTGTCGGTGAATGTGTGGCAGTCATGGATCAGTTCGCAGACAAATCCGCCTGTGTGTAGCTCACAACAGATTTGTCCGTCGGACATATCCGCTGGACAAATCCGCATGTGAATAGGCCCCTTTAGAGTCTGAAATGGTGTGGCTGTTTCTGCAACAGACAATTTATGAAATACATACTATCCATGATTGTGAATACATTAATGTAAAAAAACTCCAATGTGATTTGATATGTTTTTTTTTTAATATTCATATTTTAATCTTGGAGTAACCGAAACCGATATGATTCGTTTGTCGACGTTTCTACCTTCATAAGGTCATCCTCAGGGCATTACAATTTGGATTATAATTGTTATTGTAAGTGGATAGTTCAAAGAATCTGCTTTTTAAATAAATAATTGAAAACACCGTGTAAGTTGATAAAAAACATACACATTTACATCATAAATACGTTAAAATCATGATAGTACCAGATTTAAATTGATATGAAAAAAAAAGAGAAAAAGAGAAAAAAAATTAATTACTTCAAAGTACAAATTGAGTTTATAAAAATACGGACACATTTGGAAAAACCAAATATTCATATCAACTCATTTTGTACTTTCAAGTAATTAAATTTTTCTTCTTCATTTTAGTTCAAAACTAACTCATTTGGTTCTCAGTTTATATTGGAGTGAATTATAGTTTCTTTATAATTTTGTGTTTTTGCTCAACCTCTATAAAAATGTAGTTCAATGATGTTTATAGAAATATTGAATAAACAGTTTTGACTGATTTGGGTTTCATTTCCAAATTGTTGACAAAAATGTTTTTTTTTATTTATTCCTCCAGCATGAATTATACAGTGTGGGGCACCGAAAACGAGACAGATCGAGTATCTTCAAAACACATCTGTTGTGAATAAAATGCAAAAACACCTTGATTTTTAATCCAAGGGGGACATCTTTCTATCATAATCTCAACTGTCATACCTCTCCGCCTACCACTTGCTCACAATCACCCAAACAATTTGAATAGGGAAAGTAGTAAGTGTGACACATCGTTAAAAAGTTAATTCCATAAGGATATCAGCCATGTCAATATTTGCTACCTAACTTTTTTTTGGCGCCTTCTTGCGGGAAAAACAACTGTTCCGAATTACAAATTATGATACTTCATTTGCAAGCTAATTTGACATAAATTCGGTTTCAATGCATAATGGAATTTTTCTAAGAGAAAAAACAAAATGGTGGACAAGATTTGCAATGATGATGCGATTCAATTTTTTGCATTGACAAACAAATCATAATTTCCTACCCTGAAAACCACCACATCAATTTTGAATCGAATCAGACCATAATTGCAAATCTTGTCGACAGACCTTAAAAAACGACACTGAATACTGTTGCTTAGTAAGTAACCACCAGGAAAAATTAAATGAAATTAAACCCAATATCATTCAAATTTACACCAAAATCAATATTGAAGTTCATCGTGGATCAGTAGTTGAAGAGAACCGTATGATTCATGTATTTGTAAACATAATAAGTATTCTTGTTTGCATGATATCGCAGTGAATTCTCCCAATACCTCGAGTTGCTTTTCACTCTGTCAGTGGTACTTTGAAGAGAGGGTGCTGTGGTAAATTATAACCAATGTTACGTTATTACATTAATTTCCGCTGCAGTATAATCCAACACCACGTCCAGTAAAGTGGTACACCGAAAATCAATTCGCCAAATAAGTAAGTTACTTTCAACCATAAACAATAGTTGTCCCTATATTGAACGTATTTTGCAGTGATTTTCACCATTATTCCGGTTAATTCAACCACTAATTTTTTCCGTGAAAAATGATCTTCACATTCTATTCGACTATCAGCTCTGCTCAGTATCTGAATCTGAAACATTTTGCACCCTCTTATTTTCGTTGGTTTTAGATGTATCAAAATTCATTTGATAGATATCAAAAAAATCATAAAAAGACTAGTTTTGACGTATAAAACCCAAAATTTCAATTTCCTGTTCAACCGGATTTCATTTTGATATTTTTATTGTGGACTGTTCAACCTCCCTACCATTAGTTTTGTGATATTAAGATGAAATGCTGGTTAACCTGAGTTTTCCCCAACCAGCAAGTACAAAATTATGTCAATCAACGTTTGTGTTGACTAAACTCCATTTCTTTTATCCACTATGCAAAAAATTAGTATTTGTTTCTGTTGCTATTGTTTGAAAACAATCGAAACACTTTTATCTCCAAAACTCACTTGATAGATAATATTTTTGATACGTCCTACGCTGTAAAAATAAATATTGTAATTTACCCACTGTTTTTTGGTTATATTATACAGCGCTAATTGAATCATCCAACAGATCAATGAATATGAGGTCATCCTGAAACAATAGTGCATCTATTATACTGGTGAGGAAAATTATTTTTCAAAAATAAAAATTAATAATCATATTTAGACACATTTCCAACACTCGCTCTCCATCAAATAGATGTAACACATCCAAGATCAGTCCAACTTGCAAGCACACAGTAAAATTAAATAGCAATAAACTGAACTTAGTTATAGAATCTGACTTCTTTATACTAGTCAGTAACCAAAGCCTACATCCTAATTATAATATATTTTACTTTAAATTACATACAATGTTGCCTCAATTCAATACTTTTTCACCGAATATTGAAATTGCTCAATTATACCAATCAAATGTGTGGTATTACATGACTATAGGCGAAAAAAGGCAACCGCTAGAAGTCGATGAAAAAAAAAAAAACAATATGTCTACCGATGAGGGTGAACAACAAACTTCAGAGCACAATGAGCACAAAATTGTGTTTTTAATTACTCCTTCTCTGATCATTTCTGAATTATTTCCTAGTTTGGGTTTCTCACCAGATGTTGTTATTTTTGGAGGAGACAATCCAATTGCCTTATTGGAAATAAAATGTCCATGTACTGGTGAGAACTACAATTTATAAAGAATTTTGAAAATATATCTTTCGACTTTAAGGAAAAGAACATGATCCAGATGACATTTCAAAAACCTGCAAATATTTTGAAGGTTCAGACCCTGTCAGTTTGAAAACAAGGCACCCGCACTATGGACAGGTTCAGCTGGGTATGGCATTGCTGAGTTTGCCCAAAACTCATTTGATTGTATATTCTCCTTTTTCAAAATCCTATTTAAATATAGTTGTTTATTTTGATAGGGCCTTTGCAGAAGATTTGTTCAAGAATATCATTCGAAAGTACTTCAGTTGCATGCTCCATTACTACTGTTTGAATAAAATATAATTAAAAATGAACTTTTCAAGAAATATGTGCAGTTTCATGATATATTGTTTACTTTTATTCCAACTGTCCCAACAACTTTACTGAAAGGCTGACTTTTCAGTACTTTGTTGCAGTCATTGAACATTCCGTATTTTTTGGATTTTCAAAGACAAGTGTGAGATATTGAAAAACTACTCTCTCAGATAGAGGGGTACTGAATTACGATTGAGTGAGGGCAATCAATATATTATAAAACAAAATATTGTAGTATATTTAAACAAATTGACTCTAAAATAATGTATTTGACGAAATACAATAATCCAACAATTTCAACACAATACTCTGATATATATCACGATCATTGGACTATTTATGTTCGACTTCTGCTTCATTGTCTGACTAACTATGCTGAAAGTTTTTTTTTATATACACCATTCATTTCGCGAAACGCTCTTGATGTTTCTAGAAAACCTTAGGAACGTTCTCCAATTCGACCAGATTCTCTTAGAAGCAAAACGCCTCCGAAGTAATTCGCGCTCTCGCGCTGTCTACGTGAGCGTTCAGGTCTGGCATCGCCCACAGCTTCGCCACATTGCCCCCTTCTTAGATATATTTCGTCCCGAAATGTCATCCTTGGAGTGTGTCGATATTAGCAGGATTCCCCATATCTGCATCGTGAAGTTCGATGAAAATAACACTCCACAGTCTTCATGTTAGGTCGTGGAATAGGATTACAGCAAACCAAAATCTGGACGCCGCTGGATCGGAATATCGTCTCCAGTATACTTCGTATAACTCTTCAATCCAGCCATTCAATACCACAGGATAATTTTGGGATTGCCAAGTCCACCAGATACTGGTCCACCATCGTATTTCTCAGTTGGGTGAGGCTCCTCCAGATATCTTCATAGGACGGTTCATCTTTGGGATGCTTCTTGGTCACCAGGTAGTAGATGTCCCTCTGGCTCTTCTTCAGCTGTAGCACACCTCCAGTTTCTGGATTCTGTTTCCGTACTGTTTGGAGTTGGCCAAATTTTTCAAAGAACACCACAGCGATGCCCCTGGACATTCGAAGATCTTCTGCGACGCAGTGTGCTAGGGCGTAATCGACTGGTACTTTGAAAAGGTCCCGTGGCTCCTCTCGAGTTACCCCGTGTGACACTTTCTGTCCATTTGAGTATAAGGACATGAATTTCTGGAACGTTATCACATCCTCTGGTGGTCTGACGGTGCGGACTTGGTCATGGTTTCCAGCGTGAGGGGCCAACCTGTTGGAATGAACGACCCTGGGTTTACCTCTGGGTGGCTTGTGGATTCGGTAAAGCAGGTCGTTTATCCTCTTGACGATCTTGTACGGACCTTCCCATGAATTCCGTTATTTGGGTGACAGGCCCCAGCGACGCTTCGGGTTGTACAGCCAAACTAGGTTACCAACCTGAATTCCTCCAGCATCGGCATTGATGTCATAAGTCGCTTTCATCCGTTCGCTGGCACTCTGGATGTTCAAACGGACTCATTCGTGGATGTCCTCCATTCGCTGCCGGAGTTTGCTGTTGTAGTCCTCTCCTGCGGTATCCTGTCCTGGTGGCGTCCCAAATTTTAGGTAACATGGAAGTCGCAGCTCTCGGCCCATTATGATACTAGCAGGCGTTTGGCCGGTCGACTCATGTACTGTGGAACGGTAGGCCATCAGGAACAAATGGAGAAACTGTTCCCAGTCTCTCTGATGGTCAGAGACTACCTTGGACAAGTGGCGATTGATAGTCCTGTTCATCCGCTCAACCATTCCATCGGACTGTGGATGTAGAGCTGTGGTTCTCGTCTTGCGGATGTTCAGCAGTTGGCACATTTCTTGGAACAGGTTGTGCAGCTCCAAGGTGACACCGAATCGACATATCCACTCTTTCACCAAGACATACGCGACGGTGATGGCTTCCTGGTTGGGCAGGGCCTAGGCTTCAGCCCATTTGCTGAAATAGTCCATTGCCACAAGGATGTATTTATTTCCGTGATCTGATACGAGGAACGAACCGGCGATGTCAATGGCGATTCTCTCGATTTTTGTACATTTTATTTTAAACCTATTATTCTTGTTTTTAGTTACAATGCTTTGTCAATAAACGGTTTTTGATAATCCATGTATTTTCATTTGATTTGCCCCCATTTTCCCCTCGTTCCCTTCTCTCCCCATATCATAGACAAAAATATTACATATTTTTAAGTTATTTCCATTCCTTTAAATCATTATTTCTTTTTTATTGCTAAGCAACTTGTGCTGGACTGTATGTCTTAAGAATGAAAATAAAGTTTTTCAAAAACTTGACAATTTAGCAAAGAGTATTCTTGTAACAGGTCTGTTTTTCTGACTGTATCCCCAAAGGATATTTCTCTTCTCAGATTGAGAATATCTGAGTTCAATTTGGCTTTTTTCAACTAGTCCAGTCAAAAGACTACTCTTCTCGATATATTATATAATTTTTTTATTATTCACATTAAATTACAGAAAGGATTGTTTCGAAGATTATACAATCTTGGAAGCAATCCTTTTTATAATTTAATGTGAATATTAAAACAAAGGAAAATCAAAACTACATTTGTAACAATAATGTTCCTGCAGTTTCATCCTATATGGACATTGTCAAACTAATACTTTTGATAATGTCCATATTGAAAGAAAAACAAAAGTTCAGAAAATATATTCCAATCAAAATCAAGTGAAAATTACAAGAGAAAATGTGAATAAAAAGTAATAACAAAAGTTTGGACGTGAAGTATTATTATGGAATAGTTCAGAGTGCATTTCGACTAGACATCTCGTTTTTTCCTATATCCAGCTTGACGACCTGCTTTGTCTGTTTTGTTGGAAAGTTTGAGAAAGGTAGGGTAATTTACATTGCAATCTGCCATTATGATGACTTCAGCTGTAGGATGGTTTTGCTAGATGAATTTCAAACAACTGCAGATTTCTCACATTGGTTCATGATAATTGCAGTGTTTGGGATATTCTAGTTTATAGGTCTAGACATGTTCACCGAAGTTGCAATAATCGTGACAATATCATCTACATATGGTATCAAATACCAATCAATTTGTTCATGTAAAATTTTAAAAATCTTCATTCTCTGTATTGCTCTTTCAATATGAACTCTGGCACGAGCTTTGTCAGCTGTTAATATTGCATCATTTTTTGAAAGCTGTTTTTGAGTTATCAATAATGGGGGACGAATTAATTTTATAAAATGTTCTTCACATTGAATGATGGTTTTTCGGGTTTTTAGGCCGACGTTTATTTAGAGAAAATCTCGACGTTTCGCCAACACGAGTGGTTGGCATTTTCAAGAGAAATGTTTACAGCTTCGATCACTGAACACTATTTGTTTGGTATGCGTTGTCTTGGCCGGTATTTATGGGTCGACGTACTCGTACCTGCGTCCGGTGCCATCGTCCCTGCGTCGGGTACCCCCTCGGATTCATTAATTACCCTGTATGGTGTTATTACCGTTTTCTTGAGAACAGGTAGCCATGCTTTGTTCAATTGTAACCAATCTTCAGTTCTGTTGAAATTGTTGGGATGTTTTTTGATTTCGATTGCTTCTCGGAAGAGTTTTGGATAATATGCATGTGTTGCGGCAATTACTCGGGTTTCTTCGAACTTCACTCTGTGATTGTTATTGTTAAGAGCATGTTCTGCGACAGCGGATTTTTCTGAGTGTCCTAACCAGCAATTGGCCTTGTGTTCCTTTATTCTGGTATTTGTGGAACGCTTCGTGGTTCCGATATAAACGTTGCCACAGGTGCATGGAATGCGGTACACCCCAGATGAGCTTAGTGCATCACGTTTATCCTTCGCTGATCTCAAGTGATCCTTCAGTTTCTTTGAAGGTTTATAGATGGTTTTGATATCATACTTTCGTAGTATACGGCCAATCCGATATGTGACCCTAGGAGGGCCCCTAGCAATTGCGTCCTCTGATATTTTGAGGAACGTTGCACCAGTAGGTATCTGTTAGATTTAATTCAATACCCGTCGTGGTACGTTGTACGGAGATTTGGTGAACGCCATTCTGTAGAGGTAATAAAGTGGCGAAGAAAAAGTGCCTTTGGTTTTCCTAAACTTTTGAAATATCTGCAAAAAACTAAATAAAAACCAAATCGCCAAATTACGGTTTTTTTCTGATATCTCCGGAAGTAAACAACATTTTCGGGATTTCTCAACATCTATTCATTGACCCCTTGATTGCGCAACTTTTTGCCAATTTAACCTACTGTGTAACTGTTACAGTTGCCGAGATCCTCATGCTGTTCATCCTTATCTTGGGCACACTGTATATGATACTAATAAAGACGTTTATTATTACTATTATCATCTAAATAACTTGCATCACACTTGCGTTGAACAAAGCATGTAGGTGCCTATCGAGAACAAAACACTCTATACTCATACTCATCGTCGATTCAACTTGTGCCAAATTCTGTATGAAAAGTAAGCATCAGAAACACAGACTGTCGGGACACCAACTACATACAGTACAGAAAAAAGAGTATCTTATGATTGATAAACTCATGGCGACGGTCTCCACTATCAAAGTGCACTAGTTTTTTTATATCTCCAGAGTTGTAGGTGAATGAACTAGGCATATGGAGAGGCCCCATGTAATAATAACTCATGTTAAAACTTTGTGAATTCTGGAACCTATCCCACAGAGACCCATTTAAAATGGAAGCACTTTTATAAAATCTTTATTTATTGAACCAATTGGAATGATTTTATTTCCGTTAGGTAGACATTAAAAAGTCCACTTGGACACCAAAGTTCTTGAATGAGTCTCAATTTTCAGGGATAACTATTCTTATGTTTCAAGCTCAGAAATCTAAAAAAAAATTATCAGCATTTTTTTTAGAAAAAATCTGACAACACTGGATTCAAATGGTGTATGTCAAAATAATGTTAAAATGCCCCCAAAATTTGAAAAATATGCCGTTTGATTAACCCACGTACTACTTTAATTTCAGAACTTTTGTCAAAATTCTAACTACACCACTTGATTCAGAAAGTCTTGACATAGCAATAATCAAGATGAATGAATATGTTATTTCACTAGGGGATGGACCAAACAGAAATCCATCGACAGGACTCAAAAAGTAAATAATACTGGACTGTTCTTTCGTATATTTATTATTAGAAGCAAATAATGTAATATCTGAGAGAAAACAGTGTGCTCAGGTCAAAATGCTCAATCAACTGCGCTTGATGATGATATTATTGTCAAAGAATTCATATCAATTATTGGGCCAATAATACCGCTTGCTATTTACCCGGCCCAGATATCAAATTTACCCATGCACAGTGCAATTTATATCACGTTCACCTTGGAAAGAAAATGCGCGAATATGTTATCCTACTAGAAGATTCACCAAGCAGGCTCATATTGACAAGCTTCGAAAACAGAATAATCAAGGGTTGTTTCTTGAACGCATGTCTATCATCAAGGGCAAGTAACGTAATATCTACCAAGAAGAAATATATTGACAGTCCTCAACAATTGAATTATATAGAGCTGTTCTTCGAACGCATGTCCATTTCGAAGGCAATTTATCTAAGAGATGACACGGTGCGCAGGTCAAAAAGCTCTACTGCGCATGATGATGACAGTATGCGCAAAGAATTGTTTTCAATTATCAAGCCAATTATGCCACTCTCTTGCCAAAAACCTGGCTAAGAAATCAACCTCACTCAGGTACTGAGTGATATATAACGTTCATGTTGGATAGAATGTATACAAATATGCTATTCTACTATATGACCGACCAAACAGGAATATGTTGACAATCCTCAAAAACTAAATAATGGTAATGAGATATCTGAAAAGAAACACTATGCGCAGCTCAAAAAGCTCATCTGCACATAATGAGAATATTATGAGCAAATAAGTTTCTTCAATGATCAAACCAAAAACTTGGCCAAGGAATCAAACTGTCTCATGCACTGACCAACTCATATAAAGTTCACGTGGGAAAGAATGTGCACTAATATTTTATCCCCCTATTGAATCGACTAAGAAGAAATCTATCGACAAGCCTCAAACATTGATTGATTGATTGATTGAGGCAGTGCATCAGAACTTGAATGTTCAATTTTCACCAAATCTGATGTATTCGGCTCACAGAGTGAAATCTTTCAATCCTAATAGGCCGAAGAATATTGTTATTAAATATGTTTTCAGGAAAGTAAGAGATGATATCTTAACTGCAGCGAGAATCAAGAAGATATCAACTCCAAATCGTTTGCTGAGTATCGAAGCAGGACCTAAAGATTTATACATCTCTGAACATTTATCACTGGAAAACAAAATGCTTTACAAAAAAACGAGAGATTTTGCGAAAGCCAATAGTTTCAAATATGTTTGGGTAAAAAATGGTAATATCCTGATCCGCAAAGATGAATCTTCCCATGTGAAACGAATTGAACGCAAAGATGATCTGAAATCTTCCTAATCATCAGAAGTTCTACGCCAATCGTATACTCAACTTAGACATTTTCGCGAATTTAACATGCTTTGTTCAGAACGTAAGGGGTTTGGTTCTAAAACTACAGAATTCAAAATGAACATTCTTAATTGTGACTTTGGCCTAATATTTATGACTGAGACATGGCTGAATACTACCGGAATAGCGAGTTATTTTTTGGTGATGAGTTCACAGTGTATCGCAGAGATCGCGAAAGTACAAAAAGTGCAAAAAGTGAGGGTGGTGGAGTCCTGATAGCTAGGTACAGGTAGAGAAATACAAGTCGTTGAACGCTCGGAATGGCAGAGTGATGCCGAAGATTTGTGGCTTACTATATATACACCAAAAAAGGTAAAATTCATCTATGTTGTGTATACCTACCCCCCAGAGATGAGGAAGCAGTAGCATATTTCACTAACAATCTGCACATACTTTTCAACATAATATCAGATGGTGCTCTCCTCATTTGTGGTGATTCCAATATGTCAAACACCTCATGGAATTTCAAACATAACACTTCTATTTTAATTCCGACCTATATAGATACAAAGTTCACTAACATGTAAGACACACTTGATTTTTATGGACTTATGCAATTCAACTCTCTGAAGAATAATAATGACAAAATCCTTGATCTTGTTTTAAGCAATGAACTTAACGTAAAAAACATCAACTCCGGCGAGCCTCTAGTGAAAGAGGACCCACATCATAAATGTAATGAATTCAGCCTCGCTTTCTCTGTTCTTAAAACCCTGCAGTCAAACATGAAGCTCACTAATGACTTCAGAAAAGATGATTATAATTCCATAAACGGGGAAATTTCGAACATTAACTGGGTGGGTATTTTTCAATCATGTGAAGACGTAAATGGTTGTCTAGAGACATTTTAGTATAGGTGCTATGAGAGTTGCTCCTCTAAATCCCGTGTTATTTTAAATGAAGGTTCATTCTGCAATATTTTGTCCACTTCAAGGTCACGCGTCGCTGCTTGGCGTTCGTCGCAAGGTAGTCGACAAAGATCCAGTTAGATGATGAGAGCGCGCGAAAAAGAATAATAATTATAGATGGAAACATTCGATGAAATTATGATAATAATAATGAAAAATTGAAGTATAGTAAGAATGGCGGCCCGTCTAAAGGACGAAACATGGCAGTGCCATGTTTTGTGGGTAGAAGGTGACACTTACAGTAGACAAATGACAATTGACGGATGACAGACAGCTGACTACATCGTTCAACAAAAAAAATATGGTGGTATAATGGGAGTCAAGCGTTCGAACGTGCGATTCCAATAAGGATACAGTATATCCCAAAATACTTCATTCAAGAAAAAAACATGACGTTTCAAAGTGTGATCTCATTAAAGAACGTATACAACATTTGAAAAAACATGGCTGCTACTTGTGTCAAATGTGGGGTGGAAAATGTGACTGAGAAAATACGCATCACTGGGGATATGGGGATTCAAAATGTTTGCATTTTTGGGGTTTAACGGGGGTGCAGCGTTTCAACGTGCGATCCCAATAAAGAATGTTTACAGGGTGTCTCCAAAATATATCATTCAAGAAAAAAGGAGAGATGGTAGTTTAACGAAGATCTAGCGTTTCAACGTGCGATCCCAATGGGAAATGTACACAGTACGTTATCGAGAAATATATAGGGCGTTTGTATTCAATCAATAATGATAATCATAGAGCTTGTCGACTGTCATTCAGTGGATTGGTTATACAGACTGTTTCAAATGACATTTGTCGCGATAGTGTTCAACATACGAATCTGCGATGTTGTGCATTTTTGCTAATTAAAATAAGCAATTCAGATTGCCCCCCATCGAGGAGGTTCCAAATATGTAACAAAATGGCAAATATTGGTTTACTCTTCAGGTCGTTCGATTTCGTTGATTTTAACATCAATGGATTCGTCTCGATGTCAAGAAACATATTCGAGCATTTTCTGAAGCCCAAAGGTCAAAACAGTTAAACTTTGTTTTTATTGAATGTAGGAGGACGTGCGGGTACTCTAAACACACAACTTTCATTGGACATCATTGAAATTATTGCATTTTATCAATGCAGTTTAAATTTTTTATTTTCGCGCGTTAAGATGCGGTTCAAGCGTTTGTACGTGCGTTTTTAGTTGCCCTTTTTTTTTTTTCGTTTTCGTTTTTTTTTGTTTTCGTCTTTCAATTTCCAATCAAAACAAAATTCGTTAGTAGGTTACTAGGAGCACCCTCCACAATGAGGAACAATGCACACGTACTTATTAGATATAATTCAATTGCCAGGGGAGTAGCTGTTTTCAGACAGGTGAGTAAAAAAGGTGAAACATCAGTAGGTAACGTCTATTGTTGCAAAATGATCTCCCAAAAACTCGACGTTTTTCCCACTTAAATTCGGAAAATATGTACAGGGCCTTTCAATTTGAACATCATAGCTGTTGGAAAATAGATGGCAGCTTCTGTCATATGTCTCATCATAAATAGAAAAAAAGATGACTGCTTGTTGAAGAAAAAAACAATGGAGGCGTCTGATTGGCCAACGCACATTCGTTGTACAAAAACAAATTATTCATTCAGCGCACATTCGATGTACATTAACATGGCGGATCACTAAGAGAAAAAACACATGGTGGCCGTCAAATTTAGAATACCAGGTGTACCAACATATCATTCAAGAATTAAACATGGCTGCATGAGTCGGGAGGGGGAATGCATCATTGGGGATATGGGGATTCGAAACAACTACTTGTCCATACAGAGAGAATGGATTACATCCAATCTATTGATTGCGTTTTTATTTTTTACAAACCAAAACAGCAAATATGGTTGGATATTTCAATAAATTTTTTCAAGCTGTCATAATTCAAAGAAGTGTGATGTGATATGAACATACTACTATTTAATGTAAAACTGTTGCATTAAAAAGAAAATGACCTATCAGTCACATTTGAAAGATGGCTTTTTTTGTTTAAGTCTACGGAATCAAGTGCACGTATTTTAGTATACCTTCAAGGTAATAAAAAATACGCTACAGATGTCCGAACGGTTATTTTTGTATAATTTCCATGGTAATGTTTCACATTTAAAGTTGGTATAGTGTATGAAAGTTTTTGTGAGGTTATTGAGCAGAAAAAATTCAAATTTTGTGTTGATACTCTTGTTATTTCCTTACCCATATAGGAGTAATATTAGTCGAGATCAAAAAATCTAAAAACAGAACGGAACACTTACTTTAATGGGAGATTTTCCTAGCTGAGTGAACTAAACAACTACACATCTCATCATAACTATCAAAAACTAAACAAAAAAGGTATTTTTTTGAAGAAGTAAACTTAGACTTAGAATATTTCCTACTAGCTCTGATAAATGTTTGGGTCAGCCTTCAGATTTATCACATTCTCAGGGGAATTTAAATAGAAAAACACAGCAATAACATATACAAGGTCTTTCAGTGCTTCGACTACACTATTGTTATTGAATTATTTATTTTTCAGTAAGCATCGAGAAGACATTAGTCTGATATTATCATTTCATCAGGCCTTGAACAACTGATATTATAATTTTATGAGATATCGATTGTTGCGAAAGGTGATTGTAACGTCTGTTTCGAGATAGCGGACAAGTTTTTCAGGTGTTTCAAATTGACTAAATTGTCTAAATATTGTACAGCATCATACTTTTCTGTTGTGAGCTACCCAATGAGTGCCTGCATTCATCTATTCAAGTACATTACAGCCAAGAGATATAAAACCTAAAGCTTTGCAAATAAATAATTCTAGTAGAAGCTCTTATCGCATTTTAATTTCGAGGAGTTTTAGATCTGAGTGTGTTAGGGAAAAATTCTGAGACTTTTGTAAACTATTCTCATCCGGAATTTTCGAATAGATGTTTTTTATTAAACCAAATACTTCTTCATTATCAATTGAGCTGGAGATCATTTATTACCTACGTGGTCAGTTTGATTTCAGTTGCAGAGCTTTATAGGAGACCTAAGAATGCCATGGGTATAGCTAAATCTCTTATTAAATTTTATTCTTGATGAGTTTTGGATCTGAGTGTATTGGGGAAAAATTTTGAGACTTTTATGAACTTTTCTCGTCGGTAATTTTTGAATAGATGTTTTTTATTCAACCAAATGCCTTTTCATCAACTATTAAGCTGTAGCTCATTTATTACCTACGTGGTCAGTTTGATTTCAATTGCAGAGCATCATAGGAAACCTAAGGCCACTATTGGCATAGTTAAATTTTTTATCGCATTTTAGTCTTGAGGAATTTTTGATCTGAGTGTGTAAAAAATCTGATAGTTTTTGTTTTTCGGTATGAAATTTCAAATATAAATGTAAATGATAAACATATGCAAGGTGTACAAAACTTTATTGTATAATAGTGTGACGCCATAAACTGGCATTCATTCTCAGTCAAAGTACTGGCTGAAAGGTTATACGTGAAACTGTCGAATAACTTCTCAACAATGCCTGATATCTGGAGCTGGAACCAAATGAAAAAAAATTCTCAGTCAAAGATAAAGCTTGTATTGGATTATCATTCAAATAATATTTCATGTGAAAACGAGCAATTATCTGTCCAAAAGTATTGTCAGATACTTGATGCCTGATAAAAAACTCTCACCAGGTATTGGATCGTTGTAGAAAAAAATACTGTATATAAAAAACGAGCAAATATCCAACCAAAAAATTATCCTACCAAAAAATATTTAATTATTGAGAAAAAACACAAAACGTTTAGTATCGTGAAGATGAAAATGGTTGGCATTTTATCAATACAACAGATGTAGTCTGTATATATACGGTATAGCAGTTGTTTCCAGATACGATCTATATAGTTTCTAGCATCGTGAACAATTTTCGCTATTTACTCAAAGAGAAAAATGGGGTAACGCTACCAGAGACAGAGTATACACCGTGTTAAATCAAATTACAAAGATTTATTCGTTTTCAGTTCCACTCGTTTGACTGCTGTCAATTTTGACCTGAGGAAGTAGTTTAATTTCGTCGAATTTGTCGTAAATTATAAATTTGTCAAGAGAACTGCTCTTTGGAGCACATCATAAGATGAAATTTGTCGTTTATAAGAATTTTGTCCAGAGAACTGCCCCTTGTGGCACACCACAACATGAAATTCGTTGGTTCTGTTATATAACTTTATTTGAGATAAATCGCAACATAAAAATTGGTTGGTTTAGCAAAAAAATTATATATTTGAATGTGATAAATAAAATTTGTTTAATTTTTCGTCGATAAACATATGAAATACTCATACAAACACTTTGTTATCGACATCCGTTAATCATTTCGTAATCAGTTGGCGGTGCGTGGTCTCCGCGCCAGCGTTATCTGTTATGGAAAAGCCGCGAACACCGGCAGCTCCATCCGGATTTGGCCTTTATCATCTAAGCCACAGAGAAGCAAATATTATTGCTGTCAGTTATGAAAAAACCTCAGATACTGGAAGTTTTAACCATATTTGTTCATTATCCAAACCGCAAATTTTACCAGTGAGCATTATAGTTTTCAGTCAGTCGACAGAAGTGTATCGAATCAAGATTTTATTCTCAAGAGTACTTGTGTGCCGATATCCAGATAATACGTTAATACGTAAGTTTTCATAATTTTTATTGCGTGATTTTTATTTGTGTGTGTTGAAATAAAATCAGGCGTTTTTCATTCAATTTTGTTTCGGATTAGTTAAAAATCAAGGAAAAGTGATTGAAATAGTATTCGTTTCGAAAATAACTATTTTTATAGAATTCATATCAGGATATTAGTCAGCTATTGATGAAATAACGGTCGACTCTTGTGACGTAAAACAGAAAGAAAATATAATTCTCCTAAATTTACATCCACCTGCCTAGCTTTGAGTCAGGGCAGGTCGTGGGTTTGCTAATCAAATTTGTCTGTTTTATTTTCTTTTTGCAAAGGACCCCTCGGGCCCCGGTATATTCGTTCACTGCGAGCCTGGGGGCGCCAGCCAAGAACCTAACAATTTCAGTCCAGGACTTGACGTAGAGGATAAGAGGAAAAATAAAAAAGAACCTGATGCTATTTGAAATAACGTATACTATAAATGCTAAATACCAGGGGCGATGCTCAAATTTCCAAAGTGATGTAATTTATTTTATAACTCATAGGTGGTAAGCGCGTACACCAACCAAAAGAATCATGAAAATCTACTGAGTAAGCTCAGTACCTACTACGATAATAATAAGTATATAGGCGATCCTCGTAAATGTAGTAGTTTCAAACACAAATTTAGATTCTACCCAAAACAGCTGTTTCGTTCACAGAGATAATCAGTAAACTTCGAAGATTAACAAAACTTTTTCTATGCTGCGTTGTTTTTAGCTGCATAAACGGGTCTCGCCGACGACATTCAAAGAAAGGTGTACTCACAGGCCGTTCCACGTTATTTGGTTGGATATTTTGGATTCATGATTCATACCAATATCTTAACAGCGATCATTCTTGTTGGGAAATTACGACTCCACGACAATTTGGAAATTTTCGCCTCTTCCTAGGTCGACTTCTGCAAAGTCACTTATATTCGGATTTAAAAGGGCGGCGAGGTATGTAACTCGCTGGTAACCAGAGGAACTCGCTATAAATGTTCAGTTCGGGACATTTGAAATCGTTTCCAACAAATTCAGGTGGCTACGGTCTCCAAAAAAACCCAAAGAAAAAACCTTAGCTGTTATTAGGTTTCCAATTTCAGATAAGTTTTATTTAATTTATCAATATTCAGACCATGTTCGCTTGTCACACGTGAGTCCTAAAACCCCCGAAATCTCCAGTGCCTGTCGCTTCGCACGGCAGCCGAGATCTCCCGCTCTCGCCCGATTCCCACTCACGGGTACCAATCGACCATTATCGCTTTTTAATTTTGAAAATCCATTAATTCCTTTTTTTCTTTATACCGAGTTCCTACATGTTAACCAATGAATAACTTCAATATTATTTCTATATAACAAATCGGTATTATTCAACAACTTTAACTGACAAAAATGAACCATCGATCAAGAGTATAAATTCCCTTTTGCGCTCGTCTATATTAATATTCATTCGACCCGCTGTACTACGTGAAGTATTGTTGTTGGCCTATATACCTAACAGGAGCCCCGCGTTTACTATTTGCAATGGGGTTGTTTCACCAATGCATCAAAAATTGGGTAGTTTCACCGGGACTGAAAATTGAGAGCGTTACACACCCCCTCTTCCTACGAAAAAAATTTAATACCACTATCAAATTTTTTCTTCAATACATTTATTACTTTTAACTAATCAACAAAGTTTTGAAATATTTCGCACGGGAAATAAAGGAGAAACTAACCCGGCGAAATAGAAGGGATATTTACACGGGGCAATAAAAGACAAATTCGGGACTAGAAACACAACTCACCGTCGCAAGCAATTACGGTATTTGTATTTCGGGGACATGGACCGACGCGAACCATCTACATGGTTTCTCGTAGGTAAATTTACCACTATAAGAATCAAACATCTTATTTTGTTAAGCAAGGGTATAATTTTCATTTATTTATTTTTTCTTTTATATACAAGGCCTTGTATCAATAACACTCTAATTTCAAAGAATCCTCATTCACCTTCATACGTATCATATTCATACTGTCCGCAATCGCTCTTCAGGATTCCTCTTCTTCTTCGTCATCGTCATAGGGCTTCAAGTCATTCACGTGCCACCGCCCCAGCCTCTTATTAGTTGCGTCTTCCACCAGTTCGTATACCAGCGGTGAAACCACTTTCGTAATGCGACACAAGATATTTTTGGTGGCCAGTTTCGCAGCAAACTTTTGTGTAGCGTCGGAAAGGACATAGTTTTTCTTCCATACCTTGTCATTAACACTGAACACATAGGTATCTCTCTTCCTCAAGTTATAGCCATGACAATTTTTCGCATAAGCTTTTCTTAAATTTTCTTGTACTTCACGGAACATCAATGGCAATTTGGCTAGTTCCTGAGCATACTTGTCTCTGTTGAAGGGGTTGATTTGGTATCCAGCCAGGTTATTCGGATTACCGTAGAACTTACCGTCTAGAGGCACATAACGTCCAAAGTTCAAATAGACTGGGCTGAAACCAGTAGCTTCATGTATCGCGGTTCGTAACGCATAACCGATTTTGGGGATCTCCTCATCCCAAGTAGTATGGTTTTCGTCAACATAGGATCTCACAGCCGCTCCTATAACTCTATCCACCCTTTCAACAGGGTTGACCAGAGCATGGTAGAGGGCATTGTACCAAATCCTGGCGCCGTAATTCTCACACAACTTTTTGAATTCCCTACTAGTAAATTGGGTGCCGTTGTCACACAACACAATCTGAGGACTTCCATACATCAGGAAAACCTCATTTTCTAAAAACTTCCCAATGGCGTTCGCCGTGGCTTTCCGTAGAGGATGAAGGAGTACATACTTGGAGAAGCAGTCTGACATCACTAATAAGTAACAAAACCCTTGTTTAGACCGGGGTAGCGGGCCCCATAGATCTATTGATATCATCTGCCATGGAAAGGATACCTGTTTCTGTTTGCCCAGTAGGCCTGGTCTGGCGGTGTTATTCACCTTCTGCGCAGAACACGTTCGACAATGCTTTATGTAGCTCCTGACAAAAGCCCGCATTTTTGGGAAATAATACAGCTCTCTCAGCCGAGCTAACGTTTTGAAGACGCCTAAGTGAGCCGCGGTGGGATCATCATGACATTGTCTCAAAACTTCCGAATGATACCCCTTTGGCAGCACCATCTTCCACTACGGAGAGTTCAAATTGACTTCAAAATCAACTTGAACATGTTTGTAGAGGAGCCCATTTTCGATCAACCAATCGGGGAAATCCTGTGGCTTCTCTCTCACATTACTCAGCATTTTTTTATACCATTTGTCCTTCGAACATTGTTCCTGTTCCAAAGACAATAACATACAAACCTGTCCCAGAGGAGCTCGTGATAACGCATCTGGTACAGTATTTAGTGAACCTTTTCGGTGCTCTATTACCATATCGAACTGTTGTATCTTGACAGCCCACCTGGCAAGTCGGCCAGTGGGGTCTTTGAGACGGTTCAACCACAACAAACTTTGATGATCCGTCTGTACTTTAAAGGTAGTTCCTTCGATATAGCAGCGGAACTTCTCCAATCCAAAAAGAACAGCGGCTAGTTCTTTCTCCGTTGTCGTGTATTTTCTCTCGGTCGCAGTGAGTGTTCTGCTGGCGAACGCGATGACAACCTCTTGATCTTCATCATTTCTCTGAGTAAGAACGCTTCCAACGCCCACGTCTGACGCATCGCATTGGAGAGTAAACTGCTTGTTGAAAAATGGGCTTACTAGCACAGGGGTAGAAATCAGAGCCTCCTTCAATTGCAGAAACGACTTGTCCGCCTCCTCACTCCACCCAAGCTTTTGGCATTTCTTTTTTCCTTTCATCAGACCGGTTAGAGGAGCTGTTATGTTTGCGAAAAAAGGGACGAACCTACGGTACCAACCACAGAGTCCCAAGAAACGCTTCAATTCGGTAACAGTTTGAGGTTGGGGATAATTTTGTGGGTCCGTTCTTAGGCCCTCTTTGTCTAGCAAAAAACCTAAGTAACGTAATGAAGACAAGCAAAATTCACACTTATCGAGATTGATAGTGAGGTTCGCTTCCTTAAGCCTACAAAATACTTCCACAAGTGCCTCAATATGTTGCTCGAAGGTCGGCGTGGCTATAATAATATCGTCTAAGTAAACAAACACAAACGGTTCTAGCTGATATCCTAAGACGGTTTCCATTAACCTCTGCTGGGTTTGTGCGGCATTGTGTAGGCCGAACGGCATGACTACAAACTCGTATAAACCTCTCGAGGGTACTACAAAAGCAGTCTTCTCACAAGACCCTTCGTCCAAAGGAATTTGCCAATATGCACATTTTAGGTCGATACTGGACAAAAATTTGGATCCGGTAAGTTTGCTTAGGATGCTATCCACCCTGGGGAGAGGATGATCATCCTTTTTTGTCAAACTGTTCAACTTTCGGCCATCAAAACAGAAGCGCATGTCTCCGTTGTTCTTTTTCACAAGTAACACCGGAGATGACCAAGGGCTTTTTGAAGGCCTCACCACACCTAATGCTAACATTTTTTCTAACTCTTGCTGCAAATGGTTCAACATAAAAGGCGACATGTTGTGATACCGTTGTTTGACCGGTTCGGCGTCTCCGGTATCTATCCGGTGAACAATTGCATGGGTTCTTCCCAATTTTGTTCCGGACATCCAAGAAATCTCTTCAAATTTCTCTTTCACCTCTTGGAGTCGATCTTGTTGATCCATGGCCAAATGCGATTGGGAATGAATGGCAAGCTCGTTCACTTGTCCTATCGCCTCCCTGTCGTTAACGGCATCGCCGACAAAAAACGATTTTTTTCCATAGTCCAACACCACCCGAAATATTCGGCAAAAATCGCTTCCTAAGATGAGACTGTGTAAGAGTGAAGGTACTACCAATATTCGGACAATTCTTACAGAATCATTCACGCAAATAGGTACGTTAACAAAACCATCTATCTTCTGAGGTACTCCATCAGCTGTCATAATAGTGGTGTCCGACGAAGGAAATAAGTCCAGCTCCAGTTTCTTGATCCAATGCAATCCCTTGGAACCTACTACAGAGTGACTGGCCCCGGTATCCAAAAGAGCTACTACTTCTTCGTCCAAAATTTTGATGGAAACATATGGTCTATTATCGCACTTCCGCCGTACTAACAGAACGTTCGTTTCTTTCTTCCCGGTATCATAACTGGGCGAGTCTTCACGAGAACGTTGTAAGAATGACCTTACTTCGTCCAACCATCCGGCCCATTCATCCACAGAAGTTCTAGGGTTTTGTCTTTGTACCCGGTAGGCTTTCGTATGGTTCTTCTCAAAACTTGGGCAGGCCTTTATACTGTCGAAACTTAGAGAGCGTCGCCGACCTACGGGGCGCCTCTCCCGTTGCCGTTTTTTGAACAATTCGTACAGTTAGGCTTAATCACTCCTTGTCTCCCGCATCCGAAACAAGAAGGAGTCCTTTTCTGTCGACTGACGCCCGAGGGCCTTCCTTTTGGACATTCTATCTTGAGGTGACCTGTCTCTCTACATAAGTAACAACGAGCCGAAGATCTGTAACTTTCACCATGGGTAGGAAAATGTGCCAAGTCTGGTTCCAAAGCTGCTACCCCTCTCCTCGGAAAGGTGTTCCTCTTCTCTGGAGGTCGAATAATACCGGTTTCTTCTAGAGAACGACAAATTTCAGATAACTGGTCGATGGTATTTACTTCACGGAGTGCCAAATGCACGTGATATTCCGTTAGAAAATTATTCTTGATTACTTTCAATTTCTCAGCATTGGAAGCTTTCACCGTTAGGCGTGAGAAAAGATTTTCCATCGCACATATGAAGATTATAACTTTCTCATCTTCTTTTTGTCGTCGGCTTCGGATAGCTTCCCACAAAGTATCATCTGAATTCTTGGGAAGTAAATCCCGCCTTAACGCCGATACTAATTCATCCCACGAAGTTATCGTCGACCGAATACGTCGGTTCCAGACTTTAGCCGCCCCATCAAAGAGCTCCACAGCCGATTGGAAAAGCTGCTCAGCCGAAACGAGTCTCGAAAAACTCAGTTCCTCCACTTGTTCCAAGAATGCGTTAACTGACGCTTGATGAGTACTTCCATCAAATTTTAGATTCCATTTGTGTACCGGGAACGACCTAGGCGCGGTCGGGTCCGACGAGCTAGTATTCACCGTAGCTAACCTTTGTACTTCCCCTTGTCTAATCCTATCCCGGACTTCTTCGACTTCTTCTTCCAAGATGCTTAATTGGATCAAATTGTCCCCCTTGTAGGCATTCACACTCACCTGGTCACTCGCATGAATTCTTTTCAGCCTACCATTGATGTGGGAGCAACGGTTCTTGAATCGTTTGTAAACCTCCTGGTTACTACCATCGAAATCATGGACGAGATCCGTTAGAGATTTCATGCTATCATCAATGTCTTTCTTTTCGAAGTCGAAGTTGAAATCCGGCGTTCCATACTGGAAAACTCCCGGTCTCGCTTGATCTTTCTGTAACTCTCTCTTCAAATATTTTCTCTTCTGAGTAAGATCTGCACTTGAGCAAGTCACACCCCGTATTCTCAACTCATATGTGACTTCATGTGCGCGTAGGTAATATGGATCCATATCATAATTTACCTCCATCGCGTAACCACAAAAAAACACTGTATAACCAGAATCACGCGATATAAAGAAACTCACTTTGTATTCACCCTGTATACACTTGACAAGCAAACAACAATCACTGTTATTAATAATATTATACCCTATAAAAAAATTACTTTATATTCACCCGGTATACACTTGACATGCAAACAACAATCACTGTTATTAATAATTATACCATATAAAAAAATTACTACCGTGTTCACTCGCCAAAAAAAACACTTTTCTGGGACGCCCCGTAGATGGAAAACCGTAACGTTCAGATTCAATAATCAAACATACACTGAAAAATATGCCGGACCAAAATTAAATAAACACCCCATATATATATATATATATATATATATATATATATATATATATATATATATATATATATATATATATATATATATATATATTTATATATATATATATATGATTCCTACTCATGCAATCACCCTGTATACGTAGCGACCAAGAAAATGAATATTTCAGTCTATTTTCCGAAACCTACCATCCGAATATCGCAATTCGTTTCCAAAAAATATACTGTCGATTGTACCACACTGTACCTAACAAATTCGCCTTGATCAATGATTCATTTTCAGTTTCTTAAGTCAATTTTATTTTTCCTCAACAGGATAAGGGAAGGTTATGGGAAAAGCTCGCTGCACCGGCTGTGAACGGTAATACAAAAATAAAGAGATGTCAAAAATTTTTTTTTTTTTTTTTCTAGAAACGCCTTCCACGTTGCGCGCCAATTTCTTGTGACGTAAAACAGAAAGAAAATATAATTCTCCTAAATTTACATCCACCTGCCTAGCTTTGAGTCAGGGCAGGTCGTGGGTTTGCTAATCAAATTTGTCTGTTTTATTTTCTTTTTGCAAAGGACCCCTCGGGCCCCGGTATATTCGTTCACTGCGAGCCTGGGGGCGCCAGCCAAGAACCTAACAATTTCAGTCCAGGACTTGACGGAGAGGATAAGAGGAAAAATAAAAAAGAACCTGATGCTATTTGAAATAACGTATACTATAAATGCTAAATACCAGGGGCGATGCTCAAATTTCCAAAGTGATGTAATTTATTTTATAACTCATAGGTGGTAAGCGCGTACACCAACCAAAAGAATCATGAAAATCTACTGAGTAAGCTCAGTACCTACTACGATAATAATAAGTATATAGGCGATCCTCGTAAATGTAGTAGTTTCAAACACAAATTTAGATTCTACCCAAAACAGCTGTTTCGTTCACAGAGATAATCAGTAAACTTCGAAGATTAACAAAAATGTTTCTGCGCTGCGTTGTTTTTAGCTGCATAAACGGGTCTCGCCGACGACATTCAAAGAAAGGTGTACTCACAGGCCGTTCCACGTTATTTGGTTGGATATTTTGGATTCATGATTCATACCAATATCTTAACAGCGATCATTCTTGTTGGGAAATTACGACTCCACGACAATTTGGAAATTTTCACCTCTTCCTAGGTCGACTTCTGCAAAGTCACTTATATTCGGATTTAAAAGGGCGGCGAGGTATGTAACTCGCTGGTAACCAGAGGAACTCGCTATAAATGTTCAGTTCGGGACATTTGAAATCGTTTCCAACAAACTTTCAGGTGGCTACGGTCTCCAAAAAAACCCAAAGAAAAAACCTTAGCTGTTATTAGGTTTCCAATTTCAGATGAGTTTTATTCAATTTGTCAATATTCAGACCATGTTCGCTTGTCACACGTGAGTCCTAAAACCCCCGAAATCTCCAGTGCCTGTCGCTTCGCACGGCAGCCGAGATCTCCCGCTCTCGCCCGATTCCCACTCACGGGTACCAATCGACCATTATCGCTTTTTAATTTTGAAAATCCATTAATTCCTTTTTTTCTTTATACCGAGTTCCTACATGTTAACCAATGAATAACTTCAATATTATTTCTATATAACAAATCGGTATTATTCAACAACTTTAACTGACAAAAATGAACCATCGATCAAGAGTATAAATTCCCTTTTGCGCTCGTCTATATTAATATTCATTCGACCCGCTGTACTACGTGAAGTATTGTTGTTGGCCTATATACCTAACAGGAGCCTCGCGTTTACTATTTGCAATGGGGTTGTTTCACCAATGCATCAAAAATTGGGTAGTTTCACCGGGACTGAAAATTGAGAGCGTTACACTCTTCCCGAACGAAATCACGCCCTTGTAATGAGAATGTACGGACTTTTGGTGTCTTTAATTCCTCTCTGCAACGGAGGTTGTCACCATGGAAAAAAAAGTTAGGTATAAATAGTGTTTTTTCGTTTAGGGGAGCTTGGTACCTGAAGGTTATCAAAGAACTGTATTTTCTCTAGCTGCCTAATGATTATTTCGACAAACGTTTCATATTAATTTTCATCTCAAATGATAGAAACAAATTCACACACTATATCAATCCAACAGTTTTTATTCCTTTCTTTTCCATATGTTTTCATGTCTTGTATTGTCTTGTTCGAAAGGTGAAGACATTTGAAGCTTTTTTAACAATGAAATTGCTTTCAATATCCAAAAATAACGACTGTGTGAACTTTAAAAGTTTTTACGAAATAGAATATTTTTTCGTGTTATTTTTTTGACAGTAAACCCGTATATTTTATATTTTTCATAGAAATATGGGGATATTTGAGGCATCTTTTACCAATAAACTTGCTTTTAATATGAAAAAATAACGGCTGTGTGAATTTTTAAAAATTTTCACTTTGTGTGATAGTATATTTTTTCGTGTTATTTTTTTGACAGTAAACCAGTATATTTCATTTTTTTTTTGAAATATGGGGATATTTGAGGCATCTTTTTCCGATGAACTTGCTTTCAATATCCAAAAATAACGACTGTGTGAATTTTTAAAGTTTTTACGAGATAGAATATTTTTTCGTTTAATTTTTTTGACTGTAAACCTGTATATTTTATATTTAATTTTGAAAGATGGGGATATTTGAGGCACCTTCCATTGATAAACTCGCTTTCATTATCAAAAAATAATGACTGTGTGAATTTTCAAAGTTTTTCACTTTGGGTAATAGAATATTTTTTTGTTTAATTTTTTGACATTAAACCCGTATATTTTATATTTTTCATCGAAAAATGGGGATATCTGAGGCATCTTTCACCAAAAAACTTGCTTTCAATATGAAAAAACTACGGCTGTGTGAATTTTTAAAGTTTTTCACTTTGGGTGATAGTATATTTTTTCGTGTTATTTTTTTGACAGTAAACCAGTAAATTTTATATTTTTCTTCGAAATATGGGGATATTTGAGGCATCTTTTACCGATGAACTTGCTTTCAATATCCAAAAATAACGACTGTGTAAATTTTCAAAGTTTTTCATTTTGGGTGATAGAATATTTTTTCGTTTCATTTTTTGATAGTGTAACGCTAACAAAAAGGTTGAACGCTGAATGCTGACGTCCACAGAAACGCTAAACAAAAACGTTAAACGCTAACGAAACCGATTTTGTGTAGAGCAGTATTGTGCAGTATGTGACGATTACACTCAACGCAGTATGGCTATGTATGATGCAGTATGTTACGTTACGCTTAGCGCAGTATGGTTTGGTATGGTGCAGTTTATGACGGTTACGCTTAACGCAGTAAAACTGGGTTAGGTCGTATGGGACGGTATGGTTTGCCATGGTGCGGTATGTGACGTTTGCGCTAAACGCAGTATGGCTATGTATGGCGCAGTATGTGACGTTACGATTAACGCAGTATTGTTATGTATGGCGCAGTATGTGACGTTACGCTTAACGCAGTACGGCTATGTATGACGCAGTATGTGACGTTACGTTTAACTCAGTATGGTTATGTATGGCGCAGTATGTGAAGTTGCGCTTAACGCAGTATGGCTATGTATGGCGCAGTATGTGACGTTACGCTTATTGTAGTATGGTTTGGTATGGCGCAGTATGTGACGTTTACGCTTAAAGCAGTATGGTTATGTATGTCGCAGTATGTGGCGGTCACGCATAAATAGACATGTTGGAATATAGCGAATTCAGTTGCATTAAATATGTCACAAAGTATGCATATCAGAAAAGATCTATGCAGCAACAGAAGGGGAGCTCAAAGCAAGAAAGAATGATCGAGTCTGATACTTATGGGCTCCGTTTCGAAGACGGATATGTTATTGGCAACACTCCTGTACAATATGAAAACGATAAACTATGTATAGGAGACAATCATTTCAACCTTACTGAGGGATTACTTCGGTTGTTACTAAAACGATTACCTGAACATTATACAGCCAAAGACTTGGGTGTTTACAAAAATATTTTGATGCTAACCAACGCTCACAAACGAAGATATGAAACAGATGAACCAGTGAATGCTAACAGCTCATGGAAGTACCAAAATATTATATCTCTGTTGTTTCCACCTAAAAGAAGAAGGAATTCTCAACGTTTATCCTCATCTAAGAAACTTATTGAGCATCATATTAGGAACACTAATATTCGAACATCCTGCTATACAGATAATAATATCGCGATGAAGAATAAAACTAATATACAGCAACAAATAGAAAAATTAATAGCAAACGATTCCAAAAAAGAAGATGAAATAATTTTGACAAGTAGACTACATGGAGGTCCTCTTGTATTCAATAGGTATTAAATATCGTTAACGAAATTTGTGTATCATTCCTATCGCAATTTAATGTGTGGAAGCCAAAACAGTAGTCGCTACTTGGTATTTTTTTGTGCTTACAAAATCTCAACGTGCCGTTCACGGCGCGATAAAATGAAAAAATGTAGCGATTTTCAGACCTTTGCCAAAATGGAACTGCAAATGCGCAGTTTGAGATTCGTCACATCTCATTCAAACCAAATATTTCTAAATATTTTTGAACATGCGCGGTTGGAATTTCGAAAATCGTAGTTGAATTTATCAAATGTTGGTTGAGAATGAAAAATTGAATTTTTTCATAGGGTGCAGCAAATATCGACTACCATTTCATCAAAAAATTAATATCAGTCAGAATACATTTGACCACAAATATATATGAATGAATTTATACAAGCAACAGCGGATTTTGGTGAATTTTTAATTTATCAAATAATATTGCTTCAAAATGAAAAATGGTACAATTTTGGACGGTCAAGTAAATGGGGTGAATTTTGAATAACCGGCAGAACGATTGAAACTTCAACATACTGGAATTTTTTAAACGGTTATTATCATTGAAATGGTAATGATGGCAAATTTATCAAATAATGATAGGTTGACGTGACTTGATCTTTTCAAAAGAACATTATTTCGTGATGCATAGGCACAATGATACTACCTTTGAATTGACAAAAAATATGTTGAATATATATCCATTTAAAGTTATAAAATGAAACTGGTACAATATCAAAGGGGTATCCAAAACTTTAACATTTCATCTGTACATTTGGAGTATCAACAAAAAATACGGTCGAAATCCACTCATTTTTAGGTACCAACGTTTCATCGGTGCCTCTGAATTTATAAAAAAAAACATTCATAATCCGCTCATTTGAAGGCATTGCAAAATGACAAGTCTTTGGATTTGTAGAAGATTTTAACGTACGCAAATTCATGGTGCACAACTAGTAATACCACTGCAAGATAACTCATCAACTCTGGCTATCGCCCAAAAATATCTTGATTTTTCGGCAGTTCTCAGCAATTTTGAAGAACGCTATAATTTACCTGCAGATCAAACGTTGGCTCTGTTTGCGAAACCTTCGATCAATGGTGGAAATTTGCATTTACAAAAATATATACACGTTTGTATTCACACGTTGACTTGTTTTTAAAGGATAATGAAATCGAGGCAACCATCTAAACATTCAGATTTGAATTATATCGACAATTTTTTTTCCCTGAATAATGGTAGAAGTATTGAACCCATAAGAGAATATAAATGAGGTTGTCTCCAAAATATTCAGATCTGAATCCTATAGAAAAAATATGTATACCTTGAAAGTGAAAGAAAACGTAATTTTCTACTATGTTTCAATATATTATGTTTTAATTGCTACATTTTAATGGAGGGTATTTTGAATGTTAGAAAAAAACAGGAAAATACCCCAAGAACTGGCCCTTGATGCATGAAATAATAATAATAATATTAAAATTCTCACGGAAATGTTCCTTAGGGATACAAACAATTGATAATGGTTTGAATTCACACATATTCATGGTATCACTGATTTAGGGAAGGGACAATGTCACACGATTAGAGATGTTTGCAAGAGAAAAAATTTCATTTATCCACTTTCGTTCATACTGAGCAGTCGTATCGCCATGGCTGATCCTATGTTGCAGTTAAACATGATTAAATCATGTATCGAACAAACATTCATTAAAAACAATTATTGTGGAGCATGCCTGCCTGCAAGTTTCATTTTCTATGAGTTAGCCAAAAAACATGGAATAACAACAGAGGTGTGTGTTGGAACGAAGTTTTACTCGAATGGTGTTAAAATTACACCACATTTTTGGGCTGAGTATAATGAAATAGTGTACGATCCTACTGATGCAATTACCAAACACCATTTTCCTCATGAACATGGATTTACATTGAAAAGGGGGATGTTTATGCGTAGTACTGTAAAAGATACCAAAATGATTGAAAGTTATCGTGATTTCAAGAAAAAGAAGTCCACAACAAAGTATTTTGAAGGAGCACCAGAACGTTTATTGAAAATACGAAAAAATATTCATGATATTGTAGATAAAATAATATTTTATGTGTGTGTGTGTGCGTGTGTGTGTGTGTGTGTGTGTGTGTGTGTGTGTGTGGGTGTGTGTGTGTGGGTGGGTGTGGATGTGTGTGTGGGTGTGTGTGTGTTGTCAGAACTGACTCGAAAGTCTTCAGCAACCGATAAAAAAGACTGGTTTATGGTCAAGCACAATCGTTATTTTTCGATATTGAAAGCAAGTTTACTGGTGAAAGATCCCTTAAATATCACCATTTTTCGATAAAAAATATAAAATATACGGGTTTACTGTCAAAAAATAAAACGAAAAACTTTTCTATCTCGTAAAAACTTAAAAAATTCATACACTCGTTATTTTTGGATATTGAAGGCAAGTTCATCAGTAAAATATGCCTCAAATATTCCCGTCTTTTTATAAAAAATATAAAATATATTGGTTTACTGTCAAAAAATAACACGAAAAAATATACCATCACCCAAAGTGAAAAACTTTAAAAATTCACACAGCCGTTATTTTTGGATATTGAAAGCGAGTTCATCGGTAAAAGATGCCTCAAATATTTCTATCTTTCAATAAAAAATATAAAATATAAGAGTCCACTATCAAAAAATTAAACGAAAAAATATTCTATCACCCAAAATGAAAAACTTTGAAAATTTACACAGTCGTTATTTTTGGATATTGAAAGCAAGTTTATCGGTTAAAGATGCCTCAAATATCCCCATATCTCGAAGAAAAATATAAAATATACTGGTTTACTGTCAAAAAATTAACACGAAAAAATATACCATCACCCAAAGTGAAAAACTTTAAAAATTCACACAGCCGTTATTTTTTCATATTGAAAGCAAGTTTATTGGTGAAAGATGCCTCAAATATCCCCATTTTTCGATGAAAAAAATAAAATATACGGGTTTACTGTCAAAAAATTAAACAAAAAAATATTCTATTACCCAAAGTGAAAAACTTTGAAAATTCACACAGTCATTATTTTTGGATATTGAAAGCAAGTTTATCAATAAAAGGTGCCTCAAATATCCCCATCTTTCAAAATTAAATATAAAATTTACAGGTTTACAGTCAAAAAAATTAAACGAAAAAATATTCTATCTCGTAAAAACTTTAAAAATTCACACAGTCGTTATTTTTGGATATTGAAAGCAAGTTCATCGGAAAAAGATGCCTCAAATATCCCCGTATTTCGAAAAAAATATACTGGTTTACTGTCAAAAAAATAATACGAAAAAATATACTATCACCCAAAGTGAAAAATTTTAAAAATTCACACAGCCGTTATTTTTTCATATTAAAAGCAAGTTTATTAGTAAAAGATGCCTCAAATATCCCCATATTTCTATGAAAAATATAAAATATACGGGTTTACTGTCAAAAAAATAACACGAAAAAATATTCTATTTCGTAAAAACTTTTAAAGTTCACACAGTCGTTATTTTTGGATATTGAAAGCAATTTCATTGTTAAAAAAGCTTCAAATGTCTTCACCTTTCGAACAAGACAATACAAGACATGAAAACATATGGAAAAGAAAGGAATAAAAACTGTTGGATTGATATAGTGTGTGAATTTGTTTCTATCATTTGAGATGAAAATTAATATGAAACGTTTGTCGAAATAATCATTAGGCAGCTAGAGAAAATACAGTTCTTTGATAACCTTCAGGTACCAAGCTCCCCTAAACGAAAAAACACTATTTATACCTAACTTTTTTTTCCATGGTGACAACCTCCGTTGCAGAGAGGAATTAAAGACACCAAAAGTCCGTACATTCTCATTACAAGGGCGTGATTTCGTTCGGGAAGAGTGTAACGCTCTCAATTTTCAGTCCCGGTGAAACTACCCAATTTTTGATGCATTGGTGAAACAACCCCATTGCAAATAGTAAACGCGAGGCTCCTGTTAGGTATATAGGCCAACAACAATACTTCACGTAGTACAGCGGGTCGAATGAATATTAATATAGACGAGCGCAAAAGGGAATTTATACTCTTGATCGATGGTTCATTTTTGTCAGTTAAAGTTGTTGAATAATACCGATTTGTTATATAGAAATAATATTGAAGTTATTCATTGGTTAACATGTAGGAACTCGGTATAAAGAAAAAAAGGAATTAATGGATCATTTGAGATGAAAATTGATATGAAACGTTTGTCGAAATAATCATTAGGCAGCTAGAGAAAATACAGTTCTTTGATAACCTTCAGGTACCAAGCTCCCCTAAACGAAAAAACACTATTTATACCTAACTTTTTTTTTTCATGGTGACAACCTCCGTTGCAGAGAGGAATTACAGACACCAAAAGTCGGTATATTCTCCTTACAAGGGCGTGATTTCGTGCGGGAAGAGTCGACCGTTATTTCATCAATAGCTGGTTTGATGTTTGATGAGTGATTTCCAAAACTAACTGACTAATATCCTGATATGAATTCTATAAAAATAGTTATTTTCGAAACGAATACTATTTCAATCACTTTTCCTTGATTTTTAACTAATCCGAAACAAAATTGAATGAAAAACGCCTGATTTTATTTCAGCACACACAAATAATAATCACGCAATAAAAATTATGAAAACTTACGTATTAACGTATTATCTGGATATCGGCGCACAAGTACTCTTGAGAATAAAATCTTGATTCGATGCACTTCTGTCGACTGACTGAAAACTATAATGCTCACTGGTAAACTTTGCGGTTTGGATAATGAACAGATATGGATAAAACTTCCAGTATTTGAGGTTTTTTCATAACTGACAGCAATAATATTTGCTTCTCTGTGGCTTAGATGATAAAGGCCAAATTCGGATGGAGCTGCCGGTGTTCGCGGATTTTCCATAACAGATAACGCTGGCGCGGAGACCACGCACCGCCAACTGATTACGAACTGATTAACAGATGTCGATAACAAAGTGTTTGTATGAGTATTTCATATATTTATCGACGAAAAATTAAACAAATTTTATTTATCACATTTAAATATATAATTTTTTTGCTAAACCAACCAATTTTTATGTTGAGATTTATCTTAAATAAAGTTAAATAACAGAACCAACGAATTTCATGTTGTGGTGTGCCACAAGGGGCAGTTCTCTGGACAAAATTCTTATAGACGACAAATTTTATCTTATGATGTGCTCCAAAGAGCAGTTCTCCTGACAAATTTATAATTTACGACAAATTCGACGAAATTAAACTACTTCCTCAGGTAATTTTTGTCAAAATTGACAGCAGTCAAACGAGTGGTACTGAAAACGAATAAATCTTTGTAATTTGATTTAACACGGTGTATACTCTGTCTCTGGTAGCGTTACCCCATTTTTCTCTTTGAGTAAATAGCGAAAATTGTTCACGATGCTAGTAACTATATAGATCGTATCTGGAAACAACTGGTATACCCTATATATACAGACTACATCTGTATTGATAAAATGCCAACCATTTTCATCTTTACGATACTAAACATTTTGTGTTTTTTCTCAATAATTAAATATTTTTTGGTAGGATAATTTTTTGGTTGGATATTTGCTCGTTTTTTAAATACAGTATTTTTTTCTACAACGATCCAATACCTGGTGAGAGTTTTTTATCAGGCATCAAGTATCTGACAAAACTTTTGGACAGATAATTGCTCGTTTTCACATGAAATATTCTTTGAATGATAATCCAATACAAGCTTTATCTTTGACTGAGAATTTTTTTTCAATTGGTTCCAGCTCCAGATATCAGGCATTGTTGAGAAGTTATTCGACAGTTTCACGTATAACCTTTCAGCCAGTACCTTGACTGAGAATGCCAGTTTATGGAGTCACACTATTATACTATAAAGTTTTGTACGCATATGTTTATCATTTACATTTATATTTGAAATTTCATACCGAAAAACAAAAACTATCAGATTTTTTACACACTCAGATCAAAAATTCCTCAAGACTAAAATGCGATAAAAGATTTAACTATGCCAATAGTGGCCTTAGGTTTCCTATGATGCTCTGCAATCGAAATCAAACTGACCACGTAGGTAATAAATGAGCTACAGCTTGAGTGATAATGAAAAGGCATTTGGTTGAATGAAAAACATCTATTCGAATTTGCCTAAAGAAAATAGTTTACAAAAATATCAAAATTTTCCTTATCAGACTCAGATCTAAAACTTCTCAAGATTAAAATGCGATAAGAGATTTAACCAAGCCCATAGGGTTCTTACGTCTCCTATGAAGCTCTGCAACTGAAATCAAACTGACCACGTAGGTAATAAATGAGCTACAGCTTAATAGATGATGAAAAGGCATTTGGTTGAATAAAAAACATATATTCAAAAATTCCCGATGAGAAAAGTTTACAAAAGTCTCAAATTTTTTCCCCAACACACTCAGATCTAAAACTCATCAAGAATAAAATTTAATAAGAGATTAAGCTATACCCATGGGATTCTTAGGTCTCCTATGAAGCTCTGCAACTGAAATCAATCTGACCACGTAGGTAATAAATGAGCTCCAGCTCAATTGATAATGAAGAAGTATTTGGTTTAATAAAAAACATCTATTCGAAAATTCCGGATGAGAATAGTTTACAAAAGTCTCAGAATTTTTCCCTAACACACTCAGATCTAAAACTCCTCGAAATTAAAATGCGATAAGAGCTTCTACTAGAATTATTTATTTGCAAAGCTTTAGGTTTTATATCTCTTGGCTGTAATGTACTTGAATAGATGAATGCAGGCTCTCATTGGGTAGCTTACAACAGAAAAGTATGATGCTGTACAATATTTAGACAATTTAGTCAATTTGAAACACCTGAAAAACTTGTCCGCTATCTCGAAACAGACGTGACAATCACCTTTCGCAACAATCGATATCTCAAAAAATGATAATATCAGTTGTTCAAGGCCTGCTGAAATGATAATATCAGACTAATGTCTTCTCGATGCTTACTTAAAAATAACTAATTCGATAACAATAGTGTAGTCGAAGCACTAAAATACCTTGTATATGTTATTGCTGTGTTTTTCTGTTTAAGTTCCCGTGAGAATGTGATAAATCTGAAGGCTGACCCAAACATTCATCAGAGCTAGCAGGAAATATACCTGATAAGTCTTAGTTTGCTTCTTCAAAAAAATACCTTTTTTGTTTAGTTTTTGATAGTTATGATGAGATGTGTAGTTGTTCAGTTCACTCAGCTAGGAAAATCTCCCATTAAAGTAAGTTTTCCGTTCTGTTTTTAGATTTTTTGATCTCGACTAATATTGCTCCTATATGGGTAAGGAAATAACACAAAATTCAAATTTTTTCTGCTCAATAACCTCACAAAAACTTTCATACACTATACCAACTTTAAATGTGAAACATTACCATGGAAATTATACAAAAATAACCGCTCGGACATGTGTAGCGTATTTTTTATTACCTTGAAGGTATACTAAAATACGTGCACTTGATTCCGTAGACTTTAACAAAAAAAGCCATCTTTCAAATGTGACTGATAATGCAACAGTTTTACATTAAATAGTAGTATGTTTGTATCACATCACACTTCTTTGAATTATGACAGCTTGAAAAAATTTATTGAAATATCCAACTATATTTGCTGTTTTGGTTTGTAAAAAATAAAAACGCAAGCAAAAGATTGGATGTAATCCAATCTCTCTGTATGGACAAGTAGTTGTTTCGAATCCCCATATCCCCAATGATACATTCTCCCTCCCGACTCATGCAGCCATGTTTAATTCTTGAATGATATGTTGGTACACCTGGTATACTAAATTTGACATTCAATTTGAAATTCAACAAGCAGTCATCTTTTCTTCTATTTATGATGAGACATATGACAGAAGCTGCCATCTATTTTCCAACAGCTATGATGTTCAAATTGAAAGGCCCTGAATATATTTTCCGAATTTAAGAGGGAAAAACGTTGAGTTTTTGGGAGATCATTTTGTAACGATAGACGTTACCTACTGATGTTTCACCTTTTTTACTCACCCGTCTGAAAACAGCTACTCCCCTGGCAATTGAATTATATCTAATAAGTACTTGTGCATTGTTCCTCATTGTGGAGGGTGCTCCTAGTAACCTACGAATTTTGTTTTGATTGGAAATTGAAAAACGAAGACGAAAAAAAAAATGAAATCGAAAAAAAACGCAACCAAAAACGCACGTACAAACGCTTGAACCGCATCTTAACGCATTTGAACTGCATTGACAAAATGCAATAATTTCAATGATCTCCAATGAAAGTTGTGTGTTTAGAGTACCCGCACGCCCTCCTACCTTCAATAATAACAAAGTTAAACTCCTGTGACCTTTGGGCTTCAGAAATTGCTCGAATATGTTTCTTGACATCGAGACGAATCCATTGATGGTAAAATCAACGAAATCGAACGACCTGAAAAGAAAACCAATATTTGCCATTTTGTTACATATTTGGACCCTCCTCGATGGGGGGCAATCTGAATTGCTTATTTTGATTAGCAAAAATGCACAACATCGCAGATTCGTATATTGAACACTATCGCGACAAATGTCATTTGAAACAGTCTGTATAACCAATCCACTGAATAACAGTCGACATGCTCTATGATTATCATTATTGATTGAATACAAACGCCCTATATATTTCTCGATAACGTACTGTGTACATTTCCCATTGGGATCGCACGTTGAAACTCATCATTATTATTATCATAATTTCATCGAATATTTCCATCTACAATTATTATTTTTTTTCGCGCGCTCTTATCATCTAACTGGATCTTTGTCGACTACCTCGATACGAGCGCCAAGCAGCAACGCGTGACCTTGTATTGGACAAAATATTGCAGAATGAACCTTCATTTAAAATAACACGGGATTTTGAGGAGCAACTCTCATAGCACCTATACTCATTTTATGAAAAAATATACCATTTAATAGATATTTTTGTACCGAAAGAAATAGTATTCATTCAGTTTCCTGTTAACTTCCCACTAAACATGAAACCTTCCAGAAACATTTAAATTTTACCCTATTATGGACTTTTTGAAACGTTACTTTAAACGTAACCCATCCGTTTCTTTCAGGTTTTTCCAACATTTTTCAGTTGCAAAAACGTTTCAATTGAAACCAAAATGAAAATTTTATAGAAAAAGGCACTCAAGTAAAAATTCACGTTTCAAAGTATAGGTATACTTTTTTAATTTGTCTAGCTTTTGATAGCTTTAGGCGCTATTGATGAATATATGGCAGTAGAAAATCATCAATCAAAAGCTGTTAACAGGAAGAGTCCCTTCCTTAGGAAATCAAAATGTTATTCTATTCTTTGGTTTATTTCGGCTTAGATCGATTTTCATATTATGTTGCTACCGAGTATTCGGAATAACTTGAATGAGGTAGAAAGAAATCACTCGGGTATTTTCGGATTATTGCTGTCAATGAAGGTTGATGTTTCAAAATAGAGCTGAAAGAAATAGGATACGTGTAATAGAAATAATATTCCTGTTGAATAAATAATATTTATCACTAAATATCAGACGGCTCTATTTTTGCCATTGTTAGGAGGATTTAAAACAACGACGAAGAAGCACGAAAGATTCTTGCACTTTCAGCATGTGTTATGCGCCGAATCCGAATCGCCAACTTTCTGCTTCCTGTGTCAGTTTAGTTCTGACTTCTGTGTTCACTTTTCAGTGTTTTTGTTCTGGTTCTGATTGACTCGAGTTTGCTATTTTCTTTGTAAATTTTTTCATTTCAATTATTTTATTTGTCTATTTGTTGTCGTAGTCAAATGTTTATCGAAATTTATTGTCAAGTTAATTAGTTTAGCGTTATCAAGCATGAAGGTAAGTCATAATTCATTAAAATCAATGATACACGATAGATTATTTGCCAGTCAACATGGCAGCATGGCGCCAATACCGAAAACTAAAACAATGACTGAATCTGAAAATATTATGGAGTATTGTGATGCAATTTTTAAAGTGGAAAATGAAGATTTGCAATATTTGTAGGACATTGAGCTCATGGAAGGATTTTGAGGAATATTTCAGAGAGTTTAGTGGTGCCATAAGATCATCGACGAATTTTGGAAAATATAGGAACTGAAGGAGGACCCTTCATCATAACAGACTTTCAAACTGTGCCAAAGAAAACTTTCAGTTTAATGAAGAAATGAAAGAAGGATAAAGAAATTCAGATAAAACGAAAAAACAGTTGGTGAGCATTTATTGAATATGCCTGTAGTACTTTATTAGATGATTCTTATAGAAGAGCATCATTACAGTTACTCAGAATAAAATTAATAAAAAATATTTCATCTAGGAAACCACGTTTTTATAGAAGGAAGATATGCCAACTATTCAAACAGAAAAGATCTTAGGAAATTACTCAGCAACAAATTAACCTGACTTTTTTTATAGAAGTAAGGGTAATTGTGCCTTAAAAGGCTTGAAGTGTGTCTATCCCAATAGGTAATCATGAAATTGACATATTATTCGTTCTATTTTTAACTGAAATTATATATTCCCGATGTATCACGATAGCGAATAATGACAACAACTTCAAGAATGCCATTTCTCAAAGGCTGAAGCAAGCTATTTTGAGATATATGAGAGAGTACCAAAAACTAAAAACGGCTGAGTATGACACTAATGAGCAAACAATAGTGACGAATACATTTTCATTTACTTTTTGTATTGTTTGTTACTACAATATATATTAAAATTTTGAATAAATGTTTTCAATTGGAGATCATATACTGTATTTAATTTATATGTTGTTTTGTTTTTTAAATTGCTTTTTCCGTTAACCAGCTGTCGTCTCCTTACAAACGGCAGCCCTCAGAAGTCGAAACTTGTGGGAGCTGAGGATTAACGAGGTCTTACCTTTTTACGTGCGATTCCTAGCACTTTCTTGGGCCATCAGAAAAAGTTCTGCAGTCGCTAGGGTTTGAACCTTTGACTGGCAGCCAGAAGTGATTGAAACAATGTCGCTTCAATGCCGCTCTGCTACCTGGTCCCGAGATCGTCTAGATTTCAGTAAAAGGACAGTTTTGTTGAAACGTGTCCTGTATGGTTTTGTTGAAACGTGTCCAGGAAGATTTTGGAGAAACGTGTCCAGGACGGCCTTGTTGAAACGTGTCCAGGAGGATTTTGTTGAAACGTTTCTGGAACGGTTTTATTGAAACGTGTTAGGGACGGATTTGTTGAAACGTTTCACGAAACATCACCACAATTTATCCCTAATTGGTCGCGAGAAAGCACAAAATAGAAGAACTCCACTCAATATTTCCATTTTCAAGAAGTCAATCATTTGTTTACTGTATATATCATTAAGGGAAAACTCTATTATATTAAAAATGCTATTACCGACAACTCATACCAGATTCAGGAACGGGAAGTCAAGCAAGACCACCCCTGGCGACACTTGCGCTCTATTGCGCAAACTCATAGGTTGGTGTTGGTGTATGTGCCTTAGGGGGACCACGTTATTCTGAACTAATTAGCGTTCTACCGTATGACAAATAAATGAAGAATAAATCGTTATACCGAGAATGAATCAAGAATAAGCAAACTGACTACTTATAAAGAATAACTAATGTATAGGTTATACTCGGTATAAGTATACTGTCAAAAGTTATACCGACCTCTACCCTTGTATAACTTTGATATAACCTGACAATCAATTGACATTAGTTTTTCAACAATTTAAACATGTTTTTGAAACAAATATTATGCTGCTGAGAAAGTGAAATGCCTCATAAATAAATGCAGAATATGCGATTAAAAACAACCTTCAAGAAAAGAGAAGCCTCTTTTGAGTTATACAGTAACGAAGAGTTCAGAATGAAACATCGTTCTTCTAAAAATGGTGAAATCTTTTTAGACCAATTGATAGGTGATTCTATCAGTAGGGACAAACGAGGAGGTGGTTTATCTATCATTCTACAGATACTCAGGTGGTTTGTGATCACAGTTTGAAGAGCAGAAATATTGTTGTTCATTGGCGTTGAAGTAATCATGACTCTCGTATTTTCAATGAAAGTACATTAAGGGTGGATTTAGTCAATTTTAGCATAAGCATTATCATAAACAAAGCGGTAACATCAAAGGTTTTTAGCATAAACTTAACATTGTTGTATAAATGGCACCATTTGATATAATAGATTCAACTTTCGCTTTTGACATATACTTAAGCACAATATTAAAATAATGTTGACTAAATGCACCTTGAAACAACGCTATGAAGAAGGGGCATACCGTGGAAGATTACTTAGAGACCCTGGCTATGCTTGCAGTCCTTATTTATTTACACCTATTCGGATTCCATCAACTCGCAACGAACAATCTTACAATAACGCTCACATCAGAATTCGTAATACTGTTGAAACTTATTTTGGTGTTTGGAAAAATCGATTTAGGTGCTTGCTAGCGGGGTTCAGAACATCTCTACAAAATACAAAGATGTATAGTGGCTTTGGCAGTGTTGCACAATATCGGAATTGATTTGAATGAGCCCATTTTCATTGATGACATAAACTACCTCAACCAGTAATATAATAAATTTGTTTTGAGGTCTTTATTTTCTATGATACCTAGATACTCTCCTATAATGTCTCTCAAAAGGCGCTGAAATATAAAACAAACAAATATTGATATTGAATTGGGAGTGAAGAATCAGGAATGAATTATGAGTTCATTCCCCTTTTCTTTATTTTACCAATTGACACAGCGTTCTCTTTTATTGGAGATCTCATAACTTTAGAAAACCGTGAATTTTCATTTAAAGACGACTTGATGAAATAACACGAACACCTTACAGATCAGTTAAATTTGACGTGAAATATGGCTGTTCTGTGAACCTATGACTATGCATACACACGTAAACAAGGCGTTATTTCCGAGTGAAGGGAGAATAACTATAATGAGAAGAAAACAGAATTCTTTGGGAGATCGTTTAATAACGAACAGTCGTTGCCGACCGATGATGAACCCTTTACTCCCATATACACCTACTAAGTAGGCTTATTAAGGCAAGTACCTGACAGAAAACAACTACTTCCCTGGCTAAGACCACGACGGGTATTGAATTAAATAATAAGCCTACTTAGTAGGTGTATATGGGAGTAAAGGGTTCATCATCGGTCGGCAACGACTGTTCGTTAGTAACTATAATGAGGTTATACCAAGCTTATTTGTCGAAACATATTTTTTGGTTATACTTACCTAATGCTTGGATTAACTATTTCTGGTATAAGTTTGGATAATCTAGGTATACGACTTTTTTATTTGTTAGAGTGCTAGTGTTTACTTTATTTTTATATGTAACCACAATGTTGAATGTTCATGTGAAAATTAATGAGCCATCAATTTATTCATTATTAATTACTATGAAGACTCCTTGCCAGAGACCTGGGCGAGCAATCATTATTATATTGTACATTTCTTTTTCGAACGCATGTCTATTATCAAAGACAAAAAATGTATTTTTTAAGAGAAAACTGTGTGCAACCCACGGTGTAAAAACCAATCACAGCAAATTTCGATGATGTTCTTTCAAAAGCTGAAGAAGCCTCTTGCACAAATACCAATGTGTAAGTCCTCCATGATGCTTCTAAATTGTTGAGAAAAGCAATTCTTGCAGAGCCAAAATGGCGATTTTAAGGCACCATTGGCGCAGATGAAATTAATAAAGCGATACCTACTGAGATTATTTCATTTTTTGAGCGGTGTCTAGGTGGAAAAATAAAGTTATTCAATAATCTGCAAGAGAATAAAGAAAAATTACACATGAAAGCTGCTACTTTATGTCAAACACTCATAATGAGTGCCTCACAGACAGACAGACAGGTATCGACAGTGTCATTGAATCGAAAACACACTCGTGATCTACCTCTTCAAGTTGCGTTGGGTCTAACCATCCACTATAAGACTCGTAGTGAATTTTCAGTACAACTTATGTATGGTTTGGGAATGTCAATAGAATATAGTATAGTTCTAAGATTTGAAACTGCGATAGCAACTGAAATTTTACACCGTATGGAATGTAATGGTGGATTATACGTGCCAGGTACCCTTGTCGAAGGCAGGTTTTTGTATTGTGCTGCAGATAATTTGGATTTCCTTGAGGATACGCCTGATGGAAAAGGTACCCTTTATGCAACGGTGATGACCTTCTATCGAGAACATTATTATGACACCGATGCAACAGAAGGTCTAATTTTAACTAAGATAGCTTGCACAATCGCACCCTCTTACACCCTTCTTACATGTCCAATTTCATTACATATAGTGGTCCAAAAATTTTAAAACCAAAAGGTAAGGTTTTCAAAGTTTCTGTGTCCTACCAATTATACCAGCAACGCCAACGGATCGATCCATTCAATTAATGATCTTGAAATATCTTGAAGATCAGACAAAAAATATTTGTGGAAGTAAAAGGACTATGACGAAATGCACTTGACTTTTGACAACTATCAATAAATTTCAATCAAAGATATGATGAGACATAAAAGAGTTCAAGGTAGTACACAAACACGTTACAAAATTATGGACAGCACAAATATTGGCAATAACTATGAAGAAACTATTATCGCACTCAAGAAACAAAGATGAACTAACATCTTATCTAGCTAACAAAACTCTTCAGCATGCACAATCGGGAGGAATGAAGTTTGTTGTGGCGTGGGGATCGGAAGTGGCATCAACACATATTTAGAATGTTTACGTAGTACACAAGAAGAAGCTGAAAGAAAAATTACTCCTCATGCTTTGAATGCTGCCAAAAGGGGGGCGAATAGACTCATGATATTCGCACAGGATACTGATGTTTTGGTTCTTGCCATCAGGAGGTACCCGAAACTCCCTCAAAACTCTTATTTGTATACCAAATTTGAAAAACATCATCTCTATTGGTGATATTTTCTCATCGTTAGGCCCTCAGAAAGCGTTTGCTTCACCTGCTTTCCATGCTCTGTCAGGGTGTGACACCACTGGTGTTTTATCAGGGAAAGGTAAAATTTCTTACTGAAAAGCATTCAACACTACAAATGGAGAGAACCTCTTGGTATTGACAGCCCTTGGACTGAGTGAAAATATATCTGAGGAAGTATTAGACGTACTTGAGGCATTCATTTGCAAATTTTATCAGCCAGCAACAACTCTAAGTAACTTATCAGATTTACGATGGTTACTATTTTCAAAAAAACAAATGAGCTGGGAGAAACTACCGCCGACAAGAAACTCTTTTGTACCGGCAATGAAAAGGGTGAATTTTCAACTCATGGTTTGGAACCAAGATGAGAAGGCACGACCAAATTTACCATCTCCCGTTGGAAATGGGTTTACTTTGGAAAATGAACATATAGTTTCTGTTCTGTGCCCAATGCCATGTGTACCAGAATCAATTTTGGAACTTGTGAGATGCTCATGTGTCAAAAAACAGATGCAGTCCGCCATGCAAATGTTTGGCTAATCAGCTTCCATGTACGGAAATGTGTCAGTGTGGCGGTAATTCTGATTTCTGCGACAACGAAACGATGATTGCTGAAGAAGCAGTGAACTCGGACAGTGAATATGAACCAGATGAGCTGAGTTGAAATACAGATTGTGCTATGTAGCAGAATATAAATATATTTTTTCACTCATTATCTTTTTCATGAATTCATAAATTTAGAATGGAATATTTGTTTTATGATGTTTCATAATTTATTTGCTGTTAAATTTTGGGACTGGACTTTTATATCGGGAAATCAATAATAACACTTCTGTTAACTGAATATCAGCTTCAAAAAGAGCATTTAAAATCCGAAATTCATTCATAAATAACCAAGAGAATAGATATTTCTTGATTTAGAACCTACGCCATTTTGAAAACGTCACCAAAACTTTCTGCTACACTTCTCGAAGTATCACCATGGAAATTATTCATCCTGAAGTAGAAACGAATATAAAAAAATGTTCCATAAAATCATCAGTAAAACCGCTACGAGATTACAGACGCGCCTCAACTATTTAACGCTTTCATAGGTTCGTAATTTTAACGAGTACAATTGTACCTATGGCCACTGAAAGGGTTTGAGGCGTGATTTCTGTGAAATCCTTCAAAGAAATGTTCAGGTTCTGAGATATTACAGATGGGATTAGCATGTTCATTTTGCAGAGTATATCGAAAACTATGGACGCAGTAAATTAATTGAATATTATATTTCATGTAATCTGCTACCTTTAAACTGTTTCAACTCAAAGTCAATAACATCGTTTACTTACAAATAGGACATACCTGTTACATGTAGACTTACTGAACGTAGGTACTCGATCATATGAGATGTCAGTCAAGGTGTGCAGGGTCATAAAACTTAGTCAGTCACAGCATGTTTAGAAATGCTTGAACACATTTTGAACTTAATTGTATAATTATTACCAATAAACTTGTCACTGTAACATCACCGTTTGTCAGTAAAATGAATTATTATAGTCTATTGGCACATTGTCCGTTTCATAAGTGAAAAATCTGAAGCAGTAAAAGTTCAGATTCTTACAAGTAACCAAGGACTTGACAATTCAAACGGACAGGTTTAATTCAACTTCTCATAAACAAATAATATATTGTTCAAGTAAGTGAAATAGTTGTTCGATTTTTAACAGGATTTCTTTGTTAGATTTTCTACAATTTTTTAAATTATTTTGTAATACCATTGTTTATATAGAAGTAAGATAGTCAATGCCTGTGTAATAGGTGTTAGACGCAAACGCGAGTGCAATCTAGCGTTTTTAGTTACAAACATGAATATTTGACGTCATTTTAATGCAGGTTACTTCAAAAAATCCTGATTTTAATGCTGTCCCATTGTTTCAATCAAGTTACGACATGACTTGGAGGCCAGATCACTGAAGTTACGACATGACTTGGATGCGAGCTCACTATCGCCATCTACATGTCGCATCCATTTTGATCCAATTATAATCCCATAAGGTTGACTATCTTCTATATAAACAACGGTAATACATTCTACTCAACCAATGGAGAGTCCTATCAAAAGGCAGCGAGAGTAAAATTCAGGCTTTAATAACCTTACAGATTGTTTTTAATTTTAACATTTTCTCACTCATTGAAATCTCCTGATTTAATGTTTGGTAATACCCATGTAACAGCACCATTGATAATTATTTGAATGATTGATGGGATCAAATTATCAACATAACGGGCTTTTATTCAACTATAATTCCCAGTTCACGTTTTTGTAATATCTGAAACTATCCATAAAATTAATTTTAATGGGATGTTAAATACCTGTATCTCATAAACTAGTTTAGACACTTCAATATAGGAATTTTTCATTAGTCGGAAATATCCGTATTACATGAAGAATTTACGCATTTATTAGGTGGAAGTATTACATAAAAGCTACATAAAGAAAAAGTTTTTTTTATATAAAACAGAAATATTCATGATTTCATTGAAGATATGAACAGGATGTTCATAAAGTCAGTTGTGGAATCATCTGCGACTGAAACTTGAAATTTAGTCGCTGTTTTCATCGTACAAGATAACCTCTCTTGGAAGGGATTCATGTTTTAAAGAGAAACATTCTCAATTGAAAATTGAATCAATACATGACTCCTCTGCAAATGGAAAAACCTACGATAAAATTGAAGTTACTTTTTTGTAATATCTAACAGAAAACAACTACTTCCCCGGCAAAAGCCACGCTGGACATTGAACTACATCTGATAGATATTGAAATATTCATATTACGTGGAGAAATTACGTAATTATTTAGAAAAGACGTTACATAATTATTATGTAAAAATAACATGCACATGTTCCGGACATTATCAACAGTTTTCTCATGTTAAAGTGAGTAACATTTTACGGAAAATGTTACTTCCAAAGGAATAGAATTATGTAACAACTATATAAATATTACATAATGTGTTTATTGGGATCCTTCCCTTTCGAACAACGCTCATAACTATTCAGGAGGATCGTGCTAGCTAGGGATGACGAGGGCCTTTCCCGGTTTTAGAGAAGTTTCACTGAAGAGGTCCATCTGAGTAGGTGATAAGAATAATGATAATATTAATTTTTTTCCATCAGTTAATTATAGGAATAGTCATATACAGTTTGTCTCACTAATTTGGAACCATATGGAAAACTTTTTTATAATTCATTTTAGGAAAAAAAAATATTCTTTATAAAAAGTTTTGCATGTTCTAAAATCTAAAATAAAATCATCAGATTTCAAATTTTTTTAGTCGTATACGCGGTGTGACAAAAAATATGAATTTTACTCAAGAGTAAAGTACCTTTATATTAAATATAAAAATTTCTTATGAAAAAGAGTTGTTCATAATTGAAAATTTGAAAGGATACCCCTCTTTCCCCTATTTACTGAATGAAAGCTTTATGTGCCTATGAACCACTTTTATTTCTAATATAATGGAATTGTCATACAACACTAGATAAGTCATCCATTCATCGTAGTATTAGCCGAAAAGCAATCTTTCAACCAAGAAATGAGACAGGGCGTGAAATCGTACACTAAATTCGATAACTAAATTTCTTGATCGGTTTGGTTCGCGGAGTCGACGGGTGAGCTGATTTCCCAAATTATCACTTCGTTTCACGTTTTCGGATTTCACGGCTGGCAAATGATAACGGTTATTCTTATTATTATTATAACGGCTAGTCCCGAATCGCTGTCCACCACAGCTTTCAGGGTACTAGGACTCACGATATGTGTTCTACCAACTCCTGGTTGCCACCTAATATGAAAGGGAATAACAAACTAATGCCAAAGAGAAGTGAAAGCCGTTCTCTTTGGAATAAGTAATTTACAGTTCGCGATTTCCGTACTAGCTTTAAGCGAAATCTCACCCTTCCAGTAGTAAAGTCCGTACCTTCAGGATCGAATAACGCTGTATGGTTCTGGTGGTAACTTCGGAGTGTTGGTACAAGTTCCCGGATGTCTAAAGGACGATGATTGAACCAACTCCCTCGATTATATATTTACTTGAGCTCAGCTAGTTCCGGCCAGTAGTGAAAGCCGTACCTTGCGGAACGTAGGAACGCCAATAATCGGCATACAAACTAGTTACAGAAGGTTGTAAAATCCGAACCCTCGGGAACTATTAATTAATAACGATAGGAGTTCTTCAACGTTCTGGTAACTACAATAATAACGGACTAGGCGGCCGACCGGACTCGAAGTTCTATTTTCCACCTTGGTAAATGGTCGGTCTCTATTGTACAAACTAGTTACAGAGCTGTGATGTCCGAATCCTCGGGAACTAGTAATTTAAGTCAAACAGTACTCGTACCCAATATTTAAGCCTGATCGCTCTGCCGGTTGTAAAGGCCTAACCTTTGGACCGATCAAGGCGGTACTATGATATTCGCGAAGGTAGTTGTCGAATTTCGGTCTTTTGATAACTGAATATGATACACACGGTTTGTGAAATGCAATTCACCTGTACCAGGAATAAATAATTAAAACTAACTAACTTTCAATTAAGCTTACCCTCGGAATATAACTTTCGGTTTTTCAACTCGGCTTTTTATTATCAACTACTTCTAACACTGGTCTGGCACGAAAAGAGAGCGATTCTCATGTGCTTCCACTATTTATACCATCGGTTGGCCTTCGTAGCAAAACACATAAAAAAACGGCGACCCTCGTAGCAGAAGACACAAAAACTATTAAATCTCAGCAAAAAATATTCCTTATCATAAAAACGGAACCGAGACCAAAACTACATGCATAAATAGAATTTTAAGGCACAAGAAGCATGAGTAAGAAGTAATCGATATCAAAAATTAGGGAATATGGATGGAGTCATCTACTATTTCCAGATTTGATTGCTTTTCGTTTACAAAAGAATTTTGAGTTTATAAAAAAAAGGCGTACGAATCATTTCTGTGATTCTGTTTAGGACTTGAAAGTTAGTATCAGAAATGCTTCGTTACAGTGGAGAGAAGGGTACTTTGACTTTGTCGATTTTATTCTCAACATTTATTTGTACTCTCCGGCAAAACATTCGAACATGTTCGAATTTTCGCATTTACTCTACTTCGAGTCTTTTGCTGTCTCGAGGAGTGCTTATTGATTTTCCTGGCGGATGGCGCAGCAACTGACTTGCTGTAAGTTGCTGCTTCATCCACAGGGAATTATTAGATAAACAGTAGGTTGTAATTCATTTGGCAGGGACAAGACAACTCAAAGTTGTCGGACCTACCCTTGCACTGATGAGAGGCAACAACCTCGAAACATGTCTGCAGGTGGTCATCCCCAGCCAAATTAAGGATAATCTTTTGTTTGTCTACAATGAGCACTTGCAACTGAGTCTTCTTTGAAGAACGTTGTACAAATATCTGTTAGTCAATAAAAAAGTGTAAAGTGGTTTCATAGCACTTTACAAGCGGCGCATGCGTGGACGGCTGCCTCGAGCGCCAGCTTCGTTATTTACCGTGGGGAAGTACCACTGCACTGGGCAGCTTAGTGGAGATACGGTAAGTCAGGGGTCACTGTGTACTGACTAATAAAATGTGGCCAGAAGGGCAGATTTTACTTGACTTTGACTGGGAGAAAGGACTGCTTACCAGCTGCGAAAGAATTAATAGGAAACAATAAAAAGACACGGATTCGGTATTACTGATTTATTATATGACTAACTCTAATTAAATACCACCTAGCTTCTGCCAACGCGCATACGCAACTATCGCGAGCGGTTAAGTACGGACAGGACTGTTAGGATGGATTCTACGCTTAGTAACACTACGGTAGCAAGCACAAAACAACCCTACACATGATGCCGGTGAAAGCTCTGGAATACTACGTTAGCAAGCACATTAACCTTACAAACGGTGCCGGAGAAAGCTTTATAATACTACGTTAGCAAGCACAATTCAACCTTACAAGCGGGGCCGGTAAGAGGAGTTAAGTTACAACAAAAGTTCCAAGCTGTATCGAGCAACAAGGTATCAGGCTATCATCCGACTGGTTTAACGTAACAGGGGGAAAAGCTACCAGTTCAAAATCCCGTAGTCCACTCAAATAAGGCAGGGAGTACCCCACGATCCTTATCTGTTGGAGCTTTCGCGGGTAGTAGCTATTTAACGCGATTGGATTTGTCTCGGATCGCACAAGGCAAGGATTACCCCACGTTCCTTCTGGAACGGTACCACTGAGTCGGAAGGATCTCTATTTGCGACCTACGACAATTTTGACTATCTTGCAGCCCGGAAGCTCCCGTTCCAAACAAGGCAGGGAGGACCCCACTATCCTTCTGGATCGGTCTAATAATATCAAGAATGCCACCCCTCAGCAGTATGAAAGGGCTACTTGGCTTGCAATCCAACAAGGCATGGAGTATCCCACTGTCCTTCTGGATCGGCCTACTATCAAGAGTGCCACCCCTCAGCAGTATGAGAGGTCTTTCCTTCGATACGAACAATGAAACGGTCGATCCCGGTCGGAGACAGCCCTACAACTATCAAAGCGGAAATATATTAATAAAGTAAAGCACAATTGGAAATCTCCTACCAAAACAGTCGGCCCGTCGGTCACTCTCGGCTTCGTTCGGATGGCTCGGTGCTGGCTTGCTCTGGTAAGTCTGATCTGCGATTCGGTCGGTGCAGCTACAGCTACTGCCTGAAATCGTTGTTCTCGCTAGGGACTCGAATTTCTCCCCACCACATGACCGGCGCGCTCAGCCGATGGCTGGAAGTCACTGTCGGCGCGTGTCAACTATCGATGTCGGAAAAAGCACGGCAGCACACAAAGGCATTTCACCCTTTTAGTACCGTGAGAGAGCTGCTCCAGTATCAGGTAACGACACCTGAGACTGACCAAGTTTGCCAATTGGGTGGGTAACCCCAGCCAGTTCTCTTCAGAATTGGATGGGAGGGCCTAACTCAATTCGTGAGTTGGTACGACACTGGCGTCCACGTCGCGGGTGGTGGACTTCGGTTCAGAGGCTACCTAGGAAGCAGCTGAAGCGAAGACTAACAGTGTCAAAAGATCGCCTAACCTAAGGTGGGAGGTATCGTGCTGAGGGGTGCGTGGCACATAGGGTGATGTGTCTCGAACGATCCCTCTGGGACACCGGGCGACCTCCCAGAGTATTACAGCCTTACCATGGCAAGGCGGGGCTCTACCATGGTGGATCTTATTTCCCTAGCTACTCGTGGGAACAAATGAGTAAAAATTTTAAAAAATCAGAACCCCAACGGGGGGGATAAATCCCACGATCCTCAGGAAACAAGAGGAGAGCGGAATTTTACCGCCTCCAGAACTGACTCCAGATCAGGAAAGGGAACTGTTAAAGTCTCCGAAACCTACTGGAGCTGATCAGGATGAGGCTACCATAGCTATGGATAGCCTCAAACTGAAACGTACTCGACTCTCAGGGTCGAAAAGGAAAGCTCTGAGTCGCTTGCTCAAGAGCGGAATGGCTTATGAGACCGCCTTAGAGCAAGTGCTCAAAGATATTGGCAAGCCGAATCAGCAACCGGAGGGGGACAAATCTCAGTCTGGGGCTGGTGGAGCAAGCAAACGCCTGAGATCCGACGACAGTACGCCGGATCACACGGCGAAGAAAGCTTGCTCGGGGGTAGCCAAACCTTCGTACGGGACAGTGGCTGGGGGCAACAGGGTGGGCCTAATCCACACTGAAGATCCTACCACTGCCCTAACAGGCGAACAACTTAGGGCTCTTCAGCGTTCAATTATGAAAGCTGTTAGCCTAATACCCGATGATGGCCCTCAGGTGAGGTTCCAGAGCTGTACTTTTCGGCCTGGATGGTTACAAATCACCTGCGTGGACAACATCAGTGCCAGCTGGCTGGAGGAGGCATCAAAGCAACTCCAACCATGGGAAGGGGCGAAAATTAAATTCGTCAAAGGGCAGGACCTTCCAAAGCCATTCATCTGTGTGGCATACATCCCGGACGATGAGGCCGACGAACGACTCACGGCCGAGATGGTGCTCACAAGGTTGAGAAAAATGAACCACGGTCTAACCACTCAGGATTGGGTAATACTGAACCGAGAGGACTCGGGCCGTGGCCAAACATGGACATTCGCCATTGACGAAAGGTCCATAACAGCCTTGGAGGAGCTGGACTTCAAACCCTACTTCGGCTTTGGACAGATTCAGTTCCGTCTGAGAGGCAGCCGTGGAGGGAAAGAACCCTCCCGGACGCAGCCGGAGGAGGGGAAGGAAAGCAAGCCTCCTCTAAAGAAAACGGTCGTAAGGGGAGCACCGCAAGGGAAAGGTAAATCCGTCCCGAGTGTTGCGCCTCGGACCAAAAAGCCTGCGAGTGTGGCCTCGGGGAAGGGTAAATCCATCCCGAACAGACCACCACTCAAAAAGGGTGCCGGCACCTCTGAAGGGAAGGGAAGTAAACCGCCCTCTGAGGAAAAGAGCGGGGGAGGACCGCCAAAAGACGGCAAATAAGGGCCTGGCTGATATAACAGTCAGACTCCTGCAGGGAAACCTGCAACATGCCAAGGCCGCCACCTACGTCCTTGGCAAAAAATTCATAGAGGAGCGGATAGATCTGGCCCTCATCCAGGAACCCTGGACCTCCAACACAGGCCGAGTTACCGGCCTGAGTAACACATCTGGTAAGGTAATTGCGGTCAGTTCTGGGGTAAAACCTAGGGCATGCATTCTAGCCAGAAACAACATTAATTATTTTATTCTTTCAGATTTCTGCACCCAAGACATGGCAACAATCCATGTGAAATTTCCAGAGAGGGGGAGCATGACAGAAATGATCGTCTGCTCAGCATACTTTCCTGGAGAAGTGGGTGCGGAACAGCCTCCTCCAGCGGCCGTGCGAGAACTAATTGCCTTCTGCAGGAGGAACAACACCCATCTACTGATAGGATGTGACGCCAATGCGCACCATGAAGCGTGGGGCAGCACAAACATCAACATGAGGGGTGAGTCTCTTTTCAATTACCTGATAGGGGAGGAGCTTACAATTAACAATGTCGGCTCCGAGCCAACCTTTGTCACTAGTATTAGGAAAGAGGTACTAGATCTTACGATCAGCTCAGAATTTTTAAGCAACAAGATATCCAACTGGAGGGTGTCCTCTGAGCCATCATTCTCTCCAAAACGGATTGTCCACAATAAATAGTCGTGATCAAATAGATATTGCTGCGGAACATCTACAAACTGCACTTATCTCAGCTTATCACGAAAACTGTCCACTGAGGGAGAAAAGGGATAACCGAAAAGCTTCCTGGTGGAACAAAAATCTGGATAAAACACGAAAAGAAGTTCGAAGGTTATTTAACCGAGCTAAGGTATCAGGTGAATGGGAAAATTACAGGTCTGCTCTAACCACTTACAACAAAGATATCCGGAAAGCAAAACGAGAATCATGGGAACGATTCTGCGAAAATGTGTCCAACACATCAAGTGGAACCCGTATCCACAAGATTCTATCCAGAGAGCCGACACAGGAGCTGGGGTCGTTAAAGCGTCCAGACGGCTCCTTTACGGCCTCCAGGAAAGAAACACTAGAGCTATTAGCTAATAACCACTTCCCAGGCAGCCTGATTCTGGACAATCAACCTCTAGTCACAAATATAGGCCGGATAAAACGACCTCACAGAGATGACTGGGTGGTTGCCAACAAAATAATTACACCACAGGCGATAAGATGGGCGGTTAACTCATTCCACCCATACAAATCACCAGGAGAGGATGGCATAGCTCCAGTTCTGTTACAAATCGGACTGGAACATATCATACCTATCATTATAAGACTCTTTAGAGCCAGTTTAGCATGGAACCATATTCCGTCTAACTGGACCGCGACTAGGGTGATCTATATTCCTAAGGTGGGTCGGAATGACCCACACCCAAAATCGCTCAAACCCATTAGTCTGACATCCTTTCTGTTGAAAAGCATGGAGAAAATACTGGATGGGCACATAAGCACCCCCTCAATGTTCACCAGTATGCCTACCAGGCTGGCAAATCAACAGAACTTGCCCTCAATAACCTTGTCTCAGGAATAAGCGACGCCCTGGAACGCCAGGAAATAGCAGTCGCTGCATTCCTGGACATAGAAGGAGCATTTAACAATGCACTACCTCACTCCCTATATGAGGCCACTGTCTCTAGAGGGATTGAACCGATACTATGTGACTGGATAAGAACTATGCTTCACAACAGAACTATAACGACCTCTCTACAGGGGGAATGTGTCGGCTTCAAGCCAGCCAGGGGCTGTCCCCAGGGGGGGGTCCTCTCCCCACTGTTATGGTCACTGCTGGTGGATGATCTGCTGGCCATTCTCTCGCTGTGGGAGGTTGATCTGCAAGCATATGCTGACGATCTGGTACTAGTAATAAACGATAAATCCGAAGAGACGATCTCCTACGTCCTTCAGGATATATTGGATACCATATATAAATGGTGTGAGAGGGAGGAAATGTCCATTAACCCCCACAAAATGGTCATAGTACCATTCACCAGGAAAAGGAAGCTGGAACATTTAATACCTCCTTCCATCAATGGTGTAACAATTCCTTTTGCGAGTGAAGCAAAATATCTAGGAATAACCCTGGATAAAAAACTTAATTGGAACTCGCACCTGGAAAAGACTATCCGGCAAAACATGGGGCATGTCACCAAAACACGTATACTGGTTGTACGTGACCGTCATACGTCCAATGATAACGTATGGCTCTATAGTCTGGTGGAGCAAGGGACATAAAAAAATGGCCATTGCTAAACTTAACGGACTACAGAGACAAGCGTGCCTGGCGATTACTGGAAGCATTCGCTCCACGCCAACGGCAGCAATGGAAGTCCTCCTTGGATTACTTCCTCTCCACATAGTTCTGGAGAGAGAGGCAAGATAGGCAACATACAGACTTTATCAAGCGGCCATTAGTCTACCGCAGGCATGAGTCATGAGAGGCAGCGGCATGCTGGAGGGCATAATAGCTCACAACATTCTAGGAATGCCCTCAGACATCATGCCTAAAACCATCAACCTTCACACGTCCTACACTGTGGTCTTTCCCGAAAGAGAAGACTGGGTCCGGAATGAAACCAACCTATGTAGGGCAAATGAACGTTGGTTCACCGATGGTTCCAAAACTCAGGAAGGCGTCGGAGCCGGAATATATGGGATGAACCCAGTAGTGAAACGCTCGTTCAGTATGGGCAAACTAGCTACGATATTTCAGGCAGAGGTATATGCCATTGAAATGTGTGCCAGGGAGCTGGAAAATCGGCTCCACACACGAAAAACAATAAAAATGTTTTCAGATAGTCAAGCAGCACTTAAAGCGCTTGAATCCAACTGCTTTAAATCTAGGGCAATATGGAACTGCAGAGATACCTTAAACCGACTGGCGCAACGCAACAACGTTACCCTAGTCTGGATACCAGGTCACACAGGCCTAGAAGGAAACGAAATAGCGGACGCCCTAGCAAAAGGGGGGGCCGAAACAACGTTCACTGGACCAGAACCGGTAATCGGTTTAGCATATAGCACTGCCAAGAATGTCATAACAGCTTGGGCAGACAATAAAAGACTCGAGTACTGGCGTAGTCTACCGGGCCTAGCCCATTCCAAAGCATTTATTGCTTGTACAAGGAAAAAACAGGACTCTGACAAACTGCTAGAACTCAGCAGAGCGCATCTCAGAGTTATAGTAGGTTTGCTTACTGGCCACTGCAAACTCAAATACCACATGCATAAAATCGGACTTGCACAAGATGCAGAGTGCCGGCTATGCATGGAGGATGATGACACGGCTGAACACATTCTGTGTACATGCCCTGCAGCGGCCAGAACCAGATTCTCAATATTTGGCGATACGACAGTAAGGCCAGAAAACCTGGTAAATTGTTCTCCCAATGCATTCCTCAATTTCGTCAAGAGATTGGATATACTGGGAGAAATATAACCATAGGGTGAGCCACAATAGGCCATTGGCCGCAGTGGAGGGCCTGATACGGGCCCACTCACGTTCAAAACCTAACCTAACCGTGAGAGAAATGCGAAGGTGGTTGCTATCTGAACAGGTTCCCAACACTGATACGTATATTTTCCAAAAAGAATGGTATTTTTAACCCTAGTATTACCGGAGATAATAATATTTCATTATCCTGTACTACATTCAACCGGACTTTAGTAACTTCGTTACATTCCCCCCTTACTTCGGAAAGAAAAAAAAACTTTATGAACATAATTTTTTTTTCTGTCAGTTGACAAAACTAGGCGGTGCAATTTACAAAACTGTTTTCATATATGATACAACCAAACCAAATACAACTTAATAACAGCATTAAAACTAAAATTACCCTTTATTTAACGGCAGGCGTCTACCCTTTCACGGCACAAGACTTTATTTAAGGGTAGATCCACCTGTAACAAATACGAAAATAAACTAGAATTCCTGCGCTTTTACTATCATCTTACTGGGATCTCTGCTGGATGACTTCAATTAGGGCCAACGGAAATTAGTCCCACAACTCCAATCATCACTGAGGTCAGATAGCATAGCCGTTTCCTTCATTGAGGCTAAATATTACGGTTCATTTTAAGAGTTCCTCGGCCCCGACCCTACTCAGTTCAGGCCTATGGAGTCCCGCGAAACTGTGAACCGAAACGAGAATATCTAGAAACTAAAACAAAATTAAACTTGATTTCTAAGTATAGACCCTACTTCATCTTGGGATCTATTGGGTCCTGTTGCCATCAAAAGGGTGAGGACACCCACAAGCAGGACACGACACATGGTACGACGGGTGTGGACAACGGCACGTCGTACAGGGTTCTTCTACTTTCAGGATGATTAGATTGTGTTCAACTGTCTGCGCTTCGTCGGGAAAATACCTTTCGGGGGCATGTCGTCTTTTCCTCTTTGGTGTATGCTGGATTCTCGGATCACAGACACAATTCCGTGACAACGTTCCAACACACCTACAACGAGAGCAGAACAGAATCGCTGGATTACGACATTTTTGCCGCCGATGTCCCGGTCGGCCGCATCGCCAACACAGGTCTGGGGTAATGCCTACACGTTCTGGTACGGGAGAGAACGGAGTTTCGGCTGCTTTCGGGCGACTTATCCGACCGGCAAGTTCCTGTCGTTTTATATTCTCTGCCGTCCTATGTGTCCTATGTGGTTCTATGCCCCATGACGGCTGCGCATCGTTTGGTTTTGGTATAGTTGAGGGGTTTCTGGCTTTCGTGTTGGTCTTCTCCTCGAGTCCTGGTTCTTCTTGAATTACCGCCACAGTGGGTACAGCAGAGGTTCCTTCTATCACTTGATCTGCCTCCAGGATTGCTTTCTCCAGCTCCTGGATGAGCTGGTCAGCGACTACTGTTGCATCCGACTTCTTAGGTGTCAAATTCATCCCTCAGTCGGGTACAGCGGTACAGGGGTACAGCGGTACAGGGGTAGGTACGGGGGCCGGCTGCCGCTCCTTCTTAGAACTGGCGGTTGCCGGAGTCACCAACAACCTCTATTTCGACACTCATGTTTGTGTCGGTGGCGAGCGATTGATTCCGCCGAGATGCTTCGGTCCTTGGAGGGATGATCTGGATATTCGAAATCACGTTGACAATCGGACGGGGAGGAATCGGGGTGGGCTTATTTCTGCTCGTGGTAACGGGTAGGGGGTGCGTCGGTTGGCGAGGTGGCGGCCCCACCGTTGCGATTTTGAGCCGGCGCATTTTTAGATCTCGGGCCAGAATGCGTATGGCTTTCATGGGAATGGTGGCTTGGGCATTTTTCCGCCTTGCATCGTCTGTCGGCGAAATCAGGGGTGCGGTAGCGTGTTTTCCCTTTGGCGGTTGTTCGAAACAACGACGCGACATCTCCTGAAACAGGAAGGGACGTTACCCGTGATGGTTCTTCTGGACCGTGCGCAGGTCGCAGGTTCCTGATATGTATTTTATTGAGCTTCTTACCGGTGCTGCTTTTGAGATTGTATCAACCGGGGACCAAACTTTGGTTACGGCGTATGGACCTGAATACTTTGGAGCCAACTTTGCAGGAAAACTCTCACCGGCAGATGATAAATGATGTTCTTTTGGCATCACTCGGTCCCCGAGATGGCAGCGCCAGTCTCGTCGCCTCAAGTTATAATGTCGGCTTTGGTTACTGAATGCGCGACCAAGGTTTATCCGTACTAAGTCAAAGATTTCTTGCAGCTTGTGCAAGCGTTGTTTCTGTTTGCCGATCTGATCGATGTTTTGCGAGTTCGAGTTTTCACCGGGTGATGCAGCCGTTGTACGGTACACAGCGTTGGGCACTTCAAGTTCACGACCGAAATTTATGAACGCCGGCGAATAACCCGTGGTGTCATGTCGAGCCGTATTAAGCGCAAATAAACGTTCAGGAAGGTGTCGGTCCCAAGTCCTGTGTTCGTCGACGCAAAACTGGGATATCATTGTTTTGAGTGTTTTATTAGTTCGTTCGACCGGGTTAGCTTGTGGGGTGTACGGCGGCGTTCGACAATGTTTAATGCCCAGATCTTGCAGCATAGTGGTGAAAGTCTGGCCAGTAAATTGATACCCGTTATCACTTATCACGAGTTTTGGGCACCCAAAGCGAGTAATTATATCCTCGTATAGCGCCTGGCTTACGGCGCGGGCGGTCGCGGTATGTAAAGGACGACAATGCACCCACTTAGTAAATCGGTCTTGGAATACAACCAAATAACTGTGACCACGGCTGGACAGAGGTAGTGGTCCCACTAGGTCCGTGCTATAACACACTCCCAGGGTTGGCGGTTAGGAGACGGTTGTATCTTACCGGCTGGTTTCATTTGCGAAGGTATATATTGTTGGCACGACATACAGGAGCGTACATACTTGGCGATATCACGGAACATCCCTGTCCAATAATACCGGTGAGCGATACGCGCTATGGTCTTTGCAATACCCATGTGGCCAGCAGTAGGAGCAGCATGATTCTCTCGTAAGACCCCTTCTCGTTTTGACTTTGGCACACACAGTTTCCATGGGTCGCACAATTCTGGCTCCATGATACTATTCGGATCCCAAAAATGGCGATACAAGTGCCCATTTCGGATACAATAGTCCGGATACAGAGACGGGTTTCTTTCGACTTCCGCTTTCCGATTATCATACCAAGAGCACCGAATCTCTGAAATGACTGCGGCCACTTCACCGAAAAGTTCCTCATCAGTATCGAATGGCATGGGTTCTCGGGGTAGGGTGTCAGCCACTTTATTCAGAGTACCTCGGCGGTATTGAATATCAAAGTCATATTGTTGGAAAAACAAACTCCATCGAGCCAATCTTCCAGAAGGACCCTTGATAGAATACAACCAACGAAGGGAGAGCTGGTCACTCAGTATAGTGAAATGATATCCTTCCAGGTAGGGGCGCATTTTTTCGATTCCCCATACGATAGCTAGACACTCTTTTTCAGTAACAGAGTAAGCAATTTCGGAGGATGTCAGTGACCTACTCGCGTAAGCGATGACGTGTTCCCTTCCATCCACCTGTTGAGTTAAGACTATTCCGAGGCCGTTGTTTGACGCATCCGTCTGAAGCGAAAAAGGCTTACTGACGTCCGGACAGGCGAGTACGGGGGATTCGGTCAAACATATCTTGAGCCTCTGGAACGCCTCCTCCTGAGGAGTTTCCCTTCGCCATCGGTACCCTTTCTTTAGAAGTTTGTGGAGCGGAGCGGCTATCTCCGAGAAAGAGGGTACAAAACGACGGTACCAGGAGGCCATACCCAAGAATCTGCGTGAGGCTCGCACATTCCTGGGGGCATCTAGTCCTACAATGGAGGCTACTTTTTCAGGGTCCATTCGAATACCTTCTGACGTTACTAGGTGTCCCAGATACCTCAGTGACCTACGCCCAAATGAGCATTTGTCTGGGTTCACCTGTAGGTTCGCGGCCTTCAGGCGCCGATACACCTCCCGAAAGTTGTCCAAATGCGTATCGAAAGTGTCCCCCAAGACGATAAAATCATCTAGATAAGCAAAACAATAGGGATCAATTTCCGGCCCTGAGACACGATCCATTAGGCGTTGGAAAGTGGCGGAAGCGGCATGGAGCCCAAATGGTATAACGCGAAACTGGAACAGGCCGCGGCCAGTTACTGTGAATGCTGTGATCGGTTTGCTCTCTTCCGCCAGTGGGACTTGCCAGTATCCCTGTTTGAGGCCGATGCTAGATATATATCGTGCCCGGCGTAGTTTGTCTAGTACCGAATTAATAAATGGAAGAGGATACGCCTCTTTCAAGGATACCGCATTTACTTTTTGGAAGTCAATTCAAAAACGGGGTTTACCATCTTTCTTGCGGACTATAACAACTGGGGAACTCCACGGACTAACGGACGGTTCTATTACCCCTTCCTGAAGCATACGGTCGACTTCAGTGTTGATAATAGTTTGCATTCGCGGGTTTTGCGGCCGGTAACGTTGTTTGATGGGTTCGGAGTTGGATAAACGAATTTTATGTTCCAGCAACGGAGTAACCCCGCAGATACTATTGAAAGGCCGCAACTCAATTTCTAAGAATTCGTTGAGTCGCCTCTAATGCTCCGGAGGTATCAGAAGCAAGGGTATCGATGGGACTACAAGGTACCGGTCGCGAGTATGACGTAATTGGAGAATCGTCTACCCAGATACTTCCGGTATCGAGTTCCAAACGGAAATGACGTCTCGTCAGCACGTCCATACCTAGAACCATGTCCGACGATAATCCGGGCAGATATCCAAACGCTTCAACGCTGCACGTCACCCCTATGGTCAGGGCTACATGGCATGTAGCCGGCACAGCGATATGGTGACCATTCGCCATCCTGACGGAGCTTGACGGAATCTTGGACGGATGCAACCCTAGCCCTAGCCAACTGTCGTTGAGGCGATCGCCCACGTATGAGTTGGCCGACCCGGTGTCCAGCAAGGTTCTGGCCGTCCCTCCTGGCACCGTTATGGTAATGTGGGGACGGTTATCTCCATGTTCCGCTGGAGCTGGTGTATTCGAAGTAAGTTGGGGGCGGCATCGTTCGTACCTCGGGTCGAGACAATGCCGGTCTAGTTTCCCGACCTTGGACACAGACAGTCCCGGGACATCACGCCTTCCTGTTTACATCGCGAACAGAACAATTTTGGCGGAGCCGTGCATTGGCTTCTGTAATGTCCTGGCTGGCCGCAACGCCAACAATCGACTTGTTGGTGGGTAGTTCGGATGGGACCCGCTCGGTCGCGTTCGCTGGTGGGGCGTGGAAGTAAGCCTGATTTGGCAGGAAATACTCTCAAGGTCTCGGATGTGTTAGGTGCACTATTCCAGGGATTATATTGGTTTGAGGAACGAGCAGAGCTTCGAAGTTCACTTTCGAGTAGCTCGTACTCTCGGACGGCTTTCGAAAACGAAGCAATGTCGGTAAACTCTGCCCTGCGAATCGGTTGTCGATACTCTGACCTTAGATTGTGGTACAGCCACTGTAGTGCCTGGGCATCAGATATATTACCGTGGCGGCGTATCAACGTTTGCAGATCGGTAATATACTGTGCCGCCCTCTCATTGGGTCTTTGTACCCGTCTACTAATATCAGCTTCCAGGTCAATCTGATAATTGACTGGGTTGAAAAACTCTTTGAAATCGGCAACGAACGCCAACCAGGTTGGCCATGCGGAGCGGTTGTTACGGAACAACAGCGCAGGCATACCTTTCAGTAACTCTGGCATTACTGGTAAAACTTGATCTGGAAGAACGTTCTGCGCCTCACAGATCTCTTCCAGTCTTTCTAAGAAGACTGCTGGGTCTCCTTCACCATTGAAAGTAATTTTCCAGTCCTGCACCCGTAAAGGTGTGACTCTAGGAGCAGGGGGAGCACCCAAACGAAAGGAAGATAGGTTCCCGAACTGAGCATTACTGGAATGGTTCACTCTGATGCTGGGATTAGCTGTCGACACGGACGTCGTCACGGGCACAGCCCTTCCCGCTTGAGTCACGGCAATTGGCGGTTGGGGAAAAGTAAAAGGTTTGAACAGTAGGTGATGGGCGGCCATCTCGAATAAACTTTATTAAGCGCTTCCGTTTTTCATCGACGGTGCCAGTCATGTCTAATCGAAACTTGAAAAGCTCAACGTCCAGTTCATCTTTCCGAAATAGATACACCCATCCCACACGTGTATCTGTTGGGTCATTACTTCAATTAAAAACAGTGTTGAGATTGAGGTCTGCGGTGACGGGAGACTTCGGAGTGGGACTACTAGACTTATCGGGTGAATCAGGCATGATTTATCAGTTGCTCTTGTCCAACTAGAGCTCAGGATCTTGCGTCAGCTACGCAAGCACCTGATTTTGAGAACTCTGATGCCGGTAACTCGATAGTGATAAGTCGAACGGCTTTGGAAATCATTGGTTTCGATGTGTCGCTCGTTATAATAACCCGACTAACAGAACCTGTCAAAATATGACAGGTGCGCGATTTTGAGTTTTGACAAAAGCTGGGTGGTCTACGGTCTTAGTACAGTTTCAATCAAGTCCCTGCTAGGGCGCCAAATTTGTAACGTGGTTTCCTAGCACTTTACAATCGGCGCATGCGTGGACAGCTGCCTCGAGCGCCAGCTTCGTTATTTACCGTGGGGAAGCACCACTGCACCGGGCAGCTTAGTGGAGATACGGTAAGTCAGGGGTCACTGTGTACCGACTAATAAAATGTGGCCAGAAGGGCAGATTTTACTTGACCTTGACTGGGAGAAAGGACTGCTTACCAGCTGCGAAAGAATTGATAGGAAACAATAAAAAAGACACGGATTCGGTGTACCTGATTTATTATACTACTAACTCTAATTAAATACCACCTAGCTTCTGCCAACGCGCATGCGCAACTATCTCGAGCGGTTAAGTACGGACAGGACTGTTAGGACGGATTCTACGCTTAGTAACACTACAAGCGGGGCCGGTAAGAGGAGTCAAGTTACAACAAAAGTTCCAAGCTGTATCGAGCAACAAGGACTGGTTTAACGTAACAGAAGGAAAAGCTACCAGTTCAAAATCCCGTAGTCCACTCAAATAAGGCAGGGTCCTTATCTGTTGGAGCTTTCGCGGGTAGTAGCTAGTTAACGCGATTGGTTTTGTCTCGGATCGCACATGGCAGGGATTACCCCACGTTCCTTCTGGATTGGTATCACTCAGTCGGAAGGATCTCTATTCGCGACCTACGACAATTTTGACTATCTTGCAGCCCGGAAGCTCCCGTTCCAAACAAGGCAGGGAGGACCCCACTATCCTTCTGGATCGGTCCAATATCAAGAATGCCACCCCTCAGCAGTATGAGAGGGCTACTTGGCTTGCAATCCAACAAGGCAGGGAGTATCCCACTATTTTTCTGGATCGGCCTACTATCAAGAGTGCCACCCCTCAGCAGTATGAGAGGTCTTTCCTTCGATACGAACAATGAAACGGTCGATCCCGGTCGCATGGAGGTAAGTAGCACCCGGTATCGCCATTTGGTATTGTTCGGCGTCGCGCGATCCTCATATTCTTGAATGTTGAATGTAGCACGCGGGCTAGCGCTATCAAGTGCTACTTATCGCATAGGTAACTTAAAAAAGTTGTACACAATTCCTTATACGGGGTATAAGTCTAGGAAATAGGTTAATAATATTTAATGTCAATATTTTCACTTTACAAGAATTGAAAAATTGTATTAATAGGCTGGTGCTAAAACGAATTCTAAACGCCAAAAATAAGGAAAAAGTAACGGGCAAAGACAGGTGGGGAATGTTGTTGAGGTTCCAACTTTGAAGAAAAAATAAATTAAACACGAAAACACACAAAATGGTGAAATGAGGATGCAGTTTAGCGGTTGAAAACGGTTTTTTGGGATTTGCGACGAAACAAGACCTCTAAGCGGAAAATGTCCAATGGAAATTTACAGATAATGAAATAATCGAAAACTTTTTCTTCGAACACTTTTCGATATAACCTCAAGCCGTTAAAATGGCAAAAAAACGATTTTTCAGTATTTTTTTTCTCTCGAATAAATCATTCAATTCACCTGAAAATTTGTAGAAACGTCTTTTTTGGTGTCGAATGAGCATGACTTTTTTTTAGAAGACGACTAGTTTTCGAGTTATGTATATTTTTCGAAAAAAACATCCTTATCTTCCACGAACAATTGTTCTGGTGTTTTTTGTATTTCGAAGGTCATTTTAATTGTTGAAATGTCTACTATGTAACTTGGTGGTTCATTGGTCGTTAAACCGCTTAAAATTGATAAATACCGATACAAGTCTCTCTGAATCCTGATTTTCTAAAAATTTCGGAAAAATTGTGCTCATTCGACACCAAAAAAGACGTATTCAAAAGATTTTCTTCTAAATTAAATAATTTATAAGCGAGATGAAAATTGAAAACTGAAAAATCGGTTTTTCGCCATTTTGACATTTAATTTGAGGTTATATGTCGAAATGTGTTGAATAAAAAAGTTTTTGATTTTATTATTATTTACAACTTTTCCATCAAATCTTTTTCCGCTAAGAAGTCACGTTTCGCCGCAAATCGCAAAAAAACATTATCAATCCCTTAACTGCATCCCCATTTCACCATTTTGAGTGTTTTCGTGTTTGAATATTTGTTTTCCTTGAGGAAAGAAATTTCCACCTGGTCCTTGCCTGGTACTTTTTTTTAAAAAAAATTAAAGGCTCCAGTCCAATAATAAAACTGCTATTTTATGTACCCTAGTTGATGCAGTTTTCTACTTTGTTATGCCTAGAATCGCTGTTTATTGTTTGCGAATCAATTTATAAGAACAGAGATTTCTGAGTAGAAATTGAACAGATATAAAACCTTTTCTCAACCGACTTCAAAAAAGGAGGAAGTTCCTAATATTTTGTGTGTGCATTTTTTTTGTATGGTCAATGATTACTCCGTGTCTTAGAGATCACTTTTTTAAATGTAATAATTAGCTGATGCGCAGAACAATTACAGCCGCATGCATAGTCAATTCCAGCGACTCGCCAGAGTTTCGCCGCTCGCTACACAAGAACTATAATGCACAATCGAGCTCCAAAAGAGTGGTACATCGCCAGCGTTTCGCCAAAATGTGACTTATCGCGTAGTTGTCACTTTTTTAGAGCTCGACTGTGCATTATAATCCTTGTGTAGCGAACGGCGAAACTCTGGCGAGTCGCTGGCGATTGACAATGCATACGGCTGTTAGTGTTCTCAGATATATGTTCTTGCTTTTTTTTATTACTTTCAGAATATTTTCTTCAACCTCTAGTGTGAAAATGGCAATCATAAATTCGTTTAAAAACATTCAATCATGCCAATGAAGAGGGCGTTTCGATTGTTTGTTCGACTGACCAATTCGGTTTTGTACTTTCCTCCATTCTTTCTTTCCATTCCTAACATATTGGTAATATTACATGTTTAACTTCAAGATTCGAAATAAAATATGATACCCTATATCATTACATCTGAGATCCAAACGATTTGAGGAAAAACTAAAACAAATGTTGGTTTTTAGGCCGTCTAGAATCTAAAGCATTTCAAAGATGTTTACACAATTTTAAATGGGTATTGAAATCGATCATCAACTCAAATATATATGGTGGCATCAATAAGCTTAATTCTCAAAGGCCTAAAACATCATTATTATCAATGCTACTTAGGTACATCTACTTCCTCTTTATTCTTAAACTCGCATCGGAACAAATAATTTTTTTCTAAATAAAAAAAGCCATCAGGTGAGCACGACAAATCCATGAATAATAATCAGATAATACAATAAATGCTACCTTTGTCAAATCACGAATACAAATTGACTGAGTCAGGAAAGAGTCGAGCGCAAAGTAGCACTCGATATCGCCAGTCTGATGACCAGCCCGCGTGTTACATTCAAAAATACGAACTGGACTCCCGAATGGCGATGCCGCGTGTTACTTACCTCCATGCATCCCGGTCGGAGACAGCCCTACAACCAGTGCTGCCGCTGGACACTAATCAAAAGGATCACTAGGCCCTATCAAAATCCGCGCATTTTACTCCCAAAACTTTTAAAATCCTCACAAAATCCTCCCAATATTTTTTCACTAACTGACGCAATGGTTGTGATTGATATGAATTAAAATGATAGAGATTTCTTTGAAAAAAATTAACAATGGTACTAATCTAACATCTAACTAGTTAAGTGTCACCTGTCGTATGTCAGTACAAGAATTTATGATATGTGGTTCTTTGAAAAAATGAGGCAAAAAGTGGTACACGACATACGATCATTTCCAATTATAGGTGGCAACGAGTGACGTAAGAGAGAATCAACACCAAGAGAGTCGCGCTTGACTGTATTCATCTAGTTTTATTTTGGCGCATGCGCAGAAATACCGTTCTGCCTATTAGTACTTTTGTTTCAGCATCAGCTAGATGTCTTTATTGCCAAAATTCGTATTTAATAATGTATGTGAATGACCTATCGAAATCCTCACAATTCCTCACAAATATCCGATTATTCCGCATTTACTCCGCAGCGTTCTAAATACTCACAAAAGGAGTAATTACTCACAAAACGGCAGCACTGCCTACAACTCTCAAAGTCTCAAAGCGGAAATATATTACAGGTCGACAAGCATAAGGATGCCTCTGAGATGCGCAAACGATAGAAAGCGTGAGTAGATGTGCGACAAAGATCGACAACTGTTTACGGCTAGTTATCATCGGAATGTACAATCGGGAGAGACATTTTTCTGCAACACGTAGGAACGTAGGTTCTTATCTGAATTTTCATTAATTCCTAATGAACTGTTCGAATAATATAATTATCTGTGATCACTGGACCGTTTATGAAAATTGCATAATTTTCCCGAAGCCATAAGTGTAAATAAAGTACGACTAGCAAAAGAATGCATCGCCACACAATATCAGAAATAGGTAGGTAAATAGGTAAATATAATAAAGAACACGAGGAACATACTTACAGAAATTGACTAACAATATCACATGACCTCTTACCACTGCCAAATCAGCATTGTCCATGGTAACTTTTGATTTTTTGTTTCTCTTTTTATTTGGAGTTGAGAATTGTTCCATTTCACCTTTTTCAATTTTATTCATTTCTGAATTAATTTTTCTAATGCTTCTAACGCAAACTCCCGTTGCGGCAGCAACTCGTTCTTGAACCTTCACAAGAGGAATACTGGTTTCACTTATCATTGCTTCTGCCTGCATAAATTTGATGACATTACTGACAATTTCCCTACCTTGTCCACTCAGAATCTTATTTCTCACTTTACTCTTTGAAGGCATTTTCAAACACAACAAACTACACTATAACCTATCTAATAATATTTCAAAACTATACACAACACAACCACAACACAAGGATTTCAAATTCAACACACAATCAGAATAACGCCACAATAATTTTATTCCACTGACTGTACACTCACGACGTTAACTGCTTGAATCCCCACTCCAGGGTCGTGTCTACTGCGCAACCAATTCTCGGAGGCATCCTTACGTTTGTCGACCTGTAATAAAGTAAAGCACAATCGGAAATCTCTTACCAAAACAGTCGGTCACTCTCGGCTTCGTTCGGATGGCTCTGTGCTGGCCTGCTCTGGTATGTCTGGTCTGCGGTTCGGTCGGTGCAGCTACTGCCTGAAATCTGAGATGTCTACAAACCCTGGTGTGTCGAGTGATACGATTTTGTTTTGATTTTTCAGAAGACAAATAAACAAATGAAATAGTGGTCTGCTTCTTTAGTCGGTTCCAGATATGGCGCCCTTATAGAATTTTAGTCTTGTCAATATTCCAGGGATATAGTGATTGATGACTGTTGTCAATTTTATAGAATTTGAACAAACTAAATACAATTCAAAAGTGAATGATTGTGACAGAATCTAAATTTCATAGTGCAATATCCTTGTATTGATTACTATTATTAATGTGTTTCTTCATTTTGCCGTATATTTTCTTAGACATTCATCCAATAATAATTCAATTATTTACTTGATGAAGATCCGTGGTAATTGTACAAACTACACTGAAAACGATTCGATCCTCACACAAACTTTATTTAATCAGTCAGTGAAGTAGCTAGTGTGCAGGCAAAACATGCCTAATAAAATAAAATTTGTGAATATCTAATCGTTTTCTTTGTAGTTTGTACAATAATAATTTGATTATGTTCCGTTTTTGTATCATTTGTGGGCAATCCAGAGAGACGAACAAAATAATTCATCTATATCCAGTACCGAAATTGAGTAGTTAGTACCACCATATTATGAAGATTATCACATAGTATCTTGTATTATTAGAAAACATTTTAATAAAAATCATGGCACGAATATATCACACACGGAATCCCTCCATTCCCGCTTACTGAATTGAATTTTCATGAAGCTTAATTTCAATATTTCTAATGAAATGCGTGGTTATTATTGTAGTTAATTGCATTTCAGTAAAAAAATTATATAAATAAGTCGAAAATGTAACGAATAAAACTGATTGGTGATAGTGATTCAGTAAATTCCAATAATTACGTTTCTTTATTCATTTCATTCGTCGGCAATACCTAAAAACTTCTGTTCTTGTAAATTTACCCTAACAAGAAAACCAACCGTGGCGGTACACGCAAATGCGGAATATTTGGGAAACAGCCCAGATAACATTGAAGGTTGGCCCGGCGTTTTTAAAGCAATCGTTCCCCGGCATTTCAAGTTCTGGTCAGGCACTTGAAAATAACGCTTATCCGGCATCCCGGTGTCCAGGCGGCCGCTAGCCGCCCGTGATACATTCTACCGGCGATTCAAAGTACCTCAGAAGTGCTTCAACGCCAACAAATTTCAGTGCACGATTGATGCCGGTCAACTATGCTTCAAACATTAATATTTCTTCATTTGACTGTAATTCAAATTGCACTTCTAAAGCATTTAATTTTACATAACTGAATTCAGAAACCTCACTATAATTATAATTTTTCAGGAGAAATAAAAATTCGAGTGAAAAATTACATACAGGGGACACATTTCGACAAATTCATGATGTTCAAATGAAATCAAGCTTGAATATGCCAAAATATAATTTTTGACATGAATATGTTTATTTCTTACTAAAATTCATTCTGGAGGAGTCTAAAAAATCACACGTGTTCATTACCTGTTTCCATAGCAAGAATCCAGGTACTCAAACTCAATATTCTTAAAAAAAAAACTGAAATTAACATAACGCATATTTATTAAAACATAAAGCAATGTATCAAATAATACACCATATTGTGTAATTAGATATCGATAAAAATTATCATTATTTTACAAACATGAATTTTTGAAATTCACAATGAACCGCTCCTATGTTGTACTAAAAAATAGTTCTGTTTTGCATTTGGATAGAATGAATATCATAATAAAACGAACTACACCAATTTAAAAAATTCCAAAAATCCTGCATTTCTAATTGAAAATGTAATTTGTATTTGAATGTGTATTGTCACAAGGAGAAAAAAAAGTTGGGTTAAATTCAACTAATTTTTTTAAATAAATATTCAATCTCAGAATAAATCTGAAAGTTACAACATGACAAAAATTCCCCAATGAAAAAAAAAATTATTGGAATTGACAGAAAAAATGTTTATTTCAACTTATAACTTTGCTGAGTTAATTTTCACTAATTAATTTGTTGAAATTTTCAGAACAAAAACTTTTATCTTCTGCAATTAGGATTCATAACCAAAAAATAAACAATACTTTGAATTTAAATTCACATACTTATATATTTATGTGTAAGTGAATTACAAAACTGGAAATACTCCTACTGAAATACTATGTATTTTCTATGTACTTTCCACTATATTCATAACATCTTTTTATTACAATTTTTGAATTCACAGTATTAATTGATCAATAAATTTCACTATTTGTTGCTTACTTGAATTCCTGCAGATCAGAAAAAAATCCTAATTGCTCCTGATATCAACTCCCAATAATAACCCTAAGTCATAATTTAAATTTTTTCTGGATTCTTTTTTCTATCCCTTCCTTCGTCTCTATCTGATGCATTCCGTAAAAATAATCTGGTGGTATCTTCCACCTGTTGTTGAGTGGTATTTTCAGATAATGGGTTCTCCTCACTGAAAGTAAAATCAAAATAGTCATCACCCATTTTCACAACAAAAAATGGAAAAATAATCATATTAAGAAATTATTTCAATTTCATATTGAACAAACATACAGCTAAATATTTATTAAATATGCAAGTATACAATGGCACTACCGCCACTAGCTGACTTAAGCTGAAAAAAACATGAAAAAATATTCTTACCCATTTAGTTTTATTAAATTGATCAATGAATAACTGAAGTTACTTTCATTATTTCTTCTTGTCCAATTGTTACTGACAGCCAAGTGATTTGTATTTGGTTTAAAATCCTCCCTGTAGTGTAAACTGAATCTTTTCCACATATACTGTCTTCAAAAAGTTACACTGAAATGAATAATACCAAAAATGATTTGGTAACAAGTTCAAATATTGTACAAAAAGGTAGCAATTATGTTAATGGTAATATCTTACCATGAAGGCAAACTTCTCGTTGTCCAGCTGAGAATGAGTTCTTGTTTTATAGAAAATTTCCCAAGAGTTATATACTCATTTCTACATAAGAGTAAAATTTTGTATGACATCACCAATATTCTCAACTTTGGTGAGTAGCAGTAAACCTGAAAAGCAAAAGCAACTATTATAAACTAGGTACCTACTCAACTAAATTCGACATTTCACAACACAGGTATTTTCCAGTTATAAAATCTCAATGCGAAACATTCTTTAGAAATTTTCGTTTTCTCTGTTTACTACTCAATCGCAGGTAAATTTTTCTGAATAAAAATCATTTATGAAACCATACTGTATTCAGAAATCAGGTAGATAATAGTTTTTGTCATAATGCGAAAAACTATATACTTTATATAATAGGTTGCTTGTGCCACATATCAAGAAATTGGTCATTGAAATAAGTTGTTTACTTCACGTTACTCATGTTTTCATCAATGTGCTGTCAGTCACAATTCCTTATTTCAACTAGTATGTTTTCTTGATTGCAGAACTTTTGTTTCGACCATATTTGATTTATAAACTAGGAATTAGATCTGATGTAACTCACTCAATTGTTGTACTTACCCAGTTTTGAATTCAAAAGTGGAAAGGATAAATCCGATAAACCGCACCAATAACCATGAAAGAGACTGGAACACACAATTACACACAGCATCTCAGTGAAGCAAACATGCCAAACAACAAAATATCCAATATGGCCACCTGCAGAATACACGACAAAGAACATTGGAAGACGTCAGTGCGCAGTCTCCAAATATGACATCAACGGGGCACTTAGCCAGCAACGGATCGGAACTCTCAAATGCATATTTGGGAAATAAGTTTTGAAAGCGCTTCACAAGTATCTTGCCACAAACTGCAAAAACTAAATTGGATAGTGGTTTATAAAAGTCACTTCTGAAGTACTCCTGAAGCACTTCTTTCAAGTGCCGTAATTTCACATAGTCGGCCGTTACTTTTCAGGCAGATCGATGTTATCTGGGAGACCACGATTTAATTTGTTTTCTCTTTATCAAGCTGGCGAATTGTCTCCCGTTTTATCCCACAGTTTTCCAGGTATGAGTCGACACACCAGGATTTTTAGACATCTGACATCTTACTGAAATCTTTGTTCTCGCTAGGGACTCGAATTTCTCCCCACCACATGACCGTCGCGCTCAGCCGATGGCTGGAACTCACTGTCGGCGGGCGTCAACTATTGATGTCGGAAAGAGCACGGCAAACAAAGGCATTTCACCCTTTTAGTACCCTGAGTGAAACGCGAGGGTGTTTGCTATCTGAACAGGTTCCCAACACTGATACGTATATTTTCCAAAAAGAATGGTATTTTTAACCCTAGTATTACCGGAGATAATAATATTTCATTATGCTGTACTACATTCAACCGGACTTTAGTAACTTCGTTACAAAAGATGAATTTGAAAAAACTTGCAAATTTTCAAGTAACAGATTTAAAAATAACCAATCTACTGCTCAAGCAAATGCAATCGTAAATACGACACAATTCAGTTGTTATTTTTGTAGAAAGGCTCATGCAATTTATATGTGCAATTCATTTCTTGAGTTTTATCCATCGGCTAGATATTCTGAAGCAAAGAAACTTAAAATTGTGTCTCAATTGTTTAAAGCCAACTCATCGAGCCGAAGTGTGCAAGTTATCAAAATGTCGAAAATGTGGAAAGGCCCATAACACCCTATTTCATTTAGACAGCAATACTTCACAACAAAATTCTTCTCAACTAGAAGATAACGCACAACTTCAACAATCTTATTCAAGTATAGTAGTTCAAGTCGGAAACACAACTAGTACTAACGTACCGCAAGCTCTGTTATCCACTGCTATGGTGCAGGTAGCTTGTGGAAAAGGTAAATACGTTGTTCGAGTACTTCTCGATAGTTTGTGTCCCAAGAATTATGCGAGAAATTGAACTTACAACTGACAAAAACAAACTTCTCAATTGTAGGTGTAGGACAAGTCCAGACTAATGTTAAATTTATGACAAATATTCATATATTTTCTAGGGTCAATTCTTATAATCATTAATTAAATTTCGTGCTTAGTGTTACCTCGTATCACTGACAATTTGCCTTCAGTATCTTTCAATGAAGATTTTTTGGAAATTCCGAGCAATTTGAAAAATCAGTTAGCTGATCCAACATTCAATGTAGCAAGTCAGGTTGACATGCTTATCGGCGCCGACATTTTCAGGAATCTTTTGTGCGTCGGTCAAGTAAGGTTAGGAAACACTGGTTTCAGTTTACAAAAAACAAGACTAGGATGGCAAGTAGCAGGCTCAGCTAATATGCTGAAGTGACAAGGAGTAACTTCAATCAATTGTTCCCAATCTGAACATAATTCACTAGATGATATGTTACAGAAATTTTGGCAAATTGAAGAGGTGACATCAAAAGTAATGTCAAAAGATTTATTGAATAATTCCGTTAATTTTTGCGAGAACCATTTTTTGAAAACTATAAACTCGACGAACAAGGCAGATTCACTGTTACTATTCCTTTCAAGAGTAATTTACAGCAATTGGGAAATTCTCGAAAATTTGCATTGCAGCGATTCTATTCATTCAACGCAAATTACGAAGGGATACGAAACTTTACTCGGAATATAAAAAAGTTATGGCCGAATATGAATCATTAGGTCACATGACTGAAATAGGGGATGGTCAGGGTGACCAAGGAACCAATTACTATTCATCGCACCATGCTGTAGTAAAAAATACTAGACTAACAACTAAGGTTCGCGTAGTTTTTGATGCGTCAATGAAAACTGATCAAGGTATATCTCTGAATGATGTATAGTACAGCGGCCCTGTGATTCAAAGCGACTTATTTTCGATAATTGTTAGATTTCGAAAACACCTATTCGTGATGACCTCAGATATTGCCAAAATGTACAGAATGATTCAAGTTCAAGAAAACCAACGATGCTTTCAACGAATATTTTGGAGGTCGGAACCCTCTATGCTATGAAATGAATCGTTTAGTTTTTGGCACTGCTTCAGCCATACTGCCTTGCTGTAAGATGTTTGTATCAGTTAGGGGTTAATTGTGAAAAAACTCACCCGATTACTAGTGATATCATTAAAACGATTTTTATGTTGATGATTGCTTCACAGGTTGTGATGAAAAAACCAGTCTTCTGCAATTACAACGTGAATTATCTGAAATTCTGTCTGTTGGTGGCTTCGAGCTGCGAAAGTGGCTGTCAAACAGACAGGAACTTACTGAACAATTTCAAGTTCATGACAATGTAGAGTCAAGCATATTGAACATTGGTGAAAATGAAGCCAAGAAAACTTTGGGCATTTTGTGGAATTCCAATCAAGATGCAATTCAATATTTCATTGCCGAGTTCAATAATGGAAAAACTGTCACTAAGAACAATATTATCGGTAATAAGCCAAATTTTCGATCCCTATGGCTTGCTAGGGCCGATCATAATTGTTGCCAAGTTATTCATTAGAACTTTGTGGCAAGAAAAAATCGGATGGGATGTAAGTTTACCTCAAAGCTTACATACCTATTGGATAGAATTTCGCGATAGCTTAGATCGTCTCAATACAATTAAAATACCCAGACACGTAGTGCCACCTCATTATACAAAAATCGAGTACCACGGTTTTTGCGATTCTAGCGAGAAGGCGTATGGAGTCTGTGTATACATCAGATGTCAAGACAATATGGGAAATTTTACATCTAGACTATTATGTGCAAAATCCAGAGTGGCACCCGTGAAACAAGTTCGTTTGCCACGTTTGGAATTGTGCAGCGCACTTCTATTAGCTCAATTATCTCACAGGGTTATTGATTCTATGAAAATTAAATTCGACAAAACATATTTATGGTCTGACTCAGCAATCACACTAGCCTGGATACGAGGTTGTCCAAGCAGATGGAAAACTTTCATCGCGAATAGGGTCACTGAAATACATAATTTAACTGATGTCCATTAACCTCACTTCCTGATCAATTAACCCCCCTTACTCCTACTCATTTTCTGGTGGGAAAATCACTAACAGCAATTCCAGAACCCAGGTTACCCATATTCCGGAAAATAGACTGAACCAATATCAGAGGTTACAAAATATTGTTTAGAATTTTTGGGCTTGATGGCACCGGGAGTATTTGACAGAACTACAAACCAGAGTAAAATGGTAGGAGAATGCACCAAACTTCATCAAGGAAGGCACCATTGTTTTAGTTAAAGGAAACAATACACCACCTGTATATTTTTGCGTGAGGCGCTGGTTTTTTAATGATTGGAAGGACCAGAGAGCTGTGCTCTCAAACTAAATGACCCAATAAAGAAATGCGACGATCAGTTGAGTCACTCACCTGCGATTGTTCCTTCTACAGCCCTTGCCCAACGTCTTGACTTTGCACAACACCTTTTGTCCTAATGCGAGCAATAATTCGAATTGATTTGAATTTAACATTCTGCGTTTCTTTTATATCTATATATGTCAGAGCCGGTCACTTTCTGGTTCACCCTGCTTCTCTCCTCGCTCACCAGGTGCCAACTCCTTACGCGCATATCAGAGCTACTCAACTGTATACTTAGTGCGATAAATATATTTATTTGAACACGTATTTACTAATCTAAAAACCCCCAAATATGATAGTTTCCTCACAAGGAGAATAGAAAAAATAAAGAAAAATAATAATTGTAGTAAACAAGAATAAACTTAACTATAAGTTTGGATGAGCCTTTAACATCCCGGCCACCTAAAAGGGTATTTGACCTTTTATTGGGAAATTTCAATATCTGGCAGAGGAGATAGCTTTACTAATGGCCTCTTTTGGATGCCTGCTGCAGTACGATCAACACCATCATCGCCAGGGTGAAGGTGTGTGATTCTTGCAATATTCCATTTAGCTGGAGGTAAATTATCCGATTTTACTACGACAAGTGTACCAATTTTAGCAGGAGGAGAAGTGGGTTCAAGCCACTTCACCCTCTGTTGAAGAGAATGTAAATATTCGCGGTGCCATCTAGACCAGAAGTCTTGATGTAATTTTTGCAAGAGTTGCCAGCGGCTGAGTCGATTAAGCTTTAGGTGCGACAAATCAGGATCAGGCAACGCGGAAATTGGCTCAAGGGTCACAATGTGGCCAGGGGTTAAAACTGAAAAATCATTAGCGTCGGCACTCATGGGACACAAGGGTCTCGAATTCAGCAATTCCTCAATCTGCACAAGAACGGTGTAGAATTCTTCGAAGTTTAGAATTTGTTCACCTACAACTCTTTTTAAATGGTTTTTTAGCGACCGCACTCCGCTCTCGGCTAAACCTGAGAAATGGGGGGAAGAGGCAGGAAATGCCATTCTATTGCAAGAGATTCTGCTGCATGTTTGAGCATATCTTGAATTTATCTATTTGCACCCACGAATGCTGTCCCGTTATCTGAATAACATTTTTTAACGGGTCCTCTGCGTGCAATTAAGCGACGAAAGGCACATAAAAATGACTCACTTGATGAATCTGACGAAAGCTCTAAGAGTACTGCCTTAGTGGCAAAACACACGAATATGCAAACATAGGATTTAAACGTTTTTGATGAACGAATTTTTTGCGCTTTTGTAGTGAATGGACCAGTGTGATCTATTCCTACAACAGAAAAACTGCGAAGCTGTGATATGCGTAATTTGGGTAGGTTACCCATAGGGGGTTGGTACGGTTTGGGTGCTAGGCGCCAACATTTTAAAGATTTTAATTTTTTATTTTTTTTTGTAAAATTTGTTTTTACGAAACTCCCAGGTTTTCGGAGAAAACCCCTCAAAAACAGAGCTTGTGCGAGCAAGGGAGATCCGGGACCTACAGTTTGAATAAAAGTGGAATCCGAACCACTTCAGCTCAGTGACACACGACCGGGGATCGAACCCGGACCATCTGGGTGGAAGCCAAACGCTCTAACACCTCGACCACTCCGCTGTAAGAAACAACACTTCGTATCGCGCGTTTTGGCGACAAAATCCAAAAGTGTTGGGCTAACAAAAAATGTAATGCTTGAACACCCGGATGTAGGTAAGTAAGTGGCTGATAATAAGAAATGTTAACCGACATTTTCTAGGAAGTAACACGGGGTGTTTCTGATCGTAAGTTAATTCAGAATGTTTGATACGACCCCCAACGCGAATAATATTTTGTGAATCCAGAAACGTGCCTAATTTTTTGAAATACTTCGGAAGTGATTTTTTACTATTAATTTTTTCGATTTCGTCGGAGAATTGTAAGTGTTGCGTACATTTCACAAGAAAAATCGTAGATTCTTGTAAATCAGAGCTGTTAATAGCTCCTAACTTACGACTTTCGCAGTTAGCTTTTTTACAATTATGTATGAAACGTAGAAAATAGGCGAATATACGTTGAATTTTGGCGTATGACGAATATTTATTTAATACATTTTCGACCGGATTATCTGCAGAAAATACAGCAGAGGTGAATTTTCTTTCTTCAGAGGTAACCTCTGCAGACAAGAGCGGGATGTTGAATTTAGAAACAGGCCATAAATGAGGAGGAAGCGCAAGCCATGTAGGGCCTGACCACCAAAGGTCAGTATCTAATAATTCTGAGGGTAATTGCCCTCTTGAAGCGCAATCACTTGGATTGTGTTGCGTGTCGATATAATGCCAAATATCTGGAGGTAGTTTTTCTTGAATTCTAGCTACGCGGTTAGAAACGAATGTTTTCCATTTATGGGGAGAACTTTTAATCCATGAGAGCGCGATTGTGGAATCCGACCACGCATACATTTTTGAGAATTTAATTTTATCATGAAATGCGTTTAAAACATAAACAATTAAATCAGTGAGTAAAACTGCAGCACTCAATTCCAGCTTGGGTATTGATAAAGTTTCCAGCGGACTAACGCGGGATTTGGAAATGACAAAAAATGTTTCGCATGTTTTATTGCTGCTAATACGCAAATAGATGACCGAAGCGTAAGCTTTCAAAGAGGCATCGCAAAGACCGTGCAATTGGCAATCTAAAATCTCGTCAATTTGAATGCGACGCGGTATCTGTATATTTGTGATCAGCGAAAGTTCATCCTTTAACTGCGTCCACCTTTTCCGAATATCTCGTGGCGGCTCGTCATCCCAATCAAGTCCTAAAGTGTATAAAATTTGCATGAAAGATTTAGTAAGGAGCGTGACCGGACTGAGGAATCCAAGTGGATCGTATATGCGTGAAATTTGCGAGAGTATATTTCTTTCCGAGCACTTGAGATTCATGGGCATAACACTAAAACAAAATGTGTCATTTTGCGGGTACCACTGAAGACCTAATATTTTGAGAATAATGGGTTCTGAATCAAATTTTACAGAATTAGTATGAAGTTGAGATGATGGAATATCTGAAATTGATTCCTGACAATTACTAGACCATTTGCCTAGCTCAAACCCCCCCGCTTTAATATATGGATTATTTGATCGCGCGCGAGTTTGGCTTCTTCAACAGCATTGAATGTTGAGCAACAATCATCGATATAAATATCTCGCTCTAAAATTTGAGCACCCAAAGGAAAATTATCGCGTTCATCTCGAGCTAGTTGCATAATGGTTCTGTTCGCTAAGTATGGAGAACAAGATAGTCCGAAAATCACACGTTCAAACATATGTATTCCGAAAGCGGTTCTGTATTTGAGCTTCTCCATAAAATACGTAGAAATGAGTGATGTTTTTCGGCGACTTTTATCTGCGTGAACATGGCTTTAATATCACAGGAAAAAACTACTTTACCGAGATGAAAGTTTAGTAAAATTGTACTAATATCCTTCTGAAGCTTTTGACCGGTCAGTAGCGTGTCATTCAAAGAATAACCAGTTTTATTTTTACAGCTACCACCAAGTTCAATGCGAATTTTTCCTGGCTTCACTAGGCAGTGATGTGGTATGTAAAATCCATTTTGCGATTTTAAATGTGGTGGGATCAATATAATCTCGTATTATTTTAGAATAATCGTAGTACAACACTTCGTTTGCGCCTAAACGATTTTCTAGGGACAAGAAACGGCGTGTTGCAAGAGCGCGTGAGCTTTCGATATCAAAGAAAGGTTCGGAATTATTTTTAAACGGAAGTTCTACGATGTACCGTCCAGTGTCGTCGCGGGAATGCGTTTCGCGAAATATTTTTTCACATAATTCATCCTCGGGTGACATTATAGTTTTCTTAGGAATTTCTTCGGTTTCCCAGAAACGCGAGATCGTTTTATTTAGTGTAAATAAATCAGTTTGGGAAATGGAAAACAAAGAAGTTGCGGTTTTGTTGCGTATAGTGTGCTGAGAGTATTATCCCATCAGAATCCACCCACATTACCTGAAACTCGCCCATTTTGTAATATTTGCGGAAAAACTTCTGCGCCCAAAAGTAGATCCACATCAAAATGAACGCCTCAATATCTATTAAGGGTTCGAGAATTCCAACAGGTTTTATAGTACCACGCATACATTTTTGAGAAACTCTTGCATTTGATTTAATCCTTGAATACTTGTAACCAAACGAATTTTATGACCGGAAATAATAATTTAAATCAGACCCAAACCCGAATTCAAATATCTGAAATGTTTTCTCAAACCCTCGAAAACTCATGTTATTCTAGTAAATATTCTCAGAAATACATGGTTACCAAGGGTCCTCTTAAATTAGACGATGTTATTGATTATTTTTAAGTGTTTCCGTGTGTGTATTTATCTCAAAATGGGGCATTTCAGAATAATAGAGAAACAAACAGTCAAATAGTTCGCATATGTTTATGTTCTTGTGAGAGGCCAGTTGTTATATTTTCAGGGACCACCCATAGTTCTCAAGTGGGGCGGACCATGCCAACTTTGAAATTAGGGTCGAAAAATAGGTTAGTCTTTCGTTTCACTCGTTAAAGTTAACATGTCGCGTAGTTATTTCATTAGTTTTCTTAAATTATTGTAATTTTCATAATTCAACTCTGTTCAACAGAAAATGCAATCAGGGTAATTTCATTAATTTTCATTATTTGAATATATATAAAGTTGATTTTCTCTACCTGTCTCTAAAAAGTTGATTCTTCTAATCAACTCTTACTATTTATTGTATTTGAATTATCTTGAATCTTTTGCAGTTTATCTTGTTAAATTATTAGTAAATCATCTGGCCTCATTCACCTTTTTTCCTGTTTAAATTATATTCTCAGTTAAAATCAGAAGTTACTTTATCAATTAATTTGAGAAATGTCCCAAACATCTTTTGTTGTTATTCTTTATTGTTTTGTTAATAGATATAAGTGTTATGCATTCTGGCTTTTTATTCTCAAAAGTTCACATTCCAGTTTACAAAAATCCTTTTGATTTGAGAGAAAAATATTTTAATTAGTAGAGTTGAACAGAGTAAGTAAATTTGAGTGCTAAAGTGAGTTCCGCAACGAGTTCTCAATCCAGCATCGAGTATAGAACGTCGAGATCATCTGATGAAAAAGTAAGGTGAGTTAAAATCTTAAATGCTGTGAGGTATGATTCCTGGTTCCAAGAAAATTAGAGCCCAACGTTCCCAATTATTATTATGTTTTAACGACTCCGCTCGGTCGAATCAGTTGTGATAATGCTCTATTTAATTATAAAGACAGCTTTTGTTACATTGGTGTCAGTAATCTGGGGTATTTTCTGGAAAGTAGATATATTTGTTAAATAGGCTTCTTAAGGTTGTCTGGAAAATAAATAGATATTTTCATTATCTAATCTGTTTTATACATGAGAGACATCGGAAATATAGAGTAATTAAATTCTTGATGAAATCAGAATTCACTTTTTCATTCTTCCTATAATATTGTCAAATATGCTTTCATTTAAATCGAAGATATTGTTGATAAATCTATTTCTATAAGTATGTTGTATTTTATTAATTCAGAAAGAGACAGAGTTTTATTATTATAACAGAAAAACGTACCTATTTTGAATCCCATCACGTGCATTTTCAAGTAATTCGATTTCTAGTATCAATTGTCATGTAAGCTTTCAGTCAAATTAGAATAATAGCAAAAATTTGATGAATTTCAGAGAAACTAAACATTCACAGATATTATATTAGATCAGGTAATTCAAATTTCAAAGGCTCGCACAAGAAAAAACTTGAGAATTGTACCTCCACATCACAAAAATATACTTTCTTTCAGCATCTAGCAGTATTTTTTAGAAGAATTGAGGAATGAGAACGTCGAAAAATAATGTTTAATTGTCAATTATAATGCGCATTCAAATGACTCGAAACGAAGGCTCCGGCTACAGGCCGTTAAACATAATAATTTGACAAATTTGGTAGGGAAACTAAGTTGAAAAATAAACTCAAAATGATAACAGAAAAATGGAAAAAAATTATAAATGATAGCGAAATTAATGATAGCAAGAAGTAGGTACCAAAATTATTCAAATATCAAAAATTGTTACGTAATAAATAGAAATAAATTGAATAAGAAAAGGGAATACAATGAAATTTATAACAGCATAATTCATTTTTTTTAATTAAAAATGCAGATTGAAAGACGAATAGTCAGGAATGTGATTTTTATAAAACCGTAAATTTTGGATGGTCATTGTACAAAATACTGCATCTTTCAAACCTACCGCTGAGGGTAAATTTTTTTTTTGTTTGGATAGCTATTGAAATCGTATTGCCTTTCACTACTTTCGACCCAGAACAAGCTTGTAAATTATTGTTTTATTCGGCACTAAAGGCTATGACATTTATTGCCGAAGGGTCAAGAGCATTCGTACGAAATTTTGATTAAATGAGGTATAATAAACAAATGAATAATTATATTTAACGTTGAGACATTTTATTAAGTTTTTGGTTTGATAATTAGAGCAAAACCTATTATACTTCCTGTGTTTTTGTTGTTTGTTTATATCTCCAATAATAGTTAAAGTCGTCAAAATATTGTTCTATGAGAGACGTGTCAGAAGTTATTTGTTCAAGATCTAGTTTTATAGAAATATTCGAATATTCAATTGTATAAAAGTCAAGAAAGAAAAAAAAACACCCAGAGGTGTGAGGAAAATGCAATATGATTCAGAAATAAGACAAAAATGGAAATTAAAGACTCCCACGAATGATGGCTGTAGTTTTCGAAAATTTCGTGTCACAAAATAACGAAAACCGTTTATGAACGGAGAATTAGATGTTTTAAAAGGTCAATTATTTATAAATAAAAAGCAGATGGCGTCAATTGTTGACATTTTTGAACAAAAAAAAAAGAATTAAAGAAATTATACAGACTTTCACATAATTTAAATGATGTATAGATGAATTTATGATTTAGGTAATTTTGGTAGGAATTGCTCACATGAAAGGATGAACCCGTTATTTAAGTCTTTTTCTTGTGTTACAAAATTAATAACTCAAATAAAGTCCACTCATATTTACGATAATGGATATTTTCCAGGTAAAACTCACCTAAAATGAACTGTAGCACAAATATTTTAATTTTTGTATCACCTCAAGTCACTACTGATAATACCTATTGAAGTAACTTTTGAGATCGCTCATCTAAGGCAATTTAACTGTAGTTTATTTTCACAACGCAGTTGTGAAAGATTAACCATTTCTGTGGTAGTAACATACGAATAAAATCGTTGTTTTTTTCGTTTGTATTATTATTGTCAAATATCATTCAGGAAACTTGTGGTTTATAAGTTTTATTTCACATGTCTAGTGATTTGTTCTCTTGTTATTTTGCACCTATCGATGTTGGTTCTGTTCCTAGGACTTCAGATTCCACTGTTTTGCTTCGTTTTATAGAGTATCGTCAATACTCATTTTTAAGAATTATCTAAATGGTGCATTTCCTTCTCGTTTTCTATTGATATTGCCGTGTTCAAGTCAAGTGTGTTTTCTGCATGAAAGTTTCAGTTATTATATTATTGTCATCATTTCATCCACAAGTGACTATATTTTTCCATAAAGGGAATTGATTCTAAATTAAGAGTAAGGTGAATAGTGATATATTTGTAGCTGGTGAACGAGAAGAGTAGAATACTAGTATGAATAAATCCAAGGGTTTAATTTTTGAAAATGAACACAGAAATAACATATTTGAATATCAAGAGATATAAAATGGGATACCATCAGAGTTGCACTACCTAAATCCTATTTCAATAGAATTTTGTAAAAAAAAAATCGCAACGATTAACAAAATTTCATAAAAAAAAAAATTGATGCCACCTGCAACTGGGTAAATAACTTTTCCCAAGTAATGATAAATGAAAAAAAAAAAAATAAGAACATTCCTGTGTCAGTATAGATATCAATTTTTCCAAACGATATTAATTATTGCTTTTAGATCATTTTCAGTATTATTTCTCTTCAAAGAAAATGTATCCAACTGAACTACAGAGTTCTATGTTTTTTTTGTCAATATAAATAATCAAAGTTCCACGGATACACCTATTCAATAATATGTCTACAAGTTACAGCGGGCGATGATGCTCTATAAAATCTATGAAAATTAAAGCCTTCACCAACAGAAAAAAAAGGACAAGAAAAAAAAAATTATAAACTCAAGTAAATGTCAGATACAAAATCTATGTGGTTCACTAACACTTTATTCAATTCGAAGCAAGTGTAACTATTTCGAATCATAAAACTTTATGATTTGCAGATAATAAAATAATGAATATTTTTGGAAAGTTTTATAGATATTCCATTTACAAGCCATGGGTTTTTTCGAGCCATTATCAATCAATAATTTGAAGTTGATGTAATTAACAAATTCAATTAAAAAAATATATTCAAGTTAAATTTATGGTGAAGAACTGAAACTGGTAAAATAGTCAATATGTATGTACCTTGTTTTTGTGTTTGGTGTTAAAATTAGTTCAGGTACCAACTAGAAAAGGTTCCAGTCATTTAACTGAGAAAGGCAATAGAGTCCATAGTCGCCACCGCCGACGGCATGTGAATAAGGATGTGATGGAAACCATAATTTTTATTGGATGTTTTGTTAATATTATTTCTTAGGAATATTATCGAATTAAATAATGACTAATTTTTGTTAAAATGAAATGAGTATCCTGAATTTTGAAAAAAAAAAGTATTTGAGATATCTTCGTATCTTGTGTAAAGGAAATTGTTATGAAAATTAAAGTTGAAATCGAAAATTAAAGATTTAAAATAACACATGTGTTACAGGAATAATTAAAAAAGTAGTACGCAGAAATGATTCATTGTATTCCCAGAAATATATATATATATGTATATGTGTATATATGTATATATATTTAAAGTAGCCGATTTTCTAGTAATTGAAAGGTAACCGTTTCTAAAAAAAAAAAAAATATTAATAAGAATGATCAAACTTTCGAGAAATTGATTAATTCCAAAGGTATTAGAATAAATCTTGGTAGTTGATAGAATTCAGGGACGAAAAGCAATAGAATTTACGAGAAATTGAGGAAAATTTCTGCATACACACGGATGGTATATAGTTTAGAGAAGAGGATCAGGTAACATTTGGATTTACATATGGTATTTATTACAGGTGAAATTATTTAAATTTTTGTTTTGCATACTACATTACAATGATATTGACACCATTACAGGACCGTATTTCAGAATTTTTCTGCCAGAGTAACTTTTGGTTTCATTTGCACAAAGTTTTTTTTTATTTAACCAAAATTTGATTGCATTTTACAGAAAATAAAGTCATTCATAAACACCTAACAAGAAATTTCAATGAACTATATCCCAGTAAGGCAACATCTGAAATTGGAAAGAGGTGCATTTTGCATGATGGTATCATAATTTATAATCAATTACCTAACCGTTTGAAAAATATAAAACATCTATTGAAGTTCAAATTACAACTGAAAGAGTATTTCTTAGTTTCCTAATTTTTTAGAATTTTATCAGATTTGACAATTTAATTTAATTTGTATTCATTTATCCTATATACGTATTATATATAGCCAATTAATCGTTGACTTCCCTGTAAAAACATTTAATGTTTCTTGGGTGAATAAATGAATAATAATTAGGATACGAATTTTATCGACATACCATTTATATATTGTTTCTGAAAAGTAGGTTGAACTGGGAACGTTTCGGATTTTATCAAGAAACTTGCAACTAAGAATGTTATTCCTACGGAAGGAAGTATAAATAAATAAAGTTCCAAACGGGGTATAAAAGTAAAGTAAATGGAGATAAAAAAAAAATGATTACAAAAAAAAACCAGCCGATAATTTAGCCGGAAGATTTGATCCGGAACATTGTACATAGGAAAACCAATACAACTTTCTCTTCGTAGTAAAGGACAGAGGGACAAATGCATGTCATTCGACCAAGGCTTTAGCTAGGAAGGGAGCGGGGGAAACCGATCATAGGCACTAGCAGGGCTATGATCATATTCCGGCAGCGAAGGATATTTCCGCGCCGAGGTGATACCGACCCCGTAATAGAAAATAAGTTGTATATAGATACCGATAGAGTAAATCGAAGAGCAAGTAATGCTATAAAATTGGTCGAGGAAAAATAAAAAGTGTACCCTTTAGCACTTCGCGTCGTTTCCCCAATGCCACAGAGAAACCAGGACGGTTTCCTCTGGCATCTTGAGCCGTTTGACAAAGGATCCTGTTTTTCCCGAATCCCGAGCCGAACTGAGCTGAAAACCAGGAAAGTGAAAATCGGAAAATTTTATAATTTTGATAGGGACTTTCCCAACCTCAAATTCTAGAAGGTGGATGTACCAGTTTCATGTTCGCGATTTGGGTGTCTCAGGGGAAGTCGACCCCCTGGAACGGTCAGGTCAGCTAATTACTTGGTTCGAATCCCAATAGAATTACGAGGAATGTAAATGTTGTTTAAATTCCAGTATTGTGAGAGAGAAAATTGTTTAACTTTCCTGGAATAGGCTCAGTAGGAGAAGAAAAAGTTTTGGTGGTTTTGAGGAAGAATAAAGAAGATACCAGTTGGAAAGAATTCTAGAGAGAGAATTCGAGACCATAGGCTGAGGAGAAGAAAAAGTTCTGGTGGTTTTGAACAAGAATAAAAAAGAAACCAGTTGGTAAGAATTCAAGAGAAAGAATTCGAGACCATAGGCTGAGGAGAAGAAAAAGTTGTAGTCATTTTGAAGAAAAAAATAAAGAAGAAACCAGTTGGTAAGAATTCGAGAGAGAGAGAGAGAGAATTCGAGACCATAGACGAAAAAAAAAAAGTTTTTGTGATTTTGAAGAATCATAAAGAAGAAAACAGTTGTGGAAATTTGAGAAAATAGGCTGAAGCGAAGAAAAAGTTCAGTTACGAGGAATAATAAATCGTAAAACTCTCAGTTAAGAGTCTGAAGAGAAGAAAAAAAAAATTAAAGATAATAAATATAATGTAGAAAAATGTGTATTGGTTAGCCGAATTAATTGAGAGTGAAATTTTGTATGTGAAAAAAATAAGTGTTGAAATGAAAACAGATTGACAAATGGTGGCAAAGGATGGTGAATAATTGACACCTAATATGGAAATTGGTGAAACACGCAGGAATGAAAAAAGGATACCTAATGATGTGAACAGGAAGAAAACCTGACAATGGAAATAATGAAATCGTCACAAAATTGGCGAAGAAATTTCCCTAAGCGACGATGGAAATTTGTAAAAAGTGATATACTGAGCGATTTTTATTTATTAATTATTTAAAGTCTAATAATATTTTATTTGAATTACTTAATTAATTTTCTCATAACGATTTAATAATTTGAAAGTTTCCACATTTCAAAATAAGCACTAATTCAACTATTTGACGAATGAATCTGGTAAGAGTATATTGAATGAAAGAATAACCTGTGAGATGAGAAAGGAACGAGAAAATGAAAGAAAATGAGAATATAACAGAGGAATGAACTAACAAATGTGGGAGATAATAGTTGAATTCGTAAATCGAATTTCATTGTTCAGACTTCAGGAATTAATTAGCTACTAATCTTTTGAAGTCTCAGAACATATCTAAGTAAGTATTAAGTTCAGTCGTTTCGAGTATATCACCGAGAAAATATAGACTGAAAATTTTCAATATTGTCAGAGGGACACATTGTAATAGAGGGAATGAAAAGATGTCACATAGTTATCTACATACCATCGAGAAGTGCATGAATGTCAGATTCCTGAAACTTTAGAAAGAAAGAACAGAATTGGATTAGTCAGACCATATTTTGTCAATTTGTATAAAAGCCTAACGGTAACCAATATGCACGATTATATCAAGAGGTCAAGTAAAGAAAGCCCGAAATTTACAACGGTATATTGCGGAAAAGGACTAATCAGTGAAGGAAATCGGTTACTTCTAGACTAAATGAAAATAGAAATAATGCTAAAAAGTAAAGAAAAAAAAATGTAAAACGTAATGAGAAAAATTTAAAAGTTCATGCAGTCAGTACCGTTCAGTTAGAAGAAGCGTAACCCAAGACAGTAAGATCGGAAAGTCGCGGATAAAAGAAAATTCCAAGTATAAAAGAAAATTCCAAGTATGGTAGAAAAGGTAACGGTGGAAATTAAAGCAAACGGTAACGGAATCAAGGAGGATAAGGAGCACGGTAGCAAGAGTGATGCGGAAAAAGTAGTTCCACGGCGATCCTGCGGAAAAATGGAATGAAATGAAGAACTTCTACACAACTGGGCAGGACCAATTCAATCAGCAGGGACCGTTGAGGAGGAATTAGTAATTAGGTAACGGAGACTGGAATATGAGACTTCCAGTTTCCGAATTTCTTACTAACCACCAACAGAAATTATTGAATTCTAATTTAATTTGTATTTACAGGTATTATGGCAGCGGGACCATGTTCTGATGGCCAGGACCCCTACGTAGATGTACCGAATTTGCTCTGAGGAAGACCGAGGACACTCAAGAAGTACCAGGACGCCATCCTTTAGGACCACAGCTGAGGATACCACAAGACGAAGGACCATGGACCCAAGACGTCGGACCGAATATTCTAGACGTACAACCGAAGATTCCAGACGGAGGACCAAGGACTAAATACGGCAGACCAAGGATTCTAGACGAAGGACCATGGACCCAAGACGTCGGACCGAATATTCTAGACGTACAACCGAAGATTCCAGACGAAGGACCAAGGACTTTAGACGAAGGACCCTAGGACCCAAGATACAGGATGCTAGACCATTTCCAGCCGAGAGACATCGAGAATTTCTACCACCAACTTCCGAGAGATGAGCAGTCAGCGATGGGAGAGCAGGTTGCAGGATGTCAGGAGATCAAGGGAACATCACCATCCAGTTTCCACCACACTACCATTCCGAGAAGAAGATCCTGGTGCCAAGCGAGGACCATGGGGCAGAGTTGTGTGTCTAGTACATGGAGCGTGTGAGATATCGGTTGCAAGAGATCGCCAGTCCGAGGATAACATCTTCCTTTGGACACTTGGGAAGGAGTAACCAGTTCTCAGGTGAACAGATTCCATTTATTGTTCACGATGATGGATCGGAGCTTACCTGATAGCTCTGTGAACCAAGGAACCGGAAACCAGGAAGGATTCAGAAGCCAATGGAATTGGAGTAGACAGTATCAACATCTACGGAGCTACATCGACGAGTGCGTGAGTGAACAGACTTATGACTTTGGTGTTACGACCATGGGCGTGCGGAAACCCATTACGCGCGGGATACGAACTGCATAAACACAGACTGTAGAATTGTAAGTTTGAAAAATGTAAGGAGGATCTGGAGTAACAATTTATTTCGAGAAAAAAAAATTGTTACTATTCTTAGGGGGGAGGATTGTAAGCAAACGAATTTTATGACCGGAAATAATAATTTAAATCAGACCCAAACCCGAATTCAAATATCTGAAATGTTTTCTCAAACCCTCGAAAACTCATGTTATTCTAGTAAATATTCTCAGAAATACATGGTTACCAAGGGTCCTCTTAAATTAGACGATGTTATTGATTATTTTTAAGTGTTTCCGTGTGTGCATTTATCTCAAAATGGGGCATTTCAGAATAATAGAGAAACAAACAGTCAAATAGTTCGCATATGTTTATGTTCTTGTGAGAGGCCAGTTGTTATATTTTCAGGGACCACCCATAGTTCTCAAGTGGGGCGGACCATGCCAACTTTGAAATTAGGGTCGAAAAATAGGTTAGTCTTTCGTTTCACTCGTTAAAGTTAACATGTCGCGTAGTTATTTCATTAGTTTTCTTAAATTATTGTAATTTTCATAATTCAACTCTGTTCAACAGAAAATGCAATCAGGGTAATTTCATTAATTTTCATTATTTGAATATATATAAAGTTGATTTTCTCTACCTGTCTCTAAAAAGTTGATTCTTCTAATCAACTCTTACTATTTATTGTATTTGAATTATCTTGAATCTTTTGCAGTTTATCTTGTTAAATTATTAGTAAATCATCTGGCCTCATTCACCTTTTTTCCTGTTTAAATTATATTCTCAGTTAAAATCAGAAGTTACTTTATCAATTAATTTGAGAAATGTCCCAAACATCTTTTGTTGTTATTCTTTATTGTTTTGTTAATAGATATAAGTGTTATGCATTCTGGCTTTTTATTCTCAAAAGTTCACATTCCAGTTTACAAAAATCCTTTTGATTTGAGAGAAAAATATTTTAATTAGTAGAGTTGAACAGAGTAAGTAAATTTGAGTGCTAAAGTGAGTTCCGCAACGAGTTCTCAATCCAGCATCGAGTATAGAACGTCGAGATCATCTGATGAAAAAGTAAGGTGAGTTAAAATCTTAAATGCTGTGAGGTATGATTCCTGGTTCCAAGAAAATTAGAGCCCAACGTTCCCAATTATTATTATGTTTTAACGACTCCGCTCGGTCGAATCAGTTGTGATAATGCTCTATTTAATTATAAAGACAGCATTTGTTACATACTCAAAGACATTTCGAAGCGGGGTAAGCGGAGTCGTTTGAGACAATTTTGCGAAATATAATTTGTTTCTGAACCACAATCAATCAAAGCTCGGACCTTTTGGTAGTTACCGTATGCATCCAAGACTTCAACGATAGCAGTTGACAGGAGTACCGAAGCGTGAGAAGTAACCATGCCACAATATATAGAGGGTGAGTCAGAATAAGACCGACAAACTCCGACTACAGATTCCTTGCCACATTTTGAGATGAAAAGTTTCCATCAAGGTATGTGCTAAAATGCATTCCCTCTGAGATACAGGGTGTCAAAAGTGCGAAAAAAGTTTAGATTAATTTGTTTTTCTCTAAAACACCTGGAGAAAAAAATGTCAAACTTGGTGCACTAATCAAGGTTTATCAACGTGATAATTTGAAGTTATAATTTTCAATTTTCGTAAACCAGTGGCGTAGTTACGATGGTATGTGGTCATATTTTCCTTCATATTTTCTTTGGACAACTGAATTGACAAATGAGCGTTTGACGTCAGTTAGGCTCATCCATACTCAACCTAAAAGTTATAACATTCCATTTGCCTACAAGTGAAGGTTTCTGAGATATTTGCAAAAAACTGAAGATATGTCCTGAGAAGAGACATACCATCCTGTGTACTATAATCGCATGATGCAACTTTATTATAACTTATAGGAATAATTGTCAACCTCCTGAACATTTTTCAATGTTGGGAGTATTCATAACATAGTACAGGTAAGTCAGAATGAGACCGACACACTCCGTTTTTTTTATTCGTCATATTATTTGAAAGAATTTTCTTTGGACAACTGAATTGATAAATGAGCGTTTGACATAAGTTAGGCTCATCGATACTCAACCTAAAAGTCATAACATTCTATGTGTCTAAAAGTGAAGGTTTCTGAGATAATTGAGAAAAACTGAAGAATTATCCTGAGTATCAACGTAATTTGCTATGTGCAACAATCAAAAAAAAAAAAACAAATCCAACTTCAAATTAATAATACTCCACTCAAATAAGAGTTTAGATCTGAACCAATTTTTGCGAAAGACCGAAGATAAGTACTCTTGATTCGTTGAATTTTATGTTGGAGTATCATTTTTAGAGCCTTTTCTAATTGGTGTATCGAGGAAAATTAATCCATTCAGCATATGGTTTTGAAAAAGAACAAGAAAAAAAAATTTGTGTATTTTTATGCATTGATCAATGGTATACAAACTAGTCTGGAAGGTTCGACTTTGCAATTAGTTCTCACGAATCGAAAGAAAATAATTTAGTAACAGTACAGTCAATTGACATAGTAAGCATCCTCAGAAGCTAAAAGCTGAAGCTAATGTTGGAAGAATTGAAAAGATGGTTCGGATGAGTCTGAATTAGACAGTCATTGTTTCCGGTAGAAACAAACTGATATATCGATAATAACATTAGAGCTACGTTTGAGTTGAAGCCCGATCAAGCGAGCAGTAGACGTGGTCCTCATACACTGGCCTGCACGTTCTCCGGATTTAACGTCACTAGACTTTTTTTGTAGGGATACCTTAAATCCCTGGTGTATTCGACACCTGTAGAATCTGTTGAAGATTCAACGGCAAGAATTTTAGCAGCATGTACGTTAATACAGGATACACCATAAATATTCCAAAGCGTACGACAGTCAATGATACGGAGATGCCAATTGTGTATCGAACAAAATGGTGGTCCATTTGAACATTTACTTTGAGCCTTTTTTGTTTTTATGTTGTGTACCCTATAAACCGTTTCTATTATTTGAGTAGATATAAATACACAATAATTGTTTTTCTTCACCAAAAACATGATGATTGGAAAATATTTTCCTAGATAATTCAGTATGAAATGACTTTGATAATGATACTCCAAAATAAAATTTAACAAAGGACCCCGCACACCTTATATGGGAAAATGGCTCTCCGTCAAATTTCTTGAATTTTTGATATGTTGTAGAATTGATCATTCCGATGAAATGTTTCAACGGGCGCAACACGATCCTATGACGAGTTTTCGAGATACAGGGTGTTGAATATGAGAAACATTCACTTTTCATCACTCTATATCTCCCAAGTTATGATTTAGTTCGGATTTATCTTTTGTGGGATCATCATCGCATCCGTGTATGATGAATTCATGAGAAATTCATTTCCAAATCTTTTCGTAGTACAGGGCGATTTCACTTGAAAACAATGCTATTTTGAGACTTTCATAATTTAGTTGTTTTATAAAGAGAAAATGCGAGAAAAGGTAGAATTATCACATAATATTATAAATTCATTTCATCTAGCATCACAGTTGATACAATTCATACAAGGTGATACACAAATATGGAAACAAAACGAATTTTGGTTTTTGGGACACCTTGTAGTAATAAACCAACCTAAAATGACAAAATTCACTTGAAGAATGTTAAATGATATGTTTCATCGTATACAGAGTCGAATGATATCAATTTAAAAAATTAGTTATACTTTAATAAATAAAAACCTTGATTTTTTAAATCACCCTATATCTCATAAGGGAGTCCAAAAAGATAGCGATATTTTTTCACGGGAGAACTCGAAATACTTTCATTCATATCGTACAAAAATTTCAGCGGAATCCCATGACGGGTTTTTCATATACAAGGCGAACAATTTCTGAAAAAGTCCATATATTTCACTATTTCACGCTAATAAATGACCACTCTACCTATCCATTGAAGTCTCCTGATGTGATTGAGAAGATACTTATTTGACATTTATTCAAAACGTAAAAGTAAGGAATTCAGTGAAGTGAAATCAACATTATTTCAACTCATAACAACTTGTACGGCCTTGCCAGATGGCACACATAATATGTATCCCATGGCTATTGGGAATTCAAGATAAGGGATACTCCCTCTGGTGTCGGGTTTTGAATCTATACTTACGTGAAAATGAGGTTGAAACTATGATTTTGACATTTTGAGCATTTCTACAACAATAGCACAAAGGACAACGAGGTTATGTTCTTTCGACATATATACGCGAAAGAGGTTCCATTTTTTGCCACTTTGGCGCTGGCATCTAATTTTGAATTCCCAATAATAAAGACGGGCATACATTATGCGATTTCCGTGCAATGCAAGTGCCATGCAAGTCCAAACTACATTAACGAGCTTGCGCGCGTGTAATTTCCATGCAAGTTTTGAAAATAGCATCTGCTCTATTTTTCATGCAAGTTTTATGCAATTCTAGTAATTTTTCTAGTGGTAACAGCGTCACCAACGTGAACTTCAAAAACAGTATTATTATCTTCTAGCTATTTTCATTGTGTTGTGACTGATATGTTGAGCAGAGTGTATCTCTATTGATTACGTGTAACCAGGCATCTTAATTACGTGATTTTGGTCATCATCTGGAAAAAGGGACGAAACAAGACATGTTCATTAATTTCAGTGATGTCAAAATGTCAAAACAAATCAGAATTGCACTGAAACAGCATAATGTAATGTGCGCGGCAAGAGATATGCAATAGATATGCAAGAATTTCTTGCATAGCACCAAACTTGCATTGCATGGAAATTGCATAATGTATGCCTGTCTTAAAGATGCCCGTCATGGATAATGCAGGAGGTTCAAGATGTCTGCTAAATAGTTTGAATGTAACGATATAAGGAACATTTCAAGTGGATAAATCTCAGGCACATGTCATTATGGAGGTATGTCGTAGGATACTAGTGTTATCAGTTGATACCTTAGTAATAAGTAATCTGAAACAGCTGTTTAATTTAATGAGTTCTATAAACAGTGAATATATATATATATATATATATATATATATATATATATATATATATATATATATATATATTGTAATGATATTGAATTTTACAGTAGTAAATTGGTGAAACTTTGGAAACTTGATACTTAAAAAAAAACTGCTATAAAGTATTTATTTTTTAAATATTTTCATTTTTACAACTTTTACTATTTCAACTCAGCTCAGATGATCGGAAGTGTCTCATATGTGGTTTGATAAATCTTTGATGGGTTTCGGTTAGTTTCGTCCAATGCTGTATTACTTTCAGAAGTTGGAAGTCAAAAATCATAAGTGACATTAAACTTCATTCATCTAAAAAATTTACAGAATTGTTTATGAAACATGTTGTACTTTGGATACATGAAATATCAATTTATGCTATGACAAAAGGGAATAATTTTTTAGAGACATTTTGAAACATGAAAAAAAAAAATGTTATATTTAAATAAGAAAATGATAGATAATAGGCTGTTTTATAGTAAAATAGAAGTAATTTGTGTGGACAGTTATATTTGTATGAAATCAAGAAAGGGATTGGCGAAAAACAGAAATAATAAAATGAGGAGAGTTTCCCAGGTGATGAATAAAGAGAAGAGATTTTTTTTGATTTGAAGAGTAAAATGTTTTTTTTGAAATTTTGATGAAAGAAAATCAGTTTCTTTTCAAAAAAAAAACATATTAAAATGGAATAAGCAAATACTGAGTTAAAAACAAAGGTTGCAGAGTAAATATTGTACAAGAAAATATTTTCAAGATTGATAGATTGCCATTCACCTACATGAAAATAGATTCGGTAGCTGATTTGAGAAGCCAAACCAGATGAGTTCTTAACAATACACTTACATCAAGGTAAATAAGGTAGCCGATTTGAGAAGCAAAGGGAGCTGAGTTCCGTCTACCCACCACATAAGGTAGTACCCGTTTTTTATTAACTTTCACTGTGTGTGTTGTGCACAAACAATATTTTCCAAGCAGGCAAGCACTGATCGCAAATACCAAATACCCTCCAGAACTTTATTTTGCTGCATGATCCTTTCATTGTGGTTAGTTTTTACAGTCTATCGCCATAGACAATTATTTACGTCAGAACATTATTCCCTGTCATCCGTGTTTACGTTCTGTGACCTGTAACCATAGAACTGAGTGCGTTTCTTTGGTTCGATTCGTTATTACACAGGAGCGTTTATTTGCGCAATGCAGTAGACTTGTTAATTTAGAATTGTGGGAATATTATCATTTGAAATTTTGAAGAACTGTTATATTGTGATAACAAATTTATATTTTAAGGTAGTTATCTCCCAGGTTAGGATAATAATAAGAAGTTTTGAAATATTTTCATGTTTTGAAAAATCAGTTATGATTTATTGGTTTTAACTTCACATTAAAGTTATTCTATAAAAAAAAAAAATATTTTTATTGTTCAATTTCATAAATTGGTAATTTCATTTCCCAATTTTACAAATTGGTAATTTCATTGCCCAATTTTAAAAATCGGTAATTTCATTGCCCATTGGAACCCGCTTATGAGAGAGAGATGTTTCTGCTCCAGGAACAATAGACCGACTGAGCTGAAAAGAAATAAAAGGTAACAAAGGAAGGTATAAATAGCCAGGGAATATTTTTTCAATACTATAATTTTTCTATAAAAAAAAAATATATTATACCACAATACTTTTACAAATCATAACAAATGTCACCGCAACGTGGGGCGAATTTTGAAAGGGCAGCTTAAGAAAGTAATTTTGGAAATTTGGGAAATTTTTGAAATTAAAGGTATTAAATTTGAACAGTTTTAAATTTGACATTTTGACAATTTTGACATTGAAATTCAGAAATTTTGAAAAATATGGTGTGTATGTGAGATTTCAGCTTTAAGAAAGTTTGGTCAGTTTGAAAGTTTGATTTGAATAAAAAACAATAATAATAAAAAAATACAACAATGGATTTGAGAGATGGAAAAGTAATCCAAAGAGTAGGTGTGGCAGGATCTCAAGAACAATGGAATACTGAAAATCATGGAGATGGTGGAGACACCAGTGGAGGGCAAGGAAGAACAGAAATTCAGCAAACATCAGCAGAACCTTCTCAGACAAATATTGAACAGCAGATTAATATGCTGATGGAAGTTATGTCAAGCAATATGGTCAGCATGAATAAAAATATTGATAGTATGAAGGAAAGTATGGAGAATAGCATGGTTGGAATGAAGGAAAGTATGGAAAGATTGGAAGGAAGTGTGAATAGAAAATTGGAGGAGAACAAAAGAGAGATCATGAATACATGCAAAAAATTTGAGGATAAAATAGAAAGACAAAATACGATATTTTACCAATCCATAAGGGGAGAAATATCTGAAATGAATAGTATTGTTGAAGAAAATAGTAAGTTACATAAAGAGTTGAGAGTAGAGTTGGAAGTTTATAATGAAAAGACATTTTGTGAGATAAATAAAGTAAACCAAAAAGTAGAAGACTATCAGAAAGGTTCTAACAGTAAGTTTCATACTGTTGAAACTGAAATTTCCAAAATTAGGGAATATTCTAGTTCTATTGAAAGTAATCATGAGTATCAGGATAAAATCAAAGAAATAGAATCAAAATTAAAGCAGTTAGAAGAGAATAAATTTAGTGACAATATAGAAACAAGAATATTAAACAATTTTCGCAGTATACAAGTTAACAGTAAATTTGATGGAAACATTCAAAAATTACATCCAATAATTTTTATAAAATCTTTAAAAAATAAAACTAAAAATATCAGAGGCATTGAAGAATTGAAAGACGTTATAAGAGAGTATTTAGCAAATCACCCATGTGTATGGTTCAACAGCCAGGAAAGAAATATAAATAGTTTTGACGATTTTGAAAATTTGTTCTTAAAACAATTTTGGGGTGATAATGCACAGTTGATAGTTCGGGATAAATTACAATTTGGTAAATTCGATGAGAATAGAAGCACATTTTATAACAACTATGCTATTCAACTTTATGCAATGGCTCAATATTTAAACCCAGTTATGAGCGAGGAAGAAATTATTTGTAATATAAGTAGGCATTTTAAACAAGAAATCTTTGAAATAATTTCAATGCATGAGATTAAGACATTAGCAAGATTGAGTGAGTATTTATTGAGACTAGAAAGGACTTTGGCATATAGAAATTGGGATAATAGAAATCAAACTTACAATTTTCAAAATAATGATAATAATCATCAAAATTATAGTAACAATAATAGAAATAGAATTAGTAGGGAACAAAATAGTCATAACAGATTTTATCAAAATTATACAAACTTTCAAGGAAATAGAAACAATAATGATAATAATCAAAATAGGAATTCCAATTATAACTATTATAATAGAAATAATAATTATAATAAGGAAAATTATCAGAGCAGAAATGGCAATAATAATAATAATTATGAAAATAGAAATAATTATCAGCCTATGCAAAGAAATTATAGTGATATCAGAAATCATAGTAGGGCACAAGAAAACAGATACCATGACAGTAGGGATGTGAGAAGAAATACTTATACTGACAACCATGAAAACAATGAAATAACTAGACAAGTCCATTTTCATCGTAGATCTCAAAGTGCAGATAGACAGATAGAAACGATACCAAATGAAAATAGACCTATGATAACAAATCAGATTGATTCAACACAAGATTCAAGAAATTTCAATGAAGAACAAAATTTTTAATAAGCAAACCATATAAAATTTCCAAAATATGTTATGAACATCCTATAGAATTTATAACACTCAATGATAATGATGATTTTAATAAAATGGTAGGTTTAATAATATTAACAGGAAAAATTGGGGATAATCAAGTGAGGATATTAGTGGATACTGGTTCAGAGGCAACATTAATAAAAGAAAGCAGTATATCAAATATTGTGGGAATTGAAAATAAAATAGTAAATATGCCTAAAACTAATTTGATAGGAATTAATGGAAAAAAATTATCAGAAACGAACAAGTTTATAAATTTGAATTTGAATATTGATAATAAAAATGTTGAACTACAATTATTAATAGTGAAAGAAATGGAGTTTGATATAATTTTGGGTACTGATCAATTAGAAAAAAATAATGCAAAGATTAATTATGAAAGGAAAGGTATAGAAATGGATGGAAAGTGGTTTCAATTTAAAGATTTGAATGAGGAAGAAAGGGTTATAGAAAAGGATATTTTATGCATAAAATGTATGAATGTGATGAATGAAAGTGAATTAAATGATATGAAATATAAATGTGAAAAAATAGATGAAGAATATGTAAATGAATTATTGATAAAATATAATGGACTAATCATGAATGAATCTAGAATTGCGAATAAATATGTGCATAAAATAAAAGTGAATGAAGTTGAGAAGTTCAAGTCAAAAAATTATCCTATACCTTATAAATTTAAAGATTAAGTCAGAAAAGAGATAGAAAGTATGATAGAACAAGGAATTATAGAGAGAAGTACCACAAATTACATAAATCCGATAGTTGTAGTTCAAAAGAAAAATGGGGAATTAAGATTATGTTTAGATGCCAGGGAATTGAACAAAATTACTGTACCACAATATGAAGCACCTATGAATATTGAAGCTATCTTTGGGAGAATTACAAATGCTAATATCTTTACTAAAATTGATTTAAAACACAGTTTCTGGCTCATACCATTACACGAGAGTGTTAGAGATTTTACTGGATTTTGCATAGAAGGGGTTGTATATAGATTCTGTGTAGTCCCATATGGTTTGCAATCAGCATGTCCAGCTTTAGAGAGGGCATTGCATGATATTTTGGACAAATACGAAGATTTTGTGTTGCATTATGTTGATGACATTTTAATTTATTCTACTGATAAGATGAAACATAGGGAACATTTAAATAAAGTATTAAAATTATTGGATGAAGCAGGTTTGAAAATCAATTTAGGAAAATGTGAGTTTTTTCAAACACAAGTTAAATATTTGGGATACATTTTAAATGAAATCGGTTTTGAAATGGACCCTGAAAGGATTAATACGATTCAAGAATATACTAGGCCATACAATTTAAAAACATTGAGGGGATTTTTAGGGGTTTTGAATTATTTTAAAAGACTTATACCTGACTTAAGTAATAAAGAACTACCTTTGATTGGATTATTAAAGAAAAATGTAAAATGGAAGTGGGAAAAAGAACAAGAAATGGCATTTATGGAATTGAAAGAAATATTTATAAAAAATCTTAAAATTTACCATCCAAATTATAATGTACCATTTATATTAAGAACTGATGCATCAATGGAAAGATTTGCAGGAGTACTAATACAAATTCAAGAGGGCAAAGAAGTACCAATATCTTTCATATCTAGAATTACGAAAAAACATGAAAAAAATTACAGTGTGAGTGAATTGGAACTTGCTAGCATCATATTTTGTATAAATAAATTAAGATTTTACTTATTGGGGGCTATGTTTTATATTGAGACAGATCATGAAGCACTAATGTCTATTTTAAATTGTAAATACGCCAATAATAGAATACATAGATGGCCCTTACTTTTGCAGGAATATAAATTCGAAATTAGATATATTCCTGGGAGACAAAATGTAATTCCAGACACTCTTACAAGAATGGGAACAAATAAAATTAATAAAACTAGACACATTAAAATTGGGGTGAATGTTTTTCGCAATAGGACAGGTCTATTTTCGATAGAAAATATTATGGATGATCAAAGAAAATTGGTATATAAAGAAAAAAGGGGAACCGAAGAACGAAATGGTATAGTAATTAAAGTGATAAATGGAAATGAATTGTATGTAATAACTAAGGAATTGACAGAACAGATAATTTGGCACATTCATGAAAAGTATTTACATATTGGAATAAGAAAAACTTGGTTGATATTCAGAGAAAATTTCACAAGCTATAAAGATTTGGAAATAACAAAAGGTATTATCAACAGGTGTGAATTATGTCAACTAGGAAAAAGTAAGAGCATTGTAAATAGAAATGAACCTAAAAGTATTATTTCAAGTAAACCCTTGCAAATAATTTCGATTGACTTTATCAGTAATTTGATATCAAGTAATATCGGAAGTAAACACATTTTTGTTCTGGTTGATAATTTCTCAAAATATGTAAAATTATATCCCACTAGGAAAACTAATTTCAAAACTGTAAAATCATTAATAATAAAGTTTATAGATGTTGTAGGAAAACCAGATGAGGTTATCCTAGACAATGCCACTTATTTCAATAACAAACGTATGAAAAGTTTTTGTAAAAAATTGGAGATACAACTAAATTTTACTAGTATTAGACATCCGTCTTCGAATCCTACAGAAAGGTATATAAGGGAAATAATGAAGTATTTGAGAATAGTGTCATATAAAAATCACAAACAATGGGAAGAAAAATTGCCGCTTGTTGAGAAATATATAAATGAAGTCCTCAGTACAATAACTGAGGAAAGTCCCATATACATAATGAGTGGAAAATTACCTGATAGAGATTGGATAGTTACGGATAAAGTTTTGTTTGAAACTATGGAAAAAGTAAATCTAAGAATAAAAAGAAACGCCGAAAAATATTTGAATAGGGAAAATAAAAATAGAATAAAACGTACAAAATTCAAGAAAGGAGACTTAGTCATTATAAAAAATTTGAGAGTACCTGACAGAAAACAAGATTTATGTGCTAAATTGCAATTACCTTTTGAGGGGCCATATGAAATAGAAAATGAAGAACCAGTAAACAGTTACAGGTTGGTACATCCAAATGATAAAAGATTAAGAGGAGTGTTTAATATTGAAAATGTTTACAAATTTAGAGATTAAAAAAAAATATATATAATGAAAAATTTATATTCAAAATTTGCTAACGTGGTATCAAAATTTTGAATATAAATTTTGGGGAATTGTTATGATATTGAATTTTACAGTAGTAAATTGGTGAAACTTTGGAAACTTGATACTTAAAAAAAAACTGCTATAAAGTATTTATTTTTTAAATATTTTCATTTTTACAACTTTTACTATTTCAACTCTGCTCAGATGATCGGAAGTGTCTCATATGTGGTTTGATAAATCTTTGATGGGTTTCGGTTAGTTTCGTCCAATGCTGTATTACTTTCAGAAGTTGGAAGTCAAAAATCATAAGTGACATTAAACTTCATTCATCTAAAAAATTTACAAAATTGTTTATGAAACATGTTGTACTTTGGATACATGAAATATCAATTTATGCTATGACAAAAGGGAATAATTTTTTAGAGACATTTTGAAACATGAAAAAAAAAATGTTATATTTAAATAAGAAAATGATAGATAATAGGCTGTTTTATAGTAAAATAGAAGTAATTTGTGTGGACAGTTATATTTGTATGAAATCAAGAAAGGGATTGGCGAAAAACAGAAATAATAAAATGAGGAGAGTTTCCCAGGTGATGAATAAAGAGAAGAGATTTTTTTTGATTTGAAGAGTAAAATGTTTTTTTTGAAATTTTGATGAAAGAAAATCAGTTTCTTTTCAAAAAAAAACATATTAAAATGGAATAAGCAAATACTGAGTTAAAAACAAAGGTTGCAGAGTAAATATTGTACAAGAAAATATTTTCAAGATTGATAGATTGCCATTCACCTACATGAAAATAGATTCGGTAGCTGATTTGAGAAGCCAAACCAGATGAGTTCTTAACAATACACTTACATCAAGGTAAATAAGGTAGCCGATTTGAGAAGCAAAGGGAGCTGAGTTCCGTCTACCCACCACATAAGGTAGTACCCGTTTTTTATTAACTTTCACTGTGTGTGTTGTGCACAAACAATATTTTCCAAGCAGGCAAGCACTGATCGCAAATACCAAATACCCTCCAGAACTTTATTTTGCTGCATGATCCTTTCATTGTGGTTAGTTTTTACAGTCTATCGCCATAGACAATTATTTACGTCAGAACATTATTCCCTGTCATCCGTGTTTACGTTCTGTGACCTGTAACCATAGAACTGAGTGCGTTTCTTTGGTTCGATTCGTTATTACACAGGAGCGTTTATTTGCGCAATGCAGTAGACTTGTTAATTTAGAATTGTGGGAATATTATCATTTGAAATTTTGAAGAACTGTTATATTGTGATAACAAATTTATATTTTAAGGTAGTTATCTCCCAGGTTAGGATAATAATAAGAAGTTTTGAAATATTTTCATGTTTTGAAAAATCAGTTATGATTTATTGGTTTTAACTTCACATTAAAGTTATTCTATAAAAAAAAAAAATATTTTTATTGTTCAATTTCATAAATTGGTAATTTCATTTCCCAATTTTACAAATTGGTAATTTCATTGCCCAATTTTAAAAATCGGTAATTTCATTGCCCATTGGAACCCGCTTATGAGAGAGAGATGTTTCTGCTCCAGGAACAATAGACCGACTGAGCTGAAAAGAAATAAAAGGTAACAAAGGAAGGTATAAATAGCCAGGGAATATTTTTTCAATACTATAATTTTTCTATAAAAAAAAAATATATTATACCACAATACTTTTACAAATCATAACAATATATATATATATATATATATATATATATATATATATATATATATATATATATATATGTACATTACTAAGTCATGGGTTGAACCGCGTTGAGAGTTTATAACTCGACGTTTCGGCTCCTGCTTTGGAGCCATTTTCAAGAGTGTGACTGCGAGGCCTCTATCTGCCTACTCCTCGAGTCGTGGTCTTGAGAGATATCAAGGTCTCAACCTGCCTACTCCTTGATCAAGGAGATATTGTACATATTTCTGACCGCGGAAACCTTTCCGAACATATATATATATATATATATATATATATATATATATATAACAGGAAGTAACTTGTGACATCTACAGTCACTAGTTGAAACTTAATTTGGCACGAACCATGGAATCGAGAGCAACCATAAAGCTGTCCTGATGAGTGGGAAACCACGAAACAGCTGTCGACAGATGATGGTGGCTCTCGGAATCAAAACATAAATCACTCTATTTACTTCTATATATATATATATATATATATATATATATATATATATATATATATATATATATATATATATATATATATATATATATATATAATTGATAGAAGTTCAACGGGATGTGATATATCTTTCGGATATTGGGTTGGCACGAGCATGTGCATGACAATACAACAAGGAAAATACATGATGGATAACTGAATTTTTCCCTAATCAAAAAACATTATCAAATACGAATTAGAAGGAGATTCTTACCAATAACCAATAAAATTAAACTATTTCTGGACCGATATCCATACAATAATACCCCGTAATGGGGAGAGCAGGATCTTCTAGATTTTCGTCACCTCTTTCAGTGAAAACAACCCAAAGCATGTGTTTAGCAGCATTCCTGAACCGAGAAAATATTCTGAATCTTAGGAAATTGGGTTCCCCATGTAACTCATCGACTTCTAAAATGTTGTCTACTTCACCATCTCTACGAGTTGTATCTTGGATATATGACGCAGCCAAGTGTAAATGATATGTTCCAGTAAGTAATTTTAAATATTCAATATCAAGGCGAGGAAACGATTGTATATGATATTGATTTAAACGAATCCATCGACCATTCCTAGTTCGAAGGTTTTCAGCTTCAACTCGTGCCTGAACAATGTTGACATCATCGGAATCAACCAACATTTGTGTGGCCGTATCCAACGTTCCAGGCATATTTATCAATGGATGGAATTTATTTATAAGAGCGCCAGCAATCAGGTAATAGTCATGTAGCTTCGCAGCATGTATTGCTGTTATGGGTTGACGAAAAAATTTGAAAATTGACTTAAAATGTACATTTCTAGCTTCAACAATCCATCTAGTAGTGGTTATTAAACGTGCCTGATTGGCTTCATTTGTCGTTAATTGCCTTTGATTCGGCGGTAGAAATGGTGGCATATAGTAATGCAAGCCAAGTTCTTGTAGACTATTGATTGAATCTCTGTAGCCTCTATCGACTATCACAATATCTCCTTCTTGAAACCATGTTTTCATTCCATTCAAATCAACTTGTAATTCGTGATTTAGAACACTTGCATCATTATTCCTAGCATCTGCGAAGTACGGCCCGTTGATTGCTAAGATATATCCATCGGGGGCAACTATGATCTCTGGTTTGACCAAGTGTTCATTCTTGTGGAAACAGTATGATTGCCTCAATACCCGGAAGTTACTGCTCTTTTCTATTTTATTGTAGGTACAATCTATATAAACTATTGCTTTGGGAATATCTGGTGTGGGATTGTACAGTTGATTCGTATAAGGGGATACATGACTGTTAATATAATTTTCTCTTGTTATTGAATTAAATCCAATATTGTTCGGTACGAACCTTTGTAAAAGAGATAATCTCACATTAGAAATAATGAAGCTTGCTGTTTGTCGAGAAGGATAACTGAACAATATTTTCAAAAACTCATCTGAAACTCCATGTTTCATTTTGATCAAAAATGTCAGCAAATGTTTTCTTTCGACATTTCTTCTCTTGCCACCTTGTTCAACAATATCACAAAATTCTAGTAATTGTTGAAAATGATTTTTTGAGATTGATGTCAGATACTTAAATTCGTCTTCAGTGAAACAATTGATATCTTCCCAGTTACGGAGTGGCCTGTTTCTATTAGCAAATGTCCTCATTCTTTGAAGAAAATGTTGAAGATTGGAAATTATGTATGGTTTATTCACAAAATTCAAACCTCCATGCAAGTAATTTGGAAGGAAACCTTGATGATCAAGATGGTGACCACAAATTCTCAAGAAATCTGGGACATAGATATCAGAAGCAACAAAAATATCCACTCTACATTCTAAAGAAAGTCATTGAATATTTTGACGAGCATTACAAATAATGCACGCACGACTTGATACGCGGGACAACACATTGAGACGAAGGCAATTCGGGTTATTTTCCATAGCAATAATGTCATTCATTACTGTGTTATTACAATTGAAACATATTTTTGTATCATCCTGAATATCAATAGGTGGATTTCCCGCAGTTTGTCTTCGATATGTTGCAATTTGCAAAACATCAATATTATCTCCTCTATTCAAACGCATTGAGAGTCTAGGAATAACATTTCGGTCACAAACATAACAACTCACTCTATTTGCGAAGGCCATATTGTTCAGCAAAGTTCAACAAACACTGAAAATCACATAAACTTGAACAGTAAAAAAGAAACTTCAATTAGTCCAATAACCCAAAAAGAGTTCTCGGGCTTTATGACAACAAGAAAACGACTATTGACATAAGAATTTTGTTGATTTTATCCTCTTTGAATTGTTCTCCATGCCTACTACGAAATAAGAGGAATATATTAATAAGTAGGTATTCGAAGATGATTCAGATGATGTTTCAAATACAAGAAAAAGAAAGAGAAACGTTCTCTGAAAGGGGGTATATACTATATACAAACATATATACGATTCGAAGATACAAGAACATAATTGAAACATAAAACGTTAATTTGGTGTAAAAATATGCCGAGAATTTGATTTATCTATATAAGCCGATAGAAATAATTACATACAAATTATGATTTTTTTCTGATTTATCCTATGTGGTATTTTCGTTATGTGACAAATTCATGAGATATTCATGTCCAAATCTTTTTGTAGTACAGGGCGATTTCCTTTGATAATAATGCTATTTTGAGACTTTCACTATTTTATTGTTTTATAGAGTGAAAATTCGAAATAAAGAACTTCTGCGGATGTAATAAGTATAATATAACTTCTGAGAAACACTAAGCATGAAAAAATAACTCTTCCATTGAATCGCCTACTAGACGATGCTTGTGCAGATAATAATTCGAGTTATGGCTTTTTTTCGAGGGATGCGGTACGCTATTGTACGGTATAATAACTGATCACTATTTTATTGAAATATTTTTATTTCGAGTAAAAGCGGCTGGACGAGGAAGAACTACAGCAAACCCGCCGAAAACTGGACTGAAAATATAGCAATGGGAAAATGTACAGATCGTAGCTTTTTTCATACATTTTTCGCCTTGTATATGAAAAACCCGTCATGGGATTCCGCTGAAAATTTTGTACAATATGGATGAAAGTATTTCGAGTTCTCCCATGAAAAAATATTGAATTCTTTTCGGACTCCCTTATGAGATATAGGGTGATTTAAAAAATCAAGGTTTTTATTTATTAAAGTATAACTAATTTTTCAAATTGATATCATTTGACTCTGTATACGATGGAACATATCATTTAACATTCTTCAAGTGAATTTTGTCATTTTAGGTTGGTTTATTACTACAAGGTGACCCAAAAACCAAAATTCGTTTTGTTTCCATATTTGTGAATCACCTTGTATGAATTGTATCAACTGTGATGCTAGATGAAATGAATTTATAATATTATGTGATAATTCTACCTTTTCTCGCATTTTCTCTTTATAAAACAACTAAATTATGAAAGTCTCAAAATAGCATTGTTTTCAAGTGAAATCGCCCTGTACTACGAAAAGATTTGGAAATGAATTTCTCATGAATTCATCATACACGGATGTGATGATGATCCCACAAAAGATAAATCCGAACTAAATCGTAACTTGGCAGATACAGAGTGATGAAAAGTGAATGTTTCTCATATTCAACACCCTGTATCTCGAAAACTAGTCATAGGATCGTGTTGCGCCCGTTGAAACATTTCATCGGAATGATCAATTCTACAACATATCAAAAATTCAAGAAATTTGACGGAGAGCCATTTTCCCATATAAGGTGTGCGGGGTCCTTTAAAGGTAGGTATTTACAGTTTTTCACAAATATTATTTTAGGCTTTAACTCTCCTCTAACAGGAGTATTATAAATTGAGGCTGGGTTTGTCAGTGGACCTTTCAGAATAATCATTATGCAACAATGTATGGTCACATATCGGTGAATTTACGAAATCGATTCGTTCAAATATTATGACGAATAAAAAAACGGAGTTTGTCGCTCTCATTCTGAATTACCTGTACTAAGTTTTGAATACTCCCAACATTAAAAAAAACGTTAAAGAGGATGACAATTATTCCTATAAGTTATAATAAAGTTGCATCTTGCGATTATAGCACACAGGATGTTGTGTCTCTTCTCAGGACATATCTTCAGTTTTTTGCAAATATCTCAGTAACCTTCACTTTTAGGCAAATGGAATGTTATGACTTTTAGGTTGAGTATGGATGAGCCTAACTGATGTCAAACGCTCATTTGTCAATTCAGTTGTCCAAAGAAAATATGAAGGAAAATATGACCACATACCATCGTAACTACGCCACTGGTTTACGAAAATTGAAAATTATAACTTCAAATTATCACGTTGATAAACCTTGATTGGTGCACCAAGTTCGAAATTTTTTCTCCGGGAGTTTTAGAGAAAAACAAATTAATCTAAATTTTTTTAGCACTTTTGACACCCTGTATCTCAGAGGGGATGCATTTTAGGACATACCTTGATAGAAACTTTTCATCTCATAATGAGGCAAGGAATCTGTAGTCGGAGTTTGTCGGTCTTATTCTGACTCACCCTGTATATTGGCCGTTTGAGATGGCGGCGGATGTTCATTTGGATTTCGCGACATAGTATTTATTTGCGACTGTGAATTGTCGGAGCGTTGGTGAGGAGCGGTGCGCACATTTTGCCTTGCGATCGGGATATCGTTGCCAGTGGCGTGCGAATAATATTGCGAGTTCGTAGAATTAGAATTGAACTGCGAATTTGAATTTTGCTGAGCGGTAGCGGGTCTAAAATATTGAATTACATTTTGAGGTGAATTTGAGTTGGTATTGCGTAACACATGTAGAAGACTATGGTGTCTACCGAAACACGTTCTACACGTCGATTGGGATTGGCAGTTTTCGGTAGTGTGTCTGTCACTAAGACAGTTCACACACCATTTATTAGTGCGTACATGGTTCAAACGCTCTTGAGGTGGCTTATTATAGAATTGAGAACATCTGTAAATAAGATGATCAGACGATTTACAAAAAGTACACAGATTTGTTTTATTTGCGTTACCAAAAAATTAAGTCGTTTTTTTGTATTTCGACTGGTGATAGCTCGAGTTTGTAGGTTTTCCGTCGGTCTTGGAATAAGAAGAAGAGCTAAAAGACCTTTGGTTTTGAACTTTGAATAAAGAGAAAAACTCGACAGCTTCCAGCGCATTACACTGATTCAAAACAAAGTTCTTCAAATCTTCATACTTAGGAATAGATTTATCGTCTGGCGAAGCATTTTGAATCTCGAGTTTCGTCAATAACTCGTCGTCTAGATGTTTTGACAACATGTAGAATAAAAGAAAATCCCAATCTTGCGTTTGGAATTTCATGTTATGTAATGCGGAAATGTTTTCTGAGAATGTATCTAAAAGCGCGCGCAAGGGTTTTTGATTTTTTGCGTTAGTGATTACAGGAGCGTTATCTAAGGCTCGTAGGTGTGAAAATGCTATTAAACGCGGTTTGTCATATCGACTAATGAGTGAATTCAATGCGGTTCTATAGTTTTGTGCAGACAAAGGAGTACACTGAACTACTGCCAAGGCGGGGCCTTCCAAGAAAGAAAGAAGATAATTGTATTTTTCAACATCAGTATAATTGTCGTTTTCATCCACTATTATGGAAAATATTTCGAAAAATGGTTTAAAAGCTTTAATATCTCCAGGAAATTTGGGTATACTCATTGGCGGCAACTTAGCATTGGGCTTATTTTGCAATGGCGGTGCGGATGGCGTAACAGTCGGAAGAACGGGTTTTTGTTCTTTCAGAAACATACTAGAGTACATCGCATGAACAAATGAAGCCACAAAATCAAAATCTTTTCTAATGTCATCATCACCTGCATCACCTGCATCATCTTCATCAGAAGACACACAAGATAAAGTTATGAAATTTCGGTGATGACTTTTAAATGATTCTTGGATTTTAGGAAATTGTTCGAACATCATTTTAAATTGAAATTTTGCAGTTTCACTTTCATGCGCGTGTTGAGCGAAACCTTTGAAAACATTCATTTGATTAACGCACATTTGTCGTAGTGTTTTGAACTGTTTAAGCTTATTAGCGTTTGCAGTCATATTGCAAGAATTTAAAACAATACACTACACCTGGCAAACAAGTGGGTACGCCTATGGAATTTCTCACAATATCAAATGTTCAGTTTACCAGAGAGCTTTTAATTCTTCAATAAAAAGTCAAACTCTCAATACCCAACTGTTTGAAATAAGATACTTTGGGTATCGAGTGACCTTGAAAGGTTTTTTTTGCGGATAAGAATTGAATACCCTTTTTTGTTTGAAAGGCAAAATGAGAATTTCTTTAATATTGGCAGTAATTTATAATTAACCTGGAATTATTGTTATTCAGTAAATATCTTTTGATTGTGAGGAAATTACCAAATTTGAGGGGATCCACGGCTCGAAGTGACCATGTATATTTTTGCGTGAGGCGCTGGTTTTTTAATGATTGGAAGGACCAGAGAGCTGTGCTCTCAAACTAAATGACCCAATAAAGAAATGCGACGATCAGTTGAGTCACTCACCTCCGATTGTTCCTTCTACAGCCCTTGCCCAACGTCTTGACTTTGCACAACACCTTTTGTCCTAATGCGAGCAATAATTCGAATTGATTCGAATTTAACATTAATTCTACGACACCACAATTCTGCATTTCTTTTATATCTATATATGTCAGAGCCTCACTTTCTGGTTCACCCTGCTTCTCTCCTCGCTCACCAGGTGCCAACTCCTTACGCGCATGTCAGAGCTACTCAACTGTATACTTAGCGCGAAAAAATACATTTATTTGAACACGTATTTACTAATCTAAAAACCCCCAAATATGATAGTTTCCTCACAAGGAGAACAGAAAAAATAAAGAAAAATAATAATTGTAGTAAACTAGAATAAACTTAACTATAAGTTTGGATGGGCCTTTAACACCACCACTACAATGGCACATAGGACGAGTTCTACAACTCTATCCAGGAGAAGACGGAGTTGTCCGAGTTGTATCTCTGAAGGTTAACGGCAAAATTGTGAAACGCGCAGTTACTAAACTGTGTATTTTTCCACATGAGAAGGATGAAGCTGCAAAACAAGGCTGACGAAAATTTTCAATTGGACGTACCTGTTCTGTTTTATGTTCATTACGTTGAAAATGCTAAGAACTTTTGTTCTTTTACATGTTTCAAGGCGGTCGGCATGTCTACGCCACTGTAACATGTCTACTCCACTGGGAGGTATTGAGATCTTGACAGTCGAGAAAGAAAAACCAAGGAAATGATTTTGATATTTTTTGATTACTTATCAAATAAAAATAAACAAGAATACATCTTTCAATTTACAGTTTCGAGTTTCAATTTCCAATAAAAATAAGCAATTCTATCCCAAAAGCATTTACAGTCCATTCAATTCGCGACAAGAATCACCATTGAAAAAGATTAAGCTGATGGTGTCCTACATAGAACGAAATGTATTGAAATTTATTTGGCAACATTTCATATCCTCTATGAAACTATATGAACCTTTCCTCATAGTAACAAGAAATAAAATACCAAAACATGATTTTTTACAAAATTTAATGCAGCATTGTATATACATAGGTCCCGAATACATGCAAGTTATTCCTATTTAACCTCTACTACGATTACCGAAATGGTATTCTTGGAAAAAAATGGAATTGTAGGATTTATTATGCATTTTTTAATATTTACGGATATATTTCCGCATACAAAAATACCAAGTTCAAAATCATTCATTATTCAATAAGGAAACTGGATTGCAATGAGGCATCTTCAGGTATTCTGGAATGAAAAAATAGTACTTTCGGACTCGGTGACAGAACTGTATTACCCCAGAGTGTATATTCTTCTTATAATATTATTTCTTATTTGTACACCTTCGTTTTTTTAACAGCATGCACAATTCCTTTTTCAATTTATTTATATTTCTGTCAAGAATGAAGAAGGTATAGTTTTCAAATTTTTTTTAAGGAATTATTTATATTTCCCATATTTCACATTGAGGTCGAATTTATTTGATTGAAGTATTTTTTATTTTTGTTATTTATTTCTGTTCATTTTGTATAACATGTTATGTATTATCAGAACTCTAGTCATTGTAACCAAGTTTTGGTGAAACAAGTAGTACTCTTCAATAAAAACTTCTAGTTTTATAAAATAATATTTTAAACAATTTCATTTATAGAACTGTTTGTTTATCAGAATACGAGGATGTATTGATATCTAGTTAGCCTAGACCAGTTCCCTGCATAAACGAAATATTGCGTTACCATAGCAACAACCAATAACGTATTAGAAGTGTCAGTGTAAAGTTTGACGTCAAAAAAGTAAACCAGAGTTACTCAATAAATTAAAAGAAAAAATATGTCCACCGAAATTGTGAAAATCGAAAAATTGGAGTATCGAGCCATCATCAAGTACCTGTATTTGTAAGGGTTAAGAGGTAAGTAGATTTATGAAGATATGCTTAATACCCTTGGTGATCAATGTCCTTCGTATGCAACCGTGAAAAATTGGACTGCAAGCTTCAAAAGAGGTAAATTTTCCATTGAAGATGATGACCGATTGAGAAGGCCAGTTTCTGTGTCAGTCCCCGAAAATATCGATGCAGTTCATGACATGATTTTAACAGACCGTCGAATTGGGCTAAAACGGATATCTGAAGCACTGAATATTTCATACGAACGCGTTCATCATATAGTTCACGTCAATTTGGACATGAGAAAAATTGCTGCAAAATGGATCCCCAAATGTTTGAATGTTAACCAAAAGCGTGCAAGGGTAGTAACATCGCGTTCGATCTGAGCTCGACTTGAAAACGATGCAGACTTCTTAAACCAAATTATTACTATGGATGAGACTTGGGTACATTTCTACGATCCAAAAACAAAGCAACAATCGATGGAATGGCGACACTCCGGTTCTCCAAGACCTAAGAAGTTTCGTGTCCAAAAGTCTGCTGGAAAAGTTCTTGCTTCAGTTTTTTGGGATTGCCATGGAGTAACCATGATTGATTTTTTGGATAAGGGTAGAACAATAACTGGAGATTACTATTCGACATTACTGACCACTCTACGGGCAAAAATTAAAGAGAAAAGACGCGGAAAGCTATCCAAAGGTGTTTTGTTTTTGCAGGACAACGCCCCTGCCACTTTTTTCCTGAGGGGTATTGTTGAATTATTCTGAATACTACCACTAGAAAAAAGTTGCTGTGGAAGAACAAAGCTGCTGTGTTTTGCACTTCAGATTTGAACTTCGCCTTTTGGTCAAACTATCTTTTTGTTTTCCAATAAAGACTATAATTATTATTATTAAATCTCACGTTGCCATGCAAAAAATTCGTGATTTAGGGTTTGAATTACTAGAACACCCCCCTTATTCACCAGATTTGGCTCCGTCCGACTATCATCTCTTTCCTCAACTAAAGAAAAGTTTAATAGGTCGTAAATTTTCTTCCAACGAGGAGGTAATAAAAGCTGTGTAGGTCTGGTTTGCAGAGCAAGAAGAAATATTTTTTTTGAAAGGTCTAGAGACGTTGCAGGTTCGCTGTAATAAATGTATCCAATTAAGTAATAGGAGAATATGTTGAGTAATAAAATATTTTGACATTGAAATTTTGTTTGGTTATATAGTAGGCTAAGAATTTTTCAATATATCCCCGTATGTTGGTTATGTAATGAAGTATTGCTTATTATTTATAAGGCAAAATTATACATAATTGAAAGGTTATTGAATTGTAATAATACAGTTCTTTTGATTAAATACATTTTGAAATATTATGAAGTCATTTATTTTTCCTTTGTTCCTTGGATTTGAATCCATATAGGTACTCATTTTCATATTTTATGGAGATTATGAATTATATTTATATAAGACGAAACTTTGTATGATTTTTTCAAAAAATGTTCTAACAATAATTTTAATCGTTTATTATATTATATTATCAACTCTACAGGTTTTCAAATGTTTCGTTTGACTTTTAATTTTGACTTGCATTTTAATATAGCAACATTTGCATTGAACCAAAAACAAATGCCGAAACAGTAATTGCTCATTTTGGAAAAATTTAAATATACGACGTAACCATATGAAGCTGAACAAACAATTGAATTTCCTGTGATTGATAACTGGTTTTACATTTCTTTATTTCTCAAAATTTTATGTTGTTTCCAATAAATGGTATGCAGGAATTATAATGTGGTGATTGATAAGCATGGACTAAATAGTCACTGAGTCTCACATTCACTGATCTTGAATTGCAGATTTACTAAAAGTTAGAATTTGTCTTTTGGATTGCCATATGACATAATTGGTAGGACGTTCTTGAAAAATACTGCTATATACATAGGTTAGGCCCTCAGCCCATGGTATCAATGTGTTCATGCCAAAAGCAAATAGTCAATTGGCCAAATTGGGATGCTTCACTTACCTTGCTCCTCGCTTACTCTGTTTATTCCCTCATGATGAACTTCGAAGAATCAACTGGAAATCTCATATTTCTGAAGAAAATATTGAAAATCTGGATCTTCGATCTTGTTGTTATTAGTTATTATTGTGCATGTAGTATTAGATTATGGGATTTCAAGCTGCGAGGTACTGACTTGCTATGTTATACAAGATTAATTATGTGTCAATCTTATTATTTAGATATCCCGATATGTATGGCACAGTGTGCACCAAATGTTTATGAATTTGCACCGGTATATTAATGATTTCGACATAGGAAGTGTCCTGATGTATCTTATGTTCCTGCGTACTTCAATAACTGTATTACTTGTGTTTATTATTGATTTGTTTTGAAAAACCTGCGTTGCAAGTTAAGTTTGGAGTAATGTAAAGTAATTTCTCTCACGATTCATGGTAGATTCGCTGGCAAGCATGATGATAAAGATTTAAGGAATTTTGTTTCTTTTACAATGTTTGTTTTCTTTCTAAGAATATGATATTTGCCGACAACAGGCAGGTCTGATGTTCGCGTGGAAGTGCATATTTGCATTATATTTAAAATAGATGTTTGAAACGACTCGTGCCTTTTTGTTCATGATTTCGCTGATAGCCGTCTTAGAACAACTGTGTTAGTAATATGATAGTGAAAAATCCACATAGGGTTACATTCGACAGCCGCTCGACGAATGAACCTCAATTATATGTCAAGTACCGACGTTTCGATCCACTCGTACATCCTTATGGCTCGGGTCCTTGCTTTCTGACCTTCGAGCGAGTGAGGAAGAACCGAGGAACGTGTTAATGGCGACTGAGATTAGTCTAGAGCGCTAGGGTTCCTTCCTAGGTTTGAAGACGAACTCTTGGTTGGAAACCGAGCTGAGTGAAAGCGTGTGTCCCGCGTGGTCACGAAGCCCGGCCATTCGACATATTTGATGTAAGGTGTGGGGTTTACTATCCTGGCTAGCGCGCTGACAGCTATTAGAAAATCTGAACAAACCAGAAAGACGGCCTAAAAACCCGCGAAAAGTGCGCCAAACTGTACAGGAAGGTGAATACCCGTAATAGAAGTATATGTGTCAGGTTACCATCCTGACTATTGCCCCGTTCAGCTGTTGGAAGCATTTGAAAACCCCTGAAATTTGCAAAAAGGTGTAATAAGTCTTAAGAGGAAGAATCATAGATATGGCTACCGGACCAACTACTCCGCCGCTTCAAGGCATCGCTGCCGATACAGGAGCGCCCATAAATCTGAGTTTGGAGAACTTGCCCCTTTTTAGTGGAAATACGAATGTCCTGGATTTCGTAAGGGCCATCGATGATACTACGGCATTGGCGAACTGGAGTGACAACCGCATGACTGCCTTAGTACGTCTAAGATTGGGAGGAATTGCGAAACAGCTGATCGAAGCTGATGAGGAATTAAAAGTCACTGGAGACTGGAATGTTTTGAAAAAAGGGTTACTCGATCAGTTCGGAGTCCTGAAAATTCCGGGACAAGACCAACGAAAGTTCTCAGAGTGTAGGCAGTTCAGAGGTGAGGCGTGCCGCCAATTTTTGGCGAGACTGAAAGTTTGCGCGGCGAGATTAGCAACTCTCACAGGTGTACAAGCTGTCGACGACGTCCTGAAAAGAAGGCAGGAAACAGACATGCAGTTTACTATAGGTTTGCAGGACCCTATTAGATAAAAGGTAATGTTCACTAGCCCAGCTACCTTATAGCAAGCCTTAGAAACGGCCGAAAAAGCGGAGCTCATAGAAAATATGACGAGTTCAGGGCAGAGGCATGTGCGGGCCTCAGATACAGACTACAACGGAAAGCGGATGAACGATAATCGGTCTTACACGCGTCCCGACCGCTTCGGGAGCGAACATCGCCAGCCCAGCACCACGACGCTCAGGCCCGCGAGAGAGATGCGGCGACCAGAGGCGTACCGTCAAGATGGGAGGCAGCGCGAGGAAATTTTTAGTACAGGCGCGCAGAAAGAGTGCAGGTTTTGTAAGAGGTCTGGACATCAGATCGGTGACTGTATGAGGAAACGCGGATTATGTTTCCGGTGCAAGGAGGGAGGCCACATGATGCGGAATTTCCCGGAGCTACTAGATACAGGACATGCTAGCAATGAAACCGGAGGAAGCGATTTAAACGCTCACGCGACTCCTCGCCAATCCCGAGCGGGAGTCGAACAAGAAGCAAGAGAATCAATATGAGGGATTGGGCTACTGTAATAGCGTGCTCCAGTATAGCAGCCCAGAAAAATACCATGACCTTGGAGGTCGATGGTGAAATGAAAAATATTCTAATAGACACGGGAGGGCAGTGCAGTTTAAATTCGGCTAGCGCCGCCGAAGGTAAAAGAATAATACAAGGGAAGGAATATGCTTTAAGGGATGTGCAGGGAAACTTGATTCCTTATAAGGGTTCAACAGTAATAAATATAAGAATAATTAATTATGAGTGTATAGTTGTAGAAGTGGATGTCTTGTCCGCTGATATATTACTAGGGATGAATTTTCTACAAGAATTCTAGGTTAAACTAGATTGGAAGGAAAATAAAATGTTTTTGTTAGGTCACGAGATTGATCTTAGGAGTGAATCACAACACGTCCTAGGATCCAGAGAAGCAAACGTGATCCAGGAGAGGCTGGACAAAATGGAAGCTAAGTTGGGAAAAGTAATGAATAAGTTAGATTCATTGGCAGAGAAGCTAGGGGGAAGGTTCCTGGTGGATTTGATGTCACCACCATCAAATTCATCCGGTCAAGAAGGAAGTGGTGAGCCTTCGCGACCTCACGGAGTTGGATCTTTTTCAGCTGTCTCGTGCCCGGCCGAGATGAAAGCAGAATCATGTACATGTGTATGTATGACGAGAAGGCAAAACGGCCCCTGTCATAAAGTCAGTTACGAGAAAAATGTGAATCCAGAGTCTTGTGTATATATGACGAGGAGGCAGGACCGCCCCTGTCATGAATCAGTTCGTGAAGAAGGTACAGAAAGCCAGGTGAAGGAACTAGAGCGTTATGAAAGGTGTACGGGGAAAGCAAGATTTCTAGAAGAGCGAGTTGAATCGAAGAATGGAGGACCCCTTTCAGAGACCAAGGAGAGAAGTATAGGTCCGTTGTTTTCTCCGTATGCGGACCGTTGTCCTTTTTCAAACCAGTATGGCACTCGGAAGGACCTACAGAGAGAGTCGGATCGGAGGAATTGTCCAAAAGTGGAGCCCCATCACTCTCGTAGTAAGTTAGACCGCGTAACTAGAATCGAACACCCTGTATACAAGGAAGCAGAGGAACTCTTGGAAAAAGGTGCTGATATAAAGAAGTATCAAAATGCCGCTGGAGCGCAGAATTTGTATGGCAAGGAGGTAAGTGACTCTTGGATAAGTAGAAACGAACGGAAAGAAGCAGGTATGCTCGAAGCAGAAAAGGAATCCCCCAGTATAAAGTCGAACAGACAAAGAACGGCCGAGTGATATAGAAAAGTGACAAGTGAATCTCCCTGTATTAATTATGAACCCGAAACAAGAGATGTAGAAGAAATATGCGCAAAAAGACGTAAGAAGCAAGTGAGGTTTGAACCTGAGAATAATAGAAATCTGTGTGAAATTTCGAAAACTAGCACGAGTTTGTCGAAAAATAGCCACGAAGTTAGGAGTACAGATACTGAGGAAGGAGCCGAAAAAAGGGAAGGAATAGCAGGACTCGAAAAGGTTGAATTCAGAAAAGAAACGAAAGCAGAAGAAAAGTCCCAGGTTACGGAAATTTCACGAGAAAAGTTCCTGTTAGACGCGGATAACAGACAGAGGGCACATTTGAAAACAGCGATTGAAAAGAATTGGCAGATTAATGGAAGACCGCCGGAGTTACCTAAATGTCGCCCGGAAGAATTGGATAAATGGCTACAGGAAAATTCACCTTTACCGGACAAAACAGAAAATTACAGAGCAAAAAGGGTGAATAGCGAAGAAAAATTGGAGGAAATTATAGAATATGCCGCAAATAATGAGTTTTTCCCTTGGTTGAGAGAATACAGTATGAGAGGACTACAGAGTAAAAGGATGGGAACGTCGAAGGGTTGGAAGAAATTCCGTCAGACCGAAAAAATTAAAAATTGCCCGAGATGCCACTGAACTAATAAACGAACCTGTAGCAGAGAAACGATTGCAATGAACGCGTGGCATCGAGAGGCAGTGTCAGAAAAACAGATGTTATGGGAGTGCAGGTAGAAAGATTCCCGAAATTGCAGATTATTAGATTAGATTTAGATTTTTGAGAGGTTGGAGATAGGAAGGCGTCATTAACGATAAATAATAGAATAGATACATATATATTAGGGAAGCAAATTCGTTAAACTATTATCACATAATTTAAGAGATTAGATAATGTTGTTAAGTATTAGAAAGAAAGTTGATACGAAATTAAAAATAAGAAAGTTTAGGTAAAAGCAATCTAAATCATGAGTATTTGTAAACGATTCGACTTGAGATTAAGTAGTGACTCTTGAGGTGAGATTGATGAATTCTTACACTGTAGTTGAGAGAGATGAGTGACATCTAGTCAAATGATAGAAAAAGAATTACGTATTTTGAGTATAGAGTTAATGCATTATGTGTCAGATAACAGAGCACGGAGTTCCCGTGATTGATTTGTTACATTATTATAATTCTGAATAAATTGCAGTACTAAGAATAGTGGTTAAATAAGATTTCAGTACATTGCAGAAATGGAACTCAGAGAATTTTGTTACATTTGAAATACTTAAGAATTGGGTTAGTGTTGTCTCGATACCCAAGTAAATGCTGTCGCATAACTAATAATGGACAGGCCGGAATTTAGCGCGAAGGTTGTGGAGAAATTATCTGTTTTTATGCAAACCTGTTCGTAGCTGTAGTTATAAAGTAAGATAAATTGTGTTTACGATAATATCTTGAGAGTTATTATAATTGAAAGCTATTCATCGCCCCAAGTGTCAGGACTTAAACATTAACATTTTTTGGTGTTAAACCAAAACGACCGAAAATATACAAGAAAGAGGAAAATCCAAACAGAACCCATTGAATCGCAGCCGCAGTTTCTAGCCGAGGAACCATTAAACGTCGAACAAAGCCCTACTTCAAGTGTAGTGCCGAAAGAAATTGAGAAAGGCAGCGTTTCTCACAACCCTTTCTTGAATGTTTACTGGAAGTACGACGATACAGTTTAGAATTAAGGCAAGCGATCATTGTCGCTTTGCGATATGTAAACCGTTAGGAAATAGAAAAGACACTTTTATGAAGAAATGCTTTTAATGAAGTAAAATTGTGATTTTTGCTTTGTTGACTTTGATGTGAATAGGTACTGTTGATGTAACAGTTAGGAATAAGAAAGACATTTTTATGAGAAAATGCTTTTAGTGAAGTATAATTTTGTTGTGTTTTTTTATTGAATTTGATGTGACTAGGTACTGTTGATGTAAACAGTTAGAAATAAGAAAGACACTTTTATGAGAAAATGCTTTTAATGAAGTAGAGATTTGTGTAGTTTTTTAGATTTTTTATGTAACTAGGTAACGATGTAAAAAAAGGAAAAAAATTTCCCATGTTTTAGGGATTCTGGACTTATTATATAAGGTTCAGGGTGGCAGCTTGGCGTCAGTAGTTTAACAGACGCGCGAATCAGAAGATTAAACAGTGCAACGCGTTTAGAACTTTGTATAAATAAAAAGTGACCGGTGTATAGAAGGAAAGATCGAAAGCATTATGGAAGCTCTAATTGACGCTTTACAATTCGTGAGGGACCCCGCCTGCCGAAGGGACATTTTCCGAATAGTGTTGCGATATTTGGTACGCGAGGTAGATCACATCCCAGTGGTCCCAGAACGAGAGGAAACCAGAGAGAGGAGAAGCTATATCATAGCGTACATCTTGATTTTCCATCTGTCCTACACCAGGACATTGGATGAACTACAGATCGCGAGGTGAGATTGTGATTGGTGCCCCCCGCCAATGACAAGGGTTGCAGTGCCACAGGAAGCCCGGTTAGCCCCTCAAGATCCTTTCCAGCCCTATTTGCCGCCCCCTTGGCAAGAGCTGGGAAACAGAGAGCCAGTGCTGAACTGTCAACTACCTTGCTGTAGTACTGATCCAGCGTACTTCTGCCCGGATGGAGGTGCCGTTCCCGCAGAGCCTATGGTTGCTTTGCCCGAACCGTGGGAAGGTCCAAAACAAGAGGTAGAAGCCCACGAAGATGAGCGCCACATGGACGCCGCCCCGACATCTAGTAGCAAGGCCCGTAGAACCAGAGGAGAGAAGCGACGTCGTGTACCGAGGACGCCGCCCCCATCGTCCGCCACCGAGGATTCCGAATGGGAACAGGAGATTAGTATGTCGCCGCAGCATGCCACGTTTGAGGCAGGTAGGAAGGTCCTATTTAGCCCAATCGTTGTCTGTCGACGCTCCTGTAGCTCGAGCAGTGAGGACTGACGGTGCCGAGACACAGCTTGCCGCCTCCGAAGACAGCCATCACGACGGGAAGTTGCGTAAGAATGTTTTATGAATATGTGTTAGAGTTAAGATTTTTGATGAAAAAGATAATATTTCTGTTAGGAAGGAAGTTTAGATTTAGGAATATATGTTTGCCAGTGAGGAGTAGGTTATAGGAATCATTGTTAGAATATCATACGAAAACATTCTTTTTTATGCACGAACTATTGAAACTATAATGAAACAGGACGACGAACACATATTTAATGTGCTCGTGTCTTTTTAAGAATGGAGGTTAATGGTGAGCCCACACTCACCCTGTATTGCGCGAGCAGATATCGTAGTTCAAGTTGTTAAAAAGAAAAGAGTTCAGATTGCGAGGCTAGTTGAATAATTATCGTCAGCTGCTCCTCCCTGTATGAACCGTAACCTAGTTCATTTCATGCGTAGAAACATCTGGGCCCGTGTCGACGACCCGTTAGCGCGAAGCACTAGAAGTGCACGTGTTCGATAGGAATTTATAACCCCGTGTACAAAGCAGCCGAAATCGTAAATCATATATCAAAGAAGTACCGCTACGAGCCGTGTAACATAAATCTGTCAGATCGAATTAATTAAGAGCCGCGAGTGACCAAATAAGGAAATTTCCCGTCTCGCGCAAACTATAACTCACGGTTACAAAGGCCGCCGCTCAAAGAAGCCGACATCATAAATTTGTCATGCGCGACTGATTAACGACCATTGAATGACCACGTGCAAGTTACCCCCGTTTGGACGTTACTTTAAAAGCCTCGGTTCGCGTTCGATGCAAATAATTCAGAATTCAGAATTCGATTCCGTCAGTCGTTTATTCAGATGTAGACTCAGAGTAGTGAGTTTTTAATCATGATTATTCATTCAGATCAATTCGACAATCAGTATGAAGTGATTTAAATCGGTTCAAAATGAATTCGTTCTTCGATAATTAAAGTCATTTGGAAAAGAGTCAATTACAGTCCAGACCGGCCAGTGTTCAGTTAATAATAAAATGTGGAAAGATCATGCAGCTACAGTTTTAATTCGTAAGTGAAAGAATAATTCATCGGATTGAAGATATACCTATTAATCTCGCTATGATTCACCCGAGAACCTTTGAACTAGAATTTAAGTCATATCGGTATGAGAAGAATGTTTTTTTTTTGTTGTTATTAGTTATTATTGTGCATGTAGTATTAGATTATGGGATTTCAAGCTGTGAGGTACTGACTTGCTATGTTATACAAGATTAATTATGTGTCAATCTGATTTATTTAGATATCCCGATATGTATGGCACAGTGTGCACCAAATGTTTATGAATTTGTACTGGTATATTAATGATTTCGACATAGGAAGTGTCCTGATGTATCTTATGTTCCTGCGTACTTCAATAACTGTATTACTTGTGTTTATTATTGATTTGTTTTGAAAAACCTGTTATCGATACGTAATCCTGCGTTGCAAGATAAGTTTGGAGTAATGTAAAGTGATTTCTCTGCACGATTCGTGGTAGATTCGCTGGCAAGCATGATGATGAAGATTTAAGGAATTTTGTTTCTTTTACAATGTTTGTTTTCTTTCTAAGAATATGATATTTGCCGACAACAGGCAGATCCGATGTTCGCGTGGAGGTGCATATTTGCATTATATTTAAAATAGATGTATGAAACGACTCCTGCCTTTTTGTTCATGATTTCGCTGATAGCCGTCTTAGAACAACTGTGTAAGTAATATGATAGTGAAAAATCCACATAGGGTTACATTCGGCAGCCGATCGACGAATGAACCTCAATTATATGTCACGTCCCGACGTTTCGATCCACTCGTCCATCCTTATGGCTCGGGTCCTTGCTCTCGGACCTTCGAGCGAGTGAGGAAGAACCAAGGAACGTGTTAATGGCGACTGAGATTAGTCTAGAGCGCTAGGGTTCCTTCCTAGGTTTGAAGACGAACTCTTGGTTGGAAACCGAGCTGAGTGAAAGCGTGTGTCCCGCGTGGTCACGATGCCCGGCCATTCGACAAATGCATCCCACTATTTGACCGGGTACCTCAGGGCATCTGAGCAAATGCATGATTAACTCATGTGATGTTGTATCAAATGCCTTGCGGTAATCGATCCAGGCCATCGAAAGGTTACGCTTATACTGCACGGAGTTTTGCGTGATACATCTATCGATGAGCAGGTTCTCCTTGCACCCGGCGACCCCTTTCTTTGACCCTCTTTGCTCATATATCCGTTAATACACCGGATCAACTGCGGAGAGAATGCGCGTGTATAAGATGGGTGTAAACACCTTATAACACGCATTCAATCAAGCATGTTATCGGCCTGTAATTCATTGGATCAGACAAATCTCCGTTTTTGGGGATGAGCACGTTTTTCCTCCTCTTTTCGAACGATATTCATTTCGCCTGGAGCGGAAAACTCCATGACGAATATCGTTCTACTTTGGTGGTCGAGGAGGACAACATCAGGCTTATTGGCTTGTATTTGCCAGAGGGTCGGGAATGAGTAGTTCCGATAGATCCGGCACCTCTCATTCTCCACCACGGACTCAATATCCCCCGGAACATAAGGCAACACCTGTGTCTCGTCTATACCGTACGAGTGTCGTAGATGGTAGTATAACACTCGTAGCGCCGCGTTATGCCTGTGGATATAGGCTGAGACCGCATAAGATGGGCATGCTGATAGCAAATGCATTACGGTCTCAGGTGCCCCACGACATGCCCTGCATCGGGTGTCAGGGACGTCTATACCCATCACGCGACTACGGTAGACGAGGGTGTTGAAGACACCATCCTGGCAGGCCATTATGAATCCTTCGGTGTCCGACTTTAGCTCACTCGAACTGAGGAAGGCAAAGGTCAAGCTTTTGGATAAGCCAAGGTCTTCGATGTTGTGAAAGAAGACATCATGCATTGGCTTATCCATATGTAGCTGTAGCAGTACCTCTGTCTCCGCAGCTTTTATGTGAGCTGTTTGTTTATTATTATTATTATTATCATTATTATTATTATTATTATTTTCTCCTTAAGAGTGTACCAGTCAGGCCATGTCTCCGGTGCTCCGACCCATCCAGAGGGCGCGCTGGTGTCGTTAACCCCAACAACCACTCCCCACGTCCGTAGGGTGAGTGATTATTGGGTCCGAGAATCATGTGCCCTGAGCAGACGGAGCGAACCAAGAATAACGGCCTTCTGCATTCGTGCTGCTAAGATTTCTGCCATATTACGGCAAGCAGCTATTATCTTCAAATTGGAGAGCAGTGTTCCACCAAGGACTCCTATGATCAGAACCACCATTTTGACAGAATGGTCCGGATACAACCTGCAGAGTTCAAAGAGAAGATCTCGATATTTAGTCCGTTTTTCCTCCTCTTTTCGAACGATATTCATTTCGCCTGGAGCGGAAAACTCCACGACGAATATCGTTTTACTTTGGTGGTCGAGGAGGACAACATCAGGCTTATTGGCTTGTATTTGCCTGAGGGTGGGGAATGAGTAGTTCCAATAGATTCGGCACCTCTCATTCTCCACCACGGACTCAATATCCCCCGGAACATAAGGCAACACCGGTGTCTCGTCTATACCGTATGAGTGTCGTAGATGGTAGTACAACACTCGTAGAGCCGCGTTATGCCTGTGGATATAGGCTGAGACCGCATAACATGGGCATGCTGATAGAAGATGCATTACGGTCTCAGGTGCCCCACGACATGCCCTGCATCGGGTGTCAGGGACGTCTATACCCATCACGCGACTACGGTAGACAAGGGTGTTGAAGACACCATCCTGGCAAGCCATTATGAATCCCTCGGTCTCCGACTTTAGCTCACTCGACCTGAGGAAGGCAAAGGTCAAGCTTTTGGATAAGCCAATGTCTTCGATGTTGTGAAAGAAGACACCATGCATTGGCTTATCCATATGTAGCTGTAGCAGGACCTCTGTCTCCGCAGCTTTGATGTGAGCTTTTTTCTGAACGGGTCCCAACTCGGTGACAGAGTTTGGGTTAGCCCGTTCAGTGTCGAATACGAGACCGAGTTCATCGGCCGCACGGGTTGCTGCCTTAAAAAGAAATGCTCCAATCCCTGCTTTTTTATGGTCGCGGACCATGCAGAGGAGGAAATCTGAACTCCGGATGACTTTACAGGCCCCATCCAGAACCATTCTGTTATGCAGACACTCCAAACTCAAAAGTCCACGGCCTCCCCGTTGTCTGGAAAAGTATAACCGTGGAACGGACGACTAAGGATGCAAGCTCCTATTGAGATGCATCATTTTGCGAGTTTTAACGTCGAGTTGTCGCAGCTCTTCCTTAGTCCACTTCATTACTCCGAAAGAGTAAAGAAGGATCGGAACGGCAAGTTTATTGGTTGCAGCAACTTTGTTCTTCCCCGACAGTTCTGATGACCAGATCTGTTGGAGTTTATGCTGATACTTGCCGCGGAGAGAGTTCTTAACTGTGAATACCTCTTGGGAGTGGCGTTGCTCCACCCCTAGGTAAGTATACGTCTCTCCGGCATCCAGATGATGTAGGATGCTTCCGTCTACGAGCTGGACATCCCCTCCGTATTCCTCGCATCGTCCTCTTTCAAGATGAACCGTGGCACATTTGTCGATCCCAAATTCCATTCCGATAGCATGCGTGGACTCTTCCACCACCCTAAGGGACTGATGTAGGTCCCTTTCTCCAGAGGCATATAATTTTAGGCCATCCATGTAGAACAAATGGGTGACTTTATGCCTCCGGTTGCTGGGGGTGCCGCAGTTGTACCCACGGGTATTCCTGAGTACAACGGACAATGGCAATAGTGAGATGCAGAAGAGAAGAGGGCTGAGGGAGTCTCCCTGAAACACGCCTCTTCTAATGATGACCTGCTCTGTTTGGACTGTGTCTCTACCAGATCTTATGGTGAAGCGAGTCCTCCAGAGTGGCATCAGTTGTCCAATACATCCCACTATTTGATCGGGTACCTCAAGACATCTGAGCAAATGCACGATTAACTCATGCAATGTTGTATCAAATGCCTTGCGGTAATCGATCCAGGCCATCGAAAAGTTACGCTTATACTGCACGGAGTCCTGCGTGATACATCTATCGATGAGCAGGTTCTCCTTGCAGCCGGCGACCCCTTTCTTTGACCCTCTTTGCTCATATATCCGTTCATACACCGGATCAACTTATTATTATTATTATTATTATTATTATTATTATTATTATTATTATTATTATTATTATTATTATTATTATTATTATTATTATTATTATTATTATTATTATTATTATTATTATTATTATTATTATTATTATTATTATTATTATTATTATTATTATTATTATTATTATTATTATTATTATTATTATTATTATTATTATTATTATTATTATTATTATTATTATTATTATTTTTTTTTTCCCGTTGGGAATGTACCAGTCAGGCCCTGTCTCCGGTGCTCCGATACATCCAGAGGGCGCGCTGGTGTCGTTAACCCCAATAACCACTCCCTACGTCCGTAGGGTGAGTGACTATTGGGTCCGAGAATCATGTGCCCTGAGTAGACGGAGCGAACCAAGGATGACGGCCTTCTGCATTTGCGCTGCTAAGATTTCTGCCATATTACGGCAAGCAGGTATTATCTTCAAGTTGGAGAGCAGTGTGTCCATCATTCCACCAAGGACTCCTATGATCAGAACCACCATTTTGACAGAATGGTCCGGATATAACCTGCGGAGTTCAAAGAGAAGATCTCGATATTTTGTCCGTTTTTCCTCCTCTTTTCGAACGATATTCATTTCGCCTGGAGCGGAAAACTCCATGACGAATATCGTTCTACTTTGGTGGTCGAGGAGGACAACATCAGGCTTATTGGCTTGTATTTGCCTGAGGGTGGGGAATGAGTAGTTCCAATAGATCCGGCACCTCTCATTCTCCACCACGGACTCAATATCCCCCGGAACATAAGGCAACACCGGTGTCTCGTCTATACCGTACGAGTGTCGTAGATGGTAGTATAACACTCGTAGCACCGCGTTATGCCTGTGGATATAGGCTGAGACCGCATAAGATGGACATGCTGATAGCAAATGCATTACGGTCTCAGGTGCCCCACGACATGCCCTGCATCGGGTGTCAGGGACGTCTATACCCATCACGCGACTACGGTAGACGAGGGTGTTGAAGACACCATCCTGGCAGGCCATTATGAATCCCTCGGTCTCCGACTTCAGCTCACTCGACCTGAGGAAGGCAAAGGTCAAGCTTTTGGATAAGCCAAGGTCTTCGATGTTGTGAAAGAAGACACCATGCATTGGCTTATCCATATGTAGCTGTAGCAGGACCTCTGTCTCCGCAGCTTTGATGTGAGCTTTTTGCTGAACGGGTCCCAACTCGGTGACAGAGTTTGGGTTAGCCCGTTCAGTGTCGAATACGAGACCGAGTTCATCGGCCGCACGGGTTGCTGCCTTAAAAAGAAATGCTCCAATCCCTGCTTTTTCATGGTCGCGGACCATGCAGAGAAGGGGATCTGAACTCCTGATGACTTTACAGGCCCCATCCAGAACCATTCTGTTATGCATACACTCCAAACTCAAAAGTCCACGGCCTCCCCGTTGTCTGGGAAAGTATAACCGTGGAACGGACGATTTAGGATGCAAGCACCTATTGAGATGCATCACTTTGCGAGTTTTAACGTCGAGTTGTCGCAGCTCTTCCTTAGTCCACTTCATTACTCCGAAAGAGTAGAGAAGGATCGGAACGGCAAGCATATTGGTTGCAGCAACTTTGTTCTTCCCCGACAGTTCTGATGACCAGATCTGTCGGAGTTTATGCTGATACTTGCCGCGGAGAGAGTTCTTAACTGTGAATACCTCTTGGGAGTGGCGTTGCTCCACCCCTAGGTAAGTATACGTCTCTCCGGCATCCAGATGATGTAGGATGCTTCCGTCTACGAGCTGGACATCCTCTCCGTATTCCTCGCATCGTCCTCTTTTGAGATGAACCGTGGCACATTTGTCGATCCCAAATTCCATTCCGATAGCATGCGTGTACTCTTCCACCACCCTAAGGGACTGATGTAGGTCCCTTTCTCCAGAGGCATATAATTTGAGGTCATCCATGTAAAACAGATGAGTGACTTTATGCCTCCGGTTGCTGGGGGTGCCGCAGTTGTACCCACGGGTATTCCTGAGTAAAACGGACAATGGCAATAGTGAGATGCAGAAGAGAAGAGGGCTGAGGGAGTCTCCCTGAAACACGCCTCTTCTAATGATGACCTGCTCTGTTTGGACTATGTCTCTACCAGATCTTATGGTGAAGCGAGTCCTCCAGAGTGGCATCAGTTGTTCAATGCATCCCACTATTTGATTGGGTACCTCAAGACATCTGAGCAAATGCATGATTAACTCATGCGATGTTGTATCAAATGCCTTGCGGTAATCAATCCAGGCCATCGAAAGGTTACGCTTATACTGCACGGAGTCCTGCGTGATACATCTATCGATGAGCAGGTTCTCCTTGCAGCCGGCGACCCCTTTCTTTGACCCTCTTTGCTCATATATCCGTTCATACACCGGATCAACTGCGGAGAGAATGCGCGTGTATAAGATGCGCGTAAACAACTTATAGCACGCATTCAAGCATGTTATCGGCCTGTAATTCTTTGGTTCAGACAAATCTCCGTTCTTGGGGATGAGCACGGTTCGCCCCTCGACAAACCACTCCGGAATCTGCTGCTCCCCATCTAGCCATGAGTTAAAAACTCTAGCCAGATGGCGGTGGGTTGTTGGAAACTTTTTCCACCAATAATTATTCAACCCATCAGGGCCTGGAGCAGCAAAGTTCTTTGAGCCTTTGAGGGCCCCTCGAACTTCTTCCGTGGTTATCGGATTGCGCAGATCATTGTGCTCAGGCTGCCGAAGCGTCCTGCAGTAAGCTTCGAACTGCGCTAGGGCTGGAGTGTCTACATTGAGTGGTTGCGGAAACTCATAGATGTTCTTCCAGAAGGTTTCTACCCGATCAGCAGCCGGCGGGTTATCGACAACACGTGGAGGCACTTGGAATAAGCGGGAAGGTTTATCGCGGAACTTTATGTTTTCCGCGATACTTCTCGCCCGCCTCACTAGTGACTTCTTTGCAGCCACTAGCATTCGTATCCTATCAAGACAGTGCTGTTTTATGGTAAACAGCACGCCTTGATTCAATGTGTGGTGAGCTCGTCTTAGCCTTGCAGCAATTCGCCGCACTGCAGGCGTGAAAGGCCTATTGGCCGACATGTAGTCCACCACACACTGGATACGAGACGCGTGTTGTCTCGCCGACTTGATCTTAGCTTCCATCTTGTGAACGCGTCGCTCATGCCTCCCAACAAGAGCAGTGGTGTCCCTCCTCTCCGTCAGGGATATTGCACGAGCGGCGTCGTACACGACAGAATTGATCTGCCAGATGGTGGCCTCTTCTGGAAGAACATCGCCAATCTCCGCATCCACCCGTGCCAGTTCTTGCGGCTTCAAGGGATTCATATTGTGAAGCGCCCTGCGGGTTCTGATGTCCTCCATTGGTGGTATGATGCGAGCCTCCTCTGCAGCCAGACCGACACGTGGCATATCTGCCACTTCGTTAACCGGCTGAGGAGGAGCTCTAACATAGCCTCGAGCCCGGAGATAGGATACATAATCCCTGAGATTTTGTGCGGAAACGGCGGCATGCTCTGGGTGTCTCTCACACCAAAGAGCATGCATCCTTGCCATGTATCCTCTCCGGGCGGGCTCACTGCTCTCATAGCAATACAGAAGTCCATCCCTTAATCTATCCGTCCACTCAAAGCGTCCGTTGTCATTGCGGTTGTCGTCATTTGGCAAATCATCGTTGTTGGCCCCACCACCTTGCCTTTGACCCCTAATCCGAGGGGGTCGGTTGTGGGGGCCTCTTCCCCGATTATTTGGAACCGAGTAAAAGGGTTTACTGGGGGGTTAACCCAGTAAACCCACGGCCGACACCGGAGGGAAAGATGCCTTTTCCCTCCCGGATGCGCATGAGCTGCCGGTCCGATTTTGCATCCTTTGCTCGGGTAGGTGGTGTCGCAACTCACCAGGGCCTCAGGTGTTGGTTGACCTCCCTGCCTATTATTATTATTATTATTATTATTATTATTATTATTATTATTATTATTATTATTATTATTATTATTATTATTATTATTATTATTATTATTATTATTATTATTATTATTATTATTATTATTATTATTATTATTATTATTATTATTATTATTATTATTATTATTATTATTATTATTATTATTATTATTATTATTATTATTATTATTATTATTATTGCGGATACTCATAGATATTCTTCCAGAATGTTTCCACCGGATCTGCAGCCGGCGGGTTATTATTATTATTATTTTTTTTTTCCCAATGGGAATGTACCAGTCAGGCCCTGTCTCCGATCTTCCGATACATTCAGAGGGCGCGCTGGCAACATCATTACCACAATAACCACTCCCCAAAACTATAGGGTAAGCAGCTATTGGGTCCGGGAATCTGGTGCCCTGAGCAGACGTAATGAACCGCTATGATTTCTGACATCTTCCTACATGCCGGTATGATTTTTAGGTTCGAGAGTAATGAATCTATCACACCGCCAAGGGACCCCATTATCAGAACATCCATTTTTACAGAATGGTCTGGATAGAGCCTGCGGAGTTCGAAGAGTGAATCTCGATATTTCGTCTGATTCTCCTCCTCCTTTCGGACGATATTCGTTTCGCCAGGAGCCGAAAACTCAATGACGAAAATCGTCTTACTTCCATGGCCGAGGAGTACTTCATCAGGCTTATTGGCCTGTATTTGCCTGAGGGTGGGATATTATTATTATTATTATAATTTTTTTTTCTGTAAGGAATGTATCAGTCAGTCTCTGTCTCCGGTGCTCCGATACATCCGGAGGGCGCGCTGGCGTCGTTAACCCCAATAACCACTCCCTACGTCCGTAGGGTAAGTGACTATTGGGTCCGAGAATCGTGTGCCCTGAGTAGACGGAGCGAACCAAGAATAACGACCTTCTACATTCGTGCTGCTAAGATTTCTGCCATATTGCGGCAAGCCGGTATTATTTTCAAGTTAGAGAGCAGTGTGTCCATCATTCCACGAAGGACTCCTATAATCAGAACCACCATTTTGACAGAATGGTCCGGATACAACCTGCGGAGTTCAAAGAGAAGATCTCGATATTTAGTCCGTTTTTCCTCCCCTTTTCCAACGATATTCATTTCGCCTGGAGCGGAAAACTCCATGACGAATATCGTTCTATTTTGGTGGTCGAGGAGGACAACATCAGGCTTATTGGCTTGTATTTGCCTGAGGGTGGGAAATGAGTAGTTCTAATAGATTCGGCATCTCTCATTCTCCACCACGGACTCAATATTCCCCGGAGCATAAGGTAACACCGGTGTCTCGTCTATACCGTACAAGTATCGTGGATGGTAGTACAATACTCGTAGCGCCGCGTTATGCCTGTGGATATAGGCTGAGACCGCATAAGATGGGCATGCTGATAACAAATGCATTACGGTCTCAGGTGCCCCACGACATGCCCTGCATCGGGTGTCAGGGACGTCTATACCCATCACGCGACTACGGTAGACAAGGGTGTTGAAGACACCATCCTGGCAGGCCATTATGAATTCCTCGGTCTCCGACTTTAGTTCACTTGACCTGAGGAAGGCAAAGGTCATGCTTTTGGATAAGCCAAGGTCTTCGATGTTGTGAAAGAAGACACCATGCATTGGCTTATCCATATGTAGCTGTAGCAGGACCTCTGTCTCCGCAGCATTTATGTGAGCTTTATGCTGAACGGGTCCCAACTCGGTGACAGAGTTTGGGTTAGCCCGTTCAGTGTCGAAAACTAGACCGAGTTCATCGGCCGCACGGGTAGCTGCCTTAAAAAGGAATGCTCCAATCCCTGCTTTCTCATGGTCGAGGACCATGCAGAGAAGAGGATCTGAACTACTGATGACTTTACAGGCCCCATCCAGAACCATTCTATTATGCAGACACTCCAAACTCAAAAGTCCACGGCCTCCCCGTTGTCTGGGAAAGTATAACCGTGAACGGACGATTTAGGATGCCAGCTCCTATTGAGATGCATCATTTTGCGAGTCTTAACGTCAAGTTGTCGCAGCTCTTCCTTAGTCCACTTCATCACTCCGAAAGAGTAAAGAAGGATCGAAACGGCAAGCATATTAGTTGCAGCAACTTTGTTCTTCTCCGACAGTTCTGATGACCAGATCTGTCGGACTTTATGCTGATACTTGCCGCGGAGAGAGTTTTTAACTGCAAATACCTCTTGGGAGCGGCGTTGTTCCACCCCAAGGTAGGTATAAGTCTCTCCGGCATCCAGATGATGTAGGATGCTTCCGTCTACGAGCTGGACATCCTCCCCGTATTCCTTGCATCGTCCTCTTTTGAGATGAACCGTGGCACATTTGTCGATCCCAAATTCCATACCGATAGCATGCGTATATTCTTCCACCACCCTAAGGGACTGATGTAGGTCCCTTTCTCCAGAGGCATACAATTTGAGGTCATCCATATAAAATAAATGGGTGACATTATGCCTCCGGTTGCTGGGGGTGCCGCAGTTGTACCCACGGGTATTCCTGAGTGCAACGGACAATGGCAATAGTGAGATGCAGAAGAGAAAAGGGCTGAGGGAGTGTCCCTGAAACACACCTCTTCTAATGATGACCTGCTCTGTTTGGACTATGTCTCTACCAGATCTTATGGTGAAGCGAGTCCTCCAGTTGTCCAATGCATCGCACTATTTGACCGGGTACCTCAAGGCATCTGAGCAAATGCATGATTAACTCATGTGATGTTGTATCAAATGCCTTGCGGTAATCGATCCAGGCCATCGAAAGGTTACGCTTATACTGCACGGAGTCCTGCGTGATACATCTATCGATGAGCAGGTTCTTCTTGCACCCGGCGACCCCTTTCTTTGACCCTCTTTGCTCATTTATCCGTTCATACACCGGATCAACTGCGGAGAGAATGCGCGTGTATAAGATGCGCGTAAACACCTTATAACACGCATTCAAGCATGTTATCGGCCTGTAATGCTTTGGATCAGACAAATCTCCGTTTTTGGGGATGAGCACGGTTCGCCACTCGACAAACCACTCTGGAATCTGCTGCTCCCCATCTAGCCAGGAGTTTTCTTTTCTTCTTCTTTTTCCACCAATAGTTATTCAACCCATCAGGGCCTGGAGCAGCGAAACTCTTAGAGCCTTTTAGGGCCCCTCGTACTTCTTCCGTGGTTATCGGAATGCGCAGATCATTGAGCTCAGGCTGCCGAAGCCTCCTGCAAAATGCTTCGAACTGCGCTAGGGCTGGAGTATCTACGTTGAGTGGTTGCGGATACTCATAGATATTCTTCCAGAATGTTTCCACCCGATCTGCAGCCGGCGGGTTATCGACAACATGTGGAGGCTCTTGGAATAAGCGAGAAGGTTTATCGCAGAACTTTATGTTTTCCGCGATACCTCTCGTCCGCCTCACTAGTGACTTCTTTGCAGCCACTAGCATTCGTATCCTATCAAGGCAGTGCTGTTTGATGGTGAACAGCACACCTTGATTTAATGTGTGGGAGCTCGTCTCAATTTTGCGGCAATTCGCCGCACTGCGGGCGTGAAAGGCCTATTGGCCTCTACGAAGTCCACCACACACTGGATACGAGACGCGTGTTGTCTCGCCGACTTGATCTTGGCTTCCATCTTGTGTACTCTTCGCTCATGCCTCCCTACCAGAGCGGTGGTGTCCCTCCTCTCCGTTTGGGATAGAGCATGAGCAGCGTTGTACACGACAGAATTGATCTGCCAGATGTCAGCCTCTTCTGGAAGAACATCGCCAATCTCCGCATCCACCTGTGCCAGTTCTTGCGGCTTCAGGGGCTTCATATTGTGAAGCGCCCTGCGGGTTCTGATATCCTCCATCAGTGGAACAATGCGATTCTCCTCCACAGCCAAACCGACACGTGGCATATCTGCCACCTCGATAACTGGCTGAGGAGGAGCTCTAACGTAGCCTCGAGCCCGAAGATGGGATACATAATCCCTGAGATTTTGTGCGGAAAACGCTGCATGCTCTGGGTGTCTCTCACACCACAGAGCATGCATTCTCGCCATGTATCCTCTCCGGGCGGGCTCACTGCTCTCGTAGCAATGCAGAAGTCCGTCCCTTAACCCTGCGTTACATACGTGGGGTGTGATGGACCCCAGCCGCCGAATATCGCTTTGAAAATATGCCAAACGTAAACTTATGCGTACGCCCCTCCTAATAGCTTCCAAAATATGTCCGCATCATCGAATTCAGGCATTTCCGCAGTATCTTGTAGACACTGAATGAAGTTATAGGGAACTCAAGTGCTCTGGGGTGTGATTACTTGCCAAAATTGCATGGCTCAATCAGCGATTAATTTTTTTCCTTTCTGTTTTTCAATCTGCAATTATTTTCATTGTATTTCATCATAATCAAATTTTAGTTTCCGAATGTTCATTCCGGGGTGAGATGTTCATTTATCTCACATGTTTTTTTTTGTCGCGGTGTGCTCTTTGGTACATGAAAAACTAGCCTTTTTCAGTTTATATCAGATTTCTTGAAATAAAGCCTATTTGATTATTACTTGCGTGTTTTAATTGTTCCGAAATGATCCCCTGATACTATGGAACAACGTAATATCAGAAAAAGAACAAGATAAAAAAAATACGATTTTTCAGGAAATGGGGTTTGTCACACCCCACGTATGTACTGATGCAACAATTATCCACGTATGTAACGCAGGGTTAATTCGTCCGTCCACTCAAAGCGTCCGTTGTTATCGCGGTCGTCATCGTTTGGCAAATCATCGTTGGCCCCACCACCTTGCCTATGACCCCTAATCCGAGGGGATCGGTTGTGGGGGCCTCTTCCTCGATCGTTCGGAACCGAGTAGTAGAGTTTACTGGGGGGTTAACCCAGTAAACCCACGGCCGACACCGGAGGGAAAGTTGCTTTTTCCCTCCCGGATGCGCATGAGCTGCCGGTCCGATTTTGCATCCTTTGCTCGGGTAGGTGGTGTCGCTACTCACCAGGGCCTTAGGTGCCTTATTATTATTATTATTATTATTATTATTTTCTCCTAAGGATTGTACCAGTCAGGTCCTGTCTCCGGTGCTCCGACCCATCCGGAGGGCGCGCTGGTGTCGTTAACCCCAATAACCACTCCCTACGTCCGTAGGGTGAGTGACTATTGGGTCCGAGAATCGTGTGCCATGAGTAGACGGAGCGAACCAGGGATAACGGCCTTCTGCATTCTTGCTGCTAAGGTTTCTGCCATATTACGGCAAGCCGGTATTATCTTCAAGTTAGAGAGCAGTGTGTCCATCATTCCACCAAGGACTCCTATAATCAGAACCACCATTTTGACAGAATGGTCCGGATATAACCTGCGGAGTTCAAAGAGAAGATCTCGATATTTAGTCCGTTTTTCCTCCTCTTTTCGAACGATATTCATTCTCCACCACGGACTCAATATCCCCCGGAACATAAGGCAACACCGGTGTCTCGTCTATACCGTACGAGTGTCGTAGGTGGTAGTACAACACTCGTAGCGCCGCGTTATGCCTGTGGATATAGGCTGAGACCGCATAAGATGGGCATGCTGATAGCAAATGCATTACGGTCTCAGGTGCCCCACGACATGCCCTGCATCGGGTGTCAGGGACGTCTATACCCATAACGCGACTACGGTAGACAAGGGTGTTGAAGACACCATCCTGGCAGGCCATTATGAATCCCTCGGTCTCCGACTTTAGCTCACTTGATCTGAGGAAGGCAAAGGTCATGCTTTTGGATAAGCCAAGGTCTTCGATGTTGTGAAAGAAGACACCATGCATTGGCTTATTCATATGTAGCTGTAGCAGGACCTCTGTCTCCGCAGCTTTTATGTGAGCTTTTTGCTGAACGGGTCCCAACTCGGTGACAGAGTTTGGGTTAGCCCGTTCAGTGTCGAAAACGAGACCGAGTTCATCGGCCGCACGGGTAGCTGCCTTAAAAAGGAATGCTCCAATCCCTGCTTTTTAATGGTCGCGGACCATGCAGAGAAGGGGATCTGAACTCCTGATGACTTTACAGGCCCCATTCAGAACCATTCTGTTATGCAGACACTCCAAACTCAAAAGTCCACGGCCTCCCCTTTGTCTGGGAAAGCATAACCGTGGAACGGACGATTTAGGATGCAAGCTCCTATTGAGATGCATCATTTTGCGAGTCTTAACGTCAAGATGTCGCAGCTCTTCCTCAGTCCACTTCATCACTCCGAAAGAGTAAAGAAGGATCGGAACGGCAAGCATATTAGTTGCAGCAACTTTGTTCTTCCCCGACAGTTCTGATGACCAGATCTGTCGGAGTTTATGCTGATACTTGCCGCGGAGAGAATTTTTAACTGCGAATACCTCTTGGGAGCGGCGTTGTTCCACCCCAAGATAGGTATAAGTCTCTCCGGCATCCAGATGATGTAGGATGCTTCCGTCTACAAGCTGGACATCCTCTCCGTATTCCTCGCATCGTCCTCTTTTGAGATGAACCGTGGCACATTTGTCGATCCCAAACTCCATACCGATAGCATGCGTATATTCCTCCACCACCCTAAGGGACTGATGTAGGTCCCTTTCTCCAGAGGCATACAATTTGAGGTCATCCATGTAAAATAGATGGGTGACATTATGCCTCCGGTTGCTGGGGGTGCCGCAGTTGTACCCACGGGTATTCCTGAGTGCAACGGACAATGGCAATAGTGAGATGCAGAAGAGAAGAGGGCTAAGGGAGTCTCCCTGAAACACGCCTCTTCTAATGATGACCTGCTCTGTTTGGACTATGTCTCTACCAGATCTTATGGTGAAACGAGTCCTCCAGAGTGGCATCAGTTGTCCAATGCATCCCACTATTTGACCGGGTACCTCAAGGCATCTGAGCAAATGCATGATTAACTCATGTGATGTTGTATCAAATGCCTTGCGGTAATCGATCCAGGCCATCGAAAGGTTACGCTTATACTGCACGGAGTCCTGCGTGATACATCTATCGATGAGCAGGTTCTCCTTGCACCCGGCGACCCCTTTCTTTGACCCTCTTTGCTCATTTATCCGTTCATACACCGGATCAACTGCGGAGAGAATGCGCGTGTATAAGATGCGCGTAAACACCTTATAACACGCATTCAAGCAAGTTATCGGCCTGTAATTCTTTGGATCAGACAAATCTCCATTTTTGGGGATGAGCACGGTTCGCCCCTCGACAAACCACTCCGGAATCTGCTGCTCCCCATCTAGCCATGAGTTGAAAACTCTGGCCAGATGGCGGTGGGTTGTTGGAAACTTTTTCCACCAATAGTTATTCAACCCATCAGGGCCTGGAGCAGCGAAATTCTTAGAGCCTTTTAGGGCCCCTCGTACTTCTTCCGTGGTTATCGGAATGCGCAGATCATTGAGCTCAGGCTGCCGAAGCCTCCTGCAAAATGCTTCGAACTGCGCTAGGGCTGGAGTATCTACGTTGAGTGGTTGCGGATACTCATAGATATTCTTCCAGAATGTTTCCACCCGATCTGCAGCCGGCGGGTTATCGACAACACGTGGAGGCTCTTGGAATAAGTGAGAAGGTTTATCGCGGAACTTTATGTTTTCCGCGATACTTCTCGCCCGCCTCACTAGTGACTTCTTTGCAGCCACTAGCATTCGTATCCTATCAAGGCAGTGCTGTTTGATGGTAAACAGCACACCTTGATTCAATGTGTGGTGAGCTCGTCTCAATTTTGCGGCAATTCGCCGCACTGCGGGCGTGAAAGGCGTATTGGCCGCCACGAAGTCCACCACACACTGGATACGAGACGCGTGTTGTCTCGCCGACTTGATCTTGGCTTCCATCTTGTGTACACGTCGCTCATGCCTCCCTACCAGAGCGGTGGTGTCCCTCCTCTCTGTTTGGGATAGAGCATGAGCGGCGTCGTACACGACAGAATTGATCTGCCAGATGTCAGCCTCTTCTGGAAGAACATCGCCAATCTCCGCATCCACCCGTGCCAGTTCTTGCGGCTTCAGGGGCTTCATTTTGTGAAGCGCCCTGCGGGTTCTGATATCCTCCATCAGTGGAACAATGCGATTCTCCTCCACAGCCAAACCGACACGTGGCATATCTGCCACTTCGATAACCGGCTGAGGAAGAGCTCTAACGTAGCCTCGAGCCCGAAGATGGGATACATAATCCCTGAGATTTTGTGCGGAAAACGCTGCATGCTCTGGGTGTCTCTCACACCACAGAGCATGCATTCTCGCCATGTATCCTCTCCGGGCGGGCTCACTGCTCTCGTAGCAATGCAGAAGTCCGTCCCTTAATTCGTCCGTCCACTCAAAGCGTCCGTTGTTATCGCGGTCGTCATCATTTGGCAAATCATCGTTGGCCCCACCACCTTGCCTTTGACCCCTAATCCGAGGGGGTCGGTTGTGGGGGCCTCTTCCTCGATTGTTGGGAACCAAGTAGTATTATTATTATTATTATTATTATTATTATTATTATTATTATTATTTTTTCCCCTTTGGGAATGTACCAGTCAGGCCCTGTCTCCGGTGCTCCGATACATCCGGAGGGCGCGCTGGTGTCGTTAACCCCAATAACCACTCCCTTCGTCCGTAGGGTGAGTGACTATTGGGTCCGAGAATCATGTGCCCTGAGTAGACGGAGCTAACCAAGGATGACGGCCTTCTGCATTCGCGCTGCTAAGATTTCTGCCATATTACGGCAGGCAGGTATTATTTTCAAGTTGGAGAGCAGTGTGTCCATCATTCCACCAAGGACTCCTATGATCAGAACCACCATTTTGACAGAATGGTCCGGATATAACCTGCGGAGTTCAAAGAGAAGATCTCGATATATAGTCCGTTTTTCCTCCTCTTTTCGAACGATATTCATTTCGCCTGGAGCGGAAAACTCCATGACGAATATCGTTCTACTTCGGTGGTCGAGGAGGACAACATCAGGCTTATTGGCTTGTATTTGCCTGAGGGTGGGGAATGAGTAGTTCCAATAGATCCGGCACCTCTCATTCTCCACCACGGACTCAATATCCCCCGGAACATAAGGCAACATCGGTGTCTCGTCTATACCGTATGAGTGTCGTAGATGGTAGTACAACACTCGTAGAGCCGCGTTATGCCTGCGGATATAGGCTGAGACCGCATAACATGGGCATGCTGATAGCAAATGCATTACGGTCTCAGGTGCCCCACAACATGCCCTGCATCGGGTGTCAGGGACGTCTATACCCATCACGCGACTACGGTAGACGAGGGTGTTGAAGACACCATCCTGGCAGGCCATTATGAATCCCTCGGTCTCCGACTTTAGCTCACTCGACCTGAGGAAGGCAAAGGTCAAGCTTTTGGATAAGCCAAGGTCTTCGATGTTGTGAAAGAAGACAACATGCATTGGCTTATCCATATGTAGCTGTAGCAGGACCTCTGTCTCCGCAGCTTTGATGTGAGCTTTTTGCTGAACGGATCCCAACTCGGTGACAGAGTTTGGGTTAGCCCGTTCAGTGTCGAATACGAGACCGAGTTCATCGGCCGCACGGGTTGCTGCCTCAAAAAGAAATGCTCCAATCCCTGCTTTTTCATGGTCGCGGACCATGCAGAGAAGGGGATCTGAACTCCTGATGACTTTACAGGCCCCATCCAGAACCATTCTGTTATGCATACACTCCAAACTCAAAAGTCTACGGCCTCCCCGTTGTCTGGGAAAGTATAACCGTGGAACGGACGATTTAGGATGCAAGCACCTATTGAGATGCATCACTTTGCGAGTTTTAACGTCGAGTTGTCGCAGCTCTTCCTTAGTCCACTTCTTCACTCCGAAAGAGTAGAGAAGGATCGGAACGGCAAGCATATTGGTTGCAGCAACTTTGTTCTTCCCCGACAGTTCTGATGACCAGATCTGTCGGAGTTTGTGCTGATACTTGCCGCGGAGAGAGTTCTTAACTGTGAATACCTCTTGGGAGTGGCGTTGCTCCACCCCTAGGTAAGTATACGTCTCTCCGGCATCCAGATGATGTAGGATGCTTCCGTCTACGAGCTGGACATCCTCTCCATATTCCTCGCATCGCCCTCTTTTAAGATGAACCGTGGCACATTTGTCGATCCCAAATTCCATTCCGATAGCATGCGTGTACTCTGCCACCACCCTAAGGGACTGATGTAGGTCCCTTTCTCCAGAGGCATATAATTTTAGGTCATCCATGTAGAACAAATGGGTGACTTTATGCCTCCGGTTGCTGGGGGTGCCGCAGTTGTACCCACGGGTATTCCTAAGTACAACGGACAATGGCAATAGTGAGATGCAGAAGAGAAGAGGGCTGAGGGAGTCTCCCTGAAACACGCCTCTTCTAATGATGACCTGCTCTGTTTGGACTGTGTCTCTACCAGATCTTATGGTGAAGCGAGTCCTCCAGAGTGGCATCAGTTGTCCAATACATCCCACTATTTGATCGGGTACCTCAAGACATCTGAGCAAATGCATGATTAACTCATGCGATGTTGTATCAAATGCCTTGCGGTAATCGATCCAGGCCATCGAAAGGTTACGCTTATACTGCACGGAGTCCTGCGTGATACATCTATCGATGAGCAGGTTCTCCTTGCAGCCGGCGACCCCTTTCTTTGACCCTCTTTGCTCATATATCCGTTCGTACACCGGATCAACTGCGGAGAGACTGCGCGTGTATAAGATGCGTGTAAACAACTTATAACACGCATTCAAGCATGTTATCGGCCTGTAATTCTTTGGATCAGACAAATCTCCGTTTTTGGGGATGAGCACGGTTCGCCCCTCGACAAACCACTCCGGAATCTGCTGCTCCCCATCTAGCCATGAGTTACAAACTCTAGCCAGATGGCGGTGGGTTGTTGGAAACTTTTTCCACCAATAGTTATTCAACCCATCAGGGCCTGGAGCAGCGAAATTCTTAGAACCTTTTAGGGCCCTTCGAACTTCTTCCGTGGTTATCGGATTGCGCAGATCATTGTGCTCATGCTGCCGAAGCGTCCTGCAGTAAGCTTCGAACTGCGCTAGGGCTGGAGTGTCTACATTGAGTGGTTGCGGAAACTCATAGATGTTCTTCCAGAAGGTTTCTACCCGATCAGCAGCCGGCGGGTTATCGACAACACGTGGAGGCTCTTGGAATAAGCGAGAAGGTTTATCGCGGAACTTCATGTTTTCCGCGATACTTCTCGCCCGCCTCACTAGTGACTTCTTTGCAGCCACTAGCATTCGTATCCTATCAAGACAGTGCTGTTTTATGGTAAACAGCACGCCTTGATTCAATGTGTGGTGAGCTCGTCTTAGCTTTGCAGCAATTCGCCGCACTGCCGGCGTAAAAGGCCTATTGGCCGATATGTAGTCCACCACACACTGGATACGAGACGCGTGTTGTCTCGCCGACTTGATCTTAGCTTCCATCTTGTGAACGCGTCGCTCATGCCTCCCAACAAGAGCGGTGGTTTCCCTCCTCTCCGTCTGGGATAGAGCACGAGCGGCGTCGTACACGACAGAATTGATCTGCCAGATGGTAGCCTCTTCTGAAAGAACATCGCCAATCTCTGCATCCACTCGTGCCAGTTCTTGCGGCTTCAGGGGCTTCATATTGTGAAGCGCCCTGCGGGTTCTGATGTCCTCCATTGGTGGTATGATGCGAGCCTCCTCTACAGCCAGACCGACACGTGGCATGTCTGCCACTTCTGCCACTTCGTTAATCGGCTGAGGAGGAGCTCTAACATAGCCTCGAGCCCGGAGATAGGAAACATAATCCCTGAGATTTTGGGCGGAAACGGCGGCATGCTCTGGGTGTCTTTCACACCAGAGAGCATGCATCCTTGCCATGTATCCTCTCCGGGCGGGCTCACTGCTCTCGTAGATATACAGAAGTCCGTCTCTCAATTCGTCCGTCCACTCAAAGCGTCCGTTGTCATTGCGGTTGTCATTTGGCAAATCATCGTTGTTGGCCCCACCACCTTGCCTTTGACCCCTAATCCGACCCCTCGGATTAGGGGGTCGGTTGTGGGGGCCTCTTCCCCGATTGTTTGGAACCGAGTATTAGGGTTTACTGGGGGGTTAACCCAGTAAACCCACGGCCGACACCGGAGGGAAAGATGCCTTTTCCCTCCCGGATGCGCATGAGCTGCCGGTCCGATTTTGCATCCTTTGCTCGGGTAGGTGGTGTCGCAACTCACCAGGGCCTTAGGTGTTGGTTGACCTCCCTGCCTATTATTATATTATTATTATTATTATTATTATTATTATTATTATTATTATTATTATTATTATTATTATTATTATTATTATTATTATTATTATTATTATTATTATTATTATTATTATTATTATTATTATTATTATTATTATTATTATTATTATTATTATTATTATTATTATTTATTTTTTTTCCCGTTGGGAATGTACCAGTCAGGCCCTGTCTCCGGTGCTCCGATACATCCGGAGGGCGCGCTGGTGTCGTTAACCCCAATAACCACTCCCTACGTCCGTAGGGTGAGTGACTATTGGGTCCGAGAATCATGTGCCCTGAGTAGACGGAGCGAACCAAGGATGACGGCCTTCTGCATTCTTGCTGCTAAGATTTCTGCCATATTACGGCAAGCAGGTATTATCTTCAAGTTGGAGAGCAGTGTGTCCATCATTCCACCAAGGACACCTATGATCAGAACCACCATTTTGACAGAATGGTCCGGATATAACCTGCGGAGTTCAAAGAGAAGATCTCGATATTTAGTCCGTTTTTCCTCCTCTTTTCGAACGATATTCATTTCGCCTGGAGCGGAAAACTCCATGACGAATATCGTTCTACTTTGGTGGTCGAGGAGGACAACATCAGGCTTATTGACTTGTATTTGCCTGAGGGTGGGGAATGAGTAGTTCCAATAGATCCAGCACCTCTCATTCTCCACCACGGACTCAATATCCCCCGGAACATAAGGCAACACCGGTGTCTCGTCTATACCGTACGAGTGTCGTAGATGGTAGTATAACACTCGTAGCGCCGCGTTATGCCTGTGGATATAGGCTGAGACCGCATAAGATGGGCATGCTGATAGCAAATGCATTACGGTCTCAGGTGCCCCACGACATGCCCTGCATCGGGTGTCAGGGACGTCTATACCCATCACGCGACTACGGTAGACGAGGGTGTTGAAGACACCATCCTGGCAGGCCATTATGAATCCCTCGGTCTCCGACTTCAGCTCACTCGCCCTGAGGAAGGCAAAGGTCAAGCTTTTGGATAAGCCAAGGTCTTCGATGTTGTGAAAGAAGACACCATGCATTGGCTTATCCATATGTAGCTGTAGCAGGACCTCTGTCTCCGCAGCTTTGATGTGAGCTTTTTGCTGAACGGGTCCCAACTCGGTGACAGAGTTTGGGTTAGCCCGTTCAGTGTCGAATACGAGACCGAGTTCATCGGCCGCACGGGTTGCCGCCTTAAAAAGAAATGCTCCAATCCCTGCTTTTTCATGGTCGCGGACCATGCAGAGAAGGGGATCTGAACTCCTGATGACTTTACTGGCCCCATCCAGAACCATTCTGTTATGCATACACTCCAAACTCAAAAGTCCACGGCCTCCCCGTTGTCTGGGAAAGTATAACCGTGGAACGGACGATTTAGGATGCAAGCACCTATTGAGATGCATCACTTTGCGAGTTTTAACGTCGAGTTGTCGCAGCTCTTCCTTAGTCCACTTCATTACTCCGAAAGAGTAGAGAAGGATCGGAATGGCAAGCATATTGGTTGCAGCAACTTTGTTCTTCCCCGACAGTTCTGATGACCAGATCTGTCGGAGTTTATGCTGATACTTGCCGCGGAGAGAGTTCTTAACTGTGAATACCTCTTGGGAGTGGCGTTGCTCCACCCCTAGGTAAGTATACGTCTCTCCGGCATCCAGATGATGTAGGATGCTTCCGTCTACGAGCTGGACATCCTCTCCGTATTCCTCGCATCGTCCTCTTTTGAGATGAACCGTGGCACATTTGTCGATCCCAAATTCCATTCCGATAGCATGCGTGTACTCTTCCACCACCCTAAGGGACTGATGTAGGTCCCTTTCTCCAGAGGCATATAATTTGAGGTCATCCATGTAAAACAGATGGGTGACTTTATGCCTCCGGTTGCTGGGGGTGCCGCAGTTGTACCCACGGGTATTCCTGAGTACAACGGATAATGGCAATAGTGAGATGCAGAAGAGAAGAGGGCTGAGGGAGTCTCCCTGAAACACGCCTCTTCTAATGATGACCTGCTCTGTTTGGACTATGTCTCTACCAGATCTTATGGTGAAGCGAGTCCTCCAGAGTGGCATCAGTTGTCCAATGCATCCCACTATTTGATTGGGTACCTCAAGACATCTGAGCAAATGCATGAATAACTCATGCGATGTTGTATCGAATGCCTTGCGGTAATCGATCCAGGCCATCGAAAGGTTACGCTTATACTGCACGGAGTCCTGCGTGATACATCTATCGATGAGCAGGTTCTCCTTGCAGCCGGCGACCCCTTTCTTTGACCCTCTTTGCTCATATATCCGTTCATACACCGGATCAACTGCGGAGAGAATGCGCGTGTATAAGATGCGCGTAAACAACTTATAGCACGCATTCAAGCATGTTATCGGCCTATAATTCTTTGGATCAGACAAATCTCCGTTCTTGGGGATGAGCACGGTTCGCCCCTCGACAAACCACTCCGGAATCTGCTGCTCCCCATCTAGCCATGAGTTAAAAACTCTAGCCAGATGGCGGTGGGTTGTTGGAAACTTTTTCCACCAATAATTATTCAACCCATCCGGGCCTGGAGCAGCAAAGTTCTTTGAGCCTTTGAGAGCCCCTCGAACTTCTTCCGTGGTTATCGGATTGCGCAGATCATTGTGCTCAGGCTGCCGAAGCGTCCTGCAGTAAGCTTCGAACTGCGCTAGGGCTGGAGTGTCTACATTGAGTGGTTGCGGAAACTCATAGATGTTCTTCCAGAAGGTTTCTACCCGATCAGCAGCCGGCGGGTTATCGACAACACGTGGAGGCTCTTGGAATAAGCGGGAAGGTTTATCGCGGAACTTTATGTTTTCCGCGATACTTCTTTCCTGCCTCACTAGTGACTTCTTTGCAGCAACTAGCATTCGTATCCTATCAAGACAGTGCTGTTTTATGGTAAACAGCACGCCTTGATTCAATGTGTGGTGAGCTCGTCTTAGCCTTGCAGCAATTCGCCGCACTGCCGGTGTAAAAGGCCTATTGGCCGACATGTAGTCCACTACATACTGGATACGAGACGCGTGTTGTCTCGCCGACTTGATCTTAGCTTCCATCTTGTGAACGCGTTCCTCATGCCTCCCAACAAGAGCAGTGGTGTCCCTCCTCTCCGTCTGGGATATTGCACGAGCGGCGTCGTACACGACAGAATTGATCTGCCAGATGTTGGCCTCTTCTGGAAGGACATCGCCAATCTGCGCATCCACCCGTGCCAGTTCTTGCGGCTTCAAGGGCTTCATATTGTGAAGCGCCCTGCGGGTTCTGATGTCCTCCATTGGTGGTATGATGGAAGCCTCCTCTGCAGCCAGACCGACACGTGGCATATCTGCCACTTCGTTAACCGGCTGAGGAGGAGCTCAAACATAGCCTCGAGCCCGGAGATAGGATACATAATCCCTGAGATTTTGTGCGGAAACGGTGGCATGCTCTGGGTGTCTCTCACACCAAAGAGATTGCATCCTTGCCATGTATCCTCTCCGGGCGGGCTCACTGCTCTCATAGCAATACAGAAGTCCATCCCTTAATCTATCCGTCCACTCAAAGCGTCCGTTGTCATTGCGGTTGTCGTCATTTGGCAAATCATCGTTGTTGGCCCCACCACCTTGCCTTTGACCCCTAATCCGAGGGGGTCTGTTGTGGGGGCCTCTTCCCCGATTATTTGGAACCGAGTAAAAGGGTTTACTGGGGGGTTAACCCAGTAAACCCACGGCCGACACCGGAGGGAAAGATGCCTTTTCCCTCCCGGATGCGCATGAGCTGCCGGTCCGATTTTGCATCCTTTGCTAGGGTAGGTGGTGTCGCAACTCACCAGGGCCTCAGGTGTTGGTTTATTATTATTATTATTATTATTATTATTATTATTATTATTATTATTATTATTATTATTATTATTATTATTATTATTATTATTATTATTATTATTATTATTATTATTATTATTATTATTATTATTATTATTATTATTATTATTATTATTATTATTATTATTATTATTATTATTATTATTATTATTATTATTATTATTATTATTATTATTATTATTATTATTATTATTTTTTTCCGTTGGGAATGTACCAGTCAGGCCCTGTCTCCGGTGCTCCGATACATCCGGAGGGCGCGCTGGTGTCGTTAACCCCAGTAACCACTCCCTACGTCCGTAGGGTGAGTGACTATTGGGTCCGAGAATCATGTGCCCTGAGTAGACGGAGCGAACCAAGGATGACGGCCTTCTGCATTCTTGCTGCTAAGATTTCTGCCATATTACGGCAAGCAGGTATTATCTTCAAGTTGGAGAGCAGTGTGTCCATCATTCCACCAAGGACTCCTATGATCAGAACCACCATTTTGACAGAATGGTCCGGATATAACCTGCGGAGTTCAAAGAGAAGATCTCGATATTTAGTCCGTTTTTCCTCTTCTTTTCGAACGATATTCATTTCGCCTGGAGCGGAAAACTCCATGACGAATATCGTTCTACTTTGGTGGTCGAGGAGGACAACATCAGGCTTATTGGCTTGTATTTGCCTGAGGGTGGGGAATGAGTAGTTCCAATAGATCCGGCACCTCTCATTCTCCACCACGGACTCAATATCCCCCGGAACATAAGGCAACACCGGTGTCTCGTCTATACCGTACGAGTGTCGTAGATGGTAGTATAACACTCGTAGCGCCGCGTTATGCCTGTGGATATAGGCTGAGACCGCATAAGATGGGCATGCTGATAGCAAATGCATTACGGTCTCAGGTGCCCCACGACATGCCCTGCATCGGGTGTCAGGGACGTCTATACCCATCACGCGACTACGGTAGACGAGGGTGTTGAAGACACCATCCTGGCAGGCCATTATGAATCCCTCGGTCTCCGACTTTAGCTCACTCGCCCTGAGGAAGGCAAAGGTCAAGCTTTTGGATAAGCCAAGGTCTTCGATGTTGTGAAAGAAGACACCATGCATTGGCTTATCCGTATGTAGCTGTAGCAGAACCTCTGTCTCCGCAGCTTTGATGTGAGTTTTTTGCTGAACGGGTCCCAACTCGGTGACAGAGTTAGGGTTAGCCCGTTCAGTGTCGAATACGAGACCGAGTTCATCGGCCGCACGGGTTGCTGCCTTAAAAAGAAATGCTCCAATCCCTGCTTTTTCATGGTCGCGGACCATGCAGAGAAGGGGATCTGAACTCCTGATGACTTTACAGGCCCCATCCAGAACCATTCTGTTATGCATGCACTCCAAACTCAAAAGTCTACGGCCTCCCCGTTGTCTGGGAAAGTATAACCGTGGAACGGACGATTTAGGATGCAAGCACCTATTGAGATGCATCACTTTGCGAGTTTTAACGTCGAGTTGTCGCAGCTCTTCCTTAGTCCACTTCATTACTCCGAAAGAGTAGAGAAGGATCGGAACGGCAAGCATATTGGTTGCAGCAACTTTGTTCTTCCCCGACAGTTCTGATGACCAGATCTGTCGGAGTTTATGCTGATACTTGCCGCGGAGAGAGTTCTTAACTGTGAATACCTCTTGGGAGTGGCGTTGCTCCACCCCTAGGTAAGTATACGTCTCTCCGGCATCCAGATGATGTAGGATGCTTCCGTCTACGAGCTGGACATCCTCTCCGTATTCCTCGCATCGTCCTCTTTTGAGATGAACCGTGGCACATTTGTCGATCCCAAATTCCATTCCGATAGCATGCGTGTACTCTTCCACCACCCTAAGGGACTGATGTAGGTCCCTTTCTCCAGAGGCATATAATTTGAGGTCATCCATGTAAAACAGATGGGTGACTTTATGCCTCCGGTTGCTGGGGGTGCCGCAGTTGTACCCACGGGTATTCCTGAGTACAACGGACAATGGCAATAGTGAGATGCAGAAGAGAAGAGGGCTGAGGGAGTCTCCCTGAAACACGCCTCTTCTAATGATGACCTGCTCTGTTTGGACTACGTCTCTACCAGATCTTATGGTGAAGCGAGTCCTCCAGAGTGGCATCAGTTGTCCAATGCATCCCACCATTTGATTGGGTACCTCAAGACATCTGAGCAAATGCATGATTAACTCATGCGATGTTGTATCAAATGCCTTGCGGTAATCAATCCAGGCCATCGAAAGGTTACGCTTATACTGCACGGAGTCCTGCGTGATACATCTATCGATGAGCAGGTTCTCCTTGCAGCCGGCGACCCCTTTCTTTGACCCTCTTTGCTCATATATCCGTTCATACACCGGATCAACTGCGGAGAGAATGCGCGTGTATAAGATGCGCGTAAACAACTTATAGCACGCATTCAAGCATGTTATCGGCCTGTAATTCTTTGGATCAGACAAATCTCCGTTCTTGGGGATGAGCACGGTTCGCCCCTCGACAAACCACTCCGGAATCTGGTGCTCCCCATCTAGCCATGAGTTAAAAACTCTTGCCAGATGGCGGTGGGTTGTTGGAAACTTTTTCCACCAATAATTATTCAACCCATCAGGGCCTGGAGCAGCAAAGTTCTTCGAGCCTTTGAGGGCCCCTCGAACTTCTTCCGTGGTTATCGGATTGCGCAGATCATTGTGCTCAGGCTGCCGAAGCGTCCTGCAGTAAGCTTCGAACTGCGCTAGGGCTGGAGTGTCTACATTGAGTGGTTGCGGAAACTCATAGATGTTCTTCCAGAAGGTTTCTACCCGATCAGCAGCCGGCGGGTTATCGACAACACGTGGAGGCTCTTGGAATAAGCGGGAAGGTTTATCGCGGAACTTTATGTTTTCCGCGATACTTCTCGCTCGCCTCACTAGTGACTTCTTTGCAGCCACTAGCATTCGTATCCTATCAAGACAGTGCTGTTTTATGGTAAACAGCACGCCTTGATTCAATGTGTGGTGAGCTCGTCTTAGCCTTGCAGCAATTCGCCGCACTGCCGGCGTGAAAGGCCTATTGGCCGACATGTAGTCCACCACACACTGGATACGAGACGCGTGTTGTCTCGCCGACTTGATCTTAGCTTCCATCTTGTGAACGCGTCGCTCATGCCTCCCAACAAGAGCAGTGGTGTCCCTCCTCTCCGTCTGGGATATTGCACGAGCGGCGTCGTACACAACAGAATTGATCTGCCAGATGTTGGCCTCTTCTGGAAGAACATCGCCAATCTCCGCATCCACCCGTGCCAGTTCTTGCGGCTTCAAGGGCTTCATATTGTGAAGCGCCCTGCGGGTTCTGATGTCCTCCATTGGTGGTATGATGCGAGCCTCCTCTGCAGCCAGACCGACACGTGGCATATCTGCCACTTCGTTAACCGGCTGAGGAGGAGCTCTAACATAGCCTCGAGCCCGGAGATAGGATACATAATCCCTGAGATTTTGGGCGGAAACGGCGGCATGCTCTGGGTGTCTCTCACACCAAAGAGCATGCATCCTTGCCATGTATCCTCTCCGGGCGGGCTCACTGCTCTCATAGCAATACAGAAGTCCATCCCTTAATCTATCCGTCCACTCAAAGCGTCCGTTGTCATTATTATTATTATTATTATTATTATTATTATTATTATTATTATTATTATTATTATTATTATTATTATTATTATTATTATTATTATTATTATTATTATTATTATTATTATTATTATTATTATTATTATTATTATTATTATTATTATTATTATTATTATTATTATTATTATTATTATTATTATTATTATTATTATTATTATTATTATTTCTGATTTGAATTAAAATCCTCCAGTCGGACCCTGTCTCCGATGCTCCGATACATTCGGAGGGCGCGCTGGCAACATCATTACCCCAATAACCACTCCCCAAACTATGGGGTAAGCAGCTATTGGGTCCGGGAATCGTGTGCCCTGAGCAAACGTAATGAACCGAGGATGACAGGCTTCTGCATTCTTCCGGCTATGATTCCTGACATCTTTCTACATGCCGGTATGATTTTTAAATTCGAGAGTAATGAATCCATCACACCGCCAAGGGACCCTATTATCAGAACAACCATTTTTACAGAATGGTCTGGATAGAGCCTGCGGAGTTCGAAGAGTAAATCTCGATATTTCGTCCGTTTCTCCTCCTCCTTTCGGACGATATTCGTTTCGCCAGGAGCCGAAAACTCAATGACGAATATCGTCTTACTTCCATGGTCGAGGAGTACTACATCAGGCTTATTGGCCTGTATTTGCCTGAGGGTGGGAAATGAGTAGTTCCAGTAGATCCGGCACTTCTCATTCTCCACCACGGACTCAATATCCCCCGGAGCGTAAGGCAACACTGGTGTCTCGTCTATACCGTACGAGTGTCGTAGGTGGTAATATAACACTCGTAGAGCCGCGTTATGTCTGTGGATATAGGCTGAGACCGCATATGCTGGACATGCTGACAGCAAATGCATAATGGTCTCAGGCGCCTGACGGCAGGCCCTGCATCTAATATCAGGGACCTCTATACCCATCACGTGGCTTCGGTAGACCAAGGTGTTGAAGACACCATCTTGGCAGGCCATTATGAATCCCTCGGTCTCCGACTTCAGCCCACTTGACCTAAGGAAGGCGTAGGTCAAGTTCTTGGATAAGCCAAGGTCTTCAACGTTTCTGAAGAAGACCCCATGCAAAGGCTTATCCCTATGTAGCTGCAGAAGAGCTGCATTTTCTGCGGCCTTAACATGGGCTTTTTGCCGAACGGGTGCCAACTCTGTGACAGAGTTCGGATCACGCCGTTTGGTGTCGAAACTGAGACCGAGTTCATCAGCCGCACGGGCTGCTGCTTTAAAGAGGAACGCTCCAATCCCTGCGTTTTCATGGTCCCGGACCATGCAGAGAAGGGGGTCCAAACTCCTGATTACTTTACATGCTCCATCCAATACCATTCTGTTGTGAAGACACTCCAAACTCAAAAGTCCTCGTCCTCCTTGTAGTCGGTAGAGATATAACCGAGGAACGGACGATTTGGGATGCAAGCTCCTGTATAGGTGCATCATCTTGCGAGTCTTTACGTCGAGTTGTCGCAGCTCCTCCTGAGTCCACTTCATTACTCCGAAGGAGTAGAGTAAGATCGGAACGGCAAGCATATTTGTGGCAGCAACTTTGTTCTTTCCCGACAGTTCTGATGACCAGATCTGTCGGAGTTTGTGCTGATACTTGCCGCGGAGAGAGTTTTTGACAGTTATAACTTCTTGAGAGTGGTGTTGTTCCACTCCCAAGTAGGTATACGTCTCTCCGGCACCCAGATGACGTAGGATGCTTCCGTCTATGAGCTGGACGTCTTCTCCGTAATCGTCGCATCGTCCTCTTTTGAGATGAACCGTTGCACATTTGTCGATCCCAAACTCCATGATGATGGCCTGCGTATACTCCTCCACCACCCTCAAAGACTGACGTAGGTCCTTTTCACCTGAGGCATAAAGCTTAAGATCATCCATGTAGAATAGATGAGTCACCTTATGCCTCCGGTTGCTGGGGGTGCCGCAGTAGTATCCACGTGTTTTTCTGAGGGCAACGGACAATGGCAATAGTGAGATGCAAAAGAGAATGGGGCTGAGAGAATCTCCCTGAAACACTCCCCTTCTGAAGATAACCTGATCTGTTTGGACTTTAGCTTGACCTGATGTTATAGTGAAGCGAGTCCTCCAGAGTGGCATCAGTTGTTCAATGCATCTCACTATTTGATCGGGTATCGCAAGGCATCGAAGAACGTGCATGATTAGCTCATGCGATGTCGTATCAAATGCCTTGCGATAGTCGATCCAGGCCATCGAAAGGTTACGCTTATACTGCGTGGAGTCCTGCGCAATACATCTATCGATGAGCAGATTCTCCTTGCATCCAGCGATCCCTTTCTTTGACCCTCTTTGCTCATATATCCGTTCGTACACGTGTTCAACTGCGGTGAGTATTCGCATGTACAAAATGCGGGTGAACATCTTATAACATGCGTTCAGGCATGTTATCGGCCTGTAGTTTTTCGGTTCCGACAAATCTCCCGTTTTTGGGATCAGCACGGTTCGCCCCTCGACAAACCAACCGGGAATCTGCTGCTCACCATTCAACCATGAGTTGAAAACTCTGGCCAACTGTTGGTGGATGCTGGGAAATTTTTTCCACCAGTAGTTCCCTAGTCCATCCGGACCTGGTGCAGCTGAGTTCTTCGAGCCCTCAAGGGCTCGTCGAACTTCTTCCGGGGTTATCGGGTCGCGCAGTTCATTGAGCTCTGGCTGTTGAAGCCTTCCGCAGAATGCTTCAAACTGCGCTAGGGCTGGAGTGTCTAAATTCAGTGGTTGCGGATGTTCATAAATATCCTTCCAGAAGGCTTCTACTTGATCAGCGGTCGGCGGATTTTCTACAACACGCGGAGGCTTTTGGAATAATTGAGAAGGATTATCGCGGAATTTTGAGTTTTCCACGATGCTCCTCAATCGCCTCACTAGTGACTTCTTTGCAGCCACTAGCATTCGTATCCTGTCAAGGCAGTGCTGTTTGGTAGTCAACAGCACTCCTTGATTCAGTGTGTGATGGGCTCTTCTTAATTTTGCCGCTATTCGGCGCACTGCTGGCGTGAAAAGCCTGTTGGCTGCCATATAGTCCATCACACATTGGATACGAGACGCGTGTTGTCTCGCCGACTTGATCTTGGCTTCCATCTTCTGTACTCGTCGCTCGTGCCTTCCAACCGACAAGAAGGGATTCCTTCTCTCCGTTTGGGTCAGCGACTGAGCGGCTCTGTACACAGCGCTGTTAATTTGCCAGATATCAGCCTCTTCTATTAGGACATCCCGAACCTCTGCATCCACTTGGGCTAGTTGTTCTGGCTTTAGGTACTTTGGTACGTGAAGCACCCTACGTGTTCTGAAATTTTCCATTGGCGGTGCAATCAAAGGTTCCTCCTGTGCCAGACCAACTCGTGGTGGAACTGCCACTTCTGCCAGTTCGTTAGCCGGCTGAGGAGGGGCCCTGATATAGCCTCGAGCCCGAAGATGAGATACATAATCCCTGAGATTTTGTGCGGTGAAAGCGGCATGCTCCGGGTGATTTTCGCACCACAGCGCATGCATTCTCGCCATGTATCCTCTTCGGGCGGGCTCACTACTCTCGTAAAAACGCAGAAGGTCATCCCTCGATTCATTAGTCCACTCAAAGCGTCCTTGTTCGTCGCGGTCGTCATAAGCAGGCAAATCCTTGTTTACGGCCCCTCCACCTTGCCTTTGACCCCTTATCCGAGGGGGTCGGTTGTGGGGGCCTCTTCCTCGTCTGTTTGGAACCCGAGTTTCTAGGTATACCGGGGGGTTAGCCTAGTATACCCACGGCCGACATCAGAGGGAAAGCTCTTTCCCTCCCAAGTGCACCAGAGCTGCCGGACCGGTTTAGCACCTTTTGCTCGGGGAAGTGGTGTCGCAACTCACCAGGGCCTGAGATGTTGGTTGGCCTCCCTGCTTTATTATTATTATTATCATTATTATTATTATTATTATTATTATTATTATTATTATTATTATTTTTTTTTCGTTAGGAATGTACCAGTCAGGCCCTGTCTCCGGTGCTCCGATACATCCGGAGGGCGCGCTGGTGTCGTTAACCCCAATAACCACTCCCTACGTCCGTAGGGTGAGTGACTATTGGGTCCGAGAATCATGTGCCCTGAGTAGACGGAGCGAACCAAGGATAACGGCCTTCTGCATTCGCGCTGCTAAGATTTCTGCCATATTACGGCAAGCAGGTATTATCCTCAAGTTGGAGAGCAGTGTGTCCATCATTCCACCAAGGACTCCTATGATCAGAACCAACATTTTGACAGAATGGTCCGGATATAACCTGCGGAGTTCAAAGAGAAGATCTCGATATTTAGTCCGTTTTTCCTCCTCTTTTCGAACGATATTCATTTCGCCTGGAGCGGAAAACTCCATGACGAATATCGTTCTACTTTGGTGGTCGAGGAGGACAACATCAGGCTTATTGGCTTGTATTTGCCTGAGGGTGGGGAATGAGTAGTTCCAATAGATCAAGCACCTCTCATTCTCCACCACGGACTCAATATCCCCCGGAACATAAGGCAACACCGGTGTCTCGTCTATACCGTACGAGTGTCGTAGATGGTAGTATAACACTCGTAGCGCCGCGTTATGCCTGTGGATATAGGCTGAGACCGCATAAGATGGGCATGCTGATAGCAAATGCATTACGGTCTCAGGTGCCCCACGACATGCCCTGCATCGGGTGTCAGGGACGTCTATACCCATCACGCGACTACGGTAGACGAGGGTGTTGAAGACACCATCCTGGCAGGCCATTATGAATCCCTCGGTCTCCGACTTTAGCTCACTCGACCTGAGGAAGGCAAAGGTCAAGCTTTTGGATAAGCCAAGGTCTTCGATGTTGTGAAAGAAGACGCCATGCATTGGCTTATCCATATGTAGCTGTAGCATGACCTCTGTCTCCGCAGCTTTGATGTGAGCTTTTTGCTGAACGGGTCCCAACTCGGTGACAGAGTTTGGGTTAGCCCGTTCAGTGTCGAATACGATACCGAGTTCATCGGCCGCACGGGTTGCTGCCTTAAAAAGAAATGCTCCAATCCCTGCTTTTTCATGGTCGCGGACCATGCAGAGAAGGGGATCTGAACTCCTGATGACTTTACAGGCCCCATCCAGAACCATTCTGTTATGCATACACTCCAAACTCAAAAGTCCACGGCCTCCCCGTTGTCTGGGAAAGTATAACCGTGGAACGGACGATTTAGGATGCAAGCACCTATTGAGATGCATCACTTTGCGAGTTTTAACGTCGAGTTGTCGCAGCTCTTCCTTAGTCCACTTCATTACTCCGAAAGAGTAGAGAAGGATCGGAACGGCAAGCATATTGGTTGCAGCAACTTTGTTCTTCCCCGACAGTTCTGATGACCAGATCTGTCGGAGTTTGTGCTGATACTTGCCGCGGAGAGAGTTCTTAACTGTGAGTACCTCTTGGGAGTGGCGTTGCTCCACCCCTAGGTAAGTATACGTCTCTCCGGCATCCAGATGATGTAGGATGCTTCCGTCTACGAGCTGGACATCCTCTCCGTATTCCTCGCATCGTCCTCTTTTAAGATGAACCGTGGCACATTTGTCGATCCCAAATTCCATTCCGATAGCATGCGTGTACTCTTCCACCACCCTAAGGGACTGATGTAGGTCCCTTTCTCCAGAGGCATATAATTTTAGGTCATCCATGTAGAACAAATGGGTGACTTTATGCCTCCGGTTGCTGGGGGTGCCGCAGTTGTACCCACGGGTATTCCTAAGTACAACGGACAATGGCAATAGTGAGATGCAGAAGAGAAGAGGGCTGAGGGAGTCTCCCTGAAACACGCATCTTCTAATGATGACCTGCTCTGTTTGGACTGTGTCTCTACCAGATCTTATGGTGAAGCGAGTCCTCCAGAGTGGCATCAGTTGTCCAATACATCCCACTATTTGATCGGGTACCTCAAGACATCTGAGCAAATGCATGATTAACTCATGCGATGTTGTATCAAATGCCTTGCGGTAATCGATCCAGGCCATCGAAAGGTTACGCTTATACTGCACGGAGTCCTGCGTGATACATCTATCGATGAGCAGGTTCTCCTTGCAGCCGGCGACCCCTTTCTTTGACCCTCTTTGCTCATATATCCGTTCGTACACCGGATCAACTGCGGAGAGAATGCGCGTGTATAAGATGCGTGTAAACAACTTATAACACGCATTCAAGCATGTTATCGGCCTGTAATTCTTTGGATCAGACAAATCTCCGTTTTTGGGGATGAGCACGGTTCGCCCCTCGACAAACCACTCCGGAATCTGCTGCTCCCCATCTAGCCATGAGTTAAAAACTCTAGCCAGATGGCGGTGGGTTGTTGGAAACTTTTTCCACCAATAGTTATTCAACCCATCAGGGCCTGGAGCAGCGAAATTCTTAGAACCTTTTAGGGCCCTTCGAACTTCTTCCGTGGTTATCGGATTGCGCAGATCATTGTGCTCATGCTGCCGAAGCGTCCTGCAGTAAGCTTCGAACTGCGCTAGGGCTGGAGTGTCTACATTGAGTGGTTGCGGAAACTCATAGATGTTCTTCCAGAAGGTTTCTACCCGATCAGCAGCCGGCGGGTTATCGACAACACGTGGAGGCTCTTGGAATAAGCGAGAAGGTTTATCGCGGAACTTCATGTTTTCCGCGATACTTCTCGCCCGCCTCACTAGTGACTTCTTTGCAGCCACTAGCATTCGTATCCTATCAAGACAGTGCTGTTTTATGGTAAACAGCACGCCTTGATTCAATGTGTGGTGAGCTCGTCTTAGCTTTGCAGCAATTCGCCGCACTGCCGGCGTAAAAGGCCTATTGGCCGACATGTAGTCCACCACACACTGGATACGAGACGCGTGTTGTCTTGCCGACTTGATCTTAGCTTCCATCTTGTGAACGCGTCGCTCATGCCTCCCAACAAGAGCGGTGGTTTCCTTCCTCTCCGTCTGGGATAGAGCACGAGCGGCGTCGTACACGACAGAATTGATCTGCCAGATGGTAGCCTCTTCTGAAAGAACATCGCCAATCTCTGCATCCACTCGTGCCAGTTCTTGTGGCTTCAGGGGCTTCATATTGTGAAGCGCCCTGCGGGTTCTGATGTCCTCCATTGGTGGTATGATGCGAGCCTCCTCTACAGCCAGACCGACACGTGGCATATCTGCCACTTCTGCCACTTCGTTAATCGGCTGAGGAGGAGCTCTAACATAGCCTCGAGCCCGGAGATAGGAAACATAATCCCTGAGATTTTGGGCGGAAACGGCGGCATGCTCTGGGTGTCTTTCACACCAGAGAGCATGCATCCTTGCCATGTATCCTCTCCGGGCGGGCTCACTGCTCTCGTAGATATACAGAAGTCCGTCTCTCAATTCGTCCGTCCACTCAAAGCGTCCGTTGTCATTGCGGTTGTCATTTGGCAAATCATCGTTGTTGGCCCCACCACCTTGCCTTTGACCCCTAATCCGAGGAGGTCGGTTGTGGGGGCCTCTTCCCCGATTGTTTGGAACCGAGTATTAGGGTTTACTGGGGGGTTAACCCAGTAAACCCACGGCCGACACCGGAGGGAAAGATGCCTTTTCCCTCCCGGATGCGCATGAGCTGCCGGTCCGATTTTGCATCCTTTGCTCGGGTAGGTGGTGTCGCAACTCACCAAGGCCTTTGGTGTTGGTTGACCTCCCTGCCTATTATTATTATTATTATTATTATTATTATTATTATTATTATTATTATTTTTTTTTTTTTTCCGTTAGGAATGTACCAGTCAGACCCTGTCTCCGGTGCTCCGATACATCCGGAGGGCGCGCTGGTGTCGTTAACCCCAATAACCACTCCCTACGTCCGTAGGGTGAGTGACTATTGGGTCCGAGAATCATGTGCCCTGAGTAGACGGAGCGAACCAAGGATAACGGCCTTCTGCATTCGCGATGCTAAGATTTCTGCCATATTACGGCAAGCAGGTATTATCCTCAAGTTGGAGAGCAGTGTGTCCATCATTCCACCAAGGACTCCTATGATCAGAACCACCATTTTGACAGAATGGTCCGGATATAACCTGCGGAGTTCAAAGAGAAGATCTCGATATTTAGTCCGTTTTTCCTCCTCTTTTCGAACGATATTCATTTCGCCTGGAGCGGAAAACTCCATGACGAATATCGTTCTACTTTGGTGGTCGAGGAGGACAACATCAGGCTTATTGGCTTGTATTTGCCTGAGGTTGGGGAATGAGTAGTTCCAATAGATCCGGCACCTCTCATTCTCCACCACGGACTCAATATCCCCCGGAACATAAGGCAACACCGGTGTCTCGTCTATACCGTACGAGTGTCGTAGATGGTAGTATAACACTCGTAGCGCCGCGTTATGCCTGTGGATATAGGCTGAGACCGCATAAGATGGGCATGCTGATAGCAAATGCATTACGGTCTCAGGTGCCCCACGACATGCCCTGCATCGGGTGTCAGGGACGTCTATACCCATCACGCGACTACGGTAGACGAGGGTGTTGAAGACACCATCCTGGCAGGCCATTATGAATCCCTCGGTCTCCGACTTTAGCTCACTCGACCTGAGGAAGGCAAAGGTCAAGCTTTTGGATAAGCCAAGGTCTTCGATGTTGTGAAAGAAGACGCCATGCATTGGCTTATCCATATGTAGCTGTAGCAGGACCTCTGTCTCCGCAGCTTTGATGTGAGCTTTTTGCTGAACGGGTCCCAACTCGGTGACAGAGTTTGGGTTAGCCCGTTCAGTGTCGAATACGAGACCGAGTTCATCGGCCGCACGGGTTGCTGCCTTAAAAAGAAATGCTCCAATCCCTGCTTTTTCATGGTCGCGGACCATGCAGAGAAGGGGATCTGAACTCCTGATGACTTTACAGGCCCCATCCAGAACCATTCTGTTATGCATACACTCCAAACTCAAAAGTCCACGGCCTCCCCGTTGTCTGGGAAAGTATAACCGTGGAACGGACGATTTAGGATGCAAGCACCTATTGAGATGCATCACTTTGCGAGTTTTAACGTCGAGTTGTCGCAGCTCTTCCTTAGTCCACTTCATTACTCCGAAAGAGTAGAGAAGGATCGGAACGGCAAGCATATTGGTTGCAGCAACTTTGTTCTTCCCCGACAGTTCTGATGACCAGATCTGTCGGAGTTTTTGCTGATACTTGCCGCGGAGAGAGTTCTTAACTGTGAATACCTCTTGGGAGTGGCGTTGCTCCACCCCTAGGTAAGTATACGTCTCTCCGGCATCCAGATGATGTAGGATGCTTCCGTCTACGAGCTGGACATCCTCTCCGTATTCCTCGCATCGTCCTCTTTTAAGATGAACCGTGGCACATTTGTCGATCCCAAATTCCATTCCGATAGCATGCGTGTACTCTTCCACCACCCTAAGGGACTGATGTAGGTCCCTTTCTCCAGAGGCATATAATTTTAGGTCATCCATGTAGAACAAATGGGTGACTTTATGCCTCCGGTTGCTGGGGGTGCCGCAGTTGTACCCACGGGTATTCCTAAGTACAACGGACAATGGCAATAGTGAGATGCAGAAGAGAAGAGGGCTGAGGGAGTCTCCCTGAAACACGCCTCTTCTAATGATGACCTGCTCTGTTTGGACTGTGTCTCTACCAGATCTTATGGTGAAGCGAGTCCTCCAGAGTGGCATCAGTTGTCCAATACATCCCACTATTTGATCGGGTACCTCAAGACATCTGAGCAAATGCATGATTAACTCATGCGATGTTGTATCAAATGCCCTGCGGTAATCGATCCAGGCCATCGAAAGGTTACGCTTATACTGCACGGAGTCCTGCGTGATACATCTATCGATGAGCAGGTTCTCCTTGCAGCCGGCGACCCCTTTCTTTGACCCTCTTTGCTCATATATCCGTTCGTACACCGGATCAACTGCGGAGAGAATGCGCGTGTATGAGATGCGTGTAAACAACTTATAACACGCATTCAAGCATGTTATCGGCCTGTAATTCTTATTATTATTATTATTATTATTATTATTATTATTATTATTATTATTATTATTATTATTATTATTATTATTATTATTATTATTATTATTATTATTATTATTATTATTATTATTATTATTATTATTTTTTTTTTTTTTTTTTTTTTTTTTCCCGTTGGGAATGTACCAGTCAGGCCCTGTCTCCGGTGCTCCGATACATCCGGAGGGCGCGCTGGTGTCGTTAACCCCAATAACCACTCCCTACGTCCGTAGGGTGAGTGACTATTGGGTCCGAGAATCATGTGCCCTGAGTAGACGGAGCGAACCAAGGATGACGGCCTTCTGCATTCGCGCTGCTAAGATTTCTGCCATATTACGGCAAGCAGGTATTATCTTCAAGTTGGAGAGCAGTGTGTCCATCATTCCACCAAGGACTCCTATGATCAGAACCACCATTTTGACAGAATGGTCCGGATATAACCTGCGGAGTTCAAAGAGGAGATCTCGATATTTAGTCCGTTTTTCCTCCTCTTTTCGAACGATATTCATTTCGCTTGGAGCGGAAAACTCCATGACGAATATCGTTCTACTTTGGTGGTCGAGGAGGACAACATCAGGCTTATTGGCTTGTATTTGCCTGAGGGTGGGGAATGAGTAGTTCCAATAGATCCGGCACCTCTCATTCTCCACCACGGACTCAATATCCCCCGGAACATAAGGCAACACCGGTGTCTCGTCTATACCGTACGAGTGTCGTAGATGGTAGTATAACACTCGTAGCGCCGCGTTATGCCTGTGGATATAGGCTGAGACCGCATAAGATGGGCATGCTGATAGCAAATGCATTACGGTCTCAGGTGCCCCACGACATGCCCTGCATCGGGTGTCAGGGACGTCTATACCCATCACGCGACTACGGTAGACGAGGGTGTTGAAGACACCATCCTGGCAGGCCATTATGAATCCCTCGGTCTCCGACTTTAGCTCACTCGACCTGAGGAAGGCAAAGGTCAAGCTTTTGGACAAGCCAATGTCTTCGATGTTGTGAAAGAAGACACCATGCATTGGCTTATCCATATGTAGCTGTAGCAGGACCTCTGTCTCCGCAGCTTTGATGTGAGCTTTTTGCTGAACGGGTCCCAACTCGGTGACAGAGTTTGGGTTAGCCCGTTCAGTGTCGAATACGAGACCGAGTTCATCGGCCGCACGGGTTGCTGCCTTAAAAAGAAATGCTCCAATCCCTGCTTTTTCATGGTCGCGGACCATGCAGAGAAGGGGATCTGAACTCCTGATGACTTTACAGGCCCCATCCAGAACCATTCTGTTATGCAGACACTCCAAACTCAAAAGTCCACGGCCTCCCCGTTGTCTGGAAAAGTATAACCGTGGAACGGACGATTTAGGATGCAAGCTCCTATTGAGATGCATCATTTTGCGAGTTTTAACGTCGAGTTGTCGCAGCTCTTCCTCAGTCCACTTCATTACTCCGAAAGAGTAAAGAAGGATCGGAACGGCAAGCATATTGGTTGCAGCAACTTTGTTCTTCCCCGACAGTTCTGATGACCAGATCTGTCGGAGTTTATGCTGATACTTGCCGCGGAGAGAGTTCTTAACTGTGAATACCTCTTGGGAGTGGCGTTGCTCCACCCCTAGGTAAGTATACGTCTCTCCGGCATCCAGATGATGTAGGATGCTTCCGTCTACGAGCTGGACATCCTCTCCGTATTCCTCGCATCGTCCTCTTTTAAGATGAACCGTGGCACATTTGTCGATCCCAAATTCCATTCCGATAGCATGCGTATACTCTTCCACCACCCTAAGGGACTGATGTAGGTCCCTTTCTCCAGAGGCATATAATTTTAGGTCATCCATGTAGAACAAATGGGTGACTTTATGCCTCCGGTTGCTGGGGGTGCCGCAGTTGTACCCACGGGTATTCCTGAGTACAACGGACAATGGCAATAGTGAGATGCAGAAGAGAAGAGGGCTGAGGGATTCTCCCTGAAACACGCCTCTTCTAATGATGACCTGCTCTGTTTGGACTGTGTCTCTACCAGATCTTATGGTGAAGCGAGTCCTCCAGAGTGGCATCAGTTGTCCAATACATCCCACTATTTGATCGGGTACCTCAAGACATCTGAGCAAATGCATGATTAACTCATGCGATGTTGTATCAAATGCCTTGCGGTAATCGATCCAGGCCATCGAAAGGTTACGCTTATACTGCACGGAGTCCTGCGTGATACATCTATCGATGAGCAGGTTCTCCTTGCAGCCGGCGACCCCTTTCTTTGACCCTCTTTGCTCATATATCCGTTCGTACACCGGATCAACTGCGGAGAGAATGCGCGTGTATAAGATGCGTGTAAACAACTTATAACAAGCATTCAAGCATGTTATCGGCCTGTAATTCTTTGGATCAGACAAATCTCCATTTTTGGGGATGAGCACGGTTCGCCCCTCGACAAACCACTCCGGAATCTGCTGCTCCCCATCTAGCCATGAGTTAAAAACTCTAGCCAGATGGCGGTGGGTTGTTGGAAACTTTTTCCACCAATAGTTATTCAACCCATCAGGGCCTGGAGCAGCGAAATTCTTAGAACCTTTTAGGGCCCTTCGAACTTCTTCCGTGGTTATCGGATTGCGCAGATCATTGTGCTCATGCTGCCGAAGCGTCCTGCAGTAAGCTTCGAACTGCGCTAGGGCTGGAGTGTCTACATTGAGTGGTTGCGGAAACTCATAGATGTTCTTCCAGAAGGTTTCTACCCGATCAGCAGCCGGCGGGTTATCGACAACACGTGGAGGCTCTTGGAATAAGCGAGAAGGTTTATCGCGGAACTTCATGTTTTCCGCGATACTTCTCGCCCGCCTCACTAGTGACTTCTTTGCAGCCACTAGCATTCGTATCCTATCAAGACAGTGCTGTTTTATGGTAAACAGCACGCCTTGATTCAATGTGTGGTGAGCTCGTCTTAGCTTTGCAGCAATTCGCCGCACTGCCGGCGTAAAAGGCCTATTGGCCGACATGTAGTCCACCACACACTGGATACGAGACGCGTGTTGTCTCGCCGACTTGATCTTAGCTTCCATCTTGTGAACGCGTCGCTCATGCCTCCCAACAAGAGCGGTGGTTTCCCTCCTCTCCGTCTGGGATAGAGCACGAGCGGCGTCGTACACGACAGAATTGATCTGCCAGATGGTAGCCTCTTCTGAAAGAACATCGCCAATCTCTGCATCCACTCGTGCCAGTTCTTGCGGCTTCAGGGGCTTCATATTGTGAAGCGCCCTGCGGGTTCTGATGTCCTCCATTGGTGGTATGTTGCGAGCCTCCTCTACAGCCAGACCGACACGTGGCATATCTGCCACTTCTGCCACTTCGTTAATCGGCTGAGGAGGAGCTCTAACATAGCCTCGAGCCCGGAGATAGGAAACATAATCCCTGAGATTTTGGGCGGAAACGGCGGCATGCTCTGGGTGTCTTTCACACCAGAGAGCATGCATCCTTGCCATGTATCCTCTCCGGGCGGGCTCACTGCTCTCGTAGATATACAGAAGTCCGTCTCTCAATTCGTCCGTCCACTCAAAGCGTCCGTTGTCATTGCGGTTGTCATTATTATTATTATTATTATTATTATTATTATTATTATTATTTTTTTTTTTTTTTTTTTTTTTTTTTTTTTTTTTTTTTTTTTCCCGTTGGGAATGTACCAGTCAGGCCCTGTCTCCGGTGCTCCGATACATCTGGAGGGCGCGCTGGTGTCGTTAACCCCAATAACCACTCCATACGTCCGTAGGGTGAGTGACTATTGGGTCCGAGAATCATGTGCCCTGAGTAGACGGAGCGAACCAAGGATGACGGCCTTCTGCATTCGCGCTGCTAAGATTTCTGCCATATTACGGCAAGCAGGTATTATCTTCAAGTTGGAGAGCAGTGTGTCCATCATTCCACCAAGGACTCCTATGATCAGAACCACCATTTTGACAGAATGGTCCGGATATAACCTGCGGAGTTCAAAGAGAAGATCTCGATATTTAGTCCGTTTTTCCTCCTCTTTTCGAACGATATTCATTTCGCCTGGAGCGGAAAACTCCATGACGAATATCGTTCTACTTTGGTGGTCGAGGAGGACAACATCAGGCTTATTGGCTTGTATTTGCCTGAGGGTGGGGAATGAGTAGTTCCAATAGATCCGGCACCTCTCATTCTCCACCACGGACTCAATATCCCCCGGAACATAAGGCAACACCGGTGTCTCGTCTATACCGTACGAGTGTCGTAGATGGTAGTATAACACTCGTAGCGCCGCGTTATGCCTGTGGATATAGGCTGAGACCGCATAAGATGGGCATGCTGATAGCAAATGCATTACGGTCTCAGGTGCCCCACGACATGCCCTGCATCGGGTGTCAGGGACGTCTATACCCATCACGCGACTACGGTAGACGAGGGTGTTGAAGACACCATCCTGGCAGGCCATTATGAATCCCTCGGTCTCCGACTTTAGCTCACTCGCTCTGAGGAAGGCAAAGGTCAAGCTTTTGGATAAGCCAATGTCTTCGATGTTGTGAAAGAAGACACCATGCATTGGCTTATCCATATGTAGCTGTAGCAGGACCTCTGTCTCCACAGCTTTGATGTGAGCTTTTTGCTGAACGGGTCCCAACTCGGTGACAGAGTTTGGGTTAGCCCGTTCAGTGTCGAATACGAGACCGAGTTCATCGGCCGCACGGGTTGCTGCCTTAAAAAGAAATGCTCCAATCCCTGCTTTTTCATGGTCGCGGACCATGCAGAGAAGGGGATCTGAACTCCTGATGACTTTACAGGCCCCATCCAGAACCATTCTGTTATGCATACACTCCAAACTCAAAAGTCCACGGCCTCCCCGTTGTCTGGGAAAGTATAACCGTGGAACGGACGATTTAGGATGCAAGCACCTATTGAGATGCATCACTTTGCGAGTTTTAACGTCGAGTTGTCGCAGCTCTTCCTTAGTCCACTTCATTACTCCGAAAGAGTAAAGAAGGATCGGAACGGCAAGCATATTGGTTGCAGCAACTTTGTTCTTCCCCGACAGTTCTGATGACCAGATCTGTCGGAGTTTATGCTGATACTTGCCGCGGAGAGAGTTCTTAACTGTGAATACCTCTTGGGAGTATCGTTGCTCCACCCCTAGGTAAGTATACGTCTCTCCGGCATCCAGATGATGTAGGATGCTTCCGTCTACGAGCTGGACATCCTCTCCGTATTCCTCGCATCGTCCTCTTTTGAGATGAACCGTGGCACATTTGTCGATCCCAAATTCCATTCCGTATTAGTATTATTATTATTATTATTATTATTATTATTATTATTATTATTATTATTATTATTATTATTATTATTATTATTATTATTATTATTATTATTATTATTATTATTATTATTATTATTATTATTATTATTATTATTATTATTATTATTATTATTATTATTATTATTATTATTATTATTATTATTATTATTATTATTATTATTATTATTATTATTATTATTATTATTATTATTATTATTATTATTATTATTATTATTATTTTTCTCCTTAGGAGTGTACCAGTCAGGCCCTGTCTCCGGTGCTCCGACCCATCCGGAAGGCGCGCTGGTGTCGTTAACCCCAATAACCACTCCCTACGTCCGTAGGGTGAGTGATTATTGGGTCCGAGAATCGTGTGCCCTGAGTAGACGGAGCGAACCAAGTATAACGGCCTTCTGCATTCTTGCTGCTAAGATTTCTGCCATATTACGGCAAGCCGGTGTTATCTTCAAGTTAGAGAGCAGTGTGTCCATCATTCCACCAAGGACTCCTATAATCAGAACCACCATTTTGACAGAATGGTCCGGATATAACCTGCGGAGTTCAAAGAGAAGATCTCGATATTTAGTCCGTTTTTCCTCCTCTTTTCGAACGATATTCATTTCGCCTGGAGCGGAAAACTCCATGACGAATATCGTTCTACTTTGGTGGTCGAGGAGGACAACATCAGGCTTATTGGCTTGTATTTGCCTGAGGGTGGGGAATGAGTAGTTCCAATAGATTCGGCATCTCTCATTCTCCACCACGGACTCAATATCCCCCGGAGCATAAGGCAACACCGGTGTCTCGTCTATACCGTACGAGTGTCGTAGGTGGTAGTACAACACTCGTAGCGCCGCGTTATGCCTGTGGATATAGGCTGAGACCGCATAAGATGGGCATGCTGATAGCAAATGCATTACGGTCTCAGGTGCCCCACGACATGCCCTGCATCGGGTGTCAGGGACGTCTATACCCATCACGCGACTACGGTAGACAAGGGTGTTGAAAACACCATCCTGGCAGGCCATTATGAATCCCTCGGTCTCCGACTTTAGCTCACTTGACCTGAGGAAGGCAAAGGTCAAGCTTTTGGATAAGCCAAGGTCTTCGATGTTATGAAAGAAGACACCATGCATTGGCTTATCCATATGTAGCTGTAGCAGGACCTCTGTCTCCGCAGCTCTTATGTGAGCTTTTTGCTGAACGGGTCCCAACTCGGTGACAGAGTTTGGGTTAGCCCGTTCAGTGTCGAAAACGAGACCGAGTTCATCGGCCGCACGGGTAGCTGCCTTAAAAAGGAATGCTCCAATCCCTGCTTTCTCATGGTCGCGGACCATGCAGAGAAGGGGATCTGAACTCCTGATGACTTTACAGGCCCCATCCAGAACCATTCTGTTATGCAGACACTCCAAACTCAAAAGTCCACGGCCTCCCCGCTGTCTGGGAAAGTATAACCGTGGAACGGACGATTTAGGATGCAAGCTCCTATTGAGATGCATCATTTTGCGAGTCTTAACGTCAAGTTGTCGCAGCTCTTCCTTAGTCCACTTCATCACTCCGAAAGAGTAAAGAAGGATCGGAACGGCAAGCATATTAGTTGCAGCAACTTTGTTCTTCCCCGACAGTTCTGATGACCAGATCTGTCGGAGTTTATGCTGATACTTGCCGCGGAGAGAGTTTTTAACTGCAAATACCTCTTGGGAGCGGCGTTGTTCCACCCCAAGGTAGGTATAAGTCTCTCCGGCATCCAGATGATGTAGGATGCTTCCGTCTACGAGCTGGACATCCTCTCCGTATTCCTCGCATCGTCCTCTTTTGAGATGAACCGTGGCACATTTGTCGATCCCAAATTCCATTCCGTATTAGTATTATTATTATTATTATTATTATTATTATTATTATTATTATTATTATTATTATTATTATTATTATTATTATTATTATTATTATTATTATTATTATTATTATTATTATTATTATTATTATTATTATTATTATTATTATTATTATTATTATTATTATTATTATTATTATTATTATTATTATTATTATTATTATTATTATTATTATTATTATTTTTTTTTTCCCGTTGGGAATGTACCAGTCAGGCCCTGTCTCCGGTGCTCCGATACATCCGGAGGGCGCGCTGGTGTCGTTAACCCCAATAACCACTCCCTACGTCCGTAGGGTGAGTGACTATTGGGTCCGAGAATCATGTGCCCTGAGTAGACGGAGCGAACCAAGGATGACGGCCTTCTGCATTCTTGCTGCTAAGATTTCTGCCATATTACGGCAAGCAGGTATTATCTTCAAGTTGGAGAGCAGTGTGTCCATCATTCCACCAAGGACTCCTATGATCAGAACCACCATTTTGACAGAATGGTCCGGATATAACCTGCGGAGTTCAAAGAGAAGATCTCGATATTTAGTCCGTTTTTCCTGCTCTGTTTGGACTATGTCTCTACCAGATTTTATGGTGAAGCGAGTCCTCCAGAGCGGCATCAGTTGTCCAATGCATCACACTATTTGACCGGGTACCTCAAGGCATCTGAGCAAATGCATGATTAACTCATGTGATTATTATTATTATTATTATTATTATTATTTATTTTTTTTTCCGTTAGGAATGTACCAGTCAGGCCCTGTCTCCGGTGCTCCGATACATCCGGAGGACGCGCTGGTGTCGTTAACCCCAATAACCACTCCCTACGTCCGTAGGGTGAGTGACTATTGGGTCCGAGAATCATGTGCCCTGAGTAGACGGAGCGAACCAAGGATAACGGCCTTCTGCATTCGCGATGCTAAGATTTCTGCCATATTACGGCAAGCAGGTATTATCCTCAAGTTGGAGAGCAGTGTGTCCATCATTATTATTATTATTTTTTTTTTTTTTTTTTTTTTTTTCATTATTAATTGGCTTCGACTACTGAGGTCATTAGCCTTTTCGTTGAATTTTGTATTTCTTTATATTTTGTTGAAAAGATCTGTCGCTTTAAGAAATTTCAAAACATTATTAATATTTACGTTACTGAGACAGGATCTGATATTATTTGGTAGGTTATAACGCTGTCGAGCAGCTCCATATTGGTGGCATTCTAATAGAAAGTGCTTGGCGGTTATCGGTGTTTGGCAATCTTCACAGTATGGTTGTCTTTGTCTTCTCAGCATATAGGAGGATGTTACGTTCGTATGGCCTATTTTAAGTCGTGTTATCACGACTTGTTCTCTTCTCGTCAGTCCTTGAGGAAGTCTAGTGGCTGCAACATCAGGTTTGATTTCTTTCAATTTTGAAACGTTGTTCGTCCATTCGTGTTGCCATGTGTTAAATATTTCTTTTTTTGTGAACTTTTTTGTGTCATTCGGACTGACGGGTATATTCACATCAATGCCATTTTCAGTTGCGGTCCTTGCTGCAGAGTCTGCTTTCTCATTTCCGTCAATTCCTATATGGCTAGGAACCCAAACAAATATGACGGTTTTTCCTGTAGACTGAAGATGGATCAACAGTGCTATGATCCTTTGTACCAGAGGGTGTTTACTAAAGGGGTTTTCTATTGCTTGGATGGAACTCAGCGAATCTGAGCAAAGAATGTACAATTGGAAATTATTTGAGTCTATGTATAACATTGCTTGCCAGATTGCATATAATTCTGCTGTGAATACACTTGCTTGATCCGGTAAGGTCCAAAAGTGTGATGATTCCAAACATGCGAATGCACTTCCAGTTCCTTGCTCAGTCTTCGACCCATCTGTATAGACTACGTGGCTATTCGGATAAGATTCAATTATTCCTCTGAACTCATTTCTGATCACTGTTGGATTGGTTTCTACTTTATCGAATACTAAACAGTCCAAGTTACTGTCAATAGGTTTCAATAGCCACGGCGGGGACTCACGCGGGGACTCACAGAAACCTACCTCATAGGTTTCTGGAAAGCGGGTATCCATTGAAGTCATCAGTTCTTTCAGGCGTACACCAGTTGGGCGGGAGATAGTAGTGCGTCTTTCATATATGGATTCCTCTTCTTCTTTAAACATCAATGAAAAATTGGGGTGCGATGGTTGGGTCCAAATTCTAGTTCCATACGCTGCTAGGAGCTGATTTCTTCTGTACTGAAGTGGCGGTATCCCTGCTTCACAGCAGAGTGATTTGAATGGACTAGTCCGGTAGGCACCTAAGGCCAATCGTAATCCGGTGCAATGGATCGAATCTAAGACTCTGAGAGTAGAAGGACGAGCAGCACCGTATATGGTACAGCCATAGTCCATTTTGGACATTACCAGGGTTTTATAAAGTTGCACAGCGATGTCTCTGTCACTTCCCCACTTGATCTTAGATACTGCCCGCAGAGGGTTTAGAGCTTTCTTGCATATCATTGTCAAGTCATTGATGTGGGGTTTCCAATACAGTTTTCTGTCTAGGATCAAACCAAGAAATTTTATTGATTCCACACATTCAATATCCTGATTTTGAAGTTTTAGTTTTGGGTCATTATGATTATTACGTAGACGACAGAAGTGGACACATTTAGTCTTAGAGTAAGAAAATTTAAAACCAAGAAGATTGGCGTTATTCTCTAGTTCATCAATTGTATCTTGTAGTGTTTCTTCTATTGTTTGTATCGATGGGGATGAAAAAAATATAGCTAAATCATCAACATACAGGCTTTTTCCTACCATTGGGTTGATGTTCTTGGTGATATTGTTGATAGCTATTGAGAAGAGGGTGACGCTGAGGGTTGATCCTTGAGGTACTCCGTTTTCAAGGTCTCGTTGATTGGAGATAGTGCCTCCATTTCTGACATAGAACTTTCGGTTTTTCAGAAATCCTTCAATAAATATTGGTAAATTTCCTCTAATTCCCCAATCGTGTAAAGTTTTGAGAATATTATAGCGCCAAGTTGTGTCATAGGCTTTTTCTATATCGAAGAAAACGGCTACCATGTGTTCTCGTTTCGCAAAACTATCTTGGATTGAGTGTTCTAAAGCCGTGAGCTGGTCGACTGTGGACCTATAGCATCGAAAACCAGCTTGGTATGGTGAGATGAGATTTTTCGTCTCCAGAATCCATATCAGGCGCATACTTATCATCTTCTCTAGGTGTTTACTCATGCAGCAGGTGAGTGATATTGGTCGGTAGTTTGATGGTAATTTAATATCTTTTCCTTGTTTGGGGACAGGAATGATAATAGCTTCCCTCCACTTGTTGGGATATGTTCTTTCTTGCCATATCCTATTATACAGTTCCAGAATGACTGCTTTTGCTTTCAATGGAAGGTTTTTCATGAAGTCATAAGGAATATTGTCGCTACCCGGGGCAGAGTTTTTGGTTTCATTAAGGGCAATCTCAAATTCCTTCATCGTTAAAGGCTCATTATATGGTGATGTAACCGATTCATTGAAGTTGAGTGGGATTTCAAACTCTTCTTTTTGTTGTGCAAATTCTGGACTGTAATTTCCTGAACTGCTAGTTTTCTGGAATTGTTCGGCAAGTGCTTCTGCAATGTCACTGGCATTGGTTATCAACTGCCCATCAACGATTAGGGTTTGTGAAGTAGTAGAGAAGTGTTTTCCTTTTATTGCTCTTATCTTGTTCCAGATTTCCGAGAGTGGTGTATCACTTTTTAGTGACGACACAAAGTTTCTCCATGTTTCTCTTCTACTGGTAAGTATCAGTTTCCGGGCTTTTGCTCGTGCTTTCTTGAAGGAAATAAGGTTATCTTGAGTTGGGGACCTTTTGAATATATTGAATTTGTGTTTCTTTTCAGCAACTGCTTGAGCTATTTGAGGATTCCACCATGGTACTTGGACTCTATTTCGATGTGGTGTGGTCATCGGTATCGAAGTCTCGGCGGCTCTCAATATTTCCCTAGTGACTGTTTCTACTGCCGTTTCAACGTTATCAGTAGGTAAGTTGAGATCTTCAGTTTTTATTTTATATAGGTCCCAATTGGCTTTTTTTAGTTGCCATCGCCTTCCTAAAGTTTCTCTAATTGGCCGGCCGGCAAATTCAATGGCAATTGGGATATGATCACTTGAGATGTGGTCACTGAGGCATTGCCATTTCAGAAAAGGAGTTAATTCTGGTGAGCATAAAGAAATATCTATCGCTGACAGACATTGGGAACGACTGTTCAGGTAAGTGCCTTCTCCTGTATTCAGAATAATCAAATCGAATTCGTTGATTATTTCCTCAATTATCCTTCCCCTCAGGTCCATCTTCGCAGATCCCCAGATAGGATTATGGGAGTTCACGTCACCCATGATAACGAGAGGTGTTGGAAGTTGTCTGATCAAGTCTACAATGTCATCACGGTTCCATGCAAAGTCGGGTAAATAAAGATTACATATTGTTAAAGGATGAGGGTATTCAATTCGGGTGGCTACAGCTTGGAGGTCTGTCTGCAGAATAACAGGGGTTGTAGGTATGTTCTCTTTGAATAAATTTATAACCCCTCCGTTTGCTCTTCTTTCAGGGTTGACATCTTTTCTAAAAGATTTATAGCCTCTTAGATTGAAATTTTCTTCTGGTTTCAGGTGCGATTCTTGAATACAGATAATTGAAGGAGTCCTCTCTATCATAATCTGCTTTAAATCACAATAGTGGTACTTTATTCCGTTGCAATTCCATTGTAGGATATTCTCTAATAGAGCCATTTTGATTTTTTGTGGAGAACGATAGAATTTAGAGAGTTGACGAATAAATTTGAAAGTAAATAAATGTATAGATGAATAAATAAGTAAAAGAATAAACACATTAATAAATGAACAAACAAAGAAATAATTGAATAGTTATTATATAAGTGTAAATATATTTATATATCACAAATTTTATCACAGATTTATATCACTGGTTAGTTTGGTGGGTTAGAGGAGTTTCTCGCCTTACCCTTTGGCCATCCTTTCTTCTTTTTACTTTGGGAAGAAATGGATGTATTTGATTCCGTATCTGAAGTTGGTACGGGGCTTGGAGTTCGGGCTGCATTCTTCCTTTTGACTTGGTTCGTTGGGTTTCTTTCGGTCTGCGTTAGCGTGAAAGTAGCTGTTGGTTTCTCAAATGTTGTCTTTGTGATTTGTTTGGCTACAGCATCATTTATTATTAAGGATAATCTGGGGAGTAATTCGTTTATCAAGTCTGTTACGTTCATGTTCATTGGTTTTGGACCACTAACAACAGTTTGGGCATACGAAATTCCTGGAGTGGGTGTCCTAACTACTACCTTCTTCTTCGCCTCAGCATATGTTAGATTATCTTTGACTTTCGTTTCCTGAATAGCTACCTCAGTTTTATAAATAGGACAATCTCTACTTCGTGCATTATGGTTACCTTGACAGTTAAGACATTCGATAGGTTTCTCACATGGTGATCCCTCGTGTATCGCCTTTCCACATATACAGACTTGATTGTTTTCACATCTAAGGGAAGTGTGTCCAAACTTCTGACACCTGAAACATCGTAGGGGAGGTGGGATGTATTGCCGCACTGGGAGACAATAGAATGCTACTTCAATTCGCTTTGGGAGAGACGTTTGGTTGAACGTGAGGATATGGTTTGGGGTTTCATGAATTTCACCATTCTTCCGTGTAGTTATTCGTTTAACCGAAATAACACCCTGACTAGTCAATTCTTGGCAAATTTCTTCAACTGTACAATTCAGTAAGTCGTGGCAGTAAATGACTCCTTTAGAATAATTGAGAGTACGATGAGGCTGTACTTCAACTGGCATATCGCATATTCTTTTAATTTCCATAAGCCTTCTAGATTGAGCTGCAGATTTTGTTTCTATAATCAAACCCTCTCTTGTCTTCTTCAAATTTCTGACTTCGCCTATTAGACCATAAATACTTTTTGACAGGATAAATGGGTTGACTTTCGAAAAGTCTCCCTCATTCCTTTTAACGATCAGGAACCGGGGTGGAGGCACCACCGTCTCTTGATTCGTATTATTTTTAGTGGTTTCTTGGTTTGGCCCACTGACCGGATCCCTTATTATAGAGGGGGCTACCTCTGAGGTGGTATTTGAGTTTATTGCTTCCATATAAGTCCCACGAGTTGGGAAGAAAATATGTCGACTGTGGTAGTGCTCCCATACTCACAGTAAGGCTCATTTTACACCGAAGGGCGCCAGTTATTCAGTGGTGACCGTTCGCGACACATAATGCTGTGTCATTCATCCCCTGGGCACGGTCTATACCTTGAGATTGCAGATTTTTCAAGGTTTACTCCTTGTTTGAGCTGCCCTTAGCTTCGTTACTCTTCTTCGACCATACCGGCATGGGTGGCCCTACCAGGAGTATAAACTCCCACCGGCATCGCTCTCAGAGTCATTGTAACTACTGAGCCCCTCCACCACGTCAAGGTCCCACAGCTCCATGGAGAGGTATTTTTATTATTATTATTATTATTATTATTATTATTATTATTATTATTATTATTATTATTATTATTATTATTATTATTATTATTATTATTATTATTATTATTATTATTATTATTATTATTATTATTATTATTATTATTATTATTATTATTATTATTATTATTATTATTATTATTATTATTATTATTTGTTTTTTCCTCTAAGAGTGTACCAGTCAGGTCCTGTCTCCGGTGCTCCGACCCATCCGGAGGACGCGCTGGTGTCGTTTACCTCAATAACCACTCCCTACGTCTATAGGGTGAGTGATTATTGGGTCCGAGAGTCATGTGTTCTGAGCAGACGAAGGGAACCAAGGATGACGGCCTTCTACATTCGAGCGGCTAGGATTTGTGCCATATTACGGCAGGCCGGTATCAACTTCAAATTAGAGAGCAGTGTGTCCATCATTCCACCAAGAACTCCTATAATCAGAACCACCATTTTGACAGAATGGTCCGGATACAACCTGCGGAGTTCAAAGAGAAGATCTCGATATTTAGTCCGTTTTTCCTCCTCTTTCCGAAAGATATTCATCTCGCCTGGAGCGGAAAACTCCACGACGAATATCGTTTTACTTTGACGGTCGAGGAGGACAACATCAGGCTTATTGGCTTGTATTTGCCTGAGGGTGGGGAATGAGTAGTTCCAATAGATTCGGCACCTCTCATTCTCCACCACGGACTCAATATCCCCCGGAACATAAGGCAACACCGGTGTCTCGTCTATACCGTACGAGTGTCTTAGATGGTAGTACAACACTCGTAGCGCCGCGTTATGCCTGTGGATATAGGCTGAGACCGCATAAGCTGGACATGCTGATAGCAAATGCATTACGGTCTCAGGTGCCCCACGACATGCCCTGCATCGGGTGTCAGGGACGTCTATACCCATCACGCGACTACGGTAGACGAGGGTGTTGAAGACACCATCCTGGCAGGCCATTATGAATCCCTCGGTCTCCGACTTTAGCTCACTCGAATTGAGGAAGGCAAAGGTCAAGCTTTTGGATAATCCAAGGTCTTCGATGTTGTTGAAGAAAACACCATGCATTGGCTTATCCATATGCAGCTGTAGGAGGACCTCTGTCTCCGCAGCTTTAATGTGAGCTTTTAGCTGAACGGGTCCCAACTCGGTGACAGAGTTTGGGTTACCCCGTTCAGTGTCGAATACGAGACCAAGTTTTTCGGCTGCACGGGTTGCTGCCTTAAAGAGAAATGCTCCAATCCCTGCTTTTTCATGGTCGCGGACCATGCAGAGAAGGGGATCTAAACTCCTGATGACTTTACAGGCCCCATCTAGAACCATTCTGTTATGCAGACACTCCAAACTCAAAAGTCCACGGCTTCCCCGTTGTCTGGGAAAGTATAACCGTGGAACGGACGATTTAGGATGCAAGCTCCTATTGAGATGCATCATTTTGCGAGTTTTTACGTCGAGTTGTCGCAGCTCTTCCTGAGTCCACTTCATCACTCCGAAGGAGTAGAGAAGGATCGGAACGGCAAGCATATTAGTTGCAGCAACTTTGTTCTTCCCCGACAGTTCTGTCGGAGTTTATGCTGATACTTGCCGCGGAGAGAGTTCTTAACTGTAATTACCTCTTGGGAGCGGCGTTGCGCCACCCCTAGGTAAGTATAAGTCTCTCCGGCATCCAGATGATGTAGGATGCTTCCGTCTACGAGCTGGACATCCTCTCCGTATTCCTCGCATCGTCCTCTTTTGAGATGAACCGTGGCACATTTGTCGATCCCAAATTCCATTCCGATAGCATGCGTATATTCTTCCACCACCCTAAGGTACTGATGTAGGCCCCTTTCTCCAGAGGCATATAATTTTAGGTCATCCATGTAAAACAGGTGGGTGACTGTATGCCTCCGGTTGCTGGGGGTGCCGCAGCTGTACCCACGGGTATTCCTGAGTGCAACGGACAATGGCAATAGTGAGATGCAGAAGAGAAGAGGGCTGAGGGAGTCTCCCTGAAACACGCCTCTTCTAATGATGACCTGCTCTGTTTGGACTATGTCTCCACCAGATTTTATAGTGAAGCGAGTCCTCCAGAGCGGCATCAGTTGTCCAATGCATCCCACTATTTGATCGGGTACCTCAAGGCATCTGAGCAAATGCATGATTAACTCATGCGATGTTGTATCAAATGCCTTGCGGTGATCGATCCAGGCCATCGAAAGGTTACGTTTGTACTGCACGGAGTCCTGCGTGATACATCTATCGATGAGCAGGTTCTCCTTGCAGACGGCAACCCCTTTCTTTGACCCTCTTTGCTCATATATCCGTTCATACACCGGATCAACTGCGGAAAGAATGCGTGTGTATAAGATGCGCGTAAACACCTTATAACACGCATTCAAGCACGTTATCTGTATGTAATTCTTTGGATCAGACAAATCTCCGTTTTTGGGGATGAGCACGGTTCGCCCCTCGACAAACCACTCCGGAATCTGCTGCTCCCCATTTAGCCATGAGTTGAAAACTCTAGCCAGATGGCGGTGGGTTGCTGGAAACTTTTTCCACCAATAGTTATTCAACCCATCGGGTCCTGGAGCAGCAAAGTTCTTTATTATTATTATTATTATTATTATTATTATTATTATTATTATTATTATTATTATTATTATTATTATTATTATTATTATTATTATTATTATTATTATTATTATTATTATTATTATTATTATTATTATTATTATTATTATTATTATTATTATTATTATTATTATTATTATTATTATTATTATTATTATTATTATTTTTCTCCTTAGGAGTGTACCAGTCAGGCCCTGTCTCCGGTGCTCCGACCCATCCGGAGGGCGCGCTGGTGTCGTTAACCCCAATAACCACTCCCTACATCCGTAGGGTGAGTGATTATTGGGTCCGAGAATCGTGTGCCCTGAGTAGACGAAGCGAACCAAGTATAACGGCCTTCTGCATTCTTGCTGCTAAGATTTCCGCCATATTACGGCAAGCAGGTAGTATTTTCAAATTGGAGAGCAGTGTGTCCATCATTCCACCAAGGACTCCTATGATCAGAACCACCATTTTGACAGAATGGTCCGGATATAACCTGCGGAGTTCAAAGAGAAGATCTCGATATTTAGTCCGTTTTTCCTCATCTTTTCGAACGATATTAATTTCGCCTGGAGCGGAAAACTCCATGACGAATATCGTTCTACTTTGGTGGTCGAGGAGGACGACATCAGGCTTATTGGCTTGTATTTGCCTGAGGGTGGGAAATGAGTAGTTCCAATAGATTCGGCATCTCTCATTCTCCACCACGGACTCAATATCCCCCGGAGCATAAGGCAACACCGGTGTCTCGTCTATACCGTACGAGTGTCGTAGGTGGTAGTACAACACTCGTAGCGCCGCGTTATGCCTGTGGATATAGGCTGAGACCGCATAAGATGGGCATGCTGATAGCAAATGCATTACGGTCTCAGGTGCCCCACGACATGCCCTGCATCGGGTGTCAGGGACGTCTATACCCATCACGCGACTACGGTAGACAAGGGTGTTGAAGACACCATCCTGGCAGGCCATTATGAATCCCTCGGTCTCTGACTTTAGCTCACTCGACCTGAGGAAGGCAAAGGTCAAGCTTTTGGATAAGCCAAGGTCTTCGATGTTATGAAAGAAGACACCATGCATTGGCTTATCCATATGTAGCTGTAGCAGGACCTCTGTCTCCGCAGCTTTTATCTGAGCTTTTTTTTTATTATTATTATTATTATTATTATTATTATTATTATTATTATTATTATTATTATTATTATTATTATTATTATTATTATTATTATTATTATTATTATTATTATTATTATTATTATTATTATTATTATTATTATTATTATTATTATTATTATTATTATTATTATTATTATTATTATTATTATTATTATTTTTTTTTTTTTTTTTTTTTCCCGTTGGGAATGTACCAGTCAGGCCCTGTCTCCGGTGCTCCGATACATCCGGAGGGCGCGCTGGTGTCGTTAACCCCAATAACCACTCCCTACGTCCGTAGGGTGAGTGACTATTGGGTCCGAGAATCATGTGCCCTGAGTAGACGGAGCGAACCAAGGATGACGGCCTTCTGCATTCTTGCTGCTAAGATTTCTGCCATATTACGGCAAGCAGGTATTATCTTCAAGTTGGAGAGCAGTGTGTCCATCATTCCACCAAGGACTCCTATGATCAGAACCACCATTTTGACAGAATGGTCCGGATATAACCTGCGGAGTTCAAAGAGAAGATCTCGATATTTAGTCCGTTTTTCCTCCTCTTTTCGAACGATATTCATTTCGCCTGGAGCGGAAAACTCCATGACGAATATCGTTCTACTTTGGTGGTCGAGGAGGACAACATCAGGCTTATTGGCTTGTATTTGCCTGAGGGTGGGGAATGAGTAGTTCCAATAGATCCGGCACCTCTCATTCTCCACCACGGACTCAATATCCCCCGGAACATAAGGCAACACCGGTGTCTCGTCTATACCGTACGAGTGTCGTAGATGGTAGTATAACACTCGTAGCGCCGCGTTATGCCTGTGGATATAGGCTGAGACCGCATAAGATGGGCATGCTGATAGCAAATGCATTACGGTCTCAGGTGCCCCACGACATTCCCTGCATCGGGTGTCAGGGACGTCTATACCCATCACGCGACTACGGTAGACGAGGGTGTTGAAGACACCATCCTGGCAGGCCATTATGAATCCCTCGGTCTCCGACTTTAGCTCACTCGAACTGAGGAAGGCAAAGGTCAAGCTTTTGGATAAGCCAAGGTCTTCGATGTTGTTGAAGAAAACACCATGCATTGGCTTATCCATATGCAGCTGTAGGAGGACCTCTGTCTCCGCAGCTTTAATGTGAGCTTTTAGCTGAACGGGTCCCAACTCGGTGACAGAGTTTGGGTTAGCCCGTTCAGTGTCGAATACGAGACCAAGTTCATCGGCTGCACGGGTTGCTGCCTTAAAGAGAAATGCTCCAATCCCTGCTTTTTCATGGTCGCGGACCATGCAGAGAAGGGGATCTGAACTCCTGATGACTTTACAGGCTCCATCCAGAACCATTCTGTTATGCAGACACTCCAAACTCAAAAGTCCACGGCCTCCCCGTTGTCTGGGAAAGTATAACCGTGGAACAGACGATTTAGGATGCAAGCTCCTATTGAGATGCATCATTTTGCGAGTTTTTACGTCGAGTTGTCGCAGCTCTTCCTGAGTCCACTTCATCACTCCGAAGGAGTAGAGAAGGATCGGAACGGCAAGCATATTAGTTGCAGCAACTTTGTTCTTCCCCGACAGTTCTGATGACCAGATCTGTCGGAGTTTATGCTGATACTTGCCGCGGAGAGAGTTCTTAACTGTGATTACCTCTTGGGAGCGGCGTTGCGCCACCCCTAGGTAAGTATAAGTCTCTCCGGCATCCAGATGATGTAGGATGCTTCCGTCTACGAGCTGGACATCCTCTCCGTATTCCTCGCATCGTCCTCTTTTGAGATGAACCGTGGCACATTTGTCGATCCCAAATTCCATTCCGATAGCATGCGTATATTCTTCCACCACCCTAAGGGACTGATGTAGGCCCCTTTCTCCAGAGGCATATAATTTTAGGTCATCCATGTAAAACAGGTGGGTGACTGTATGCCTCCGGTTGCTGGGGGTGCCGCAGCTGTACCCACGGGTATTCCTGAGTGCAACGGACAATGGCAATAGTGAGATGCAGAAGAGAAGAGGGCTGAGGGAGTCTCCCTGAAAGACGCCTCTTCTAATGATGACCTGCTCTGTTTGGACTATGTCTCCACCAGATTTTATAGCGAAGCGAGTCCTCCAGAGCGGCATCAGTTGTCCAATGCATCCCACTATTTGATCGGGTACCTCAAGGCATCTGAGCAAATGCATGATTAACTCATGCGATGTTGTATCAAATGCCTTGCGGTAATCGATCCAGGCCATCGAAAGGTTACGCTTGTACTGCACGGAGTCCTGCGTGATACATCTATCGATGAGCAGGTTCTCCTTGCAGCCGGCAACCCCTTTCTTTGACCCTCTTTGCTCATATATCCGTTCATACACCGGATCAACTGCGGAGAGAATGCGTGTGTATAAGATGCGCGTAAACACCTTATAACACGCATTCAAGCACGTTATCGGTCTGTAATTCTTTGGATCAGACAAATCTCCGTTTTTGGGGATGAGCACGGTTCGCCCCTCGACAAACCACTCCGGAATCTGCTGCTCCCCATCTAGCCATGAGTTGAAAACTCTAGCCAGATGGCGGTGGGTTGCTGGAAACTTTTTCCACCAATAGTTATTCAACCCATCGGGTCCTGGAGCAGCAAAGTTCTTTGAGCCTTTGAGGGCTCTTTGAACTTCTTCCGGGGTTATCGGATTGCGCAGATCATTGAGCTCAGGCTGCCGAAGCCTCCTGCAGAATGCTCTGAACTGCGCTAGGGCTGGAGTATCTACATTGATTGGTTGCGGATACTCATAGATGTTCTTCCAGAAGGTTTCCACCCGATCAACAGTCGGCGGGTTATCAACAACACGTGGAGGCTCTTGAAATAAACGAGAAGGTTTATCGCGGAACTTCAAGTTTTCCGCGACTCCTCTCGCTCGCCTCACTAGTGACTTCTTTGCAGCCACTAGCATTCGTATCCTATCAAGACAGTGCTGTTTGATGGTAAACAGCATCCCTTGATTCAATGTGTGGTGAGCTCGTCTTAATTTTGCGGCAATTCGCCGCACTGCAGGTGTGAAAGGCCTATTGGCCGCCACGTAGTCCACCACACACTGGATACGAGACGCGTGTTGTCTCGCCGACTTGATCTTAGCTTCCATCTTGTGTACGCGTCGTTCATGCCTCCCAACTACAGCGGTGGTGTCCCTCCTCTGCGTTTGGGTTAGAGCATGAGCGGCGTCATACACGACAGAATTGATCTGCCAGATGTCAGCCTCTTCTGGAAGAACATCGCCGATCTCCGCATCCACTCGTGCCAGTTCTTGTGGCTTCAGGGGCTTCACATGGTGAAGTGCCCTGCGAGTTCTGATGTCCTCCATCGGTGGTATGATGCGAGCATTCTCCACAGCCAGACCGACACGTGGCATAACTTGTGCCACTTCGATAACCGGCTGAGGAGGTGCTCTGACATATCCTCGTCTCCGAAGATGAGATACATAATCCCTAAGATTTTGGGCGGAAAAGGCGGCATGCTCTGGGTGTCTTTCACACCACAGAGCATGCATTCTCGCCATGTATCCTCTCCGGGCGGGCTCACTGCTCTCGTAGCAATGCATAAGACCGTCCCTTGATCCATTATTATTATTATTATTATTATTATTATTATTATTATTATTATTATTATTATTATTATTATCATTATTATTATTATTATTATTATTATTATTATTATTATTATTATTATTATTATTATTATTATTATTATTATTATTATTATTATTATTATTATTATTATTATTATTATTATTATTATTATTATTATTATTATTATTATTATTATTATTATTATTATTATTATTATTATTATTATCATTATTATTATTATTATTATCATTATTTATGATTTGAATTAAAATTCTCCAGTCGGACCCTGTCTCCGATGCTCCGATACATTCGGAGGGCGCGCTGGCAACATCATTACCCCAATATCAACTCCCCAAACTATGGGGTAAGCAGGTATTGGGTCCGGGAATCGTGTGCCCTGAGCAGACGTAATGAACCGAGGATGACAGCCTTCTGCATTCTTCCGGCTATGATTTCTGACATCTTTCTACATGCCGGTATGATTTTTAAGTTCGAGAGTAATGAATCCATCACACCGCCAAGGGACCCTATTATCAGAACAACCACTTTTACAGAATGGTCTGCATAGAGCCTGCGGAGTTCGAAGAGTAAATCTCGATATTTCGTCCCTTTCTCCTCCTCCTTTCGGACGATATTCGTTTCGCCAGGAGCCGAAAACTCAATGACGAAAATCGTCTTACTTCCATGGTCGAGGAGTACTACATCAGGCTTATTGTCCTGTATTTGTCTGAAGGTGGGAAATGAGTAGTTCCAGTAGATCCGGCACTTCTCATTCTCCACCACGGACTTAATATCCCCCGGAGCGTAAGGCAACACTGGTGTCTCGTCTATACCGTACGAGTGTCGTAGGTGGTAATATAACACTCGTAAAGCCGCGTAATGTCTGTGGATATAGGCTGAGACCGCATATGCTGGACATGCTGACAGCAAATGCATAATGGTCTCAGGCGCCTGACGGCAGGCCTTGCATCTAATATCAGGGACCTCTATACCCATCACGTGGCTTCGGTAGATTATTATTATTTTTTTTTGTCTTCTTAGGAGTGCACCAGTCAGGCCCTGTCTCCGGTGCTCCGACCTATCCGAAGGGCGCGCTGGTATCGTTAACCCCAATAACCACTTCCTACGTCCGTAGGGTGAGTGACTATTGGGTCCGAGAATCGTGTGCCCTGAGTAGACGGAGCGAACCAAGGATAACGGCCTTCTGCATTCTTTCTGCTAAGATTTCTGCCATATTACGGCAAGCCGGTATTATCTTCAAGTTAGAGAGCATCATTCCACCAAGGACTCCTATAATCAGAACCACCATTTTGACAGAATGGTCCGGATATAACCTGCGGAGTTCAAAGAGAAGATCTCGATATTTAGTCCGTTTTTCCTCCTCTTTTCGAACGATATTCATTTCGAAACTCCATGACGAATATCGTTCTACTTTGGTGGTCGAGGAGGACAACATCAGGCTTATTGGCTTGTATTTGCCTGAGGGTGGGGAATGAGTAGTTCCAATAGATTCGGCATCTCTCATTCTCCACCACGGACTCAATATCCCCCGGAACATAAGGCAACTCCGGTGTCTCGTCTATACCGTACGAGTATCGTATATGGTAGTACAACACTCGTAGCGCCGCGTTATGCCTGTGGATATAGGCTGAGACCGCATAAGATGGGCATGCTGATAGCAAATGCATTACGGTCTCAGGTGCCCCACGACATGCCCTGCATCGGGTGTCAGGGACGTCTTTACCCATCACGCGACTACGGTAGACCAGGGTGTGAAGACACCATCCTGGCAGGCCATTATGAATCCCTCGGTCTCCGACTTTAGCTCACTCGACCTGAGGAAGGCAAAGGTCATGCTTTTGGATAAGCCAAGGTCTTCGATGTTGTGAAAGAAGACACCATGCATTGGCTTATCCATATTTAGCTGTAGCAGGACCTCTGTCTCCGCAGCTTTTATGTGAGCTTTCTGCTGAACGGGTCCCAACTCGGTGACAGAGTTTGGGTTAGCCTGTTCAGTGTCGAATACGAGACCAAGTTCATCGGCCGCACGGGTTGCTGCCTCAAAAAGAAATGCTCCAATCCCTGCTTTTTCATGGTCGCGGACCATGCAGAGAAGGGGATCTGAACTCCTGATGACTTTACAGGCCCCATCCAGAACCATTCTGTTATGCATACACTCCAAACTCAAAAGTCCACGGCCTCCCCGTTGTCTGGGAAAGTATAACCGTGGAACGGACGATTTAGGATGCAAGCACCTATTGAAATGCATCACTTTGCGAGTTTTAACGTCGAGTTGTCGCAGCTCTTCCTTAGTCCACTTCATTACTCCGAAAGAGTAGAGAAGGATCGGAACGGCAAGCATATTGGTTGCAGCAACTTTGTTCTTCCCCGACAGTTCTGATGACCAGATCTGTCGGAGTTTATGCTGATACTTGCGCGGAGAGAGTTCTTAACTGTGAATACCTCTTGGGAGTGGCGTTGCTCCACCCCTAGGTAAGTATACGTCTCTCCGGCATCCAGATGATGTAGGATGCTTCCGTCTACGAGCTGGACATCCTCTCCGTATTCCTCGCATCGTCCTCTTTTGAGATGAACCGTGGCACATTTGTCGATCCCGAATTCCATTCCGATAGCATGCGTGTACTCTTCCACTACCCTAAGGGACTGATGTAGGTCCCTTTCTCCAGAGGCATATAGTTTGAGGTCATCCATGTAAAACAGATGGGTGACTTTATGCCTCCGGTTGCTGGGGGTGCCGCAGTTGTACCCACGGGTATTCCTGAGTATAAAGGACAATGGCAATAGTGAGATGCAGAAGAGAAGAGGGCTGAGGGAGTCTCCCTGAAACACGCCTCTTCTAATGATGACCTGCTCTGTTTGGACTAAGTCTCTACCAGATCTTATGGTGAAGCGAGTCCTCCAGAGTGGCATCAGTTGTCCAATGCATCCCACTATTTGATTGGGTACCTCAAGACATCTGAGCAAATGCATGATTAACTCATGCGATGTTGTATCAAATGCCTTGCGGTAATCAATCCAGGCCATCGAAAGGTTACGCTTATACTGCACGGAGTCCTGCGTGATACATCTATCGATGAGCAGGTTCTCCTTGCAGCCGGCGACCCCTTTCTTTGACCCTCTTTGCTCATATATCCGTTCATACACCGGATCAACTGCGGAGAGAATGCGCGTGTATAAGATGCGCGTAAACAACTTATAGCACGCATTCAAGCATGTTATCGGCCTGTAATTCTTTGGATCAGACAAATCTCCGTTCTTGGGGATGAGCACCGTTCGCCCCTCGACAAACCACTCCGGAATCTGCTGCTCCCCATCTATACTTTTTCCACCAATAATTATTCAACCCATCAGGGCCTGGAGCAGCAAAGTTCTTTGAGCCTTTGAGGGCCCCTCGAACTTCTTCCGTGGTTATCGGATTGCGTAGATCATTGTGCTCAGGCTGCCGAAGCGTCCTGCAGTAAGCTTCGAACTGCGCTAGGGCTGGAGTGTCTACATTGAGTGGTTGCGGAAACTCATAGATGTTCTTCCAGAAGGTTTCTACCCGATCAGCAGCCGGCGGGTTATCGACAACACGTGGAGGCTCTTGGAATAAGCGAGAAGGTTTATCGCGGAACTTTATGTTTTCCGCGATACTTCTCGCCCGCCTCACTAGTGACTTCTTTGCAGCCACTAGCATTCGTATCCTATCAAGACAGTGCTGTTTTATGGTGAACAGCACGCCTTGATTCAATGTGTGGTGAGCTCGTCTTAGCTTTGCAGCAATTCGCCGCACTGCCGGCGTGAAAGGCCTATTGGCCGACATGTAGTCCACCACACACTGGATACGAGACGCGTGTTGTCTCGCCGACTTGATCTTAGCTTCCATCTTGTGAACGCGTCGCTCATGCCTCCCAACAAGAGCGGTGGTTTCCCTCCTCTCCGTCTGGGATAGAGCACGAGCGGCGTCGTACACAACAGAATTGATCTGCCAGATGGTAGCCTCTTCTGAAAGAACATCGCCAATCTCTGCATCCACTCGTGCCAGTTCTTGCGGCTTCAAGGGCTTCATGTTGTGAAGCGCCCTGCGGGTTCTGATTTCCTCCATTGGTGGTATGATGCGAGCCTCCTCTACAGCCAGACCGACACGTGGCATATCTGCCACTTCTGCCACTTCGTTAATCGGCTGAGGAGGAGCTCTAACATAGCCTCGAGCCCGGAGATAGGAAACATAATCCCTGAGATTTTGGGCGGAAACGGCGGCATGCTCTGGGTGTCTTTAACACCAGAGAGCATGCATTCTTGCCATGTATCCTCTCCGGGCGGGCTCACTGCTCTCGTAGATATACAGAAGTCCGTCTCTCAATTCGTTCGTCCACTCAAAGCGTCCGTTGTCATTGCGGTTGTCATTTGGCAAATCATCGTTGTTGGCCCCACCACCTTGCCTTTGACCCCTAATCCGAGGGGGTCGGTTGTGGGGGCCTCTTCCCCGATTGTTTGGAACCGAGTATTAGGGTTTACTGGGGGGTTAACCCAGTAAACCCACGGCCGACACCGGAGGGAAAGATGCCTTTTCCCTCCCGGATGCGCATGAGCTGTCGGTCCGATTTTGCATCCTTTGCTCGGGTAGGTGGTGTCGCAACTCACCAGGGCCTTATTATTATTATTATTATTATTATTATTATTATTATTATTATTATTATTATTATTATTATTATTATTATTATTATTATTATTATTATTATTATTATTATTATTATTATTATTATTATTATTATTATTATTATTATTATTATTATTATTATTATTATTATTATTATTATTATTATTATTATTATGAAGTCAACATTCAAAATGGTTGAAACCAGTTGGTAATAACAAGAAATTAGATTGTTATCAAAGTATTTACAAGAACAGTTTGAATATGTTCCATCTCAATAATGATAATGGCCCATTGAATTAGAAACTATTTGAGCTAATTCCGATAAAGGAGTAATCTCATCGGTATAGGTAAGTGAAATCGTACCTGTCCACAACAATCAGATTTGATCACATGTATGTTAAATCAGTTTTCACTGGTTTAAGTTTTTAAAAAAAGATTTTATTAATTTTATTTACAACTTTACAACATTGTAAAAATACAAATAATATATTGATTCGAAAACCGACGAGGTTTGAATGACCCGTATGGCTTGAGTTTGAGTTTGAATTCGAATGGCGTCTCTTCTTGGGTTCTTGAAATTTATAAGTTCGGGAATGCTGACTGGATACTGCGTATTTCGGTTAGTCGACGAAGACCTTGAAACTGCACTTGGAATATCCTCTAGCTACTGCGTAGTGGCTGATGCAATGTTTACTGAATGTGTCGCAATTCTAGTACAAAGGGCTCATTCAGGATTCTGATATAACAACTCCCCCCTTGAAAAGAAAGTTGATGCGGTGCTGCAACTTTCACATCAAGCTAATGATTTATTGGAGTTCAATTCTATTTCTTCTTCTCTTTCATCTAAGTGAATACTTGGTCTTCTTTTTGAGGGTAAAAATCTTCGAAGGGATGCAAAAGTTCTTCCAGTTCTTGGAGGTGGTGGAGGTGGATCATTTCTTGATGTCAAAAGTCCAATTTTCACTGAACGTCTATTTTTACACTTACAAAATATGTAAAGTAAAATTATAAACACAATTATTACAATTGTAAAAATCGTAAACCATGAAACATGTTTTCTTACGAAAGGCTCATTAATAATTTGATCGAGTTGATCTGAATATTGATTTAGTTTATGTTGAGCGATGTTCAAATTATCAACATTTAATTTGCTTAGTTTCAAAGGTTTCAATTCTGGAAGTTTTTCTTTATTTGGTATGTCTTTACAACATTCGTATGGAATCAAAATTGGATAACTTTTATAAGTTATATTCTTTTCTTGAATAAAGTATTTTGCATATACCCTCGTATTTCTAATAAATGAATTACAATTTGGTTGAAGTTTCAAAATTGAATTCGTTTTTATTATTTTTGTAACAATATTTTGGTTTTGACAACTTATTGTAACAGGTAAAGGATCTGATAAAGTTATTAACCAAATATTCATTTGAATTTCAAAAACATTATAATTTTTTGCAAAAAGTAAAGAAATTGAACACACTCTAGGAAGTTCTAGCAATGGTCTTAAAATTTGAGCTTCACAAATTGCATTACTATCAATCGGATATGAAATAACATTTTCACATATTTGAAAATTATAAAAAAAGTGGTTTGCACTTGTCTAAATTTTGAAAGGCAACGTACAACATAGAATCATCATCTTTTGCAATATAATTTTTATTTGTTGGTAAAATATGATGTAACCCTGTTCTGTTATCTAGGATAGGAATGGGGTACAATCGGTAAACCATATAAGTTTCGGGTTCAACTAAAGGAATTTTTAGAACAAAAATTATCTTTGAATCTGCCTGAAAAGCCTGCAATTCAATGATATCTAAATATGTGGAAACTGATGAAAGTTTCGCGGGTAAAGGTAAATAATCTTTTTGAATTGTTTGAGATATTTCTCGTAGAGATGATACTAAGTCATTGGGTTTAATAATTGAAGTGTGAATAATATGAAGTCTAGCAAATGTAATTGCATTAAGAATATCATTCAAATAATTTTCCAAAAATGTGTAACTTTCCAATAATTGTTCACAGATTTCAATAGTTTTCAACTTTGCATCGACTATTGCTAAATGGTCTGAAAGATCATACATTGAAGTTTCAATTTTCTTTATATCTTCATTAAATGTTTTCTCATCTACTTGCAATTATTGAATGGTAGAATTAAATTCTTTTATAACAGAGGTTGTAACTGAAATTTGGTTTTTTTAGTAAATTTTCAATTTGGTGTTCATCCTTATAAATTTTATTTATACATTCATTGAAATATTCGCCGTCACTGGCATCTAAATTTTCAGTAAGTGCTTTCCATACTGATCCTACGCCATTAATTAATCCGCGTTTATATCTTTTGTTATAGTCATTCGAATCAACTTGAGATTCGTAATACTTTTCATCTACTTGGGTAGCAATTTTATTTAATAAACTAATGTGCATGCTGATTTCTCCGTTAAAATACTTCATTCTCGGATTATCAGTTTCTACAAGATAAACTAAGTCATTTAATATTCTTACATTGTGATCGATTGCTTCTTTAATTAGCGCCATATCTTTTACTACTAACAATGTCCATTTTGTATTGGAGATTTTAATCTCACCTTGCTCATGGTAATATACTCCTATTGAGTTATTAATAGGTGTCAGTACATACTGGGCGTTAATAATTTGGGTGACTGCTAACAGGAAGATAATCATTCTTGATCTGATTCTGGTTCTAAATTTTCTTGATCTGAAACAAAACAAGGTTTCAGTCTATCAAAATTCACTTTTGAATTTTGGTTCGTTTTGGGATTTCTCAACATTGCTGAATTTTGAAAGATTTCGATAATTTCGAAAGGTCCATTGAATTTACTTTCCAATTTGTTTTTTATTTGAGATTCTTTTACGAATACTTTATCTCCTTTTTTAAATGATCGAGGTTCATGATGTATATGTTCATCAAATCGTTCTTTTGCTTTTTGTTTTCTCCTTTCAGTTTTTTCATGAGCTACTTTATAATAATATTTCATTCTATTATTAAGATCTGTAATATATTTTGTTAAAAGATCTTTTTGATTATATGTGGTTTCAGGGGGTCTACCTGAGGTATGTCCAAATATTAACTCATAAGGACTAAATCCGTGAGTTTTATTTTTACTGTTGTTATGAGCAATAACAGCAAGGGGTAAAATAGATAAGGGATGTTCATTAGGGTTTTCTATTTTATGAACTCGTAACATTTCAATAAGGGTTGCATGAAATCTTTCTAGATAGCCATTTGATTGTGGATGGTCTACACTAGAAAATGTAATTTTTAAGTCGTATAGTGTACAAAGGTCTTTTACTATATGATTGTTGAATTCTTTACCTGAATCAACATGGATTCCTAATGGAGTTCCATAGTGTTGGAAGAATACTAGTAGTGTACTCGCTACTGATTTTGCTGTTTTATCAGGCATTGGATATGCTTGAGTGAATTTAGTTAATTCGCATCTCATTGTTAAAATGTAATTTTGTACTGGGATTTCTAAAATATCAACGTTTACTCTTTCAAACGCTGTTTTTGGAGTTTCAGTGAGTACTAGTGGATTTTCTAAATTTTGTCTACATATTTTTGATTTTTGACAAATTTCACAAGTTTTTATGAAATTTTCAACATCTTTTGTGATGCCTATCCAATTATATTTTTCTCTTATCCTTCTTAATGTTTCGTTTATTCCACGGTGTAAATTTCTTTTGCCGTTGTGGTATTGATCTAAAATTATTGGTATTTGGTCTTTGTCGGGTGTTCGAACTACATCTTGACATATTTCGAATTTAATATTCTCGTTATCTGCTAAGATGTACGAAAGCATTTCTTGGATTGGTAAATCAACATTATTTTCGACATAATACGTTTTTGAGGGTTCAAAAATTTCTTGGAATCGATATAAAGAACTAAACATGTATTCTATTGCATCTTCAGGGTCGAAAGGTAACAATATAGAATAGTATTTTCGATTTTTTACGGTTCTACTAGAAACAATATTTATTTTATTTCCATAGAAGTCCATATCTTCTTCAAATATGTCATCAAATATTTTGTCATGTATTGGTGTTAATTTATTCTTTTGGGGAAAAACAATAATGTCTTTATGGCTTTTGTCTAAAAGTTGGTCATTAGTAAATTTAAACTTCGAATAATCTATTAATGATTTTGTTTTGAAAAGTCTAGAAATTGTTTTTAATTCTTCTAATACAGTTTCTTGAGCTATTTCAGTTTCTGTATCTGAAATTTCTTGTTCTTCAGGGTTATCATTTGCCATTAAAATTTTTGATAAGATTTTACTACAGTCATCAAAATGATTTATTCTAATAATTCTAGATAGAGCGTCTGCATTTTTATGAATTTTTCCTGGTCTATAAATAACTTCAAATTGATATTCTTCTAATTTCAAACGCCATCTGGCTAATCGACTACCTGGGTCTTTAATTGAAAATAACCATGTTAAAGGTCGATGATCTACTATAAATTTAAATTTTCTACCATATAGATAGGGTCTAAAATGTTTCACTGACCATACCATAGCTAATAGTTCTCGTTCAATGGTCGAATATTTAGTTTCAGCAGGACATAATGTTCTAGATGCATAGGCAATAGGTAAGTCTTTTCCTATTGGTCCTTGAGATAAAACTGATCCAATTGCAAACGAGCTTGCGTCTGTTGTCAAGATAAAGGGTTCATCAAAATTTGGATAAATTAAAATAGGGGTTGATGTTAAAGCTTTCTTCAATTCTTGAAATGATTGTTCACATTCTTCATCAAAGTAAAAGGATACGTCTTTTTGTAATAGTCGCGTCATAGGTTTAGAAATTTTTGAAAAATTTGGGATAAATTTTCTGTAATAACCTGCAAGTCCTAGAAATTGTTTAATTTCTTTTGCATTAGATGGTTCTGGAAATTTAATTATACAATCAACTTTTGTTGGGTTTGGTTTGACTCCATCTTTAGTAATGACATGTCCTAAATAGGCAACTTCTTGTCTTAAAAATTTGCATTTATCAGGTTGTATTTTCAAATTTGCACTTCTTAAACGTTTAAAAACAAGTTTTAAATTAAATATGTGCTCGTCTATAGTCGGGGAATAAATAATTATATCATCCATATATACCAAACATCTCTCGTTTCTAAGTCCGGTTAAAATATGATCTAAAATTCTTTGTAGGGTACTAGGAGAGTTCTTCATTCCAAAAGGCATTCTAAGAAATTCGTATAAACCATTTTCAACAGAAAAAGCGGTTTTTTCTATGTCTTTAGGGTGCATTTCAATTTGATGAAAACCTGAGGCTAAATCAAGTGTGGTAAAATATTGACATTTTCCAAGTTGGTCTAATAACTCTGATATGTTGGGCAAAGGATATTTATCATCAACAGTCAATTCATTTAATTTTCGGTAATCAATTACTACGCGCCATTTTTGTTTTCCGGATGCGTCAAGTTTTTTAGGAACTACCCAAACTGGGGCTGACCATGGTGAAATTGATGGTCTAATTATATTTTGTTCTAATAATTTTGAAATTTGCGATTTCACTTCTTCTTTATGTACATGGGGGTATCTATAAGATTTTGTTGAAACGGGTTGTGCACCATCTTTTAATTTTACTATATGTATTATTTCACTTGTAAATGTTAAAGGATCACCTTCTAAATAAAAGATGTCTGTAAATTCTAAACATAACTTTTCAATTAACTCCTTTTCTTTTTCATTAAGATGTTCTAAACGAAGTAATTTTTTTATTTCCTCTGGACGACTCTTTTGTAAAATTTCTGTTTCAGTTTCAAATTCATCTTCAAGTTTATCTTCATAAAATTCTTCAAATTGTAAGTCAGTAAAATCAACTGATTTTTCAATAGCATTTATGTTTACTACAGTAACTAAAAATTCTCCTTTTTCATTGATTTTGAGTAGGGCATTTGGAAGTTTAACTTTCTCTTTCTCAGTAGCTAACAGTATAGTTTCTGTATTCTTTAATTTTGATTTTAATTTAAAAACTTTTTCAACTATAATTTTATTTTTAATATAATTTTCAATTATAATTTTATTTTCAAAATCTTCTTCAGAAGTTTCTTAAAATTTTTCCTGAAAGTTGTTTTGAATATTTTATTTAAGATTTTGTTCATTATAGACTTTTACTGATGGTCCAGTAATTATTTTCTGAGCTGAATATAAAGGAAAGGTTTGCTAATTCAAAATTAAAACTTTATTACCAATATCTACTATTCCGTCAAATCTTTTCAAAAAATCAGTACCTAAAATTCCGTCAAATTCAATATCTGAATCGTGTATATAAACTTTATGCCAAACTGGTTTTTCTTTTGTACCAAAAGGTATCAAAACTGACTCTTTTACCATAACTTTTCCATCCGTGACTCCTGTGACTGGTATATTTTCTGAAAATCGTTGAGTATAGTTTTCTGCTGTTTTCCTTTTAAAAATTGAGATACCTGCGCCTGTGTCAATTAATATTCTAAATTTAGATGGGCTGATTAAGTAATATAAATCGCTATAGTTGGAAGTTATAGGAATTGCTGATCTGTCTTGAGATTGTTTACTATATGTATTGTTTTCGATTTCATTATGTGTGCGAGATTCATTTTCGTTTCGAACGAACGATTCAGCTGTTGTTGTTCTATTTCTGGATTGTCTGTGTATAGGGTTTGTCGAGATTCTGGGTTGGTCGTTGTACTGGTAGGTGGGTTCTCTAGCGATAGGGTATTGTGAAAATCCGTTTGAAGTTGATCTTCTTCATAATCAAATTTTTCGTTATTGGGTTGTTCAAAATACTCCAGTTGTTCTGGAAAATTATCGTTTTCTTCATAGTATGGTTCATTTACTTGTTCTGTATAGTCATAAAAATTTTCATTTTGATATTCAAAATCGGCATTTGAATAATATTCATCATGATCTAAAAGATGAGTTTTATTTATGTTGGGATTTCTTTGAGGATTTCTCTGGATTGAATTTGATTTATTCATTTGATTTGGTGTGCGAAATGAATTCATATTTGTCTGGAAGGGTAACGGTTTCAACCTTTGCATTTGGAAATTTGGTTGTCGTTGAAAATTCGGATTTGGATTTTGTCTTTGAAAATTTGGATTTGTATTTTGAAAATTTTGATTTTGATGCATAGTTGGTCTCATTTGGGGTTGACTTATTTGAGGTTGACTAGATTGGGGTTGAAAATAATTTCTTTGAAAATTATTTTGTCTATTCATTGGTTGTCTTGCATTATGATTTATTCTTGCACTTTGAGGTTGTGTTGGACGATTAATTGATTTTTGATTTTCAAAGTATGAGAGCTGTATCTCAAGCTTTATTCTGATGGAAGCTTCTAGCATATTGTGTGGATTGCTAGCTCGAATAATTTGACCAATTTTGGGTTCTAGGCCAGTTAATAAAGTATTTAAAACCATGTTTTCAATTAATTGTGATTGTGCATCTTTTTGTAAGTTTGTTAGATTTGATCGATTTACTCATGAATTCATTTTAGCGCTGTGACTTTGTAGTCGTGAGAAAAACGTCAGTGCATTTTCTCCATTCGCTTGTCTTATTCTCTGTAAATCTTGGATTAAAGATGTTAAATCTCGGAAATCACCAAAATGAGAATTTAATAAAATTCTGATCTCTTGATAATCTCTTGGATTTCTAGAATTTATTAATTGAGCAGCTTTTCCTCTTAATTTGTTTCTAATATGAATTGTTAATAACAATTTTTGTTGGTCTACGGCCATAGCTTGTGCATGGTCGCAAGCATTTAAAAAGTTTCCTAGCGAAATTGAATCACCATCGTACTCTGGAATTATTGAAAATATTTCTGAAAGTTTGTATGGCTCTAATGGTACTTCAGGATTATCATGAATACTGTGTAAACTTTCATTAGAGGCGTGATGTGACATTTTGGATAGATTTTAGGATAACAGGGCTAAATCAAATTTTGAAAATTTCGGAAAATACAAAGATACAGATAAATGATTCAATGCAGTACTTACATTAATTTTCTACTCCTACGTCTGGGTTTTGTCACTTCTTGTGTTGTGGTGTTTCTTGGTTTCTTGTTGTTTGTCTCCGGGGTTTGTGGAAAGATGAAATCCTACTTCATAAAGCTCTAGCTCCAACAGGATGAGCAGCGTTCGACGACTTACGCGGGTTCCAAGAGGTGATTTCTTCACGACCTGGTGAGCAACGTTCGACGACTTATGCGGGTTTTTTGTTGTCGAAGAGACCGTCTTCTCCACTGGGTTCTGCTTTTGCGGTTCTTGTACTCGTTGAAAGTCTGGAGACTACCGCTGTTTCTTGTATTGATCACAGCGTTATCGAGATCCGTACGACTGCGCCAATTTGTTAAATCAGTTTTCACTGGTTTAAGTTTTTAAAAAAAGATTTTATTAATTTTATTTACAACTTTACAACATTGTAAAAATACAAATAATATATTGATTCCCGACGAGGTTTGAATGACCTGTATGGCTTGAGTTTGAGTTTGAATTCGAATGGCGTCTCTTCTTGGGTTCTTGAAATTTATAAGTTCGGGAATGCTGACTGGATACTGCGTATTTCGGTTAGTCGACGAAGACCTTGAAACTGCACTTGGAATATCCTCTAGCTACTGCGTAGTGGCTGATGCAATGTTTACTGAATGTGTCGAAATTCTAGTACAAAGGGCTCATTCAGGATTCTGATATAACATGTATTATTATGTTCCTTATTGAATATTTATTCATAGTAGATCCCCAATTAAATATTTGAAATAAATACGAATTTGAATACGACTATTTGATTATTTATTGTCAGTTTAGTATTCCTACTGATGAAGATGACTTTGTTATCGAAATGCGCATCTAGGAGTGAAAATACTTGCATGCGTGATATAGGGGAAAAATACAATTTGTTCTCATTGAGAGACACCAAATGCGTCCACAGTATCCCATTTTCGTTTCCAATATGTCTCGTATATTAAGTGTTTTTGGCTATAGTTTATTGGTGCATTTTTAGATTAGGGCAATCCACAAACTTTCAGCATGAATAATTTTTTGTCGAAACACCCATGTTAAAAAAGTTTCCATTATTTGTATTTGACATTGATGAAATTATTTTTATTATCAATTTGACCAATACGCCAATATGTTTAAGAACTATAGAAATTATCAAGTTGTCGTACCACGGAAGAGTATTGCGAATTGTTTGCATTTAGTAAGTAAGAGTTCTGATGATGCTGAAGTCCTAAATCATTTTCCAATCAATATCCACAATAAAACTATATCTGGAATGATTTTCACCAAAGAGGTTTACGAAACCACTACAATTATTTCGCTGTACAACAGCTTCTTCAAGTGGAGAAGATAATCTGAATTACATCTCTGCTGTGTTCCCTTATATACTCATCGTAAATTGATTAGGGTTCAGTTGTATACCAGACTCCCCATACATTTCCGATGACTACCAATATAGTACTGATTATATTTAATTTAGCTTTTCCAGGAATACATATTGAGTAGGGGTGAATTATTCAGTTCCAGTTGGTCATTGAGAAGGTTTTTAGAATTTTTCGATTTATTTATCTCAATACTATCTGAAAGATTCAGCATCATGCCCTTGTTTTGAACATGAAGTCAAACTGGTAGAACTTTAAAAAACGCTTAACCAAACATAGAAACAGTTTTATAAACGGAAAAATTCTCAGAACCTTCTCAATGACCAACTCGAACTGAATAATTCACCACTACTCAATATGTTTTCCTGGAAAGGCTGGATTAAATACAAACAGTAATATATTGGTACTCATCGGAAATTTATGGGGAGTCTGGTATACAACTGATCCCTAATCAATTTACAATGAGTATATAAGGGAACACAGCAGAGATGTTATGTAGATTATCTTCCCGACTTGTACAGCGAAATAATTGTTGTCGTTTTGTAAACCTCTTTGGTGAAAATCATTCCAGTTATAGTTTTATTGTGGACATCAATTGAAAAATGGTTTCTGACTTATCAGCATTATCAAAACTCTTACTCACTAAATGCAAAAAAAATATCGCAATACTCTTCCGATGTAAATTGCAAATACATGTTTTTGGCAACTTGATAATTCCTATAGTTCTTAAACCTATTGGCATATTGGTCAAATTGGTAATGAAAATAATTTAATCAATGTCAAATACAAATACAAATACAGTGTCATCCAATATGGGAAACTTTTTTATCATGGGTTTCATTATAGATGTTAACATGGATTTTCATCAAGTATGGCTACATCAACTAAAAAAACAATTATGTTCAAGTAGGTGTAACTCTGATATAGGAGGTTTATAGTGACATCCATACATTGAAAACACAAGAAGGTTAAAAAATGTAACATTTTTATTGAACACATTGGGTACATATCAAGAAAAACTGATTTAAGTAACACCGAACAAACTACCATCATAACAAGATATTCCAACAAGATAAACTGAAATAATTTATTACACGACTCACGTTCTCCACTCCATTTGATGGAAGGAATATAATTGATTAACGAATGAAACAATTAGAACAAATAACATAACAAGATTACAAACAACACCAGAACCATTCGGTACTTATTGAGGACGGCCTACATTCCCGTTTCTTTCATAAATAAGCTCAATCCGCTGCTGAACTTTCACCATGTCGAGATCAGGCCGTTTACTATATCTATACTTGATCTCCAACACCGTTTTATATGCCTTCAGGGCATCGTCGAATTTTTTTTCACGGAACAACTTTTCTGCGTCGTTGTAAAATTGTGAGAATGGCTGAAAATGAAATATAGGTAGATATAAATGAAGAGGTTTTTTTTTGTATAAAGTGTATAATTTCTAAATATGCAGGTAGATATACTTCAAAGAAGATATGCTTCACAGAATTGGCATATTATGGGAAACACTTTTAACAATACTCACGTGACTTTCGCTATCTGGCATAAGTGAATTTTTTTCAAAACAGTCGCTCACTCGTTTGAATTTCAAAAAATTTTGAAGGAAAAATTTGTTTCTATTCCAGTTTTACTCATTGATGGTAAAAAGTTCTAATACTACAGGTACTTTTAGTTTCTGTCAGTTTTTTAATTGGTACTAAATTACTGATACATTAAAAAAATGGAACTTCAACAGAGCTGTTTTATGCAACTAGCTTCATCATGCCAGATTTACAAGTTTCATAAGTTTCAATTAGTGATTTTTCTTCAATTTTCCTGCTTTTGTAGCAGCTTCGTTTCATGAATAAATTTTTTATTTAAATAAATATTAATTTGTTTTAAAATGAGTTCTTTCATTATTTGGATGAATTTGGGTTTGGTGGAGGTGCCCCTGTGACAATATCGACAAGAACACACATTTTTTTAAAAACATGAAAAAAACCGTTTCAAATTTCGATTGTGTTTAAAGCAAAGTTGATGCATTGTTTAAAGCATTCTGGACAGAAATTTATTTTATTCGATTTTGGTCTGTTCTCAAATGATGCCAAACTCATTAATAAAAAAATCATCGAATACTTTACATAGGTATCAACCAAATTTTAGGTCTTTTTACACAACAAAGTTTGAGCAATTGTTTTGAAAAGCTCTAATTACGTAAACCTAATAATTATTTGTTGGTTGATTTTGGTTGATTAATGAGTTCGGCATCATTTTAGTACTGACATACCGATTAAAAAATAAATTTCTATCATAAATACTTAACGATACATTAACTTTGCATCAAATACAACAGAAATTTGAAGTGGTTCTTTCATTTTCGCAAATAAAATCAAGTGTTCATCGATATTCGGTAATTTAAAGTTAGGATAATAATAAAGCCAGTGGTATAAAACAGTTTTGTCGAAGTTACAGTTTTTTTGATAAATCAGCAATTTCGTAGTTTAAAAAAAATGGTACAATCTAAAAGTTGCAATGGAACTTTTAAATCTGAGACTAATGTGTGGAATCGGAAAAGAAATAACTGTACTAAGTGATTTGAATGAAATCGATAAAGTCGAAGTACCCTTTCTCTCAAAATAGTTCCAAGTGGAAAATATGGGGCAAAGATCTGACAGAAAACAATTGGTTGCCCAGCTGATACCATGACGGGTACTGAACTACATCTGACAGATATTTGTGCAACGTTTCTCCAGGAGGACCCAATTGCAAGTCCTTAATGTAAACATATATTCTACTTGGTGGAAATATCTGGCAAAATTTTCGAACTTTGTTCGAATCCTCGCATTCTTTTTCCTGGAGTATTACTTCCGAGGATTGCTCATTGATTTTCCAAACAGATGGCGCTGCGACTGACTTATTGTACTTGGGTCCTCTTGGAGGAACATTGCACAAATATTTGCCAGATGTAGTTCAATATCCGTCGTTGTATTAGCCAGCAAACTGAATGTTTTCTGTCAGATGTTTGTCTCATATTTTCCACTTGGTGGAAATATTTGGAGAGAATGGGCACTTCGACTTTGTCGATTTCATTCAGTTCATCATTAAGTTGATACTTTCCTGCAAAATTTTCGATATTTTTTTCGAATTCTTACAACTGTACTCTCTGATTTTCTTTGAAATTGAAAAAATAAGCCAATTTTATGCGACTATTTTGTAAAAAAAATTGTTTTGACATCGACAGCGAAAGGCACGTGTGACCCCGTCCGAGTAGGCCATTATTCATCTCTTTAAAGAAAATGTTGACACCCAAGTCAAATTTCAAAATAAATTATTATTAAAAATGTTTCCCATATGATGCCAACTCTTTGAAGGACACTATAAACACTTTTCAATCACTCAGGTGGAGTAATCAACCGTGGATGCTCCCGATGAATTAATTTGGTATGCAAAATGTTTTTAAAATGAATCAATATTTTCTCTGGGAAGCATAGGTGGCATCACGTTGGGGAGAGGGAGGATGATTCCTTCTCCAGAACAACTATCATTCAGTCAACTCAAAACCAACCTAGAATTCTAGTATTTGACCAAGAGGTACATCCCGAGAATAGAGAATAATTGTATAAAATTGATAATATTTCTATTAGCTCTTAATTATTGGAATAAATTGGTTAGATGCTGTCAGATCCGATTTTAAATCGGTTTTAAACTCTTACAGAGTTTCCAAATAGTAATATAGAATATCAGAGTTCAATCTGGCCAGATTGACTAACCAGTAGACTGTTTGGAACTTCAGAATCGCACATTATCAAGAACACGGTTTCTGACTGCTGACTGGATCAGATTGATAAGAAGACAGTGTCTTTTTACGGCTCTAATCAAGTCAGCTGAAGTTCAACGGACAGCGGATCCCAAAACATAGGCAGATTTCTGAAACCAAATTAGATTTTTCAAATATTATTTTTACGATTTTTTTAATACTATAACTCGTATAGTGGTCATTCACGGGAGTGCAAGAGGTTAGATGACACCTTGTATATCACAAATATTTATCATAAAATATTTTGGTACTCTGGCCATGGCTCCAGATATTTCCAAGGCATTTGATTGTGTTGGACACCAAGGACTCTTTGCCAAGCTTCCATTTATAACTTCCCCTCAGTTGTGTGCTTTGTTATTAATCTTCCTCTCATTGACAGATATATCCACATGTGGTGGTGGTTCGGGTCTCATCTAATTCTCTAGCTATGAATGCTGGTGTCCCAAAGGGATCTACCATTATTGCCAGATCACATTAACAAATTGTTGGGAACAACATTTTGTCCAGTACACGGCTTTGCGGATGATTAAACCCTTCATATAGCGTTCTTCTCCAAAGCTCCAATATTCGCCCTTGACTCCAAAAAATGAGCGGATGAGAAATGTGAACAGTATAAATATGGACCTGACTCAAATTCTAGGAAGAAGACCCAATAACTTGATGGAATTCAACTCATATGAAACCCAGCCGTGTCTTTTCTCAAGAAAAGCCGATCTTACAGATTCTATGTCTGTAGGAAAACCATAGGAAACGGAACCGAAAGTCATTATTATAAGTTCCAGAATCACATATGGCTTACTTTTGTGTGGCAAAAAATGAAACAGAGACTTGGCAACGAACATCCTTGGCAAAATTTAGTGAATTCAAGAAATAGAAACTACCAAAACACCGAAACTTTTTTTTTATGTTTTGGTTCTCACGAAGAGAAAAATCCTGTTTTGTTCAAAAAACATCGTGAGAGCCAAGGGAAAGTTGTAAAAATTGGTGGTCTCCTTGAATTTCAGGGAATACCTCCCGAGGCAGTGACTTCCAAAGCTTCTCCGTTCGTTGGAACAGCGAGCCCTGAGGAAGAGATGTACGGTGTGTCTCCAAAGTAACAACATTGGTATGTGAAGACTGACGTCGATGGGTCAGTCTCGACAGGACCGCTAACGGTGGAACAATTGTTGGTATTTCAGAAGAGAATTGTTCATGAACATATCTGTAGAACAGAGACAGATCGCCAACCTTAATGCGGTGTTCTACAGTGAGATTGTTATCTCAGCATCACCGACGAGAAGAATGGCTGTTCTTGACAGAATATAAAAGTTTCAGAGTCTGTTTCGTAGCTGCATTCCATATATGAAAACAGTAGTCCAGGACAGGTCGGATCTGTGTCGTACAAATCGTAATCAATCATTGGAAAGTGAAATAGCTCTTGGCACGAAACAGAAAACCAAGTATTTGAGAGGCACTTTTGGCAATGTACCTCACATGGCTTTCTCACGACAGGGTACTGCTAATGGTAATACCGAGGATCGAAATGAAGGACTCCACTTCTAACATAATTACTTTGGCCACTGTAAGATCAACTTTTCGAGATAAAAGACATGCTTGGGTTTTATTCGCATTGAATTCTACCATGTTGTTGGATTTCCATTCTAGAATTTCTGCTAGGTTCATATTTGAATCACTCACGTTCCTTTCCCGTTCTCTTCCAGTTTCACAGACTGATATCAGAAATTTTGAAGAGAATGCTGTATGAAGGGTGCTATGATCCGCAAAGCTATGAACTGGGCATGACGTAGCTCCCAGCAAATCTTTGATGAACAGTGTTGGTGCCAAAATTGATTCTTTCTGAACACCAGCATCTATACGTTTAGACTGAAAAACTACATGAAAAAGATCTTTCACAGAGAAAACTAGTGCAAAATATTTCATTTCGAAACTTTTTGTGTGAAAAATATGTGTTGGTAGGAATAATGGGAGTCACACAAAATTTAAGTCATTTGTTGATGTAATAGTAATTTACGTAACAAGTCCGGAAAATACTGCTTTTTGGACGAGTAGACCAAATTCTAGGACGAGCGATAGCGAGTCCTGGAAGTCTGCGAGTCCAAAAAAACTGTTTTCGGACGTGTTGCGTACACTATTTTTTCGGCAACCATGTAGAATAACAAATCAATGAGACGCATTTAGTCTAAGAGATGAAGAGAGGTCGACTTTTACCCATCTGTTAACCGGATGAAACGATTCCAAATTTGAATATTTCGAACATTTCAGTTCTTATTTGTATTATATATTGAAATTCGAAGAGAAGATAGGTACCAACAGAAACATTCTAATTCTTATTTATATTAATATTTGTATTAAAATTCGAGCACTTCCCGGCATAGTCCGAGAAGAACGTACTTCCCGGACTAGGCCGGGAAGTGCTACTTTCCCAAAGAAAAAGTGTCCGGGAAGTGAACACTTCCCGGATGGTTGCCAAAAAAATATTGTTTTTCATGTCGGTCGTTGGAAAAGTATAGTGTCATACTCATGCGGAAACTGGGTATTTCATACTTTTGTGACGAAATGATAAATCACTCGCATAAGCACGTAAGTTAACATCTCGTCACACTCATATGAAATATCCCATTTTCCGCTTTATTTGTACAATAAACTATTTTCAAGTACCTACATTTTACTGTCAAATAATGCCAAATAATGTGATCAGTTTACATTACCTCAGTTATTGCCTCAATATCAGAAAGGAGAAGTGTTCTGCGGCAAAGGTTACAACGTTTCCGTGTTCTAGTATCCGTCAAAGTGAACATATATTCACAATTCGAAGTTTTGCAGGGTACCTTGAGAACACGTTCCATTTCTTTATAGATAGGCCATTTCTCTACACAAGGAGGACAGACGCATTCGAAACAAAAGTCTGATTTCAGGGCTTTCTGTCTTTTTTCAAGAGGCATGAACAAGAAGTTCGGGCCGTAATTATCGTAAACGATGTCTCCAGCACTTATTGGCTTTATGGTTCTGGCTATAACTCTCATTTTGTCATTGTACCTGTAACATTCAACGGACATTATATGGAGCGTCCCAACTTATATCGAAACCCTTGTTGGCTGCAGGTTGGACAGAAGTATCATGAGGATCCCAACTGGCTTCCATCACAATTGCTTTCCTTATTTTCTCTCAACCAACGGCTCTCTTTCTCTGCTTCCATGTGCCTATTTTCAATCTCAGATCACGAACCTCACAACCACAAATTGTAAAAAAGTTGTAATAGATCTTCATCATTCAGACCTGATTCTCTAGTATGCACGGATAATCTCATTTTGATTGAGGAACACCTTAGTTGAAATCAAAGAAATCGTTAAAATGAGAAGAGAGGAAACTGAAGCAAAAAACATGGAAATTAATATTGATGAATGCAAATTGATATAGCAATTGAGGCATTGAGGAAAATATGCTTACATAATATATGTTAGCGAACAACGGAAACCACATGCATAGGGAACCGTTGGTATCAAACTGTGTAAAATTGTATTTGTATGTAACAGAATAAAAAAAGGAAATGAAACTTTACTTCTCAGTGAACGGAATGATTATCGGAAAGCAAAAAGTGAACAAAACTATCAGATTGAAAATTTACTGTACAAGGTGGCCTTTTAGAAAACATCGTGTGAGTAAAGTGAAAGTCGGTAGGAATTGGTGTTCTTGAATTTCTGCAGGCTGTCGCTCTTCCAATATATTTTATTTTTAATAAAATAAATTATAGAAATATAGATTTCAGTTCCAATTCTTAACTTTCTTGGACATTTCATTTCGGCACCAATCATTTTGCTTTCACTAGAATATATTTGAGAATACATTTGAGACTCATCACTGGGTTCTGGTAAACCCTAGGAGATACATGGTCAGTTGAATTATGACAAAGTTGCGGAATTTCTTGACGAACAAAGTGGTTTTCAAATATTTGGAAAATTCGCAACACTTTCGGAGATATCATTTCATAAAATGTTTCTATTGGGTTATTCTTTGTCTTATTAACCTGGTCGAAATAAATGACACTTTATCGTGGCCACTTTTCCTTCTCTACAAGACGGCGTTTTTAAATTTGGAATCCGACAATTTGTCTTCCACAAACCATTATCAAAAAAATTGTTTAAATACGGACCTGGATTTTTTATTTTATTTCTTGTTGCCTTCGGGCACCCCAAAATCTATGATCAATCACGAACTCCGATTTTTAAAAGTTTCTATGACAAAAATTCACAGTTTCTGTTTTTTTCAATATTTAATATGTTTATTTAAATATAACCCGAAAATGGACAAGACGGCCTTGATATTCAAAGACGAAAAGTCTCACCCGCTTATCAAAGTATGAGAGTTCAATGTTTTGAATAATTTGAGAGATCAAAAGAGGGGATTTTCAATTCAGAAAAAAGTGATTTGGTTCGGATTTATTACAGTGTTAATAGAAACTAGAAAATTCCCTGTGAAAGATGTTTACAACAGTACCCAGAACGTCCATAACCACATTATACGTATTTTAATAATTTGGACGAGAATTTAGATGTTTTTAACAGTTTTAGTAAACTCCTAATTGCGTATCGTGGAAGAGTTGAAACTGAATAGAAAGGAGCTGTTATAAATGCTGTAATTTTGATATGAAATGATAGTATGCATTTCATTACATTTAATTTTCGCGATATTTCATCAAAACGTTTTGTTGAAGGTTTCGGAAAATCCACAGGCTCCAAACGACAACTTGCTCCAAAATTGAATATGCCTAGAAGCCGAATACAGATGATTCTTAAAAATACGTTAGTATAATCCTTATAAATTACATGTCAGCTAATAACTTAGAACAGGAGATAGTGAAAGGAGCTTGAATTCTGCAAGTGGGTTGATGAAAAATTGTAACAAAATTATGATTTTTTCAATAACATTCTCTGGACTGATAAATGAAATTTTTCCAAGAGCAGCCTTTTCAATAAGAAAAATGAGCGTTATTATAAGCAGTGGAAAATTCCCATACTATATTTTCTGGAATTTCATGAAAAATATCCAGGGGGTGATAAATAAGTCCTCCATTATTATGAGCTCTAATGCAGGTCATGTTTCTGATCAGGTGGCTTCCCAAGAAGAAATGTCTGCAAGATTTCTCTGATAAATTTATCATATAATCGGTGATGGTATCTATCTCAGCTAGCTCACGTAGCGTATTTAGCCGAATGTATCTATCACTTCCTGTGACGACACGGAGTACCTACTTTGTTCTGCATCCACTCCAATCTCAGCATCGGAGTTTTGGGGAGGCTATAGAATACAGGACAGGCTTAAGTTTAAGGCTTAAATTTGTCTGATTATTTGCTTATGTATTCTGTATTTGCTTATGTATTCTCCATCGACAGCTTGGAGTTCCTGTCGATACGCAGGTAGGTCCTTTTGGCCGCATCTGACACTTGCTGAATCACCAAGCTGACTTGGGAATTCATGTTCCTGTTCAGTTTTACTACCAGGTACCTTACAGAGGGAGTCTCCCTAATCAGTTTGTCCAGTTTGTCCAGAAAACCAAGGGTCGGTGCGCTGGCCTGCTAGAAGCCCCTATTTATCCCCGATGGATCATTTTTTATGGGGATATTTAAAAGGTGTTTTTTCAAGGATATTCTCCAGAAGTTAACGTTGGAAATAACAAACCTACGTGCAAGAGGGAGAATAGTCCAGTGGGCGGTTACGGGCGGTTACGGGCAATCTGTAGGGATGAATACGAAAATGCATAGGGTGCAAGGAAGATTGATTATTCGAGAATTTACTTTAAGTTTTTAGTTCGTTCCTTTTACAGTTTAGGTATAGTTGTTATCGGAAATGGGATACTGGACGCCTGTGGTGTCATTCAATGAGAATAAATAGCAAGTATTTTCGCTCCCAAATGCATATTTAGATTACCAAATTATCTTCAACAGTAGGAATAGTGAAGTGAGAGTTAAGTATTCCTAATGATGATGGCATCAATAGGAATAAAAAACTGAGAGCTCAGTATTCATACTGATGAAGATAACTTGGTTATTGAAATGCGCATCTAGGAGTGAAAATACTTCTGTGGTAAAGGGGAACTTACTATTTGTTCTCATAGTTGTTATCAATAAATTCAGTTTTATTGATATTATTTTGCAAGAAATTCTGTTTCATGATAATTGAAAAGGAGAGGGGTAAAAGGTTTCATTAAAATCTTGTCAGTGTTTTGATGCTGACAGGAGATTTTTGTCATTAAAACATTTAAAAATCGAAAATTGTGATCGGTTATAGCATTTGGGGTGTCCAAAAAATAGAAGAAAAACTCTAGGACCATGATAATTAAGAAAGAAGGGGTGAAATATTCCATTATGAAATCTTGCCAGAGTTTTGATGCTGACTAGCATTTCTTCAAAGCTTAATTGAAAAAATCGACAGAATGAAAAATCAGAACCTGTTGGCTTTTGTCACCATACCTAGCATTTGGGTCTTCCAAAGTTATCAAAAAATGTAATAAGAACTCCAGGACCGTATTAAAAATATGTTGGTGATGGTTTCTGGAAGATGAAACTTCGGATTTGGTAGGGAAGGAAAAGTGGCCCTGATTTCGACAACGATCCTCAAATAACCCAAATAAAACGTTTTATGAAATTTAGGTTTTTCGGATGTCTCCGAAAGTATTAGGAATTTTTCTAATTTCGAAAAATCATTTTGTTCGGCAACAAATAACGCATCTTTGCAATAATTAATTTCACTGACCCTGTATCTTTTACGGTTAACGATATCCCAATTGATAGTCTCACACTATTTGTGTAACATATGCTAGTGAGAGCAAAATGGTAGAAAATGTCCAAGAATTGGACCAGAAATACATAATTTATTTTAATTTAAAAAACAAATTTTTGGAAGAGTGACAGCCTGCAGAAATTCAAGAAGCACACCGATTTCTACCTACTTTAATTCGGCTCTCACGATGTTTTCTAATGAATAAGGGAGGAAAAAAACACGAAAAATTATTAGGGAAATTTAAGGAAAAATGGTTTTACGAATCTCTTGGGATTGGCAGAAAAAAAACACAACATTGACCAGAGACCAAAATAACGTGGATGCATTTGATCAAAAGTACTAGTACGGGAGGTAGCGTCAAATTCAATGACATCATTTCTACGAAGGTAATTTTTCCAGTACAGGTTGTTTTTTCATTGCTTATCGAGGAATCGGGTATCAGCTACTTCAATCGCGGAGAGGAAGGGCGTGGGAGGCTGGGTATCCGGTAAAATAATTTTGTTTTTCGCGTGTGAATAAGAACTAATCTCGTCAGCCGCCCTACTCAATATAATGACATGTGAAAATTTGTTATTTCAATAAAGCTGAAAGTAATTCATATGATATTAGTTTCAGCTGACAATACCATGCAACCAGACCAGTCAGCTAGAGCACAAGATAGACTACGATGGAATAGAGAATTCAAATAATATGCATCTAGTAACCTGTCACCAACACAACTGATGAAACGAAATCATCAATCCAAAAAGTAATAACAAATCTCCATTTCTAATCGATGTAGCCGATACTTGATGAAAATCTATGTTACGTTTATAATGATACTTTTATGGTGATTTTCACAATTTTTTGGTTTAGAACAATTATTGATGTATTGCAAACCAAAAATTATGAACGGTACATAAACCGGTAAACCTTGTACAATATCGAAACTGGTGATAGACCAGGTCATGACTGTTCAGAATATCGGTATTTCACCTCAGTAAAAATATCACTGTTTTCGAGATAATGGGCATTTTAATAATTTCTGGAAAATCGCTACCTAACCTTGGATTTTTAAGTGCCATGTATACAAATTGGACCAATCCAAATATCTTTGCTGCTGAAGATTACTGATGAGTGATGTTTCTAGACATACAGAACAGTTTTTCAGAAAGTGAAAACATTTTTCAAGAAATGAAGGTAAAATGACAGATTTGAGTTTCATCAATTTTTTAAAATAAAGTTTGACATTATTATCTGAAAGAAACATAACCAATTGGAAGTGGACATTCATTTCAAAAGAATGCTCATTTTTTGGTGTAAAACAAACTATAATTATTTTTGAAAGAAGTAGTTTCCATTGAATTAGGCGTGGATTTAATCTAGGCTTCTATCAACTTTTATTCAAGAAAAAAAAAAGGAAACTACCCAACACCAAAACTACGCCACAATCACACTCGACGCGCGTTTCGCCAACAGAGTTAGCAACTTCAGGAGCTAAAAGTAATTTAAGATTTTAAGATTGTGACGTAGTTTTGGTGTTTGGGTATTTTATTTTTTTCTTGAGTTGTATTTACACCAAAGGTTCCAAAATATTCATTTATTTGATCAACTTTTATACTTATGCCTAAAAATAATTTTATTTAGATTTTATCAAGATAAAATGTGGAAATAATTATTAATAATAAAGAATAGACTGCTTGGTGGCATTAAATAGTATGTCAATCAAATTAACTTTTCATGTAATTAGGCCTAATAAAATTATCGAAATAAAATGTCGATTATCCGACATAGCACCGATTAATACGAATTCTTGTGATAAATGTCGCAATTGTCCAACTTCCAGATTCCAACGAAGTTTCAGAGACCGACAGATATACAGGGTGTAACCAAATAAGTGCAAACTTTTTTAAGAGATGAATCCTTGTCGAAAATTAAAAACTTTCATTTGAACAACTTGTGACCTCTATCGTAGTTTTTTTAAATTATTCCGCTTCTTTCATTTAGTGGTATTTATTTCTTTGTCATGCCGTACATACATTATACTACCCGAGAATATGCGCATATGCACAACATTTATGGTGAATGTGGAGGTTGTGCTACTGCTGCAGCAGCGCTTTATGCAGAACTATATCCGATTGCACAATGCCGCTCATAGAATCGCTGATTTGGAGGCTATAACCTATAACGCATTCTAAAAGGTTCTTCTTGAAAATATGTCGTCTCTGCGTACGAGTGGATGGAAAATAACATTTTTGTAATATTATTCAGTGCGATGTTGAATAATCGTTATTGTGGTTTATAGTGTATGTTGATTAAAAAAAAATGTTGAATTAGTATTTACTTCATTACATGTCATTGAATGCTTCTAAGCAGTTGATTCATTATTACTCATAATTATTTAATAATTTCATCTTGATAGGATAAAAATAAAAGACATTACTGACAAAGTCTAATGGAGTTGATTTTAGCTCAGAATAACATCACACTCTAATATTTCGAAATTCTACTCCTTCCAAAAATAATGATCGTATGTTTTATACCATAGTAAAGCCTGGACAAAATGGGCATTCTTTCGTAATGAATATCCAGTTCCACTTCGTTATGTTTTTCAAACAATAATGTCAAACTGTTGTTAAAAAATTTGGTGTAATTTCTTGAAAAATTGTATAGTTTTCTGAAAAACTGTTTCGTACTTCTGAAAGCATCACTCATCAGTAATCTTCAGCAGCAAAAATATTTAAATTCGTCCCAATTTGTATACATGGCATTAAAAAAATCCAAGGTGAGGTATTGATTTTCCAGAAAATAAAAAAATGCTCATTATCTCGAAAACAGTGAGATTTTTACTAAGGTAAAATTCCGATATTCTGAACAGACATTATCTGGTCTATCACCAGTTTCAATATTGTACAAGGTTTACTGGACACCCTGTATATCTCCTTGCTTGAATAATATTATCAACATGTCTTTTAAACACTAACTCAGTTATCAGTTATCTATTTACAATTGCACATGCGAGGTAAAATGAAATGAAAACAAGTACATTTTTTTCATGACAACTTGATTATTCTGTGTAACAAAGTGTATATTATATTATTTCTAGACCAGAGCCTATCTGAACATCGTAAAAACTTTAACGGTGCGGGCATATTTTTATCTGGCGTCCAAAACAAAACTATAACCACTCAACAAGGGGTTTTCGTCTACGAGAGATAAGCCACCCTAACTGGAGTTGAGGTAGGTTTTGGATTGAAGAAAAAGGGAAGTCGGTTACAGGGCGTGAAGAATATCGGTCGACTGACACTTACTCAATTATTGTGATTAGAGACGTATAATTTTGTAGTAGTTTTGGAGTACGGGGTGCTTCAAGGCTCGTATATGCGAGGCGATTTTATCTAATTGAGTCAGAAGTGATTTCTTGTTTTTGGTGTTATTATTTGTAGAGACGTTTGGAGTCCCATTTAAATTTTGTAGTTTCACTGTTATTGGTAGAACGAGTCGGGTGAAAGTGGCCTCTATGGAAAACAGGAAGAGTTCCAGTTTCAATTAGGTGAGAGTATCGCAATAATCAATGTGAAGATATATGTGTGCAGATATTGGTTCAGTTAGCTACAATAGGGTTCGCTTTTGCATATTGATTTATATATACAGAGGGTTTATGTTTTATACAGAGAGGAGTGATTAAGTGGTCCAGTTAAACTTCATCTCGTAATTATTTTGTGTTTTTTTTATTAGATTTATCATTTATTTCTGATTGCAGTTCTATTTTAGGAGAAATTTTGCGGCGATTTAGTATACCTTTATCAGAAATAGGGAGAGTGTAACTGTATGATTTAGAGATTGAGGGAAACGCTCCTCAGTCAGGTTGTAATCATTAATTTCAAATTTATTCATTCTACCCAGTTGATTTATTAATTATTAATAAAGCTGGTGTGTTAGAAACTTTGCTTGTGTTCTTTACTCTACAACTTCCCCATATAAATCTACGCACTTGCGAAGCCGTAGTCGAACCCACAGTAATCCTCCAAGATAGTGGTGAAATATGAAAACCAGTAGCTTTGAAGAAGATCTGGAGTGAATATTCTTATTGCTATTTTTAGAAGGCCATCCATTTATTTTAAATCCGTGTGATCAGAGCGGATTCCAAACTAATTTCTGATCTGGTGGCAGCGAACTATCGCACTGCCACTTTCAATTCAAAATAATCCTTAGGCTGGACGATCCCATATAGGGTGTTGTGTACTGTTCTGGTTGAGATATATGTATTTATGTTGAAAAGAGATCACCCGTCATTAGGTTATTACATCTTTTTTATCAATTCTGGTGAGTTTTTCAACAGATGTTTGTTTGAAACCTAATAGTGTGCGGTATCAAATTAATCGTAATGAAATTATCTTTTTTCATAAGCTAACTAGCCACCCTGTTGCTATTAAAAAAAACTGTAATGGAAACTTAAAAATGAAATTCACGTAGCAGATACATTTTAACAAAATTTCAAGGCTGGGGTGTGATTCTCACTTGTCTACTATACCTTATGTCGCATGCGACAAAATATCTCAATCTCTTATGATTCCATATTCGAAAAAGGCAATGGAAATATTTTTCCGCATGCGACATACAGTAAATAATATTTGAATTAAGTAATTTCAACGGATGGATTGAAAAATAAGTTTCAAAAATAAAATCTGTTGTATTCATAATATAATATGGATACAAAAGAAGTAAAAATATACCAGATATCCCATTTAAAAATCGAAAGTTTAGGTCACTTCCGGTGAAACCGGAAGTTGCATGAAGCTGAGTTACTTTTCAAAAAATGCAGTGTTATGTCGTATACAGATCCTTCAAATTTCATTCAATTATCTTCCAAAACAAAAAAATGTATAGGGGACACCCAGTATGTCAACTTATTTGTTAAAAAATGATTTTTTTTTGTTAACGATTATAGAAGATGTCATTTTGAGTTCAAAGATATAATTCATCATAACTTTTTCATCATAATCACGTCGAAGAAAATTAATTTAACTGAAATTGAACCTTACATTTTTTTCGCATGTTCAACAAGCCCACACCATACACTAGTGATAGGGAAATTTGATTTCGAAATACACTTAGGACCAGAGAAAAAAGTCCAGTGGGGTAAGATCTAGGGACCACGCCGTCCATTTTATCTCCGTACTGCTCTAAGTAATTATGATGAAAATGTATGCTGACTCATATGGAGGATCTCAGAATGACAGCCTCTCTCATCATTCACACAAAAAACAAGATGACTCCTTGAAAAGTTGACATGTTAGTCTTTCACAGATGACGAAATGTGAATATTTGGATTAAGTTACTCAATTCAAAAAAACATTGAACAACTGTGAAATGTATGTTCCGGTTTATAGTTCCATTAAATTAAATGGGAGAGTTGTATTTCGTGTGAATGTATTTCAATTCATTGCAAAGCGCTTTCGACTATGAGGCCACCATCGGTGCGATACCTGCAAGTAAGTACCTAATAATGGGTGGAATGATCAAAAAGAGTACTTGAAGTCAGTGTTCCATGTTGTAGTTTTCACTTCAAGAAATTGAAGCATTCACTCCACATAATTCTTGAAGTAACACTTAAGTAAGCACTAGGAGCAATAGGGAATATGCATAATTTTTTTTTATTTGTTCAATTAATTTTTTACTTTGTTACAACATAGTGAAAAATATAAATACGGTTGAAAGTCTTGGAATTGATTTTTAAAATAATATATAAAATACCGATTGAATTTGACCTATTTGAACGCCTCCATTTTCGCGCGCTGGGGATGACGTCACATGGCGCGGTCAGTGTTGTTCTTCTTCAGTGTCGTTCGTTGAGACGTACTCTGATTGCTCTACTTGCTTGAAGTTGATATTTTATAAAAGAGTAAGACAAATGTAGTACAAGTGTTAGAGAGAGATGAACATATGTGAAAGTGATCTCAATCAACCAGAGCAGTCTTCAATGAACAAGCCTTTCTATTGTTATAGCCATTGACACTATTGACAGTTATTAATTAGATTAGGGATTTGCAGTTTGATCGCTATTACGAGATTGGAATATGCTAATAAAAAACCGTTTTATAGGTATTGTCTACTACCGGAATGCCAAAACACATTTATAAGTAGGTATACCAAATAAAGTATTTTTTATGAGAAGAGGCGAAGTATTTCCAATATCACATTTACATTGTTGTGAAGATCATTTCAATGTGAGTACATTGTATTTCGATAGTTAACATGAAGTGAATTGATTAGAAGAAAGTTTTGTATGCATAAATGTTTTGTATATGAAGCGGAAGACAACTCTGTTTATACCTGTCTCACCTAAGTGACAAAAGGAAAACTATCATTTGATAAACTATTATTACTTATCAGTTCAGGTATTGTCGGATTGTGCTTTGACAAAACCACTTTTAGTCATTGCTCTTGATATTTTTACAATTGTCACTAGACCAAAATCGCAATATGTAATGGAAAACACTACAAATATATAAATAAAAACAAATTTTCTATGAAAAAGATAAATGTCATAACGTGCTATGTGACGTCATTCTTCGTTTCGACCAATGGTGATGCGTTTCGCAAATTTGAATTCCGCGCGCTTATTATGCACTTTTTGATTGAAGTTCTATGGAGTTAAATACAAACTAAATGATAAACTAATGGTGTAGGTGTAATGTCAAGACAAAAAAGTATAGGAGGTAAAAAAATCAAATAAATTTAAATCACTTGCATATTCCCTATTACTTCATAGTTTGCTTTATTTACTTCGATATATAGAAGTTAATACTGCGGAAATTACTAATGTTGTCTAGTATTTCCTCCATTTGGTAGTGCTTGAGTAGTTTTGGAGAAGCTACTCATAGAGTAAGTAACTTCACATCTTGGATTGAAAAGGTTTTCATGAATTATGGTAGGAAAAGAAGGGAAATGTGTGAACGTAGAACTAATGGGGAGGAACAATATAGAAAATTATTTCGGCATGGCAATTATTTTAGGTAGTTTGTTGTTCTTATAAGCACCGTAATGCAAACAATGTTGAATTGGTAGCTAGAGGGTTCTTAGGAAATTATATTGGGATGAGGGGAGCACCTTTGTCAAATGTAACAAAAATTGAGATATTTTTAAGAACTCTCGACAATTGAACCAAATTGAGGTTGAACACGTCCTAGTATTTACTACAAGTTAATACTTCTAACCTAAGCCAACAATTCCCATCAAAGAATTTACTTCATGTAAAATATTATACCTACTCTACGAAATACTAGTACAAGTAAATACTCTTTTTAATCATACCGCTCATTGTTTGAAATAATGAAAAAGTTGAGAAAATTTTGAATTAATCACTTGTCAATTATTCATAATATATATCTAATCAAAATAGACATAACCATGATTGACACTACGGACATACATTTGATATAATAAAATATTGCATAACCATTTGGGGCTTAAAATATCTTTGATATGATTTTCATTTAATCTCCTGTATAAATAGTTGACAAGTAATTAATACAGAACTTTCTTAACTTTTTCAATATTTCAAATAATATTACTCACTTGCAGATTTCGCACTGATGATGGCCTAGTAGCCCGAAGGGTTTTGCAACTGTTAAAAATGTACAAATTTTACTTATAGTTTCATCAACATTTCTTAACAGGCATCGAAAAACTCGGAAGAGAATTTTACTACCAGGAGGAATTTGTTTGTCATATTTGCGTTTTTGAAAGAATCAAGAATAATAATCTCATACGCGTCGCTACTTTCCTGAAGGCATTTAATGTCAATCAAAAAGAACATTGAACATTGACCAACATTTAGTAGGATCTATATTACCTTCACGTAGGACAGAATGGATACAGCAGTTTTTGTGAACTTTCAACAGTACTGCTCAATTAAAGAGTCATGCACATCTTCATACGCCAAGTTTGCTTTTGCCAACTGATTATGGTTTGGAAGAACACGTTGAGAAGAATATCTTCAAGTGGTTTCAAGGCGGCCATTACCGAGAATTGAAAATATCTCAAATGATAGCTGAGAAATTCTAGGTTTTCCATGCATACCATCTTTTACTTCTACATGAACACTCTTTTACTAGTCCAGGCGCTAGGGGGGTCTAGTATCCATTTTTAGGTCCACGAGGTAACTTGATGTTATGATACGTATTTTAGGACGTTACCTGGCCCAATTCTGGATAAGAGTGGGCGCAGATGCAACCCCTGCACACTTTGGATATTTACTGTGTTCAGTACTCCCCGCTTTGCACCACCTAACAGGTGCAAACTACACTTGTACAGTTGGAACGAAACTTGGAGCTCTGCAAGCGAGTCCTAACATTCATCTCACTTTTGCTCAAGGTATGTTATATATTAGATTATCAAAATCACTTGTATCTGTCTTTTAAAAAACTAATTTCATTGGGAATATCCGTTTCAGAGGTTAATGCTGCTGTAGACAAGACTGAACAATACTTAGTGCAAGTTATCAAAAAGAATGTACCTGTACCTTTCGATAGCCTAAGATATTGCTTGTAACATTTCGCCTATTCAATTTCAGTTGCTAAACTACCTACAAGACAGTCTATACGATTGCACATTTAAAGAGCGCTCACATATCAACAAATCAACTTGTTGAATTCAAATTGCTTGAAATAGGATCCTTTGAAATTTGGATATTTTATAGATGAGAATTGTTTAAATCCATCAACAAAAATTAATACATGTATCATACCAGTCGATCGAGGAATTACCTCCTAAATGTAACTGTAAAAAATGCTCTACAAAACAATGCAGTTGTAGATTGTCTGGGTATCGTGCATTTCAAGTTATCTCGTTGCCTTAAAAGCGGATATTCGACCCCCCCTAGCGCCCGGACTTAATGGTTTACAATACTTTATGGCAAATATTTGTGAAGACAAAAATGAGAACGATGACGCTAGAGAATCTAGGGACTACCAAAATTCGGAATACCATACAGGTAGCACTTCCGAAGAGGAATATGATTAGATTTCAGCAGTGAGAGTTATTTCAATTAGAACTGATTTATTGTTTTTGTATTGGAATTAGCCAAAATAATGAAAATATTAAGATTTCTATATTGATTCTCATTATTTAATCCTCACTATTCTCAATCAATGATTGCAATCTCTAAGTAATCTCTAATATTCCATGAGTGAGCACTTGGACGCTACGATATACTTGAAAGGCCTATCTGAGGTTTTGTCCCATGGTATTATCAACTGACACTTTTCAATTATTTTTATATCGCAAACTATCATACAGATGAATTTCAGCTTTGTTTATAACGAATTTTCTCGTGTTTTTAGACATATTGACAAGAAAGCAGACAACCTTCCTCTCCTACCCTATGAAGCTGACACATTGTTTTTCACATATACAGGGTGTCAACGTGTTCTTTAGACAAACCATTAATTTCGGAGTTTCAAGGGTACGAGATTAAAAGTTGGCGGGAGTATTGTATTCAAGAATTAAAAATTTTACGGTATATTTCTTACTTCTCCATCACTTCCAGTGTCACTGGAAATGACCCCAACTTGTGAATTCCAAATGGAGCACCCTGTACTTTTTCACTTCATTGGATTCTATGGACGATTCTGACTACGATCACATTATTTTCACATAAAAAATCTACAAACTTAAATTTTCAGAAAAAACAATGTTTTTGCAACTAGAGTGAGTTGGACGCATTTCAACCATTTTCTTCAACCTAGTTGAGTACCTGAGCGGTTTGAAATTTCCAATAACCACCACTAATTTTTCAAAAAGTCAGTTTTTTCAAATGACAACATCTATTAAACAGGCATTTACTATATTCCAATTTTAACGACGATTCCATCGATTGTTTCTTATCGAAAATAGGATGGATAACAATCCTACTACACCAATTATTTGTTGAAAAATCAAGTACGCTGAGGATACAAAATAGAATGAAACCGGACTCATAACTTCGCTTTTACGATCGAAACAAAAAGTTTACATTATTGTGTAAATTAATCAATTATTAAATAAGTGCAACATTTGGTAGGCACCTTATTCGCTCGTAAATGAATCAAACTTTGAAATTCTTGAAACACTCGATTCTGCAAAGAAATCCGTGTGGGTTCACTCAATACCAGAAACGAATAGTGCTCACTAAATTTTTCATATTTTTTATTCTCATTCTCATCACAGAAGTACTGTTTGCTAAATGAAAAGTATTCTTTAGAAACAAAAACTACATTGACAAATATGAAATTAGTGAGCATTTATAACTTAATAAATTGGATGGTGACGAGAAGCCGACATATGCGAAGTGCAAAGATAGAAGGTAGAGCACGAAATCCCTATCAATTGATAAATTCCCGAAAATTTTAGTAATCCATCAGAAACGGTTTTCTTCAAGAGAAAGATTCAGAGGAAAACTGAATATTACCATTGATTTTCCTTTAGAGGGATTAGATATGCGTATTTATACAGCAGAAAACGTAACCGCTTGACGCTAAAGTCTTTATGCATTGTCTGATCATTGTGGGACTACCTATACCGGACACTACACAGCCTGCTGTAGACATCCGTTTGCGAGCACGTGGCATGAGTATAATAGAGAGTTGAAGTGCTGCCATGAACGTAAACGTTAACGTAATAATTGACATCTGCGCATGCGCATTCGTCAGCTATTCACGTTAACGTTGAAAATGGGTTTACGGGCATACGTAACCTAACGGTCTCACATGGATACCTTAAAAATCAACGCACGTTAACCGAAGAATATACGAATCACACCGATGAGTTGCGAATAAGCGAATTTTAACTTCAAAGCCATAACATCAAAAAGTGACAAAGCATTACTTACAATTTTACATCAATCATCATTTCTTTAATGCATTTTTGATGATCTTGTTCGTTATTTCGCTTTATTTGAAACAATGAACATTTCGAAAAACGAATTCCGGAAGAATTTGATTTGCATTTGGCAAGGGAGGTATACGCTCAAAATCCCTATTGAGATCCGCAAAGATGAACTCCAATCCAGTTGTTGAGAAAAAAACAGCATAAAAGCAAAATAAAGACAAATTAACATGTTAACATCCGTTCAACTTCAACTCAATTTTCATAACAACCCGCAAACGTTAAATTTCGTACGTTAACGTCTACGTGAAGGTTCATGTACTGTTATTACTTCAACTCTCTGATGATTCACATGTGAACCCAATTTTATCTAGATCTCTCGTGAGCGGGAGATGCCTATATGTTCTCTTCTATGAGCAGGAAGGCACTGTATCGCTCCTTTCATCATACTTTGTATTATTTTATGTTTCATTTGCATTTTTATTGTTATTAGAAATAGAAATAGATTTATTTGAAATACCAAGGTAGCCGAGTGGTGAAAGCGACATTGTTTCGGTCACTGGCTGCCAGTCGGCGATGGTTGAAACCATGGCAACTGCAGAAGTTTTTCTGATGGCCCAAGAAAGTGCTAGGAATCGCACGTAAAAAGGTAAGACCTCGTTAATCCTTGGCTAGCACAAGTTTCGACTTCTGAGGGCTGCGGTTCGTAAGGGGACAGCAGCTGGTTAACGGAAAAACAGTTTTAACAGTCTTTTTCAACAGATATCCTAATATAAATAAAGATTATACAAATATATAAGTTATGCACAAAACATATCAGACGAGGAGGAGAACGATGAACAACTTAGTTGGAATAATACTGTGCTCGTAGATATTGAGATAAGGAGCGTTTGAAGAGTCGTAGGTTGTTACTTTGTTTAATTTCATTAGAAAGCTTGTTATAGTCCAAGAGGCCTCTGTGAAATACAGATTTCATTATTTTTGCAAGATTTGTTCGTGAGACAACCAAGTCCTCTCTTCCTCTTGTGTCATAGTTGTGAATCTGATGGTTATATGTAATGAATTCATTGAAGTAATGTGGAGCTTTTCCAGTGAGTATTTTAAATATGAAGATCATTGTAAAATATTGTTGTCTATCTTTTACTGTCATCCAATTTAGGAAATTAATCATTGATAATACAGGAGTACATATACTTATGGCATTTAATAACAATCGCATTCCTCTGTTTTGTAGTTTTTGTAGAGTAAAGATAGAATACCGTCAAGTAATGATATTAGACTAGCACAGTAGTCAAAGTGTGTTAGGATAATTGTTCTGTAAACAATCAAATTAGATTGGAATATTAGTTCTCTACTAATTCTAGTAAAGAAAAGAAAAGCATCTTTTTCGAAATTTTATTACACATTGTGACGACCATTTCCGGATGTACCGGTATTATTGTTGTAATCATCACTGTATCCAACCACTGTGCAGTGGGGAAGCCGCTGTACATATTCACTTCATTTAGGATTGAGTACCAACAGGTACCGGTCTCTGACTCACTTGGGTAGCCAAATAAGTGAGTGACTAAAGTATTATCCATAGCTTGAATCTGCTATGTGAATTGTAAAAGGGAGTTTAGAATGAATCGTTGAACCGTTAGTATGTACATTATTTTCTAGTCATAACAACATATATTGAAGGTGTTTTTTTTATGAAGCCCAAGTATTTGAATTCTTCCACAATTTCAATAGTTTCTCCGTAGATCTCAATATTGATGGAGTTGATATCAATTGAATTATATTTGTATTGAGTTGTCAAAATCATATCTTTCGTTGTTAAATATATTATATACTTATAGATTCAATTTCTATTTTATTGCAAAGAAAGGTTATATGGATGAGGTATTCAGAATTCCTTCAGAATGATATTAAATAATTGTTAATGGACTTGCCACTTGCTGTTTCTGAAGTGATGTATTTTCAACAAGATGGAGCTCCGCTTAATAACGCCGCCCAACTCAAGAACTATTTGTAACGTACTTTCGGTGTTCCTGCCGGCGGACGTTACTATGACGCTTTCGGTTATTGTCTCTTGACAATTCCCTAACACCGGGAATCTATCAAAACACAATAAATCCTCGGGCGCCAGTTATTTAAAAGTGATATACATCACTCTCCCAGTCTAGAGCAAGGTGGGAGGCCCAGGGCAGCTACAGATGGAGATGCGGTATCCCAGGGGTCAGTTCTCATGACTCGATACCGACTACTCAAGTGGCTGCAGGCTTTAATTGCAGTCACTTGTTTTGCAGGAATACCGGCTGTTATAGTTTAAACTCTATAGTTTACGGATGAAAGAACACAACCGAGCTAGGTAGACAAAACAAATTTTTATTCAAATATCAAATACCAAAAACACACATTAATGAAATGTAATGTCCACTTTCGACGGAATACTAATGAACAGGGTCAGCTCGGTGTCGTCGGGAAATTCTGATGGGCTCACCGGTACGAGCAGACTGGAGTGCGAAACTCCTGCAGGGGCCTTTGTCGGGGACTATCACCAAGGCAATATGTACCCGATTTGACTATACTTCACAGACACGGGACAGAGAGATTTGAAGGTATTGGTAAAATTTTCGCTGAAGGCGGTAAAGAACGGAACCCTGCCCATGGAAGGAAGTGATTGTGATACGGAGGGACTTCCTGCGGGTTTTTACGGTCACGGCACGAGGAGGGCGCCTACCACCTTTTTACTTAGTTAATGTGTACTGAACTCTGTTCGACAACCGAAAGGTAGTCCTAGTCGTGGAACAGCACACTCGCGGAAGGTTGGTAGAAGCCACCCCTAGATAACCCACGGTTGATTTTAATACACCCCTTGCGAACGGTTTTAAGTTACCAAAACTAAGGTGAGACTTAAACGAAACAAAATAGATTTTACTGCTCTTGGTGGTATTCTCCAAAGGCGGTATTGTCAGGCTCGATACAACCCCACTAGGGTCTATGGTAATAAAGTTTATGTGCTTACGGTTTCTCTGCGTGCAGGTGGACGGATTGTTGGTAACAGGACAAAACTGCACACTATCGGTGAGGTACCCACGTTCTCGCACAAAAGATGATGTGTACGGGTCCTAACTATGGCACTTTCAGCGTCGTTTTAAAAAAAACGGAATTTCGACGAACTGTCGGGTACTCGGGAGCTAAAACGGAAGCTCTCTTGCACTCTGGATACTGGCGGGCTGCTAATCCTGGATCGGAATCCTTCCAATGACGGACTCTACTGAATACGGACTTGTCTAACACTCAACTTGGCTGACGGTCATGCATACGGGAACTGCTTTTGAATATCTTCTAAGCACTGGATACTCACTCTCCTTGCAGGAACGGCGAAGCCGCTATTTATCAGTTATCCGTGGCCATCGTAACACGGTGTAGCAATATCAATGAACAACTGCAAAAGTGTGTCCTGACTTTTTAACGTACCAGAAGTACAACTTATAAAAACAGGAACGCGAAAGCTATACAAAAGTTGATATTTTATCAATAAAAAACCAACATGTATAAAAACGATACGTCGTGGTTAAGCAAAGCATGTTCGTTACCATCCAAAGTAAAGAAAGGAATCCATGTTTCCTGGCAGCCTCAGGGTTATGTCCCTGAGCGGTGTCTTCGAAACCATGGCGAAGTTGTTATATAGGGCGATCAGGGGACGGATAGGCTGGGAACCTCTGCATACGATGCGGTGCGGAACATTTATCAATGCAAAATAAAACACGTCGGTTTGATGAGCGAGTAATTGCAACGAATGATCCGTTGGCCTACCCAATCACCTGATTTCACCATTTTGACTTTTTTGTGTAGAGTTGCGTGAAAGAACGACAGTTTCATACACCACCTCAAATTTTGATATGGTGCGAAAGGTTATGCGAAACAACATTGATAGAGCTGGGAAGTTGGCGGAATGCACTTCGACCACTTATTTCCCTTCAACCTATCCTCTGGTGGTAAGAGAGTTTTCTCTTAGTTTGAATGCATTATTCTTCTCTTTTGGTATACAGTTTTATTTATTTTTTCTACAGCATACTTGATGAGTGATATACTCCAATTTTCTAATGATTTTTCAACAAATAATTAGTGTATTAGGATTTTCATCCATTCAATCTTCGATTCAGAACCATTAATGTATTCGTCGTAAAGATTGAAATCTTAGAAAAGCCTATCTAAAAGATGTTGTCATTTGAAAAATTTGACTATTTCAACAATTGGTATCAGAAATTTCAAACCGCCATAGGTACCCAATTAGGCAGGAAACACTGTTACAATATTTTTTCATCGTTCATGTCCATCACAGCGGTTGCAGATTTTCCAACGCACTCTGAATATTAAAATTTTTCATTTCTTCAAAATCGAGGTGTAAATTTTCTGACTCAATACTATGTGATCGTACTCAGAATCGCGCCTAGAATCCAAAAAAGTAAAAATACATAGTGTTTCATTTGGAATTCCTAAGTTGGGGTCGTTTCCAGTGAAACTGGAAGTGACAGTATGAACTGTTGGAGAATTTTCCAATTCTTGAATCCAACACCTATGCCAATCGCACAGTCTTGGAACACTGGAAAGTATGGCTTATCTAAAGAAATCGTTGACACCCGGTAGAGATATGGTGTTGGAAAATTCAATACAAATATTGAAGGGCGTATTCTTGGGTTCAAAATACGAGTTATTCTTCCATCAACTATGTTCCCTAAAATTCAGCCCCTCCAAGCTACAGACATCAAAAAATGTGCGAAAAAAATCGTAAATTTTTAATTGTGCCTACAGTTATGCATCAAATGTTCTGAAAATTCACTAGCCCTTGGTTTTTTGGTGGTGAATACAAGTTTTTATTGCAAACATTTTCTATTTTTACCAAAAAAATATTAAATCATCATTCGAAATCAAAAAACTTAAAATGTTGACATCTTGCATTTTTTAAATCAGTTAACCATTTTCGAAATAATTGCTGTTAAATGAAATGACAATATTGAAGTAACAAACCATAATACTTAGTGAGCTATGATTTTTTACTTTGTTTACCCTTTTGGCGCTGTTGACGTTATTATTTTAAAGCAATACTTTGATTTATTTGTAAGTTTGACGTTTGTGAAACGCAGTATCTTATCAACTTATCGGGGCAAATTGACCATTGCACTTCTAAACTTCTACAGATTCCTTGAATTAATATTATTTTCATTTTCAGACTGTGGAAAGTTAAAATTCCCAGAAACGAATATCCTCCACGAAAACAAACTTTCATTCAATGCTGCTAAATTTACGATTTGCAATTTGCGATGTCTTTAGCTTGGAAGAAGTGAATTTTAGGACACATATTTATGTGAAAAAAGTCTTATTTTGACCACAGTAATACGCTCTTGAATGATTTGCTACACCTGTTTATATATAATTTTTCTTCATAACTTTTCAGAATTTGTTCTTTCCGTCAACCGGCTACATCCTAATACCAACTGTCAGAAGTATTCAAGAGACTTGTGTTAGCTAGAGAAGACGAGGCCATTACCTTTTCACGTGTGATGCCATGCACGGGACCGGTGTCCTGGTTGGGATTTGAACCCACGCCCTTATAGTTGAATAGCGATCATCCCGATAATAAACTATTTAAAGTTTTGTAGCTTTTTCCGATTGATGCGAAAACAAAATTATTTTACCAAATGCGCAGCCTCCCATGCTCTTCATCTCTACGGTCGTGTCAACAAAAATATATAGAGAAACACTAAAAGAAAACAGAAAGTGCTGGATAGATAACAAAATAGTTAATTCTCACAATAAATCGAAAACTACTTGGCAACTGATAAATCAAATTCAGAAAAAAACAAAAGAAAAAACCGTTTGTACTATCACTGAAAACGGTATGAATCGTACTATGATGGATATGGTAAATAAGTTTAATGAATATTTCTCTCTAATTCCAGATGACAAACATGATCTTGACTATGAGCAAAATGGAATTAGTATGTCTCCCAATTCTATTTTTATTTTTCCAGTCACAGAACAGGAAGTAGTGAACATTGTTAATCGACTAAAAAACTCATACTCAAGTGGTCATGACCTCATTTCAAACAACCTTCTTAAAAAATGTAGCACGTAACTAAGTTGTCCTCTAGCCTATCTGATGAATCTATCAACTCAACAGGGAGTCTTTCCAGACAAATTAAAATTAGCATTGGTTAATCCAATTTTCAAACGAAATGATCCGAGCCTAATTGAAAATTATAGAGGAATAAGTATTCTCTCAAGTATTGGTAAAATCTTTGAGATGAATATAAAAGATCAATTAATCTCTTTTCTGATGAAAAATAATCTATTGTCCGCAAATCAACATGGTTTCATGGCAAATAAAAGTACTGAGACAGCACTGTATGACTGTCATGAACACATAATAATGGCTCTTGATGCAAAAGTACAGATCTGTGGACTATTTATAGATTTTTCGCGTGCTTTTGATATGGTAAATCATGAACTTCTCATTTGCAAAATGAATAGATATGGTATTAGAGGTAGAGCCCTCGAACTAATGAAATCTTATTTGTCAAACAGACCACAATGTGTGAGAATAAATAATGTCCAAAGCAAACAACAGATGATAAAACAAGGAGTACCACAGGGATCAATATTAGGGCCTCTTTTTTTCCTCATTTATGCCAATGACCTGATTTTAATGCTACATAACTTACATTTTGCCCATGTAGTATCATATGCAGATGATACGAATATTCTTATAATGGTCCCTGAATCGCGTGAACAACTTTTAGAAATGACGGAAATGGTATACACTAAAGTAGGTGAGTGGTCTAAAAAGAACAGCCTAAAACTGAATACGCAAAAAACAACTGTAATGAAATTTAATCTCCGTGGAAAACTAGACAATTTCATTATTTTTAGTGAAGATGAAAGGAGAGTAGATCCATCTGAGACAACTAAGTTGCTAGGAATAATCTTGGACTATAAAGTCACTTGGGAACCCCATATTGTTTCACTTTGTAGTAAACTACGGAGAAATTGTTATGCTTTGAAATTTCTTTCGAGTCCCTGTCACTCTGGAGTACTGTTAACTCTTTACTATGCAAATATACACTGTCACCTGAGATATGGCATACTGAACTGGGTTTTATCTACTGGTTTCAATAGATTATTTGTTCTTCAAAAATTCGCAGTGAGGACTATTGCTGGTTTGAGGTGGAAAGATTCATGTAGAAATGCTTTCAAAGAGTTTCATATACTAACACTCATAAGTGTATATATCTATGAATTGTGCATATATGTTTACAAAAATCATGATAAATTTAAGAGTAATCCACAATCTACCTATAACACAAGAAATGGGAGTATTCTTGTACCAGATGCACATCGTACAACATCATATCAGAAGTCGCATCTTTTTATGGGTTGTAAGGTGTATAATAAGATTGACAAGTATATTAAGGAAGCCTCCAATATACACATTTTCAAGTCTCGGTTGAAGAAACACCTTATTGATAAAACGTTTTACACTCTTGATGAGTTTTTTATATAATATTCTATATGTTGAATGTATTTTATTTTTATTGGAAATTACTGTATTTTTTGTATTTTCCTTCGTGTACGTTTCAGGATTATCTTTTTTGGAAAGTAGTGTATTGTGCATTTCTGTTTTTTTTTTTTATCTATACTTTATGATGACGTTTTCTTTGTTACATTTCCATTGTGTAATGTCCTTATACTCTGTGTATGTTGAACAAAGAAATAAATATATTATTATTATTATTATTATTATTATTTTAGTTTAGAACAAATACTGACATTAAACATACTAAAATACTGACATTTTGAAGTGACGCATATAATATTGACGCACCTCCTGGACTATACGCATACGACGCCTTATGAAAAAAGGTGCCTGCAAAAAAAAATCCCTCAAAAATACTTGATGAATTGAAAGGAATTACAACCCACGTTGGATTCATAATTAAACTGAAGTCGTTCTCCAATGCGTTTTACAATAAAACAAGATTTCTTATATCATTGGCAGAAAAATTTGAAAACTTATTGAGTTTTTAATACAACTGAGAACAATTTTGTTTATTAATGTAATGTGTGATTGGCTTTAGAATCATTGAACTGTCTGGTTGGCAGTTGTCTGTTCAAATTTATTCTCTCATCAAGATATTGTATCCGATAAATTATAAAGTGGACGTTTTTCGACGCACATGGTTAGATCTTATTATTGTGGAAGATTATTTTAATTTCTCTTCAATGGTGATTTCTGAATGAGAAACATGTTTATTCGTTAACAAGCAAAATACTCTACAAGAAGCTCTATCATAAAACAAATATTTGGCAACTTGATCATATAATAGTTCAAATATTTAAAAACTCAGACATTTCAATGATTAGATTCCAGTGCAGAAATGCACTTGGAGGAATGATGCTGTATACAATACACCGAATGTATCAAAATGTGTGTGAACTCTCGAAAAAATTAACGACTCACCTAACAATACTGGGTTCACAAGAGTGGTTGAAAAACGCAAGGGTAGGGTATATTCCAACTCCAATGCTTTCATTCAGATGTTTTCCCTTCCCTTCAAATTTTTGGACAAGGTTATAATCATAATATTTCAATTCATTTATTTCATGCACGTTGTACGCCATCAGTAGGCAGTGTCTGAGAATCAATCTTCCGATGAAAATTTCTTCATCTAGTAAAATATCGTCCTTCGTTTCGAAAGGGAAAAAGTCTGTGGTTTTCAAGATACGAAGTAGATATACTGCGACATTGAAATAAAGCTGCTCATTTGCTTTCTGGTTGACATTTCGATACAAGAACAACATGTTGTCATAATCATCAGACCGATAAAGAGTTTTTTGGGTAACACCTTGGTCATCGCTTTCCAAATAGCTCAGGAGTCTGTCACTTTTATCGTCGAAAAATGGAAATCCCCGTTGGGTTAGAATTCTCAAAGACATTAACTTATCAAAGCTGTTAACGAGGGTTGGATAAATGGGGCATTCTATTTTATGGAACGATTTATCAGCTCCATTCTTGCAGACGGTGCTACAGAACGCAACGTTTGCGCATGTCGAACATGCAACAAGTTGATCTATATATGCAAAACAAAACTGACAATTGGTCAAACTGCGCTCTTTGTCTAGCACTGCTGCATGGGGGTCTTCTTTGACGATGAGGGTACCAATTGGAATATCTTCTAGTGCTACGGCATATCTTCCCTGGTGCTCATCGTGCCTAATGTCGATTAGCGGACTTACTGCGGGGTATTTTTCACTTCCTTTGAACCTTTCAATATCCCGAATTGTTCCTGACTCGGATGTAGAAGCCGTGGCATATTTTTCTCTTTCATTTTTTTTACTGCCTTCTACCGCTTTGATATTCTCAGCGAGTTCTCTCTCCTCCAATTTGCTGTCCTGCAACAACGATTTAATTGTTTCATCGTAGAATTTGTCTGCCAGTTTTGAGTCACCCAGAGCTTCGTAGCACCTAGCCTTTCTCCAAATTATCTTGAATTTCACCGTTGAGGGGTAATTCCCGATTTCCTCCAGGTAACTGATATCATCAAGAACTTTACCGTAATTTAAAAACTGAAAATTGATCGCAGATCTGTTTCCTATTATCAAACAGAGGACTTGTCGGGCAACATCTGAAAAAAAAACAACAATTTTCACTCTCACATGATGATCAGAATATGGAACCCACCAATTGTGGAAATGCACAGGTTTTTCCTGAATGTGGTGTAATTTGGAATTAAAATCTTGTCAAGGAAAATATTATAATGCCAGTTAAGGCGAACCCATACTCCACTATCGTTGGCATAATTGTAAACCTGAATATGAAGATGAGTGTGGGTGCCCTTGCACCTCCATAAGCATGCATATCAAACGCGCAAATCCACGGAGACCGCATTGACAGATGAAATTTAGGATGCAGAAGAGAGTAAAGAAACGGTAATATGTCCCTTCCTTGACATGGAAAGTACTTTTGACAACACACCACACGAAGCTGTCAAAAGAGTACTAGAAGACAGAGACGTAAACAATACGACAACTATATGGATGTCGCAATTGCTGTCTACCAAAATAGCAGAGGATAAAGTAATAAGACAAGACACTATCAACATCTGCACGAGCATATGTTGCCAGAATAGGGTAGTGGCCTCCCAACTTATGTGGAGCCAATAGTCGATAGACTCCTCTGCGTTTTGATCGAGATCGCTTTATCGTCATGATCGCATGAGACATATTCGAGAGTGTTCTCTATAATATAGTTCAGAGAGGTCTGACTACACCAAAAAATGGTTTTAATTGATGGGAGCGTCAACCCAATCAAGACTATCCTAGTTGCCTCCACAAGGAAAAGAAGCATTAACCTCAAAGCCATCCCATTAGATGTGAAAGTTATTGAATGGAAACCAGAAGTCAATTATCTGGGATGAATACTGAACAATGAACTCATCTGGAATGAGCACGAAAAGGAAGTAACCAACAAAGCTATGAAAGCCCTAATAGTGTGCAGAAACTTTGCAGGAAAGAACCTGCAGTGGATGGTCACGTCTATAGTGAAACAGACCATCACTTACGGGGTAGTGGTCTGGGGCTACAGAACTAAAGACTTGCAAGTGTATGAATAAAAGGTGCAATGAAAACGTGCCCAACGGCTGCTATGAAATAAAGCCAAAGCCTTACGCCTCTCTATATGGTTGTGGAGAGTTTAGCGAACAGGATAACAAACCTGTTGTCACCAATTCGGAGATTTGCCTCAAGGAAAAAGTTCAGCTTTGAAAAATAATTCACTATTGAATTAAGTAGCAAAAGTAAATAGGACAAAGGCACCATCCCAAGACTCAAGAGAAGTGACATCAAATGGTACACAGATGGATCTAAAACAACAGAAGGAACTGGAATAGTAGTATATGGTCCTGGAACCAAATATTCCGAAAGTCTATGCAAATCTCCTAGCATTTTCTAAGCGGAAATCTACGCCGTCAGAAAATGTCTCCAGTTCAATATAGAAAGGAATTTTTGTAGACAAGAGATTATCATCATGTCAGATAGTCAAGCAGCCATTAATGCTCTGAATTTTCATGTCATCAACTCCAAGATGGTCTAGAGAAATTTAAGTAAGTAAATGAATTAGGTAAGAACAACACTGTTACCCTCCTATGGGTTCCAGGACACACTGGAGAGGAGAGTAAAGAAATAGCATACGATTTTGCAGAAAAAGTGCTGAAACACCATTTCTCGAATCTGTACCCTTCTGTAGAATAAATAGTATCACGATACTTCATAATTTTAAAAAGAAGTACCTTATAAAAGATTTCAATGCTGGATATAATCAAAAGGAATAAGCCAGGGCAAGATTTTAATGGGAAACTACAACCATAAGAGATCAAATTACGGAACCAGCAATTGTATAAACAAGCTCAGAATACTAACGTATATCCTAACAGCGCACTGCCGGTTGAGAGGACACCTTAAGAAACTGAGATTGTGTTATCATATTGAAGGACCCACGGAAGATTTTGTCTTATATCGGAAGTGACATGAGGCAACAGGCAGATGATTTGGAGAACATTTAAAACGACAAGTAAGAGAAGCAAGAATTAGAATTTGAAGAATAAAGGCTCGAGGATACACATGAAGAACTATAGTTTCAAAAAATGCAGTCCAGAAAAATGAGAAATGTAAAGATGAGAAAATTCTGAACGGTCAGTGATGTAAGAGATATGAAGGAAAACAAGAAGATGAAGACCGATAGCGTTAAGAAAAACAATGAGATGACGATCGAAGGCGTACAGAAAAACGAATTTTAGGTTCATCAGCAAAAAGTCCAAAATACGTTAGAAATCAGAAGTCACAAATTAAATTGTATGGAGTTTTCGAGAAGGTTTGCGGTGGATGAAACCAGACAGAAAAATACTGTATCAAAAATACAGGATCTGAGAACAGCAGTTTTATGGGGACAGATCAATAATTAGAAAATATTGAATGAAAAATATATGATCTGAGAACCCTTATGCGTACGAAGGTGGGGTTCAAGGGGGAATCTGAAGACCGGATACCGACGCTTCTCTCACCCTCCCGTGGTAGACCTTGGGAAACGTCGTGATTTGTCACGGCGGCTAACGAGAGTGAAGCGGTCTCTAAGGATGGCTGATACGCCGCAGTCACTGAGTAGGGAACTATATCCCTACTCTCTGCCGCAGTCAACACTCAACAGTGACACAGCTTACTCACAGCTTCCCAACTCTTGTGGCGGGAAGGGTTTGCGCCGATCTGCTGGCGCAGCGCTTATGCCCCGCCTCTTGGGCTAGAAGACTGCTGTGGCGTGCGGTCGGGTAATAGGCGTTATTATTATTCGTTGAGCGATCATAGTCGTGCGTTGATAATTTTGATTGTTTGGTTTGGTTTTTTAACGTTTTGATTTTTGATAGTGAAATGAGTGAGAAAAAAGCGGGCCATGCGTGTGCAGTGAAAAACTGTTTTATTAAAGGGTACAACTCTAAGAAGAAATTCTATCGTTTTCCCAAGGATCCTAATCGGTGACTATATAGTACCAAAAAATTTCAATTAATATTGTACCTACCCACGAAAGTCTATATGAATAAAAATCCTACTGCATGATTAAAACATAAATCGAGTCCCGGGTTTCAATATGAGGTACGTTAATTGAGTCCCAGTTTCAAAAATAAGGTAAGTAAATTGAGTTCCAGAATATTGTTACAGATGAATCAGAATTACCTGTAAATACATGTAACAAAATATAATTTTAATTACCTTCTACGTAAGGTTTTAGTTCGTTGGGTTCTCTATACTAAACTACGTATATTCAACTTTGGTGCCAAACAAAATATAATTTCATTCTATATATTCTACGTGAAAGTGTTAGAATGACAACTTGGTACATTTGAGGCCAATAAAAAATGGTACAACTCTTATAGCAGAGTTTTGTCAATAGACCGTCAGATAATGACAGATTTTGATGGCTCATTTTCCATTTTCAGAAAAATAATGTTTTTTCTTTATTTTCTCGCTTATGGCATTTTAAAACGTTAACAGGTATAATAGTAGGTAATCTAATAGTGAAAAACCAAAGCTATAAGATTTGAACGTGCTTAAAGGGTTGAAATGAATTTGTGTTATGAATTTGTCATAACACTGGATATCTGTCAAAAATTCCAAACAAAAGGGTAATCATTCCGCATATGAATGCAGTGACGAAAGGTGGAATAATCGCAAAAACAACTGTCCTATTTTTTTGAACGCAAGAGTACATACGGAACTCAGCACCCGGGGATGAATTTACCTGCACATAAACGCAATTAATAGTTGTCGAACTTAATTTATGTGGATGACCCTTTCCAATGGACAAAATTCCCCGTGATTATTTTATTATACCTAATAATGTTCTATTGCTTTCAAACAAAAGGTGGTATACCTATTATGTTTCAAGAATAACGTGGAGTAAATTCTCAGAAAACATACAATTTGGTATGCAAAATTAATCTACCTTTTCTTGAAATGTACTCATTATTTATAAATGGGTTTGTTGTGATATTCACAGTTTTTATTGATATTTAATAGGCGCTTTTTTAGTCTACGACGATTAATTTTAAACAAAATGAATCATTTATAAATAGATATTTTTATTTACTTTTTCATCTTTAATTTTTACAGAGCTAGGATATGGGCAATGAAAGCCAATCGTGAAGACCTTTTAGAAAAAGTGAATGATCTATATAATGGATACCGGCTATGCGAAAACCATTTTGCAAAAAAACTTTTTACGAATCACCTTCATACACGATTGGTAGCCACTGCATTTCCAATCCTATTTCCGTCTCTTGAAAGCAGTTCTAGATCTGCGAAGGATGACCATTCATATAGTTCACCCCCGCTACTTTGTGCGAAGATACGAGTTCTTAATGACAGACCAGTAGTTCCAGCTATTGCAGAAACTGACTCAGGATTAATCTTTTTATTGTTTTTTAAAGGCATACGAAAATAACAATAGAGATACATTTGGAAATCTGCAAATGCCAAATGATAAGTTTGTCGAGCTCATTTGTAAAATTGAAATTATATTTCAAGAAAACTTTGAAAAATTCGCACAAACAAATATTTGTAGCGCACTTTCAAATTTAAGCAATGCATTACCTTTTAGTCATCCTCGTAAATATTTCCCGAAAGAATTTGTACTTAGATTATATTTAAGAGTAAGAATTTATTACACTTTGAAAACAATAAATGGCAATTTTAAAAATATTAACAGAAATAAAATGATAATATGGAGAAATTTGTAGAAGTACCCACTGTATATGTAATGTAAAAATATATTCTGTTACTTGTCCATCTTATATTTTTCAATTATGCAATAAAGTTTATTAGAATCCTAAACACGTAATTTTATTATTTAAACTAATTCTTCTCATAAATCCAAGTAAAAAACCCTATTATTTCCTACCTATGTCGGGTACCTACCTAATTTCATTGTTATAATAGGTAATACTGTAATAAAATTTTTTGACTTTCATGTTGAAATAATCTACTACGGTACTGTACTGTCAGGCCGAACGCCGAAACTAAATATCTTAATCCGGCCCCGACTTCTAACCCAAGTGAGACAAAGACCGCGCCATTCCATCTCGCATGGTTCCCGATCGCCAGATCAAAGGCGTCGCTCGGAGTTGTGGAGCTGAGTGGTATATAAGCTGTGACAGTGATAGTAACCCGAGGGCCACCAGCTCATTATACGCTGACGCGAAAATCATACATCTTCCCCAAGATGCTTGAATTATGCACACTCAAAATACACTACAGAGGGATGCGAGAACTGGAAAACCTGTCTCCAATGGGTGCCGAGAAAGGGTTTTGGATCGGGTGCTTTGGGACTGGTAGCGGTGAGTGACCGAAAACATATTCTATGTCGAAGTGCTATTTCTTTTGCCACGTATATCTTTTCAATGCTTTCGACCAGACATTGTACAGCATTAATCGTGGATTTACCTGCTTGATGAGCAAACTGTTTCTTTCGGAGCGGTGTTAACTCAAGGAGTTTTAACATAACAATCTATGATTTTCACCACTGCTCTCAGGAGAAGGGTAGTGGGACTGATCGGGCGGTAAGACTTTGTTTCGTCCATGGGACGTCTCCCAGTCTTTGGTATGAACGTCACCACAGACTATCTTCAAGCTTGTGGTATGTAACCGTAGATGAAGATGGCCCTGAATAGCTTTTTCAAGAAGGACTCTGTCATTTCAAGGCCATGTTGCACCGAGGCGGATAATAATCCGTCCTGTCCTGGCGACTTGAATGGTTTGAAGCATTTGAAATCCCATTTGATTCGTTGAGTTGTGAAGATTTTCCCAGATAGGTTTCTGCTGGACCTGTTGGGTTATGGACGACTCCTTTATGGTGAGCGCTTTGCTGTTCATTCGAATTACTTGAAATATACCTCTCTTTTTCAAAAACCGTTGACGTTTCGTAGACTATATCTGCCTCCGTTATCAAAACTCGATTTCTATCAGGTTTGCAGATACTAAGATCTTTTTTAACCACGTCAGGACTCAAATTAAATCTGTCAAGAAGTTGTTTACGGTGACATTTGCTATCTCAATATATCGGGTGTCCTGTTATTCTCACTTCTGTTATTTTTTCCATCTTTCCTGAGATGAGGTAACCAGGTGCGGTAAATTTAGACTGAGTTTGTTGAAAAACAGTTCGTTGATAAAATAATGTAGGCGGTTTGTTTCAACTGCCTCTTGATTTGATTATCTCATTAAAATTTTATGATCTCTGTCAAATATGAGAGTATGTTCGGATAACTTTGAATCAGTTGTTTTTCGATTTCTTATATAATTTTTGTGTTCCTCCTGGTGCACAGTCAATGCCCAATGGTCTAGATGTTTCACCTATAAAACTTCCACCACAAGAACAAAATTTTTTGAATGTGTTTTTTTGTTCCGTATTTGTATGAGTATTGATCTCAATGTATTGAGTGTTTCAAATGATGTTCTTACATCATACCTAAGGCGATCCGTCTTATCTTTTCAGACACATAAGGGATTATTTCCACATTTTCCCGAAGTCTCATGCGAAAGACTCGATGTCAAATTCCCAAACAAATATGTCTCTTCCAAAGTAACAATCTCTGAAGAAAACTTCAATGACGCGATGAATCCAGGTATTTGGCCAGAGGGAGCTCATATAAGCAGGTTTTTTTACCGGAATCTACAGAGGAAAAAGGAAAACTAATGTCCCATACATTCCATATCGATGACAAACCTTATAAGTGCTCAACATCTGACAAAATGAACAGGGTGAGTGTCTATCACATTAATGTTCGATGTTTAGCAAATAAAATTGATGAAATGCTCATTTTCCTAAAAAATAACCAACACGATGTATTATGTATATCTGAACATTGGTTATCTAAAGAAAATCTCATGTCCGTAAACATTGATGGTTACTACCTAGCTGCAAATTTTTGCAGAACAGAAAGATGCCATGGTGGAGTGGCTATCTATGTAAAGAACACATTTTCCTGTAAACCTATTATTCTTGAACGCTTCTGTTCCGAAATTGATATAGAATTATGTGTTATTGAACTTTCTCACCTGAAGATCATTTGTTTATACAGATCATGCAATGGAAATTTCCATACATTCCTTAACGTATTTGAAAGTGCTTTACACTATCTCAATGTTGAAAAATCGAAGGTTATAATAGCGGGTGATTTCAATCTGAATTTTGCTATTGCCGAAACACCGAACTTATCTATTTTCGGAAACCTAATCGAGTCATTCAACTTATACCGGGTGGCTACGGAAGTATTGCCTACGGAATATCTCAGTTATTGTATGAAGTAGGTTTGTGAAATTTGGAGCGTCGATATAATGACATAAGTGCTAGAATTTGAGCATATTGAAATGTCGAAGTTAACTTCCGGTCTGACCGGAAGTAACATCAACTTTCTTATTTTAAATGGAAACCCTATTTTTTTTCTTTTCGCTTTATTTATCATGTAATTCCCTTTCTAATGACATATCACAAGTTGGTATCTAACCAGAAACTAGATCAGAAAAAAATTATTATTGAAATTCACCGAGTATGCCGTGGAAGCAAAATGAAAGCCAAAAATTGAAAAGTTGGCTATGGAAACCATACGTCACTTGATAACAGTTGCTACTACTGTGATATTTTATTTTCATTCGTCGGCGTTATAAAAAGCCGCCAAAAAAAATATTGGAAAAATTGGGAAGAAAACAATACTCTGTAGGTCCATAACTTAAATAGGAACATACAACTTTTTCTTGCCTGTACTATTCAGCATAACCATTCCTTTCTAATGATATAATAGAAACTAATTTTTTGAAATGAAATACCAAAAAATCCAATTATTATTCTTCAAATAACGAAAAAACAGATTTATCGAAAAAAAAATCAAATTGATAGGATTAAAGATAAAATAAATTCAAAACAAATGTTCGAAATGCATTCCCTCAGCGTCAATAAATTTATTAACTCTGGTGATATTTTCATGTAAAACGTTTCTCAACATTTGGGGCGTGATATCTTGGAAAGCTCTACAAATTTTTACTTCTAGCTCATGTAGAGTTGTAGGCTGTGTGGAATACACCCTATTTTTAAGATGCCCCCATAGAAAAAAGTCGCACGGAGTAAGATCAGGTGACCTTGGTGGCCACCTGACTGGACCATGGGTTGTTATAAGACTCTCTTGAAAGCGATTTTGAAGATAATTTCTCGCTATTCTTGAATTATGCGGAGGGGCGCCATCTTGCTGGAAGTACATTCTCTCAGTTATTTCCGCTGGTAGGTTGTTAATGAATTCCGAAATTTCATTCGTTAAAAAATTAAAGTATCTCTCTCCGGTTAGTTGGCCTTGAAAAAGAATGGGGCCAACAATATGAGTTCCGACTATTCCTGCCCAAACATTCACACCAAATCTCTCCTGGAAGCCGCCTTGTCGAAACCGGTGCTCGTTTGCTATCGCCCAGTACCTGGAACAAAAGACCGTTCACACTTTTAGCACTTTACACTTCGACTATCGACAATAATCCAAATAAAGTACAGTACGTACCTTGTATTATTCCTGTTAAATAATCCATTGTTGGTAAATCTTGACTCGTCCGTAAACAAGATATGATAGTTAAATAGGTGATTCTCAGCATTTTGTCGAAGAAACCAATTACAATATTCCAGGCGCCTTTCACCGTCATTTTCATACAAATGTTGATGCAACTGATACTTGAAGGATTTCAATCGATGTTTTTTCAAAATTTTCCTAGCAGAGTCCTTACTTATAGCTAATTCGGCGCCAATCTGCCTTGAGGAAATTGTGCTATCATATTGTACTAAAGCTAATACATTAATTTCAGTTTCCTCATTAATAACAAATGCTTCTTGGTCTTCGTGAACATCAGGCTCAGTTCTTAATTTTTCTTCAAGCCACTGGAAATACCTTCTCCCTGGATATCGCTCTAAATACAATCGTTCAGCGGCATAAGAATTTTTTAAACATTCACCATAAATGAGAAGCATGTCAATTTGTTCGGTTCGTGAATAACGGGGCATTTTTTGAATATTCCACTAACTGATTTCGATTTCCAAACCCTTTTAAAATGGCAGAATCAGAAACACTACTTCGAACGTCAAAATAATATGGATAGCAGCGTTCGTGACAGCTCTCATTTCTTTTTTGTTTCATTCCAAAATACATCTTAATCAGCCTACTTGTTGATATTTTGGTTCGAATGATTATTGCAATGGAATGATTATTCTGAATAGCACAAACATCGTCCATAGGTAGATATTAGAATATCTATGGACGATGGCACAGACCAAGTACGTTTAAGTTCCTATCTAACCTAGAACCTACAAGATATAATTTATCATTCCACATTATTTTTAATTTTATTTTTGCGTATGGCGATAATCTGTTTTGTTATTTGAAGAATAATAATTGGATTTTTCGGTATCTCAGTTCAAAAAATTATTTTCTATTATATCATTAGAAAGGAATGGTTATGCTGAATAGTACAGGCAAGAAAAAGTTGTATGTTCCTATTTAAGTTATGGACCTACAGAGTATTGTTTTTTTCCCAATTTTTCCAATATTTTTTTGGCGGCTTTTTATAACGCCGACGAATGAAAATAAAATATCACAGTAGTAGCAACTGTTATCAAGTGACGTATGGTTTCCATAGCCAACTTTTCAATTTTTGGCTTTCATTTTGCTTCCACTTCCTACTCGGTGAATTTCAATAATAATTTTTTTCTGATCTAGTTTCTGGTTAGATACCAACTTGTGATATGTCATTAGAAAGGGAATTGAATGCTGAATAAAGCGAAAAGAAAAAAAATAGGGTTTCCATTTAAAATAAGAAAGTTGATGTTACTTCCGGTCAGACCGGAAGTTAACTTCGACATGTCAATATGCTCAAATTCTAGCTCTTATGTCATTATATCGACGCTCCAAATTTCACAAACCTACTTCATACAATAACTGAGATATTCCGTAGGCAATACTTCCGTAGCCACCCAGTATACTACAATCTTTGATTATACGCGTGTGACTCCTACTTCTTCTACTCGGGTGGATAATGTTGTGACAAATTTGGATAAATGGCTTTTCAAATCAGGGGTTTCAGAACCTTGCCTATCCGATCATCGGGGGCAATTTATCATCATTAATGACAGGATATCCAGAAGAAATGGGACTCGCTGGACCCGTCCAATACACAGGCACGGTTTAACTAGGTTGAGATCCCACCTTGTGGACTATAATTGGAGTTGCTTTCAAGACAATAGTATTACTCCTGAGTTTCATATGCAGAATTTGCAAGATCTATTAAATGACCTTGTGGTTACCATTTTTCCATAAAAAAAATTGGACGTTGTTTCTAATAAATCACCAGTCACTTGGATGACGGAAGAACTGATTCAAATGCGTGATACTCTGAATGCTATAAAAACCATACATGATGTAGACAAAGATATTTTCTCTCTAAATGCATAAAAACGACTGAATAGGGATTATAAAAATCAAATAAAAATATGTAAAACAGAAGCTCATAACAACTACCTGCTAAACTCCACAAATGTTATGAGGGACAGTTGGAACTTAATCAACCATGAATGCAATAGAAATATAAAAAAACAAATTGAGACTAATATATCTGTGGACCAATTCAATGTATATTTCACTTCTATTGCCGAAAAAAATCATTAGCTCATTACCTCTCATTTCCCATGAACCTACATCATATCTAAGAACAATGAAAACTCCTGTACACTCGTTTGTTTTGAATCCTGTAACTCCTGCTGATGTATATGATATTATTCTAGGTCTAAATAATTCCAAAGCATTTGATGCCTATGAGCTGAACAGTAAAATTATCAAATCTGTAGCGGACATTCTTGCCGAACCTTTAGCTATCTTAATAAATAACTGTTTCTCCGCAGGAATTTTTCCCAGTGCTCTGAAGTACTCTGTTGTCCTACCTATTTTGAAGAAGGGAAGCACTGATGATATCAACAACTTCCGACCTATATCCATTATTCCGATCATAGGTAAAATTATTGAAATAATTCTGAAGAACCAACTGTATAACTTCCTTGAAAGCAACTCTCTCTTATGTCCTGGCCAATATGGTTATAGAAAAAATCGTTCAACAACCCAGGCTCTTTTGAAAGATGTGTCAGACATAGTCGGGGGCCTGGAAAAAGGCAAACATTCACAACTCACGCTATGTGATCTGTCTAAGGCATTCGACTGTGTTTCGCACGATATCCTTTTAAATAAATTGTACTATTACGGCATTAGAGGCGTGGCACTGGATTTCTTCGCCTCCTATCTGGGCGATAGATCACAATGTGTTAAACTATGTGGTGATCTTTCTAATCGTGAAATTATTTCGTATGGTGTCCCGCAAGGCTCGGTCCTGGGTCCTCTCCTATTCTTAATATATATTAATGACCTATACTATGGTGCTTCACCGATTAAGAGTGTGCTTTTCGCGGATGACACAACTTTTATCTGCCAAAGTCCTAACCTAGAGGATGTAGGTACTTCATCTGATGATATTTTAAAGGTAGCCCAATCCTGGTTCACATCAAATAAACTCAAAATCAATTTAGAGAAAAACCAGTCTATTCTCGTTTCTTCTTCATCGAATATTCCTCATGGAAATAGCGTCAAATTACTCGGCGTGAAACTTGATGACAGACTAAACTGGGCTACTCATATTGAGTCTTTAGCAAAAAAATTATCTAGCATCACCTTTATGATTCGACGTTTGAGAAACAGCGTTAGTTTGCACGTACTCAGATCATGTTATTTTGGATTATTTCAAAGTCACATGGTGTATGGTATCTTGCTGTGGGGTGGCTCGTGTCACGCACAGAAAGTATTTATACTGCAAAAAGGGTAATTTGAGTCATGGCGGGAGTACATCATCGCGACCACTGTCGCCCCCTTTTTGCTAAACTCCAAATTATGCCACTTCCTACTTTATTTATACTTTCATCTTTACTTGAAATTCATAAGAACAAAAGTTCATATACTGTCCAATCAGAAATTCACCCTTACTCCACCCGCAATGGTAACTCTATTACAATACCTAGGTTCAGGCTGCAGATGTCACAGAATAATTCTCTGAATCTGCACCTGTATAATAAATTGCCATCAAAAATAAAGTGCCTCAACCTATACCAATTTAAAAATAGAATCAGGGCCTTTTTACTAACGAAATGTTTTTATACGATCAAGGAGTACCTTGATATGAGCTTGACTGAACTCGAACTCTTGTGATGGACGCTCCCCAAGTCATTCCTCATATTTTACTCATAGCTGATAGTTTTACTTTATTCATGTCTATATACACTTTTATGTTATTTATACATTGTACTTTTTGACGACCTACTAATTCTATGTTTATTAGTTTGGAAATAAATATCTATCTATCTATCTATCTATGTTGGTTGCTGGATGTGTATGGAGATATTGGTAAAGACCGTACATGAAATTGAAAACAGTAATACACCAAACAACCAAACATCACTACATAACACCTTATGTCCCAGGATTGTCTGAAAAGATAAAACGGATTGGCCATGAGTATATGATGTAAGAAAAACATTTAAAACAACCAATATTTTGAGATCAATACTTACAAATAATAAACTATAAAACACTAATGAATGTTCAAACAATTGTGTTTACAACATACCTTAGTATTGTGATTAGTGTGATGGAACTTATACCGGGTGTCCGCGGAAGGTAGCTTGCTCCTATAACTTTTTTGTTTTTGAAGATAATGGAATGGAATTTGAATAATCTGAATACGACACGAAACTGCATTTTTTGACAAATACTTCGAGTTACTTCCAGTTTCACCGGAAGTGACATATACTTTCTATTTTCAAATGGGACACCAGCTATAATTTTACTTCTTTTGTACAATGTATCATTTGTCACTTTTTGTAACACATTTCTCATCATCCTTTGAAATTTATTTTTCAATCTAGAGGGCTATGCATACGTTCAAATCACTAATCTCAGCCATAATATTTCGGGAGAAATACAACTTTACTGTTTTCGGTCAAAATGTGTGTTATATTCAAAATTTGATTTTAAATTGAAAGTACTACTTTTTTCAAATGGCAAACATGGTGGCTCGTCGGGTTAGGAAGGAAGATCATTTCATTACGATTAATTTGATACTGCCGACTATTAGGTTTTGAACAAACTTCCGTTCGTAAACTTAAAAAGATTACGTTAGATCTAGCATCATTTGGTGATGAAAAATAAGATTAAAATATATCGAATAACCTGTGACCAACACAACTGATGAAACAAATTATAAAAGAAAAAATACTTGTCGACATCTCATTTCACCTTACTTCTGCTGAAGTGAATCAGGTAATTAATGGAGTAATGTTATTAGATTTTGGATTAATCGTTATGTTATCAGTTGTATTGCTTATTACTACATGCATTTGAATTTTATTTTTACGTCAAGATGCTCCATTTCAAGAAATATCTAATCTTTTCATGTTTTTCAACAGAAGTTTGTTTGAAACCTAATAGTGTGCGGTATCACATTATTTATGAAATGATGTTTTTACCTGACGAGCCACCATTTTGCCATTTTACAAAAATTAGTGAAACAAATTTTAAAATTAAATTTTACATAGCAGATACATTTTTACTGGCAACAGCAAAGTTGTATTTTTCCCCAAATTATAGGATGGAAATTAGGGATTTGAACGTATCCATAGCCTTCTATAGAATAAAAACTAAATATAAAAATTATGAAAAAATTGGAAATCCAAAGTGACAAGTGCTACATGGTTGTATTCAGTATGTAATGTGGAGACAGAAGAACCGAAAATATACCGGGTGTCCGATTTAAAAATCTAAAAGTCATTCTCAGTGAAAGCGGAAAATGCATGAAGCTGAGCCACATGTCAAACTATGCATTTTTATCTTACAGATTATCCCAATTTCATTCCATTACCTTCGAAAACAAAAGAGTCATAAGAGCGAGCAACTTTCTGCTGACACCCGGTATAGGTTTGAACATCGAGACCATTGACTGTGCGCCGGGAAGAACATAAATGACCAACTTATATTAAGTTATAACATGTATATCTATTTGAAAACTGTACTTTTCTTTTCTTTTTTTTTCTGAACGTCCTCTGCAGACTTTTGGGGTTAGGTGGAAGAACAGGCAGTTGTCTGCACACATCTGTGTGAGGGTAACTGATCTGAATCTCGCCCTAACTTTCCATATTCTTAAGTTTTTTTTGTTTGTTATATTCAATTAAATTAATAAAGGCCTTTATTATTATTATTATTATTATTATTATTATTATTATTATTATTATTATTATTATTATTATAAAAATTATAAAAGAAGTAGAAAAATAACTGGTTCAAAAATATCCGAACATATGGCGGTCGTACGATGGAATGGGGTGAAACAAAAATTTTTACGAGATAATAAATGAGTAAGTTGGAAGAAACTTTCTGCCTTCTTTTATCAACAAATTTTTTTTTTCAACAACTTTAGTCGAAATGGAACGCACCTGGTTACCTCTTCTCAGAAAAGCACTAAAAAATAAAAACAGTGGGAGAAACTTCACTGGGAGTAACGAATGCCTCAGTAACAGGTGCTATTTCACGCGCTGTCAATAATATGAAGTGTCAGGAAATCATAGATTTAGCTAAAGAAGAACCCTATACTACAGTGCAATATCGAAAAAGAATATTCAATAACAAACCTATTATTGGCAGTAATAGTTCTCTCACAACAAAAATTGCTGAAATTCATGCCTTCTTACATGTTTTCAAGCTGCATCCTAATTTTACGTGTGAGGAGTTGTTGGGAATTATCAGACCCGTCTTTCCCGAGGCAACTTGTGAGCAGTTAAAATCAATGTTTCCACAATATTATTCATCATTCAAAGTCACCATCAATGAATGTAACTTATCTGCAGCATGGGATCCGAACAATTGGCCTACAGGTGCCTGGGTAAATAAGTTTTTTCATTCAAGGGGTATAAAGAACGACGTGAAGTGACAGGGGTACCCCCTTATAAAACTGACTCTTCGTCTTTTAAGAGATCAAATTCAAAATCAGACAATTCTCTTAGATTCAATAAAAATCTGTTAAAAATTTTTCACGTGAACAATCAGTGCTTATCAAACAAATTGAACCAAATCAACTTGTTTGTCGACAGGAATAGATTTGACATATTATGCTTTTCAGAACACTGGTTGGACGAATATTTTATTCAATCACTGAATATTCCAAATTATAGGCTTGCTTCATATTTTTGTAGAAGTGAAATGAGACATGGGGGTGTTTCAATTTTTGTAGACGTGGATGTAAAATATAAGGCATTAGAGATTTCTCGACTGAAGTTCAGGCCGAATTTTGTGCAATTGAACTCTTGAACAATAATGTGATAGTAATTGCTATATATAGGTAACCAAATGGAGATATAAACAATTTTATCGATTCTTTGGAAAAAATCATTCTGTACTGCTCCACAATTAGACGTCACATTATAATTGCTGGGGATTTCAATATTAATTTTCGCGGCAGTTCCTCTTCTCTAGCTGAACTTGTTAATCTATTACACTCATTTCGGTATTGCCGTCACAATATCTGATTACACCAGAATCACTGCCCAATCAGCTACTTGTATTGACAATATCCTTACTAATCTAAATGATGATATGTATAGTTCAACAGTCCTTGATCCTTGCTTATCTGATCATCTGGCACAGGTGATAACCTTGAAATTAGATGAAAAAAAAAAGACGATGTGATCTGGAGAAGAAAAATTTCGGAACATGGCATGAAAATTAACTGGGATACAATCGGGTTACATAATTGGAAATGCTCTGTAATTTCCAACTTCTTGATAAATACTTTCACTTCATTAATTGAGAAACATTTTCCTATGAAAAAAAGTTTTATCAATAAAATTTGAATGGTTCAATGATGAACTCAGGACTCTGAGGGACACATTATCTGAGGTCAAATCAATTTGTAATTTTACCAGGGATTTCAAAAATTACACTATTCTGAAAAAACACTACCAATTGAATAACACAATATAAGAAAGCAGCATATGATAAATTCATCGGAGAATCCGAAAACAAAGTCCAAGATAGCTGGAGACTTGTAAATTTTGAAAGAAATCATTCAAAGAAAAATGTAATCGATCCCACCATAACAGCTAAAGAGTTCAATGATTACTTCTCCACAATTGCAGCTGATCTGATTTGGAAAATATCTAACGATTCAAATGACCCGGTCAATTACTTGAAAGGATTGCCCACACCATGTTCATCTTTTTTTATAGAGCCAGTTACAATATCTGAGGTAGTCGAAGCTGTACGCAGCTTGAAAAACTCTGAATGCACTGATGTATATGGGATGAATAGTGAACTAAAAAAACCCTAGACTTAATAATATATCCGTTGGTAACTCTCTTAAATGCTTCCATTGCAGAGGGAGAATTTTCAAATATTTTGAAAGTCACGAAAGTAATACCAATTTTCAAAAAAGGGGACATTTCACAGGTGGCAAACCATAGGCCAATATCTATCATTCCGATTTTTTCCAAAGTCTTTGAAATCATATTAAAGCTGAGACTCATGAAATACTTTGAAACGAATACATTTATCAATAGTTGTCAGTTTGGTTTTAGAAGCAAATGTAGTACAACCCAAGCTGTTTTCAAGATATCGCTAACAATATAGTTGAGGGTTTTGAGAATGGCATTGAAGTTGGTATTACTTTATGCGATCTGTCGAAAGCTTTCGAGTGTGTCTCTCATAGTATTCTTATTGAAAAGCTTAACCATTATGGTGACAGGGGCATACCGCTCGATCTATTCCAGTCTTACCTACATAACAGGAAACAAGCAGTGTATATATGTGATTCTTGTTCTGATTTTCACAATATTACATTTGGGGTGCCACAGGGATCTGTTTTGGGCCCTTCTCTATTCATCATTTACATGAATGATTTGTTCCATTTTATGTTACCTAATAAATGTGTGGCTTATGCTGATGACACAACTCTACTCAATACTGCTTCCGACGCAGACAGTCTATCGTTACGTATGACGTGCTCCATCGAATCTGCACAAAATTGGTTCAATGCCAACAATCTGAAATTGAACCATAATAAAACTCAAAATCTTGTTCTTTCCACCAAGAACGCAGGTGATGGTAAGATTGTCAAACTTCTTGGGGTTGTTATAGATGAAAAACTGACTTGGGCAGCCCATGTAGATTAACTATGTAATAGATTATCGAGTTCACTATATTTGTTACGCAATATGAAGAAACAACTATGTCTTAACACAGTTCGAACATGTTATTTTGGGGGAATTCTTGTCACGCCGTTAGGGTTTTCATAATGCAGAAGAAAGCGGTTAGAATTATGGCTGATGCTGGTTACAGGGACCACTGTCAAAAAATCTTCAAAGATCTTACTATCATGCCTGTTCCATCGTTATTTATTTATAATACGGTATTAGAGATACATAAAAACAAAAAATAATTTTTGGCCAACGCTGATTTTCATGAATACGAAACTCGCGGTGCGACCAATTTGAGACCTCGCTACAGACTCAATAAAACACAAATGAATTCACTGGATTACAGACTCTATAACTTTTTGCCTGATGAGTTTTGATGAATTTTGACTTGGAACTGTCTTAAATCAAAACTGAAACGACACATTCTCAATCACTGTTTTTACTCCCCAGGTAGCACATCATATCGGCTGAATCTTGGTTCCATATTGGGCCAATATAGATATATTGTAAACGAAAAATCAATATTGGTCCAATATGGGTGAATATTCAAAAAACAATATTATATTAATAATATTGGTGGAATATTGGCTGAACTAGTTTTGAATGTAGATTATCACATGAAATATTGGGTCAATATTGGTTGAATAATTTCTACCAATATCGATAATACAATATTGGTTATATATTGTCTTCCTCATCTAGAATAAATATTGCAATCCAAATATTCCAGTCATATCGATTATAGGGAAAAAAACTATATTGTATTTCCAAGTTTGATAGCATATTGGTTGAATATCATTTCCACTTTATTTGACAAATTGTAAAAACTCATATTGAGTCAATATTGGTTGAATGATATTTACCAATATCGATAAAACAATATTGTCTTCACATCGTTTTCAATATCTAGAATAAATATTGCAATCCCAATATTCCCCTCATATCGGTTCAAGGAATAAAAACTATACTGTATCTCCAAGTGTAATTACACATTGGTTAAATATCATTTCGCCAATATTCAACAAATCTTATTAATTAATATTGGGTCAATATTAGTTCAATAATAGTTATCGATATCGTTAAAACAATATTGTCTTCATATTGTTTCCTACATCTAGATTGAGATGAAATTTTAATATTGGCCGAATATTCAATGAAACATATTTAAATTATTTCATGATCAAACCTGGATAAAAATCCGCTAGGTGGCTCTACATATAGAACGTCTCCTAAAACTTACGAAAGTTTATTGAATACTTCTCTTAACTTGTTTTCAAGACAGCTCACTCAGTGGTTAAGGCGATCAAAAGGTAGACTCTGGTGTCACCTTCTTCAACTAAAAGACATTTAATAATTTACCAAGGTATATTGACGTCCTCCAATATAACCAAATGATATTGTACCAATATCGATAAATATTTTAAGGCCATTATTGCTTCAAGAATATTTCACCAAAACTATTTTTGGAATATTTAAACAATATTCGACCAATATCGCAAAATGTTCACCTTTTACTTCTCGACAATATAACTTTTGAATATTGTGCCAATATTGTTAGAATATTGTATCAGCGATATTGTACCTATATCGCCAAATATTTTGAGGCCAATATTAGTTGGGGAATATTTCGCCGATATTATTCAAGTAATATTGGACCAATATCGCCGAATGTTCACATTTTTTTTCTCGCCAATATTACATTTCAAATATTTCGCCAATATGTTCACAATATTGTACCAATATTTTACCAATATAAGTGTGCTACTTGGGTCCATTGACGAATATTTGAGTATGCCTCTGTGTCTAAGCAATATCTTAATCTCCCAAATAATGGGATACTGTTTTTTTTTAGATTGTTTTTGTATGTTTTGTCGTTTTTATTATTTTTTTTTTACCTATGACTATTTTACCCAAACTCTTTTGATGTCGATTTTAAACATTTTTACTTGTACTGCTGACTTGCCAAAAACATAATTGTAACTTGGTCAAATAAATCTAATCTATTCTATTCTATTCTATGTATGAATGTAGCTAATTTCACCATAAAGTATTTCTTGGTAGAAATCATTTGACGTTCTGACTTTACTTTGTCAAAAAAGATCATATAAGCAAATTCAGAATAGATACGTTTCGTTACTATCAAAATTACAAACAAACAAACAAAATTAAACAACAATCTGGTAAACGCAGTAACGGAAACAGGATAACTCTCAATGAAACCACCTCAGTTTGATGGAAAAACATCATTGGCAAATTACCGCCGACAATTTGAAGCTGCAGCAAAGGCGAATGGATGGAGTGCAGGAGAAAGAGCTGTAGCAATAACACTGGCGTTGCGTGGAGAAGTAACGAATATCTTACAATCTCTCAGGGCACAAGAACAAGAGGACTACGAGCAGCTGATCAGACATCTAGAATAACGGTATGGACAGACACATCTAGAACGTGTATACCACTCACAGTTCAAAAACTGCTGCCAGAAATCAAGCGAATCCCTACAGGAATTTGAAGCAGACATTGCACGCCTTGCATACCCAGCCACACTGGAAAAAGTAAAGGAGCGACTAAGAGTTCAGGCATTCTTAGATGGACTTTGTGACCAGGAAACCAGACAATCATTGAGACTAGCTCGTCCAACACAACTCATCTTGTGGATGCACCCGCACGTGCTTTGGAATATGAGGCAGCGAAGCAATCCTGCAGAAGCCAAGGTGAAGTCCGAATTATTGAGGAAGACCCACAGGAGCCTGCTCACCTGGAAGCTGCCATAAGAAAGGTGGTGAAGGGAATGTTGCCTGAAAGAAGACAAATGAGATGCTGGAATTGTGGCAAAATTGGGGATGTGCGTAGCAAATATCCAACTTTCAAAGAATCGGCACCGATGAAGGAAAACTAAAGAAGGTCGTTGAGGAAGGGCAATCGTCAAACTGTATACAGCAAGCCCCCGTTAACAATACTTATGTCGCTGTCCTTCAACGTCAAAACAATGGTGTATTTGTAGACAGTCTCATCAACAACGAGCCTTGCACCATGCTGCTAGACACAGGTACGATTGGGACAATCTTTGGACCTGCTTTCACTAAAACACTTGAGAGAATCGAATCGTCATCCTGGAAGCTACGTACAGCAGCAGGGGAGCTGGTCACTGTACATAGTGAGCTACCGATTGAACTAATTTTAGGCAGCACAAAAGTGAAACATCTGGCATTAGTAGCGGACATTGAGGACGATGCAAATATTGGAATGGACATCATGAATTCCAAAGGGTTCGAATTGAATTTCAAAGATGGCGTCCTACGTTTGAACGGAAAAGAGCTGGTGCTACATGGAAGAAGTGAAGAGATGATTCTTGTTCTGCTGGCTGAAGATGTAAGTGTATCGCGGGCTGAAACCATTCTAGAGGCTCGCTTGGCCGGAGGTGCATGATGAGAAAATTTGAGGAGGGATTGCACTAGGTCAGACTTTGTTGCGTGATGATAAATTTGTGCCAGTAAGAGTAATGCATGTCGATTATCACCCAGTGACCGTGAAGAATGAAACTGTTTTGGGGCACTGCTCGTCAATTTCCTCTGTGATCAGGAGTGTACACGGTACAAGAGAACAACCTGACAGTGGAACTGGACAATTTGGTAACCATCTCTTTCAAGGGCATTGAACCAGATCAACAGCCCAGATTGGGAGAATTAGTCAAGAAGTACCAATACATCTTCGATACCGGACAAGGAAAAGGGGGTTGAACGAATGTAGTTCAGCATTAAATTGATACTGGGGATGCCCGACCGATGCAACAATCAGCTAAAAGACTTCTTGCCAGGAAGGAAGAGGCTGACAAAATAGTCAGTGATATGGGGAAAGATTGAGTTATTGAACAGTCCGACAGTCCATAGTCCTCTCCAGTCGTACTGTTGAAGAAGAAAGATGGACCAACACGCTTTTGCGTAGAATATCGTGAAATGAACAACGCGACGAAAAAGGACATTCACCCTCTTCCGAGAAAATATGACACTCTGGACACGTTGGCCGGCCTCACGATTTTCTCGACCATTGATCTGGAGAGTGGATACTGGCAGGTAGAACTGGCTTCAGAAGATGAAGAGAAGACAGCCTTCACCATTGGCTCAGGTCTGTGGCATCACACCGTTATGCCCTTCGGGCTTTGTAATGCTCCAGCCACATTCGAGAGTATAATGGAGACGGTTCTGAAAGAACTTTCATGGAGGACGTGTCTGTATATCTCGACGACATTATTATAGTTGACAGATCGTTCAAAGACTACGTAAAAAACCTGCAAGAGGTATTCCTGCAACTGAGAAACTCTGGATTGAAGCTGAGCCCCAAGAAATGCCACCTGTTTCGAAAAGAAGTACGTTACCTTGGCCATGTTATCTCTGGGCACGGAGTAGCAGTGGATGACGAGGAGATCAGAGCAGAGAAGGAGTGGCATATTCCGAAAGACATACCCCAATTACGAAGTCTCCTTGGTTTGTGCACATAGTATCGCCGATATGTGCTGGGGTTCGCCAACATCGCTAAACCACTGACCAGACTCACGGAAGGTCGAACAAGGTTCCAATGGTCCGAAGAATGCCAAGACTCGTTCAGGAAGCTGAAGCTGAAGCTCCGATTCTAAGTTATCCCCTTTCGACTGACAAATTCATTTTGAACACGGACGCCAGCAACGTGGTTTTGGAGCTGTCTTGTCCCAGATCCAGGATAGGCAGGAGAAGGTCGTTGGATACTTCAGTAAAACGAGCGTAACGAGCGTAACGAGCGTAACTACTGTGTCACCAGGCGAGAGCTGTTGGCTGTTGTCAAGGGAGTAGAACACTTCTATAAATACGTGTACGGAAGAAGATTCCTGTTGAGGACCGACTAAGCAGCCCTTAAATGGCTTCCACAGTTCAAAAACCCCGAGGGCCAAATAGCACGTTAAATCGAAAGAATTCGACATCAAGATAGAACATTGAGCAGGGAGTAGCCACTGTCGATGAGCTGAAGAAAAGGAAGCAGCGATTTGAAGAACAACGGCAGCTGACAACAACTGGAATAACATCGAGGTCCAGAAAGACCAAGAAAGAGACCAACAGAAGATGGTTTATTTCATGAAACATCAATCAGTAGTTTTATGAGTTTTTTGACGGAATTTTGTGTGCGGTATCAAATGAATCTTAATAAAATGGTCTTTCTTCCTAACCTGACGAGCCACCATGTTGTAATTTGAAAAAAATTATTGATTCAAATTTTAAAATTAAATTTCACATAGTACATACATTTTGACCGAAAACAGTGGAGTTGTATATTCCCAAATTTTAGGGCTGCAATTAGTGATTTGAACGTATCCATAGCATACGAGATTGAAAAATAAAATTCAAAATTGGTGACAAAAAGTGACAAATGACACATGGTTGTATTCAGAATGTCACGTGGAGACAAAAGAGGTGAAAATATACTGGGTCTCCCATTACTTAAAAATCGAAAGTATTAGTCACTTCCGGTGAAACAAGAAGTTGCATTAACTTGAGTTATTAGTCGAAAACGCAGTTCTATGTCTTATACAGATACTCCAAAGCTTATTCCATTATCTTCAGAAACAAAAAAGTTATAGGGGCGAGCCACATTCAGCGGACACCCGGAATAACGTAAATTGATTTGTTTGAATAGTAAGTCCAAGATATGGTTGTTTACCAGGAGGATGTCTGAAACGGTAATAAAATACAGTTTTGGTTGAATGGGAAAGAGTTGAGTAACAAAATGGACATCTATATGGAAGCATGACATTTCCAAATATATTTTTGTTTTCCAAATTACTTTGGAATAACTGAATTTTTTGTGGTGTTATCGTCAGAGCTGGAATGAGATGAAATATACTTTTTCACATAAACTTCGCTAAGGTTTTTGTGATGATATCAGTGTTACTGTCCGAAATTTCGTCTTCGAACAACCATCACCAACTTCATTTTTTTAAATACAACCCTGTTTCGAAGAATACTGATTCTTGAAATATTCTTTTTTTGAATACAGAAATGTATCATGTATGGCGGTCTCAATATGTTTCGGATCTTATTATGCCGTAATCATGAATATGTCACTAATTATTTAACATGTCAACCAAAACTTCTGATTTTATTCAGATCTAGGTTATATAATTCCACCAACCATTTTTTTATCTGGTCCATACTCGAAACTTTCTTACGAAGCATAAAATTTTCAAATCAATATATTTTTGATTTCCAAATTATTTTGGAACTACTGAATTTGTCGATTTCCTATTTCATTTCTTGTGGCGTGATCTTCACAGTTGGAACAAGATAAAATACACTTCTACACATACACTTTTCATATGGTTTATTGTGATGATATCAGTGTTACTGCCCGACGTTCCGTTTTCGAACAACCATCATCAAACAATTTTTTTACGGCCCTGTTTCGAAGAATATAGATTCTTGAAGTAATTTTTGTTTGGAATGCAATGATGTATCATTCATGTCGGTTTTAATGAGTTTCCAATTCTCTTTGGCCATCATCATGAATCTGTTACTGATTATTTTGCATGTAAACCAAAACTTTTAATTTTCTTCATATTTAGGTTCTATCATTCCACCTACTATTATTTTTTAAATTCTGGTCCATACTCGGAAATTTCTTGAGATATTTGATACGATTTGACTCATGAAGAAACCGTCATGTGTGATTCATTATTGAATTTAGAATGAAAGGTACTGTATTTACTTCAAGAGCACCGTATTTTAAATAAAAGTTAGTTTCAATAGTAAAACTGATATAAAGACAGGAAGAGCTTATAAGAAGTTTCTGTGAAGAAGTATTTTTCATCTTGTTCCAGCTCTGACGATTACACCACAAAATAATAGAATAGGAAATCAAAAAATTCTTCAGTTCTTCCAAAGTTATTGGAAAATCAAAAATATTTCTCGAAATTCTAAACTTCCCTTCTCTTACTCAACTTTTTTCCCATATAACCAAAATTTTATTCAATGTCGTTTTAGATATCCCCGTGGTGGACGTTATCTTGGACTAACTGTAAATGTTAATTACCTCTACATGAAATTGGAAATAAACAATAGGTACTTGAACCTCGATAACTTCAGCAATGCCCACCAGATTAGATTGGGTGATCGCCAAAAATATATGTTACGTCTTTGGTATGTGAAAACAATGATTCTTTTCGAAACTTAGGTATATCTATGTAAAAAAAATCGAAAAGTCATCGAGAATAAGGTAGGTACCCCTATTTTTCAAAATACAAAATAAATCGATGGGAATGTTTCATTGCCATCTCATGAGTCTTATTCAGATTAAGATTTTCATCAAAATCAATATAGTGCAACAAAGTTGATGAAAAAAAAACAAAAAATCAAAGGCAATGTATCTCTCACATGATGTTATGAATTTATGATAAGACGCCAAAATTTCAACTGTAGGATATCTTATCAAAAATGAACTACTGAATGAATGATGAGACGACGATGTAAATCAAACAATAATAATGGTCAATCAATTTACTCTTTGATATTCAAATTCTGAATGGTTTTTCAGATGAAAACGAAATATTCCTAATGAATTTTTTCTGTCTATGCAAAATAGAGGTTCTTTATTCTTGACGACTTTTCGAAAAAACTAATTTTTTTCACGATACAAGTTTTGATCACCGATTATGAGTTTATCGATAGGCATTAAGCACCAATTTTCTATCTGAAATCAATTGATAAAAAAGTTTGTTGTTTACTTTTTGGTACACGCTGTATATACGTGTATTTTTACTATTGATTTCACAAAAAAATCATTCGTGTTAAAAGTTGGTTCCTATCGAAAAACTCATAATGGATCATCAAACAGTTATGTTCTTGATTTGTGAAAAAAAAATCGAAAGTTTAACAAGATTGAAGATGTCTCATTAAAAAATACAATCAAAGTCATGTTCACTCAAATGTGGAAAACGGGTGTCCGCGGCCTATATACCTTTTTCATATCTTAAGATAATGAAATGAAATTTGGAAGATATGTATACGACATAAAACTCTGCATTTTGACTGTTGAGTGGCTCAGCTTCATGCAACGTCCGGTTTCACCGGAAGTGACATGAACTTTTGATATGAAATGGGACACCTGGTATATTTTCACTTCATTCGCGTCCTTATCACAAATTATATAGGGTATTCCATTCAAACATATGAGTGGGTGACAGCAGTAGGCAGAGCTGAAAGCTACATTGAGGATGTATAGGCGCATAATGATGTTCCCTGTATTTGCTTTCGACGTGTATTTTACGTATTTGCTGAAAAATTATCACATCAGAAGTTATCCAAGAAGGATAGTTTTCATTGGTACTCACTGTATACCAGGTGTCCAGGTCACAGGGTGCCCCTATAACTTTTTGTTTTCAAAAATGAAATTTGAAGGATCTGTATAAGACATAAAACTGCATTTTTAACTAGCGATTCAGCTTCATGCAACTTCTGTTTTCCACGGAAATGCCATAAACGTTCGATTTTTAAATGGGACACCTGGTTTAATTTCCCTTGTTTTGCATCCATATGACAATTTGAATATAACCATGAATCACTTATAACATTTGCTCCAAATTTATTTTTAAATATAGAGAGCTATGGATACCTACTATTGAAGAAGTTCAGTCCTAAAATTTTTATAAATACACAAATTCACTGTTTCCGGTCAAAACGTATCTTCTTTTCAAATGGCAATATGATGGCGGCTCGTCGGGTTAAGGAAAAAGAATATCTTATTACGATAAATATGACACCGCACAGTATTAGGTACCAAACAAACTCCCGTCAAAAAACTTTAAAAGATTACGTTGATATTTCTTTAAATTAAGCTGCATTTCAATTAAGATGAGATTTAAATGCCTCAAGTAACCTGTGACCAATGCAAAAATGATCTGATAGGTAGAAGTGCTTGTGAGTACTGTAATACGTAATACCTAGCATTGAAATGGAGGACTTCATAGGTATAAAGACTCCTGACATAAAAACGTTATAGAGAAAAGACATGCTTGTATTTTATTCGCGAGAATAATCTATGTTTTTCTTATTGTAAATTAAATTTAAAATAACCTCAAGATTTATTCCAGCTACAAGCTTTTATATCATTTAAAAATTTATAATGTAACAAAATTATGGATTTAATCCACTTTAAAATAAAGTTTCTTCTTTTTGGTGCCTTTAAATAAAGCTTTTCTCTAGAGTGTTTTTTCAAGTTCATTTATTCATTTATTTTCTGGTTTTCTTTGGAACTGTTTCTTAGTATGTTTATTTCAATTAATGCGTCATTGTCTTATTGTAAATTGAATTCAAAATTACCTCAAGATTTGTTCTAGCAACAAGCTTTCATATCATTTAAAAATTTATAATGTAACAAAATGATGGGTTCATTCCACGTTAGAATTTATTGTCTCCTTTTAAGTGTATTCAAATAAAAGCTTTTCTCTAAAAAGTTTTTTTCAAGTTTATTTATTCATTTCTTTTTTAGTTTGCTTCGGATTTGTTTCTTAGTCTGCTCATTTCAATTAATGCGTCATTGTTACACGGTCGCTTACCTGTTTATTTACTACAAGCTAGTTCTTCAATGAGGAGACCTTCCAGTGACTTGACCCTACTTTCACTATTTTCACGGATTTTTTCAATTTTGTTTTTGCATGTTCTTGCAACTTTTTTGAATAGAGCAGAGGAAGTGAGCCCACCGGCAGACATATTTTTTGTCGTATTTTTCCATGTATTCTTCCTAATCTTTTTTTTGAATCCGTGTTATTCAATGGTCAGATAATTTTCATTATTTTTATGGATTTTTTGGATCCTATTCCGCGAGTTTTCCTAATTTTTTTGTGAAAGGAAGGAAGGTTCAGCTTCCCAATCGTTTTTTTTTTTCATCATTATTTTCCATGTCCGAAACTGTTGAAAAATTGTCCGAATTCCTTTGCGTTCTCTATCTAGCTTTTAAGGAAGGACAGGAGTAGTGAAATTGTCTTAAACCATAATATTCGACGGTCAGATATTTTTCACTATTTTTACGGATTTTTTCGATTTTAATTACGCGAGATTTCCAACTTTTTTCGAGAAAAGGGGGTAGAAGAGACCAATTTTTTTTTCGCTGTAATTTTTGACGTCAAAATCCGTCTAGAAAATTTCGGAAACCCTACGAGTTCTCTATGTAGCTTTCGGGGGGTCAGGGGGAGATAATTTCTTCGACTTTAATGTATTGTCATTAGAACTGAACCAACAGTAAAATTTCAATTCCATAGGATAAGAGACAGTGGTTCTAATTCAGCTTGCAAGATTTGTACCCATCTAATACACATACACACATATAGCAAGTTAGGTATCTGCAGGAAACTAATTTCAATATATTTTTTAGTCCTCATGATCATTTGTAATTAATCACAGCACTCTTGATTCTACGAAGGCGTAGAACGGAGATGTGATATTTTTCCCTTGATATCGAGTAACAACTCGAAATTAGTGTTAATTTCGTGTTACAACTTGAAATTAGTGTTAATTTCGAGGTAAAACTCGAATTTAGCTCAATTACTTTCCCAAAAGCAAATCTGAAAATGTTTCAACAACAAGAAAAATGAAACTGAGATTTCGATTGAAAATGGCGTCACCACACTAAATTAAGTATTTTCAGATTTCTGACCTGAATCCTGGGGACATTTGAGTATTGCTTTGTCGTAATGTTGCTGAGCATTCCTGAATTGCCGTTTTTCAAAGCATTCATCTCCTAAACGTTTCTTCTCAAGAGCGGACATCAAATCTTTGGCGTCTCCTTGGGATAGATCCAAATTCCTTTCGATCAGCTTTTCGTAACGTTCTTTCAGACTTGTTTCTTCGTTAGGAGCTGAGTGGGTTTCGACTTCAGATATTAAACTTTTGGCTTGGGCCATTATCTCACGAAAACACTTTAGCAAACACTTGAAAAAATTTTTTCCCGAAACTAGCAGAAAGTAAGCTCAAGAAGTGAGATAGAAAAAGCGAGATGGAGAGGCAAAATCAAGGTCAAACTTAGCTGAACTGCTCATGTATTCCTTGTTGTGATTGGCCGATGAGTTATTAGGGTTTGTTTTAAATATGTCTAGCATTTATGAAGATGTAAACCAAATATCAAATCGAAGAGGTGTCCATTGAATCCTTATCGCCAGAAAGTTGCACACATAATTTGGCTTCATTAAAATTATGAAATGCATACATGCGCATATAAGAAAATGTTACTTTGAGTCAACACTAACAGTTTTGCGCAAGCAATTCCCCTTGTGATTGGTTGGTGCTTTTCACAGACCTCGTAGTCAGACATAAAGGAAATGTTTGATTTCAATAGCATTGCCGAACATTGTTCACCGTAAGTATTCAAAGACATTCGTACATATATACAGAAGGACCTCAGAGTCAATACTTGAAGGACTGCTCATACGTTCTTCGTTGTGATTGGTTTGTTACCGAAATTGGTAAAAAACAAACTCATGAGTGAAATCGGAAAAGCGGGATGGAGAGACGAAATCAAGGTCACTACTAGTTGAACTGCTCATGCTTTCCTAGTTATGATTGGCCGATGAGTTATCATTGTGCTTTTTACTGACTATTCACAATAACTTTTTATCTACAGGAGAATCTTATTTCAATACGATTGCAGCCCTCATTGAACTTATGAAATGCATACATGCGTAGATAGGAAAATGTTACTCAAGGTCAACATTTTAACAGTTTTACGCAAGCACTTCGCCTTGCGATTGGTTGGTGCTTCTCACAGACCTCGTAGTCTGATATATAAGAAGATGTTTGATTCCAGTATTGCCTAACATTGCTCATGGTATTTATTTAAAGATCTTCGTACATACGTACAGAAGGGTCTCAAAGTCAATAATCATAGGACTGCGCAAGCGTACTTTGTTGTGATCGGTTGATGCTTTTTGAACATATAATGGGGGGGGGTGAGGGGTGGGGGATGTGTAAACTATTTTAGTTTTAAACAAAAATTTTTATAGAAAAACGACAACAATTGAGGCACATGAAAATACATGCACACTGTAGATAATAAAAACAAACGAGTCAGTAAAAACGCATCATAATCATCAAAAGTGCGGGATCCACTAAAATATTTTCAGTTACCCCTTCTGGTGAGTTTTTCAAAAAATAGATCGTAGATACGATGACGTTAAGTTTACGTCTACAAATGGTGATTTTTCGTCGGTGACGTCAAGCACCTTAAAAATGACCAATTTACAACGTCATAAAAAAACAATTGACGACGTGAATTAAATGTCGTATATTTTACGTTATCAATTCGTCAGTGAAGAATATACTGATTTGTCACTCATAACAAATGACACATGCTGTAGTTCATAGATACATTTACATATATTATTGAAAGTTTCTTGGCATACCCAATTTAAATGATTTACGTTTAATTGCCGTAGCACAATAATATATCTGAGGCGCTGGGGTAACTTGTTAGGCCTTTATTTCATTTGGTCTAGCTGCTCGAGATGACTTTCACATCTGTTCATCTCTCTCTAACATTTGAACTCCATGCGTTTTTCTCTTCTCTTCCAAAAATCAACTTCAAGCAAGTCGGGCAGTCAGAGTGCGTCTTAACGAACGACACGAACGACACTTATTTCTTATCTCGATTCAAATATACCGCCATAGCTAGAATGGTTTTGATTGGTCTGCAATCGTTCGTTTAAATTCGGTGTCGCGAGTCGCGACCGTCGCGTCGTGTCGGCCGCCGGTTCGGCCCCGCCATTCGCCGACTATCGCCGTTGTTGTTGGGTGTCTTTTACTGTGTGTTGGTGTTCTGTTTTTTCGTATTGTTTTTCATGTGCTGTTCAGAAGAAATCTCGGAGGATGTGTGACTGAAATTGATATTTTATTCTGTTCTTCATGCAGGTATGTATTATTATTGTTATTGTTCATTACGTAACTTCTGACTATGCGTTGGTCATCAGCGGTATTTCCAGTCTCTACCTTAGGGCCGGTCTTTTCACCTATAGATAAGTCCCAGATAACTCTATCCATCAGATAAGGATATGTAAACCTGTGAAGTTTATCCGATAGATAGTTATCAGAGACTTTATTGTGAGGTGAAAAGACCGGCCCTAGTGTACCTACTGAAAAATGGTAACCGTTTTGTTTTGTCATTAACCAAAAAAAGTATTGTCACAAAACACTTATGATTAGAGAAACATTCTCAATTGAAAATTGAAGCAACCCTATTTCCAGGGGAATAATGTTTTTTCTATTTCTGATTGAGAATGTTTGTCTTTTCAACATGAATACCTTCCAAGAGGTTATCTTGAACGATGGAAAAATCGCGACTCAAGTTTTCCTTTCAGCCGCAGATGATTCCACAACTTCCAAATAAAAATCAAAAACACTTGTGAAGTTTCTGAATACTCTGAATAGGTACCTACTATAATTTTATTGCTGTAAAAACAAAATCAATGAATGATAGATAGATCAGTAGGTGTAGAACTATAGCTTTTCAAGTAAACTGCATTTAGAAATTTCTTTAGGTGGATACTTATTATTTTCGAAAAGAGAATGAAGAGTATTTTCAAGAGACCTTTGTCATTGAGAGTTCAGACAGTAGTTGTCGAAATCAATTATTCTTTTCCAATATTAACCTAATAATTTTTTATATATAGTGTCCATAAAATATGGCTTTCATAGGAGTTGAGTTTGAAGAAAATTCGAGTGATGCAGGAGGAATTGCAGTGGTAAACTTTTCTTGGTTTACTCCCAGGAAGAAAGAACTATTCTGGCCACCTTTTAAAAAACAAGAGGCATTCAATAAAGCTGTCATCTGAACGTCCTGATGAGGAATGTTGGAAATTATATAAAATACGAAGATGTTTCTTTGAAACAGATAAACACAGGTGAAATGATTAAATGATACTCATTGATTCTATGTATGGTACAATGAAATGCCCTGATATTTCTAAATGAAAACAGCTCTGTATTTTCTGATACATTTTTTGAATATTGTTTGGACATGGAACCATATCTTGAATATCCAAAATCACTCAATCCACTTCATTATTTCCCCTTTTTTTCCCTCTTAACGGGACGAAAAAATTGGCAATCATGGAATAGAATTCATTTTATTATGTCAGTATGTTGATACTGTAAAATACTACACATAACATTCCTATTTATTGAATTTTAGATGACTATGAGAAAGCTTTGAAAAAAATTAAATTAGCTGAAGTAAACTCCGATGTACAATCTGATGCTGCTGTAAGTGAGGGTTTCAAAAGAAGCAGACATCCGCCTCGTAGGCTTTATGACAGTGACACCAGTGAAGAAGAACATGAAAGCTGCTCCTCAGATAATTTAAATAGACCACCTGCTGTAAAGAAGATAGGTAAATAGGTTTTATCATTATTTTCTTTGTACTTACATTTTTTTTTGCTTCAGGTAGTTATATTAAGACTTCACAAGAAACAGGGACTTCCCGCTTTTCACACCCAAATTCTCAGACCACTTCTCATTCTAAATATGTAGGAACTTATATTCTGAATTCTGGTAAGTACATTTGAATCACTACTTAATCTTGTGTCTTTCTATGGTTCCTTTTAGTATCTTGTCAAGAAACAGGCCTTTCCCATACTCTCACCATTCCACTCCTACAATCACATCTGTAGAAGAAACCCCTCGTTCTACATATGCGAGAAAGGAGGTTCTGAATTCTGGTAAGGCTCATAACTGGTATGCATTTTTCATTTTTCACCTGTTACTTGGATCATCCGAACCTATCTGCTTTTCACAAATATTCTGAAACCATGGTATAGTATTTTAAATGTGTAATGAATGACATAATCAATCATTTTAATTTTATTTCAATATGGATATGTACTGAAGACATTTCCATTCTAAGTTTTATATTTCTGATTATCCTCCCTGTTTTTAAATAAAATCTAAAGGTAATCTTTTTAAATTTCATATTTGGATCTCTTGAAAATGGTTAGCTTTGTCAAATATCTATAGTAGAAATAGAAGATTTTTGTATGGGTGTGAAGTTATCCACATCCACAAGATACACAGGGAAAAAAATATCGAAATTTTTTTATTTCTGTACTGGAGATTTTGTTCACCTCTAATCATTGAATATGCTTTTCCCAGCGGTCAATTCAGTAAAAAACATGGTGCCTCAGTTTTCCAAACAGTCTCAAGGGGTGGAAATGGGGTGGAAAACTTGTAGAAAATTATAATTCGTATATTTGACTTTGTACAGCTTTAATTTTCGAATATGTTATTTCTCGTGGTCGAATTGTCTAGAAAAATGCTGTATGAGTTTTTCAGGCCGTCTAGAGGGCGGAAATGAGATTGAAAACCTTAAAAAAAACGTCATTTGGAAAGTTGACTTTATACACCTTTAATTTTTGAATATGTTGTTACTCGAGCTCAAATTGACTAGAAAAATGCTGTGTATGAGTGTTTCGGGCTGTTTAAGGGGATGAAAATGGGGTTGAAAACAAAAAATGCTATAATTCGGAAAGGTGACTTTGTACATCTTTCATTTTCAAATTTGTTGTTTCTCGTAGTCGAATTAAATAGAAAAATGGTGTTTCTGAGTTTTTCAGACCGTCTAAGGGGATTAAAATGGGGTTGAAAACTTGATAAAAATTATAATTCGTATATTTTACATTGTACAGCTTTAATTTTTAAATTATGTGTTTCTCGTGGTCGAATTGACTAGAAAAATGCTATGACCATGAGTATTTCAGGCCATCTAAGGGGGTGGAAATGGGGTTGAAAACCTCAAAAAAAGCATAATTCGGAAAGTTGACTTTGTACACCTTTCATTTTTTAATGTTGTTTCTCGTGGTCGAATTGAATAGAAAAATGGTGTGTCTTGAGTTTTTTAGGCCGTCTAAGAGGGTTAAAATGGGGTTGAAAACTTGATAAAAATTGTAATTCGTATATTTGACTTCGTACTGAAAAACTCAGACACAGTATTTTTCTAGTCGATTCAAACACGAGAAACAACATATTCAAAAATGAAAGGTGTACAAAGTCAACTTTCCGAATTGTGTTTTTTTAAGGTTTTCAACCTTATTTCCACCCCTTAGAAGGCCTGACAAACTCCAGCCATAGTTCTTTTTAGTGCATTCGACGACGAGAAATAACATTTGAAAATTAAAGCTATACAAAGTCAAATATACAAAAAAATATCAAGTTTTCAACCCAATTTTAATCCCCTTAGACGGCCTAAAAAACTCATACATAGCATTTTTCTAGTCAATTCGACTACGAGAAACAACGTATTTGAAAATGAAAGGTGTACAAAGTCAAATTTACGAATTATAATTTTCTACAAGTTTCCACGCCCTTTCCACCCCTTGAGACTGCAACCGAGGCACCATATTTTTCACTGAAATGACCGACGGGGAAAGCATATTCAATGATTAGTGGTCTCCAGTACAAAAATTTAAAAAATTCGATATTATTTTCTCCATGTATCTTGTGGATGTGGATAACTTCTCACCTGTGATTTTTGTTGTTAAATTTAAATCATTGTCATGTACCAAGTTGAGTAGTAGATGTTTCAAGTTGAACAAAAATAATTATATCAAACTTTTTGTAGGAATAATTTCTGTGATGAAATTTTCATGGATCATATGCACTTAAATATTTTAATAATTCCAATTTAAATGTTTGTTGGTTCATCAGATATAATGTGTGAAATTTGATTTGCCAGGTTTTTTACTGACTTGATATTGATACAACTGTATTATGTTTGTATTGAAACCAAATATTTTCCAGGGTATTTTTCCAAAGCCTTTCAGGAAAAAATCATATCTTTGTCGTCTCAACTACAGAACAAAACACTCAAATTATTGGTCTTCTGAATAAGCAGGTGTCAACTTCCAATTTATGGAGTGGTTCTTTGCCTAATGATTTTCCAGTGGAGTTGCCTCTAACATGCCAAGAAGATCTAATGTCATTGGAAGAATATTTAATGAACAAAGAAAACTTTGCTAAAGTGGTATGTCATTGATGTTATATCTTTGGTTTGTCCAAAGACTTTTTAAAAACAAAATTTTTTGTTTAAGGAATTTATTTGACAAAAAGAACATAATTTGGTAACATACAATGAACTGTCAGAACTATTGGTATGCTCCTCAAAATATGAAACAGTTAGTTACTCGATCATGAGCGTGAATCTAATCTGAACTGAACACCGGGACTTCCGTATCTTCCTCTTTTATAGATTTCCACTTGTTGTCTGGAGAAGTGATGATTCCAAGGTTTCGGAGGCGACGCCAGGATTCCTGCTGACTCCAAGGATGAAAGGATATACGCAATTCCTACGACTTTATACTGAATAAAGGGCTATTGTTTATTTTTATATAACAACTCCCCTTTTTATGAAAAAGTTGATGCTTTATTCTGCAGCAACTTTTTATTCAACTTATAGACACAAGTTTTCGAAGTATTTGTGTTAAGTTCAATTTCTTCGTTGTCTTCTTCAACGGGCTCTCCTATTTGGTAGCTTGGTCGTCTTCTTGGGAAGAATTTGGTAAAGGCTTGAAATTTGTTTCTACTCCTTGGTGGTGAGGGTGGTCCATCATTTCTTGATGTCATTATACCAATTTTTACATTTTTTCGATTTTTACATTTACAACAACAATAAAATATAATGAGTGAAATCACAAGTGCAATAGTAAAATAAGTGAACCAAGAAATATGTTTTGAAACGAAAGGTTCATTTATAAGTTTATCTAGTTGATCAGAATATTCATTTAATTTGAATTGAGCTGTATTTAAATCATCAACATTTATTTTATTCAACTTCAAAGGTTTCAACTTTGGAATGTTATGTTTTTCTGGAAGTTCTACACAACAGTGAAATGGTATTAAAATTTCATGAAATGTATACGTTATATTTTTTTCAGTATATATTTGTTTTTTATCATGAATTCTTGTACTGCCAACAAATGCATTACAATAAACATTCATTTTCAAAATTGAGTTAGTTTCAATGATTTTTGTTTTCGTTTCTTTATTACAAGTCAAAGTTACTGGTAAAGGATCAGAAACAATTATAAGCCATGTATTTGTATCAATTTCATAGACATTATAGGTAGTCTTTTGCAAAAATTACATTTGTTTTACAAGCTCTAGGTAATTCTAGCAAATCTCTAAATATTTGAGCTTCACAAATAGCATTATTATCAATAGGGTAAGGCAATATTTTTTCACATGATTTCATTCTAAAATAAAGTGGTTTACAAGTTTCATAATTTGGTACAATAATATATGACAGTGAGTCATCATCTTTTCCAGTATATTTAATAGTTGTAGGTAAAATATGATGTAATCCAGTTCTGTTATCCAATATCGGAATAGGATAAGGTCGATAGATGGTATAAGTTTCGGGTTCAACAAGGGGCATTTTCAAAACATAGACAATTTTGGTGTCAGTATGAAAAGCTGCAAGTTCAATTAACTCAAGATATTTTGCTACTGATGAAATTTTTGGTTGCAAATGCAAATAGTTATTTTGGAAGGAATGTGATATTTCTTGAAGGGAACTCACTAAATCTTTTGGCTTAATTATTGAGGTATGAATAATTTTCAATCATGCAAAAGTGATTGATGTTAAAATATCATCAAGATATTCTTCTAGAAATAAGAAGTTTTCCATAAGTGATTCGCAAATATCAATTGTTTTATATTTTGCTTCAACCATTGGTAAATTATCAGAAATTTCATAGATTTGTTTTTCTATGTTTTTCATGTCTTCATTAAATGTAGCTTCATCAATTTGTAGTTTTTGAATGGTTTCGTTGGAATTTCGAATTACTGAAGTGGTTACTGAAATTTGATTTTTTAATAAATTCTCAATCTAGTGTTCATCTTTGTATAATTGATTTATTGAATTAGTGAAGTATTCTCCATCTGAAGAATCGAGATTGCCAGATATTGCTTTCCATATACTACCAATTCCGTTAATTAATCCACGTTTCGTTCTTTTTGAATAAGCTTCAGTATCCATTTTTATTTGAGAATATTTTGATTGTAGAGAATTTGAAATTTGGTTTAACATAGATATATGTGCCTTTATATCAGCATAAAAATAATTCATTCTAGGGTTTGGGTTTTCAAACATTAGAATCATGTCATTTAAAATATTTTGATTATGATCTAAAACTGTTCTTACTGGAATAAGGTCTTTGTATACCAACAATGTCCATTTATCATTGGAAACTTTTGAGTATCCTTCTTCATTGTAGTAAATACCAATTGTATTATTCACAGGTTGAAGAATATATTGCGCCATGCACAAAGGTATAAAGATGAGTAGAAACATCTGAAATAAAAATTTCGGATTTACTCATGGTATGGTTTTAATTTATCAAAATTAAATTTACTTTGTTGGTTAGTTTCAAGATTTTTCAAAAGAGCTGAATTTAGATATACTTCGATTATTTCGAATGGACTATTAAATTTATTTTTCAATTTCGAACCTATTTGGCTTTCTTTTACATAAACTTCTTGTTTAATTCTTTCGTCAAAGCGTACTTTAGATTTTTCTTTACTCTTAATTATCTTTTCTCTAGCTACTTTATAAAAATATGAAATTCTATTATTTAAATCTCTAATATACTTAGTAAGTAATTGTTCTTGATTATATACTTGTTCGGGTGGTCTACCGGCTGTGTGACCAAAGATTAATTCATACGGTGTAAAACCATGTGATTTATTTTTAGAGTTATAACAAATAACTGCATAGGGTAATATATTACAGGGGTTATCTTCAGGGTTTTCGGCTAGATATGCTCTGATCATTTCGGTCAGGGTTGCATGGAATCTTTCTAAAGAGCCGTTTGATTGGGGATGGTCAATGCTTGAAAATGTCAGTTTTATGTCATAAAGTTGACAAAGGTCTCTCATTAGATGATTATTAAATTCTTTTCCGGAATCGCAATGGATTCTAAGGGGTGTTCCATAATGTTGAAAAAATAACATCAAAGTGTGTATTACTGATTTTGCTGTTTTATTTTCCATAGGATATGCTTGGGTGAATTTAGTAAGTTCATCTCTTATACTAAGGATGTATGCGTCAGATATTTGTAGTATGTCAACGTTTATTCGTTCAAAAGGTGTTTTGGGTGTTTCGGTAATTACTAAGGGATTGTTGAGATTTTTTCTACAAATTTTAGTTTTTTGACAAATTTCACATTTATTAATATAATTTTCTACGTCTTTCGTAATTCCTTGCCAGTCATTTTTTCTCTAATTCTTCTGAGGGTTTCATTTATTCCTCTGTGAAGATTTGATTTTCCATTATGGTATTGATCTAGTATTATAGGTATAGTGTCACGGTCTGGTGTTGTGGTTATATTTTGACATATTATTAATTTTATTCCTTCCAATTCTGAAAGTAAATAAGAAAGTAATTCTTGCATTGGTAAATCAGGGTTGTTTTCAATATAATACGTTTCTGTTGGTTTAAATTCATGTTGATCGATATAGAGCGATGTAAATAGATGTTCTAATGCGTCTTGTGGTTCAAAGGGTATAATTATAATGAAATATTTTCTTTTCTTGACGGTTTTACTTGAAAAGATATCGATTTTATTCATTTCACAATTGTGGTTGTCTTCAAAAATATCTTCCCTAACTTTATCTCGCAGTGAATTTTCTTTATTTTGTTGTATCACTATGATAATATTTTTATGAGATTTGTCTAGTAATTGCGAATTTGAAAATTGAATTTTTGAGTAATCAATTATAGATTTTTTTCTACATATATCAACAAAATTATTGAACTCTTGTTCCATAGATTCTGGAGATATTACAGTTTTTTCTGAAGTATTGGATTCGTTATCAGTTTCGTTGTTTGCTAATAATTTAGATTGAAATTTAATATCTTTAAAATGATTTACTTTAATACGACTTAAAGCATCTGCATTTTTGTTGAATTTTCCTGGTTTATAAATTATTTCATTCTTCAAGTTTTAGTCTCCATCGTGCTAGTCTACTACCTGGATCACGTATGCTTAAAATCCATGTTAAAGGTCTATGGTCACAATATAATTTAAATTTTCTACCGTATAGATATGGTCTGAAATGTTTGACTGACCAAACAATAGCTAAAAGTTCGCGTTCTATTGTCGAGTATTTTGTTTCTGCTGGACAAAGTGTTCTTGATGCGTATGCTATCGGAAGATCTTGACCTATGCGTCCTTGCGATAGTATTGAATCAATTGCAAATGATGATGCATCAGTTTTTAAGATAAATGGCTCATTAAAGTTCGGATAAATTAGTACGGGGATTGAGATAAAATATTTTTGAGTTCATTAAATGCTTTTTTACATTCTTCGTTAAAAATGAATGGAATCTCTTTTTGTAAAAGTCTTGTCATGGGTTTTGATATTTTGGCAAAATTTGGAATAAATCGGCGGTAATAACCTGCTAATCCAAGGAATGATTTTATATCCTTTTGATTTTTTGGTTCAGGGAAATTAATTACACAATTGATTTTTTCGGGGTTTGGTTTAACTCCTTCCTCTGAAATGATATGTCCGAGGTATGCTACTTCTTTTTGTAAAAATTCACATTTGTCTGGTTGAATTTTAAGATTTGCTTTTCTTAATCTTTGAAATACTTCTGTTAGTCGGGAAATATGGTCATATAAAGTTGCTGAATAAATTATGATGTCGTCCATGTAAGCTAAACATCGTTCATTTTGTATACCAAAGAGTATGTTGTCCATTACTCTTTGGAATGTACTAGGGCTGTTTTTTAATCAAAAGGGCATTCTGAGGTATTCATAGTGACCATTTTCAATAGAAAATGCAGTTTTTTGAATATCTTTTTCATCTACTTCAATTTGATGAAAACCTGAAGCTAAGTCCAGTGTTGTAAAGTATGTACATTGTCCTAATTGATCAAGTAAGTCTGTTATGTTTGGTAAGGGATATTTGTCATCAACTGTTATTTGGTTGAGTTTTCTATAGTCTATAACTACTCTCCATTTTTGTTTTCCGGAGGCGTCTAATTTTTTTGGTACTACTCAAACTGGAGAAGACCGAGTTGATATTGAAGGTCTTATAATATTTTGTTCTAACATTTTTGATACTTGCTTGAGACTTTACTTCTTCTTTGTGTACATGAGGATATCGATAAGCTTTGGTAAAAATAGGTTTAGCATCATTTGTATCTATTTTATGATTGATTTCATTGGTAAAGGTCAATTTATCTCCTTCTAAGAAAAATATGTCAGAAAATTCTAGACACAAATTTTCAATAGTTTCTTTTTCTTCTTCATTTAAATGTTCTAATCTTAAATTATTTTTGATTTCATTTCGTCTGTCAATAACTGTAGGAGGATATTCAATTTCATCATTTAGATTCAAGATGGTTTCAGATTTTGTAAATGGTTCTAAAATCAAGTCTGAAAAATCGATTGTTTTCGTAATAGTGTTCACATTAATGACAATTTGTTCTAACAATTGCATTTGGAAGTCTTACTTTTTCTTTTTCTGAAGCAAGCAGTATTGCTTCTGTATTTTTTAAATTTGAATTTAATTTAACAACTTTTTCTGTTCGGGGTTCAATTTCAATAATGTTTTTTATTTCGATGGGTTTGGAAATTTCTAATTCATCGGGTTTTCGAATTTCATTTGGTAAATAGCGATAGTAATCAGTTTCATTTTCGAAAAAATAATGTATTGGATCATTTTGGAAAATATCATCGGAAATATATTCAAGTTGTTGGTTTGGATGTTTTCTTTTGAGATTATTTGTTTCTGAACTACATGTTTTTGATTCTGCTTTTAATAAAGGAACTGTTTTATAATTAAGGATTAATTGTCTGTTTTTGATATCTACTATTCCTTCATAATGTTCGAGAAAGTCACATCCTAATATTCCATCAAATTCTATGTCTAAATCATAAACATAAACTTTGTGGGGATCGTGTAGTTGAAAAGGCACTAGGGTTGATTCGTTAATAGTTATTTTTTGATCAGTTATACCTGAAATTGTAAGGTTTTCGGGAATTCGATTTGGTAATTTTTCACAAGTTTTTCGTTTAAAACTGAAATACTAGCACCTGTGTCAATAAGTAGTTTAAATGTTTTAGTTGCATCGAGAATATAAAATAGATTATTTGAGCTGACTGTGGTTAAACGAACGTTTGCAAGTTCAAGGTTTCGAGTTGCTTTGTCACGGTATTCGTATTGTGAATCGTTTCTTCTTTGATCGGTGGTTTGATAGAGAGATGGTCTGTTTGAAAATCCAAGTATTGTTCGTTAGTCTCGTAATAACTAAGGGTATTGTCTTGACTTATTTGATGATTATATTCGTCATATTCGGGAATATTTAGCTGTTCATGATTCGAATAATTAGGTTCGCAATCATATTCTTGATTATCAGTATAATCAAAGTTTGTGTCGTAATCAGGATATTGTGGATCATAATAATAATTTTCAGAGTTCATACAGTGTGTTCTCTGAATGTTGGGTCTTTGATAATTGGGATTAGGTTGTATTACAGTATTTCTTTGTTGTTGAAAATTAGTATTAGGTCTCATTTGAGGTCTTTGCTGTTGCTGTTGAGAGGGACTAGGTTGATTTGAATTTATTTGGGGACGATTTTGATTTTGGAAATTTGATCTAGATTGATTTTGAAAATTTGGGCGATTTTGATTGTGAAAATTGGACTGATTTTGAAAACTTGGTTGATTATAAAATGGTTTTGGTTGGTAATTTTGAAAACTTTTTTGTCTTTGAAATGAATTATTGAAATTTGGTATGAAATTTTGATTGGGTTTTGGTTTTTGATTTTGTGCAATATTCATTCGTTTGCGTTTTTTGAGATTCGAAATATGAAAGTTGAATTTCTCTTTTGATTCGATGAGCTGCTTCGACCATGCTTAGTGGGTTACTTGTGTGAACAGCTCAAACACACTGTATAATTGAAAGTCACTTTCTATCACAATTTAACATATATTTCCACAAAAACTGAATAATACCGTTGAAAAAGAATATTCTCTCGTGACTGTTACTGAATAACTAACTACAAAATACGTTATATCTTAAAAGCATAAAACTCAAGAGTTCATAAACAGCAGATCCTTTCATAACTATTTGTTTAGTTTTCGAGGCGTTTGTTTATCTATCCTAACGATTGTCGTCTCCTCAATCGGTCTCTTGCTACGTGACGGCGGTCGACTTCATTGCTCGTTCACACTCGGCCATCCTGACCAGGCGACAATCGTGCATCAAGAGCTGAAACAAAACCGTATATGAGAAAACAGAAATGTAATGCAATTAAACCTCATTTCCCAACGGCATTCACATGCACAGGGACTTCTTTTCCCGACGGCATCTATAATGCACAGGGACTTCACTTCCCGACGGCATCTATAATGCACAGGGATTTCACTTCCCGACGGCATCTATAATGCACAGGGACTTCACTTCCCGACGGCATCTATAATGCACAGGGACTTCATTTCCCGACGGCATCTATAATGCACAGGGACTTCACTTCCCGACGGAATCTATAATGCACAGGGACTTCACTTCCCGACGGCATCTATAATGCACAGGGACTTCACTTCCCGACGGCATCTATAATGCACAGGGACTTCATTTCCCGACGGCATCTATAATGCACAGGGACTTCACTTCCCGACGGCATCTATAATGCACAGGGACTTCATTTCCCGACGGCATCTATAATGCACAGGGACTTCACTTCCACGTACCTGATCTAAATAGTGTCACCATGAGATATCCAACGTTTCATATGTTCGTCAGCATAAACACCTGCATATGGTGTTCGAGATCTTGTGGAACCTGGTATGTCAGTAACCTCGTACCGGTCATTGCCTAATACTTTTGACACCTTGAACGGTCCTTTCCATTTGGGACACAATTTACGACTTGTTCCCATACTAGCAATTGATGATATCTTCACCAAAACAAGCTCTCCCAACTCGAATTTAATAGGTTTTTCTCGGTGTCTATCAAATTCTTTCTTCTGTCGATTTTGGTTCGTCTCATTATACTGGGCAATACTTTCACGCAATTTTGTTACATCCACTTCTTCTTCTTCCTCAATGTCTCCCACATTATGTGGTCCTGTTCTGTAACCAAGCAGAGCTTAATCGAACTTATGTAAGTGTCGCATTTCTGAGTGGCAAGTAACCAGTTGTCCTCTGATAGAACGGTTGCGTATACACCATTATTATTATTCTCCATTATTGGGTTTCGGCTAAGGGCATCAACATGCTTCATTCTCGAAAATCATAGTCCTGCAGTTCCAAAATCCATTTTCCTATTCTTTGATTGAGGTCCTTTTTGGTCATGGCACTCCTAACAGCGGAACAGTCGGTTATTATTTTGAACCTTATTCCCATCAAATAGTGCCTAAACCTGTTAACAGAGCGAACAATAGCAAGAGCTTCTAATTCGTATGAATGATACCTCTGCTCAGTAGATGTTGTTGCTTTACTGAAATACTCTATAGCCTTCTCTGTGCCGTTGTCGAGTTGCACCAACATTCCAGCAATATAAAGGATTGTTTCTCTCTCACAGTCAAACAGAGCTAATATTGGCGACGACATAAGCATTCTCTTCAAAGATGAAAATGCATTTTCATGTTCGTCCAGCCATATCCAAGAATGGTTCTTTGTGAGCAGATTTGTGAGGGGTTTTGACTCAAGAGAGAACTTCGGAACAAATTTACGAAAATATCCAACTAGACTCAAAAATTGTCTCACTTGGTGAATATTCTGTGGACGGGGAAAATATTCTATCGCTTGAACCTTCAATGAACTAGGTTGTATACCACCACTTTGTATTTTAAAACCCAAATATTCAATTTCTGTTGCCAAGAATGTTCACTTGTCAATATTCAATTGTACACCGTGACTGTTTAGTCGTTCTAGAACCTGGTGCAACACATCGATACCTTCCGGTATGGTCTTAGACGGTATGAGTATATCATCAAGGTAGACAAGTACCTGATGGAATCTCAAATTGCCAAGTATATTATCAATAGCGCGTTGAAATACATATGGCGCATTCACAAGGCCAAAAGGTACTTTAAGGTACTCATATTTGCCGTCAGGTGTGATGAAAGCTGTTACTGGGATGGATTTTTCTGCTAGCTTTATTTGGTGATAGCCTGATTTCAAGTCCAGGATTGTAAAGTATATTTTTCCAGATAGCCTATCAATCAGATCTTCGATAATAGGTTATGGATAGTTTTCCTTCACTGTTTGTTTATTTATCATCCGGTAATCGACACACAAACGAGTCTGGCCATTTTTTTTCTTAACCATAATTACTGGACTAGCATAGGATGATTGAGAAGGTCGGATGGTATCATTCTCTAGAAGTTCATCAACCAACCCGCGTAATTTACTCTTTTCAAATTCAGACAACCGAAACGGGCGCTGAATTATTGGTATTTGCGATTTTAGTTGAATGTCCATTTCAACTCCTGCGATTGTTCCTAACCCATCAGAAAGACTTGGGAAACATGCAGAGAACTCTGAAATGAGACATCGTATTTGATTCTGGACTTGATCGTCCTCTGAGGCCAAATTAATGTATGAAATCCGTGTCGTAACCACATTGACAGTACTAACGTGACTAAAAAAAGTGCCTGGCCCTATACGCGAATATTTAATACGAGTGTCCTCAGTGAAGTTCTGCCCAATCACTATGTCAACGCCCGGTATACACTCTTCGACCAAAAGCAATTCGATCATAAGCTCTACCTCATCCACCTTCACATAACATGTAGTTTGATTCAAAACTAGTATTTCAGTGCCCCCAAAAACTGTTAAAACAGTATCATTCAACAAGGGTGTGATTTTCAAACGAAGCTTTTTAGCTAGGTGGTAAGTTAAGAGTGAACACTCACTACCAAAGTCAATGAAACAAACTTCTTTTTGCTCGTTTATTATAATTTCTTTGTATAATTTATTTTTGTACTCACTTCGTGAAATCAAAAATACTCTCTTTTCATTTCTGGAGTCACTGTTACTAGTTTTTTGTCTTTTGGAATCATTGAAAGTACTGTTACCATTTTTTTTAAAACAATTTTCCATGTCATGACCTTTTTTTTTACAATATGTGCAATAATTTGTCAGTTCGCCCGTAGAAAAATTTAGTGGACAATTAAATTGTTTGTGTCCTACTTGTTTACATTTGAAACACATAATTTGTTTATTAACAAATTCTTCCACTCTGACCAACTTTTTGGAACAGAAGACAAACTTTTATACCAACTTTCTGCTGGACCTCTCAATTTATTTATAGCTATATGGCAAATGTTTAATTCGTTCCAATTATAAATATTCGCATGTTCGTATGGTTCGATTTCTGGTTGGTTTTCATTTTCATTTGCGTTTGCCATTTTATTCAATGATTTTCTGTCGGTATGAAAATCCTTCAGTTAGTCAATTAATAAATTTTCAATCTGTATGAAAATTATTGATTTTCAGTTCAGTATGAAAATCTTGTAGGTTATAGGATGAAAATGTAATGGATAAAAGAACTTTGAAAAAAACACGAAAGATGATAAATCAAAGTCACTTACATTTATTGAAATTCTCTGCCAGGGGCTTCACTAAGTGTTCCTATCCACAGGGGTTCCAACGATGAGGGTTGTTGATGAGGCTGTTGATGAGGGTGTCGATGAGGGTTTGTTGATTCTTGGCGTTCCCTTGTGTGGTGGATGAAATCCTACTTCATTAGCTTTGCTACACCGGGATGAGTAGCGGTTGACGACTTACACGTTTTTCCTCGATGTTGAAGAGACTGTCCTTCCACTGGGTTTGCTCGTGGTTCTTTCTTCTTAAAGATCTGGAGATCACCGTAGTTTTCTACGTTTTTGAAATCCTACCGACTGCGCCACTGTTATATCTTTGGTTTGTCCAAAGACTTTTTAAAAACAAACTTTTTTGTTTAAGGAATTTATTTGAGAAAAAGAACATAATTTGGTAACATACAATGAACTGTCAGAACTATTGGTATGCACCTTAAAATATGGAACAGTTAGTTACTCGATCATGAGCGTGAATCTAATCTAAACTGAACACCGGGACTTCCGTATCTTCCTCTTTTATAGATTTCCACTTGTTGTCTGGAGAAGTGATGATTCCAAGGTTTCGGAGGCGACGCCAGGATTCCTGCTGACTCCAAGGTTAAAAGGATATACGCAATTCCTACGACGTTATACTGAATGAAGGGCTATTGTTTATTTTTATATAACATTGATTTTGTTCTCTATAAATCACTTCATGTTTAATTAATTTTGCAGTCATTATATCTGAAAATATTGGGAGGGAAAGACTTGATTTCCAAAACTAATAATGTTCTCAAGAGGTGCATGAGTAACGGTATGGCCACAAACTATAATTATATAGTAAACGTCAGGAGAAATTACCATTCAGAGATCTTGTGCTGAATAAGCTCATCATATGTAAGTTAAGTTGAATATTTTTTGTGAATCTTAGTTACGCACGATTCTAAATTCTTTTTTAACAATTAGAAATAATTAATCTTCATTGTGTTATTTTACCTAATGCAAGAGTATTGTTTCCCCCAACCCAGAAATTGTCACATAACATTCATTCCAGGTGCCATCAAATCACTTCATGTGCAATAAATACTTTTTGCGCGAATTGTATACAATAGTTTTTCTACGTTCATGCAAAAACAAAAAATGTTTTGTTCAGGTGGCACTAAGTGTAGGAAAATAAAAAGGCTACCTGGAAACAAAATATTTAATAATAATTATTTAGGATTATCAATTTGCATTTAGAAAGTTTGAACTAATATGTTAGGAACAATATAAATCAAATTTTATTTTTCCATTAATGTTTCAATAGTAATTTCGAAAATAAGATAAATATGCAATTGTTTAAAATGTAATACAATCTCACAGATAATGGACTAAAGACGTTGTCGATTTGATTATTTATGTTTGTCATGATCACAAAACGGTGTAGTAGAATAACACTTGTGTGCAATAAAAATGTTATTGTACCAATGCAATAAGGAACCAGTTTTTTCAATAAAGTTTTGGTAATTGTGAATGACTTAGTGAAAAATAGTGCTGCGGAAGTCAATTCATTTCATTTACATAAACATTCATTACAGGCGCCATAAAATCAGCATCTAAAACGGCTGCAGCAAGAGAAATTGACGATATCATCAGGATATGGCTAAAACATGCACCACATCGAAATAAATTGGAAGCAAAAAGGCGAAATAAGTGAAGTAAGGTATATGTGATGGCAAAGGAAGTTTCCTAATACTTTATGAACATAATCAACTTGTGATAATGGACAGAAAAATTAAAATTGTTGGACAAAGGCAATTGTTCAGAAGGATAAATAAAACAAAACAAAATTTTTTGTGAGCTAGAGGAAAACTTGACTTATGTGGCAGACGACAGTAAAGTAGTTAGTAATGTAGTTAGTGATAATACTGATCTCTCAGAAACCAGTGATAACATAGATGTGTTAGAAATCAATAGGGATAGTGAAATATCTGAGGCAGTACATCCTTCAAATCTTGACAGTTATGATACATGTGGAAATATTAACCTGAATCTTTGTGATGTAAAAAATGTTGGTGTGGATATGCTTCCTGCAGACTGTAATGACAGAAACCTATACAGAGAATCAAAATATTGGCAAGTACTGTAACGATAATATTCGTCACATTGATAACATAATCAATAATCGCATAAACAAATCATTTTTAACATCGTTCACAACCCAGTTAGCACACTATATCCATAGGATATCCTATCACGATCCCAAATGTCCTGAAACTGGATGACCGCGACGGGATATCCATAAGCTATCCTCATCTTGTCCGGGAAAGTACAGCATGTACTATTCGCTTCCAAAAATAGTATATCCTATGGATAACCCAAAAGTATATCCTATGGATATCCGACTGGGATGCCACTGAATGCTGCCTATAAAAGGATATACATAGGTTAACCTATTTAATAATAACCTATGGTTATTCCTTCGGGACGATGATGGGTTTTTGGTTCAGCTGATTTCTCATATTGTTGGGAAAATATATCGAAGACAAAACTGTATGTAGGTATTAAAATATAAAGATTTTAAATTACGTGATACACCATCATAATATGTTGTTCATGTCCAAGCAGCTGTTTCGTTTCTAAATTAAAAATTTTGCCGAACATGCATTTTCTTATCTTTAACGAGTTCTAAGGATGATGTTTATTCCAGCCATGTATTTTTATATTTCGCGGTTTCCGAGCCAAGCCGATTTCGCTAACCGATGGCCAACAACCGACAACCGTACCTCTGTTTCACAAAGCAATTGTGAAGAAAGAAGATAGAGATAGGGCTGTGTAGTATGGAGTTTTCCCGCGTTTCCCGGCCATTGCTGTTAGCTGTTTGCTTTGCTAGGCTAGATGTTTATAATTGTTGATTACAAGCTGTGATGCGAGTTTGGTTTGTTAGTTATTTGAAGTTTTGATTAGTTTTGATACAAGTGCTGCTGAACATCTCAAGATTTTTGTTGGGAACTAAGGAAAGGTAAGTGATTGTGTTGTAAAAAAAATCTATTTTCACACACACCCCTAGAATATTTCGTGAGCCCCACTGATATAATTTAAAGTTTATACGTAATTGTCTTGTATCTCACAATAGTCACAATATTATTCTTTCATTCCAGAAGTTGGTGAAATAGGTACTACTTTTATTGGTTATGTTGCTAAAAATTACTCCTTGACTAGGTTGAGTTGAAGTAATGGCGTATAATTCCCAAGGTATTAAACGCAAAAATAGGTCTTATTATAGAAAAATTAAGAAGGATACTGATGACTCACTTTTATTGTTATCGATTAATGATTGTCATAAGTCTTTAACTCCAGTGTCTTTGCTCAGCTCAGATTCTGAAAGTGATGATAATTTATCACATATTTCTAATATTGATCTGAAATCTGATTCAGGTGATTTTACCCATATTTATAGCTCCAATGACGATTCTATTGGTGCTGAAAAATGTGATCTCGATGATTATTTTAAGCTCAATAAAACAATTCCTTCTTGCTCGAGCCTGCCATTATTCAGTGAATGTACCAACATTGATAATGGTCATAAAACAGATATTAAAACACAGCTATCACAATGGGCTCTTTCAGAAAATATTACTCACACTGCACTTGGAAATCTGCTGAAGATTTTGAAGCCTCATTTCGAACAGTTACCCCTCGATCCTAGAACACTATTGAAAACTCCTAGAAGAACTGAAACAAAGATCATTTCTCCTGGGGAGTATCACCACTTTGGCCTTGAAAAGGTTGTCAACTATCTGTTGCAACAAAAACAACAAAATACAAAATGTGAAATTTGTGTGAATATCGATGGAGTACCATTGAGTAAAAGCTCTGGTAGTCAGTTTTATCCAATCCTAGTCTCTCTTTTCCCTGTTGAAAATTTAGTTGGTTTGGTTGGGATTTACCATGGTTACAAAAAACCAGTTGATGCTAATTTATTTCTAAGAGATTTCATAGATGAAGCAACAAAGTTGACAAACAATGGGCTAACTTTTCGTGATAAAATAATACCTTTTGAAATTAAGGCTTTTATATGTGATGCTCCTGCTAAAGCTTTCATTAAAAATATTAAATCTCATACGGGTTACTTTTCTTGTACAAAATGTTGTCAGGAGGGGGAGTTCATTGATAGAAAAATGTGTTTTCCTGACATAGATTTCATTGAAAGATCAAATTATAGTTTTACCAACAAAATCCAGGAGGAACATCATGTTGGGGACTGCTCTTTACAAGAAATTCCAAATTTGAATATGATATCAGCATTTCCTTTAGATTATATGCACTTATTATGCCTGGGAGTGATGAAAAAATTGATACTTACATTGTGGATAAGTGGTCGACCACCTTTTAAATTATCGTCAAACCAAATCAGTAAAATATCTGATTTATTACTAGCTCAGTCTGGAAATATCCCAATAGAATTTTGTAGAAAACCCCGCTCTTTGAGTGAAGTGAAAAGATGGAAAGCGACTGAATTTAGGCAATTTCTATTGTATACTGGGCCAATTGTTCTGAAATCTGTACTTGACCAAAATAAATATTTGAACTTTTTATCTCTACATGTAGCAACCAGAATTTTGTGTTCAAATTTGATTTCTAGTGACCACCTTAAATATGCACATTCACTATTGATATACTTTGTCGAACTTTTCAGTGTTCTATATGGCAAGGAAAATATTTCTCATAACATACATAACCTTCTTCATATATCTCAAGATGCCACTCATTTTGGAAAATTGGATCATTTCAGTGCTTTTCCATTTGAGAATTACATGCAAACTTTGAAAAAGCATGTCAGAAAATCTGATAAACCAATTGCACAGGTGATAAATCGGATTGCTGAAAGAGAACAAATATTTGACAAAATTATTACTGCTGAAGTTGCTAATATTCCTTCTAAAGAACATCATTCAGGACCCTTGCTTCAAAACTGTTGTGAGCCACAATATCAAGAATACAAATTTAACAATTTTAAACTGAAAATAAAACATCCTGACAATTGCTGCATGTTAAAGAATGGTAATGTAATAGTAATTGAGAATTTTGCCACTAACTTTCTAGGAAATGTTGTGATTATTGGAAGAAAATTTGAGAATCTTAAAGATATCTTTACAAGTCCGTGTAAATCTTCTGATGTAGGAATATACCAAGTTTATGACTTAGGTAGAATGCACTCTTGGCCAGTATCAGATGTAGAACTGAAGTATGTTCCTTTGGTCCAGGAAAGTACTGTTGTCTTTCCTTTACTACATTCTGAATGAATTTACTCAACATTTTTTTCAATTATTGTCAGGAATAACATCTTTTAGCAACATACCATTAAAAAAGTCCATCTAATTTAGTCTTGATTCATACCACAGAAATATAATAAACACTTCTATGATTCATACCAATTGATTTTCAGAAAAAACGTTGAAGCAGACGAAAGTACTTAACCATAATTTTCCAGAATCATTTTTTTTTAGAATTGTAGTTTGTATTTCTTCACAGTTAATATTTTATGTGGACATTTAAGTATTTATCAAATTTCAAAATTCTACACTGAATAGTTTCTGTTAAAAATGGCTGTGGACGGACAATTGAGTTATCCTATAACATATTTTTTTCATTTTAATGCACAGCATCTAGTTATATGATAAGAATTATTGCTTTTTTACATGATTTTCAGCTTGGAAAATGTGGGTCATTGTCATATTTTTAAAAGAAAACTCGGTCGAATGTATACCCTCATGTTGGCTTACTGATGACAGTACTACCAATAAATGTTATTGGCCTCCTTATAGAGGAAGTCGATTGAAATCAGCAATCTCAACGTGTGAGAAACCCCAAGAAGATTGGGACATTTTTCGAATTAGAACACTCAATGGAGGTAAAGTTTATGGTAAGATTATTATTATTAATTTCAATGTATTATGTTTTCACGTCCAAAGATGATATTTTTCTTGTTCAACAGTCACGAGCAAGTGGACCATTTAAACTCATTATTCAAGAATATAAATTTTGAATGTCAACGTCGTAACGGGAATTTCCGCCTTCAGGGCTACAATAAAAGGAGACCATGAATATAATATCCTATGGTTACAGACATACAACAAATTCATGTTTGAATTGTTAAAATTATGTAGATAAAAGTTTGTATAAATAAATTGTAAAAATATTATTTTAAATTTGTCTGATATATATTTTGGGTTCTACTTTATTTTATTGACAATAATCTTTTTACAATTAATAATTTATACACAATTTTATCTATACAGTTTTAACAATTCAAACATGAATATATTGTATGTCTGTAAACATAGGATATTTTATTTATGGACTCCTTTTATTGGAGCCCTGAAGAAGGTGGAAATTCCCGTCTGAACGTTGACACTAAAAATGTATATTCTTCAATAATGCCTTTAAATAGTCCGTTGAACAAGAAAAAAAACTAATTTCAATACAGACTTTCATCTATTCTATTATATTTTGAAAACTAAATTTTGACAAGATTGTCCTTATATTCTGCATTTAAATTCTAGATCAGCTCGTGCAAGCTCGAAATGCATGTGACCGGGCCCAATATAAGTCTGATGTATCTGACTTTGATGATGAGATGAAAAGAAAGCCAAAAAAGAAGATAATCAGTTCCTCCTCAGAGGATGAAGAAGAGAATGGATTTTCTGGTTATAATTTGAAGATTCCCCCACCCCCATCAAAAATACCCAGCAAGCCCAGGGGTAAATATATATAATAAGATATTCTCAGAATTCATTCAAGTAAATGCTTTTTTCCAGAATATTCTGAGCACGTAGACAAAATTCCAGAGCCAAAAGGGAAAAAAAAGGTGGAAAAAAGAGTTGTGGCACCATCAACTAGCATCAGTTTTTTTACAGAATCTGGTGTGAATTCGATATCGGAAGGTCAGAATACTGAAGGTGAGATGATTTTTTTAAATGATAGTGTTGTATCATAATTTGATATATTGGAATGATTGAGATTGGGAATTTTCTGTTGGTTGTTTTTTTTTCTATACAAAAATTGCAAATTTCAAATATCTGAAAAAGTGTGCATGGTCCTTTTCAACCCCAGCAGCACCAAAAATAAATTGTGATGTTAATGAATATTTCATTTGTAGATATTTCATCTCAAAAAATCATAAATCCAACAGAGACAAGCTTCAACTACAAGTTACTCCAAGGTAAGAGGAATTTTTTTTTTTCAGTGAATATTTTTTTGTGATCAATTGTATTGTAGAATTCCAACATAATATTGTCAGAAAATTAAATATCATCAATGTGAAAGTGGATGAAATGGCAGCAGATATCACACAAATCCACAATCTCCTCAGAGATAGAAATGAAACAAGAGTTGAAGCCAATATTGATTTCACTTTGCCTTTGAATACCGTGGAAGAACTAGAGTACTTGGAGGCAGAACTGAAGAATAAAGAAAAATATGCAAAATTTGTAAGTTTTTCAAACTGTATATTCAGTCTATTTTGTGTATTTAAATGAAAGCAGATATCAAAATGACAATATACTTAGTGGCAAACAAAATTATGAATTCACTAAGATAGACTCGAATGCTGATTGCTACATATATTTTGTCAGGATTTCAACCAGTTTTTTCACTTCAATTCTTGAGAATTTGGTATATCAAGCTAATTTTTTTTCCATTTTTATGTTTGAGTTTCTCTTGAATATTGTGTATTTGGTATTTGTTGATGTGTCTGGCTATTGCAGGCACCTGAACCTATTAGATATTACTTTGTATTTGGCTTGTTTCACTAAATATAAAAATGTTTTTAACTGAAATTGAGTCGATACTTCAAGGGACTCGGTACTGCTAATTTTTTTGTGGTACCTTTTTCTCTTACTTGCCTCTTTTATAGAACTAAATATTATTTATTAATTCTATATCATTTCCAGTTCGCATATGTGGAAAAAATTGGAGGATGTTCGGAGTATGATAATGTCAAGAGAATTTTTGGGAGGGTTTTTGCAAACGAACTGGCGACCCAATACAATTGGCTTGGACTCAAGAAAAAAAAACCACTCAACAGTTTACTACTTACGAAGATTGCCAAGGGTGAGCACCAAATTTTTACAATAATATAGATTTGATAAAATTAAATACAGAACTCAATATATACATTTACGTGATCAGTGGGTTAAAAATAAATAACTACTGAACGCTACAATATGTTTGCCCAAATTCCTTCATTCATCAAATGAATATGGATTAATTATTAATCCAGCCTTTCAAATTTTTCCTATTCTATAGGAGTTTCGTCGGAAAGCATTAAACAGAAATTAATACACCAACCCTTTGAGACTAGCAAACACCTAGTAAAGTTTCTACAAGAACAAACTTTGCAATGCTCCCTGTAAACTAACAAATGCTTCATCAATTAGTTTTAGGTGAAAAAGTTATTCTTCATAAATTCTATACATGTTCTAAAATCTACAATACAATCATCAGATATCAAATTTTAATTTTTTGAATTTAAATTTACAAAATATGAATGTAATGTTGGAATAAAGTGCCGTAATTTTTGACAATATCGAAAATTGTCAAGGTAAAAAGTTGAAAATTATGTTCAGATATTCAATCACGCCTATCCACTATGAAAAAATGGGTTGTGATATTTTTTACATATTTCTTCAGTTGGTTTTTGTTGTTTTAGGTTGTTGAAATTTTTATAAACAATAATTTTTTTTCCAAACTATCAAAATCTAGCAAAAAAACGAAAAATGTAAACAAAATTTAATTTTTCTTGGTAGATAGATATAACTGGATATCTGAACGTAATTTTCAATTCAGAACAATTTTGTTCCATAACAATTGTTGATATTGTCAAAAATTAAGGTACTCTTATGATGATTGTATTTTAGAATTTAGAACATACAGAACTTTTCATAAGGAATAACTTTTTTCCTAAAATCATAAATAAAAAAGTTTTCCATATGGTTCCAATTTGGTGAGACATACTGTATAATTATGTTATATATTCCGATTCTTGTAGATACTCATCTGAATGATTAATCATTTGCTAGCTGTTACAGGGAGCATTCAACCAAACCAATCGCAAATATGTTTTGTTTAAAAAAAATTCTTTATATTGTTAGAACGTTTTCTTATTGCAAATTGTTTTCTCCGTGAAACTTTGCCAGGTGTTGAGAAGCTGTGGTTCAACAGTTTTAGGGGATTATTTTCTGTTCGATGTTTGCCGGAAAAATTACAATAGTATAGGAAATATGTGGAAAGCTGGATTATATATCATTTGAAGTTATGCCCTTTCGACAAGTATGTCCAATTCCTCATGTTGAAATATGTATTTCACATACTGACAATATTAATATTTCCCACACAATCATGATTAACCTCATATAAGATTCCTATATTGACTGATTAGATGTACTTGAATCTTTCAGATGCTATTTTGAAAAACCCAAGAATTCAAAATGGAACTGAAAAAAGTATAGAATTTGCAATGAAAAATTGGCTACGTCATGCAAAGGATCGTGTAAATAAGGGGGCAGAAAATAAAGAGGTGGTAGCAAATCCAGTAGTGGTACCAAATCAAGAGGTGGAACAAGAGGTGGAACAAGCCGCTGATGAAGCCATAAATACATTGTTCAGTCAGCAATAGATTTTTAATATAATTTCGCCTTTCATTTTCCTTCTTCAATCATATAATTATTTGTTATTTATAATGTTTCATAAAGATAAACGATAATATAATGAAATTTGTGTCAACCCAATAAGAAAGTAAGTCATTGAAGAAAAATAAGTGATAGTTATAAGGGTTAAATGCATGCTTTGTGATCACTGCCAAACCCCATATTACTTTCACGTTTTTATTTTCCATGACTCCATTTCCTGGTTGATATAAGTGTAATACTAATCTTGTTACAATATAGGCCGCGGTGGGGGACCTGATAGTAGGCCCACTCACATTTGAATCTAATCATGTTCCTATCCTATGGTAAGCCCTAGTATGTCCTGGGGTGGAAGGAACTATCACCATTTCTATATATATAGTTTCACTCTGGGATGTCTTTATCTTATCCCGATACCATCCTATGGATGTACAAAAAGATTGCCCTGGGATCTCCTGGGGATGTAGAAAAGTGTGCCACTTAGATATCCATAGGATATCCATGTGCAAAATTCGGGATATCCCATGGTTATAGGGTACACTTAGGAACTATAACCATAGGATGTCCTATGGATAGCATTTTGCTGACTGGGAAATATTTAGATTATAGTGCTTGAATGCATCTATCGGTCCATTTAAATCAAATTTATAACTGTGTTACAACATCTAGTGTAGGATAGAGGAACTACTGAGTTATCTACTAAGTCATGCAAAACTACCTGTACATGCCTGTACTCAAGGATGTTTACAAATTTAGCTAGAGGGCAGTGTCAATTCTATCTATAACGCGCATGACAAGGTAGAGCGTTCCTGACGAACGAAAGGGACGACCTTTCCCGTTCTCTTCTGATTTTGACGATTGAGCCGGCAAGACCGATTTTTGTTGTACGAAAGTTATTTTGTATTTACTTGACTTGATAAATAAATTAATTATCTCACATATATTTTTCCACAAGGAGAGAACTAAGCAATGAGTTTTAAACTGTGAATTAATTACAGGTATGGATGAATTCCTGTTATCATTATACATATAAATATTCTTCAATTCATTTTAATGGCTGCCCATGCCCTAGCTCATGCCCATGCCCTAGCTCATGATATTTAATTATCTAGGTTCATCAAAGCTATCTTTTGGAATTTTTCAGAGCTGAGCTTATTCTCAGCAGGAATTTTAATAAATAGTCGTCAGTGGCGTTCTAGTTTTATTTTACGGTGTCGTAAAATACATAAAATTTTGTAATCTAAGAATTTGACTGCGGTTTCATTCTTACAGCATTTTCGAATGAGTCCTGAATTGAAATCCACGATCAAATCATTAGTTTAGGAAGGATCCTAGGTGCTGGAAAACATAGTTGAATCACTGGAGCTCGTTGTCAATCACATGGTATCTTCTACAGAATTAAAAACGACTGGGTGAGTATTGAGAAATAGATTTTTATATATTTCTTCATGAGTAAAATCTGAAGTGTGTCTTCCATACCACGCAGATACGTTTCTGGTCTTGGAGGTCCAGTGAAAAATTCTGGAGAACAAAATTTTGACCTCAAGAAAGTGTTTCTTGAGAAATTATAATCTCTTTTATCGTTGAGGATAATATCTTCAATTTATATCTCGTACCTGTCTCTTTGAACCTTTTTCTATCACAGTTTTCTTGAGTTTGGGTAAGGAAAGCAAGGCCACATTGTAATTATCCATGGAATTCATACATATCTTCATATTTTTGTGGTAACCATCTGTCACCAATCATATCTTCAAATTTTTGTGGTAACCTTTGTAACCACTAAAATTTTCCTACTTCTCTGGTGACATTTTGTAACCACTTATATCTTATTATCAAGTATTCCTCAAGCATAGATAGATAGATAGATAGATAGATAGATAGATGTTTATTTAACTACGTATAAATGGGTACATTTTTGTAGCAAGTCACAGAGTTGGGATAATATGGATATCAATAAAAGATAATATGACATTCACATGTTGTCTAAAATACCTTTTCATGTCTTCACGAAGTTATTGTTAAACTACTGAGGTCGAGCCTAAATAAATATCTGTACCTTTCACGTATCAAAAGTTTGGATAAGCCTTTTTAAATGGTAAATAAGTAAATCAAATCACATTTATTATTATTGTTATAAAATTCATTCAGCAGTGAATTATAGTTACAACACGTGTTGATACATTTATTGTCAATCATAACTTTTACTACTGTAAATTTGTAAACTTGTATATTTTTTCTTATTTGTAAACTTAGTTCAATTATTGTTAGCACTATAACTGATTCATTACAATCGACCACAGGGTTCGCTGAGACAGTTGAATAGGTGTACCTCCTTATAAACATAAACTAATTAAATAAATCTTTTCATGTACCACGAGAGCTGAAGGTTAGCATCATCACTCCATCTGAGAGACACATCGAAGCAACCAGGATCCTGATAAGTAGTGGATAGCAAAGGGAACCAATCAGTTCCGGAATAATATCAATAGTTGGCGTCCCAAGAGGGTGAATTGAGTAACCCTCACTGTCTCTGTTTCTCTCTCTCGAGTAGTGGCTGGAACCAATAGGAGTAGACGACACATCACCAACCTAAAGGTTCAATCTATCCAAAACTGAACCATCAGCAACGAAGTTTTACTATAAAACTTTAATCAGTTATGTTTATATCATTTTTATGTTGTTAATTGTTTAATATATTGTTACTGAAATTTCAATGTTTTATTGCTGGTCAAATTCAGAAGGAATTCAACTTATCTTCACCTTTTTATAATTATCTATTCATATCGGGGAAGTTTGAATTTTTATACTATGTTTATTAAACAAAAAATCTCTGGCGTCCAGCCAATAACAATTTTGAAAAACTTGCTTGACACATAGTAAATCTGAAACTGGCAAGCCAGTCCAAAGAACACCACACCGTTCTCCACTGATTTAGCCTGGGTAATCAGATGTAACTTACATCGTTACAGTACATCATCAGTACCACATTCAAAGTAACTAAATTATTACATATCCTATCTTCATATCATCCTGAATTACCTTCAGACTGTAGGACATTATTGAAAACACCTGAAACAATGAATACAAAATTGTTGAATACAGGTGAATACAGGTCATATAGGTAGGCAATCAATTTGAAGAATTTTCTAACCCAGCAGGTGCTACTTTCCGATAACTTCATTGAAATCAATTTCAATATTGATGGCCTTCCTTTGTTTCATAGTTGCAATACTCAGTTATGTCCAATTTTAGGACCAATGAAAAATGGTAAAACTCGACCATTTGTTATAGGGATTTTTTGTGGTAATTCCAAACCTAGTCCATTGGATATTTTTTTACAAGATTTCGTCACTGAACTCGGAGAATTATTGGAACAAGGTTTTAGATTCAACAAGAAGTTATTTATTCTCAAAATTCATAGTTTTATATGTGATGCTCCAGCCAGAGCCTTTTTGAAGTGTATAAAATCACATAGCGGTTACTACTGTGAAAAATGTATACAGGTAGGAGAATTTATTAATGGTCGTGTAGTATTGAGAAATATATATGCTCCTCTGAGGACCGATGCATCTTTTTTACTACAGCATGATGAAGATCACCACTTGGGTGTTTCTCCTTTAGCAAGTCTAGAAATTGGATTGGTAACCAAATTTCCTATTGACTATATGCACAACGTGTGCTTAGGAGTTATGCGCAAATTGTTGAATATTTGGATAAGTGACCCTTTAAAAGTGAGTTTCCGAAGTCAGTTAGTCCACGAAATATCAGACTGTCTATTGTCCTTCAAAGAGTTTACCGTTGTGGAATTCAACAGAAAACCTCGTACAATTGCAGAACTAGCACGTTGGAAAGCTACAGAGTTGCGATCATTTTTAAATTATTTCGGACCCATTGTATTAAAAAATATTCAAGTAGATATTGCAATATATGAACATTTTTTACTGCTACACTGTGGTTTCACTATACTTCTTTCAGTTACATTTCCCAGTTTAGTTGCAATATGGCAACTCAATTATTGAATAATTTTGTTCAGCATTCTGAAAGAATTTATGGTTCACAATTTTTGGTTTATAATGTACATGTGTTATTCCATCTGAGTGTTGATGCAATGCATTATGGAATGCTTGATAAATTTTCGGCATTTCCATTTGAAAATTATCTTGGAGAGTTGAAACGTTTAGTAAAATCACCAAAAAATCCACTTAAACAAATTTGTAATCGATTGAATGAAGAAAACTTTTCCACGAGTAACATTAATTCAATAAATATTAGAGGACCGCAAATGGAGCATACTTCAGGTTACCACCTATTAATTCCACCAACTGTAGGCAATTTAAAAAGCTTATTCTTAAAGATTATACACTTTCTCTTTATACATATTCAAAAGCAAACTGTTATTGTATGATCAGTTAATCTGTAGTAGTACAAATTGACAATATAGTGAATTACCGTAACCAAATTATGCTAGTAGGAAAACAGTATCAGTGTGTTAGTTCCCTGTATTGTTATCCCTTAGAATCTAAATATTTCAATATATTCATTATTTCAAATGTATCTGAATTACAAATGTGGTCTGTTGATGATGTAGGTGCAAAATACGGTGTGAATTTTCTTTCTTATCCATTGTTACATTCATTATAGATTAATGATTATCAGTTATTCAATGTTGATTGAAATTTCGAATGGTTCTTCATTAAAGTTGGTGTAAACATAAAACTTGTATTATTTTATCCTTGAAAACAGCCCTGTATATGGAGCAAAACCTTTTTTTTTAACAAAAGTGAGTATGAATTGAGTCACATTATAGTGACAAGACGTCATAAGTTGGGCAATATTCAGTAACAATTACGATTAAATCATGTAATGTTTTGGTCAATTAAAAGTCGAATATAACGTTTAGTTTCCTCCTCAACTGACGTCATAGTTACGTAAAAAACTGACGTTGTTATCATGTGACATAATGGCGTAATATATATGTCACTTTCACGTCATATTATTAGGTGATTTGACGTCCAAGTTAACCAAAATATCACGTGAAAAATTCGACATCATGTTTCCTGGGGAGATTGGTCAGATGGACAATTCTTAGCATTTGGATTGAATGTGAAATTTCTGACCTGAATCCTGGGGACAGAACAGTTTTCCTTTGACATAATGTATCCTTATATTTCCTTTTGCCTAAATGATCATTTCCAATTTATCTTTCATCAATAGCAATCGTTGCGTTTTACTTATTCTCTTCTAGTAAAAACAAATTCTCTGAATTTTGTTTCTTCCTCTGTAGTTGATTTGATTTTTTTATCTTTGGGCAATTTACTTTGGGCTTGTGCCATTTTGTCGTTTTCAACTAATTTACCAAGATTTGATATCAAAAAATTTAGTAAAACCTAACCCAGAAGTAAGTTGATAGCATTTGAAATTGAACATGATATCGATTAATATTTGGGAACGAAGATATATAAGTTCTCAGCTGACAGCTGTTCGCATGCGTTTTTTGATGTGATTGGTTCACCAACAAATTTCAATAATTACGCAAGTAAACGGTAGATTGAACATCAAACTCATTGTAAGTGTATTTACACATGTCAAATATATTGATTTCAGTATATTCCAATATAATATTTTTTGGATACGTACCACATTGGAAAGTGCTTCAACATTGCGCAGGCCAATATGATATCCTTGGAAACAATGATATTTCATATCAATTTTGACGAGAAAATTGATGTAAATTTGTTTCGTTTTTACGAAGCTAGTAACCTGATAGTTATGCTACTACTATAAATTGATATTGATGGGTACGTACAACGAGATTAAACGTTATCTGACTAGGAGAGTCTAATCCTCATAAGACAATGGTGACACTAAAAGAAAGAGATATAAGAACATTTGTGACGAAATGTGACGTAGTTGGACATGTCATGGCCACCGTTTTCTATAGACAGTGACGGACTAGCGCACTCCGCACTCTTGGTATATGAGAGTAACGTGACAATTTTGTTGATGCTACAAGATTCTGATTGGCTAGAGCATATTAAGCCCTTCTGTTAGTTTATTCTCTTTGGGGTACGTAGTATACTCACTCTCTATAAATATTCATTGAATAAAATATGTTTACTTGCTTAGGCGAATGGTGGCAAAAGAGTAAATATATCTTCTGAGCATACTAAACAAGTAGAAATCACGCAGTTCTAACGGATGCTGCACATCAAAACTAAATATGTTTTGATCATCTTGAATTTATAGTGATTAACATGGGCTAGAGAAATTGCAAGTTGACGTATCAATGAAAGATACTTACACCAGGTCTGCGCAGTAATTTTGGCACAAAATTTGCAATTCTCCATAGAAATAGTTCCAAAAATTGAAATGATGATAAAGCATATTGGTAAGAAAATATATTCACTCATAAAAATGGCCGCCAAGGTTGAGAATTTTAGTGTATTCCACAACTGTTTCTTGTTGTAATTAGTTGAAACATTTCTATAGAGGTTTTATATATTTTTACTTGTGCCAAAAATTATGAATGACAAGGGTACCGCCGCCATCACTTATGGTCTAGAGCAGTAGTTGGTTGAGATACGCATGCACATTCCTGATATCAACAACCAATCTTAAAATTCATTTGACCGTTATCTCACAATACTGAAGTTTGTGCTCCAGCTGAAAAGTAAATATTGGTTTCGCCTTCCGTTCCCTTGTTCTCAAAATTTCAGATCTAGTACTTTCTTGCAATTAAATGTATTTTAGTTGGTAGTCCAGAAGAAAATTGAGCATACAATGTAGTATCATCTTTTTATTTGCATCATTAATGAGAAAAGGGCAAAAAAACACATCAGTGTGCACATCCTCAATAAATTGATTCGCTATATAGAGTCAGTTAATGTTAAGTTGACGAAAAGGGAATCAATCATTTTATTTGTATTGGTTTCGATAAAAAACGGACTATGAACATAATAATGGTCCAATACTTTAAACTACCACAACAATTCAAGAAGGCTGTATTTAGGAAATTTGTTTTGTGAAATGAAGATCCTGATAACCGTTGCACTCTTTTAAATGGCGCTATAATTTCAATTGAAAATTTTTTTTTAACAATTTATAACCAGTGTAGAATATTAGTCAAAAAATTTTTGACAATAGGAGATTTTTATAAGGACCCTTGTTCATCATCAAATATTGAAATTTATTCTGTATCTACAACTGCACCCCTTGAAGTATTTGATATATGTGAGATTAGTTATAAGAAACTAAAAATTCCATTTAAAGATAAATATATTGTATTTTCACTGTTTCACACTGTGTAAAAATCCAAACTTTTTCCTCAAATTTCTTGTCATACCTCATGGCAAACAGTGCAGAAGAGACAAATTTTCATTAGTAATGTAACTATGTAATTTTAATTATTCTCATTAATAATGTAATTGTATTTCAAATTAATCTTTCATATAACATAACATAATATACCATGAGAAATGATTCTGTATATTATAGTTAATTAAAAATCCTAATCCTACTTAGGTATTGTATCTAATTATCGAAAGATTCTTAAGAACTTTGGACGATAGAACTTGGACAATTGTGCAGTTTGCTGACGACTTGACAGTCGAAGCCATACCCACATCGTGGATTCAAGGAGAGTGCTGCCATTGACCTCCATATAAGCAAGAGAAACTCAGTGCTTCTATCAAGAAGTGCGAATCTTTAAATACAAATTTAACCCCGCCACAATATAATTTTTTTCAAAAATGCAACCTTTGGTAAGTTTCAACACATTTTTGAACTTTTTTGAACCTAGCAATTATATTTTTTTATTAACTTATTAAATTCGTTAACAAAAAGTATTTGTCTCACCTCATGAGTCTGTAGCTAACAAAGGAATGCGAGTGATGTTTTCAAATTACTTCACCAAATTTAATTGGTTAATGAAAATGATATTTATTCCTCCAATATTAACACAACAATACACAATATACTCATTAAAAACAATAAATATTGTCTAAATTCACAAAATGATATGTATAATGCATTTCCGCTTTCTCCTTACCAATACTTCATAAACACAGACTCAGTAGACAAGCCCTAGGTATGCAATACAGAATTACTGATATTTTTTAAGATAACTATGCAAAGGCCAGGCAGAAAGCAAAAATAGCAGAATCTTGCAGTGACCTTACTTCAGAAAGTGAATTCAATAAGAGAAAGAGAAAGAGGATGACGAAAATGCTCTCAAGCTCATCAGATGAATCATTCGAAAAAACAGAAAGAATAAATTTACCTCCACCACCAAAATCAACCAAACCAAAAGCGAGTACTTTACACAACACCTCTTTGTCTGGTGAGTATTAAGCTATGGTTGGTTTCCTGGTTAAAAAAGGTAAAAATAACTTCTGTTGAAATTTACTTTTTATTGTTTGCACCTAAATTCCCTGTTGCCTATTGTTGAGCCTCTTGGTAGGATCAGAATGTGAATGATCACCACCAGTACCTACAGTTTTCTATTATCTGTTGTTATTGTATTAAAACCACTTTTTTGTATAGAAATTAGGTGTTTTTGTTTACAATCAAATTTTCTTAAATACTTTAACTTTATACTAAAAAATTGTATTGAACTGCTGTTTCAGAGGTTATTTCAGTATAGATACAATTTTGAATGTTTGATCTTAAATTTAAAAAAAATAGTAATAAAGCTGATAATTCCTTTGTTATTATGACAAATTTATGTCGATTTGAAATAAGGGTAATTTTTTCAGTCACTAGCTCATCAACTAACAAACCTACTCCTGTGTAGGAGTTTATTTTATGAAAATATCTTAATAGAGAAAATAAGGAATAATACTAGTACATTGTTTCAGATTATGCAGACTCGTCACTGAATATAAGCCAATCAAGATCTGAGGAAACTTTTATGGAGAATGGCAGTATAACCAAGAATATCAGAAACAGTATAGTGTGCCAAACAGTTTCTAACACTGCTTTAGATAAAAATGAAAGTAATAAAGGTACCTGATTCCTACATATACTTAGAACTAATTCCATGCATGAATTATCTTATAATCTTTTTGTTTTCGTTATAGATTGGCCTGATAATAATGAGAATAGAAGAACTTGTCATCATGGTAAGTAGGTATGTAGCATTTCATGGATATCTAATATAATTTAGCTACCTTCAATTACCTAGTGTTTGAAGAGGAAAACAAGTTCGATTATTTCAAAAATTGTGGGGTTTCTTTCTAAATTATTTTTAAATTTTTTTGTCTAAAAATGTTTTTGTTATCGTTTATATTTTATTTTATGTTCCATTTTTTAGTAGCTGTGCAATGACAGGATGTGGTTTATTAAAAAAATAATTTACAAAATTATTACATTTGCAATTTATTTTCCTGGGTGTTTATAAGGTTTTGCTACAAGAATTCAGCTAGATATTGAGCTTGCAGAAGATCTGTATAGGTCCTCCTTTAAGTATGTCCGGACGGTTTTAGGATGTCTGTTTTGGGGACGGATGGATTGGTAACATCCGATGTCCCTGGTACGTCTTGAGGACGATACGGAACCATATTTGGACGTTCCCAGACCATACGAATGTCCTAGGCAAACTTCCGTGGGACGTTTTCAGTACGTATTTGTGCTATCTGGGATGGTTCGTACCATATTGGTATCTCGAGAACAGCGAATAATTATAATATATTGTGAAAGTTCCTATAATTATTCACAATCACTTTACAGTGCGGATTTTTTACCCCCATCCCCTGTTAACTTTTGAAGGGTTTGACGTGCAAACATGAAACAAAAACCATTTTGAATGGTATTGCCGATACTAGTTTTTGGATTAAAATACATCGTGATTGCTTGATAGAGGAGGCAAATCAATTCAAAAAATTCAAATGCCATAGGGGGTCAAGTGACACAACCTTGAAAGTAGAGTTCAATTCTCTTTTCAATCATCTACAATTTTTGAATTTCGTTAATATTCCTTTTACCATATGCACTCAGAGGTATCCTTATCCCCATAAATTTGAACGGTTTGATGTGAAACAATGGAACAATAATATTCTGAATGGTATTAGGATACTACATTTTGAGAGAAGATACATTTCAATTACTTGACAGATAGCGCTGGTGGCAATCAACTTGAACATTTCGAAAGGCAAAGAGATTGAAATTGTGAAAATACGTGTAAACAAAAATTAAAAAGATGGATATGGTTTTGAAGATTATTGAATTATTTTTTCTACGATGTTTAATTTGACCCTGCATGCCATTGGATATGCCTTCCCACCCTCCTTATCGGGTAACCACAATGTCTTCTATTTCAAAAATTAGTGTCGGTGACACCATTCAAAATGGTTTTTGTTCCATATTTGTTCGTCAAACCATTCAAAAGTTAACGTGGGTGGGGGGCTAGAAAAAGCCGCCCTGTATAGTGATGGTGAATGATTATAGATACTCGTTAGCTGGTTAGCTGGTTGCGACTATCATCAGCAGCTATCTTCAGACTAGATCAGTATTGTGCGTCACAGTTTGCACCCTGAAACGACCCCATTTTGAAAATAGAACTGACTGATCTTTCACTCGGTTGGGTCAGATACGACCTCAGCCACCCATACCGATATATGTGATTTTCTCTTCATACGTATCAACTCATAGTTAATTTAATTGTTATTTCCGTCAACCGATTGCACCCCTACGCGCAACCCTCTTCGAGAGACTTGTGTGAGCTAGGGAAGACGCAGCCCTTACCTTTTAACGTGTGATGCCATTCACCATCATCATCATTATTGAGCAGGGACTTATTTGAACCTTTCTTGTAAATAGCAATTCTCTCATTAAAATCTAATTTTCTGTATTCATCAACTTGTTTTACTAATTCAACGCGAATACAAGTATTCCCTACTGATGAAGATAACTTGGTTATCGAACCAATAATAATAATAATAATCATTATAAAATTCCTTGTCATATTTTAGAAAAAAATTACACATTCATGTGATTTCTTCCTAACTTGATTCGTTTCCGAGTAACGGGGTGACAAAGTTTTGGGAAAAAATCTGTTTCTCATTAATTACGCAGAAGGCCTTTCGCCAAATTTTCATGAAACTAGGTGTATTTATTAGTAGTTGCAAGGTATTCTAATTTTAGAAGCATTTCGTATTACTTCTTGGCAAAAGGTGTTTTTCTAATAATTTGACCCCGCTGAATCCGAAAATGGCAGTTGCCAAAGCGAAATCGCAACCGTAAGTGAGATTCAGGATGGCGTCCGAAATGTCATCAAAACCGAATTCTACCGCTAAATCTCCCTTGTTTGAGGTAGGAACGCGACCAAAGGGCCTTTTTATATGTATTCAGACATGAAGGAATCAAAAACACACAAACAAAAAAACACGTTGGTTAAATATATTTTCTGAAAAATATGACAAAAGCTGTCAAAAATGCACTTCTTGGTTTTTGGCGAACAATATACCTACTGTGACTAATGTATTTTATCGTTCTATGCACTAAGACGTTTTATGTATAACAAATTGTATTTCCTAACACCCAAAACAACAGTTATTTGTTTAGAAAAAAGTAATAAGTACTTAACAAAATTATTATTGAATGTCTCCAGAGTTCAGGCAAGAACGTTTGCAAGGAGTACACAATTCAAGGCAAGAGACATTCTGGCTCTTCTACAACTGCATGTCATTAAATGAGAAACAACTTGTTCTCTCTGCACAATCCAGTCACAGTCCTGCAGCCCAGTAGACAAATTTGAGTCGGAATGTTGATTGCCTGAAATCGTCACACGAGGAAGCTGACACGCGCATGGTTCTTCATGCCGTTCACAGCACAGCTGATAACGTTGTCGTGATGACGAGGGACTCCGACGTGGTGCTTCTTATTATCTTATTACCTAACACTTCGCTAAAATGAATAGCGAACAGCTCCCATTTGTTGGAAACGTGTGGTACTGCTCGTGACACCATGTATATACTCCTATATATGACGTATGCAGCAAGCTTATGCCGGAGCGAGTCTCCCATCTTCTTGCTCTCCATGCAATAACGGGCTGCAATTCGTCGTCTAAGTTGGCGTCTATTACAAAAGTTGGAGAATGGAAGCCTTTTTCTGGGACAAACTGCGAGCTTCTGGGACGCCTTGGACAGTCGCCACTTGAGGAGGGCGTAGCAGTGTCGAGAAATTTGTCGTCAAACTGTAAAAGGTAAGAATGCATACACCTAAAGATTTTCAAGCTGAAATCAAAATAAAATAAAGTACACACAGAAATTCTGTTCTTACACAAGTTGGTTCCAGCATCTCATGTTCAAATGATGCCCGGAGTTTTTTATTTGCGGAGCTGTGAGAAAGCCAGAATTCCTCCCACAACTGATACACTTCGTCTCCATATCAAGAGACTCAATCAACTACCAGGTAAGCGTACTAAAAACGTAATAAACAAAAATAAAAATGAAATATATTTTTAATACAGTTTTTTTATTTCCAGGTGTGTGTATGGAAGAACGCGCATATCCAAACCGTCACCTAGGCTGCAGGACTGTGGCTGGATTGTGCAGAGATAACAAGTTGTTCCTCATTTAATGACACTGGATCCCATCCTAAGACGTGCCCAGAAATAGTTGTCTGTCATTTCAAAGGAAATTATAACACAAAAAATTGCAGTTGTAGAAAAGCCAATGTCTCTTTCCTCAAACTGTGTACTACTTGTAAACGGTCTTGCCTGAACTCTGGAGACACACAGTAATTATTTTGTTACTTAATACTTTTTTTTAAACAAATAATTAATGACTTGCCAAATTTGCTACGCGTCTTTTTTCCTTATGGCATATATTGATACAGGGACAGCTGAGGCGGAAAAGCACGAGCAAAAGGTGCTCGGAGTCAGTCGGTTAAGGGTGTGGGTAAAAGGAATAAAAGGAAGAGGGGTGGAGGGCGCCACCAGTTCGGAAATATCCGCAAGCTCAAACTAGAAAACTCAAAGGTGTCAAACTCTGTTATCCTAACTCTATCAATATACTACTTATTCAATTATTTATTTGATTATGTATTCTTTTTTTTATTATTTGGAGCTGTCTATTATAATTTATGCAAAGTTACGAGGGAAGCCAGCAAATCAAACACCAAATTTCATTCCAACAAAAGATATCATGTATTTGAATTTTTCGTCCAAAACTAGTTTTTCCCTCGTATAAATGAAATGAGTTGAATGCAAACGTGGAAGTACTTATAGAAACTAGCAAATAAATTGGCCAGAAATTACCGTACGTGTACACGTAGAGTTTACAGTTAAATTTCACTAACATATCACACTGTATGCATGCGCGAAGTACTTGGTAAGCGAAGGGAATTATTATTCAACTCTGATACTAAATAAATTTAACCCTCCAATCGCACAGGGGTTGAGATTTATACTAAACTGGACGAAAATGTAAATCTTATCAACTAGGTAAATATTTATAAATATGAAATAAACAGCGTTTCTATGCAATAAATGGACATAAACACGACATTTAGCTTATCTGTTGGTTGCCGGGATAGGGGTCACTTCCAGGGCGTTCAGCATTAGGGGATGATAATCGAAATTGAAGCAGCTTCACAATGACTGGTATTGCGTAATGAGCCAGCCAAAAAAATTCCCTTGTATTAACAATTGTTCCAGCGGAATTCGTTTCAGCGTTATTTAGGTAGAACAAAAAAATTGAAGGAGGTTACTGTAGCCCCCAGGACAACCCTCGATGTTTTTGAGGGTATTATTCCACTGTGAGTTGGATATATCTGGCGTTGATTCAAATCCTTTCAAAATGTATCTTTCAACTACAACTCCACTGAGTCACATGAACACCATCAAGATTGATTTAGGTTATGTAGGTAGAAGATATCCCATCAAATGGACGATATCAAATCGTAAAGAGCACCCACACACACTTTTCAACTTCCAGCTTCAGTATTCTCTCACAGATTTCTTTCTTCTCGTATAGATGGACAGGATCTTCAGAATCCAGCAAAAAGGCAACATCCTCGTTCTCATACATTTTGAGGCAATCATCACAAGTGCAAAGTGCCTTACGCCAATTCACATCACCCCAAAATTTCGCGGAAACCTTTGGCGACTTATAGGACGGTTTTTTACAATAATCAGCACTCTCTTCTGTGGTTTCAGCTGCACTGCCATCTTTGACTGGTTCTGTTACATTTACGTCTTCTTCTTCATTGGTTCTGACAGCTTTATTCAAGCAAAAGCCATCATAGTGCAGTAAGAATTCATGTTTAGTAACGCAAGCTTCACAGATCATTTCAGCAAAATTATTAGATGGTACTTCAGTACCCAGATGCCTGGTGTGATACCAGTCCTCACAAATGATGCACTGAATCATCTCTTCAGGATCTGGAAACGGACGATGACAAACACAATACATGCCTGAGAAGTTTTGATTATAATTGTTTAGATCATTGATGTCGTTTTTCTCATTGTGGAGATTGCACTCTATTTCTGGAAATTTTGAATTTCCACAGTCACAGCGAAAATTCCTCTTAGTATACAACTCTACCAAGTAATGTAAATACTTTTTGCTTATACATAAAATGTCTTATGTGCATAGAACGATATAATACATTAGTCACACTATATTGTTTGCCAAAAACCAAAGAGTGCTTTGTTGACCGCTTCTGTCATATTTTTTAAAACATGTATTCAACCAACGTGTTTAATTTGTGTGATTTTGATTTTTCCATGTTTGAAAATAATTCATGGTGTTGATAGTCTTGGTCTTGAATCAAAATGCGTCTAGAAATTTTAATTATTCAATGTTTTTCAATAAATATGTTATGTACCTTCTTTGAGGTATTTTTAGATATGAACATAACCCATATACATGAGTTAATAAAGCTGCGGCAATAGGCTGTCGAAAATTGCAATTATTTCAAAAATAGTTGAAGATAGATATGGAATATTGATAAAATATTCAACCTGAAATTCGGATAGGTATGCTTCAATATACAGGATGATTCATTGAAAATTAAAAATCGTTGCCAACTTTAGCTGAAAGTGACAACAACGCAGTATCAAAAATATTTCCAAAAATTTCAAATTCATACTAAATAACTTTTGTATTGAATTTTTTTCTATCTTCAGTGGTAGGAGGTATGTACCACTACGACCCTACAACATACACATATTTGTTGTAAACTGTGAAAATGCAATACTGAATTTGAAAAATGTGTTTTCGATTTTGAGTGAACAAAAATTAAAAACCTACCATATGAAAAGTAAATAATTGAAATAAAATGCCATAACAATTTCAATCAGATTTTTCTTAATATAGATGAGTAGTTTTGAGTTCATAATTTTTCTTTCGAGACCAAGACTCTTGGGAAAGAGTCTTGGTCTTGGTTTCGAATGTTAAGTATTGGTTTTGAGAAGATTTATTAAGTCTTGGTCTTGTTTGTATCCAGACAAGACCACGACTAGTCTCGTGGTCTCGCTATTATTTTGACCATAAATATCTATCTGGTAACCGACTGCGACTTATCATATGTAATCTGATACCGTGGACACCCCGATACCTGGACACTCGTTCATATAAACTTTTTTCCATGAAATATGAGAACTTACTCATATTGATCACATCATTCAACATACATGAAAGAACTAAATTCAGAACCTAAATAAATCATCACCCGATAAGTAAATTATTATTTCGGTTGGAATGTTATAGTTGCACTGTATAAAATATCCTCATACCTCATACAGAAAGGGAGGTGGGCCATCCTCAGAGGGTGACGAAGTCATTCTCCTGGGAAAATCATAACTACATGTATAAAATATCTACATGTATAAAATATCTACATGAAAAAAGTAAAAATTGAAAATAAACTGTTGCAAAATTTGAAATGAATAAAATACAACTAAAAATGACGTGGGCTGATGATGATAATCTTGATAGTAAAATGCAAGTTGTTAATGTTATATCCAATTCTAATACTAAATCTAAAGCCTCAAATACAACACCAGAAATGAAAATAACACCAACATTAATAAATATCTACTAACAATATATAAAAGAATGAAAAATTCACATAAGAAATAGAACTCAGAACGTGAATAAATCAGAAATCCTTTAAAATTAAATATGAACATAATAAAACTACATATTGAAATAAACTGTGTAAATGAAGTGGTAACATAAATACAACATAATAAAATAAAAATGTATATATTACGTGATATGTGCATCTAGGATTGAAAATACTTGAGTGGTGAAGGGGAAAATGCCACTAATTCTTATTAAGTAGCAACACAGGCGTTCAGCATCCCATCTTGGATATACATTGAGAATAAATTGATGTTAACACATTTTTATTAAATATTTTCTTGCATGAACTACATATCAATAATCTAAAAGTAACAAGAACGTAATGCAATTTGAACAGAAAAAATAATTAACTGTAATAACTAATTATGAACGCATACCTGGAAATTTTTTGAACATATTCCATAAAAAAAACAATCAAGAAATTAACGAGAACAAATACATGTGAAACAACATGATTGGGATTATTTATCACTCTGGCTTGTCTCTGTTGCCGTTTCTAGCGTATATATACTCAATTTTTTCCTGTATTCTGATCATATCAACATCAGGCTACGTTGTATATCTGTACTTCATCTCCAACACTATTTTGAATGATCTTAGAGCATCATCAAACTTTTCAGCTTGGAACATACTGTTGTATATTCAAAGTCTAATTCACTCTAAAATAAGTTATTTAGCGAAATACTGTCACGCCCCAGGCCATGGGGCTCTAGAATTAGGGTTTTGGTAACCAATTACCAACTTCCCTATATTGGGGTTTCACTCAAAATTATTATAAGCCCAGTTCATTTAGGTAAGGTGGTGAATAATTAAAACAGTTGGATAAATTCAACACATCTAATTAAATCCTTTCAATAGAAACACTAGAAATTGTACTTACAAAAATAATTCAGTCATTTCAGAATCGGTGGCGTGTCACACCTTGAGGAGACCAGCTAGCAACTGTCCCTTCGAAAAAAACTCTCTCTCCAAATCAAAGGTGATAAATCCTTCATCAGCGTATTCCCATTCCCATCGTAAAAGGTCAATAATCACAATTATGCCGAAATAGCAGTCTCAGCAATTCTTGTCAATACTACTCAACACGATGTGAATTGGATACTTCCTGATATGCCTCGGATTCGAGAGAAATAAATAATTTTATTTAAAGTGAATTTGAATGTGTTTTTCCCAAATGAAAGTAAATATGAGTTTTATTGATTTTCCCCAATAATGTGACAATACAATGATTCAATAACACAATACCTACTCTAATTTATATAACAATCACGGAACTATTTATTTCGACTTTCATTTCACTGACTGTCCGTCTCCACTCTGCTGCGTAGTTCTTTTATATCCACCGCTTACTTCTCCGAATGCTCATGAAATTTCTCGAACAGGCTCGAATCCTCCAGATTCCTCTCGGTGCATAGCACCTTCGAAGGGGTCATATGCGGCCTGCGTGAGCGTTCAGGCACGGCATCGCCCACAGCTTCGCTCCATCGCCCCCTTCTTAGAGATATTTCGTCCCGAAATGTCATCCTTGGAGTGTGTCGATATTTGCAGGACTCCCCATATTTGCATCGTGAAGTTCGATGGAAATAACAATCCACAGTCTTCATGTTAGGTCGTTGAATAGAATTACAGCAAACCAAAATCTGGATGCCGCTGGATCAGAATATCGACTCCAACATACTTCTTATAACTCTCCAATCCAGCCCATCAATACCACAGGATAATTTTGGGATTGCCAAGTCGGTAGGAGATTTGAGCCGGTTCTGAGTCTCCCTCACCACTATTACGTCATCGTTGACCTTGTGGTGACCTTCAGGGATGACCTTGGTGCATAGGTACCTTTGTGTAGGTCTATGGTCTTGGCATGCCCTAGAGATGACTTTTGAAATTTTGTGTTTGACCTTGATTTATATTGTTGGGAGAGGTGTTCAGGGTTTGTGTTTGACCTTGAGATGACATTGTGATGACTTGGAATTTTTTTCATTCACGGACAAGTACTTTTTGTAAGTACACATATTTTTTTCACCTCCATGTCTTGCATGACCTGCATGTATACCTCTCTGCTCCTGTCTATGACTCTCATTTGTGGAGTACACATGAAAATCTAGACGGAAGTGTGGAGGAGGTAAACGTCTGCACACCACGGAGATCCAGCCAGATATGTTAAATCTGATTCCTCTCCTGTGATGTATACCCTGCGATGGTGGTGGGGGAGAGGTTGCGTGACGTCAGCGCTATGCGCACGACGATCCACTGATGTGTGTCAGGTTCTCGCTCTCGACACGATGAAGTGGGTCCGCTGACGTCACACACCCATACGCTGTGGTGATGTAGCGACTACTATTTACTATCCGTCCTCTATCGATGCAATGCAAACTCACGCATGGTGGGTGCCTTGCATCGCACACGCGGTGCATAAGTCTGTGGTGGGGGTGGTTCACTATCTATTATAAAAGAAGTGGGTAGGATATTATGAAAGCAGAAGTTGTATACCTAGCAATCGAGCAGTCAGCAAGAGAAGTTAATCCGTGCCTATACTTCATCTTCATGTGTAACTTCCGTGTGTAGTCACTATAAACTGTCTAGTTTGTAAGAGTACATGGGAAAACCATGTGTTTTTTAATTTGCAGAGAGAATTCACGTCTGTACACCGCAGTAAACCAGCGACGAATTTAATCTCTTATTTCTGTCTGGCTTGAGATCCATCTTTTGACCATGTGGGTGGGTGGTATAAGGGTGTCTACTGGGTATACTGATCAAAGTTTCCCTTACTTTTGAAACAATTGAAGATTGAATATCAACACATGTAGGCTTTCATTTTACCACTCTTTTAACGTTTCGAGTAGTGGTGGAGATGGGCGCTACTGTGTGGCAATGACCTCGAGATGTCATTATGATTACTTTATGATTTGGTAGTCGTTTGACCTTGATGTAGATTTTTTGTAGTGTTCAGGGTTTGAGTTTGACCTTGGCATGAAATTGTGATTTTATTCATACACGGTAATGATGACGAGGCATGTTTCAAGTATCTCCAAGTGTTGCTACTGCGTATGACCTGTGTACTGTAATCGTGATCGAGTACTTGAGTACTTATTACCTTCATGTCTTGCAACTGTGTACGACCATATGTACTCCAGACTTGCTACTGTGTATGACCTTCATGTGTACATACAAGTACACATAGAAATCTGAAGTAGCGAGTTCGAGAATGCACACGTCTGTACACCACGGAGCTCCAGTCAGATATATGAACTCTGATCTGTTCAGTCTCAGCCCTCACTGTATCGATGCGGTGTTGGTGCGAACTTGCGCATGGTGGGGGCTTATAGTGACGTAGGTATTCCACCTTAAGATGAAATTTTGGTAATAGTTGGGATAGATTTCATACACGGTACTGAAGATCTCGGTGGGGAACCTCCAGATGTCCTTGGTGGACTTTGAAATTTTTCTTGTCGTATGACGTTGTGTTTGAACTCACGGTACGTGTTTGACCTTGATATGATATTAATAATAGTTGCACACAAGGTAGTGAAGATCTTTTGGTTGGGTACTGTTTTTTACAGTGTTTGTCGTATGACTTTAACGTACACTCATCCCTACAATCAAGTTTATAAAAAGTACATACAACATTCATTGAAGACTAGTGTAACATTCATGTGTTCCTACTCATTACAATCAAATCGATACAAGATGTGTAGAGACAAAACACTTCTGTACACCACAGAAATCAATTGACGAATATACAAGCTCTCATTTGCCTCTGGCTTAGGATCGCTCTTCTGGCGGTGCTGGTGGGTGGGGGGTATGTGTCTACTGGAGAATAATAATCAACATGTGTTACCTTCACTTGTTCTTCAAGCTCGAAGACTTTTTTTGTATGAACTTTATGTGTATACTCTCAACAAACTAATAAAACAGTACATAAAAAAACATTCAAGACAAATTCACTTTGACGTCATCATCATCAGTGACCTTCAGCTTTATGTCTGGTGCATGGATGCCACTGTGTCAATGACCTCGAAATGTCCTTTTCGGATTCGGAAAATTTTCATGTTGTTTGACCTTGATGAAGGTAACGTGTTTTTGTTTTTTCATCAGTATTCATGAGTGACCTTCATGTTTGACTTCCATATGTACTCACTACAAACTGTCTAGTTTCTAGAGAGTATGTACAAAAATCATTGGCACTATACTTAGAATTATGTGTACTCTCAACAAACTCTTTTGTGAAACAGAACAAATAAATCATTGTAAACTAATGAATAGTACATTCACGTGCCATATTTGCAGGAAGGGTACACACATCTCCACTCCATGAAACTCCAGCGATGAATGTAAGACTCAGTTCCTATTCCTGTTCCGTTCCCTATCTGGCTTGGCACCCCTCTTCCAACGTAGCAAGTAATGTAGGTAAAAGTACCTCAGAGATGATCAATGGATATGATCAAAATCAGTAGAAAGTTTAATCATTCCCCTCTCTGTACTACCAATGGCAATTTTTTACATTAAGTTTCAAGTGCCCTATAAGAATACCATCGTCTACTTAGACACCCTTCTGAGCGCCAGTGAATGTCATTCTCTCTCCTGTCTTCATATCAATAAGTGCTGATTTTATTTCTGACCCCCCCCCAACACCAAAGTATATACTGTTACATCTTTCACTTTGATTAAATAACGATATTCGAACTGAATAGATATATTCGTCGAAATCAGAACTCAATTACGTCAATTTCTGACAGAGACAATGATAATGTTTGAGACTTCCACAATTCTAACCTACAATCTACATTATGTTTGGATTGACGTAACCGAAAAGGGCCACGATGGAACACACACGAGTTAGGCACAGTAACGCCATCTTCCGACAGACTATGCTAACTATACAGTAAAATCATTTAACGACTCGATAGTTTATGATGAGAATGTTGGTACCGTATCATGGGACACATAACGATCTGACCATATATGTATCCTGATCGAATCTTAGTGAGATTTTTATGAATATGATTGCGAAAGCACTTAGTCTGAAAAGAAGAGTATTTACAGTTGATTGAGCAATTTGCGAAATGTGTTCCCAATAGATGAAGCTCAGCATTTAGGCGTGAATCAGCAGAAGAAATAGGTTTATCATACATTTTTATCTAGTCAGGCATTACAACCTTTTGCATGAGGGCTCGTTCATACCCTTTCGAATATTCACAATTTTTCTGCTAATCGACTCTTATAAGGCGAAAATATCGCAGAGAATGATGAACCAGCGTGTCATTTTTTGGTAATGTGGTAATATTTAATCCCGATTACTGAAAAATTACAATATGTAATTCATAATTCACTAAAAAATAATTTCTGATATTCGTAGGGGTATAAACGAGCCTCTACTCTCTGTTTTCGAATGGGAAATGATGTGAAGGAGCTGTCTGTTTGTTTAAATAGAAGTGAGATTGTAAGCCAACCCTATGTGATTAATATTAATGGATTCAAATGAAAGCGACATGTAGATGGCGTCAGTGGTATGGCCTTCAAGTCATGTTGCAACTTCAGTGACCTGACCTCCAGTCATGTCGTAACTTGATTGATACAATGGTACAGCATTAAAATCAGGGTAGCATGAAGAAACTACATCATAATGATGTCAAATATTCATGTTTGTAACTAATCACGCCAGATGACACTCGCGTTTGGGTCCAATACCGATTCCACAGGTACTATCTTATTTCTATTTTAACAATGGTGAAACTATAGATGGCGCATTCGGTATTGGGGAACTGACCAAATACTTCTGATAATGGAAATTTTGATTTCTCTGTTGCCATTTACAGTTATCTGATTCTGAATGTGTGTGAATACTAAAGACTATCACTAAACACCATTTGTTGTCAAGAATAGCAATAAATAATGCGAAAATAGTTAAATACACTACCGCTTAAGGCAAAAAATACCTCAAATACTTTATATCAGTTCAACGAAATAATTATAGATGTCGCACCCTTCTCGTCCCTTTGCACCAGAGTTCTTTTGATAGGAAGGGGTTATGAAATGAGGGCCAGTTTTATAGGTTCCAGTTACACTCCGGTTGTACATACGACATCTATCAAATTATGTTCAAGGTTCACAATCTAAACCATTGGTTGGTCTATCTGGAATATATAAAACTGGCGCCTTTGTGAGCATTTAGACAAGGGGGCAAGGTGGCTATCCTGAAATTGGAAACTTTGGTTTATTTACGTCAATTTGCGAAAGAACAAAGTTACCAAACCCCGATCATAATAAAATCGTTTGCGTAATTCTTGTATTTTGTAATTGTATTGTAACGAAGTTACTAAAGTCCTGTTGAATGTAGTACAGGATAATGAAATATTATTATCTCCGGTAATACTAGGGTTAAAAATACCATTCTTTTTGGAAAATATACGTATCAGTGTTGGGAACCTGTTCAGATAGCAAACACCCTCGCGTTTCATTCAGGGTACTAAAAAGGTGAAATGCCTCTGTGTGCCGTGCTCTTTCCGACATCAATAGTTGACGCGCGCCGACAGTGAGTTCCAGCCATTGGCTGAGCGCACCGGTCATGTGGTGGGGAGAAATTCGAGTCCCTAGCGAGAACAACGATTTCAGGCAGTAGCTGCACCGACCGAACCGCAGACGAGACATACCAGAGCAAACCAGCACCAAGCCATCCGAACGAAGCCGAGAGTGACCGACGGCCGACTGTTTTGGAAAGAGATTTCCGATTGTGCTTTACTTTATTAATATATTTCCGCTTTGAGGGTTGTAGGGCTGTCTCCGACCGGGATAGACCGTTTCATTGTTCGTATCGAAGGAAAGACCTCTCATACTGCTGAGGGGTGGCTCTCTTGATAGTAGGCCGATCCAGAAGGGTAGTGGGATACTCCCTGCCTTGTTGGATTGCAAGCCAAGTAGCTCTCTCATACTGCTGAGGGGTGGCATTCTTGATATTGGACCGATCCAGAAGGATAGTGGGGTCCTCCCTGCCTTGTTTGGAACGGGAGCTTCCGGGCTGCAAGATAGTCAAAATTGTCGTAGGTCGCGAATGGAGATTTTCGACTCAGTGGTACCGATCCAAAAGGAACGTGGGGTAATCCCTGCCTTGTGCGATCCGAGACAAATCCAATCGCGTTAAATAGCTACTACCCGCGAAAGCTCCAACAGATAAGGATCGTGGGGTACTCCTTGCCTTATTTGAGTGGACTACGGGATTTTGAACTGGTAGCTTTTCCCCCCTGTAACGTTGAACCAGTCGGATGACAGCCTGATACCTTGTTGCTCGATACAGCTTGGAACTTTTGTTGTAACTTGACTCCTTTAGCCGGCCCCGCTCGTAAGGTTGAATTGTGCTTGCTAACGTAGTATTATAAAGCTTTCACCGGCACCGTTTGTAAGGTTAATGTGCTTGCTAACGTAGTATTCTAGAGCTTTCACCGTGTGAGGGTTGTTTTGTGCTTGCTACCGTAGTGTTACTAAGCGTAGAATCCGTCCTAACAGTCCTGTCCATACTTAACCGCTCGCGATAGTTGCGCATGCGCGTTGGCAGAAGCTAGGTGGTATCTTTAGAGTTAGTAATATAATAAATCAGTTATACCGAATCCGTGTCTTTTTATTGTTTCCTATTAATTCTTTCGCAGCTGGTAAGCAGTCCTTTCTCCCAGTCAAGGTCAAGTAAAATCTGCCCTTCTGGCCACAATTTATTAGTCAGTACACAGTCCCTGACTTACCGTATCTCTACTAAGCTGCCCGGTGCAGTTGTGCTTCCCCACGGTAAATAACGAAGCTGGCGCTCGAGGCAGCCGTCCACGCATGCGCCGATTGTAAAGTGCTAGGAAACCACGTTACAGTATTGCTATTTGTTATTTACTTGTTTAATTTTGTAACAATACTCCTACATCATACCATGATGATACATTGACATTCCATACATTCCCCAAGAATACTACAGTAAAGCAAGAATGGATCAATTTCTGTAGTACTTCCAAAGAATGGGTACCTAATGATTTTCCAGGATTTGTTCAGACCATTTTAATAAAAAAGACCTTGAAACCAATCTTCAAGAATCGCTCCTACATGAGAAGTCAAGACAAAGGCGTAGGAAAAACGGTGAGATCATACTGTTCTAATGAGGAACAGAACTGTTGAAAGCCAATATTTTTGCCATGACATCACGATATAATGTTGGTGTTCCTTTTTAGTTATTCGTACCAAGACCTGTTGGCAAAAATCTACTGCAAGTCTGTCCACTGGGATATCTAATCAGTCATTGATAATTCACCTATGATATTTCAAAAAGCACCTGCAGTTCCATTGGAGATAGAGATATGCTTGCCAGATTCTGTATCCATGGCCGATTGTTTACCATCAAATATTGGATCGTACATTATATTCTATTCCTGGTGCTATTTCAGATGAGGATTCAGTCTCCTGCCACTGCTGGTTTACAAGAACAATGCAAAGAACGAGAAAATCTCATCGAACAGTTCTGTGCAATAACACTATTGTACAACAATTACCAGAAGGAAGAAACAAAATTAAACACTTAGTGAAAATTATTGAAAAACAAAATCAACAACTATCAAGGAGCAAATTAAAGAAGTTTAGGTCTGGAACTTTATCACCCGCCCAGCTTGACTTGGGTGGGTTTTGAAACTTAAAAAAAGTGAGATGGTCGAAGGAAGTTTTATCAAAACTTAAACCTTGAGTTATTTCAGTAAGAAAGCTTACTCATTTTTTCTACAGAAAGAAAAGTTTCATTACCAAGTATAAGAACTCTCCAAACTTATTGTGGAAAAATTGATTTGGACGCAGGAATTTTGAAGTATGTAGGTAATAATGGAATTATTAAGTAACGTTGCGAAAACAAATGATATGTTCAGTTTTATTTGAAATATCACATATGCACAATTTAATTAGAATTTTAGATAGATATGTCTCAAATTGGAACATTATATTATTATAATAATAGGATTTTTCTGGCAAACTCGTCATTTCAATGTTTCAAATATGGGTTTTGAATGAAAACTAACTGAAATTGAACCTAGGTATACTCATAGGATTGAAAGTTGTATCGAACGATTCAGATTTTTCAGTTTCCAACCTGTGAAATATCTGATATATTTTGGACAGTTTGCTAAATGGTGTCCACTTTCATCTTGGTTGATGTATAATAATATATAAAGTATATTTTGACTATGGGTGTTTTTTGTAATTGTAAGTATAACTGGTTGCCTAATCTCAGTATGGTAAATGTATCATCCAAGCTTTGATTGAATTTGAATGTGAAAAATCAGAAATATAACAGTTATTTGGGACAATGTAATTGGTTCAATAAAGTGCATATATTATTATTACAAGTTATTGAGGATATGCAAACTATTCTCTATTGGCAGAACAGTTAGATTGTAGATGTAATGTGTGATTCTTAAAGAGTAATTTGATAAAATGTTCGATTTTGTAGAGGAAATTTGTTTCTTCAAATTGTTTTAGTTTACCACAGTATGAAACTGAAAAAAAAAAATGTGAATTCAAGGAAAGGTAGAAAGTGCTTCAACAAGTTACTGCGTTCAAAAGACAGTTGTCTCGAATGAAATTATAAATGATTTGGCCCTTTTACACTAGGATAGATTAGAATCAGAAGTAAATAGAAGCATGAATATGTGCACTTTATTGTTCTGCTGACTCTTTGTTGGTACCTACACCTAATTTGGTATGAAGGAGACATCATTCTTGGAACATTTTGGTAAATGCTATAACGAGCATTGTGAAATATTACCATAATCCATTATTGAGAAGTAAAATCATTAACAAACGTAGAGATTCTCCACGTCTTGAACACTCTTGAGAAACCGATTTACTTTCGAATCATTTGATATTTCGAAATTTAATACTATAAAATCGATCAACTATACAAATAACTATAAGAACAACATTGTTTCCCTTGAACCATTTTTATTTACTTACAATGCCGCAAGGGCGTTAATATTGTGCATTGACTGATAAATAAACTGCCTATGCAACCCACCGTCATTGTGTGATCATAGCGTGTTGCCTTTACAATGGTTGGTGTGTGAGTCTTCTTCGTCGAGTAGGTAGTTAAAATGTGAGACAGATGGCGCAACTGTGGTCCGACGATACCAACCTAACTGGAAACAACCATATTCATTCTTGACAACAAAAGCCAATATTTGCCTTTGTTTTTGAAGGGCTACCACAAATTCAGACATCGTTTCCTTCCTCTGAAAAATTTCACCTGGGGGGCCTTTTGGACCGAAAACATTTTTTCCGCCGAGTTTTGTCTCCGCTCTAGGACGGTAGACTGAACGGCGCCGTCAGCGAGGAACTCGCACATTGGGCTAGGCCACGCCCACAGCCGCGTATATAAATACGGGTTTTCATGAACTTTTAGCAGCTTTTTAGAGTCTTGTTTTCTTGGCAGTTCACCAAGCACTTATTTATACAAGCTCTTGTTTTCTTGGCAGTTGACCAAGTATTCATTTAGAGACTCACTTTATTCTTCGTAAAATATAGTTTCTGAAATCGAGCTTCAGTATTGCTCTGAAAGTGAACTTTGAAGTAAAGTTCGAGCTATTCTTTAGTGCTAAAGAAATTTGATCCAGTTTTCTAAGAGCTCAGAAGCTGGAAGCTGTTTGATTCTCATTGAGAAATCATTTTGCCGATTTTCCCACTTAGTGGAAAAACACTGTTCTACTTGAGACAACTGATTGGCCGTATTCAGTGAAACCAGAGGAAAACGATCCTGAAATTTGTGGAAGCAGTGAGATCTTCGGCCGGCACAAGGAATCGATCTCTGTAGTATCTGGGAGACGAGTTTATACCCCACAAACTTTCCGCATTTTTATTTCTGGACCTAGTTCCTGGCAGCCGCTGAAGAAGAGCTCCAGAGAACCAGCTTCAGCAGGAGGAAAAAGGTTGGTGAATTTTATCAGATTCTCAGTGACTTATTTTCGCTAGTTGAATTTCGTCTGTTTTTAAAGTAAACTATTTTTCTTGTTATGCTCTTTCGGGAAGACATTTAGTGAACTTTTTTTCGTGTAAGAAAAAAATTAAAACTTTTGAAATTGAGTTTTTTCTCAAACAAGGTTATTTTTATATTGCTATTTTTGAGTTAATGAACTTCTTTTCATGATTGATGGATACATTTCATGATTAATAAATACTCAATAGTTAAATTTTTCAAGAAATAAAAATTTAATTGCTTTATATTGTTTAGAGTTCAAACCTATTTTCGTGCTCAAATTATTTTATTGAGAAGATCCTTCTGGTCTGAAATTACCTGTTGAAATTCTTTTGCCGGGATTAGGAAGTGAAGTAGGATATTTGCATGTTGATTTTATTTTTGCATTGTATTGTAAATATTTTTTTGTGTGAATACCCTTCCTCAGGTGGCACTAAGCACCGTCTCCTGACCTTGGCTTGATCTAGATTAAAAAAAAAAGAGTTTAATAAAGAAATACAAAAACCACCCTGAAACCAAAGAATTCGTAACCTCTCATATCTAGACAAGCTCGGGTCATCCTTCCCCATGAAACAGGCATATTTCTTATCAGTATTTCCGTGTCATCGGGAGAATTCAACAAATAGATTTTTGTCGGATAAAGCTCCCGTAAGATTCAAATTTTTTTCGAATAATTATTGAATATAATTATAGAAAAAAAGAACAAAGGTGAATATTTTCTCAGGGTTTGCTTGGCCTACCCAGAGTTAACAAAAAAAAATATTATTTTTTTTGTGTCCTCTTGCGGGAATTCTTGTCATTTTAAAATATGGCTGAATTCTTTACGCGTTGATACTGGTATTCGGACGAACCCATAGCTAGCCAGGAATTTGATGTTGAAAGCCAGACTTCTTAAAAAACCCGAATACTCAGCCACGACGACATGGCGCCCAACGTGGGGCCGAGTTTGGGTATAACATGGCAATGGATAATCAGACACACTCTTTATGGGGTGCTCCTATGAATAATAGTAGCAGCGACGGAGTCCTGGATTTGGGTGATGTCCTGAATATGGACTTCAACACTACCTTGGAAATTTCAAGAATACAGAACTCAAACTTTTCGTCCGAGATGGACGAACGGACCCTACAGCGAGAGGATACTAACTTCGACAAAGTCTTTGACTCGACCGAGCTCAGAGCTTTCGAGGTTTCGAGAATTGCAGAGACCTTAGGGGACTCTAATTGGAAAACTGTCTCTGAGGCCGGCGTAGGCACCTCTAGCCAAAGCGCGACGACTTTCACTTCAGAAAGTGAGACTCGGAGGAATTTCCAGAGGCACCTTTCTTCGTCCCCTCCTCTTCCCAACGAAGAAAACATAAAAGGTGCAGGGAATTGGTGGCGCCCTACGGAAAGTAATTTTGAAAAAAAAGTTACGTTCCAACCAGTTGAAAAAAATCCGTTTAGGACGGATTACTTTGACAAACACAAACTCATCAAATTTGAATGAGGCAAATGCGATGCCATGCCCAGTGCATATGCCTGTACAGAATCCCCCAGATTCTATGGCCCAATTTGCACAGGTAATAATGAGTTTGGCGAACCAAAATAATAATAATATGCCTAGGTTGGACAAACAGCGTTTACCGACGTTCTCCGGTTTGGACACCGAAGATCCGAGGTATTTCGTTCGCCGATTCGTCTCGGACCTACAGCAAGCCCAAGTTAGGAAAGACGAGTGGGTTCGGTTGTTTAAAGACCAACTGAGAGGCGATGCTGTTATTTGGGGTAACCTGTATAACGGGATTCACACCTCTTGGGAATTCCTGTTGAATAGGTTCTTAGCACGTTTTGAGGACCCAGAAATTATGTGTTAGCTCACTGCCAAGCTGTACGGGGTACAGCAAGCAAAAACTGATAAAGTCGGCGTTTTTATTGCAAATAAAAAAGCCATTGCTAATCGGATCGGTCCTCACCTTAGCGAGAAGAGTTTTATTCATATTATTAGTGACCAACTCTTGCCACAAATCAAAGTCCATTTGAGAGGCAGAAGGATTGTCAGAGTAGAGGATTTAACTCGACTCTGTGAACGGGTTGAGTCCGACATGAATAATTTCGTTGGAAATTTGTCAAGCATTTTAGGGAAAAGTTCGGCAATGCCGAAAACCATAGCACCAGCCCCTGCGAGACAAAATCAACAGTCTGGAAATTTCTCATCTGGCGCTGATAACCAACAGGGCCAAGCGAGTCAAAACTGGCGTAGCCAGAATAATAATAATAATTATTCCTATCAGAGGAATAATAATAATAACGGACCCCCCCGAAATACGAATAATCAATCACGCTATAATGGGTCAAATAATGCAAATAATAATCGAAATCCCCCTCCCCCTAATCAGAGTCAAAGTCGTCCACCCCCGAATCAAGAAAATTCAGGAGGACAACAAAGATTCAACGAAATCGTGGTTGTCCCCGAGGTTCATGCCCCGAGCTCGGGAAACGATCGACGGGATGCTTTGTCGGCGGCAATCCATCTCAGCCATTAAGAAGTCGCCAAATAGGAAAAAAAAACATTCGAGACAGGTCTATGAGTCCCAGACCTGACCGAAAACGGGATGTGCCTCCTGAAGATGTCCCTCCCGAAGTTGAAACGTTAATCGTACTAGATGGTTCTCGACAATTTGGTAAACAATTGCCGAGGATACCTGTGTCGATAAATAATAAAACCATTATGGCTCTAATCGACACTGGCGCTAGCATGAATTTCGTGCGAGCTGATGTTTTTTGTAACAAGGACTTGATGAATATCCCTAACCCTGTTTCTGTACAGTTGGGCTGTGTGAATAATGTGAGTCATAGTCTAGGCTGTCTAAAAACGAATATTCGGATAGAAGAAGAACAGTTCGATATTGAAGTCACTGTGTTAAAGGACTTAAATGAACCACTGGTGCTAGGTATACCGTTTTTAATACAACACGATGTGGTGTTAGACATGAAACGGAAGTGTCGGGGCAGTAGCCAGGCAGACAGTCTTCTGGTCTGACGCGATAAGGGTTTGTAAAAAAAAGTGCCGAAGTTCCGGCATTTATAGATGAACAGTTTACACCTAACACAAAAGAGAAAATCCTTCAAGTATTATCCGAGTTTTCTGATGTGTTTGAAGAAACAATCAGACAGCCAGTGACTCGAGCAGCAGTTCACCAGATAAAGGTTAAGGAAGAAAAACCTTTCCGACAGTTTCGATATGATAAGATGTCTGAAACCAGGAAAAAAATAGTTCTTGAAGAAATAAGGAAACTCTCTGAGGCTGGTGTGATCACGCCTAGTGTTTCACCTTATTGTAGCCCGGTAGTTCTTGTCCCGAAGAAGGACGGAAAGCTCCGCTTTTGCGTAGACTACCGGGAGGTGAACAAAATTATTATTTCAGAGGCACCTAATCTTCCGCCAATCCAAGAGACTGTGCGGGAGATGGGAAACGCAAAAATCTTCACGACGCTTGATTTAAGGAATGGTTTTTGGCAAGCGCCATTAACGAAAAATAGTCGAAAGTACACGGCATTCGGAGCTCCGGACGGACAGGTCTATGAATTAAAAGTGTTGAGTATCGGACTTAAAAATGGGCCAGCTGCTTTCCAAAAATTAATGAGCTCAGTGCTAGTAGGGTACACGGATACCTTTTGTAAGGTATACCTAGATGACATCATCGTCTATTCAAGCACCCTCGAAGAGCACTGTGATCATTTACGGCGACTATTGGAAAGGTTGAGGCTACATGGGTTGTGGCTGTCCCAAAAGAAGTACCAGTTCGGACTGTCCGAATTAAATTACCTAGGCCGTGTTGTTTCGGAACGAGGAAACCGTCCTCAGGAAACGCATATCCTGAATGTAAAGGATTATCCTATTCCCCGCACGATTAAGCAGTTGCGTGGCTTTCTGGGCACCGAAGGATGGCTCAGAGAGTACATTCCGCATTTTGCAGAAGTGGCCGCCCCACTTACGGATCTGATTGATCAAACTAACAAATTCTGTTGGACAGAAAAAGCGGACACTGCTTTTAAAAAAATCAAGGAGCTTTGTTCACAGCCTCTTGAGTTGTCTAGGCCAGACCCCTCTCGCCAGTATTACTTGCAAACCAATGCAAGTTCGGTGGGTATTGGAGCCATCCTGTTCCAGGAGAAGGAGAACAAAGAACGTGATATTATAGCTTATAGTAGTGCCAAGCTTAATGCCATAAAGCGAAATTATCATATTAATGAGTTGGAGTGCTATGCTATGGTCTGGGCCATTCGTAAATACAGGCACTTCCTACAGGACAAGCCTTTTGTTTTGATAACCGACAACCGTGCTTTGTTGTGGTTACATCGAATGAAGGATAGCCGGGCCAAGCTTAACAGATGGGCACTCTTGCTTCAGGAGTATGATTTTTCAATTGTGCACGTCCCAGGCAAATTGAATCAGCTCCCAGATTTTCTGTCCCGAAATCCGCAGGATGAAGCTACAGGTCACGACCTAGCCCTTGATTCAGACAGAATGTTTTTCCCAAGTAAGGAGACCCAGGAGGTCCCAGAAGGTAATGAGCATGATAGTCAAGCCTTTGACGATAGTGCCCATACATTCTTCCAATCCATCGCAAGCACAGATTTTGCTCAGAGCAAAGGTGGCCTGAGCGAGGTGGTCACTCATATGGTTTTCCAGCAAAACCCGTTTGAGGGCAACAATGAACCTAAGAGCGATCTAGTGCAGTTTGTAGAAGTGGCTATGTTGCTCCAATCAGTACATGACGAGCCGGTCTTGTGTAACCAAATTGTTACTTTCTTCGACGAAGTCTGCGAAGCTCAACGCGAGAGCGCGAGCATGCAGCAGGTATTTAATTGTGGTTACCGATGTATTTTCAAAATGGGTAGAAGCCAAGGCTATAATAAAGGCCGAAGCTCCAGTTGTTATTGCATTTTTAAAAGATGAAGTTTTTAATCGCTGGGGGTTCCCTAAAACAATTGTCACTGATAGTGCAAGCCAGTTTCGAGGGAGGGCGTTTGAAACATTCTTAAATCAATACCAAATTACCCTTGAATTATCGGCAATACAACACCAACAAGCTAATCCCGTGGAGCGAAGAGCTCAAGAAATTAAGAAAATGTTACGAGCCGCATTGCTCATGGAGTCAGAACGGTTGTGGAAGGAGCAGATTCCCCGAATTCTGTTCAATCTCAGGACTCGGTTCAACGCAGCAATGAGAATGAGCCCGTCAATGTTGCTGCTGTGATATGAACTTGAGCGCCCTGGAGACTGGGCTATGCCCCCGATGAATAGGAGGCAGGTTCGGAACCACAATCGTCAGGCCCGAGTTGCTGAAGCGGCCGCTGCCACAGAAAATTATCAACGTAAATATTTTCCAAATGCAAACAACCCAGAGCAACCTACAGAATTTGCTATAGGACAATGGGTGTTGTGCAGAAACACGAAACAGGAACAAGGAAATTTCGGTCAGACTTGGGTAGGCCCGTGTCAGGTCCTGAGAAAGTTGACACCGACAGTCTATGTGGTCAACAAGGGTGGTGGTGAGTGGAATATCCACCTGGACGATTAATAAATACTCAATAGTTAAATTTTTCAAGAAAAAAAATTAAATTGCTTTATATTGTTTAGATTTCAAACCTATTTTCGTGCTCAAATTATTTTATTGAGAAGATCCTTCTGGTCTGAAATTACCCGTTGAAATTATTTTGCCGGGATTAGGAAGTGAAGTATATTTGCATGTTGATTTTATTTTTGCATTGTATTGTAAATATGCACTAATGCATCCTATCAAATTTTCATTGCGGAAATACAGCCAAATTGTAAAAAGCACCTGTCTGGTTCCCTAAGGAATTGCGCTCACATGTCTTAGTTTGCTGATATTATATTGTACATTCGGTGCTCATATTCAAATTGCAGTCACTTCTCCAGTAACAACAAACACGCATTGCCATCTACTGCTAACAACAAGCTAGTACACTGTAACATGCATTATATACCTATACCAAGTAATTAAATTAACCGGCCCGTGATAGAAAAAATAATTACAACTCTTGAATAAAAGGCCTATCAACTAGCAACGCACGCACCGAAGGTAGTGACTTGAATGTTTGACATACCTCCACTAACATTCAATACTACCATACTACTTCATGGCCATGCTGATTCAATTGAAATTACCTACAAATACAATTATCTATCTACAAACTAACCATGCATTTAACCATCTACCACCAGTGAAAACTAGGAGAAAGCGATATGAATGGTTGATTTAAAACACAAAGAGTCATCAGCTGGCTGCGCCTGCCTAGCACTCATGTCACTTAGGTCAATAAATAAAACAATCACATGCTAATTGAATTTCTGTTCCTGTATAGACAACGAATAAATGGAGAGCTAATCCTAAGCAATAAGCCGAGGAGTAGTAACTCATTATATCAATCTGATATGGCGAGTACGACTGTACAAGCTTCCATTCGTGTCTTATACAAACATATTGGGATGGTCGAGTATTTACGGAGCAGGTATTTTGTCACAGGTACGAGATGATACTACTGTGGAACAGGTACGGATTATGAAAAATACCTGTTCCATGCGTATATATTGTGTTACATGAAATCACTAAACCATATAACCTTAGTTAAGTGCTTATAAATATCATACTACAAGAATAATTATTCAATTCCGATCAAATCAGTGACAGTAACTACGTTACGTATATACGAGACAGGACTCACTGTGACGCGTACGCGAAATACGCAACCGTACGGATATCGAGCCCGCGCTGATACCACAAGTATTTTGGAACAGGTATGGCTATTGGCTCTGTTAAGAGTACGTAAGTATTCTAAAGGATTTAGGTATATCAGCGATCAGCCGTCCCTCGGCGAAATACTCGTTCGGAGTGTAGAGCGGCCAAGCGCCGACGGCTCCACGGACCTAACCGATTATAGTACATATTCTTTGGATACGTACGGAAACGGGCCGGGACGGACGACGGAGTCTCGGGATGATACTACGAGTATTTTGGAACAGGTATGTCTCTGTCACAGGAACAGTACGTATCTGTTACAAAGGAAATCATGTATCAGCCATCCCTAAACATAAATGTTTTTTTCAGAAGCCTAATAATGTATAACTATACTGTCTACCGTGAGTACATACATCCATACGTACTTATGCCATATGTAGCAATAAATCGAACTATTCATAGCCGTCATTAGCAAGGTAACCACATGTGGTAGATTTGTACTCAACTGGAATAATTCAGTGTATTCTACGAAAGATGGCGCAATGAGGTCCAAAATATTTCTTGTTCAATCATGTGTCCAAGATTAGTTTGCATCTCCTCAGTCCTCATAGACTGTTTAGTGCGGTTTTCAACTAGTAACGAATTTGCAAACCACAACAAAACTTTTGAAACCAGAATAAACTTGTTCAAATGTCTTTACAAGTGGCGCCACCTAACGATTGAAAATGAATTGTATTTTTGTTCTTCTCAAAATCAGATGCCATCGTAAAAGTAGTGAAATTCTAACTACTCTCAATTATTTCGTCAAAAACCGTTCACATTAAAATTTCTATGATTTTGGCTAATTTACATTTTATTCAATAATTTCCAATCAAAAGAAGCTTTTATCCAAGTAGGTAACTCATTTCTATACCCATAGACAATAGTTCTCATATCTGAATCCTCAATGACTTGTATATTTAAATTTTTTATATTTTGATTAAAAATACTGTAGCAAGTTGTTTTTCATTGTGATAAGTTTTAACTACAGCATACCTAAAATACATGCAACTACCAAAATGCAAGCCACACACATTCATACACTCAGACGACGTAAATAATAAAAAAAAAACATTCGAATCCAAAGCGCAGCTTCCAAGTATGCAACTCTCGAGCGGAAGCCGGTAGTGCGTAAACCCATAACTAAGGGAAGTCAGCGACTCGAAAACAACCACGAAGAGAATACAGAGTTTCTAGCAATAGTGGCCAGCCCAAGAGGTAACATACATTACATCTCAAAATACGTTTGAGAATGAATATGGTTGTTTCCAGTTAGGTTGGTACCGTCTGACCACAGTTGCGCTATCTGTCTCACATTTTGACTACCTACTCGACGAAGAAGACTCACACACCAACCGTTGTGCAGGCAACACGCTATGATGACACAATGACGGTGGGTTGCATAGGCAGTTTATTATTCAATCCACAATATTAACGCCCTTGCGGCATTGTAAGTAAATGAAAATGTTTCAAGGGAAACAATGTTGTTCTTATAGTTATTTGTGTAGTTGATCGATTTTATAGTAGGTATTCAATTTCGAAATATCAAATGTTTCGAAAGTAAATCAGTTTCTCAAGATTGTTCAAGACGTGGAGAAACTCTACGTTTGTTAATGATTTAACTTCTCAATAATGGATTACCGTAAAGTGGGGTTATTTTGCTCCACTTTTGGAATGAACTGAACAAAATGCAATGGAAAAAAATGAAAAAAAATATATGGAATTCCAAAATTGTTATAGATGGTAAAGACAACTTCATAAAACAGGCTTTTGTGAATAAAATAGAAAAAAAGTCTTTCTAAGTATTTTAATTTTTTTAAATGAAAGTGGGGCAAACCATACCAATTGGAGGGGCAACTTTGCTCCATCAAATTCAAATGACTGTAACTAACATTGTATTAACCTATGGAGCAAAGTAAGTTCATTGGTGGAATTGTATTGCTCCATTGTATTATATAGAACACATTTTTTTAAATTTTCGATATGTTTATTAGTCAAAAACAAGGACTATTCTGAAAAATACCAAAAAAACATTAAATTTCAATTTCTAAAGCAGTTATTCTTGAAAAAAGGGAGTAATATTCCTAGTTTGAGTGCAATATCAAATAATACATTTAAGACCACCATGCTTTCAACTCCGGAACATCGAAAAATCCTCTCTTAGAAACCTGGACAGGTGGCTTTATGGATCCTAATACGTCGTCCCAGGAGTAGGCCATTTGATCCAGTTTCTGGGGCCATTTCCACGCTTTCAATGATTTTTGCATTGCCTTAATTGTAACCTGTTCGTCCGTGAAACTGATTATTTCACCTGGGAATATTTCTCCTTCATACGCAAACGCGACAAATTGCCCAACTTCTCTTACAACATCTGAGAATTGCTTTATTTTGCCTGATGTTTCGCTGTCAATGTAATCAATAAACTCTTGTTCTGTTTCATGTTCTGCAACTATCTCGTCAAAGTCAATATCATCTAAGGAATTATCAGAAAACATTTTGTTTGATCTTAATGAAGACGTAGGATCAGCAAGCAAACCTGTATCTTCACTGCAGATACTTTTTCCTGCAGGAACGTTTAGTTTCCTTCTACGTGTCTTAACAACTTTGGTTGAATCAGATCTTCTAGATTCCAGATTGTGCAGGAAGACGGAATGAACTTCATTTGGATCGCAAGTATTTCTGGGAATGCGGTTTAGAAGTTCATCTACATTTACTGGATAAATGCCGCATTTACGAAAACCAGATTTTAAGTTGTCAGCAACGTTTGGTGCAAGAATTTGTAGCATTTTATTTAGTAATGGTGGAAACTGTTGCTTTTGAATGGTAACGCTGCTGATGCCTTGTGGAGTATCTTTCCAGTCAGAGAGCACTTGCCTCCAAGCAATTTTTAGTGGTCTGAACATGGCCACATCAAGTGGCTGTGTCAAGTGTGTGCTATTGGGAGGTAGACATATTAGGGTAATTTCGTTATCAAGGCAAAGTTGAAGCGCGTCTACAGTTATGTGGGAAGAAAGATTGTCACAAATCAAGACCTTTTTACCTTCCAATTTTTTTAATCGAGGCACCATTTGACTTTTGAGCCAGTCGGTGAAAATTGCAGCATCAAACCATCCGCTGGGGCTAGTATTATACCTGCAACCTTTTGGGCCATTTTCTGACCATGTGGTCCACATATGTTGAGCCCGATAAACCACATAGGGCGGAAGGAGCTTTCCAGCAGCATTTCCAGAAAACATAACCGAAACTGAAACTTTTGATGCATTTCTAATAGTTTCTGGATATTTGCAGCCTTTTTTAACTAAAACCTTTTTTTTTCCGGGGTCGTCCACAAGATTAGTCTCATCAAAGTTCCAAATATTTGTTGGCAGAACGTCTCTCAGTTCTTCACGTAAATTTTCAATAAAAGCCCTCAAAGCAGTTTCGTCTATCGCAGCTCTTGTTCTTTTTACATTTTCTGCACACCTCTCAGAAAGCCTTGGATGTCGCTTTAGAAATGACCTAATCCATTCTTGCCCAGGTAAATTATTTTTGAACAGTTTAACTTGTCTTCCAACTTGGTCGAGATAATTTTTCATGATGTGTCGAAGTTCTCTAACATCTACGGGAAAACCAAATTCTCCCATGGATATTATGCACTTTTCGAATTGATTTTCTTCGTCGGGATTAAACACTGGTTGTTTTCCAATCGGTTTTGAGTGTTTTCCTTTCAATTTATTAAAAATTGTTCTCCTGGGAATTTTGTATTTAGCCTCTGCTTGTCTATGTGAAAGATTTCCAGTTCTGATTTCAGCCAAACATGCTTCAAGTGATTCACTACTGTAATCACTGTATCTTCTCGCTCCAAGCTTTCTTTTGTGCTTTCTGGCCATCTCTAAAAGAAAAGATTCCATTAAAACGAAATACTTTGAGCCACTAATGCAAAAACTATGCAACGTAAATTTAAAAATATGCGGGGGATACTTTGCGCCAGAAATCACGTGGAGCAAAGTATCCCCATCTTTGCTATATTCTGGCACTTTGAAGAACTATAATTTTTTTTATGTTAACAGCTTATTATCAAAAGCAAATATTGTGGTAGTTTCCCGAATAATACATCAAATTTATAATATAAAAATATTTACCTGTTCTATGTTAATAGATGCACAAGATATAACAAGATTTTTGCAGAGCACATGTGACACCGGTTTGAACAGAAATGTTTACGTACTCGCTAGAACACTTTGAAAATTCTTAAACGCTCGAATTCAACACGTAATCAATTGAGGCATATGCAACCATGAACACAGCCACGCATTTGTCTGGTTCACTACAATGTACCACTGTAGAGAAAATTTATAAACTTTTTTTGCAAGTGGCGCAAAGTATCCCCTTATGGCGCAAAGTAACCCCACTTTACGGTATGTTAGTATTTCACAATGCTCGTTATAGCATTTACCAAAATGTTCCAAAAATGATGTCTCCTTCATACCAAATTAGGTGTAGGTACCAACAAAGAGTCAGCAGAACAATAAAGAGCACATATTCATGCTTCTACTTACTTCTGATTCTAATCTATCCTAGTGTAAATGGGCCAAATCATTTTATAATTTTATTCGAGACAACTATCTTTTGAACGCAGTAACTTGTTGAAGCACTTTCTACCTTTCTACACTTGCATAGATTTCCTTGAATTTACTTTTTTATTCAGTTTTATACTGTGGTAAACTAAAACAATGGAAAGAAACAAATTTCATCAACAAAATCGAACTTTCTACCAAATTACTCTTTAAGAATCACACATTACATCTACAATCTAACTGTTCTGCCAATAGAGAATAGTTTGCATATCCTCAATAACTTGTAATAATAATATACGCACTTTATTGAACCAATTACATTGTCCCAAATAACTGTCATATTTCTGATTTTTCACATTCAAATTCAATCAAAGCTTGGATGATACATTAAAATTTACCATACTGAGATTAGGCAACCAGTTATACATACAATTACAAAAAACATCCATAGTCAAAATATACTTTATATATTATTACACATCAACCAAGATGAAAGTGGACACCATTTAGCAAACTGTCCAAAATATATCAAATATTTCACAGGTTGGAAACTGAAAAATCTGAATCGTTCGATGAAACTTTCAATCCTATGAGTATACTTAGGTACAATTTCAATTAGTTTTCATTCAAAATCCATATTTGTAACATTGAAATGACGAGTTTGCCAGAAAAATCCTATTATTATAATAATATAATGTTCCAATTTGAGACATATCTATCTAAAATTCTAATTAAATAGTGCATATCTAATATTTCAAATAAAACTGAACATATCATTTGTTTTCGCAACGTTACTCAATAATTCCATTATGAATACAAGTACCTACATACTTCAAAATTCCTACGTCCAAATCAATCTTGCCACTAAGTTTGGAGAGTTCTTATACTTGGTAATGAAACTTTTCTTTCTGTAGAAAAAATGTGTAAGCTTTCTTACTGAAATAACTCAAGGTTTGTTTTGATAAAACTTCCTTCGACCATCTCACATTTTTAAGTTTGAAAACCCACCCAAGTCAAGCTGGGCGGGTGATAAAGTCCCAGACCGAAACTTCTTTAATTTTATGATTCAAGTGTCAGTGTACAAAATGCTCCTTGACAGTTGTTGATTTTGTTTTTCAATAATTTTGTTTCTTCCTTCTGGTAATTGTTGTACAATAGTGTTATTGCACATAACTGTTCAACGAGTTTTTCTCGTTCTTTGCATAGTTCTTGTAAACAAGCAGTGGCAGGAGACTGTGAATCCTCATCTGAAATGGCATAAAAGCACCTATCTATATCGATCATTTCATAGCACCAGGAATAGAATATAATGTACGAACCAATATTTGATGGTAAACAATCGGCCATGGATACAGAATCTGGCAAGCATATCTCTATCCCCAATGGAACTGCAGGTGCTTTTTGAAATATCATAGGTGAATTATCAATGACTGATTAGATATCCCAGTGGACAGACTTGCAGTAGATTTTTGCCAACAGATCTTGGTAGGAATAACTAAAAAGGAACACCAACATTATATCGTGATGTCATGGCAAAAATATTGACTTTCAACAGTTCTGTTCCTCATTAGAACAGTATGATCTCACCGTTTTTCCTAAGCCTTTGTCTTGACTCCTCATGTAGGAGCGATTCTTGAAGATTGGTTTCAAAATCACTTTTATTAAAATGGTCTGAACAAATCCTGGAAAATCATTAGGTACCCATTCTTTGGAATTACTACAGAAATTGATCCATTCTTGCTTTACTGTAGTATTATTCTTGGGGAATATATGGAATGTCAATGTATCATCATGGTATGATATAGGAGTATTGTTACAAAATTAAACAAGTAATTAACAAATAGCAATACAATTACAAAATACAAGAATTACGCAAACGATTTTATTATGATCGGGGTTTGGTAACTTTGGTTTTTCGCAAATTGACGTAAGTTACCAATTTCAGGATAGCCACCTTAATTTCCCCTTGTCACAAATGCTCACAAAGGCGCCAGTTTTATAGATTCCAGATAGACCCACCAATGGTTTAGATTGTGAACCTTGAACATAATTTGATGGGTATCGTATGTCCAACCGGAGTTTAACTGGAACCTATAAAACTGGCCCTTATTTCATAACCCCTTCCTATCAAAAGAACTCTGGTGCAAAGGGACCAGAAGGGTGCGCCATCTATAATTATTTCGTTGAAATGATATAAAGTATTTGAGGTATTTTTTGCCTTAAGCGGTAGTGTAATTAACTGTTTTCGCATTATTTATTGCTATTCTTAACAACAAATGGGGTTTACTGATAGTATCTAGTGTTCACACACATTCAGAATCAGATAACTGCAAATGGCCACAGAGAAGTCAAAATTTCCATTATCAGAAGTATTTGCTCAGTGCCCCAATACCGAATGTGCCATCTATAGTTTCACCATTGTTAAAATAGAATAGTTAGTACCTGTGGAATCGGTATTGAACACAAACGCGAGTGTCATCTGGCGTGATTAGTTACCAACATGAATATTTGACATCATTATGATGTAGGTTCTTCACAAGAAGACTAAAAACAAGGAGTGTTTGATTCCCATTAGATAATGGGGACACTAGTAGACAGAGATGAAAGAACATTTGTGACGAAATGTGACGTAGTTATACATGTCATGGCCGCCGTTCTCTATAGACAGTGACGGACTAGCTCTTGGTATATGAGAGTTACTGCTGACAGTTTTGTTGCTTGATTCGAGTTCGACTCTGTACTCATACCCAAGTACGTCAATATGACGCGTTGATGATACAAGTTTCTGATTGGCTAGAGCTTATTGAACCCTCCTTGTTTTGAGTCTTCTTGGGTTCTTCAGGCTACCCTGATTTTGATGCTGTACCATTGTATTGTAGACCTCTCAGGGTCTCGGGCCACAGAACAGTTACTTAGTTAATGTTTATGAATAAAGAAGAAGAAGACGAAAAGGTTAGGTTAGGAATGATTGTTGGCGGGGGAAAAGGAGGGAGATGGTTCGTTCGTCGATTCGTCCATGTTGTTCTGTCTGTGCAGTTGAATTAATAAATTAATAATTCCTGACGAAAGTTTCATTATTTACGACCGGCCATCCCTACAGTATCAATCAAGTTACGACATGACTGGAGGTCAGGTCACTGAAGTTACAACATGAGTTGAAGGCCACTTCTATTTAAACAATTGTACCACAGACAGTTCCTTTACATCATTTCCCATTCGAAAACAGAGAGTTAAGGCTCTTTTATACCCCAACGAACATCCGAAATTTTTTTTGATGAATTGTGAATTACATATTGTAATTTTTCATTAATCGCGATTGAATATTACTACACTTCCAAAAAATGACATGCTGGTTCATCATTCTCCGCAACATTTTCGCCTTATAATTCGATTCGCAGAAAAATTGTGAGAATGCAAAAGGTTGTAATTCCTGACTAGATAAAAATGTCTGATAAATTTATTTCTTCTGCTGATTCACGCCTAAATTCTGAGCGTCATCTATTGAGAACGCATTTCGCAAATTGCTCAATCAACTCAATTCTTCTTCTCAGGCTAAGTGCTTTCGCAATCATATTCATGAAAATTTCACTAAGATTCGATCAGGATATATATATGGTCATATTGTTATGTGTCCCATGATACGGTACCAACATTCCCATCATAAACTATGGAGTCGTGAAATGAATTCACTGTATAGTTAGCATAGTCTGTCTTAACTCGTGTGTGTTCGATCGTGACCCTTCAATACTATCTCTTCTTTTCGGTTACGTCAATCCAAACATAATGTAGATTGTAGGTTAGAATTGTGGAAGTCTCAAACATTATCATTGTTTCTGTCAGAAATTGACGTAATTGAGTTTTGATTTCGACGAATATATCTATTCAGTTCGAATATTGTTATTTAATTAAAGTGAAAGATGTAACAGTATCCACTTTGGGTTTGGGGGGAGGTGGTCAGAAATAAAATCAGCACTTATTGATATGAAGACAGGAGAGAGAATGACAGCCACTGGCGCTCAGAAGGGTGTCTAAGTAGACGATGGTATTCTTATAGGGCACTTGAAACTTAATGTAAAAAATTGCCATTGGTAGTACAGAGATGGAAATGATTCATCTTTCTACTGATTTTGATCATATCCATTGATCATCTCTGATGCACTCAGGGCCGCTTTTGTGACCTTGAGTTAACTTCTACTTTAACCTAAGGTTGCGTTTTATGGGTGGATGTTAACCCGAAATTTTATACGTTAACTTACTAGGTGGATGAGGTGCCAGATAACTTGAAGATTTGACATTTGATTTGAATTTTGAAAGCATTGCGTATTATTGCGAGGTTATAATTTTCCATATTTTCAATTCTGTTTACGATTCTGATGAAATGTATGAGGACATTCAAGATATATTTCAGGAGATGATTACAGATGACGAGGATGATATCATTGAAATTGTTGAGGCACCCCGTCGAAATAGAATATTCAGAGAAAGGCCTGAACATATACATCTATGGTCAGATGAGGAATTCCTGAACAGATTTCGTATTAGTAAATATTCTGTTAGGCAACTACTAGATATCTTAGAGAACCATTTACGGAGGCCAACAGATCAGTCAGTTTATACTAATTCATATCATTATTTTCCATACTAATCAAAATTTATATTCTACTTTTAGAAATCATGCTCTGACTCCATTAACACAGTTACTAGTGGCATTGAGGTTTTATGCCACAGGTAATTTTCTAATCACTGCAGGTGACTTTGGGGGAATCCATCAATCCACAACCTGTAAAGTAGTACAAGAAGTTACAAGGGCAATTGTATCATTAGCTCCCATTTACATTCAAATGCCATCTTCGCAACAACAAATAGAAGAAGCTAAATTACATATGTACCAGTTTGCACGATTTCTCAATTGTATTGGTGCAATTGACTTTACACATGTTCAAATTCAATCACCTGGTATGTCAAACAAAGAGTTTTTTCAGTACAAGACATTGCAAAATAATAAATGAATAGTTTCCTTTTTACGAAGGCGTAGAAGGGCCACAATATGTATTTTTTATAATTCCGACTTACTAGGTATCTTAGAATTCCAACTTACTAAGTCGGAATAACTGGCCTTTCTACACCTTCGTACCTTCTGATTGCCAGTGCCCAAATTATTTTGTATTGTAGGGAGAGAAAATGCAGAGCTATTCAGGAACAGAAAAGGTTATTTCTCATTAAATGTACAAACAATCTCTGATGGAAGAATGAAAATAAGAGACATTGTCTGTAGATGGCCTGGGTCTGCAGCAGATTCGACAATTTTTGATAACTCGAGGATCAAAGCTAAATTAGAACAAGGGCATTATGGCAACAGTTATATTGTAGCTGATAAGGGGTACACTTTAACAAAATATACCATGATTCCACTGAATAACCCCCAAACTGAAGCAGAAATACTATACAATGAATCTCAAATCAGAACCAGAAACATTGTTGAAAGACAATATGGGGTATGGAAAAGGAGGTTTCCAGTATTAAAATTAATAATGAGATTGAAATTACAAACAACAATGGCAGTAATAGTGGCGACTGCAGTTTTGCACAATATAGCCATTGATATGAATGATGAAGAACCTGCTGAAATTAATTTACATATAGATAATGCTGATTTCAACCAGTATGGACAACAAAATGTGAATGTGGGTGTGAATTAGAAAGACAGGCATTGATTCGAAATTATTTTCAAAATCTATAATAATGAAATAATATACACATTAAAGTATAATGATTCATGACAAATTTTTGTTTTTATGATATCCTGTTTATTCACTGTCCAATTGCCTTTGTAATATTTGGAGCTCTAGAATATGTTTCTTCATTTTGATATCATGTTCGGCCTTTGACTGCATCATAGACAATTCATGTTCTTCTTCTTTCATGAGTTTTTCTTTCAATAAACATTCTTTCTGAACTTGAATGAGCTCTAATTTAGCTTCCGACAAAGTATTAATTTTTATTCTGCAGTCAGCCGTTAACTGACTTTTTTTCTTATAATTAATACTGGTACGTGGGTTCAGACACTTAGATTTTGGTGTGTGTCCCTGGTAAACCTCTCGACTTCTTTTGAGTGGTATTGTTTCTTTGTGTCCTTCAAATTTAGAGTCTTCAGAAACAAACCTGGATGAGCAGGAAGGTTCAGTTATATTCTTTTCTAAAATAAATAAATATTATAAATAGACGATGCCAATCGATCATGGTAAATATTGATACTTACCAATTGGGTTTATATGAGTGGCCTTGACTCTGTTTTCAAAACTACAGTTTTGGAATTTGCAGTGTTCACACAACTTATATTGGGTGATAATAATTGATTTGCATTCGTCACTGTTGCCTCTTTCTCTGAGGGCTTCCAATTCGGGCCAAATTCTGTCAAAATTCTTGAGTTCCCTTTCACATGTAGCTTTTCAGATAGGGGACGTTTCAATATTTTTGGGTTCCATTTGCCCCAGGCACAAGGAGAGTTCTCTTTACCAACTGAAAATTTGACATAGGTATAAAAATTACCACTTTCATTTATTTACTATGTACTTACCATCACTCACGGGCTCATCCGTAGCTGACTCTAACTGCTCAATAGACTCAGAATGTTTGTCTTGATATAAAATTCCATCACCATCGCCATAATTATCTAAGCCAGTAGCAGCCGCTCCTATGACTTCTTTCACTTTTTCATCTATTTGCGTGATAATTACTTCTGTCTTAGTACCACCTCCAGTCTTGTAAATTTCATTTCTCTCAGCTGCAAACTTCTTCTTACTCTCCTTCTTAATATTGATCCACTTTTCTCGCAATTGTTTAGTTGTTCTGATATTGAAGCCCATTTCATTGAAATCATTACGTAAATTGTCCCATGCCACATTTTTTTCTTGCCAGGAAATAGCATCGGATTCTTTATTCTCGATTAAATTCTTGTACTTTTTCACAAGAGAAATAAGAGTTTCTACCTCTGGTTGTGTGAAGTTGAATGATCGGCGGTTTTTGCCGTTCTCCATTTCCGGCATAGGTATTTTAAAACAATAAATGGTATCTAATATTGACTACATATTACAACACGCTAAAGGTTTGTTCGGGTTCTCATTTCATCCGATTCGGAACCGTTCGGAGCATGCGTCTTTTGGAATTCGCGTTCGAGTTCGACGCGAACGGTTCAGGATTTCGCTATGGATTGTTTTGGTTTAATTTGAATTCGATCCCGAACCGATTCGAACCGTTCTCACTAGTCCCTGCGGTCAAGCTTGAACTATTTGGAATCGATAATTTGACACATGCGTATTTTGTGATTTGTCATTGTCAATAATGTCATTGAGCCATTTGAGGTTATAAAAATAAGTTCCGAATAGTGTTTATTCAGAAATATTTCTATTATTTGTTGATTTGTAATTAGTGATCATGAATGTATTTCTATTGTCAAGCTCGTCATCGAGTTCGTCATCTGGGGATGAAGAAGTGGAGGTTATTTTTCAAGAATTGCAAACTCCTCACATTAAAAATGAGGACTATTTTGAGAATACTATACACCTGCTTATTGACAAAGAATTCAAAGAACATTTTAGGTAGATTTAAATAAATGTTATTCTCTTGAATCATTGTTCTTTTTTGGCTAGGGTTGATAGAAGTATACTAGAATCTCTTTCTCATGCCCATGAGGGATCTGAGTTTTATTCTAATATTGAAACCGGACATGCTTGGATTGCTCCGAAGAAAATTATTTTAGTTTTCTTGTGGTATGCATATTGAGTCAAATTCATTATTTTCACATATTTCAGTTCTTACCGGACATCATAATAGAAAAGTATTTCGTTTTAAGCAAGTTTGTTATGTTACTAATTTTGGGTTTCAAAGGTGTGCGCCGAAAATCTAAAAGTAAACAAAGCCACGGAACACATCAGTAGAAGTCAGAAAACAGATGGCAAATTTAACGTCAGTTGTAATATCAGTTCACCACTACACCAATAGGTTCCGCCACACTCTTCACCCGAGTACGTTTTGGTTTTTATTAAATTAGAAATAGTTCTGAATCGTTCCCAATTTTTGTCATTGCGTCGATAGTTCTGCGCAGGTTCCCAACAGTTTTCAATTAAAGAACCCGAACAAACCTTAAGTATTTCATCATAACCACAAAGAAAAATTTATCCTCATCAGGGGTGCAATTACGAACACTCGATCCGTAGTAAGTTTGACATATGTCAGATTTTATCAATTATAAAAACGAATACAATTCAAAATATATTGCAACTTGAGTCGATATCAATGGTCTATATGGTAGATATAATTCCATTCTATCTCTATTCAAAGACATTTCATAATTTCGACTTCGTTTCGAATCGGGAACAACCATCGTTCTAGCCTACGTATCGTGACAGCTCTCTTATCGAGTGTTCATAATCCCACCCCAGTCACACTCACACAGCACACAGCTGACAGATGACAACAAGATGACATGGACGTATAAAATCAAAAGTTTCCGCAGGTAGAGTTAACTGTATGGTTAACCGATGTGAGTTAACTCGAAAATTTAACAGTAACCTATAAAAGCGGCCCTTACCTACATTACCCACTCGAGACATTCTCACTACTTGGATGGCTAGGCATGCAATGCCAATGCCAGAAAGTAGGGTGGCGAGGACAAAATATTATATTATAACGTGTTTGGTCTTTACTTAAGATGTTGAGAGTGCACATAAAGGCAATTACCAATCTGAAGGTCACTGATGATGACGTCATAGTGAATACTGTTTCACATACGTTTACTGTTATTGAGAGTACACATAGACGAGAAAAATCACACCTGTAGGTCACTAATGATGACGTCAAGGTGGATGAATAAGTCTTCAATAGGTTTTTATGTACCTACATACTTGGGGTATGGTCCGTATATATTCTTGGTTACTTTGGTTAGTAATTTGGTGGTCCGTATATATAAAATTCCTGAAAAATCGGTGACTATTTCCTGAAACTTCGGTGAATAATCTGTCACCAGAGCTACCATACTTTTTCCTCGGTAGTTTCGGGAACCGCTTGTCACTAGTCAATTTAACTCATTTCGTCAGTTGACAGTTTTGAAATTTTGAACCAGAAAGTTAAAGTTTATTTTTGAAATCTTGAAATAAATAAACCAGTGGGGAACAAAAACCTGTCTCCAGAGGAGGCACCTAGGAATAAGCGATCCTTGTCTTTATGGACACCTAAACTGTCTTTTAATTGGGATTTATCCTGTTTAGACAATAAATGTATTTTTTTTGAAGATTTTTTTATTTTATTTATTTAAAGACTAAATTATTTACGTTTTTACGCAATATAACCGTCAGACATTGCCGTTTTGTGAAGTGTTAAAATCACTCGAAATGTTGAATAATTAGAATAATGGCAAGTGACAACTGACAAGGGGTCCGTATATGTGGATCCGGTTGTCTAAAAAATTATAAACCGCGAGTTACCGATCTGAAATCTTCGGCGATATACGGACCATACCCTTGATCAACTGTTAGTTGAGAGACAGAAAAGAGTCGACGAAGGGCGCGTTCCACTTAAGGCTCACAACGCTCATAACATCCGCAAAGTCGTTCCACTTAAGACCGCGGTCGTTATGTTCGAGGCTCGATCGAGGCCTGCAACGTCATGGATGACGTCATTGTTGCCGACCGTACGAGCCCGCTCTGCTCACTGTACAAACGTGGGTCTATTGTGATCGTTCTGTCAACTGTCATCTCCAAAAGTCGTTGGGTTTGAAAAAAATATGGAAACAACGCTGGTAACTTTGTATAATTCAGAAACAGACACTTTAATTGAATTACAATTGTCCACCGAAGATGCGGTACGAGTGCAAAATGGTATATTGATATGATGTATATTTTTTGCAGTCATTATTTTCTGCCATATTCTTTCAGACGTAGCTTTTGCTACTAGTTTGATGAATGCAGCGATGCACGAACAACAGTTGCAGATGATATCTGTTAATGATGGCATATCTGCTGAGGATACTGCTGACGAAGAGTCCATGGAAGAACTTCCTGGGACGACTAAAGAAAAGAAAGATGACAATGGCGAGGACAAAGGTATGTGAAAGTTCAGTTCTGAAAAATAGCAATAGGTGATTTGCGTTGTATTTTTCAGAATCCTTATATAGGTGGAACACACCATGCGTGTTTTTATTATTAGAGACATACCAATTGGTTGAACATAAATTAACAAGTGGCAAACAGTCGCAAAAAAGGACTTGGCAAGAAGTTTCCGACATATTAAAACAAAAGGGATACTCTGTAACAGGGATGCAGTGTTCCTCAAAAATGAGGAGCCTGAAAAAAACTTACAAATCGATCAAGGACCATAATAACCAGTCAGGAAATGATAGGCGGACTTGGCAATTTTATGAGGTAGATTCATTTGCAAATCATAAGATTGCCTTGAAGTGAGCAGTGTAATTTAAAATTCATCTTCCCTTTTGCAGGTCATGGAAAACATTTTTTCAAAAAAAGCATGGTGTGAACCAGTGGCATTGGCATCATCGTCAGGTCTTACAACAAATAAAAATGAAGAAGGGAGTAGTGGAGGTTCAGACACTAGCAGATGTGCATTAGGTAAGTCTTTATCATTACCTATATTTCCGTATATCCAGGTATGTAATAATGAATTACATTTTACAGTGCCAAGACAAAAGTTGAGTGCATCCTCACTACTTCAGAAAAGGCTTATGCAAAAGGAAGAGCATGAAGCGGCTAAGGCTGAACGGCATAAGCAAAAGATGGCCATGGATGAAAAACTGATCACAGCAATTGAAAAATTGAGCAAGCAATGAAAAAATACGTACTTATGAGCATAAGTTCACCTGTTTTGTGGCTTTTGGAATGTTTTTTTGTTTTAGAAGTAGGATTGCAATATTTTTGTTACGTTTTGAAAAAAAAATCCTTTATGTAGAATTATCAACAGAGAGTTATGCTTTTGTTACTTTATGAATGGTTTATTGATTGTTGGAATAATAATAATTCTTAGGTAAGAATTTTGAATTCATTTTTATTATTGTGACATAATAATAAATATTTGTGTTTTAATATTATCACTGCTATCTATTTCTCAAAGTATTCATAATGATGTTTCTCTTCTGGGACCCACCATTTCTTCCTGCTGGGTGCACAATATTGGCCATGTCCACATTTGGAGGTTGAGGTATAGTTACCACATGTATTTCATCTCCTCGTATTGTGCAGATGTTGTGGATTACACAACAAGCTACAATATACTTCGCCATCAAATCTAATCTTGACATTGGTAAGCAATGTAATAAACTTCTCCAACGCCCTTTTAATAGCCCAATACATCTTTCTATTGCTATTCTGGCTGATGAATGGATGTGATTGTAATTTTTTTGTCTTTCTGTTAAATGACCGTCATTTCGAAAAGGGGTGAGCAGGTGTTGATGCAGCTCGTATGCTGCATCGCCCAGAATATGGCTGTCTGCAGGAAACATTGCCTCATTTTTTAAGAAATCTGCCACTTCTGATTGCCGAAAAACTCTCTGGTCATGGACAGAACCAGGATAGCCAACAAAGCAATGTGTGATTAGAGTCCTGTTGTCACACACCAGCTGAAAATACATAATGTATAAATAATTTTTTTTTTATACATTCAGCTACTGTACCTGCAACTGAAGAGAATGAAATCCTTTGCGGTTGATATAATCTTCAGGATTCTCTACTGGTGCATTAATTCTAATGTGGGTACCATCAATGGCCCCAAGGGTTCTGGGAAATCCACTAGCTTCCTCAAATCCTCGCATCACAGTCACCACACTATCTCCACTGGGCCAGGAAATGAATTGTGACGATCTTGTAAACAGGGCATTAGTGACTCTTCGAACAGCTCTGAGAGCAGTAGCTTTTCCTACATTGAAGCGGTCACATACTGATCTGTAACCCAAAATAATTGGAATGGGTAAAATATTTGAGTTGATCTTTCATTCATTCAGAGGTTATTCCACAACTCTCTATTCATTACATAATTGTCTATAACCGTAAGTATCACCTATATGAGTCCAAAGTAGCCATTTTCCAAAGGGCAATCAATAATTGTTGCCGAGATGGAATTGTAGGGCAGCCTTTCACTTTTCTAGTTAAATCTTCCTGGATAGTTTTGAGAAGATATTCAAATGTAGCTCTTGACATTCTGAAGTGAAAGAAATCAGTCAGTTTTCATGTTTAGAATATAACCCTCATACTGACCTGAAATGACTTTTGAATTCGTGATCCATGTACCTGCTTACAACATCAGAATATCCTGAAATTCGTGGACGAAGTTGCCGCTTTCCTCTTTCTCCCAAAGCTGTTTCCCATTCTTCATCAGAGCTGCTAGATGATGAGCTTTCTGACAAATTTCTGCTTCGAAGTAACATGCCAATCATTTCCTTCTCCACCATTTTATTTTGCTGGGTAATTTAAATTTTAATCTGTTCCTTTCTTTCACCCACTAAATGAAAAACTATGAATAATAGAACTTCAAAATTTCTCTAAATTTTGAATCTTGCCACTTTCTAACCTATAACTTCTGTCTATGCTTTTGACACTTGACAACAAATCCTGTTCCACTACCTTTTATTCCTATTGTTGATCGTAACGATTGAAAGCTAGTGGAACAAGAAAATATGCGGTCGTGAGTGTGAGTATTGCGGGCTTTAAGTGGAACTTAGCCGAAGTCGAAACCTCTCAGTGGCACCTGATCAAGTGTGACGTCACATTCGACCCCACCAGCAGTCGCTGCGACTTGATCAACTGTTTGTTGAGAGACAGAAAAAAGTCGACGAAGTTGAAACCTCTAAGTCGCACTTGATCAAGTATGACGTCACATTCGACCCCACCAGCATTAGCTACGACTTGATCAACTGTTTGTTGAAAGACAGAAAAAAGTCGACGAAGTCGAAACCTCTCAGTGGCACTTGATCAAGTGTGACGTCACATTTGACCCCACCAACACTCACTACGTTAGGAGAGGGGCCCCAAGCCAGAGAGGGAACGGAACAGCAATAGAAAATGAGTCTTACATTCATCGCTGGAGTTTCAAGGAGTGGAGATGTGTGTACCCTTCCTGCAAAAATGGCACGTGAATGTACTATTCATTAGTTTACATTGATTTATCATTTGTTCTGTATCACAAAAGAGTTTGTTGAGAGTACACATGATTCTAAGTATAGTGCCAATGATTTTTGTACATACTCTCTAGAAACTAGACAGCTTGTAGTGAGTACAGATGGAAGTCAAACATGAAGGTCACTCATGAATACTGATGAAAAACAAAAACACTTTACCTTCATCAAGGTCAAACAACATGAAAATTTTCCGAATCCGAAAAGGACATTTCGAGGTCATTGACACAGTGGCATCCATGCACCAGGTCACTGATGATTATGACGTCAAAGTGAATTTATCTTGAATGTTTCTTTATGTACTGTTTTAATAGTTTGTTGAGAGTATACACATAAGGTTCATACAAAAAAAGTCTTCGAGCTTGAAGAACAGGTGTAGGTAACACATGTTGATTATTATTCTCCAGTAGACACCAGCAGCGCCAGAAGAGCGATTCTAAGCCAGAGCCAATGAGAGCTTTTATATTCGTCAATGGATTTCTGTGGTGTACAGACGTGTGTTGTCTTTACAAATCTTGTATCAAGTTGTTTGTAATGAGTAGGTACACATGAATGTTACACTAGTCTTCAATGAATGTTGTATGTACTTTTTACAAACTTGATTGTAGGGATGAGTATACGTGAAAGTAATACGACAAACACTGGAAAAAACAGTACCCAACCAAAAGATCTTCACTACCTTGTGTGTATAGTTGCCGTCAAACATATAAGATAAATAAAAAAAGGCGCAAAAAATAGTCTTATCTTGTCCATCTCTGCCTGGAAAGGGCCATATAATGTTGGGGGCAAGTGGTGCAAGAGTTTGAAATAGCTAAGTGCATTATAGGTAAATTCGCCATGGGTACAAAATTTTTCAATTGCATCAAATTCATTATTGAGAGAGGGTTAATTACTTCTTTTTGTTTAGATAAACGAGTATACTAGAGATTGATCCTAAGTACATAGATACAAGTAATTTGAAAAATATACTTATCCAGTATAATGAATCGATTTATCATTCATTAAAAAGTTATTCAACAAAAAGAATAACAAATTAAAAAAATTAAAAAATTCTCGTATATTCAAGGTGTTCATTCAGTACTGCATTCTTCACGACTCAACATCTGGATTGTCAGGAATTCAGATGTTTTTGTTCATATAATTCAAAAAGAATCAAGAGAAGGGAATTCTCAAATAAGTGCATATACCTACATGGTCTTCCAGGAAAATAAATTCAACTTCCCAAATGATCGCCCTGTATTTAACTTATATGAACTCTCTGTAATCCTATGTTTTCAGATCGAATAGTGCGTTGCCACGTTATTATTATTTATACAGATTTTATTGCGAAAAATTACTTCAATTTGAACTGGAATAATACTTTTGCGGTTGAATATTTTCTAATAGATGATGCCATCTGTGAAAAGTTCTCTGATGGAAGCTCTCAGTATGGTATGTCAATGATCAGTTGTGCTAAAATTCCAAAATTATATTTATCATATGGGTGTCTTGAATGGACTTTTCATGCGACACAATCACATTAAATTTTGGTGCCGAATATGGTTTTCTCGAGTTTCATCGGTGATTTCTATCAAGTTTTAGTGCAATCATATTTATTTCTTACATAAAATTGAATGTTCTTTCATATCCTAAAATCAAATTCGGGAATAAAGTGTGTCCAAGATAAGAATGAACAGCATGGGGATTTCGGAAACGGTAAGAGATACGGGGTCGATTGAATTAGAGAAAAGTAGCGCATTTATGTGCCCAACAATATGCCATTTAGAAAGTTTTAATATTCCGAGTAGTTACGGAGATATCCGAGAAAAACCGAAATTTGAGAATTTGGTTTTTATTTTCTCCTAGGTTTATTTTCAAAGGAAATATAAAACAAATAGCCTTTTGTCATGGCCACTTTTTAAGGACTACCTGATAACGTAATCAGAATTTTTCTACGACGTTTCGTCTTTTAGAAAACATCATCAACTTCTTATTTTTATATGGGCCGAAACTAAAGTATACCCTGTATACGACTCCATTTTTCATTGTGAATACAGCAACGTATCACTCAATATGATTTCAGAACCATTTCTCGCGCAAAATGAAATTTACTGATTACTTAACCTGTTTTTCTTCAATTTTAGATAGTAGGCGCTGATGGAAAAAATGACACATAATAATCTGTTGTCATAATAATACTGTAGTTACCTTATGAATTATTCTGAATAAGCAGATATTGTGCTTGTCCTCACATTTCCTTAAAAAAAATTAAGCAAGTTATCGACCACAGAATAAACATTTCTGCCAAAAATGAGTACCTTGCCATACGCATCTTATATGGCAATCACATGAGAATATATGCTAAATTCAATGTGAGTCAATATCAATACTTACATACCTTCAGGAAATTAATTCCTATTTTGTCAATAACCAAACACAGTTTTTCAGACAAAAATTGCAATAAATCAACAAACAGAATTACTGACAAATCTCTACATTCATTCAAATTATTACACTTATCGCCCCCTGTAACACTTGCCGCGGAAGATCTAAAGACCCGCACAGCAATTAGGTATGTTTTTTCAATGCAGGGTCGGGCTTAGTTATAATAGAAATCACAGCTGTATGCGGTACGCGCAGCTATTAGCAAATTAGATTTCGACGGGGCAGTTGTTTTGTTGTTTACGTAATCTAAGAATATTGATAATTATAAAAATATGGAAACATTCTTCAGGCCTTGGGAATCAACTGATGGGTCTTTTAATAGGCCAAATCCGCCAAATTACTTATCCAGCTCGGAATCAGATTCAAGTATTAATTCAGATACGCAAAATGAAAGACCAGTGAGAAATAATACACGTCAACATTTATGCGAACATTCCAAAAATATTGTTTTAAAAGTTTATCAGAATATTGTTGACAGTGAGAGGAAAGAAAATGCAATTGAAAAAACTTCGTTTTATACAGAAATTCCTGTATCAACTCTTTATAAGTTGATCAAAGATAGAAGTGAACGACGTAAAACTCGTGCAGATAAGGGGAAGAAAAATCATTTGGATCCTTCATTCTCCAAATTATTGAAGAATCTCATATATGATTGTTATAAGTCGAATATAATTCCGACAATTGAAATAATTTTTCAAAAACTGCAAGCTATGGAAGTGCCAATTAATTTTAGTGAAACAACCATGCGAAGAAAACTGATTCGATTGGGTTTCAAATTTAAAACTATAGATAAGAGGGCATCAATTATGGAGAGTCAGCGGATTGTTCAATGGCGTGAAGATTATTTGGAGAAATTGACTTCTTTTCGAATTGAAAATAGAACTATATATTATTTAGATGAAACTTGGTATGACACCCATGACACTGCAAAAAAAGGATGGACTGATAATTCACCACGCTGCCAAGTTAGTGTACCTCCTAACAAGGGAACTCGCTTGATAATATTACATTGTGGATCAGAAAAAGGGTGGGTTCCAAATGCTTTAAAATTGTGCAGCAAAAATTTGGCAGACTGTAAGGTAGACTATCATCAGAATATGACTTCTGATATATTTGAGGAGTGGTTTGAGAAAGTTTTAATACCAGCAATAGATCCGAATAGTGTTATTGTCCTTGATAATGCTTCTTATCATTCTAGACTGTCACTGAAAATTCCAAATAGTTCCAGCCCCAAATCTGACATACAAAACTTTCTTTTAGAAAATGATTTATATTTTGAAGAAACATATACGAAACGCGAACTCCTTGAAGTCTTAGGTACCAAATCATTTGAAAAAAGATTTATTATAAATGATATAGCTAATAATAATGTACATACAGTCCTGAGGCTACCACCTTATTATTGCATATTCAATCCCATAGAACTGATTTGGGGACAACTGAAGAAACGGATTCGCAGAAAAAATGTCACCCCAAAATTTGATAAGGAAGTTATAAAATTAATCAGTGAGGAAGTACATCAAATTCAGGCAAGCGATTGGCAGAAAGTAATAGAAAAAGTCAAGAAATATGAAAATCAGTACAAGGAATTTGGTGCTTATCATATCAATAATGGTGAAAAATTCATCATAAATGTAGGAGACGATAGTGATGATGACTCGGATGACGATGATAATTTTCAAGCTGAAGAAATGTAATATTGGTTTATTCTGAATACAAAAGTTACAGGGCTCTTGTTGAATTAACTTAATTAATCTGCACGCATCATAATATTTAGTGGCATATATGTACTAGTCCGACCCTGGTTGGCGGCATGGGAGTCAATTTCGTGCTAATCGACCGTTTTTTGCTCCTTTTTTTATTTATCTTATATGTTTGACGACAACTATAACTATTATTAATGTCATCTCAAGGTCAAACACGTACCCTGAGTTCAAACACAACATTATACGACAAGAAAAATTTCAAAGTCCACCAAGGACATCTGGAGGTTCTCCACTGAGATCTTCATAACCGTGTATGAAATCTATCCCAACTATTACCAAACTTTCATCTCAAGGTCGAACACCTACGTCACTAAGCCCCCACCATGCGCAAGGTTGCACCAACACCGCATCGATACAGTGAGGGCTGAGACTGAACAGATCAGAGTTCATATATCTGACTGGAGCTCCGTGGTGTACGGACGTGTGCATTCTCGGACTCGCTACTCCAGATTTTTATGTGTACTTGTATGTACACATGAAGGTCATACACAGTAGCAAGTCTGGAGTACATATGGTCGTACACAGTTGCAAGACATGAAGGTAATAAGTACTCAAGTACTCGATCACGATTACAGTACACAGGTCATACGCAGTAGCAACACTTGGAGGTACTTGAAACATGCCTCGTCATCATTACCGTGTATGAACAAAATCACAATGTCACTCCAAGGTCAAACTCAAACCCTGAACACCACAAAAAATCTACATCAAGGTCAAACAACTACCAAATTATAAAGTAATCTCAATGACATCTCGAGGTCATTGCCACACAGTAGCGCATATCTCAACCACTACTCGGAACGATAAAAGAGTGGTAAAATAAAAGCTAACATGTGTTGATAATCAATCTTCAATAGTTTCAAAAGTAAGGGAAACTTTGGTCAGTATACCCAGTAGACACCCTCACACCACCCACCCACATGGTCAAAAGATGGATCTCAAGCCAGACAGAAATAAGAGTTTAAATTCGTCGCTGGTTTTCTACGGTGTACAGACGTGAATTCTCTCTGCAAATTAAAAGACACATGGTTTTCCCATGTACTCTTACAAACTAGACAGTTTATAGTGACCACACACGAAAGTCACACATGAAGATGAAGTATAGGCACGGATTAACTTCTCTTGCTGACTGCTCGACTGCTAGGTATACAACTTCTGATTTCATATCACCATACCCACTTCTCTTATAATATATAGTGAACCACCCACTCCATCGTGTCGAGAGCGAGAATCTGACACACATCAGTGGATCGTCGTGCGCATAGCGCTGACGTCACGTAACCTCTTCCCCCACCACCATCGCAGGGTATACATCACAGGAGAGGAATCAGAGCTAACATATCTGGCTGGATCTCCGTGGTGTGCAGACGTTTACCTTCTCCACACTTCCGTCTAGATTTTCATATGTACTTCACAAATGAGAATCGTAGACAGGAGCAGAGAGGTATTCATGCAGGTCATGCAAGACATGGAGGTAAAAAAAATATGTGTACTTACAAAAAGTACTTGTCCGTGTATGAAAAAAATTCCTAGTCATCACAATGTCATCTCAAAGTCAAACACAAACCCTAAACACCTCTCCCAACAATATAAATCAAGGTCAAACACAAAATTTCAAAGGCGTCTAGGGCATGCCAAGATCATAGACCTACACAAAGGTACCTATGTCCCAGAACTGGCTCAAATCTCCTACTCAAGTCCACCAGATTCTGGTCCACCATCGTATCTCTCAGTTGGGTGAGGCTCCTCCAGACATCTTCATAGGACGGTTTATCTTGAGAATGCATATTGGTCACCAGGTAGTAGATGTTCCTCTGGCCCTTCTTCAGCTGTGGCACACCTCCAATTTCTGGATTCTGTTCTCGTAGTGTTTGGAGTTGGCCAAATTTCTTGGAGAACACCACAGAGAAGCTCCTGGACATTCGAAGATCTTCTGCGACGCAGTGAGCTAGGGCGTAATTGACTGGCACTTCAAAAAGGTCCCGTGGCTCCTCTCGAGTTACTTCGTGTGACACTTTCTGTCCATTTGAGTATGAGGTCATGAAATTCTGGAACGTCATTGCATCCTCTGGTGGTCTGAGGGTGCGGACTTGGTCATGGTTTCCAGCATGAGGGGCCAACCTGTTGAAATGAACGACCCTGGGTTTACCTCTAGGTGGCTTGTGGATTCGGTAAAGCAGGTCGTTTATTCTCCTGATGATCTTGTACGGACCTTCCAATGAATTCCGTAATTTCGGTGACAAGCCCCGGCGACGCATCGGGTTGTACAGCCAAACTAGGTCATCAACCTAAAATTCTCCAGCATTGGCATTGATGTCCTAAGCCGCTTTCATTCGGTCGCTGGCACTCTGGATATTCAACCGGACTCGTTCGTGGATGTCTTTCATTCGCTGACGGAGTTTGCTGATGTAGTCCTCTCCCGCGGTATCCTGTCCTGGTGGCATCCCAAACCTTAGGTCACAGGGAAGTCGCAGCTCTCGGCCCATTATGATACTAGCCGGTCGACTCATGTACTGCGGAACGGTAGGCCATCAAGAACAAATGAAGATACTGGTCCCAGACTCTTTGATGATCAGAGACTACGTCGGACAAGTGGCGATTGATGGTCCTGTTCATCCGCTCAACCATTCCATCGGACTGTGGATGTAGAGCCGTGGTTCTTGTCTTGCGGATGTTCAGCAGTTGGCACATTTCTTGGAACAGGTTGGATTCGAAATTTCTGCCTTGGTCCGAGTGCAGCTCCAAGGGGACACCGAATCGACATATCCACTCCTTCACCAAGACGTCTGCGACGGTGATGGCTTCCTGGTTGGGCAGAGCATAGACTTGCTGAAATAGTCCATTGCCACAAGGATGTATTTATTTCCATGATCTGATACGGGAAACGGGCCGGCGATGTCAATGGCGAAATGGCGATTCTCTCGAATGGACTACCTACGTTATACTGACGCATCGGGGCCTTGGGTCGTGTCCGAGGTCCATTGCTGGCGGCACAAACAGCAAATGGCCCATCAAAACCGTTGCCCTACATTCTGCAGGGTCTTCGTCACACCCAGATGTCCTCCAGCAACTCCATCATGGATCTCTCGGAGTACTTCCTGTCTTCTGTTCTTGGGCACCACTATCTGACGTCTGTCCTCCCCACCATCTTTGGACTCCAATACACGTATCAGGACCCCATTGTCCAGGGTGAGGGAATTCCATTGGGCCCAGTATGATTTGACTGCTGGGGAATATCTTGCAATTTCCTGCCATGTCGGTCTTTGATTACTCTTTTTCCAACCGACGACTAAACCAAGATCTTGGTCTTTCTGGACCTCGTTGTCTTTCCAGTTGTTGTCTACTGCCGTGGTTCTACAAATCGCTGCTTCCTTCTCTTCTGCTCGTCGGCAGTGTGAAGAGTCATCTGGGCATGGTCTCCTTGACAGGGCATCTGCGTTCTTGTGGCCACTCCCTGCTCGATGTTCGATCTCAAAGTCGAATTCTTGGAGTCTTTCGATCCAACGTGCTACTTGGCCCTCGGGGTTTTTGAACTGTAGAAGCCATTTAAAGGCTGCGTGGTCGGTCCTTAACAGGAATCTTCTTCCGTACACATATTTGTAAAAGTGTTCTACTCCCTTGACAACAGCCAACAGTTCTCGTCTGGTGACGCAGTAGTTACGCTCCGGTTTACTGAGAGTTTTACTGAAGTATCCGAAGACCTTCTCTTGCCCATCCTGGATCTGGGACAAGACAGCTCCAAGACCCACGTTGCTGGCAGAATCGGTGCGTTGATCAATGCCTTTTTCAGCTTCCTGAACGAGTCTTGGCATTCTTCGGACCATTGGAACTTTGTTTGTCCTTCCGTGAGTCTGGTCAGTGGTTCAGCGATGTTGGCAAACCCCAGCACATATCGGCGATAGTATGTGCACTAACCAAGGAAACTACGTAGTTGGTGTATGTCTTTCAGGATAGGCCACTCCTTTACTGCTTTAATCTTCTCGTCATCCACTGCTACTCCGTGCCCAGAGACAACATACCCAAGGTAACGTACTTCTTTTTGGAACAGGTGGCATTTCTTGGGGCTCAGCTTCAATCCAGAGTTTGTCAGTCGCAGGAATACCTCCTCCAGGTTTAGTTTGTGGTCTTCGAACGATTTGCCAACTACAATAATGTCGTCGAGATATACCAAACATGTCCTCCATGAAAGTCCTTTCAGAACCGTCTCCATTAATCACTCGATTGTGGCTGGAGCATTACAAAGCCCGAATGGCATAACGGTGAAATGCCACAGTCTTGAGCCGATGGTGAAGGCTGTCTTTTCTCTATTTTCTGGAGCCAGTTCTACCTGCCAATATCCACTCTTCAGATCAAGGGTCGAGAAAATCGTGGTGCCGGCCAATGTGCCTAGGGTGTCGTCTATTTTCGGAAGAGGGTAACTGTCTTTCTTTGTCACGTTGTTCAGTTGACGATAGTCTTCGCAATAGCGTGTTGATCTATCTTTCTTCTTCACCAGCACGAATGGACTGTCGGATGGTTCAATAACTCCATTTTTCCCCATTTCACTGACTATTTTGTCAGCCTCTTCCTTCTTGGCAAGAGGAATTCTTCTAGCTGATTGTCGGATTGGTCGGGCATGTCCAATATCAATTTTATGTTGATATACATTCGTTCGATCCCCTTTTCCTTGTCCGGTATCGAAGATGTCTTGGTACGTCTTGACTAATTCTCTCAATCTGTGCTGTTGAGCTGGTTTAATGCCCTTGGAAGAGAAGGTAACCAATTTTTCCAGTTCCGCTGTCAGGTTGTAGTCTTGACTAACAGTACCGTCTACACTCCTGTTCACAGAGGAAATTGACGAGCAGTGCCCCAAAACAGTCCCTTTCTTCAAGGTCACTGGGTAATGATTGACATTCATTACCCTTACTGGCACAAATTTATCAGCACGCAACAAAGTCTTGCCTAGTGCAATCCCTCGTATAATTTTCTCATCTTAAAGCTTGGGCTCGAAGATCACCACGCTTCCATATCGCTCGCACCTCCGTCCAAGCGAGCCTCCAGTATGGTCTCAGCCCTCTCGGGTACACTAACATCTTCAGTCAGCAGAACACGAATCATCTCTTCACTTCTTCCATGTAGCACCAACGCTTCTCCGTTCACACGTAGGACGCCATCTTTAAAGTTCAATTCAAACCCTCTGGAATTCATGATGTCCATTCCAATAATTGCATCGTCCTAAATGTCAGCTACTAATGCCCGATGTTTTACTTTTGTGCTGCCTAGAATCAGTTCATTCTGTAGCTCACAATGTACAGTGGCCGGCTCCCCTGTTGCTGTGCGTAGCTTCCAGGATGATGGATCTATTCTCTCTGATGTTTTAGTGAAAGCAGGCCCAAGGATTGTCCTAGTCGCACCTGTATCTAGCAGCATGGTGCAAGGCTCGTTGTTGATGAGACCGTCTACAGAGACACCATTGTTTTGATGTTGAAGGACAGCGACATATGCATTGTTAACGGGGGCTTGTTAGATACAGGTCGATGATCGCCTCTCCTCATCGACCTCCTTTAGTTTTCCTGCATCGGTACCGATTCTTTGAATGTTGGACATTTGCTACGCACATGCCCAATTTTGCCACAATTCCAGCATCTTATCTGTCTTCTTTCAGGCAACATTTCCTTTACCACCTTTCTTATGGCAGCTTCCAGGTCGGCAGGCTCCTGTGGGTCTTCCTCAATAAATCGGACTTTACTTTGGCTTCTGCAGGATTGCTTCGCTGCCTCAAATTCCAAAGCGCGTGCCAGTGCATCCACGAGATGTGTTGGACGTGCTAGTGTCAATGCTTGTCTGGTTTCCTGGCCACGAAGTCCATCTACGAAGGCCTGAACTGCTAGTTGTTCCATTATTTTTTCCGGTGTAGCTGGGTAAGCAAGGCGAACCAAGCGTGCAATGTCTACTTCAAATTCCTGTAGGTCTAGATGTTTGATCAGCTGCTCGTAGTCCTCTTGTTCTTGTGCCGTGATGGTTTGTAAGATATTCGTTGCTTCTCCACGCAACGCCAGTGTTAATGCTACAGCTCTTTCTCCTGCATTCCATCCATTCGCCTTTGCTGCAGCTTCAAATTTTCGGCGGTAATTTGCCCATGGTGTTTTTCCATCAAACTGAGGTGGTTTCATAGAGAGTTTTCCTGTTTCCTGACTGATTTTCACGTCTTTCAAACCCTTTTGAACATCATCTAAGTTCAAACTCAGTTTCAGCATTGAATTTTCATTGACAGATTCTGTGGTGTGGGTAGTGTCAATTTGCTTTTTCAACTCACTGATTGTTTCTTTCATTTTGGTGATTTCTTCCTCGATTCCGCCTCTGATTTCATCACTGATTGTTTCCTTCAATTTTCCCATCTCTTCCTCAATTTCATCTTTGATTTTCTCCATCTCTGTCTCGACAGTCCCCATTCTTTCTTCTAATCCTCCTCTCTCAAACCATTCGAATTTTCTAGAATCTCTTTTCTCAAATTCCCCAAACTTTCTTGAAATTCTTCTTTCAGACTATTCGAATTCTCCAGAAGTTTTTCTTGGAGTTTTTCTTCCAGATTATTCGAATTTTCCAGAAGTTTCTCTTGAAGTTCTTCCTTCAAACTATTCGAATTTTCTAGCAGCTTTTCTTCCAGATTTTTCCAGTTTTCTTGAAGTTCTTTCTTTAAACTATTCGAATTTTCTATAAGTTTCTCTACAAGGATTCTTGAATTCTGTTGCAGCTCTTCTTCCATTGATTTGGAATTTTCGTCGAGTTTATTCATTATGGAACCCAAATCAATTCCAGAAACTTCGAATGAAAATGTTTCTGGATCCTCCTGGATTAATCCCTCAGAAAGTCTTGCCTGAAGCACGGCCTTTTACCACTTGTATCAAGTTCCCTCTCCTCCAGTTCTTGCTTTAATTCCGCAACCTTCAAATCGACCAGACGAACTTTCTTCGAACACGTTTTGTCTCAGTCTATGTCTCACAGTTATTTCACGTGTCACCAGTCTATTATTATTGTCTATTTCGCACAGTCTATTATTATTATTATCTATTTCACACGCTAGAAGTGTATCAGCTTATACTCCGTTAATGCACACAACTGTCCACTTCACGAAAAATGTTTATCAGTCACTGTCTATTTTTCCCGAAAACAATTGTCCGAAATACACAAACTGTCTACTAACACGAACACTCTGTATTTAAAAATCGCACTTCTGATCACCACTGTTGTATATTCAAAGTCTAATTCACTCTAAAATAATTTATTTACCGAAATACAGTGATTCAATAACACAATACTCTAATTTATATAACAATCACGGAACTATTTATTTCGACTTTCACTTCACTGACTGTCCGTCACCACTCTGCTGCGTAGTTCTTTTATATCCAACGCTCACTTCTCCGAATGCTCATGAAATTTTTCGAACAGCCTCGAATCGTCCAGATTCCTCTCGGTACATAGCGCCTTCGAAGGTCATATGCGGCCTGCGTGAGCGTTCAGGCCCGGCATCGCCCACAGCTTCGCCACAATACTTTCTGCGATATTGAAATGAGCTGTAATGGGCTGAAAAAAAGAAATATCAATAACTTTTCAAATACTCAAATGAAGGATTTGTAAATCAAATTGAATCCAATTTCAACCTGGACGTAAAGGTGGTGGAATTGGACAAGACTGCCGTCTGAAGTCATGCCAAATCTGCGCCATTCATTTTTCCCACTGAATTTCGAGATCCCTATGTGGACAGTCGAAATGATATTGGAATTATTTCAACGCGCATACTTCGGAAAACTAGGTTATGAAGGTATCTTATATTATTTTTGAGAGCGAAGGAGTAACGAGTTGAAGAAGCGTAAGATTTGAGATTTGTTCTAATATAAAATTCAAATCAAATTGATTTAATATTACATTTTGAATACATAATTTAGACGCCTATTTCTATTCGAAAAAAAAACGCCAAAACTAGTGACCAGTAACCCGTCTCAAAGCTATATCATAAAATAGACACCTGAAAACAAAAGGCGACATTTTTCATGATTTTCCTCAAAATCTGAAAGTTTTTGAAAAAATGAATTGGTTCCATGATTCATAATTTATATTCACTTAGAACAAATATAATAAAAAGTTCACTCCGCTGATACACGTGATTTGTTTCTTGATGACTCTCCGTTAGAAATACGAATTTTTTGAATTTTGAATTATACTACTACACTGAAAACAATTGACAGGTCATTTAAAAAAAAAATATACATTTCTCTGCTACCATTGATTGAACAAAAAATCAAGATGCTTTCTGATGGATTCAATTGTTCAATGTTTACTTTTATTTGGATGAAAGGTGCATTACATTTATTTTTAGATTATTTACAATCTCTAAAAATACATATCCTAGGATCGCAACAAATAAAGTTGACAAGACTTTCATATATATAATGGTAAACATTTTCAGAGAAGTTTGAAAGAAATTACGACGCGTGGAAGGTCGGAGTTAGAGCCCATCTCGAAGATCAGGAATTGTGGGAAAGTGTCTCTGGTGAGTCAGATGATAAGAAAATGGACACGAAAGCTCGTTCTAAAATAATCTTACTGATTGATCCCCTGCTGTATATTCATGTTCAAGAGACAAAAACCGCCAAAGAAGTTTGGGAAAACCTTGGAAGAGCATTTGAGGACACTGGTCTCACGAGAAAAGTGGGTTTGTTACGAACTTTAATCAGTACTCGCCTTGAAGACCGCCGAAGCGTCGAAGAATACGTGAATAAGATCATCCCAACCGCTTTAAGCTCAATTGCATTGATATGAGAGTTTCCGACGAGTGGGTTGGTGCTATTCTTCTAGTCGATCTTCCAGATCAGTATAAACCCATGATAATGGGAATCGAAAGCTCTGGCATTAAAGTTACCACTGATGCAATAAAAACCAAATTATTGCAATACATTTCTGTTGGAAAATCCGAAAAGGGTTCCGCGATGATTGGTTACGGAAACAAATATGGTTCAGATTCAGGACACAATCGAAATCGTGAACGTAAGCATGTTACCGCGGAAAGTTCTTCATGTACCAGTAACGGTTCCAAAAGAATAGGAAAAGGGCCACGTTGCTACAAATGTAACAGGTACGCCGGACATTTAGCTAAAAACTGTTATGCGAGCAGTTCCAAGAAACAGGGATATGTGCAAAAGAGTGACAAATCAGAATTTACGATGTTCACAGCTTTGTCAGCTCATCTCAAATCATCTGGAAATGATTGGTTTCTCGATTCTGGATGTTCAGCTCATTTGACCGCAGATAAATCAAAATTCATCAGTGAGGAGACATCGTCGAAATTAACCATCACAACTGCCAATGATCAACAGATGGAAACAAACTGTGTTGGTGACATTCAGTTGCCTGTTAGAGTTTCTGAATCAGTCCTGCAATGTGAACGTTGAAAAGGTGTACTATGTCCCTGATTTGAAAGTAAATCTTCTTTCTGTGAGTCAGATCGTTCAAAAGGGAAATAAAGTTAACTTCAATTCAGAAGGAGCTCAGATCATAAATGTTCGAGGAAAAGTTATTGCAACCGCCACTTTGCAAAATAACCTTTTCAAAATTGACAGGCCCACTGAAAATGCAATGCTGACACGTTCCGATATGCCGAAGAATGCTTTATTATGGCATAAATGTATTGGTCACGTTAATTTTTCTAATTTGAATAAGCTCAGAAATGGATTAGTGCATGGCTTAAAATTTCATGAGAAAATTCCAGAAGAATTTGTATGTGATATCTGTGCTACCAGTGAGAGTCACCGATAACCTTTTAGTGAAAGTACTACCAAGACATCCAGGTTGCTTCAGATATTCATTCTGATGTTATGGGTCCAGTTGAATGTTCTCTGGCAGGTTCAAAATACATGTTAACATTCTGGGACGACTTCAGTCATAAGACATTTTGTTATTTTCTTGAAACAAAACACCAAGTTTTTGACCGTTTCGTCGATTTCAAAAATTTTGTGGAAAATCAAACCAGTCAGAAAATTCAGATATTGAGAACGGACAATGGTGGGGAGTATTGCTCTCAGAAATTCAATGATTATTGTTAGAGATCCAAATTGGTCTGTATATTTACTTATTTTTTGTTAATAAAATTTACTGAGCACGCTCCATTTGCACTAAACAGCGCCTGCACCGCTAGAGTAGGAATGTGTGGGCATTTTTGATAAGTGAACACACATGTACATCGCTTATAACAGTGAACACCCGCTATATACGCATATATATATATATATATATATATATATATATATATATATATATATATATATATATATATATATATATATATATATATATATAAATAAGGATGGATTTAGCGAGGGGCAATATATGAAAATATAAGTAGAAAAGTTATTGGGTATAACCCTCAAAATGTTCTGCAACCGTAGACACGTGTTTCGAGCTTGAGCTCTCATCAGTACGGTAAAATCAAGTGCGAAGATGTACAACACTTGGATGTAAAAGTAGAAACAAAGGATGTCAACAACAGGAAGCCAACCACACATTTGTGGCTTAGGTTAGAAGACCTTGTGCTTACAAGGCAACAACTAACGTCGCCACGGAGGCAGCTATAGCTACCAGCGTGACAATCCTACATCTTCGCACTTGATTTTACCGTACTGATGAGAGCTCAAGCTCGAAACACGTGTCTACGGTTGCAGAACATTTTGAGGGTTATACCCAATAACTTTTCTACTTATATTTTTATATATATACATATATATATATATATATATATATATATATATATATATATATATATATATATATATATATATATATAGGAGAGAGGTAGTCTCTGCTGACTAGTTAAGATCAAGCTAGGGAACTTGTTGGGTGAGCAGCATACAGGAAGTATACTCTTATAACACTTTATTTTTTGATTCAATAACATTTCTTTTTGATAATACAGTGTTCTCATTCAATAATAAAATATATAAACAAACTTTTGGTACCCCAATGGGGGCAAAAATTAGTCCCTTTCTTGCTTGCTATGTAATGGATGACATTTTAGATACAGTTATTAGTGTTCTTCCCTTCAATTTATTTTTTATAAAGAAATATGTTGATGACATCATACTCTCGTTACCTGCGGAGGGTATTAGATGTAGTTGACATATTTAACAGTTATGACCCCTACATACAGTTTACGTTGGAATGTGAAAACGTTGAACGTAGTGTTCCTTTCTTGGATATGAAACTCATACGTGCACAGAACAATAGTATTCTCATCGATTGGTACAGGAAACCCATGAGTTCTGGTAGATACATGAATTACTTGTCGTACCACAAGGAATCTATCAAAGTGAACCTCTTCAAACAAATGAAACAACGAGTCCTCAACATTTCTGATAGTACCCTCTGGAAAAAGAAAAAAAACTTGGGTATTTTGTACAATCTATTTCGTAACAATTCTTATCCTCATTATCTTTTGAAAAAAATTTTATATAGCTCAACAATGGAGACTCCCTCAGATAATATTAACAATACAGGTGTTTTGGATGTTGCAGTTGGTGACAATGCGGACCATGTAGCCAATACTTTTTATGCATCTCTTCCATATATAACGAATATGACTCCAAAACTCACTAGAATCTTTAATTCTTTCAATAATATTAAAATTGCAAACAAAACTAGTTTAACTATCAACTCTCTTTTCACAAAAGTGAAGGACAGAACTCCTTTAACTCATCAATCACATGTAGTTTATTGTATTCCTTGCTCCAATTGCTCGAATGAATATATTGGACAAACCAATAGGTTGTTGAAGGACAGAATTTGTTCACATAAGAGTGATTGTAGATTGCACCCAGAGAGATGTGCACTTAGTAATCATGTACAAAATGAAGGTCACAACATGAACTTTGAGGCTGCAAAAATCTTAGCCAAAGAATCTAATAAATATAAAAGAACCTTTCTGGAGATGACCTTCATCTCACAGTCATCCTCATGTTTGAACAAGAAAACTGACATAAAACACTTAAGTGAAATATATTCATTTTTATTGCATTTGGACAAGCAGAAACATAATGTCAGAGAGCTTAACTCTCAATCCATATTATAATTATTAAACATTTTATCTTTTAAATTTCAATTAAAGACTGACCACCTAAAACGGTATACAATAATAATATTTCAAAATTTCCTTTCTAAAAACCAATTTTAATAAACGTTCTTCAATTTTGAATACTTATCTGGAAATATATAAAAAAAATTTTTGTAACAGTCATGTGTCATATTCATGATACAATGTCTATTCTATTTGTTCCAAGCTTGATGTACACTTTTCTCGTTCTGAGTTGCTTAATCTGTCAAATTTCACATTTCAGTACAGTATATATATATATATATATATATATATATATATATATATATATATATATATATCAAGCTAGGGAACTTGTTGGGTGAGCAGCATGCAGGAAGTATACTCTTATAACACTTTATTCCAATATTTCGACAAGTATTATTGTCATCATCAGGGAAAGCTACAATAATGTTTTAACTATAGTGAAAACAATTGACAAAAGTAGATTCTAAACTACTTACGTGTAGTTTAGAATCCACTTTTGTCAATTGTTTTCACTATAGTTAAACCATTATTGTAGCTTTCCCTGATGATGACAATAATACTTGTCGAAATATTGGAATAAAGTGTTATAAGAGTATACTTCCTGCATGCTGCTCACCCAACAAGTTCCCTAGCTTGATCTTAACTAGTCAGCAAAGACTACCTCTCTCCTAACTTATATATATATATATATATATATATATATATATATATATATATATATATATATATATATATATATATATATATATATATATAAACTTTCTAGAGTTTGTGTTTGTTCGAATTTGATGTTTGTGTCGTTTCGCCACAACGTGCCATTGACAGCATCCTCGTCATCACCAGGGGGCCCCTTGTCACAAGAAAGAAAACTCCATTGTTAGGTAAGCCGTTGAGTGCTGTCGATTCTTTTAATTTCTCAGAATTCCATTTTCTCGTTCAATTCATATACAGTCCATTTTCCAAACCAAAATTCAAAAGCTACCGGAGCCTTAACATTGGTCCTTCGAGCCGGATATCTCTTCAGTTGAAGGAGAAAATAGTTATTACAATTTACCGCTAAGAATTACATTGCTCACGCTCTTCGTTTCATGCCTGAAAACCTGTTGGTTAATATTTTTAAAGTGCTTTTGACAACATTTCAGGACAATTTCATGCCAAAGTCATGAGTTTCCAATAACCGCATCCGCTTTATCATATTGTATGAAATTTCTGTGATTCCATTTAAAATTCAACAAAATCGCCACAGCCATTCTTCAAAGTTATCTTCAGCGCATACTCCTAATAATTCATTCGTTATTGGTTGGCTCAGTCGCGTGGGTTTCAATTGTTTACCTAGAATCACTCACACTTGCAAAAAAGGGATAGATTTCCACACATATTTTGCCAGGGTCAATAATCCATTGCAAAAAAATAAAACCGTTTTATTAGCTACTGCTTTAGTTGCATTTTCCGACAGTATTGAAAACTTTCACACTTTCAGATGCTTGTTAGACTCTGGAAGTATGGTTTCTATAATAAGTCAACGTGCGTGCAATACGTTGAGATTATCCAAATCACCACACTCTGTAGAAATACGAGGGTTGGGTTCAATGCAATCACGCTTGAATAGCGGGCTTGTTTCGATCACTTTAAAACCAGTGGACAGACAAACACCACTATTACACACCGACGCAATTATTATGAATAAAATTTGTGACCCCATACCGTCATCTCCAATCAATATTTCCTCGTGGAATCACACTACAAACCTTAAACTCGCCGATCCGTATTTTCTCAGACCTGCGCACATTGATGTGTTGTTGGGAGCGGACATTTTTTCGAAAATCATGTTAACTGATAAAGTCGCGGGCTTGAATGGATAACCCGAAGCGATAAATACCCTTTTTGGATACGTAATGCTTGAAAGAGGAAATTCTTCTTATACACCAATATTGTCGTTTACTTGTCAAATTAACTATGAAGAGAACATATCCTCAAGGCATTTTGGGATGTGGAATCGGTACCGAATGCAATTTCCTTGTCTCCCGAAGATATAATCTGTGAATCCATGTTTACCGAAAATTATCATAGAGATCTGTCTGGCAGATACCTACATAGTTTCGCTGCCTTCAAAGAACCCACGCCTACCTTTCCAGGAATTCGCGAACTCGCGATTATTCGATTTTTGTCTCTTGAACGCCGCTTAGTAAAAAATTAAAGTTTGTATTCACAATATTGTGACTTCATGCGCGAATACTTGAATTTATCTCATATGGAGCCCGTATCAAGTATTAATATTCCCCACAAATCGTATTATTTGATACACCACTGTGTACTAAAGCCAGAGAGCACCAGCACAAAGTTACGGGTCGTCTTCAATGCGTCAGCCAAATTAGCGAATCAAAAATCGTTAAAGGACTATTTATTTGTTGGACCGAAACTCCAACAAGATCTGATGAGTATTCTCTTTCAATTTCGCTTACATCCATATGCTCTGTGTGGAGACGCACGCAAAATGTACCATATGGTTTTAGTAGAGAAATCTCATCAAGATTATCAAAGAATCATTTGGAGATTCTCTCCAAATGAACCTCTACAGGACTACAGACTTTGCACTGTTACTTATGGTTTAAATTGTAGTCCCTGTCTAAGTCTTAGAGTTATATGTCAACTTGCTGAGGACGAAGGTATCGAATTTCCCGCCGCCGCTGAGATAATATACCAAAATTCGTATGTGGATGATTTTGTATTTTCCGTAAAAACTTTCTCGGAAGCCCAATCTCTTGTTTCAGATTTAATTGCTTTGATGGATCGAGGAGGATTTTAATTACGTAAATGGTGTTGCAATGATTTGGCTGTTCTCTCCAAATTACCTGCAGATCACTTATCAAAGGATCCACTTGAGTTCAGTGATCTCGATGATTTGTCTCTGAAGATATTAGGACTCCAATGGAACCCAAGCCAAGATGGTTTTTTCTTTTGCATAACACCTTCAAACGTTCGACACTGCACCAAACGCGTTTTGTTAAGTGAACTCGCAAGAATATATGATAGATACTCTTGGGTTTCTATCCCACATAACATTTTATATAAAATATCTCATTCAAAGATTGTGGCTATCTGGCAGTGATTGGGATAGTTCGCCTCCTCCCGATATTGCTAGAGCTTGGCGACGATATCAGACGGAAATTCCTCACATTACTAAATTACGAATTCCCCGAATGGTTCAGTCCCCACAATCAGTTGCTTGTGAACTTCATGGTTACTGTGACGCCAGTGAAGCGGGATACGCTTGTGTAATATATTTGAGAAGTTTTCACACTGATACTGTTTCAACTCATTTTTTATGTAGTAAATCCAAAGTCGCTCCTATTAAACGAATCAATGTTCCCCGCTTGGAATTATCCGCCGCTGTCCTTTTGACCAAATTGATTGATTACACATTGAAAGTTTATAGCACTGACTTGAAATTCACAAAAGTTTATGCCTGGTCCGATTCACAGGTTGCCTTGCATTGGATCAAGGGTTCGCCGCATCGTTGGAAAACATTTGTTGCCAATAGGGTATCGTTTATTCAAGACAAAATTGGTTCCGAATGTTGGGAGTATATCGACTCTGCTAACAACCCCGCCGACATTGCCTCTAGGGGTGTTTTACCTTGCGAGTTCATGTCTCATTCCGTGTGGCTTAGAGGTCCACCAAGCCTTCTTACCATGCAGGATTTTACTTTGACTGCGCCGAAAACATTTGAGGAAATATGTTTTTCCGAAGAAGAAAAAAAAATCGTTCTAATCGTTGTTCCGCCCCCTGATCATTTTCCTAATAATTTGATACAAAATATCTCAAGTTTTTCCAAATTACAACGAGTAGTCGCTTACGTTTTAAGATTTTTATACAATGCCCGCCATAAAGAAAGACGTTTCGAACCGTTTCTTGTATCCGAGTTGTATGAAGCAACGCAAACTTTAGCTCGTTTTACTCAATATACTCATTTTCACGACGAATTGAACAATAAAGAATTCTCTCGACCTTTGAGAAAGTTACAAGTATTTTCTGATTCAAACGGTATTTTGAGGGTGGGAGGTCAATTAAAGAACTCCTCTTTATCTTTCGATATCAAACATCCAATTCTTTTGCCATCTCGCAATCGCCTCACAACACTTATCATTCAACATTATCATGAAAAATATTCTCATACAAGGAATCGTACTACTCAATACCTTATCACACAAAATTTTTGGATTTTATCGGCCAAACGGGCTGTAAATTTTGTTTTATTGAAGTGTATACGATGCTGGAAAACTAAGCCTAGAAGTTTTCAGCCCGCTATGGACAACTTGCCTAAATGGCGAGTAGAACAAGTTAAGCCTTTCTCTCAGGTCGGCCTCGACTTTGGAGGTACGTTTTTCATTACCCTCAGTAGGCATAGAGGTGTAAAGAGTGTAAAAGCGTATCTATGCTTATTTATATGTTGCGCGACGAAAGCGATACATCTGGAATTAGCCAGTGATTTGTCCTCTGAAACCTTTCTTTCCGCTCTTCAACGTTTTATAGCCCGACGGGGCCGCGTTTCTGTGATTTATTGTGATAATGCCACGAATCATGTAGGTGCTGTCAAACAGATCGCTTCGATGAAATCTGCCGCCAATGATGAACATATTGAATTCAAGTTTTCTCCACCTAGTGGACCGCATTTTAACGGACTTAGCGAAGCCGGAATCAAATCAGTAAAAAGTCATTTGAATAAAGTGATCGTCGATCAGATATTAACCTACGAGGAGTTCTATACTCTTCTCACTTTAATCGAATCAGTACTCAACTCCCGGCCTCTTACGCCGATTTCCGCAGATTGCGAAGATTTTACTGCGCTCACTCCCGGGCATTTTTTAACTTTGGAACCGGTTTCGACTTTAGATGTTCCGGATTGTACGTCTATTCCTATCAATAGAACCTCCCGTTTTCAATTGATCCAACGTTTACATGGCCAATTTTGGAAGCGTTGGAGGAGGGAGTAGTTGCATACGCTGCAGCAGCGCGAGAAGTGTTTGGAGGTCACGACTTCCCCCGAAGTAGGTCAACTTGTTGTTATCCACGATGACAACGTCCCATCATGTAAATGGTTGATGGGTCGAATTATAGCTCTACATCCCGCCACTGACTTCATTGTGAGAGTTGCAACTGTTAAAACTACGAACGGAACTCTCAAACGACCGCTCGTGGAGCTTTGCCCTCTCTCTTCTGCCTAGATTTGCATAGAATGTATATCTTCATGTTTGTATGCGTGTCAAAAAAAAAAATAAGTGGATGACTTTCACTTATTGGTTAGTTACATTAATTTTTGAGTTTGTTAGAGTGAGAGCAATGTACTTCTTACTTTTTGTTATTTTCTAATTTGTTAAAAAAAATGCAAATTTTGCATTTTTGCTGGGCAGAAATGTTAGAGATCCAAATTGGTCTGTATATTTACTTATTTTTTGTTAATAAAATTTACTGATCGCGCTCCATTTGCACTTAACGGCGCCTGCGCCGCTAGAGTAGGAATGTGTGGGCATTTTTGATAAGAGAACACACATGTACAACAGTGAACACCCGCTATATACGCATATATATATATATATATATATTTATATTTATATATATATATATATATATATATATATATATATATATATATATATATATATATATATATATATATAAACTTTCTAGAGTTTGTGTTTGTTCGAATTTGATATTTGTGTCGTTTCGCCACAACGTGCCATTGACAGCATCCTCGTCATCACCAGGGGGCCCCTTGTCACAAGAAAGAAAACTCCATTGTAAGGTAAGCCGTTTAGTGCTGACGATTCTTTTAATTTCTCATAATTCCATTTTCTCTTTCAATTCATATACAGTCCATTTTCTAAAACAAAATTCAAAAGCTACCGGAGCCTTGACGATTATCTTAGTTTCACTGGGATTGAGCATCAGACCACTGTGCCTTACACACCTGAGCAAAATGGCAAGGCTGAGTGGCTCAATCGGTCAATAATGGAACGTACTCGATGTCTCCTGAGCGAATCAGGTCTACCAAATAGTTTTTGGGCTGCGGCTGCGTACACTTCGGTTTACCTACTCAATCGGTCACCGACTTCATGTGCCGAGAAGACTCCAGAGGAAATTTGGACAGGAGTGAAGCCTACTGTAGCACATGTTCGCATTTTTGGTTGCAAAGTATATCCACATATACCCGATGCAAAACGAAAAAAACTGGATCCAAAATCAAGACCTTGTATTTGTATTTGTATACAGTCTCCATTCCAAAGCATACAGGATCTACGACCCTGGAACCAAAACTATCATAGTCTCGAGAGATGTGATTTTCTCTGAATATGAAAAAGGAAATTCACTTTTAAAGAATCTTCTGAGGAAAATACGTTTTTCTTTCCTGAACCGGATCATCAGCCAGATTCAGATCCGCCTATCGAAGATATTCCTCATGAAGAAAGTGATAATAGTTCTGACGACGAATTTTTTTATTCCACTAACGAGGATCCCCCAAACCTCGAAGACGACCATTCTTGCCTAGATTTTATACCTTCAAGGCAAACAACAAGTCTTCCTGAACAACATCTTTGAAGAGGAGACCGAATTAGAAGACCACCACAGACCCACGATGATTATGTGAGTTACTCAGGTTTTGTTGAATATTTCAACAATCCAACTTCTGTTGAGGAAGTGCTGACAAGCCCAGACAAAGAAAATTGGCTCAAGGCGATGGATCGTGAATATGAATCCCAGATCGACAATGGCACATGGGAATTGGTGGATCTCCCTTCAGACCGAAAACCTTTGAAATCAAAGTGGGTTTTTAAAATCAAAAAGGATGCTTCTGGAAAAGTAACCCAATATTAAGAACGACTTGTTGTTAAAGGCTGTGGCCAAAAGAAGGGTATAGATTACGAAGAGACGTATTCTCCTGTAATCCGATACAGCTCCATCAGATATCTCCCAGTCTTAGCTGCTCAATACAACCTCGAAATAGAGCAGATGGATGCTGTAATAGCTTTCCTACAGGGAGATCTAACGGAGGAAATTTACATGCTTCAATCGGAACTCTACGAAAAGTCGAATAAAGTATGCAAGCTAAAAAAGAGCAATATGGCCTTAAACAGGCAAGTAGAGTTTGGAATATTAAGCTTGATAGTTGTTTGAAAAGTTGCAAGCTCAGACAATCCAAATTCGATTTTTGCATATACTATCATATATCAAACAGTAAAATTTTGATAGTGGCCGTGTATGTCGACGATCTTTTGTTATTTTCGAATGATAAATCGATGAAGGATGATTTTAAAAAACAGTTGGCGAACAACTTCAAGATGGTCGACATGAGGGAGGAAAAGTCTGTCCTAGGATTTCGGATCACGCGCGATCGAGTTAATCAGAAGATTTGGATTGACCAGCAAATTTACATAGAAGACGTGTTGAAAAGGTTCAACATGCTCGACTGTAATCCCGTGGATACGCCGATATCTCCCAATGAAAAGCTTTCTAAGGAACAATCTCCAAAAACTTCAGAGGAAATATTCAAGATGAAAACTGTTTCCTACCAAGAAGCTCAAGTTACCCGGCCAGATATTAATTTTGCGATCAACTATGTAAGTCGCTTCAATCAGAATCCGGGAAAGGCACATTGGACTGCTGTGAAGCGTATTATGCGCTATCTCAAGGAAATAGCCCATTGGAAACTTGAATTCAGTGGTAGAAAGGCAAACATCACTGATATTATTGGATTTAGAGACTCGGATTGGGCAAGTGACGAAGATGAGCGACGCAGTGTCACCGGGTACATCTTCCTGAAAAATAACTCGCCTATCTCGTGGGCCACTAAGCGTCAACCTACCATAGCCCTGTCAACGACTGAGGCAGAGTATATGGCCATGTCAGCAGCGATTCAGGAAGCACTCTGGCTCCGAGGTCTGGCAACTGAACTATTTTCCGTTTCGGCGAAACAGCCAACTCAACTTCATGTTGATAACCAGGGCGCTCAGAACTTGGCTCGAAACGGTGCTTATCAAGCTCGAACTAAGCACATTGATGTGCGACACCATTTTATACGGGAACGTATTCTTCGTGAAGAAATCAAGTTGTTTCATGTACCAACACAGCGGATTCCTTCACCAAACCCTTGAATCGCAATAAATTTCGTGCATGTTTATCTCGCCAAGGACTTGTCCCAAATAGAGAGGGTGTTGTGAACTAATTTGGAACATGCTGTGTATTAAGTTAGTTGTCTGTCAATGTAATGATAAAGTTGTCACTTCAGTTTTTGCAAGTACAAGTATTGCTGTCTAATTGTGTCATTTGATTCCCTGCTTCTCACTGGAGATTCAATAATCTCAACAGCATCCTGTATCTTAATGAAAGGTAATACAGAAGACAATTCAATCTATCAAACAGGTACCTCAACTTTTGTTCAATCAACAGTAACAATACATTTTTCTTTGTAGTAAAAAACGACCTGTCAATTAGTTTCAGTGTAAAGGTATAATTCAAAATTTAAAAAATTTATGTTTCAAACAAAGAGAATCATCAAAAAACAAAACACGTGTTTATCGCTTAGAATAGACGGCAACTATTATGCCTTACCAAAATATAACTTGTTGGTTCTGGAATAGTTCTAGAAAAAAACCTAAAAATGACTTCTTTGTCTATGTCCCGTATACTTACACCCTAATGTACTATCACCAATAAGATTATAATTGAACAGGTTAACGGGTTCCGATAAAAACAATTTGATCCTGACCTTGTCATATTTCAACTAACAAATCAGTTTATTTATTTGTCAATCCTACCAAATTTCGACGTTTTGACGAACTTTAACCGCTAATGTCTCAGAAACCACACCTACAAAATCATTCAAACTCAAACAATTTCCTAAAGACTCATCTCACTATAACCTGATAGCCAATTTCCAAAATATTTTCGTGCCTTTTCCAACAGAACAACTCCTCAGAATACCTCGAAATAAAGTATGATATCACTTGGTTAAGAAAATTTCAGATTCACTAGTAAGAACGTTCCATGTCAATGTTCAGTGCAATGTTTAATTACAATATAATATGCTTCCTCGAACACTGTCTAAAAATTGCAGACATGGAAATATCCGGATTCCCGAATATTCATCAACCGGTAAGATTTGTAGAAATAGAAACACATTTTGGTGTTGCTTGCTATGCTTTCTAAAATACAGTACAGTATGAAATCTTGAATCTAGATGAATTCAACGATATTCACTTAGAAATCTGTGGCATAAATTTAGTGCACACAAATACTTTAATCACCTCATACAGATCGTGCTGTGGAAATATCAATACATTTTGGTGTGACTCGCAGCGACTACTTACGAGACATACACAACCTTCTGAGCATTTAGTTGTTCTGAGTGATCATAATATTAACTTCAATCTCAATTGAAGTATTCTTAGTAGCTTGACAAATTTATTACAATGTTTTGGTCTTGTACCTACCATCACCATCTCGGATTACATATGATAGGATAACTGCAACCTCATCAAGCTGTATGGACAATATAATAACTGATATGAACTAAGATACTACCACCACAAGTATCCTAGATCATTGTAATGCTGACCATCTAGGTCAGTACATCATTTATGGAAGCAATGATCTTGCACCTATAGATTCTCAAGAATTCAGGACAATAACCAAAACTGCCTGAGAAACCGACTACAGTCTGTCAGTTTGAATTATGTTAAATCTGAGTACGAACTGGTTAAACAGAGGGTACCTCGGGGCTCCGTGATCGGGCCTTTACTGTTTGTCATCTTAGTTAATAACATCTGTCAAAACTTGAATCACAGCAAACGCATCTTGTTTGCAGATGGTACAACTTTCATAACCCCAGAAAAAATACTACATTTAATAATAATAATAATAATAATAATAATAATAATATTTATTTTCATGATAAGAATACAATATATAACATCAAGTATAACAGGTACAAGATAATGTTTAAATTTATCACAGTTAATTATTTCAATTTACATTTAGACTATTGGCAAATAAATCGATATCCACAAAGTCAAAGACTGTCTGTGGAGACAAAATTCTTCAAACAATAGTTTTCAATAAAATTTAATTTTTAATTTAATTTTTTTGTCAATCGAAAAGAAAAATTAGAAAACAGGGCTGAGCAAGTAGCATTTCCAGGAGCTAAAAGCTTACCGAGCTGATTCTGTTCGATTTGGTCATTGAGATGGTTCTGAGAGTGGTTTCATTTAATAATCTCTACACTTTCTGAAAGATCCAGCCTCATGCCTTTGTTTTGAAGGATTCCAAAATAATGGTCGAAAGTATGGTTTTTGTTTGATAAATGGGTAGCATATGTTGAACTTGTTTTTTCGTTTACAAAGCTTTTTCTATTCGGTTAGGCGCCTTTTGAAGGTTCTATCAGTTTGACTAAGATAAAACTTGGGACAACTACCACAGGTACATTTATAGACTCCACACTTTTCTTGTTTTCCCACTTTATCTTTATTGTTTTTGATATGTTTGCCCAAATTATTGTTCGATTCAAAAGCAATCTTAAAACCTGGCTTTTTCAAGAAATTACCTATTTTACTGCTTGGTTCACCGATATAATTAATTGTTTTGAACCTTTGGTGGTCTTTTTGAGGAGGATGAACGGTTACATGTAATCTGGTTCCCAGATTGATAAGGGTCAGAAAAAATGTGTAATTTGGTTCCCGATATTTTAGGGTTTCCTAATTTTTATGTGTAATTTGGTTACCGAGATTTACTAACATTTTTCATTTACTAACCTTACGTAGACATTTGAGTGTGTGGATATTGATATTGAAACTTAATGGTTTGGTTCCCGGATAAAAATAGGAATTATTTTCTAATATTGCTTCTCAGACAGAAGAATAATGAAGGGCTTAAGGGATGACCCATAATCAACCCTTCATAAGATGAATAGAATTTATTGCTGAACTGAAAATAATTTTGACCTGATAAACACCGAGTAAATACAATATCTCCTATCTAATGACAGGGTTTACATGATTTATACCTAGTAATCTTCCTACTAATAATGTTGTTCCCTTGAGAAGGATACTAGGAAACAAGTTTTGTACGGCGAGTGAAATTAATTTGGTGTTATTCGGTAATACAATACAATAGTAGGATACATAGATTAGTCAACTTCCTCTCTGTACATCAAATTTTGATAAAGAATTAGAAATTATCAATTAAATAACAGTTAGTAATGGTTATAATTCGTCTTTGATAGATAACCTTCTCTCTGAGAAGCAGTATAAGAAAGCAGTTCCTCTCTGAAAGACCACCAAAGGTTCAAAACAATTACTTACATCGGTGAACCAAACAATAAAATAGGCAATTTCTTGAAAAATCAATATTTTATTTAATATTGCTTTCAATACAGACAATATTTTGGGCGAACACCAAAGATAAAGTGCAAAAACAAGAAAAGTGTTATTATTATTTTATATATGTTTATTCATCATCATCATCATACATCATCATCACAGTCTGGGTTAAAATATAAACATTTAAGAACAATAATACGTTAATGAATGAACACAGAAAAACCACAAGTGGAGTCTAATAATTAACCTGTGGTAGTTGTTCAAAGTTTTATCTTGGTCAAACTAGTGAAACCTTCAAAAGGCGCCTAATAGAACATAGAAACAGCTTTGCAAACGAAAAACCAAATTCAACATAAGTAATTATGCTACCCATTTATTATCCGAAATCTATACTTTCGACCATAATTTTGAAATCCTTCATGTTCAAAAAAAGGGCATGAGGCTGAAGCTTTTTAGAAACTATGGGGATTAATGAATGGAAACATTCTCAGAACCTTCTAATGGATTCTGCAGCTTGTGAAAACTCTGTTGGCAATGTTCTTTTTTTTTTGTTAATTTTTTTATTCTCAAAAAATATATTTTAAAGTCGACAAAATTCAAATGTCTTCTTTTTGGCGCCGCTGCAAATTGTTGTGACGTCCTCTCCCAAAAATTTCGAGCAACCAATAGAATTGCCATTTCATGTCACAATCAACCTGAGTAGAATACGCCCATTTATCTGATTGGGCTCGGGAGAGTGCGACACAAAATTAGTAGCTTAGTAAATAGTAAATTACCAGCTTTGAAATTTGCTGATTTTCAGGAATAAATGGGAACGGCTGTAATTGAAATTTGATTCAAAAAATATTTTCTAAGTACATTTATATATGCGTTGTGTATTTCAAAACATATTTGGAGCGATAATATTTTTTCGCGTCCTCGCCTATTGCCTTAGTTTTGTAAACATTATGATTATTTCACTTATGCTAAAATAGCGTGTTATGATTGGTTGAAATTTTTGTGTTGATAAATGAAAACATCATGTTTTCGATTTTGTAGTTCGGCTCTTGATTGGCTACCGGATATGTATATCCCTTACACTCCGGACACACTATACGTAGACATTATGAAGTAGCCAGTGTTTCATCTAATTATGGATAGGAAACATGTTAAATTTTTTCAAAATTTATCCACGTTACTTTGATAGTTGTTGATGATACTCACAATTGTGTTCGGCAGGAGCATACGCGGGACATGCACAATTGTAATACTGTCACATTAATGAGGGTTGGGAGTCTACAATAAGTCCAAAACAACAGTACGAAGACTCAAAAACAAACACAATTTTACATTTTCACGTTTAGAATTTATTATGAAAAATCAAAAGTACGTGTTGATTGAAAAATTATAAATGAAATAAATCCTTTCGTTTATTACAATGACATATTACCGTTAGACTCCGTTATTTGCATTTCGAGCTGCGGTCAATACAGAGTTACATCCTAAGCACAATTTGTAGTTCCGCTTGTTTCACGGCAATTATCTGCTTATATACATTGAATATAAGCAGATAATTCAGGAGAAGCTCCAGCTTAGCCGACTTTTGGGTTGACTGGCAACTAAATTCCGCGAAACAAGCGGAAATAAAAATTCTGCTTAGAATGTCACCGCAACTCGAAATGTAAATATCGGAGTCTAGCCGTAATATGTCCTTGGTTTATTATTTACTAATGAGTACTAATGAGAATAAAATGTTATCAAAACATAACCTCGATCGAGAAGCAGTAGCAAGCGCTCGTGTGGTTGCCAAGCAACATAATTTGATTCTCAAATTCAAAGGAATTGCTATTTCGATAATCACCGATACACTTGTGGTATTACCTACGAAAATCGTTTCTTTTATAGTTTCATCATATTCGTCGGACCCACGCCAAAACCGCGAATGTGCAAATTTCAGGGTTCTGACTTCAATATGTGAAATACTAATTTTCTACCGAAATTTTCAATGCCAAACTCATGAATGTGCTATTAGGTTATCTACTGTGAACGAGAGTGAATTCGCGAATGTGAAAACTTATCAAGGTTTTCGAAGAAAGGAGCAGGAATATTCTTAAAACTCCATTCATTCGAAATGACTAACTGAATATTCGCGGTTTTGGCATGGGACCGACGAATATAAACATGGATTTCTCTCAAGTGTCGGCTACATCGGTGAAAAAAATCAATTAACATTACTCCTTCGTATACTTGAACAATGTATTATTTCAGTATGTCAATAATTATTGACACCAGTGACAGCAGTCGTCGTATCCACTTTTACACGTCATATAGCGTTCCTTCTCCTTGAAAAAGTAATATCTTCTCTGAAATAACCACAGATTACAGAAACAAGTTTAGATATGAAAGCTCTGGCTTCCCGCGGTATTCTTTTTGAGCTTCGGCATACACCCCCATGCAGCGCTGGGAGCATAAATATTCAATATATGTAACCTAGCTGGCGTTGTGATTTGTGATAGAGTTCTTTATTGTTTATGTTCACAAAATGGGGTATTATGTGTTTATGTTCTGTTCATTTTGAATTGAGAGTATTTTGAATAGTGCATTATCATGGAAGATTATGTTCAAATGAAAAAATGATAGAAGTGTTGTCCTAGTGGATGTACTGATAAGACAAGGAAGAGACATTCAAAATTAATTTTTAAATTCAAAATAATAACAGCTTTCACAAGTAATAATAATTTAGGCAGAATTCTGTTCAATGCAAAACCTAAACGAGATAGAATGAAAAAATCAGAGATATATAGATTAGAATGTGGGGAATGCTCTGCAGTATATACAGGCCAAACAAGTAGAAATTTCGACGTAAGGCTCAATGAACACGCCTGTTTCGACAAAAAAAATCAACAATGTACGAACATCTGCAAGAATCCAAACACAAGATAAGTAAAGATAATCTCAAAATCTTACACATGTAATAAAGGGAAAAAAAATAATCGGTTGAAAGCCATGGAAATTAATAAATCAATTTAAAACCCGAAATATAGAACCCTCAACGAGCAACTCGATTTATGCAGGTCTCCACTTTTGAATTTATAATTTTGACAACCCAGATAATTTCCAAAACATCCAGTATGAATTTATATCGTTTCACCCCTGTTCATTTAATGAACTTTCCATCCAGTTCACCTGCAAACTCTCAATACAACTAGGTTTGAGAGTTCAATTGTATTAGTTAGCTTTTATACTTGATAATGGGATAAAACCGAAACCGGTAGTGAAAATATAAAAAAAAACTAGTGGAAATAAGACCAAAGTGTGTTTCTTTCGTTTCATTAAAGTGAACAATATTTTCCCCAGACTTTAAATTCTACCGTGAAAAATAAAGTGATTTTTTTTTAAACAAGGCATGTTTTTCAATATCGCTCGTATATGGTAGCATAAAATTCAATTTTGGTATTTGCAATTTTGGTTTGGGATGAAGCAGAGGTTTTCATCAGGAATAAATTTTTTTGAGAAATCAATAATAAAAAAGTGTTCCATATGCTGCGAACTTTATGCCGGACACTGTATAACTTCATAATGTGTCTGCTCAGCAACCAACATCTGAAGTCGAAAGCTCGGAGATTACCGTAATAGGGGAAAATTTTGGCACTGTCTTTCGACAAGAGTGGTGGAAAGGTATATCACCTCTTGGGAAAAAATTTTGCTTCACCTTCTCCACGTACCTTAAACAATTTATTGAGAAAGGTTCCATTTCGTCCAGGTTTGAGTAAACATTTTGTTTTTGTATTTATCTCTGTGATATTTTGAAAATACTTAGTCAAAAATGTATATTTTAATAGATTTGATATTGCAACGAAAAATTGTACAACTAACCTTACTTCCCACACCTTCCCATGCCTATATAAGCTATTTGATACTCAAATGATCAATCAGCAGGTGAACTATTCTGTTGCAGTTGATTGTATAAGTTATAGATTACCAAATTTGCATGTGAGGTGAAGGGGTACTATTGTACCATTTTTTGTAGCACAAAGTTATCCCACTCATTCTTCAAAAATGATTATTTTTGCATTCATAACCATTATTGTTGTGAATGAATTTATGACTTATACATGCGTTGGTCTAGCCAGGTGAACAATTCTCATTGGTAATAATCTTTCAATTTTCTTCTTTTCCTAAATATTTTAACGATGATATTTGTTTATGGACGTTCTGAATAATAGAAATTAAACTAAAAATATATCTGCAATCTGATGATTAGTCGTGATTTTCTCACTAAATACACCTATAAGATAAATATGTTTGGAGTCTCTTACCTAAAAGTAATGAGGCCATGAAATATTCTTGTTTGAATACTGATTTATTTATTTTGTGCAATTTCATGTTAACTTAATCAAAAAAGAAATCGTCAACTTTTGTCTAATTTCCACTGAGTTTTGGTTCATTTGTTAAGACTGGTTTCGGCTTTCACACCAATTATCAAGAGTATTATCTAACTTGATAATGGTGTAAGAGCCGAAATCGGTCCTAACAACTAAACTAAGACTGACTGTTAATTGGACAAAAGTTGTACTCTTCTTTATGTTTTATTTCATCATAACCTACTTCATATTTCAAAATTACCCGCGTATTCCTCTATCGGAAAGGATTATTCCTTGTTGTATTCAGGTGACTTACCAACCCACTATACAGAAATCTGTAACTGACTTTAAAAATTTTTATTTCATGAATATATCCACTTCATGTCAGTGGCGTGATACGATTCAGCTCTTACAGGTATTCAGTTTCGAATCTGAACTTGTTCCTGTCATTTCTGGTAATAACCACCACGGCATAATGGACGACATAACGGTAAAAAATTGTTAAAATTATAAAATTAAATTGCCGTTGTGCACGAACATTAAGTATACCGTTCAACATAACGAAGTGATACAGCATAGTCCTGATTGTTGATAGATACAGAGGACACCATGTAGATTTACGGGGCCAGGTAGCCGAGTGGTTAAAGCGACATTGTTTCAATCACTTTTGGCTGCCAGTCAAAGGTTCAAACCCTAGCGACTGCAGAACTTTTTCTGATGGCCCGAGAAAGTGCTTGGAATCGCACGTAAAAAGGTAAGACCTCGTTAATCCTTAGCTCGCACAAGTTTCGACTTCTGAGGGCTGCCGTTCGTAACGGGGCGATAGGTGGTTAACGGAAAAAACAATTTTAACAACAATTTTAACAAAAAAAATTAATCAATTACTGAGATCTGGATGTTTTAGGGTGTTCTGTCCCAGAATCTGCTGTTTGTTTTGAGTTAGAAAAATCTTCAGTATGTTTTCCCAATTTTACAGTTTTCAATTAGTCAGAGGTAGCCGTGGAACATGGAATAGTATTACTATTAGTACTATTTGTACTAAGACGAGGGTGTTGCTGCTCCAAGTGGGAAGTTGACAGTATTTCAATTATTTCATCCACAACAGGTTATTTTTCATGGAGAGATAAGCCAACGCCAAGTCGTTCGTCTTTGTGACGACGCCGTCGCAATGTTATGACATTATTGAAAATTAATGATATCCTAGTTCTGAAGGTTTTTGAAAGCAGGTCAAAAACATGTAATTAACAGGTTTCGAAATTGTGAGTCATTAAATGCAATGAATAATTCAAGTTTGTATTTCGAAAAAAAAGCTATGTAAAATAAATCGACTCACCTGACGAAACTTGGTTCGCAAGAATGGTCAAATAATGCGAGCGTAGGAAACAATTCCACACCTATTCCTTCATTAAGAAAATGTTGGTTTTCATCATCCTTGTTGAATTCTATATATGATAGTTCGTTTATTCCATGAATGCTATACGCCATCAGCATGCGATGCCCGAAAATCAGTCTTCCAATGAATAGTTCCTCATCCCGAGAACTTCCTGATCAGTTTGGAAAGGAAAGAAGGATGCGATTCTCAAGTCGCGAAGTACATACACTGCCGCATCGAAATAAGTTCGTTTCTGTTCCTCCGTTCCGATGTTTCTTTAGTAGAACAATATATTATCATAATCATCTGAACGATAAACGTCTTTTTTTGATAAACCCCGATAGTCAGATTCCATATACCTTAGGAGTTTGTCTTTTTATTCAGCAAAAACTGAGAATACTCACTAAGTAATAATCCTCAAAACCAGCATCATGTCAAATCTATTGATGAGAGTTAAATAAATTGTACATTCTGTTTCACGGAATGATTTCATTGCATGGTTCATGCATACCGTGCTACAGAAGACAACGTTTTTGCATGTGGGGCAAGCGACAAGTTGATCCACAAATACAAAACAGTACTGGCAATAGCCTAAAGCACTGTCATCATCTACTGCTGATACATAGGGATATTCTTTGACAGTCAGCGTTCCGATAGGAATATCTTCCCTGATTCTCATCATACTCAAAATCGATGAGTGGACTTGCAGCAGGGTATTTTCCACTTCCTTTGAACATTTCAACTTCTTCAATTACCAACTTGGGTGAAAGAGGTTCACAGATTTTTCCTAGTTTCTTGTTTCTATGTTCCTCGATGATTTTCATTTGTTCATCGAGTTGTTCACCTTTCAACTTGCTCTCTTGAGTTAATGATTTGATCGCCTCATCGAAGATCTGCTTTTGGGTCACCTATAGCTTCGTAACACAAAGCTTGTCTCCATAACATCCTGTATTTCAACCGAGCAGGATAATTTCCGATATACGATAGGTAGGTGATGTCACTTGAAACTGCGTTGTTACATTGTAACTCGACGTTAATGGCAGTTCTGTTCCATATCAGCTTACAAAGGATCTTTCTAGCTACACCTAAAACAAAAATACCTTTCTTTCATTCTGTCAGAAAAAATGGATTAAAAAAATTGTAAAAATAGAATTGTTATCGTTGGGGTTCGTGCCTACCGAAAATATACTGGTTTACAATTGTAACTTTTCAATCTCCACAGAAATGAATAATACTATATTTTTCTCATATTATTTTTATTGGTGACCACTCTGTATGAACATCTCAATAATTTCATCGTGAAGGCAAGAACCCAAACCTATTCTCAGTTAGGTAGGATTTGGTACTCTTCTTGAATTTCTGAGTGCTGTATGCCTCAGGTTACACCTCTCGAAGCAGTGAGTTCCAAAGCTTCGCGTAAGTTGCAAGAAAGAGCCCTGTGTGTTTAGGATCTGCATTCTATATGAGGAATGGTTCCAGAACAGGTTGGATTTGTGCCTCATAGATCATACTCAGTAGACGAGAAGTGAAATAGGTCTTGACACAAAACAGAAAACCGAGTTTCGCAACTTTTCGCAATGAACCTCACACGACTTTCCCATTAAAGGGATAAATTGAAATGGATTACTTCATTGCTGTGAATGCTCCTAACAAGTTTGTTATGCTGGCCACTGTGAGATCGGTAGATCTACAAAAAAAAAAACTTGATTTGTTCGAATTGAATTCCACCAAGTTGCTGGATCCCCATTGTATAATTTTTGCAAAGTCCATATTTAACTCGTCGCCCCCCTACCAATCACCCTGTCCTTTTCTGGTTTCACAGACTCATATTGGAGCTTTGGTAGAAAAATTGATTTGAAGTGTAATATCATCCGTAAAGCTGTGCATTGGGCATGCGGTTGCTCCCAACAAAGCATTGGTGCGAAGAAGAAAAAGTGTTGGTGCTTGAATGGATATCTGCGTAGGTAATACTGGAATTCATAGGTAGAGTGCCGTATGGAACTTCATCAACCTTCACGTGAAAAAATCTGACTGAGAGGATAAAGCTAGATATCATTAAATACAACTTGGGGCAAGCCATAGATGAAAGCTTGGCGGGGAGTCCTTGTTACCAGACGATCAAACACGTTGAAGATATCTTATGCCACAGTCAGTGTTTCACCATATTTTTCAATTGATAGCCATTATAATAATACCTATGTGAGACAAGCAAGTAGGTCACCGGGTGATCGCTGATGACGGAAACCATATTGTCGATCATTCACAATTCCTAAACGTTCCAGATATTTCATGTTCTCCATATTGATTGCTATTTTCAGGACCTTCGAGATAACAGATATCAATTGCGATTGTTCTGTAGTTGCTAGATAGAACCGCCTTCTCTTTATGGGGACTGGTGATACTCTCGCAATTTTTCATTTGAACGGAAATACCCCAAATCATCAGAGAGGTTGAATATCTTGCACAGAACTGGTGTTAGTCCGGAGGCACATTCCTTGAGAACATCGGCGGAATTCTGTCAGTTCGACTAGATTTGTTGTTATTAAGTCACAGCAAAATGAGTCTGATAGTTCGTTGGCGAACGATAATTTCATGCATATGACTGAAATGGGAGTGATGTTCTGGGGTTGTAGTCCCAGTAAATCAAGGATAAAATTTGCAGATTGAGGCGGCGACTGAATTTAGCCGACTTTTTTATATGTAATGCTTACAACGAGTTTTACATCACTGCAAATGATACCACCATTCTTAGTGAAAATTTCATTAAACATGGCGGTGGCGTTACCTGCATTTCTGCTAGTACGCCACTGTTATTTGAAGAAAAGATGAAAGAAGGTGACATATTGCAAAGAAGCAGAAAACAAAACAGAGGACTGGGAAATACCTATTAAGCATTCTCAAAAATCAAGAATATACAGGCCAACATAAAAACTGCAACAGGTTTTGAGCTCCTGATTCACCAGAACTCAGAAGTGGCCAAAGTAGAAGGCGATGACAGTGACAGAAAGACCAGCATTGACATTACGTTTATACGCTTTTGGTGATTCGTTCACAAGTTTTCATCACCTATTCAAAATGTCTGCTCAAAACGAACTGATTGACCAGCGGCGAATAGTTTAAATGGATTCGCGAAAAAACCGACAACACGACAGAGCGGTGAATGATGCAATGCAAGTCAGTCGTCGCCATTTTATTGCGTTTAATTCCTATCTACAGCCGGCCATGAAAAAGACAGTAGCGTTCCATTTCCAAACATCAGACTAATAATATGAACTGATATAACGTTATTATATTACCCTGGGATCAAGATAAAATCGACTCTGGTCGATTCATGAATTTTGCATTGCATCAAATCACCCGACAAACCATAAATTCAACACTACCATATACCTATACCTATGAAAAATATAATTACATAACGGGTGTCCACACTTTCTGCGGAATATGGCTCGCTCCCATAACTTCTTTAGTTTTGAAGATTCTGGAATGAAATTTGAAGGGTCTGTATATCACATAAAACTGCAATTTTTAAAATGCAACTTTCAGTTTGGCCGGAAGTGACATGACCATGTATCACTTATCACTTTTTGTAACCATTTCATTTTAATTTATCTCGAGGGCCATGGATACGTTCAAATGAATAATTTCAGTACTGAAATTTTGAAGTTTGTAGTATTACTAATTTTCTTCAAATGGCAACACGGTGGCTCGTCGGGTTAGGAAATAAGAGTATTCCAGTAGTGATTATACCCCAACTGTACAGATCGACAAGCATAAGGATGCCTCTGAGATGCGCAAACGATAGAAAGCGTGAGTAGATGTGCGACAAAGATCGACTACTGTTTAATAAGATTATAAGGCAGAGCGATTGAGCTCCTGCCCCACTCCAGGGTTTTGTCTACTGCGCAACCAATTCTCGGAGGCATCCTTACGCTTGTCGATCAGTATTTGCAGTATAAGAGTCCAGCTTTTTTTTAAAGTGCTCGAAGGACCTGAATTCGTCTTCAAACCTTTTATTTTTGATTAAAAAAGACTTAATTTGACAAGTATCAACAAAATTCAATTTATTTGACATTAGTCATCAACGACATTCATTTTTATTTAACGTTGACTAATATAGTAACAGGAACAGAAAATACACAGGATGTGGTTCCTAACATACCGCCGCCCTTGAAAAATCGCAGTTTTTTCAACACTAAAATTGAAACTGTCATATCAAGTTTTTTCTAATGGTAAAAGAGCGACTTTACTTAAGCTACGCTTCACTGTACCATTACGTGTCCGGATGCTAACAACACGCACTATATTGTCTTCTCCTCGATGCACATTGATAATTCTTCCAGTGGGCCAAAACTGCGGTGGATTGTTCTCTTCCTTCAACAGCACCAAAGCACCAATCAGATCGGGAGTTGAAATATTGAATTTCCAATTGGTCCTCTGCTGCAAGCTGTTCAAGTAAATCTTCGACCATTGCTGCCAATAATGCTGTGTCATTTGCTTGAAACGTGAGAGGCAAGATGATTTACAGTCGCAGACATTTTCTTGAGGTAATGAGTTCATTGGTGCACCAATCAAAAAGTGTCCAGGTGTCAAAGGCTCAAGATCATTTGGGTCTGATGGAAGGGAATATAGGGGACGGGAATTCATAATGGCCTCAATTTGAGTAAGTAATGTATAGAATTCTTCAAAAGTCAGTTTTGATTTAGATGCTACTCGTTTAATGTGGTATTTACAGCTTTTAACAGCTGCCTCCCACAAGCAGATCATGCAGGTATAAATGCCCATAAAATTTTATTTTCCTTCAGAAAATCATGAATTTTCTTCTCTTTGTGGATTTTGTAAAGCTTTTTAATGTCATTATCTGCACCAACTAAATTTGTAGCATTGTCCGACATAATTTGACTACAGAGACCACGTCTCGAAACAAATCTTTTCAAACAATTCAAAAAACCATCAGTGGTTAGTTCACTTACCAATTCCAAGTGAACTGCCTTAGATGCAAAACAAACAAATATGCATATATAACATTTAATCAATTTTCTATTTCGGAGTTTACGATCTCTCAAAAGAAAAGGCCCGCGTAATCCACGCCACATTTTGAAAAAGGACGGCTAGGCGTAACTCGAGATTCAGGTAAATCACCCATTTTGGAAAAAATAAAAGATGGTTTGGATTTAAAACAGGTGATACATTTACGCAAAATATTCCTTACAGTTTGTTTACCTTTCAATGGCCAGTATTTAGATCTGATACTTGCTAGTGTTGATTGTTTGCCAGCATGTAATAATTTTTCATATTCATGTATAATGAGTAATTTTGTCAGTTCGTGTTTTGAAGAGAGAACCATAGGAAATTTGTGTGAATATTCTAAATTTGAGTTTTTGAGACGACCTCCTACTCTTATCACTTCTCCGTCAGAAAATGGATTTAATGAATTTAATTGGCTATGTTTCGGAATTTCCTTTTGATTTTTTAAATGAGCATATTCAACAGAAAAATCTCTGAGTTGTAATAATTTAACAAGTTTAATAGCACTATGACCCAATTCATCATTCGCAAGCTCTCCTGAGAATTTTAAATTATTATTTTTAGAAGCGTTATGTACAAATCGCAAGCAATATGTGAAAACATGAAGTAATTTTGTATAAGATAAGTATCTCTGAAATATATCCTGATCTATGATTGGCGTAGATACACAGGAAATTGTTTTCAATTCGGGAATCATTTCCAAACATTTAGAAGTTGAGCTAGGTATATTTAAAGTTGATTTTTGTAACCATGAAGGCCCGTACCACCATTTCACTGAATCAACTATTTGACTAGGATTTATTCCTCTTGCTATAATATTTGCGATATTTTCTTCTGAATTCATATGGTGGAATTGTCTGATATCTGCTAATTGTTGAATTTCTGATACTCTATTGCTGACGAAGGTTTTCAAGTTATTTGGTTCATGAGAAAGCCAAGCAATCACTATTGTTGAATCTGTGTAGTAAAATATCTCATCAATATCCAATTTTAATTAATTCAAAACTTTACTGACTAACTGAACCATGAGAAGAGCTGCACAAAGTTCAAGTTTGGGTATAGTGATTGATTTTAAAGGAGCTACGCGTGATTTTGCTGCCAGCAAACGTACTAAAATATTTCCTGATGTTGAGGTTTTTACATACACAGAAGTACCATAGGCTTTTTCGGACGCGTCACTGAAAGCATGAATCTCTATTGTAGCTTTCGAGAAAAATATGTCGCGGAATTTTTATCAGTTCAAGATACTTGAGTTGAGAGTAAAAGTTATTCCAAAGGGTGAAATACTCAGTAGGAATTTTGCATAATTAGTTCTGCAATAATTATTACCGGACTTATAAGTCCCAGAGGATCAAAAATCTGTGAAATTATTGACAATATCTGTCGTTTTGAAATTTTTGTGTAATTATTAGTCATGGGCTTGATTGTGTATTGAAATATGTCTTTCCGAGCATTCCATTCAATACCCAGAGTTTTGTGAACTTTGTCATCACTTATGATTAAATTTTCGGACAAAAATTCATTTTGTTTAATTCCATCACAAAAGATTTCCATGTGATTTGATCTCCATTTTGAAATTCAAAACATGCCTGTCCAAGTATGGCATTGAGTTCTTTCACTAATATTCGTGCTGAATCTATATTTTTTGTACCAGTTAAAATACCATCAACATAGAAATCTTGTCTGATAGTTCTGGATACGATAGGATAATGTTTTTCATTTTCAATGGAGAGTTGTTTCAAGCAACGGATTGATGAAAAAGATGCAGATGAAGTCCTGTATGTGACAGTAGTCAAAGAGAAGTGTTTCAATTCCTCGTTTGGATTTGATCTCCACAAAATTAACTGAAACTGACGTTGAGATGAATCAATTTCTATTTGCCTGTACATTTTTTAAAAATCCCCTGTAATAACTACAGGATGTTTACGAAAACGAAACAAAATTGAAACAAGTTCAACCTGTATGGTTGGACCAACTTTTAGTACATCATTCAGAGAAAGACATGATGAAGTTTTTGCCGAAGCATCAAAAACTACTCTCAATTTTGTGGTTAACGATGAATCATACAAAACACAATGGTGAGGTAAAAAAGTATGTGACACATTTTCTATCATTTGTGGATTGATCTGTGACATATGACCTAAGGACAAATATTCATCTATGAAATCATGATATGATTTATATAAATGAGGATGTTTTGATATTTTCCTTTCAATTGCATACAACCGTTTTTTGCAATAGCCAAAGAATCTCCCAATTGCATAAAATTGTCGCAAAATGGCAATTTGACACAAAATCTGCCAGTTATTTTATCACGCTGATGTGTTTCCACGAAGAGCTTTTCACATTCAGTTTCTTCTATTGAGAGTTTCTTCTCTAATGAACCTTGCTCTACTGTCCAAAATTTCACCAATTGATTTTGTAAGTCTTGATTTGTTATGAAGTTACACTGCCTGTTATGAAGTGAATTGGACATAACCGGTCCGGATATAATCCATCCAAAAAGAGTTTTTTTGTAATATAGGTTGATTGTTTCCTAGACTGATTTGTCCAACACACAAAAAATTATAGAATTCCTGTGCTCCAATTAGTGAATCAATTTTATTAGGTATAAAAAAGTTCGGATCTGCCAATTTAATATTTTTCGGAATATTCAATAGAGAAATTTCAATTGGTATCTGAGGAATGTGATTAGTTATTTTATCTACAATAAGAAATGGTAAAGATGTTGTGAAATTATTATACATTGATTTGATTTGGGCTTGAGTCCTTTCTAAAATCGTTATTTCTGAAAAGTTGATACCTACGACAGGAAGATTGATAGATTTCGGACTCAAATCAAGTTTTGCAAACAATTCTTTTGTTATAAAATTTGACTGTGAGCCATTATCCAATAGTGCTCGGCACTGTATTGGCCTATTTTTCCAATCCAGAATGTATATTACAACTGTGGACAGCAGAATGAAAGAATCTACTTTTTCATCGAAGTTTTCTGACATATAACTACTTGAATCAAACTTAGTTGCACCATCTGGTTGATTCACTGACTTGTTTTGTTGGATAATCACATCGTTTTGGTTAGAATACTCATTTATATTGCTGTTAGATGAAGAGAATAATGCATTAGTTGAATGCGAATCGATAGAATCGTGATTTTCCGTTTTATAATTATTAGAAAATTCTTGGTTCTGAGAATGGTTTGGGTGAGATTGTACAGAAGAAGTTACATATGATGATGAACTAGGTTGTACCTTTTTCTGCTGAGACTGATTTACAGTTTGGAAATGTAAAAGAGAATTGTGGTTTTCATTGCATATCTTACAACACTGTTTACCTTGACATTCGACATTTGAATGGCCAATCCTCAGACAATTAGTGCATAATCCCAAATTTTTGACCTGAGTGTAGCGATCTTGGGGAGACATCTCAAGAAATTTTTGACAAGAGTATAAAAAATGTTTATTTTTGCACAATGAACATACGATCGTTTCATTGGTTGAGGCGTGAACATAATTTTTATACTCAATAGGTTTTTTATTGAATGAATTTGTATGTGGTTTACTATCCATTGATTCCAACAATTGGCAATTTTTCGCTAAAAAAGTTATGAAACTGTCAATGGTTGGCATATCTGAATCATTTGACTCAATTTCCCATTCTTGTTTTGTATTATGATCCAATTTTGATGTGAGCAAATAAATCAAAATTGCGCCCCATTTTCTACTGGTAAACCAAGATTTTTCAGTGAACGGAAATGCCATAGGCAAATCAGAAATAGATTTCAGATGAGATCTTCTTATGATCTTTTTATTTTCGAAACGAGATTTTAATAAATCAAGAGCTACAGGATAATTTTCTTCTGAAACCAGGAGTGATCGAATGACTTGGGCGGCTTCGCCTTTGAGAGATGCTTGCAAATAATGATATTTTTGAATATTGTTCAAACCTTTATTATCATCAATGTTTTGAAAGTATCATAAAAGCTGAACCAATTTTCATACGCACCTGTGAATTCAGGCAGTTTTATTTGAGGCAGAGTTACTTTTCGCGTTTCATCATTTGAAACTGACGTTTGGGTGTGTAATCCTAAATTATATTTTTCAGCGCGTGAAACTGACTCGAAATACTTATTTTCAAAGATTTCCCGTTCTTCCAATGTCTCAGGAGATGAATTCAATAACTCAATCTTTGTTTGAACATCATTGAAAGCATTCCATACAAGATCGAGCTTAGATAATCGTCTACCAATTTCAGATATTTTTGACTCATCGACTGTCAAATTATCAACAAAAGTTACAAATCTTGTTAGCTGAGCTTTGAGAATACCACTATGACTTATCAGTGTCTTCAAGTCTTCGCTCATTTTTGAATATGACATGAATTGAATTGAGAAATAGTTAATTATTGACTATACTGACTATATGGAGGTGAAATTCTTATGAAAGCTCGCAATGAACTGATAATCTTACCTGATGTAATAGTATTATGATATTTGTATCAAAATTGAGACAATTATATGAGGATTAGGATGAAAAGGATATGGGAGGACTGCTTCTGCGTGCCAATATCAGTTCTAGTAGATGAAGAAACAGCTCCAAGTATCCGGCTCGAATGTTGACCATATGATCATACCCCAACTGAACTTGCAGTATAAGAGTCCAGCTTCTTCTTAAAGTGCTCGAAGGACCAGAATTCGTCTTTAAACCTTTTATTTTTGATTAAAAATGACTTAATTTGACAAGTATCAAAATTCAATTTATTTGACATTAGTTATCAACAACAACGACATTCATTTTTATTTAACGTTGACAAACATAGTAACAGGAACAGAAAATACACAGGATGAGGCTCCTAACAAGTAGGATTAATTTGATACCGCACACTATTAGGTTGCTAACATACTTTCGTAGAAAAAAACGTTAATAGATTACAGTAGATGGTTTTGAAATGAAGTAATTTTTCAGATTAAAATGAGATTTGAATGCGTCGAGTAATCTGTGCCCAACATTACTCATAAAGTAATAAAAACACTGATGACATATCACCTTACATCACTATAATCATTACTAAGTTCTTCAAACAATAACGTATACGATATTTATCCTATATTGTAAAGACACCTTGTTGATTTTGTTTTAATACTTGTGGTGGTGGCATCATACTCGATTACTTTACATCTTGTTTTGATCTCAAAAGATGATTCATTTTTAGATCCAATGTATTTTTTTTTGTTTTTTTTTAACGAAAGTTTGTTTAAAACCCAATAGTGTGCCATATCAAATTATTCGTAGGCTCTCTCTTTCTCAGCCGACCGAGCCACTATCATTTACTTACTTATTTGAAAAAATAGTAGGTTACACTAATTTCAAATAAAAAATTTACTGACAGATACATTTTGACCAAAAACAATAGAGTTGTAGTTTTCTCCAAATTTTAGAAATAGAAATTGCCCTCTAGATTCAAAAATGAATTTTGAGATGAAAAAAAGTGTTTCGAAAATTGACGAGTGATACTTAGTTGTATTCAGCATCTCATATGGAGACGAAAGAAGTGAAAATATAGCAGGAGCCCCATTTAAAATTCAAAAGTTCATAAAACTTCCGGTGATACCGGAAGTTGCGTGAAGCTCAGTCATATTCCAATAAATGCATTTTAATGTCTTATACAGATCTTCGAAATTCGATTCCATTATCTTCCAAACAAAAAAGGTTATAGCGGGGAGTGATTTATTTCTGCAGACTCCAGGTACATTAGTCACGAGTCTTTCTTTAAAACTAATTTGAAGAAATTGTTCTACACAACGGGTACCAATAACACACCCTGAAAAAATCAATTTACAACTTCAACTTTTATGACGAACAGATGACTGTAATTTTCAATAGAAATTAGTTGAAAAATTTTCAAACCAAATACCTATCCCAGATTCTCAAAAACTTTTCACACATTGGCAGCTAAGTATAGTACTGCGAAACTTGTTCTCTGAAATCAAAATAGAAAAAAAAAACAACTACCCCACTCAAAAATAATGTCATGACAAGGTTGCGACTTGTGACGCCTGTTAGTTCGGACCATCATAAGGGAAGAATTCACCCAAAAAACTAAACTAATAGGAGGGTTCAATAAGCTCTACCCAATCAGAATCTTGTAGCACCTACGCGTCATAGTGACGTACTTGGACATGAGTACAGCGAAGTCGAACCAAGCAACAAAACTGTCAGCAGTAACCCTCATATACCAAGAGCAAGTCCGTCACTGTCACTGAAATGAAATTATAATATGATTATTATAATTTCATTTCAGTGGTCACTGTCTATAGAGAACGGAGGCCATGACATGTCCAACTACGTTACATTTCGTCACAAATGTTCTTTCATCTCTTTCAATTAGTGTCCCCATTGTCTTATGGGGATTTGACTATCCTGTTAAATAATGTTTAGTCTCCTTGGAATTCACCTACACTGAGTATATCCCTCAGATCGATAAGTAAACATAGATGGGCCCGATGCTACGTAAACATCATATTTACTGAACCGAAGATAATTCTTGCGGAAACTGTTTTGTTTTGGGTTTTTGACATTTGAACCAAAACAAAACACCTCTAGCACAGTGCCTTGCTTTTATAAGGGGGTCAAAATTACTTATGCAAATGCAGTACCTGTGAGCTGCAACAAGATATGTGCGGTTTTGTCTTAAAATTCCTAGGGTCAATAAAAAGCCGGGGGTTAGCAACAAATAACTTTTTATCAAAATTTGGGGATTCAAGATGATATTCTTTCCTTAATTGGATTCTAGGAGTTTTCAGCTATCAAAAACAAAGCATTATTTATGGTCTAAAGTAATTAATTCGAGAGAGGTAACAAGTTCCTTGACTATATTTCAAGTTTGGAGTCTGGGGGTTTGAATAAATATGGGCCAGTTGCATAAGGCCTTCGGTTAACGTAGGTAACATAACTGGTGAGCTTAGACATGCGTTACCATAGTAATCATCAAATATTTATTCGTCTGTTAAATTCTTTATGCAACTGGCCCTATGAGTTAAGAAACTTTTCCAACATCTATTTTTTCAGAACCCATTTCCTTTTTTTGTAAAAATTGTTTAATCTGTTGAGCATGATCCTTCCTAAATTTTGGACCAGTTCATTCATATGAAATGAAGACAATGTACTTAACTACATCATTTTTAATGCTGCCCTTAGATCAGCATTGATCCGAGATGCTGCACACTGCACACAGCAAAATCCCAAATGTATATTGCTGTATGTTATCCATTTTTGTTGTGGTTATATGTAAACCAACCCATTTTTTTTTTAAATATTGTTCCTCGTGGATTTTGCAACTGCAAATATTTCCAGTTGATTAGAAGTGCCGGAAATTCAAAATTCTACGTTTACCAAAAATATAACAATTATTGTTATTGCATTTCAGAAAAATTTGTTGCATACTGCAGTTTCTCTATAGATTACGTCTGGGAAAAGTAATTGAACAAAAAAGTAGAAATAGAACCGCGTAGCCAATATTCTGGAATCAACAAGTGGTGGCCGTGGTGGTAGAGCGTTCGCCTTTGGAGCGAAGGTTGAGGGTTCAAAGCCTCGCATGGTCATCGGTTTCGTTAAAAGGTAGGGGATGCGTCTTCTCTAGCTCTCAAGTCTCTCGAAGACTTCCGAGGGTTGCGCGTAGGGGTGCAATCGGTTGACGGAAATAACAATTTTATTAAAAATTTAATTTATAACTAGTTGTAGTGTCACGTGCCAATACCGCAGAACCTAAGTAATTGAGTGTTACATGGAGTAGTGCCTAAATTACTGAAATTGTATTGGCACTGTCCAGATTGGCTGAAATATAACGAAGAAGTTTGGCCTCGCCTACCATCAAACAATCGTGTAGATATACCAGAAAGCTGCAAAGGATTGTTGTGCCATACCTCAGATCAATAAGTAAACATAGATGGGCCCGATGCTACGTAAACATCATGTTCACTGAACCGAAGACAACTTTGTTTATTTACGCACACCTCTCACTCCTGATGTTTTCAAACATTGACGCTCTGTTGTCAAATTGGTAAAAAAAAATTGATTTTGTTAGGAACCTACCAATAAATGCATAATCAATCATATTTTATATTAAGATATTCTAGAGAAATATTTAAGTTCAAAAAGGTGTGAAAAAATTACCAAAACGGAAGATATATGTCGTTTTGAACTGATGAAATTTTAGGCACTCTGAAAATTTCGAGCATTTACTAAAATTGTTTTACTCTTGCAACACCGCTTGTGACACCGGCCGTGGCGGCCATTGTACCTTGTCGTTATGTGTTGATGAAGTGTTGTTAGAAGTTTTCCTGTGTGTTTTCGTGGTTTTTGTCCTGCTTAAACAACTTAAAGTTACATTTGGAATATTTTTCAAAATAGTGCAGTGGTTTAGTGAGGCACAATGTCGAAATACTGCTTTGTTTGCAAAACAAATGATAGTTAACATACATTCCACAGGTGAGGTTCCAGTGGCGTCGAATGCACGATGCAAATCATGTAATCAAACGTATTCGTCAAATATAATATTGGAGGACTAAGAAATTCATTCAAACTTATAGATAAGAAAAGCCTATGGAAAAATGGTGTTTGTTATAAATATCTGTAAGCAAGGGGGAAACATTGAGGCTTATGAAAGGAAAATTGAATTTATTTTCCAATAATATTGATATTGTTAAAAATAAAATTCTAACAGGGAGGACAATAAATGATATACCAAAAAGGACTTGCCTAAAATTTTTAGAAATCGTTTCTTTGAAGAACAGCCTTCATTAAACTATAGTAATGCCTTAATAAAGGCAAATATCACTATTATTTATTTAATTTTGAGCCTAATATACAACATTACAAATGTATAAATATAGTACAACATTATCAAGGTGTGTAAATAAAACGACAATTTGAGAAAACATTACAAAACAAAATATACATACATATCACCAGACATTAGATCAGATCACATTCCAAAAATCAGCAAAAAAAACAAAAGAAATACTAAATATCTCATTGAGCTGTCACTAATATTTTTCCTTAATGATGACTAAAGTTTACATTAGTTAGAGATTTTACAAATTGAGGTAGTTTATTGAAATCGTTTAAGCCTCATTACAAATTCAGCATTAAGTTTTATTAATTATTGTTAAAGTGTCAAAGTGTATGTGAAAGAATGATTCTCAAGAAAGCTCAGTACATCAGGATTTCAACACTTGGTATTTATTGATTTTTAAATAAAGCTTCTACTGTACATGTATCGCAACAAGAATAACCACCAGGGGATTTGACACATTTAATAAAAGCACGTGCTGGAGCATCACATATGAAACTATGAATTTCAAATAAATAATTCCTTTCATTAAGAAATAAACCATTTGTTGACAAATTTTCAAGTTCAGAAATGAAATCTTCTAGATAATCGGATAGTGGTGAAGGTTTTGATTTTCCACAAAACACTCCAATCGCAAATGGCTTTTGCTTTACTTCTTTAAGAATGAGTAACCCTAAAATTGGCCAAAATGTTACTGATGAACTTTTAAATAAAGGAAGTCCATCAATGTTGAAAGACATTTTTATAATATTAGTTTCAAATACATTGTCAGTGAAGAACGACTGTAAGCAGTGAAGAACGACTGTAAGTAATTTTTTAATCCAAAATGAATATAGGCACCATTATCTAATTGTCTTTTACAAATTGTTTCACGTGGTGTTTTCAATAAAGTTTTAGCATTAAGAGGTAATTCTGGATGTAAAGGTTGAAGTATATGCAATAGATCAGTCAGTGCATAATGTGACACTTTGTTTCTAATAGCAAACTGCCTCAATTCATTAGCCAAGTCATATTTTGAAACATCATTTTGAACTGGTGATGGAGAATTACAATTATTAAAATTTGTCTCATTACTAGTGTCAATATTATTATTGCTAACATTGCTATTATTGCTAAAATTGCTATTATTTGCAAGAATATCTGATGAATTCTCACTTCTACTACTACTACTAATTAATACATTTTCAGAAACATTATTTTCAGGTTCATCTGAAGAACAAATATTTGTTGTATAGTCTGAGGAATAAACAGTAGTTGTTTTTTCAAAAGAATTCTGAAATGAATTTGTAATGTCACCTACTTCCCGAGCAACTCTACGATATATCTGACGCTCTCCCACTACTTCTTTGTAAAACTTGGACATTGTTTAACAAATATAAAATCTAAAAAAGTAAACTCTTATCTTAAAATCTTCTTACTGCCACTACATGCATAGTAACTAAGTGTCACTTCTTTCAGTGGTATCTTTTTGGGTTTTGTTAAATTTTCTTTGAGGGGCATGCCTCAACCAAGATTTTATAGCCATCTCAATGCAATCTGTAGTGAAGTCCGATTTTTCTTTGACTGCAGCTAAGAAGAAAGAAATTGAAAATTATTCTTTCTACTCCACTACTCTTGTTGTGATAACCCTAAGAGCAATGACATCCTAAGAGCAACGCCAAAATGTAAAACATCCTATCAGAGTTTGAGTCAAAATAACAGAAGTTTCTACTTTCTTATGTACTCAAGAATGTGTTCAAAGTCCTGTCTAGTTGAACAAATTAAATAATGTTGATGGACATATTTATTATAAAAAATACTGCCCACAAAAATATTTTGTAACTGATCTTGGACTCATTCCAAATCACTTTGACATTCAAGTAACAATAAAAATAGAGAAAAATAAATAAATAAATAAATAAAAAATATTTTTTTGGTTAGTTTCTGAACATTGGTGGTACTTACGGATAACAATAGAATTTAAAATTAGCTTCTTGAAAGCTTTCTTCTGAAAATTATTTCTATCTTTTCTGATTAGTCCATGATAATTATAACCACTCGCCAAATCATCAGTTAGGAGATTCCTCAATATACTATTTGTTTTACTCCTCAAATCTTTTCCCCCTCTTGTACTGAAATGTGTTACCTACAATAAAATAATACTGTGAATGCTATTTCTACTTTTAAAAGTGTAATAGAAGACACTTGAATTATTTCATGTTGAAAGAGGGATTTAGTAAAGACTGTTTTGGGTAGGTTTTGAGCTATCAATTCATGTTAAGTGATATAGGCTTTGCAAATCCAAGTTTCAACATCAATTTTGATAGCAACACCTGAAAGTAAAAACAACATTTTGGGCATATTCCCTTTAACATTACAAGAGTTACTTACCAGTTGATCTCCGGAACAAGGATTCTCATTTAAAAAAGTCTCCACATGTTCTATTTCTTGAGGATTTGTTAACGGCAACTTGCATGGAAAATTTTCAGGCACCTCTGTTGATTTCAGTGTTGGGCTATTTCCCAACAAGACTTTTTGATTTAACAGTCCCAGAATTTGTTTATTTTGTTCTTTGATTTTAACAATTTCCCTTAGAAGAAACGGATAACCTTAAAATAGATATTACGGTGTATTTATGATGTCTGAAAATTCTATTAGATTATTACCATTATCTTGTATGGAAGATTTGGAACCTCTAGGAACCTCTGGAACCTCTAGGGTATAAAAAATAAAATAACAAAAATTATCTAAATTACATTATGACTCTGGTAAAGTAGTGCTCAAATTTGTTTTAGTGGCAGTTATAGTGAAAATACCACATTAATAAACAGAATATAAATTACAGTAAACTTACAAAAATCCAAATTTGTTGATTTTGAAATGGAAGATTGTGTAACCTCGGAAAGAGTGGAAGCTGGACTGGGTGAATTGTAATTTCTTACATTTGTAGTGAAAGGTGTTGCTAAAAATACCTATATTACTGATTGTCACTTATAAACAAATCACTGTAAGCTCACCTGAATTAAAATTTTCTTTTCTTGGTGATTTTTTTGATGATAAAGGTGTGGAAACAGGTGAAGGTCTTTTATGTTTTATGTTTTGTGATTTACAGGAATTCTCATTTTCATCAGTATCTGAATCTAAAATTTTGGAAGGTAATCTCCTTTTCCTTTTGCTGGGAACATCATCTGCGGAATTTATATCGGATTCATCTTGAGCCCTCTTCAGTTTGTAATTAGCCAGCTCTAAATCATCTGGATTCAAAAAGAAATAATAAAAAATCTATGTTACTTAACCTCTAAAAGCTTCACTTACCACCTGCATAATAAATTTTTCGAACTGCACAAATTTTCCAATTTTCGTCTGCCTCTGCTGCATCAAATTCACTTTTTAGGCACCTGTTAAATTTCGCTATATTTGTAATTGGTGGCCAAAATACCTCACATTTTCTTGGTGTCAGCCATTGTGAGTTTACAATAGCTAAGCCGCCACCATCGTTTTCTTTGAATTCTACGACGGAAAACATTATTATTAATGTGACTACCATAAATTGCATTAAGGATGCAACACTAAAATTGTCCACGTTCACTGAACACAAAAAACTTGATTCCAACCGCCGCATTTTACAATTCAAACAATAAAAATAAACTGAACTGAACAAACCATTCAACCACAGAAAGTGAGTGACAGTGACAGAGACAGAATACCGAACACTAGAAACGATTCACGAAAGACGCGCTCTGTGATTGGTCAGTGTAATGGCGGGAATTTTGAAATGACGACAACACTGCATGCTAACTGAATTGAATATGTCTAAATTAGTAGCCGATAATATTCAACTTATTAACCTCACGTAGATGGAATAACCGTGCAAAATTGTTACTATTTATCCAAAAATGTTAAAAACATCAGTAAAGGTCTGAGGTGCTTAATCAATCACAGAACGAGTCCGACTTGCATTTTACTGTGTAATCATTGTAGTGTAGTCAACATTAGACTGGAACAAACAACACAAAACAAATGTTAAAGTCAAACACGTCTTTGAGCAATGCGCATAAAAGAAAGACGTGAACATCTTAGAAATCGTCTCGAACTTACTTGAAAATAACGTCTTTATTACGTAATCTATTTAACGTATATGTTACGTCTATGTATCGACGTCATTTAGATGTCGATTTTAGGTATAACGACGTCGGGGTCCCCAAATGACCTTCAATTGACATCGTATCGACGTGCGTGTGCTAGTTGGGAAACAGATTCTGGTGAGGGCACGTTTCAGTACATTATTACCGGTTTCAACTGAAACTACTCACATTAAATTGTCTTTTCCGGGATGCACTTCTTCTATTCTGCCCAATTTCCATTGTTGGGGATGAACGTTGTCTTCGATGAGGATCACTACACGACCCTTTAGTTGTTCAGGAGCATCGCTGGAACGCCATTTGGTGCGCTGTTGGAGTGTGTTGAGATGATTTCTGGACCATTTTTTCCAGAAATGCTGCATGAGTAATTTCAAGTGCTTTATAACGAGAAGTATAATTACTTCGCCCATGGTTCAGGCAAGGCCACCAAGGAGCTACCCATTAGGAAATGACCTGGTGTCAGTATGGCCAAATCATTTGGGTCCTCTGTGAGTGGACAGAGTGGGAGGGAGTTAAGGATGGATTGATTCAATCTGGGATACCAGGGTATAAAACTCCTCATACGTTAAATGAACGTTGTTGACAACCAGTATAATATGAAATTTTGCTGCTCGCACGGCGCTTTCCCATAATCCACCAAAGTGTGGCGATCGTGGTGGTATGAAATGCCATTTTATTTTCAAATCAGTTGAGTAATTTTGAAATTTAGAGTCTTTGACAACCGCTATGCACTCCTGCAGCTGTCGATTGGCACCTACAAATTTAGAACTATTGTCGAAATAAATTTCACTGGCAACAAAACGCTTGAATGCATTTAAAAAACCCTCAGAACTCAGATCGCTCACTAGTTCCAAGTGGGCAGGCAGCCTTTGTTGCAAAACAAACAAAAATACATATGCATGCCTATATCAACTTTCTGTTACGTAACATGCTGTCTCTTATGGTGTACGGTTCAGCATAATCTACACCGCTAACAGAAAAGGCCGAGTTAACTCGGGAGAATGGAGTTGAATCACAAAACGTGGTTTTGAAGGAAAGCATACGATGCACGCTCGTATTTCGCGTCTGGCCGTATTTCTTCCATTAAATGGCCAAAAGGTGTTTCTGATATTGGATAGAATGATTTGACAGCCGGCATGTAGATTTCGCGCGTGCTCATATCGTACTATCAAAGTTGTGAAGTGATGTTTACTAGGAATAACCATAGGATGTTTTTCATTGAAACTCAAATTTGCGTTATTTAATCTACCTCCTACTCTGATTATGCCATATGGTCCAAAAATGGGTTTAGATTATAGTTTGCTGTTTTCGTGAACACGTTTTGATTTTGTCAAGTGACAGATTTCTGTGGAAAATTCTTCACTCTGGACAATTTTAACTAGCTCTATCGTACTAAGTTCGATTTCGCCATTAGAAAGAGCACTATAAATTCTTTTTTATTTACTCTACAGTTGTGTATGGAATGGAGTAAGTATGCTGTTACTCGTCTAAGTTTATAGAATGCCGAAAAGCGCAATATGATGTCATCTTGTACCTTCTATGTCGTACTAATCAAAACAACCGTTTTTGTTTCAGGCAATTCCTCGCGAAATTGCGTTATCTGCTGTGGCCAATGTTCATCGGACAATGTCAAAAAAGATGGACCATTCCACCATATGGATGAATCTGCAAGTTGCTGAGGAAGAGTTCCACGGGAGATTACATCAGCGGGATTCAACTTGGACGGTACGTAAAACCGTTTTTTGCCTGGTGTTAAATTTTGAATGAGAAATTTTATTTGAAACAAAGGTTTCAAATAGACTCGGATCTGATACTAACCATGATAACAATATCGTGGGATGAAGGTATAATTGTTTTTATCAATACAATATAAAAATGATAAAAATACAGGTGGAACATATAATAAAACTAAGAACGATCTGAAAGCGGCGATTTGGTGCTTTCCTTCTCGTAGAAAAGAACATAGGCATCTCCGCTCACCAGGGATCTAGTTGTAACTGGGTTCACACGTGAATCATTATATTCATGCCACGTGTTCGCATACGGATGTCTACAGTAGGCTGTGTAGTGTCCGCAATAGGTAGTCCCACTATGATTAGATAATGCATACAGACTATATAGACATGAGGTTACGTTTTCTGCTGTATGATGACTCATATCAAATCCCTCTAAAGGAAAAGCAATGATAAGATTCAATTTTTCTTGGAATCTTTCTGTTGAAGAAAACCGTTTCAAATGGATAACTAAAATTTTAGGGAATTTATGAATTGATACCAGACGAATCATCTGACCAAAGTTCCTTGATCACCTGGGCAAATGCTTTGATTAACGTTCCTTCCCTAGATAACTTGGTGTTTATATCCCTTGTATGGGCGTCTCTATTCAAATACTCCAATAACCATCTAGTATTCGATAAACATTGGATAATACTGTTCATAATACAAGTATTACCAATATTGGTCAACCCAATGAGACCAGATGATTGGACATTTTTATCAACTGCATGCCAGATGGAGTTTGAGCTGTTTATGCTGCTTAGACTACTGCTAGTTGCTTCTGAGGAATTTATATCACATGGATTAGCAATGCAGGATATGTGAGAATCCGAGTTAGTAACTTTCGATGAGTCGAAATCAGTTAAATTCGTAACTTCAACTGCATTCATTCCTACCTTGAAGAGACGTTTATTTTGGGATTCGGGTAGGTATAAAATCTCATCTAAAGATTGCGAAGAAGGTATGGTGCCGAAGAGAGAGGGGGCATTACCACGTTGGATTGCGATACTGATCCGTTGAATTAAGAATGAAGTTGATCTGGTTTCTTTAGTTGCCAGGCCTAGTTTTCTCCCTATGTCATGTATAAGAGATAGAGATTGCGGACCAAAAACACCAAAAGTTTCAACAGCTATTGGGTGAAATATGTAACTACTTCCAAGTTTTTGATATTTTCGAATTTTCAACTTCTCACTCGAGATAGCAGCGGCACCAGCAGACTTTGAAGTGAACAATAAATGTGAAGGAGCTAAGGTATCAGAACAAGTGAAGTCCCAAACTAACGGTTTCCCACACTTCCATGGCACGAGGGACATACCATCGGGACGTTTTCCATCGTCTCGACTAATACCTTGGGGTTCCAAAATAGCTGGTATACCTGCTGATACTAGGGCACGCTTGATGATATCGTTCACCTGGGAATGTCTAGGAAAACGGCCAGCACTTCTTTGGCAACACAATCCATGAGTACCCTTACTGTCTACAAAACTTCCACAAACGCAAACATGAGGAGCACAAACATATAAACCCAACCTAAATTCAACAGCAATTCAGAAGCTTTCATTATCCAAGAGATTTCCAAGAGCAGCCACAGGTGGTGTATTCAACCAAGTACCTTATTCATTCACCATAACCGCATTGAAACGAGCCTTTTCAGATATGGACACAGCAGTCTCAAGCAGATTATTTGATATTTCTTCAAGTAGGGGACGATCCCATGCACTTTGCTTTGTCTTGGATTCTTCTGTTAAATGAATACCTGATCAAGATAGCCACAGGTTCTCACCTTCAGCATAAAAAGAGTCTGGAATATTATTAAAATATGAAGGAAGAATAGTACTGATAAGGGAAGAAACACTGTTGAGAGATGACAAAAAGCCAGGAAGAGATAATGAAGAGGTTAAACGCAAACCTAAACCACCCATATTCACAGGAAGTGTAGCCTGTGACCAAGATGAATAATCAAAATTATTGTTGGTAATTTCTTCCACGATCAAGCGTAACTGATCATCAAAATTCTCGAGTTCTAGTTGACATTTGCATGATGGGCTGCATCTAAGGGTATACAATAATTTGGGTATAGCCGAACAATTTTTCAAAAGAAAAAAAGATACATGAGAAGGTAAAGCGTCTAAACGAGAACAAATAAGTCTGAGTGAATCTGTTTTGTTTTTGATGTTTTCTACAATGGCTTCTAAAGAAAGAGGTGCACCTAGAAGTGACCATTCAGATTTACTGAGAATTTTTATTATCTCCAGCAATAGACCCATCGTCCAAATACCAACAATTGTATTCGCAGGTGACACTTTTGGAAAGATTGTAAAGCCCTTTTTAGCTTTACTGGTCACTTTGGCGCCAAGTCCAGGTTACGGTTTGCCTCGGGCGCCACCTCTGTTTAACGTGTGAAGGGCTACTTGCTCCGGGCAGCTTCAGTTGGAGAAAAGTATACTCCAGGGGTCAATTATGGTCTTGACCGAAGCACAGGTGACCAGAAGAGGCAGGCTTTAATTGCCCTTGCTGGTTTCGGTTCCTGGGTACTTACAGCAAATAGTTGTTAACTCACAAAGCCATTTAGTTTGTTTCTGGGAGGATTTATAATTAATCTCAAGTAAAACACAAGATATTACTCAACACAATTATTTTTATTTATTTACTACTACCATCTATCAATACTCACAGTAGTGCATAACTAAATATCTAAAACGAATACGGATCTATTATCCACCCTACTCTAAAATTAAAAGAGCAAAGAAGCAACACTTTAAAGACATTAATGCATTCCAAAGCGGGGTTATTACAGGTGCAAAAACGGTGTCGGTGTGGGGGGGGGGAGGGGGGGTTTACGGTTAAGCAAACAACGGATTAATGGCGGTTACGGCATAAGTGCACAAGCTCTATGGTCAGCCAAAGCTCTACCTCCCGGATCCGCAGTTCTCAGTCTTGTTAGCTACGCGCCTGTTAATCAGAGACGATTATTGCACACTCTCTCATTACCAGGGGTCTACTCTGTATATCGGAATCTAGCCTACGCGCCTCTTAATCGGAGACGATTATTTCACACTCTCCCATTGACAAGGGTCCACTCTGTATATCAGAATCTAGCCTACGCGCCTGTCAATCGGAGACGATTATTTCACACTCTCCCATTGACAAGGGTCCACTCTGTATATCGGAATCTAGCCTACGCGCCTGTCAATCGGAGACGATTATTTCACACTCTCCCATTGACAAGGGTCCACTCTGTATATCGGAATTTAGCCTATGCGCCTGTCAATCGGAGACGATTATTTCACACTCTCCCATTGACAAGGGTCCACTTTGTATATCGGAATCTAGCCTACGCCTTACTTTACTTACTCGGATGCCGGGCTAACATATCAGACTGAGAACCGCTCACCAATTCTAAATTACCAGTAAGCTGGAGGGCACTCATTTATTCGCGTGACGGCTTCTGCGACTGCTGGCTCACAACTGCCTCTCCACTGGGCTTTTGTCGGCTGCTAGGCTCGTCACTCCCCACCAGTCAAGTCGGACCGGCGCAACTGTGAGTTGTCGGACTTACAAATTTCCACTCGAAACGGCGGCTAAGCTGGTCTCACGTCTGCTTCTCGGCTCAGCTGGTACACCACTCCACTCTCTAGTCGACTTTTGTCTAGAGCTAACCTAGCCATCCCTTCCATCGGCCCATTTCAGACTTGCGCGAAACGATTTTGGGACTTAGAATAATTTCTACTTACTCTGTGACGTAGGCGGCTGGTCTGGCTCTGCACGGCGTGACGATCGGACTGCTGCCAACGAATCGACTAAACTCTGTCGCTGTGAATTCTGTTCAGGTAGCCGTGGAGATTCGACTCGAGGCGGAGGGGGCTGATGTCGCACGCTCAGTGAGCCTCAGGGATGTGACTCACATAACTGAAGCGCGTATATACTGGGGATTCTATTCACACAAGGATAGTTCACGGATTTTACTCGAAAATGAATGACATTTTTATGTTTGTAAATAACGGATATATGATTAAATAATAAAACTAAATGGGAATGTGTTGCTTCTGCCTATCTAAGAACTAACAAATTAGTAACTTCGTTACAAGATCATCTATTGAAAGGCAGAATAGAGCAGGGTCTAAAGGATCTCCCTGTTGAATGTCTCTCACTGAATCTATGACATATTCACCAAACATCAGGTAGGACGGGGAGTAGCTTTGCTTAAGAAAATGGTATAAATTGGGAAGAATTTGTTCAACTTTCCGCATCATTACCACTCTGTCTATCATATTAAAGACATTTTTAAAGTCTAATTTGAGAAAAATTTTGGAAGAAGCGGTATTCTGATTTATATATTTACGGGCTGAGTGAGCAACAGCTTCACAGCCACCAGGTGTACCAAATCCAAATTGAACAGGGCGTAAAGATCCTCAAATTTCTTCTCGAATTTTAAGACAGCAAATTTTGGCTACCAAACGACGATAAAAAGTGCCAATGGCAATTTGGCGAATTCCTCCATCTTTTTTCTTCAAAGCACATAGGGAAGCTCCATAAAGTACTGGCCTAATGTCTGGGCTAACTCGTCCTGACAGAATGAAATCACACAACTTGGTTAGGAGACCCAACAGTTTATCTCTGAATGATCCTGAGCTGTGAGTTAGAAGGTCCTGAATATGACAGGAGCGTAAAGAGTCCAAGCCACCATCTGAGCCGGTACGGAATGATTTCACAGCTAAAAGAGCATCATCTTCTGTAATTTGTAAAACTTGAAATGGTGAGTCATTTGATATTAATTCTTCAGGGCACAATGGAGAAAGAGGCTCAGGATGTTTTGATTTCAGAATTTGGAAAGTTGAAAAATCAAAACCTGATAAACCATCATCCGAACTCAGAATTCTTATAGCAGATGAGAGATCACCATTTTGCTGAGAACTAATTTGAAAATATCTGATTTTACTTGTTTCTGTTTATGTGGTTTAGCAGGATGGGAAAAACATCTGTGATCAGTTTCTAGAAGTCTGATATTATCTTTGATGATTGAAGTGAGAGATTTTTGTTGTCTTTCTCCAGAACTGGGGATGGTTAAGACGAGATATGGAAAAGCCAATAGAATCTTTCAGCTAGACAATGAATTAATTTGGAGGCAGTCATCAATTCCATTACATAAGGCGGACGTAACACAGATTCTAGCCGATTTTGGTATTCTTTTGATGATATGATTGTAGCTTTTAAGAGATGACAAATGGCAATGAAATGGTAGATTTGAAGGATCAGATGGAGTACTAACTTTAGAATTAGGAGGAGCAACAGTTGACTTGCATTGTAAAGATTTGTATGTTTTATGTTCGTGTTAATTGATTCTAGAATCTTTTTTGATAATTGTGCTGAGAGGAGCACTGCACAAAGTTCCAAACGTGGTAAAGAAACTATGTTTAGTGGTACAACTGTACCGGACTGTCCCCTTCGTGTTTTTTTGTCAACAAGTACGCACGCGTACCACATGCCTTTTCAGAGAAGTCACTGAAAATATGCAATTCTATATGCGAATAGATTTTTAGCTTGATAAGTCGAGGGATGCGAATATCACTGATAACGTGTAAATTATCAAAGAATGTAAGCCATGTGTTCGCTAATTCAACTGGAATCGGTTCATCCCACCCTATGTTTAATATCCACAATTTTTGCATAATCATTTTCGATATCACTAGGTCCAACATCACTAGGTCCAATAAGTCCAAGCGGATCGAATATTTGTGAGACTACAGATAATATATTTCTTTTCGTAATAATATCGTTTATTTTAGGTTTTGTTTTATATTGAAAATGATCTGCTGTTGCATTCCAATGAATACCTAAGGTTTTTGAATTTTTATCCCCTATTGCGAATTATGAGAACAATGAGATACTTCTTTCAAAATATATTGGTTGTTTGCTATCCATTTCCTCAAAGGAAACCCGAAATCGGATAAAATCTTGTTTGTTGTACGAATCAAATCCCTAGCAGATTCGATATCGTCAGTACCGCCGAGCCAATCATCCATATAAAAGTAATTTTCTATGGATTGACTCGCTTTTGGATGTTTACCATAATTTTCGATGGTGAGTTGTTTGAGACATCTAGTGGCGAGAAACGAAGCTGAAGTAGTACCGTAGGTTACCGTATTTAACCAATAGTGACTAAGCTGTTGAGTTGGCTCTGAACGCCAGACGATTCGTTGCAAATCACGATCGTATTCATCCACTAAAATTTCCCTATACATCTTTTCAATATCTGCGGTAAATGCAATATTGTGAATTCGAAATCTAAATAAAATTCAAACTATATCTTGCTGTATACATGAACCGGTTAATAATACGTCGTTTAAAGATTATCCCAATTCTGATTTCGCCGAAGCATCGAATACAACGCGTAGGTAACTTTGTCGTCATAGATGTATCCTTTCGTACGCCGTGATATGGCAAGTAAAACAACAAATTTTTTGTAGGAATGCTCGGATCTACTAGAGTCATAAATATGTTCGAGTTGCAAATACTCATTCATGAAATTTAAGTACTGACATTTGAGTTCGGGGTCTCGTGACATTTTTCTTTCTAGTGCGTGAAATCTTTAGTGTCGTTCGTTAAGACGTACTCTGATTACTCTGTGTCAGAGCGAGATGAACAATGTGAAAGTGATCTCGATCAACTAGAGCGGTGTTTAATGAACAAGCATTTTGAATGGTTCATTCAACATTATCATGTAAACAATTGATGTTTTCTCGTGTCGGTAACTTAACTATAAATATTCCATCATCATTTCGTTTAAAATGTTCTATGAAATGCCGTTCGCATTCTAATTCTTCCTTCGAATATTCCGCGAATCTCTTATCTACTTCTTCGATTAACCAAAATGCCTCTAATTGTTTGTGCAAACTATCTGAGCGTGCTAAATTGCAATATTTTTTATGTTGCTGATTTAGTGGATTTTTGACGTTTCCGGATACCAACCAACCTAATTTTGAATTTTACAGAGTCGATTTGCCCTTGCCTAAGAACATTTGACCAGCTGATAAAAGATCAAAATAGATTTCTGCGCCTAATAACATATCGCCCACGGCTGGTTCATTGAAATCAGGGTCAGCTTACTCAATATCAATAGGTATATTTAGTGTTGAAGCGTCGAAGCGAATTTGTGGCAATTCATGGGTTATTTTGTCTATAGGTAACTAGGAATTGTATATCAGTTTGAAAGTGAGACATGGTTGACTTGATTTTAGTTTTTGTTAAATACGACACATTTGACGATGCGGAATTTATTCCGGTAATAGGAAACTTGACCTTGACTTATGGAAAATTGAGTTGCTAGCAAAGAGTGAAATAAACGATGACTGGCTGCCATTGTCCTAAATGGCTCTGCATTTGTGTGGTGTCATTTTATCGTCAAAAATGTAAACTGAAGCGGTTGATAAAAGAATGAAATTGTCATTTTTTTCGTGTGAATTTGAATGAAACGTATTCGAAAAATGGTTCATGCTTCCTGTACACCCCTGTATATTATCATCGGGATTTGAGCTCGTGCTTGCGCTAACATTAGTATTTCTAGCGTTTTCGGTTTTATTTGTTTCTATTTCGGCTACATTACTACCTGAATTTTGTTTATTTTCGAAATGTAATAAAGTTTTATGTTTTTTGTTGCAGATTCTCCACGAATCAGCAAGGCATTCGTTTGAAACATGACCCTTTCTCAAGCAGTTGGTGCACATCTTCAACTTCTTAATTTCAATGAGACGCGTTGGAATTGCCAATTTTTTGAATTCCTCACATTGATGAATAAAATGGGTACCTTTACATAATGTACACTGATTGCTGTTCTTGAATGTAGAAACTAACACTTGAGACTTATCATGTGATCTTTTGTTTAGATTACCTTGTTGTATTTGAAGTTGAAATGTTTTGTTGTCGATTTGACTCTAAAAGATTGCGTCTATCAGTAAAAAATTTAATAAAATCGCCTATTTTTAGTGAATCAGTGTATTTTGTGTTGGTTTTCCGTTCACGTCTGGAATTAGCGTCTAATTTTGATACCAAAAGATATATTAAAATTGTGTTCCATTGATCAACAGGTTCCTTGAGATTTTTCAAAGAACGGAAATTTTTCTGAAATTTATCTAAAAACTGTCTTAGTGATGCATGTGAATCTTTCGATACGATTGCCGCTTCAAATATATTTTTCAAATGAGTTTTTATTATTATTTTCTTGTTTTCGAACCTTTCTCTCAGAAGACCCCACGCCACTGCATAATTGGAGTCGGAAATTTCCAATGACTTAATGATTTGCGCGGCTTCCCCTTTGAGACACGCTTGCAAATAATAAAATTTTTGAATGTTACAAGGCATTGCGTTGTTGTCAATTAGCGATTTGAACGTATCGTGGAACTGTGACCATCTGTCGTAAGATCCAGCAAATTCCGGAAGAGAAAGCTGTGGCAATTTGACGTTAAATTATATTCCGCGCCTCGTCCTTCGAGATCACAATGTAGTACCCCTACTTTCCGCTAGGTGTCGTCACAAATTGAAAGCATAGAACGCAATTGTTCCATGGTTATGTCCCTGCTGTTACTTGCCGCCAAATTCATTACTCTATTTTTTGCTAGGTTATATGTCACGCGATTTTTTCATTCTAAATTTATTTCAGTTTTTAGTCAAAATATGGGAAGGATTAGTAGAAAACGAAGCGATTCGAGCTCTAGTGCCGAGGACGAAGAGGTACGGCTGAAAAAGCGACTCCGAACACTAGAGCTTAAATGCAAAATCAGAGACTTAGAAGATAATTGGCGCGCACGGCGTGGGTCTCATGACCAGTCTATCTCGCCATCAACTTCCCGATCAAGGCACAGACCTAGGTCCAGACTGTCTAATAGTAGAGCACCCAGAAGAACAACAAATCACTTACCTCAGCGGAACAGTAGTTCTGAAGAAGATAACAGCACCCAGGGGGGGCAAGATTTTGTCTTATCAGGGTGGGACTCTGATCCGGGACATACAGAGCGGGTCTCTGATCCGGAACATACAGAGCGGGACTCTGAAATACTCATTGAATTTGTGGCGCTTGGCAGTAAGTCATTTCAAGTCACGGGATTACTTGACCATAATATTCAATGTTTTTGGGGCATTCTAAGCGATTATTGCTAACAATAATATATATATATATATATTTCCAGGCAATGATGGTGTTCAAGACCAGGAGTCCCAAGACCCTTTGAATAAGGAGGAATCCCTAGATCCTCAGATATTGGAAGTACTAGGTGCTGAAGGCACTTCCAACTCAACTGTAGGAGAAGTAATTCATAGCAGTGTTGCTACCCAATGGGAGTCAATATTGACAAAAGGAGTTGATTCAGAAGTTCGCTCTAAATTAATAAAAAAGTACCCACCGATAAAAAACTGCTTGCTTACTGCAGCTCCCAAGATTAACCCCGAGATCAAGGCTTCTGTTCATGAAGCTGCTCTCAGAAGAGATGCTCGTCTTGCTGACCTACAAAACCAAATTGGGGCTAGTTTGTCTGCCTTAGGCAAATGTCTCACCTTGTTGTTAGGAGTTTCAAATAAATCACAGGAAAACTTGCAGCTGATTGAATTAATAAGTGATGCAGGTAGGATGCTTTCTGATATTCACCATTCCGAAACTGTGTCTCGCAGAGCTATTTTGGGTATGCTCCTCAACAAATCCTACACGGAAGCTTTATCGAATGCTCCTATAGACAATTGGCTATTTGGAGCAGACCTTGCTGAGAAAGTTAAAACTGCCAAGGCTCTGGAAAGATCAAGCATGGATCTTAAGACTCCATCCAAAACAAAACAGTTTAAACCCGTGAGTAATAATTTAAACTGGAAAGGTCCGTCTCGAAAACCTTTCAGAAGGCAACGTCAAGACGGACCGAAACCTGTGCATGCCAGCAGACAGAAGAACCGAGAGAACCAACCACTCAGAACATTTCACAGAAAAGAGACCAGGAAGTATTAAACAATGTAAGTGTTTATGCAGGCAGGTTGTCTAAGTTCAAACAGAACTGGAGGGAGGTCACTGCCGATTCAATGATCTTGGATTGACGGCTATATCATACCGTTTTCTAAGAAAATTTATCAAATCAGCCCTCCTACAGCCCCTCGTTGGTCAGTTTTAGAGAAAGAAGAAATTGCTCTTTCATTGAAACATTTGATCGAAATAGGAGCTGTTGAAAAATGCAAACCCTGTAAAGACCAGTTCCTATCAAAAATATTTTTAGTTCCTAAATCTGATGGATCTAAGCGACTTATATTGAATCTGAAGGAGCTGAACACTTTTATTACTACAGAGCATTTTAAGCTTGAAGATAGGAAAACAGCTTCTAAACTAATAGGTAAAGATTGTTTCATGGCCACAGTTGACCTGAAGGAGGCCTATTTTTTGGTCCCCATGAGTAAAAATCACAAAAAATATTTGAGATTCGTTTTTGATAAGGAATTGTTTCAATTTACCTGTTTGCCATTTGGCCTTTCAACATCACCATGGGTGTTTACCAAACTGTTAAAATCAATTGTTTCCCATCTACGTTCTAAAGGATTTCTATCTGTTGTTTATCTAGATGACTTTCTTTTCTTGGGTGATGAGGCCCAAGAATGTTTATCCAATATCCAGAGTACCACAACATTGCTGACAAATCTAGGATTCATTATCAACTATGAAAAAAGTAATTTAATTCCTAGTAAAAAATGTAAATTTTTAGGTTTTATCTATGATTCTGCAGATCAAACCATAGCAGTTCCACCCGAAAAATGTGATAATATCAAAAAACAGCTTCAAGCATTTCAATGTTTAGAATATTGCATAATCAGAGATTTTGCTCGATTGGTAGGTAAGCTAGTATCAATATGTCCTGGTATCGCATACAGTTGGGTGTATTCAAAGAAGTTTGAAAGGATTAAATATTTGGCATTAAAAAAAGGAAAAGGCAATTATGATAGAAAAATGAAAATCCCATCCATTCTACTGGACGATTTGTCTTGGTGGATTGATAGTTTGACAATTCATCCTTTATGTCCAATTAGGCAAAATTCTTTTGTGTTAGAGATATTCTCTGATGCTTCCCTAACCAGGTGGGGTGCTGTACAGGGTGACCAAAAAACACACGGTTTTTGGAGTCAAGAAGAAAAATCTTATCACATAAATCGTTTGGAACTTTTATCTGCATTCTTTGGATTGAAATGTTTTGCAAATGGTTATTCCAATTGTGAGATTCTTTTACGAATAGACAATACCACCGCTATATCATATGTGGACCGAATGGGGGAGGTGCAATTTCCTATACTGAATGATTTGGCTAGACAGATTTGGCAGTGGTGTGAATCTCGAGAAATATGATTATTCGCTTCTTACATAAGTTCTTCAGACAATGCTGAAGCGGATTTTGAATCCAGGATGCTAGAACCTGAAACTGAATGGCAATTGTCAGAAATTGCTTTTCAAAGAATTGTCAAGACATTTGGCATGCCCGAAATAGATTTATTCGCAAGCAGAACTAATGCAAAATGTAAGAAATTTGTTTCGTGGGTTAGAGATCCTGATGCATTTACTTTATCTTGGAAGAAACATTTCTTTTATGCACTTCCACCTTTTTCCATAGTGTTGAGAGTTTTAGAGAAGATTAAAAGAGAAGGAGCCAGGGGAATCGTTGTAGCACCTTATTGGCCTACACAACCTTGGTTTCCTCTTTTTGAGAAACTATTAATATCAAAGACCTTGATATTGAATCCTGATAAAAACTTGTTAATTTCTTTTGGCAGGGAACACCCACTATGGAAACAGCTTTCCCTGGTTGTAGGAGTATTGTCACCCAGGCATTCAGACTGAAAGGCATTCCAAGATGTTCACTGGATATCATATTAGCTTCAGTCACTTTATCTACTCTTAAGCAATATAACGTTGGTTTGAAGCTCTGGTGGGAATTTTGTCTCCAAAAAGGAAAAAGCGTATTCAATGCTTCAGCCCCTCGTGTAATTGAGTTCCTGACAACTCAATTTCACGAGGGAAAGTCATATGGTTCTCTAAACAGCTTCAGGTCAGCTATAGCCTTGATAACAAGTTCAAATATAGGCACTGATTACCAAGTAAAAAGATTTTTTAAAGGAATACAAAATTTGCGTCCATCCACACCCAGATACAACTCTACATGGGATCCAAACATTGTAATAACATACCTAGGGAAGCTGTACCCAAATGAAGAGCTTCCTATTGAAACTCTGACCCAAAAGCTTGCAACTTTCTTAGCTTTAATTACTGCCCATCGTGTACAGACCCTTTCTCTCATTGAAATCCAAAATATTGTTAGAGTGGATGGAGGTATGGAAATTAAAATTCCTGACAAAATTAAAACTACTAGACGAAACAAACTCCAACCAGCATTGTATTTGCCATCATTTACCGAAAAACCCAATCTGTGTGTTGCCAAAACATTGGAATGTTATATAGAACGTACTGCAAAGATCAGATCTTCCATAGACAGAATTTTCATAACGAACAAGAAACCGTTCCATCAGGCTTCCTCTCAGTCCATTAGTAGATGGATAAAGACTGTATTGAAGAAGAGCGGGTTGGATACAACAACTTCCTCAGCACACAGCACCCGCCACGCATCTACTTCTGCAGTGTATAGAAAAGGGGTCAGTTTAGATATAATAAGAAACACTGCGGGTTGGACATCAAACTCCATTACATTTGCTATGTTTTATAACAGACCATTATGTAGCAGAGAATCTCTTGCGAATGCCTTGTTAAAGTAGGCTAATAATTCTAATCACTTTATATTAAGTCAAAGTTGTATTTTGTTTATTTTCTGTACTACCTCTTTATGAAAGGGTATAAGAGTTATTTTAACGTTTATTTCTTTCATTTTTTGCACCTTGGCTTGATTTGAACTGTGAAACATCAAATATGTGATATTTCAGTAATAAAATATTCTTCTGATTTCGATAGAATATTTTTGTTCGCAACTAGTATATTCTTTAAACATCTACATTATGATCTCGAAGGACGAGGCGCGGAATATAATTATAAGATCAAACGAACTTACCTAAGTGAAGTTCGATCTTAATTATATGAAGCGCCTCGTCCGAGATGATCACACCCTCCCTATCCCTAGCAATAGAATTTCTGATGACCCCATTAGTTGCGAATATAGACTTTGAAGTAATGAATTTGGCGGTAAGTAACAGCAGGGACATAACCATGGAACAATTGCGTTCTATGTTTTCAATTTGTGACGACACCTAGCGGAAAGTATGGGTACTACATTGTGATCATCTCGGACGAGGCGCTTCATATAATTAAGATCGAACTTCACTTAGGTAAGTTCGTTTGATCTTATAATTGTATCGGGTTAACTGATGAAGCATTTGTAGTGTTAGTATTTCTGTTAGAACTGGCAACGGCGCCTGCGGAAGTGTCGTTCTCAAACCGCTTTCCCGCTCTTACGAGAAGTGCATAGTGTTTTATTTATTTGTCTTCGAACTGTTTTCGGATTTCCTCATATTCTTCAGCATTTTGTTTGTCAAGTTCCTCTATTTCATATTGTACTGCATCGAATTCCGAAAACCATTCGTATACTTTTGTCAATCTGAAGTTAATTTCCGCCATTTTACTACCTGATTTATCCGTGATTTCGTCTAAGAAATTAGCAAATCGAGTCTGTTGACCCTTCAAGAAACGAGTTTTCAATGCTTTTGAATTGTCTGTAGCCATTTTTGTGACTAATGAATCGAAATTAATTAATAATGCGTTTGAATACTGAATAAGCTTGCGATTTAAAACAATAACAAATGAAGAGTTTGTTAATAGGAATGTAGTATGAATTTGGATTGAAAATAAGGTAAAAAAAGGAACGGACTCACAGTGTATTCCTGCTTGCCTGCTTCGCTGTACCGGTGACGTGTGATGGTAGCTTATCTTGTAATCCGGCGGCTCGAAGGACCAAATAATGTGTGGTTCTGGGGAGTGATTATTACGATATTTTCACTGGCCGACAGAAAACTGTTATTGTACTGGTTAAAAGATGTGGACTGTAACTATTGTTGATTGAAATAATGTTGATTACACACTTTAATACATTTATTAAAGATTGGAAGCTCTTAGAGCACTAACAATGTGTTTCACTACATGAGCGATACGTGAGTGTCTGTAGTCTGTGTTGTTATGGCCGCGTCTGCTAACGAACTATATCAGTGTCTCTTTCGCGCATAGTCCCATTTCATACAACTCCTGAATTCGGTTTGTAACGTCCTTACCAGTAGCGGAGCATGTTTCGCTAAACTACACACCAAACATAGGGTAAGGCAAGATATCAAAAAAAGTTATTCAAAATAGTTGCCCAGGATTTAATTATATACCCCTGTTTAGAGTTCAATCCAAATAATCGGAATAATTGAAACTAACAATATTTTCGGAATATTTTCCGATATTTTTCTAAATATCACAGTTTTTTCTTCTGAATAAGTTGAGTGCAGTGGAAAATTTGTATTTCGATAATAATGACAGAACTATCTCATTTTCCTCACACCGGATGGCACTAACTTAAAAAAAATGGTTTTAGCTAGGACCCTCGCCGTTACATTGGTTCGCATCTAACAGTTAAATCAGAATTCCACTACTATTGTGATGATATGTCAATCTGAAAACATCGAGTTCCTGATTAAAATCAGGTTTCGATGGTTATCGTCACTAAACGTAACACTTCGCACATAAACTTGATACCTATCTATAGTAAGTTTATGTGAACCGAGCATGCACGATTACTATCAAAACTTGATTGTAATCATCAACTCGATATTTTTTGATGATTCTTCCTCAATTCAGAAGACGACTAGTTTTCGAGTTAGGTACATTATTCGAAAAAAAAAATAATACCCTTACGTTCCAAGACCAATTGTCTTGGTGTTTTTTATTTTATTTCGAAGGTCTGTCTGTAAGTGATGATTTCAATTGTTGAAAATGCTTTTGATTATTTTTCACAACTATTAAAAATCATTGAAAATATTGTGAAAATCATGATTCAGAATTCAGAGAGACTTTTTTCCCAATATTATCCGGTTTAACGATCAATAAACCACCAAGTTACATAGACCATTTCAAAGTAGACATTTCAACAACTAGAATAATCACTTGAAGACTTTCGAAATACAAAAAACACCAAGACAATTGTTCGTGGAATAAAAGGGTATTTTTTTGGGAAAAATGTACCTACCTCAAAAACTATTCGTCTTCTGAATTGCGAAAGGATCATGCCCATTCAACACCAAAAGAGACATATTTTTACAAATTTTCATCTAGATTAAACTATTTATACGCGAGAAAATACTGAAATATCCGTTTTTCGCCCAAATTTGTTATTAAGTCGAAAAGTTGTCGATTCAAAAGTTTATGATTTTTTTATCATCTACAAATTTTTCATTTTAAATTTTCCGCTAGGAGGTGACGTTCCGTCGGAAATCGCAAAATACCATTTTCAACCCCTAAACGGTACTGCATTCCCTCTTCACCATTTTGAGTGTTTTCGTTTTTAAATATTTTTTTCACATATAATAACTTGATGATTTAATGAAATTTTATTTGAAATGATGTTTTATTGATGATAAACGTGGACTGTAAACTTTTACAAATCGATTGCATTAGAGACAACTTGTCAACACTTAAAATTATTATAGCAACGTACATACAATGTGATACCATATTGGCAATTTGTGCCTACTGAAACTGATATAAAACAAAACCTTAAAATAGCAGCATGGGCGTATTAAAGTAATTTGATAAAGTGCTTAACATACCGGCCTTGAAAGCTGCGGCTTCCAAATGTTGATGAAATTTAATAATCTGATGAGAACAGAAATTGCAAGAATATTCAAAAGAAAAATGACGAATTCAAAAAGTACTAGTAAAGCACCAAAACTGAGAATACAAAACAGTTCATAGAAATGGTAAATGGTCATTTAGTTATTTCGAGTTTCTATGGGAAGTGGACACAGCTTATACGCACAGAACATTTCACTATGTTTCTGGAAGTTTTCACGTTGACAACACGAACAATGTTATCCTTTCCTGGAAAAAGCTCAATAATTCTGCGAAGCTGCCACTTCAACGGAGAAGTACCATCGTTGCGAAGAAGAACAAGATCGCATTTTTTATGATCTTAGAACCATTGGATTTCCATTTCGGACGTTGCTGGAGATTTGCTGAATATTCCGTGTACCATCGCGTCCAGAAATGTTGTATGACTTGGGTAAGTAACTGGTATCGACTCAGTCGATTGGAATTTTCATTACGCAGGTCTTTTTTTGGCAACGACGCTAATGAGTCACCAATAAGGAAATGGTCAGGGGTTAGGGCACAAAGGTCATTGGGATTATCAGACAAAGGACAAAGTCGACGGGAGTTTAAGCAACATTCGACTTGTGTAATAATAGATTCTAATTCTTCGAAGGTCAATACTCTATTTCCATCGACACGTTTGATATGAAATTTGACTGATTTAACGACTGATTCCAACATGTGGGGATCTTGGAGGTTTGAAATGCCAATTTATGGATTCTTGGACTCAGTATTTTGATAAAATGTCATTAGTTTTTTTTAGGAAGTCAGTAAATTCTCGTATTTCATTGACAGCTCCAATGAAATTACTTCCCGTATCACTGTAGACGTCGCTACATCTACCACGTCTTGCAATGAATCAATTGAATCGTTTGAAACAAAAATGAGTCGGTACTCATATCGGATACAACTTCTAAGTGTACAGCTCGCGTGACAAAGTAAGCCTTCACAATTTTAGCATTTCGAAGTTTACTTGTTTTTATTTGAAATGGTCCGTCAAAATCCGTACCACATGTGAGTAGGGGTAACACGTGCGCTAGATAAATCACCCATCATTTGTTCATAGGCTTTTGGACGAACCCTAAAACAGGTAACACACTTTCTTAAAACTTTCTTTACCTCGTTTCTTCCAGATATAGGCCAAAAACGAGTACGTATTATAGCTAGGAGGGACTGTGGACCAGCGTGCATGCAATTGCTTGTGATGTTCATGATGGATGACTACGTGGGTGAGTGGATGATTTTTAGGAAGAATTATTGGATGTATATGATTCTCGTTTAAGTTCGAGTTATTTAAACGACCACCGACTCTCATCAACCCTGAAGTATCCATAAATGGATTGAGTGATAAGAGTTTGTTAGATTTATGTAATGATCGCTGTTTTGATAATAATTTTACTTCGTTACTGAATTGTTTAGATTATGCAAGTTTGAGTGGAAGAATAAGTGCATCATCAAGCTCTTGTACTTCGAGATGACTTGTAATTCTGTCTGATTGATTGTTTTGTGAGTTTTTTTTAAACGTAAAATATATGCCACAATTCTTTGTAATTTTAAAAGAGATGAATATTTTGTTAATATGTTCTGCCTGAAATTTGAGTTGCAGATTTTCGTTCTGGAAAATTATCCTAATTCTGAATAAAACCTTGATTTGTCCAAGTCGACTCATTTAGTTGCAAAAAATCAGGCCCATGCCACCAAAGAGAAGCATCGCTCAACTCGCTAGGACTCGCTCCTCTGCTAATTATATTTGCTGGGTTGAGGTTACTTCTGCAATGGCGCCACTTGTTGATATTGGTTAGTGATTGAATTTTTGAGATTCGATTCCAAATGAATATTTTCCATTCGCCTGATTAAATGAAAAACCATCCCAGTACGATTGTAGAATCAGTGTGATAAAAAATATCGTCAATGGTATCTGTCAAAGCCCTTTTCATCTTATCAACTAATTGAGAAAGAAGAAGTGCACCAAATAACTCTAGTCTAGGAATCAAAATCTGTTTTAATAGTGCTAATTCAGTGTACTCGTCTATAAACTCATGATATTTTTTCTTAAACACTTGATCTTTCTAAAATATTTTCTTTGACTTTTCGGAAGGTCCCTTTGCTATGTTATAAGAGTCGCCTAATTCGTTTGAATTATGTTTTGCTGGAAGATGAACAGAAAATGTTTCATCCGTTGCACGAATAGTAGTGTTGATAAAGTATTCTTCACATTCTTTTTCCATCATCTTGAATCGCTTTTCGTGATCATAATTCTCTGTTGTCCAAAATTTTTCCATTTGTTCATCAATAGAGTCAATTGATAAATGACAAATTGTTAGTTCCTCTGGAGGTAAGGACGTAGTGATCCCGAAATTATCCATCCCATTTTTGTTTTTTGCATGACAGGTTGTCCTTGCTGAAGCTGAATTTGTCTCACGCACAATAATTCATAAAATACTTTGGCGAAGCTGCGGGCGATGCCGGGCCTGAACGATCACGCAGGCCGCATATGACCTTCGAGAAGACTCTGGACGATTCGAGGGCTTACGCGAAATTTCCACGAAGTGAACAGTAAATATAAAAGAAGAACCAGGCAGCAGAGAGGGACAGTCGGAGACACTGAAGTGAAAGTCGAATATAAATACCTAGTTCCGTGATTGTTATATAAATTAGAGTATTGTGTTATTGAATCATTGTATTTCGTTAAATAAATTATTTTAGAGTGAATTTGACTATAAATATGAGAGATTGAGAGAATTAGTCAAGAAGTACCAAGACATCTTCGATACCGGACAAGGGAAAGGGGGTCGAACGAATGTGGTTCAACATAAAATTAATACTGGGGATGCCCGACCAATCCGACAATCAGCTAGAAGACTTCCTCTTGCCAATAAGGAAGAGGCTGACGAAATAGTCAGTGATATGGGGAAAGATGGAGTTATTGAACCATCCGACAGTCCATGGTCCTCTCCAGTCGTGCTGGTGAAGAAGAAAGATAGACTATCGTTAACTGAACAACGTGACGAAGAAAGACAGTTACCCTCTTCCGAGAATAGACGACACCCTAGACACGTTGGCCGACTCCACGATTTTCTCGAAACTTGATCTGAAGAGTAGATATTGGCAGGTAGAACTGGCTCCAGAAGGTAGAGAAAATACAGCCTTCACCATTGGCTCAGGACTGTAGCATTTCACCGTTATGCCATTCGGGCTTTGTAATGCTCCAGCCACATTCTAGAGATTGATGGAGACGGTTCTGAAAGGGCTTTCATGGAGGACGTGTCTGGTATATCTCGACGACATTATTGTGGTTGGCAAATCGTTCGAAGACCATGTAAAAAACCTGGAGGAGTTATTCCTGCGACTGAGAAACTCTGGACTGAAGCTGAGCCCCAAGAAATGCCACCTGTTTCAAAAAGAAGTACGTTACCTTGGCCATGTTGTCTCTGGGTACGGAGTAGCAGTGGATGACGAGAAGATCAAAGCAGTGAAGGAGTGGCCTATTCCGAAAGACATACACCAACTACGTAGTTTCCTTGGTTTGTGCACATACTATCGCCGATATGTGCTAGGGTTCGCCAACATCGCTAAACCACAGACCAGGCTCACGGATGGTCAAACAAAGTTCCAGTGGTCCGAATACCAAGACTCGTTCAGGAAGCTGAAGAGGGCATTGAAAAACGCACCAATTCTAAGTTATCCTCTTCCGAGTGGAAAATTCATTTTGGACACGGACGCCAGCAACGTTGGACTTGGAGCTGTCTTGTCCCAGATCTAGGATGGGCAAGAGAAGGTCATCGGATACTTCAGTAAAACTCTCAGTAAACCGGAGCGTAACTACTGTGTCACCAGACGAGAACTCTTGGCTGTTTTCAAGGGAGTGGAACACTTTTATAAATACGTGTACGGGAGAAGATTCCTGTTAAGGACCGACCACGCAGCCCTCAAATGGATTCTACAGTTCAAAAATCAAACGTTTCGAAAATTACGTTAGCTAAATCTACATTGACACCATAATGAATCAAATAGTTGTAAAGCATATAAATGTTGACTGTATCGTAAGCCCCCTTGATATCAGGAGACACTGCCACAACTGTTTGTTTCAGACCGAATGCCAACTGAACATAAAGAGTGAGGAAAGCAAGGCAATCCATTGCACGTTGGATCGAAAGACTCCAAGAATTCGACTTCGAGATCGAACATCGAGCAGGAAGTGCACACAAGAACGCAGATGCTCTGTCAAGGAGACCATGCCCAGACGACAGCTCTCACTGCCGACGAGCAGAAGAGAAGGAAGCAGCGATTTGTAGAACCACGGCAGTCGACAACAACTGGAATGATAACGAGGTCCAGAAAGACCAACAAAGAGATCCAGATCTTGGTTTAATCATCGGTTGGAAAAGGAGTAATCAAAGACCGACATGGCAGGAAATTGCAAGATATTCCCCAGCAGTCAAATCCTACTGAGCCCAATGGAATTCCTTCACCCTGGACAATGGGGTCCTGAAACGTGTATCGGAGTCCGAAGATGGTGGGGAGGACAGACGTCAGATAGTGGTGCCCAAGAACAGAAGACAGGAAGTACTCCGAGAGATCCATGACGGAGTTGCTGGAGGACATCTGGTTGTGACGAAGACCCTACAGAAAGTAAGGCAACGGTTTTACTGGGTCAATTGTAAAGTTGATGTCAATGACTGGTGCAGAAAATGTGCTGTTTACGCTGCCAGCAATGGACCTATGACATGACCCAAGGCCCCGATGCGTCAGTATAACGTAGGTAGTTCATTCGAGAGAATCGCCATTGACATCGCTGGCCCGTTCCCCGTATCAGATCACGGAAATAAATACATCCTTGTGGCAATGGACTATTTCAGCAAGTGGGCCGAAGCCTATGCCCGGTCCAACCAGGAAGCCATCACCGTCGCGGATGTCTTGGTGAAAGAGTGGATATGTCGATTCGGTGTCCCCTTGGAGCTGCACTCGGACCAAGGCAGAATTGTCGAATCCAACCTGTTCCAAGAAATGTCCCAACTGCTGAACATCCCCAAGACGAAAACCACAGCTCTACATCCACAGTCCGATGGAATGGTTGAGCGGATGAACAGGACTATCAATCGCCATTTGTTCAAGGTAGTCTCTGACCATCAAAGAGACTGGGACCAGTATCTCATTTGTTCCTGATGGCCTACCGTTCCGCAGTACACGAGTCGACCGGCCAAACCCCTGCTAGTATCATGATGGGCCGAGAGCTGCGACTTCCCTGTGACCTAAAGTTTGGGACGCCACCAGGACAGGATACCGCGGGAGAGGACTACATCAGCAAACTCCGTCAGCGAATGGAAGATATCCACGAACGAGTCCGTTTAAATATCCAGAGTGCCAGCGACCGAATGAAAGCGGCTTATGACATCAATGCCGTGGCTGGAGGATTTTGGGTTGGTGATCTAGTTTGACTGTACAACCCGAAGCGTCGCCGGGGCCTGTCACCGAAACTACGGAATTCATGGGAAGGTCCGTACAAGATCGTCAAGAGGATAAACGACCTGCTTTACCGAATCCACAAGCCACCCAGAGGTAAACCCAGGGTAGTTCATTTCAACAGGTTTGCCCCTCACGCTGGAAACCATGACCAAGTCCGCACCCTCAGACCACCAGAGGATGCGATAACGTTCCAGAAATGCATGTCCTTATACTCAAATGGACAGAAAGTATCATACGGGGTAACTCGAGAGGAGCCACGGGACCTTTTCAAAGTGCCAGTCGATTATGCCCTAGCACACTGCGTCGCAGAAGATCTTCGAATGTCCAGGGGCATCGCTGTGGTTTTCTCCAAGAAATTTTGCCAACTCCAAACACTACGAAAACAGAAACCAGAAATTGGAGGTGTGCTACAGCTGAAGAAGGGCCAGAGGAACATCTACTACCTGGTGACCAAGAAGCATTCCCAAGATAAACCGTCCTATGAAGATGTCTGGAGGAGCCTCACCCAACTGAGAGATACGATGGTGGACCAAAATCTGGTGAACTTGGCAATCCCAAAATTATCCTGTGGTATCGATGGGCTGGATTGGAGAGTTATAAGATGTATGTTGGTGACGATATTCCGATCCACCGGCATCCAGATTTTGGTTTGCTGTAATCATATTCCACGACCTAACATGAAGACTGTGGAGTGTTATTTCAATCGAACTTCACGATGCAGATATGAGGAATCCTGCAAATATCGACACACTCCAAGGATGACATTTCGGGACGAAATATCTCTAAGAAGGGGGCAATGTGGCGAAGCTGCGGGCGATGCCGGGCCTGAACGATCACGCAGGCCGCATATGACCTTCGAGAAGACTCTGACGACATTTCCACGAAGTGAACAGTAAATATAAAAGAAGAACCAGGCAGCAGAGAGGGACAGTCGGAGACAGTGAAGTGAAAGTCGAATATAAATACCTAGTTCCGTGATTGTTATATAAATTAGAGTATTGCGTTATTGAATCATTGTTTTTCGTTAAATAAATTATTTAGAGTGCATTTGACTATAAATATACGACAATACTGTTGCCCTGAGTAACATATCGATTGGACCCGGTATATTAAACGCAACGTCGGCTATAGTTATATCGTCGGGTATGTTCAGTTCATCCATATTTAATTTACTCATTGGCAGTTTTTCTGTTATTTTGTCAAGTACCAAGAATGACGTTGTGACTTTGAATGTATCGAATTTTGATTCAATTGTAACTTGACATATAGGGTACGTTTTTATATTTACCAACTTGGTGTGGTGAAAGTGTGGTGTCTCACCATGTCGTTTTTATATTGTTGGTGTTTTAGTGGTGGTTCCACCACTTTCGTTTTTATATTCAACAGCTTGGTCCACCACACCTCGATTTTTCCACCAGCTTGAGGTGTTGGTGAGTATGGTGAATTTGGTTTTTGAGGTAATGTTTATGATCTGAGGCTCTGATTTTTTACATACTCCCGTTGCTTATTTTGATGAATGCAGTGAATTATTAGATGTTAATTTGGAAATTGGAAATTGTAAGTATGCAATTAACGACTGAAGAAATTGAAAAATACTTGAAGTAGAATAGAGTGAAAGCCTTTTTTATTATAAAAAGAATCATCTCCGTTTGGCTCTGGAATGGAAAGATAGGTTCCATCTGTAGTGTATTGAATCATATTATGAATAAATAAACCCATATTCACTGAGTCACGGATAAGGTACGGAGTCATGAGTAGAGACAGTTGATATCAGATCGTGACGGGGTGAAGGTGTGTGAAGAGTAAATTGTGTTTTATTTAAGATTCCTATTCTAGAAGGTCATGTGGAAGTAGTACGAGACACTACATAATTGGCGACGAATATAAAGTGTGAGAAGGTAAGAAACCATAAAGAACTATAGTGTAAATGCATTAAGACAGACAAATTAAACTTCTATCCAACATTTTGAACAAAGGTAGTAACATTCAACACTGGTTATATTTTATCAATATTGAGAAACAAATACCCACAAAAAGTGTTCATGAAAGAAATCCAAATCTAAGAAGGGAAAATTATAGTTGAATGTTGAAACTAACTTAAGGACAATTCAAAATAGTGGTAGAAGGCAGTGTATGTCACGAAATATGCCACACTATCAAATTTGTTAACCCGAAATACAGATCAAAAAATGAAATTTATGAAAAAGTCACATAAATTCAAAATAATACTAGGAATTAGAAACGTAGCAATGAGTAAAATCAATGAATTTGATACATAGATTTTCAATTCCAGAACAATGGCAAATTTACCGCCACTCATTCATTCATTCATTCATATGTGATGGCGACATTGGGTCCCTTGGGGTGAAATGGGATAAATGGAAGAGAGGTTTTGAAATTTACCTGGAAGCTGCTAATATCCTGAATCCAATTAAAAAATGAGCTGACTCACTGCACTCTGGTGGTTAAGCCTAACAGGAAATTTACTATAATTTACCAGGTGAAGATACCAATGACAGAACCATAGACGTGTTTAAAGTGGCATTAGAAAAACTCGACCAATAATTTTCCCCTAAACCGAGTAAAGTATACGAGCGACAAGAGCGACAAGAGGAAGATGAAAATTTGAAAATTTTGTAGTACGTTTGAGAAACCAAGCGTCAAAATGCAAATTTCCCAACCTAGAAGAGAACCTGATTGATCAGATAGTCGAAAAATGTGAGTCTACCGAATTGAAGAAGAAAGTGCTCACAATAGGTGATGCTGTCGACTTGGATACAATAGTAAAAGAAGCAATCGCGCTTGAGACAGTGTCAAGACAATTACAGAGATTCAATGAGAAAGGAACGCATTCAGAAGAAATCCATAAAATAACAATACATCGGAAGCAAGAACGAAAATACCACCGAACTGATGTCAAAACTTGCTATCGCTGTGGGGCAACCAAACATCTATCTTCAATTTGCCCGGAAATAAATTCCATTTGCAGAAAATGTGGCTTTAGAGGACATATTCATCAACAATGCAGAACTAGGGCAAACAAGAGAAGAACATCCGAAAAATCAACATCAAAACAGGAAAACAAAAGATCCAGATACTCAAAACCTAAACAGAGCAGTGATAACGACCATGTAGACCATGTATTTCATGTCGACCACGATTACGATCTTGTGTGTTCTATCGCTGGTGTTCCTGTGGAAATGGTCGTGAACTCAGGTAGAACTTGCAATATTTTGAATGACAAAACGTGGCAGCAACTAAAGACTTTGAAAGTTAAAGTATTTAATCAAATAAAAAATCCTAATAAAGTGTTCATGGCATATGTTAGCAAAACGCTATTAGATATCTTGGGGTGTTTCGATGGTGAAATTAAAACCAATGATACTACCAGTACCACATCCTTCTACGTGGTAAAGCATGGAACAAAAAAATTGCTAGGCAGAAACACAGCAAAGTATTTAGGTGTACTACGTATTGGAATGGATGTCAATGTTAACTATGTATCTGCATTTCCTAAATTCAAAGATGTGGTAGTAAAGATACCCATCGACAAAAATGTGAGACCAGTTGTTTAACCATATCGAAGAATTCCGATTCCACTTGAGAGCAAGGTAAACGATAAGATCAAGGAATTGGTTGACTCCGATATAGTTGAACCGGTAGACACACCGTCTAAATGGATTTCACCTATGGTACCGGTGTTGAAACCGAATGGTGAAATCAGAATCTGTATTGATATGAGAAGGGCGCATGAGGCAATACTAAGAGAAAACCACCCTCTACCAACTTTCAACACATTTCCGGAAAGCAAAACTATTTTCCAGACTAGATATAAAAAACGCTTTCCACCAAATTGAAATTTCCGAGAACTCGAATTACATTACAACTTTCATTTTCAGTAAAGGGCTCTTTCGATACAAACGGCTCATGTTTGGCATATCATGTGCCCCAGAAATGTTTCAAAAAATTTTGGAACGCATTTTAACAGCCTGTGAATTTCATTGATGATATCATAATTTTTGGACAAAACAAAATAGAACATAATAAGAGGCTAAAATTCACGTTAAAAACTTCACAAGAGAATAATATTTTGATAAATGAAAGTAAGTGTATTTCTAACATATTCGTCATACAATTTCTGGGGCACGTGCTATCGCCTAACGGCATGAAACCATTAGATGAATATATCTCCGTAATTGCGAAAAGGGCCCACTGGGGCCTAGTCGCTGACGCTTGCGTCCCCCACTCATCACCATTACCATTACCATATCTCCGTAATGAAACAATTTCGTACACCCAATACCATAGATGAGCTCCAAAGTTTCTTGGGGTTAGTTAATTATATTGGTAAATAGATTGTTAATCTAGCCACTGTAACAGAACCACTTAGAGAGTTGTTACGACTTAACTTGGAAAAAAATGGAAAAGTTGGAAAATATTGGAAGAGGAAGCAAGACATAGCATTCCACAAATTGAAAGAATATTTGAGAACCATTAAAACCCTAGGCTATTACGACCCCCAAGATAAAACACGAGTCATAGCTGATGCCAGTCCGGTAGGACTCGGGGCAGTTTTGATACAATACGATGCAGAGGGTCCCCGAATAATAGCATACGGGAATAAAAGTCTATCAGACTGCGAAAAGCGATATTGCCAGACGGAAAAAGAGGATTTAGCACTCGTCTGGGCAGTGGAATATTTTCACATCTACTTTTACGGAAAAATGGAATTTGAACTAGTTACCGATCAAAAACCGCTTGAGGTAATATTCAGTCCGAAGTCCAAACCGTGTGCTAGAATAGAACGATGGGTATTACGATTGCAATCTTATGATTTTAAAGTTATTTATCGTCCAGGCAAGACCAACATAGCCGATCCCTTATCAGGACTCTGCGTTAATGAAATCAAGTGCACTTCCTTCGATGAGGAGGAGCATATTCAACGAATCGTTCAATATTCTCGGCCAGTTGCTATATCACTACCAGATATAACAAAATACTCCAGAAGTGATGTAGAAATTTTGAAAGAAAAAAATTGCTTTCTTGTAATGAGAAGGACGACTCCTTAAAGCATTTTCAAGCATTTCAAACAGAGATATGTTTTCATGAAGACATTCTCCTGAGAGGTAATAAAATCGTAATCCCGTCAGTTCTCAGACAAAATGTATTACTAGCAGCACATGAAGGTCATCCCGGCATTGTAGCAATAAAAAGCAGACTACGCACCAGAGTATGGTGGCCAAAAATAGATTCAGATGCAGAAAAGCTAGTACGAAGTCGCAGAGGTTGTACATTAGTCACAGCATCAAATTCACCTCTTCCTATGAAACGGCGTCAGTTACCGACTGAAGCCTGGGTAGACGTGGCATTGGAATTTTTAGGCCCCTTACCAAGCACATTATCTTTTAGTCATAGTGGACGATTTCAGTAGATATAAAGAAATCAAAATCATGACAACAATAACTGCAAGCAACACTATCAAAGCACTAAAAGGAATATTTTCACGGTTGGGATACCCAGTAACCATCACCGCTGATAACGGAAAACAGTCCAGTGGCAGCGAATTCCGAGAATTTTGTAAAGAATCAGATATTAAGTTGTTTAACACCATCCCTTACTAGTCTCAACAAAATGGCGAAGTTGAGCGTCAAAATAGGGATATTGTTAAACGACTCAAAATTAGCCGAACAATGAAAACAGATTGGAAACAAGATCTTCTCGACTATATTATAATGTACAATGCAACTCCGCATTCCACAACTGGTAAAACACCCGCAAAATTATTTTTTAACAGACAGTTTCGCGATAAAATTCCGACATTAAGGGATACGGAGAACAAAATAACAGATGATGAAGTTAGGGACCATGATCTGCTGAAGAAAACAAGTAGAAAGGAATATAGCGATAGAAAAAAAGGCGCAAGAAAGTACTATAGGTTTGGGAGATAAAGTGTACCTAAAAAATATGATTAAAGAAAACAAATTAACATCAAATTTCAACCCCTCCATCGCACACGGTGATAGAAAAAAATGACGGTGATGTGAAAGTAAGAAATGACGAAACAGGACAACAATATCGAAGAAATGTAGTACATTTAAAAAAGATGGAAGGGGAATGGAAGGTAGTTAATAATAACAATAACGGAAATGAATTGAAAGCGGCTCCATTTGAAATGAAAGATATCTAAACACATTATGTGGAAGAATAACAGTAGTTGTATAATGATGTGAGTTTCATATGTTACCTATGCATTTAGTATTGATATTTTACGTATATAATTTCTCGTAGTTTAGTATAAGTATTTACCTACATTATATCGATAACTTTTTATTCTTATTATATTTAGGTGTAGGGATTGCTGTTCATATTTTTCTATATTTTGAATTTTGTTGAAAGGGAAGAGATGTAGTGTATTGAATTATATAATGAATAAAGAAACCCATATTCACTGAGTCACGGATAAGGTACGGAGTCATGAGTAGAGACAGTTGATATCAGACCGTGACGGGGTGAAGGTGTGTAAAGAGTAAATTGTGTTTTATTTAAGATTCCTTTTCTAGAAGGTCAAGTGGAAGTAGTACGAGACACTACACCATCTTCCATCACCACAACCAACAACATTGGGGAATGAGTTGTTCCCTCGCAGGTCACTAAAATTACGGACTTTTGTACTCAGTGCTTCACCTTTTGGCCATTTAATGTAATTATTTTTAAACACGCAAGTTTTTATTTAACAGTTTTTATAGAAATTGTATGAGCGTGTCCCTTACTGAAACATTCCTGATTCTGAAACATTCCTGATTTGCCATTATCCATGGTGTCATAAGAAATTACTCAGTGGGCTGTACTGGGGGTTTCCCGATACTTGCCGGCATTGGATCAAAACTTCTTCGACAGCACTCCTTGAAAATCTGAAATGTTACTGAAAATCCAAATCACATAACATCCACAAATCGACACAACCTCCAAGTGGTGGTTGAAATAATTCCACCAAATCGTTACTATAAAACTGGTTGAAATGTGGATTTCATGAAAATTACGTCATTCTCTTCCACTACACAGAGAAAAAAAATTCTTTGAATTAAGCAAATATTATTAAATTCGAAGAAATCTGAAATTTGAATAGGTCCAACAAACAAGCTTGGTTGATTTAAAGTTTCCATTCTTGGATTTTCAAACATTTCATTATTTTGTTTTCATATAATTTCTTCGAAATGCTACATTTTATTATTTGAAACAAAGCATATAATAATTGTTTCGATCAAAAGTGTTTTTTTTTTTAATTTATGAACAGATTCATTTGTGGTGAATACATGTAATTTGAAACAAAGAAATCAACCCTTGAGACAAAAAAATAATTGTTTGGAAGAAAGAAATACGTTATTTGTGAGAAATGAAAATATTGGTTCTTTGAAAGAATATATATTCAGTCTGAAGGAAGTGTTTGTTTATTTCAATCAAAAATGTTTTTCAATTCCTGAAAAGAATGATTCGTGGTGAATAAATGTTATTTGAATCAAATAAATCAAACATTCAGAGGAAAAAGAAACTTGTTTGGAAGAAACAAATATTTATTTTTGAGAAATTAATATATTGGTTTATTGGGAAGAATGGATATTCAGGTCAAAGAAAGTGTTCATTAGTTGCAATTATAAGTGTTTTCGTAGTAAATAAATGTAATTTCAATCTAAGACATCAAAACTTGATAAAAAAATTAAATTGTTTGGAAGAAACAACTACTTATTTGTGAGAAACGCATTTGTTCGCGGTTTTCGCAGGTGGATGGTGCTTTGTTTTCGCCTTTCATTATTCATTGTGATTAATGCGATTTTAATCGTTTTTTCTTACTGGTTCTGGTTAGTAGTTTGTGTGTCATGAAAATTTTAGAAGAATGGAATTTGGGTCATCTGATCCCTAGTTTCAGAGGTAAGAAATCTTAATCCCAACCTGACTATCTTGATATATAGGTATAAATATATTTTTGAATTCCTACCTATGCCAATACTGGTGAAAATATTTTTCTGATTTCTTGATTTTCTGGTGCTTTCATACCGATCCACCATCAAAATAAAGGAACTAACAGTGCAATTTGGTATGTTATAGTCAATGATAATTGTAGGGTACCTACTGCACATCTGCAATTCTTACCTAGGTAGGTAGATACGTTGATATTTTCATTTTGAAATTCTCCTAGTGAAATGGCGTTCTAATTATCAAGGGGGGTTGAAGATTCCATACAGTCAAATAAACATTTTTTTCCAATATTTGTTTCTATAAAACAAGAAACAAATATTTGTTTTATGGAAACAAATATTTGTTTCAAGTGACGCTAATGACATTTGAATGAAAAAATGTTCATTTGACTGTATGGAATCCTCAACCCCCCTTGATAATTAAAACGCCATTTCACTTGGAGAATTTCAAAATGTATTAACGTATCTACCTACCTAGGTACGAATAGGTATTTTGTAGACGTGCAGTAGGTACCCTACAATTGTCATTGACTATAACATACCAAATTGGACTGTGAGTTCTTTTTTTATGGTGGATCGGTATGAAAGCATCAGAAAATCAAGAAACCAGAAAAATATTTACACCAGTATTGGCATAGGTATAGGAATTCAAATTTATATATATATATATATATATATATATATATATATATATATATATATATATATATATATATATATATATATATATATATATATATATATACATGCACGGCTGTCTTGGGTGCATCCATACACCGGACAGGCACCCACGCCTCCTATCTAAGGAATACCATCATAGGTGTTTGTTGTATACAAACAGTACATAATTTAGGTCGTCTATGCGAGCACCAAGAGAGGGGAAGAGAAAAATGCTTCACAAAATATACAGATTTTTGACATAAGTTTCAATGCAGCTCTCCTCCGAATAGAAGGTGGCGAAATGGCCTCTTCTGTATATATTTCTACACGAATTTTTGCCAAAACGCCTCCGACAGTGTTGCCAAACTTATTTGACCTTCAAACAGGATTTTTATGCTGGTGGGGGAAGCGCTATTTTCATATTTGGCTACGAACCAATTCCTTATCCCTTGGAAGGTTCGTGATTTTGATGATCGTATGGTGTAGGTATTATTTGAACAATGAAGTAGATGAAATATGTTATCAAGGTTTGTTAAAATAATTGCCAAACAATTCTTCATTCAGCATGAAAATAATTATTCGTTTCTGAAGATAATCTTCATTGTTGCACATACAGTGAGGGGCAAAATTATGGAAAAAAATCATTTTTTCGCGAATAGGCGACTTTGAGAAAATTTCCAGAAGGCCGATTTTTATTTTGAATAGCTTTTATATAAATTGCTCTATGTGTGAGTTTGTTAAATGGGTACAAATCTCTCAAACTGAATTAGAACCCCTTTCTCTTATCCTATGGAATTGAAATTTCACTTGTTTGTTCAGTTCCGATGACAATACAATAATGTGGAAGAAATTGCACCCTGTGCGCGTAGGATTTTGAATGTTTTCTCGACGGATTTGGACGTCAAAAATTAAAGCAAAAATTAAAACTAGGTAGGAGGGCATGCCCCCCTCTTTCCTTGAAAATAAGTAAGAAAACTCGCTAAATAGAAATCGGAAAAATCGGTAAAAATAGTGAAAAATATCTGACCGTCTAAAATTATAGTTTAAAAAAATTTCACCTCTCCTGTCCCCCCCCCCCCCCAAAAGCCAGATAGAGAACGCAAAGGACATAGAAAGAGGAAATATTTATGGAAAAAAATCGATCAGGGGGCTCGCCCCCCTTTCCTGTCTCAAAAAAATACCGTGAAAACTCTCGAAATAGAAATCAAAAAAGTCCGTGAAAATAGTGAAAATTATCTGACCATTGAATAATACGGTATCAAAAAAATTTACTCCTCTTCTCTCCTCGAAAGCTAGATACAGAACGTGTAGAAATTCGGAAAATTTTTAAACTGTTTCACACATGGACATTACAACGAAAAATATGTCTGCTGGTGTGCTTGCTCCCTCCCTTCTTGCGAAAACTTGCTTAAACAAAATCGGAAAAATCCGTAAAAATATTGAAAAATATCTCACCATCGAATAATAAAGTTTTGAAAAATCTCACCTCCCTATCTGCAATAAGAATAGTTGGAAAGAGAGAGGATCCATGTAGTGAATAACGGTAGGTAAAGCAATCACTTTCAATGGTAGTGTTCACGTCCCCCCTTTTTCATCTCGTCAGAACTGGATCTATGCGTGTGCCAGGTAGGGAGTGGGAGCAGATAAATTTCATTTCTTTATTTTTCTTACTACCGATTCTCATATTCAAAATGTGCAAATCTCTATTTTCAGTATGCTGCTAAATTTTCTTTCTAGTGCTTATGTTTCAAAGTTCTTGTCAAAAAGGTATTGGCTGGATGACGTAATCAATGAAATCATTCTAAAATGTACTTTCCTATGATTTTTTTTACAGGGAGAATAAAATTCTTGAATTATATGACAAATTCGTGTTTTCAATAATTATTGTCAAATTAAGAGGATGAAAATTCTGAAGAAAGTCAACTTATACATTCGATATGGTTAGATATGGTTAGTCATCGGTATTGACCTAATGTGTAATCAATTTTTTTGGTCATACTGTCGATATTAACGATTCATAAGTGTTCATCACTAAATAAGGAATTGAAAGATCTTCGAAATAAGGTATCAACTGATAGGTCCCTATTCCCATTTGAAAAATTAAATAAATGTAGGAAATCCCTTTGATAACAAGATTTTGTTTATAAAGTATCGAGCTAAAAAGTAAAAAATAATATTTAGTTATACGAAGAACTTTAATTGAATTATTAATGTTTGATGTTATTGTTTAATTTAATATTTTCTTGGAAGCTCAATTGTTATGAAATTATAGAAAGGACCCCGCACTTTTTATAGGTAAAATGGTTCTTGGTGAAATTGTTTGAATATTCAGTATATTATAGTATTCGATGTATTGATTGAACGTGTAGAATCGCAGAGTTCATTGATGAATAGATTTTGAAATACAGGTCGTTCAAGTTAAAAATCAGTAATTTTTATTAAATTATTTTCTTGGGATTTGGAAGTGCCAACTGCATTTTTTTTTCGTTCTTATTATCAACGTACCTTCATATTACTAAATACCATTCAGATTGCAGATTATATCATAATTTACAGAGTGAAAAATTAAAACATTTTAGTAATGTCTGAAAATTTGATGTAATAATGAAATGTTTATGAAATTATTTTGGCATGCAATATAGTATTCTTATTCCATCATTACTCACGATTCATACATTTCGTACAGGGTGATTTGAAAAATTGGTGAAATATGTGGCCGGTTCTTTCGTACATATCCTGTATATTCAAGTGAATTATCATCTTCCGAAGATAGCTTATACCGTATAAACATGATTCCGTTGGGATATATAGGGTGATCATGAACATTTTCGATGATGAAAATGACAAAATATCAACGTTTCAGAAATCACCCTGTAATTCACGATTAACTCGGTGAAATTTCTTTATTATTATTCAATATAATCGTCATTCTCTCCTCAATACTATCCCAAAAATTCAGTTTCCTACTATGACTAGTTTCGTAGTTAATAATTGAGAAACTTATTTCCATTTGCATGACGAGTTGAAGGAACTTGTTCACGCGTAGATTCTACTAGTGGCCAAGATTTTTCACAAATAGTGGAACGTGAGAATGTGGAGATCAAAATAAATGTCAAAGAGGGTGAAGATTAGAGGTAACAATCACATCATATATGTGAATTTAATAATGTAAGGTACAGATAAGATACTTCCGACAATAAAGCATATTTTGACTTTGACTTTGTTAAGTGAATTTTGTTGGTTTAAGCTTTGACGGAATAAAAAACAAACCATCTGGGGAAAGTGAAAATGATTGATAGAACGCTTTTATTTCTAATAGGAGAATTTGAATCTGGCAGCGACGGTTTTCTTCCAATGCGTGTTCCACTCGGATAGAGGTTTCCATGATTTTTATAAATGCTGGATATCAATAGAAACATATAGACATCTTTTATATTTCATCAATATAGGTAATTTCAATACGTAAAGTTAATAATAATTATCACTGATGGAACTAACTGATTTTTCTTTTTCATTCACTTTCCGTCAACGTACCCGATAGCCGATAGGGTTTTCTTGTTTTATGAGGACCGTAGCGCTGCTACGGGGAAGGTGGATTAGGTTAAGGCTGTTCCTTGTCACCTTCAGTGATAAGTGATATTCCGTCTTGGGGCCTCATAAACCATTGAGCGAGTCAAACTATCCAAATGATATCCGGTATAGTCTATCCAATATCAATTGCAGATCATAAAAACTCGTTTGATAGCCGTATCGACAATTTCGTTTGATATGGCTACACCTCATTTACATGATGATTTATGACTCTCCAGCCGCATATTTTGCACTTTGCCGCACGTCAATCAAGGTCACGTGGACCGCGGCGTTTTCTTTGAACCTATACGAGTTGTTGCAATTGATATTGGAAAGACTATCCCGGGGCCTCATACACGATTTGGCGAGTCAAACTATCCAAGCATCAGATATTTTATCTGGCTCATGCCTGAGTTGTAAGTTGTAATTGATGTGACGTATCTTCAGTCATTTCCTAAATGGTAGATGGAATTGGATGGACCGTCATTGGTCATCACACTGCATATAATGTTACATTTATTTTGATCTCCACATTCTCACGTTTCACTATTTGTGAAAAATCTTGGCCACTAGTAGAATATACGCGTGAACAAGTTCCTTCAACTTGTTATGCAAATGGTAATAAGTTTCTCAATTAATAACTATGAAACTAGTATAGTAGGAAACTGCATTTTTGGGACAGGGTTGAGGAGAGAATGATGGATATATTGAATAATAATAAAGAAATTTCAACGAGTTAATCGTGAATTACAGGGTGATTTCTGAAACGTTGATATTATGTCATTTTTTCATCGAATATTTTCATGATCACCCTATATACCCAACGAAATCATGTTTATACGGTATCAGCTATCTTCGCAGGATGATAATTCACTTGAATATACAGGATATGTACGAAAGAACCGGCCGTATATTTCACCAGTTTTTCAAATCACCCTGTACAAAATGTATGAATTATAATTAATGATGGAATAAGAATAGTATTTTGCATGCCAAAATCATTTCATTATCACATCGAATTTTCAGACATTACTAAAATGTTTTTCTTTTTCACTATGTACATAATGATATAATATGCACCATCCGAATGATATTCAGTAATATGAAGGTACGTTGATGATAGGAATGAAAAAATATGCAGTTGGCACTTTCAAATCCCGAGAAAATAATTAAATAAAAATTACTAATTTTAAAATCTATCCATCAACGAACTTTGCGATTCTGCACGTTCAATCAGTACATCGAATACTACAATATTCTAAAAATTCAAACAATTTTACCGAGAACCATTTTACCTATAAAAAGTGTGGGGTCCTTTCTAAAAGTCCTTTGTTTTTCATACACTACATATAATTTTCTGCTACCCCTTGCCAAACAGCTTTTCGGCACGTAAGCCACCTTACTGGCATCGTGTAACAGTACATATATACCTAACAAAAAGCTTCCTCAGAAAAATTTTTATTATGACTTCTGATTTTCGAATTCGCCTTCGATTGTTGTGGCGTGTTGTTCCCGAACGTATAAAGTTTGGAGGTGTATAAGACGTTTTGTTTGTATATATGAATACAAACAGATGAAGTTATGAAAATTATTCGACGGCCGAACTTTATTTATCATTGTATTTACGGGTTTTTCTAATTTTATTATAGTGAGTGTTCGCAAAATTCGTTGACAACGTTTTTCTCCGTTACTTTCGACGTTCCAATTCGTCGTAAATGTTCACGAAATCCTGCGAATTATCTAACTAGCTTTCAAGTGGTGGGGGTGGAATTTGAAATCAAATTATATGACGGTGCGATGCATTTCACCATTGGACGGATTTTATTTTCGCGAGTTTTCGCAACTTCTTTCGAGAAGTAGGGGGTCTGAGCACCCCAACAGACATGCTTTTTTCAGGGAGAACTTTTTTATTATCACATTGTCATCGTTTCTAAGGTGTGTAGAATTTCAGCTCAATTGGACATCAGCAATTGTTTGAAAATTCTACTGCAAATTTTGGAACCCAATGACAGACAGAGATATACGAACCATGCAAGTAATGAAAATGCTTGTAATAATCCATTACGTCATAAATTCGAAAATTAAAAATAAAATCGACCTTTTTCATAATTTTGTCAAAATTCGACTTTTTTCAAAAAAGTTTGTGTCATAATACGTATATCTTAGGGACAGGTCTCGAGTACTGTTTCCATATATGAAGTGCAGCACCTACTATTCTGAAGCTGTAAAATTATATCCAGAAAAAAAAAGGATGAATCTCACATGTCTGATTTTCTACTGTCTCTAAAATACACAGAAAAAAATCGGTATCTAAATAAAATGCTAAAGTAGTGACTCATTAAGAGTTTCATCTATAGTGGTCGTTAATTGTATGATCAAGTACATTAGATGGGTGCGTTATTTTAACGAATCTCATTCATTAAACGAATGAAAAAAAACATTGGATTGATGATTCCTCTGCATCGTATTGATTATTATTGTTCTGTCTTGGAATAAATGCTGTATCATTGATATAATGCACTCGTTCATCAGTACGATGAATATTTTAGATTAATTCAATGAATAGTGATCATTGAACTCATGAATTAGACCAGTGCTGATGGTCGACAAAAAATATGAAAGCGGGAAAAATTATTAATATCATGAGACCTACTGGAAGAGTAGCAGGATATTGTTTGAATGACGGGAAAAATAAATTGGAGTCGAAAAAATGGAGAAGGGTGGAAGGGGGCGAACATTTAGAGGTTGAGAGCGATATTGCACGGTTTTTCGAGAATTGCAACGAAACCTTTCATCAAACAAAGTTGAGGAGCACAGTTGTTGACAATAAAAAGATGTACATTTGTATCAATATTTTTCCACATTACTTAAAATTTTCCAAAAAAATCGCAAAAACCAATTTTTTTGTTTTTAATTGTTTTCTCACTCAAAAATCGTTTTTTTTTCACGAAATTTGGTGGAAATATTTACATATTTCAAGTATGCTGTGATTTTTTGTAACCAATACAGATTTTTCCTTATTTTTTGGCGAATTCCGAAAAAACGACCACATTTTCAACTGAAAAGTTTGTCCGATTTAGTTCATATTTTCAAGCTCGCCTGCCGCCGGTCTTTTCTTTGAAGCGTTTACTTTCACATTATGTAATGAAAGAGTAGCTCTGCTGTGGGATTTTTTTCCAGAAAACGCGAAAAATTGATAAAACAGATTTTCAAAAATCAATTTTTAAAATTTTTGTTTTTAACTCATATTTAATTATTAAAATTAATGAAATTAATAGTTGAAACCTATATCTAAAATGAAAATTTTATGTTAAATTAATAGATACAAGGAATAAACAAAGACAAATAAGGATTTGACTATGATAAAAGAGCGAAAGTAGGAGAACTTTTGGGGGTAAAAATTTGCAGGAAAAATTAACCTAATACAAAAAAAAGTAATGGAAAAAGTTGTGGGCAAAAAAGATCTAAGACTATTGTTTCCAAGATTTTTTCACATAACTTCAAATTTTTCGGAAAAATCAGAAAAACCATTTTGATTTGGATTTAATTTTTTTGCATGAAAATTGTATATTTGTCGCAAAATCGAGTGGAAATATACCTTTTGATGGTTTGAATTGTATGTTTTTTTTGCAGCGACATATTTATTTTTCTCTATCCTCTTTGCAGAGGTTCCGACTTTGACAAAAAAATATTTAAACACGAACACTCAAAGTGGTGAAATTGGAATGCAGTTCAGGGGTTGAAAACGCTTTTTTGCAATTTGCGGCGAAACGTGAGTTCTTAGCGGAAAATGTTCAGTAGAAAGTTGTGACTAATGAAAAAATCGAGAATTTTTGCATTCGACACTTTTCAACATACCTAACCTCAAATTGACCATCAAAATAGATAAAAACCGATTTTTAAAAATTTGAGGTTATGTGGAAAAATACTAAATACAAAAGTTGTGGATCTTTTTATTGCCAACAACTTTTCTCCTACCTTTTTTTGGAGGAGGTTAAATTTTGCTGCAAATAGTGAGAAATAATTTTTACCACCAAAAGTTCACCTCCTTTCGTCCTTCTATCATAATCAAATCCTTATTATGTCCTTGTTTATTCTTTGTATTAAGGTAGCATGAAATTAACATTTCAACAGGCAGGTTTTTGAAAATGTTTTTTAATTTTTGCGTGTTATGTGGAAAAAAATTCCACAGTACTGCTACTCTTTCATTACATAATCTAAAAGAAGATGCTTCAACGAAAAAACTGGCGGCTGGCGAGCTTCAAAAGACGAACTTTATCGGTGAAACTTTTCAGTTGACAATGAACTCGTTTTTTCGGAATTTGTCGAAAAAAAAAAAGGAAAAATCTGTGTTCCGCTACGAAAAAAGAACAGCTCACTTAAAACATAATAAGTTATAGTTCCACTACATTTCGTGAAGAAATATTGAGTTTTAGGGGAGAAAAAAATTAATAATTGATTAAATCATTGTTGTACACTGAATTATTGAATTGGGTTTATTATTTGAATGAGCGGTTTTCATTCAACCACTGCATATTAATCAATGCAATGAAGGCTATTGATATTGATGATGAAGTAAACTTCAAAATGTAGGAAAATTACAGTCGAATGTAAAAAAAACATCGCATTCCTGATTGAAGGTGCATCATCTAAAACATGAAATGCATTGAGAAGATGTTCTGAATTACACCAGATGACGTAATATTGGACTCTATGGTTAATTTTTATGAGGATAAAGTGAACCCAGTTTCGAGAATAGTGTTATTTAGTAAAGTAGTCCATTTTTTTTTAAATTATAGTATGAGCTACGCCCGAAATGAATCACTTTCTCGAATTTTCTGATAAATTTGATCTAAGATTCTCAATGATATTTTTTTCGGGACTGACAAAGTGCCATAAACCCTTCGAGATGTATTTGACATTTGCAATATTTTCATTCTCTTGGAGAATAATTGATGATGATCACCAAATTTTTCTCTGGTAGATACATGTTTGCTCTAATAAAAAATGGTTCAATGCATCAAATACTTTAGTTGATAACAGCCCAGATTTACTTCCGAAAATATCAAATTCATCGTTTCCACACAATGTAGTGAATATTGAAACAAATTCATGAAAACATTAATTTATATCTAAACTAGAAAGTACAACACAGTAGGAAAAAGTATATTGAATACAAATCCTATTATTATTTCTATCAAAACTATAGGGTCTTTTCACAATATCTATAAGATGTAGTTCAATGTTCAGCGTGGCTTTAGCTGGGGAAGTAGTTGTTTCCGGTTAAATATTACAAAAATGTAACTTCAATTTTTCGTAGGTTTTTTCCATTTCCGGAGGAGTCATATTTTGTTTTAATTTTCAATTGAAAATGTTTCCCTTTTCAGTATCTAATATGTTTATATCATAGTTATTCAAGATATTACCTGATTTAATTTCACAACTAATTTTAGTTTGTGGTCCCTTTTGAGCCTTCATCCTAAAATGATGTCACACAGCAGTTTTGAATATTCTCTTCAAGAAACTTAAATAATTTATTATTTATGAAATATCATTTCTTCATCTTATTCCATTCGTACCAACTTAGGTAGGAAATCTTGCCAAAATCTCTCACGTCGGTAGCTCTTTGACAAAGACATCTGAAAACCTTCATCTTCAAAATATTGTAATGCAGTTTTCAGTAACAATGTCCTGTGTTCATTTTGAATTTTTTTTTTTATTACATTCTTCCAGCAACTCCCCTTTTTGCAGTTTGATTCCTAACGTTATTTCATCAACTTCATCGCAGCTTGTTGATCTACTGTTACGTGAACTAGACGATGAACCAGCAGAAGTTGATGTGACGAGAGGTAATAAATGGTATTCATTGACATAATGTACCATATTCTTCTCAGTGTGTATCCAATAGTTCCAAGATAGTTATCGAGAGAGTTCAGCCTTCACAATCACACTTGTTTGTCATCACTTCAGATACTATTTTTTCAGAGGGACCGTCCAATGTTGCAACTTGTGAGGCACTACCTTCAAGAAGTCTCACTATCTGCTATGAAACTAAGCCTTTCATTCGTACATTGTATAGTATCCTGCCTCTAATATCTTTCAATAGGGTCTGCAGTGCTAGTTGTCTCCAGTCAATCCCATATTTAACAGGTGTGTCTCTCAAGAGAGTGTGCATATTCTGATACACTACAATGATCTTCAAATGAATCTCACTTAGAGTGAACAACTGTTGAGTTGATTTTTCGCACTGTTCAGCAATGAAACCTTACCGTGCTCTTTTCCTGGTACATTTTCCAGAGTTTCTGTTAGTTCATCTGGAGCCATTTGTTCAATAACGTCCATACTTCAGATTTTGGTCCAGAGATGAGTGGCCAATTCCCACTTAGCAAGTTCGTGCTCTTTTCCTGGTACATTTTCCAGAGTTTCTGTTAGTTCATCTGGAGCCATTTGTTCAATAACGTCCATACTTCAGATTTTGGTCCAGAAATGAGTGGCCAATTCCCACTTAGCAAGTTCGTCAGGCTTCTTCTTCGCTGGAGTTTACGATCTGCTACCGGGCTGTTCTGATATATTCTTCTGATTTTCAAGGGGTTTCAAAAATATATTTTTTCCTCTCTAATTCAACATGGCCCCCATAAGAGCCCTTGTGTAATTTTAAATTGTGTTTCTCAGTTATTTTAATCTACCATGATCATTTTTAATCATATTTCAAAAAAGTTTTGTCATTTTAATATTGTATCAAGAGTTGTCCGTTGTGACATGATATTTCATATAGTACGGCGAGTGAAAGGGATTTATAACCTCACTTTCAGTTCCTGATGAAGAGCCAATAAATGACTCGAAAGCTTGAATAGAAAAAAGAGTACACTTTTTTTTCTATATATATATATATATACAGGGTGTTAATTAAGTACGTTGACAAACTTCAGGAGGTGATTCTTTGAATGTTTTCAGGACGAAAAGTTCATATAAACATATGTCCCAAACGGCTTGGTTTTCGAGATACAGGGCGATAAATATACATTTTTTTCAAGATTTTTTAGAGTTAACTTCGACATTTTCGACAATAATCAGTTCAAATTAGGCAAGTACAATCCATTCAATAGGGCGCACGATACAAAATAATGCATTTCTTAAATAATTCACAGGGTCCTCCTTTTTTCAGAGTCAAGCTTTGTTCAACCCTTTAGAATTTTTTTTCCGCCGCCACTGACATATTATGAGAAAGGAATAATGAATGTTGTTTCATTTAACATCTTTTTGATAGCTTGCATTTTTTCATTTACTTGTACGGTTCAGGGGCTATAATGAAAATATTAATTTAAACATTTTCCAGTGTGGCATAACATTAGAAAATTTGAAAATTAAACATTTTCAATTATTGTAAATTGATGGAAATATTTTTTCAGAATTAGAAAAATCTACGATGAATAAAAATTATACAATAAAAAATATAAAGACAAGCTTTTATACAAATGCACTGAAAATGAAAAAATAATTTGTTTCATTTTTTGTAGGTTATTCTGTGAGTATCAAAATCTTTCTGTATAAGATTACCTAGATCAAACAATGAAATGAATTATTTTTTCCTTTTCAGTGTATTGTATAAAAACTTTGAAATGTTTTCTTTTTATAATTTTCATTTTTAACATTTTAGTTTATTTTTTATGTGAAACTGAAAATCTCCAACCCAAAAACCATCACATACCAATTTTGAACAGAATCGGATCATAATCACAAAACTCGTCCGCCATATTGGAGCCGCCATTTTGTTTTTTAACAAACATTTTTTTAATGCATTGTCACCGGAATTACGGAAACCTGCCAAATTTCAAATTAATCGGAGTATTAGAAGTGGGTCAAATTCAACTTTTATTAAATTGTTTGTTAGTTAGTTACAAGTGAAGCTAAATAAAAGCTTGTTATTGTAAATATGTGATTTCTTTTCGTGATATCTAACAGAAAACTACTATCTCCCCGTCACTGCGGTACGCTGGATATTAAACCAGATCTGACAGATATTGAGAAAACCTTAACTTTCAACCTGAAGATTCTGATGGTAGAAATGTGCATTTTCATTGAGATATTTGATTAAAAATGTTTTTACCCATCAGTCTTGATAGAGAACTCATACAAATTTTTTGTTATTTTAAAAAAATAAATTTTTTTTGTTTTCAATTGAACGTTTCCTTTTCAACATAAAAAACTTCCGAAAGGTAATCCTGTAATGGAAGATAGTTAATAGGATTTATCTAATAGTCGCAGATCATTACACATTTGATTTTCATTTATGAATCTCTGGTCATAACTCCGAAAAACTAAATCAAACAAATTTTTGTTTCCGTACGGAGTACATTATTTTTTCAGAAATTTCGGTTTGTTTTTTCTTCTGCAGTAACGCAGAAATTTTGTAATCAATTTGAATTCATAAAAATAGCAAAGTGGGCTTTGATATTAATTCATTTATTTAAATATCAACAACTTGACAGTTATCGAAAGTTGAGAAACTGTCTCATTGTTAATTCTTCATTAGTGCAAGCTATAAAGCAGATTTATTCAATATTCCTTTGGATAAAATGGTTGAATATACAAATTCAGATATGGCAGACATGCACTTAATGTATGGAATGGCTGATGGTAACGCTTGTGCCGCCAGACGAATGTATCTAGAAAGATTTCCACAACGTCATATTCCCAGCACACAAATGTTCATCAATATTCACTCCCGTCTTCGTGAAACGGGTACTTTCAAGAGGTCTGCTGTTCTTATAGGAAGACCCAGGAGAGTTAGAACAGTTCAGATAGAAGAAGCTGTACTTAACGAAATTGAGCAGCATCCAGACACCAGTACAAGACAAATTACGGCACAGTTTAACGTAACCCATGTATTGGTATGGCAAATTTTAAAAGAGCAACAACTTTATCCCTATCACATACAGCGTGTTCAAGCTCATCTGCCAAGGGATTTTCCAAAGAGATTAACTTTTTGCACTTGGATTCGAAATAAATTGTTGGAAAATCCATGGTTTTTATCTCAAGTGTTATTCACCGATGAGGCATGCTTTTCCCGTAAAGCCATTATTAATTTTCACAACAATCATATGTGGGCTGATGAAAACCCACACGCCGTGATTGAAAACCATTTTCAAGAGACGTTTTCTGTGAATGTTTGGGTTGGAATTGTAGGGAATTTCCTTATCGGGCCACATTTTCTGCCTCATAGACTCAATGGTGACCATTATCGACATTTTCTTGAATTCATCTTACCTGGACTCCTAGAAGAGATCCCACTGAGGGAAAGAATTGGAATTTGGTTTATGCATGATGGTGCTCCAGTACACTTCAGATTGGTTGCACGCCAATATTTAGAAGAGAATTATTCTGATCGCTGGATTGGGCGTGGTGGGCCACAACTTTGGCCACCAAGGTCACCCGATATGAATCCACTTGATTTTTTCCTCTGGGGGCACCTTAAATCATTAGTGTACCGAACTCCAGTTCAAAGTGAAGAAGACCTGAGGAATCGCATACAGGAGTCATACGGAATTATAAGAAACACTCCTGGTATTTTTGAGCGTGTCCGCCAGTCTATGGTTAGGCGCATAAACGCATGCATTGAAGTTGGCGGTGGCCATTTCCAGCAGCTGCTCTGACATATCAATTTCAATAATGGTCCTTTTCTGAACTTAATTTTATTCCTAGGGAATTTATGTTACTTTGCTCTAGTATTTGATAATAAAGTTATTCACTATTGAAAATGTCCAAATTTATTTTGCCATAATTAACTTTGTGCAATATATATTCAACCTGAGTTATGGTAAAAAATGTATGGGAGCTCCATAACATTACATTTTCTCTACACGAGCAGAAAATAGCTATTTGTGTAATGAGAACAAAATGACGTATTGCGTCACGCGCTAATCTTTGGAGAGTGGCAATGACACTTCGAGAAATGAATTATTTTATATCATGCGCACTATTGAATGGATTGTACTTGTCCAATTTGATCTAATTTGGATCGATTATTGTCGAAAATTTCGAAGTAAACTCCAAAAACTCCTAAAAAATGTATTTTGATCACCATGTACTTCGAAAACCAAGCCGCTTGGGACATGTTTATATGAACTTTTCATCTTGAAACCTTTCAAAGAATCACCCTTCAAGTTTGTTAGACTATTTGCTTCTCAAATTTCTTTATGTTATGCGTTACTGGAAAATGTTTGCGTTAATATTTTCATTGTAACTCCTGAACCGTACAAGGAAATGAAAAATATCAAGAGAGCAAAAAGATGTTAAATGAAACAACATTCATTATTCCTTTCTCATAATATGTCAGTGGCGGCGGAAAAAAAAATTCTGAAGGGTTGATCAAAGCTTGACTCTGAAAAAGGGAGGACCCTGTGAATTATTTGAGAAATGCATTATTTTGTATCGTGCGTACTATTGAATGGATTGTACTTGCCTAATTTGAACTGATTATTGTAGAAAATGTCGAAGTTAACTCTAAAAAATCTTGAAAAAAATGTATTTTTATCACCCTGTATCTCGAAAACCAAGCCGTTTGGGACATATGTTTATATGAACATTTCGTCCTGAAAACCTTCAAAGAATCACCTCCCGAAGTTTGTCAACGTACCTAATTAACACCCTGTATATATATATATATATATATATAAATATATATATATATATATATAAATATATATATATATATATATATATATATGTCTTTTCACAATATCTATAAGATGTAGTTCAATGTTCAGCGTGGCTTTAGCTGGGGAAGTAGTTGTTTCCTGTTAAATATTACAAAAATGTAACTTCAATTTTTCGTAGGTTTTTTTCCATTTCCGGAGAAGTCATATTTTGTTTTAATTTTCAATTGAAAATGTTTCCCTTTTCAGTATCTAATATGTTTATATCATAGTTATTCAAGATATTACCTGATTTAATTTCACAACTAATTTTAGTTTGTGGTCCCTTTTGAGCTTTCATCCTAAAATGATGTCACACAGCAGTTTTGAATATTCTCTTCAAGAAACTTAAATAATTTATTATTTATGAAATATCATTTCTTCATCTTATTCCATTCGTACCAACTTAGGTAGGAAATCTTGCCAAAATCTCTCACGTCGGTAGCTCTTTGACAAAGACATCTGAAAACCTTCATCTTCAAAATATTGTGATGCAGTTTTCAGTAACAATGTCCTGTGTTCATTTTGAATTTTTTTTTATTACATTCTTCCAGCAACTTCCCTTTTTGCAGTTTGATTCCTAACGTTATTTCATTAACTTCATCGCAGCTTGTTGATCTACTGTTACGTGAACTAGACGATGAACCAGCAGAAGTTGATGTGACGAGAGGTAATAAATGGTATTCATTGACATAATGTACCATATTCTTCTCAGTGTGTATCCAATAGTTCCAAGATAGTTATCGAGAGAGTTCAGCCTTCACAATCACACTTGTTTGTCATCACTTCAGATACTATTTTTTCAGAGGGACCGTCCAATGTTGCAACTTGTGAGGCACTACCTTCAAGAAGTCTCACTATCTGCTATGAAACTGAGCCTTTCATTCGTACATTGTATAGTATCCTGCCTCTAATATCTTTCAATAGGGTCTGCAGTGCTAGTTGTCTCCAGTCAATCCCATATTTAACAGGTGTGTCTCTCAAGAGAGTGTGCATATTCTGATACACTACAATGATCTTCAAATGAATCTCACTTAGAGTGAACAACTGTTGAGTTGATTTTTCGCACTGTTCAGCAATGAAACCTTACCGTGCTCTTTTCCTGGTACATTTTCCAGAGTTTCTGTTAGTTCATCTGGAGCCATTTGTTCAATAACGTCCATACTTCAGATTTTGGTCCAGAAATGAGTGGCCAATTCCCACTTAGCAAGTTCGTCAGGCTTCTTCTTCGCTGGAGTTTACGATCTGCTACCGGGCTGTTCTGATATATTCTTCTGATTTTCAAGGGGTTTCAAAAATATATTTTTTCCTCTCTAATTCAACATGCCCCCCATAAGAGCCCTTGTGTAATTTTAAATTGTGTTTCTCAGTTATTTTAATCTACCATGATCATTTTTAATCATATTTCAAAAAAGTTTTGTCATTTTAATATTGTATCAAGAGTTGTCCGTTGTGACATGATATTTCATATAGTACGGCGAGTGAAAGGGATTTATAACCTCACTTTCAGTTCCTGATGAAGAGCCAATAAATGACTCGAAAGCTTGAATAGAAAAAAGAGTACACTTTTATATATATATATATATATATATATATATATATATATATATATATATATATATGTTCGGAAAGGTTTCCGCGGTCAGAAATATGTACATTACTAAGTTCATGGGTTGAACCGCGTTGAGAGTTTATAACTCGACGTTTCGGCTCCTGCTTTGGAGCCATTTTCAAGAGTGTGACTGCGAGGCCTCTATCTGCCTACTCCTCGAGTCGTGGTCTTAAGAGATATCAAGGTCTCAACCTGCCTACTCCTTGATCTCAAAAGACGATCCGATGTTGGTTGCATTGTAGTATTTATAGGTGGTTGGCTACCTGGAGGTGGGCGGGTCTTACGGGTTTTCTCGTTTGTCTTGTCTGCTGGTGCCTGCTGTGTAGTTGGAGTTAATGGGATAATAATTGATTGCGGATAAGTTTCACGTGGCCTGGTAATTACGGTTGGAAGAAGGGGCTTCCAAATGGGGTTCAATTTACGGCTATCATCTTTAATGTTCAGGCAATCAGGCCGTTTTTCGATTTCGATGGCTTCTCTGATAAAACGAGAAGTTCTTGAACGTACTGGGGCGATGGTTTTCGTTTTCTCGAAATCTATGGGGTGACCCGTTTGGATGAAATGAAGAGCTAATGCGGAGCTGGTGTCTCGATTTCTAACTGAAAGGGAGTGTTGATAGGATCGAAAATGGATCTGTTTCGAAGTTTCTCCTATATAAGAGTGGGGGCAGATAGAACAGGGAATTTCGTAAATACCATGGTTTTCGTTGGGAATTTTGTCTTTTGTTGATCTGATGAGGTGTGATAGTTTTTGTTCTGTGGTAAAGATGGTTTTGATATTTGCTTTTCTGAAAAGTCGACTGATTTTGTCCGTCACCCCTTTGATGTAAGGGAAGAAGACTTTGGATGGACGGTCTTCAACTTGTGGTTCGTTTTTGTGGTTCGTTTGGTTCAGAAACCATTAGTAACCAAAAACGAACCACAAGTTGAAGACCGTCCATCCAAAGTCTTCTTCCCTCACATCAAAGGGGTGACGGACAAAATCAGTCGACTTTTCAGAAAAGCAAATATCAAAACCATCTTTACCACAGAACAAAAACTATCACACCTCATCAGATCAACAAAAGACAAAATTCCCAACGAAGACCATGGTATTTACGAAATTCCCTGTTCTATCTGCCCCCACTCTTATATAGGAGAAACTTCGAAACAGATCCATTTTCGATCCTATCAACACTCCCTTTCAGTTAGAAATCGAGACACCAGCTCGGCATTAGCTCTTTATTTCATCCAAACGGGTCACCCCATAGATTTCGAGAAAACGAAAACCATCGCCCCAGTACGTTCAAGAACTTCTCGTTTTATCAGAGAAGCCATCGAAATCGAAAAACGGCCTGATTGCCTGAACATTAAAGATGATAGCCGTAAATTGAACCCCATTTGGAAGCCCCTTCTTCCAACCGTAATTACCAGGCCACGTGAAACTTATCCGCAATCAATTATTATCCCATTAACTCCAACTACACAGCAGGCACCAGCAGACAAGACAAACGAGAAAACCCGTAAGACCCGCCCACCTCCAGGTAGCCAACCACCTATAAATACTACAGTGCAACCAACATCGGATCGTCTTTTGAGATCAAGGAGTAGGCAGGTTGAGACCTTGATATCTCTCGAGACCACGACTCGAGGAGTAGGCAGATAGAGGCCTCGCAGTCACACTCTTGAAAATGGCTCCAAAGCAGGAGCCGAAACGTCGAGTTATAAACTCTCAACGGGGTTCAACCCATGAACTTAGTAATGTACATATATATATATATATATATATATATATATATATATATATATATATATATATATATATATATATATATATATATATAAGGATGGATTTAGCGAGGGGCAATATATGAAAATATAAGTAAAAAAGTCATTGGGTATAACCCTCAAAATGTTGTGCAACCTTAGACACGTGTTTCGAGCTTGAGCTCTCTTCAGTACGGTAAAATCAAGTGCGAAGATGTACAACACTTGGATGTAAAAATAGAAACAAAGGAAGTCAACAACAGGAAGCCAACCACACATTTGTGGCATCGGTTAGAAGACATTGTACTCACAAGGCAACAACTAACGTCGCCACGGAGGTAGCTATAGGTACCAGCGTGACTATCCTACCCAGGAAGATACAAATAAGGATGGATTTAGCGAGGGGCAATATATGAAAATATAAGTAAAAAAGTTATTGGGTATATCCCTCAAAATGTTGTGCAACCGTAGACACGTGTTTCGAGCTTGAGCTCTCTTCAGTACGGTAAAATCAAGTGCGAAGATGTACAACACTTGGATGTAAAAATAGAAACAAAGGAAGTCAACAACAGGAAGCCAACCACACATTTGTGGCATCGGTTAGAAGACATTGTACTCACAAGGCAACAACTAACGTCGCCACGGAGGTAGCTATAGCTACCAGCGTGACTATCCTACCCAGGAAGATACAAATAAGGATGGATTTAGCGAGGGGCAATATATGAAAATATAAGTAAAAACGTTATTGGGTATAACCCTCAAAATGTTGTGCAACCGTAGACACGTGTTTCGAGCTTGAGCTCTCTTCAGTACGGTAAAATCAAGTGCGAAGATGTACAACACTTGGATGTAAAAATAGAAACAAAGGAAGTCAACAACAGGAAGCCAACCACACATTTGTGGCATCGGTTAGAAGACATTGTACTCACAAGGCAACAACTAACGTCGCCACGGAGGTAGCTATAGCTACCAGCGTGACTATCCTACCCAGGAAGATACAAATAAGGATGGATTTAGCGAGGGGCAATATATGAAAATATAAGTAAAAAAGTTATTGGGTATAACCCTCAAAATGTTGTGCAACCGTAGACACGTGTTTCGAGCTTGAGCTCTCTTCAGTACGGTAAAATCAAGTGCGAAGATGTACAACACTTGGATGTAAAAATAGAAACAAAGGAAGTCAACAACAGGAAGCCAACCACACATTTGTGGCATCGGTTAGAAGACATTGTACTCACAAGGCAACAACTAACGTCGCCACGGAGGTAGCTATAGCTACCAGCGTGACTATCCTACCCAGGAAGATACAAATAAGGATGGATTTAGCGAGGGGCAATATATGAAAATATAAGTAAAAAAGTTATTGGGTATAACCCTCAAAATGTTGTGCAACCGTAGACACGTGTTTCGAGCTTGAGCTCTCTTCAGTACGGTAAAATCAAGTGCGAAGATGTACAACACTTGGATGTAAAAATAGAAACAAAGGAAGTCAACAACAGGAAGCCAACCACACATTTGTGGCATCGGTTAGAAGACATTGTACTCACAAGGCAACAACTAACGTCGCCACGGAGGTAGCTATAGCTACCAGCGTGACTATCCTACCCAGGAAGATACAAATAAGGATGGATTTAGCGAGGGGCAATATATGAAAATATAAGTAAAAAAGTTATTGGGTATAACCCTCAAAATGTTGTGCAACCGTAGACACGTGTTTCGAGCTTGAGCTCTCTTCAGTACGGTAAAATCAAGTGCGAAGATGTACAACACTTGGATGTAAAAATAGAAACAAAGGAAGTCAACAACAGGAAGCCAACCACACATTTGTGGCATCGGTTAGAAGACATTGTACTCACAAGGCAACAACTAACGTCGCCACGGAGGTAGCTATAGCTACCAGCGTGACTATCCTACCCAGGAAGATACAAATAAGGATGGATTTAGCGAGGGGCAATATATGAAAATATAAGTAAAAAAGTTATTGGGTATAACCCTCAAAATGTTGTGCAACCGTAGACACGTGTTTCGAGCTTGAGCTCTCTTCAGTACGGTAAAATCAAGTGCGAAGATGTACAACACTTGGATGTAAAAATAGAAACAAAGGAAGTCAACAACAGGAAGCCAACCACACATTTGTGGCATCGGTTAGAAGACATTGTACTCACAAGGCAACAACTAACGTCGCCACGGAGGTAGCTATAGCTACCAGCGTGACTATCCTACCCAGGAAGATACGAATAAGGATGGATTTAGCGAGGGGCAATATATGAAAATATAAGTAAAAAAGTTATTGGGTATAACCCTCAAAATGTTGTGCAACCGTAGACACGTGTTTCGAGCTTGAGCTCTCTTCAGTACGGTAAAATCAAGTGCGAAGATGTACAACACTTGGATGTAAAAATAGAAACAAAGGAAGTCAACAACAGGAAGCCAACCACACATTTGTGGCATCGGTTAGAAGACATTGTACTCACAAGGCAACAACTAACGTCGCCACGGAGGTAGCTATAGCTACCAGCGTGACTATCCCACCCAGGAAGATACAAATAAGGATGGATTTAGCGAGGGGCAATATATGAAAATATAAGTAAAAAAGTTATTGGGTATAACCATCAAAATGTTGTGCAACCGTAGACACGTGTTTCGAGCTTGAGCTCTCTTCAGTACGGTAAAATCAAGTGCGAAGATGTACAACACTTGGATGTAAAAATAGAAACGAAGGAAGTCAACAACAGGAAGCCAACCACACATTTGTGGCATCGGTTAGAAGACATTGTACTCACAAGGCAACAACTAACGTCGCCACGGAGGTAGCTATAGCTACCAGCGTGACTATCCTACCCAGGAAGATACAAATAAGGATGGATTTAGCGAGGGGCAATATATGAAAATATAAGTAAAAAAGTTATTGGGTATAACCCTCAAAATGTTGTGCAACCGTAGACACGTGTTTCGAGCTTGAGCTCTCTTCAGTACGGTAAAATCAAGTGCGAAGATGTACAACACTTGGATGTAAAAATAGAAACAAAGGAAGTCAACAACAGGAAGCCAACCACACATTTGTGGCATCGGTTAGAAGACATTGTACTCACAAGGCAACAACTAACGTCGCCACGGAGGTAGCTATAGCTACCAGCGTGACTATCCTACCCAGGAAGATACAAATAAGGATGGATTTAGCGAGGGGCAATATATGAAAATATAAGTAAAAAAGTTATTGGGTATAACCCTCAAAATGTTGTGCAACCGTAGACACGTGTTTCGAGCTTGAGCTCTCTTCAGTACGGTAAAATCAAGTGCGAAGATGTACAACACTTGGATGTAAAAATAGAAACAAAGGAAGTCAACAACAGGAAGCCAACCACACATTTGTGGCATCGGTTAGAAGACATTGTACTCACAAGGCAACAACTAACGTCGCCACGGAGGTAGCTATAGCTACCAGCGTGACTATCCTACCCAGGAAGATACAAATAAGGATGGATTTAGCGAGGGGCAATATATGAAAATATAAGTAAAAAAGTTATTGGGTATAACCCTCAAAATGTTGTGCAACCGTAGACACGTGTTTCGAGCTTGAGCTCTCTTCAGTACGGTGAAATCAAGTGCGAAGATGTACAACACTTGGATGTAAAAATAGAAACAAAGGAAGTCAACAACAGGAAGCCAACTACACATTTGTGGCATCGGTTAGAAGACATTGTACTCACAAGGCAACAACTAACGTCGCCACGGAGGTAGCTATAGCTACCAGCGTGACTATCCTACCCAGGAAGATACAAATAAGGATGGATTTAGCGAGGTGCAATATATGAAAATATAAGTAAAAAAGTTATTGGGTATAACCCTCAAAATGTTGTGCAACCGTAGACACGTGTTTCGAGCTTGAGCTCTCTTCAGTACGGTGAAATCAAGTGCGAAGATGTACAACACTTGGATGTAAAAATTGAAACAAAGGAAGTCAACAACAGGAAGCCAACCACACATTTGTGGCATCGGTTAGAAGACATTGTACTCACAAGGCAACAACTAACGTCGCCACGGAGGTAGCTATAGCTACCAGCGTGACTATCCCACCCAGGAAGATACAAATAAGGATGGATTTAGCGAGGGGCAATATATGAAAATATAAGTAAAAAAGTTATTGGGTATAACCCCTCAAAATGTTGTGCAACCGTAGACACGTGTTTCGAGCTTGAGCTCTCTTCAGAACGGTGAAATCAAGTGCGAAGATGTACAACACTTGGATGTAAAAATAGAAACGAAGGAAGTCAACAACAGGAAGCCAACCACACATTTGTGGCATCGGTTAGAAGACATTGTACTCACAAGGCAACAACTAACGTCGCCACGGAGGTAGCTATAGCTACCAGCGTGACTATCCTACCCAGGAAGATACAAATAAGGATGGATTTAGCGAGGGGCAATATATGAAAATATAAGTAAAAAAGTTATTGGGTATAACCCTCAAAATGTTGTGCAACCGTAGACACGTGTTTCGAGCTTGAGCTCTCTTCAGTACGGTAAAATCAAGTGCGAAGATGTACAACACTTGGATGTAAAAATAGAAACAAAGGAAGTCAAGAACAGGAAGCCAACCACACATTTGTGGCATCGGTTAGAAGACATTGTACTCACAAGACAACAACTAACGTCGCCACGGAGGTAGCTATAGCTACCAGCGTGACTATCCTACCCAGGAAGATACAAATAAGGATGGATTTAGCGAGGGGCAATATATGAAAATATAAGTAAAAAAGTTATTGGGTATAACCCTCAAAATGTTGTGCAACCGTAGACACGTGTTTCGAGCTTGAGCTCTCTTCAGTACGGTAAAATCAAGTGCGAAGATGTACAACGCTTGGATGTAAAAATAGAAACAAAGGAAGTCAACAACAGGAAGCCAACCACACATTTGTGGCATCGGTTAGAAGACATTGTACTCACAAGGCAACAACTAACGTCGCCACGGAGGTAGCTATAGCTACCAGCGTGACTATCCTACCCAGGAAGATACAAATAAGGATGGATTTAGCGAGGGGCAATATATGAAAATATAAGTAAAAAAGTTATTGGGTATAACCCTCAAAATGTTGTGCAACCGTAGACACGTGTTTCGAGCTTGAGCTCTCTTCAGTACGGTAAAATCAAGTGCGAAGATGTACAACACTTGGATGTAAAAATAGAAACAAAGGAAGTCAACAACAGGAAGCCCACCACACATTTGTGGCATCGGTTAGAAGACATTGTACTCACAAGGCAACAACTAACGTCGCCACGGAGGTAGCTATAGCTACCAGCGTGACTATCCTATCCAGGAAGATGCAAATAAGGATGGATTTAGCGAGGGGCAATATATGAAAATATAAGTAAAAAAGTTATTGGGTATAACCCTCAAAATGTTGTGCAACCGTAGACACGTGTTTCGAGCTTGAGCTCTCTTCAGTACGGTAAAATCAAGTGCGAAGATGTACAACACTTGGATGTAAAAATAGAAACAAAGGAAGTCAACAACAGGAAGCCAACCACACATTTGTGGCATCGGTTAGAAGACATTGTACTCACAAGGCAACAACTAACGTCGCCACGGAGGTAGCTATAGCTACCAGCGTGACTATCCTACCCAGGAAGATACAAATAAGGATGGATTTAGCGAGGGGCAATATATGAAAATATAAGTAAAAAAGTTATTGGGTATAACCCTCAAAATGTTGTGCAACCGTAGACACGTGTTTCGAGCTTGAGCTCTCTTCAGTACGGTGAAATCAAGTGCGAAGATGTACAACACTTGGATGTAAAAATAGAAACAAAGGAAGTCAACAACAGGAAGCCAACTACACATTTGTGGCATCGGTTAGAAGACATTGTACTCACAAGGCAACAACTAACGTCGCCACGGAGGTAGCTATAGCTACCAGCGTGACTATCCTACCCAGGAAGATACAAATAAGGATGGATTTAGCGAGGTGCAATATATGAAAATATAAGTAAAAAAGTTATTGGGTATAACCCTCAAAATGTTGTGCAACCGTAGACACGTGTTTCGAGCTTGAGCTCTCTTCAGTACGGTGAAATCAAGTGCGAAGATGTACAACACTTGGATGTAAAAATTGAAACAAAGGAAGTCAACAACAGGAAGCCAACCACACATTTGTGGCATCGGTTAGAAGACATTGTACTCACAAGGCAACAACTAACGTCGCCACGGAGGTAGCTATAGCTACCAGCGTGACTATCCCACCCAGGAAGATACAAATAAGGATGGATTTAGCGAGGGGCAATATATGAAAATATAAGTAAAAAAGTTATTGGGTATAACCCCTCAAAATGTTGTGCAACCGTAGACACGTGTTTCGAGCTTGAGCTCTCTTCAGAACGGTGAAATCAAGTGCGAAGATGTACAACACTTGGATGTAAAAATAGAAACGAAGGAAGTCAACAACAGGAAGCCAACCACACATTTGTGGCATCGGTTAGAAGACATTGTACTCACAAGGCAACAACTAACGTCGCCACGGAGGTAGCTATAGCTACCAGCGTGACTATCCTACCCAGGAAGATACAAATAAGGATGGATTTAGCGAGGGGCAATATATGAAAATATAAGTAAAAAAGTTATTGGGTATAACCCTCAAAATGTTGTGCAACCGTAGACACGTGTTTCGAGCTTGAGCTCTCTTCAGTACGGTAAAATCAAGTGCGAAGATGTACAACACTTGGATGTAAAAATAGAAACAAAGGAAGTCAAGAACAGGAAGCCAACCACACATTTGTGGCATCGGTTAGAAGACATTGTACTCACAAGACAACAACTAACGTCGCCACGGAGGTAGCTATAGCTACCAGCGTGACTATCCTACCCAGGAAGATACAAATAAGGATGGATTTAGCGAGGGGCAATATATGAAAATATAAGTAAAAAAGTTATTGGGTATAACCCTCAAAATGTTGTGCAACCGTAGACACGTGTTTCGAGCTTGAGCTCTCTTCAGTACGGTAAAATCAAGTGCGAAGATGTACAACGCTTGGATGTAAAAATAGAAACAAAGGAAGTCAACAACAGGAAGCCAACCACACATTTGTGGCATCGGTTAGAAGACATTGTACTCACAAGGCAACAACTAACGTCGCCACGGAGGTAGCTATAGCTACCAGCGTGACTATCCTACCCAGGAAGATACAAATAAGGATGGATTTAGCGAGGGGCAATATATGAAAATATAAGTAAAAAAGTTATTGGGTATAACCCTCAAAATGTTGTGCAACCGTAGACACGTGTTTCGAGCTTGAGCTCTCTTCAGTACGGTAAAATCAAGTGCGAAGATGTACAACACTTGGATGTAAAAATAGAAACAAAGGAAGTCAACAACAGGAAGCCCACCACACATTTGTGGCATCGGTTAGAAGACATTGTACTCACAAGGCAACAACTAACGTCGCCACGGAGGTAGCTATAGCTACCAGCGTGACTATCCTATCCAGGAAGATGCAAATAAGGATGGATTTAGCGAGGGGCAATATATGAAAATATAAGTAAAAAAGTTATTGGGTATAACCCTCAAAATGTTGTGCAACCGTAGACACGTGTTTCGAGCTTGAGCTCTCTTCAGTACGGTAAAATCAAGTGCGAAGATGTACAACACTTGGATGTAAAAATAGAAACAAAGGAAGTCAACAACAGGAAGCCAACCACACATTTGTGGCATCGGTTAGAAGACATTGTACTCACAAGGCAACAACTAACGTCGCCACGGAGGTAGCTATAGCTACCAGCGTGACTATCCTACCCAGGAAGATACAAATAAGGATGGATTTAGCGAGGGGCAATATATGAAAATATAAGTGAAAAAGTTATTGGGTATAACCCTCAAAATGTTGTGCAACCGTAGACACGTGTTTCGAGCTTGAGCTCTCTTCAGTACGGTAAAATCAAGTGCGAAGATGTACAACACTTGGATGTAAAAATAGAAACAAAGGAAGTCAACAACAGGAAGCCAACCACACATTTGTGGCATCGGTTAGAAGACATTGTACTCACAAGGCAACAACTAACGTCGCCACGGAGGTAGCTATAGCTACCAGCGTGACTATCCTACCCAGGAAGATACAAATAAGGATGGATTTAGCGAGGAGCAATATATGAAAATATAAGTAAAAAAGTTATTGGGTATAACCCTCAAAATGTTGTGCAACCGTAGACACGTGTTTCGAGCTTGAGCTCTCTTCAGTACGGTAAAATCAAGTGCGAAGATGTACAACACTTGGATGTAAAAATAGAAACAAAGGAAGTCAACAACAGGAAGCCAACCACACATTTGTGGCATCGGTTGGAAGACATTGTACTCACAAGGCAACAACTAACGTCGCCACGGAGGTAGCTATAGCTACCAGCGTGACTATCCTACCCCGGAAGATACAAATAAGGATGGATTTAGCGAGGGGCAATATACGAAAATATAAGTCAAAAAGTTATTGGGTATAACCCTCAAAATGTTGTGCAACCGTAGACACGTGTTTCGAGCTTGAGCTCTCTTCAGTACGGTAAAATCAAGTGCGAAGATGTACAACACTTGGATGTAAAAATAGAAATAAAGGAAGTCAACAACAGGAAGCCAACCACACATTTGTGGCATCGGTTAGAAGACATTGTACTCACAAGGCAACAACTAACGTCGCCACGGAGGTAGCTATAGCTACCAGCGTGACTATCCTACCCAGGAAGATACAAATAAGGATGGATTTAGCGAGGAGCAATATATGAAAATATAAGTAAAAAAGTTATTGGGTATAACCCTCAAAATGTTGTGCAACCGTAGACACGTGTTTCGAGCTTGAGCTCTCTTCAGTACGGTAAAATCAAGTGCGAAGATGTACAACACTTGGATGTAAAAATAGAAACAAAGGAAGTCAACAACAGGAAGCCAACCACACATTTGTGGCATCGGTTAGAAGACATTGTACTCACAAGGCAACAACTAACGTCGCCACGGAGGTAGCTATAGCTACCAGCGTGACTATCCTACCCATGAAGATACAAATAAGGATGGATTTAGCGAGGGGCAATATATGAAAATATAAGTAAAAAAGTTATTGGGTATAACCCTCAAAATGTTGTGCAACCGTAGACACGTGTTTCGAGCTTGAGCTCTCTTCAGTACGGTAAAATCAAGTGCGAAGATGTACAACACTTGGATGTAAAAATAGAAACAAAGGAAGTCAACAACAGGAAGCCAACCACACATTTGTGGCATCGGTTAGAAGACATTGTACTCACAAGGCAACAACTAACGTCGCCACGGAGGTAGCTATAGCTACCAGCGTGACTATCCTACCCAGGAAGATACAAATAAGGATGGATTTAGCGAGGGGCAATATATGAAAATATAAGTAAAAAAGTTATTGGGTATAACCCTCAAAATGTTGTGCAACCGTAGACACGTGTTTCGAGCTTGAGCTCTCTTCAGTACGGTAAAATCAAGTGCGAACATGTACAACACTTGGATGTAAAAATAGAAACAAAGGAAGTCAACAACAGGAAGCCAACCACACATTTGTGGCATCGGTTAGAAGACATTGTACTCACAAGGCAACAACTAACGTCGCCACGGAGGTAGCTATAGCTACCAGCGTGACTATCCTACCCAGGAAGATACAAATAAGGATTGATTTAGCGAGGGGCAATATATGAAAATATAAGTAAAAAAGTTATTGGGTATAACCCTCAAAATGTTGTGCAACCGTAGACACGTGTTTCGAGCTTGTGCTCTCTTCAGTACGGTAAAATCAAGTGCGAAGATGTACAACACTTGGATGTAAAAATAGAAACAAAGGAAGTCAACAACAGGAAGCCAACCACACATTTGTGGCATCGGTTAGAAGACATTGTACTCACAAGGCAACAACTAACGTCGCCACGGAGGTAGCAATAGCTACCAGCGTGACTATCCTACCCAGGAAGATACAAATAAGGATGGATTTAGCGAGGGGCAATATATGAAAATATAAGTAAAAAAGTTATTGGGTATAACCCTCAAAATGTTGTGCAACCGTAGACACGTGTTTCGAGCTTGAGCTCTCTTCAGTACGGTAAAATCAAGTGCGAAGATGTACAACACTTGGATGTAAAAATAGAAACAAAGGAAGTCAACAACAGGAAGCCAACCACACATTTGTGGCATCGGTTAGAAGACATTGTACTCACAAGGCAACAACTAACGTCGCCACGGAGGTAGCTATAGCTACCAGCGTGACTATCCTACCCAGGAAGATACAAATAAGGATGGATTTAGCGAGGGGCAATATATGAAAATATAAGTAAAAAAGTTATTGGGTATAACCCTCAAAATGTTGTGCAACCGTAGACACGTGTTTCGAGCTTGAGCTCTCTTCAGTACGGTAAAATCAAGTGCGAAGATGTACAACACTTGGATGTAAAAATAGAAACAAAGGAAGTCAACAACAGGAAGCCAACCACACATTTGTGGCATCGGTTAGAAGACATTGTACTCACAAGGCAACAACTAACGTCGCCACGGAGGTAGCTATAGCTACCAGCGTGACTATCCTACCCAGGAAGATACAAATAAGGATGGATTTAGCGAGGGGCAATATATGAAAATATAAGTAAAAAAGTTATTGGGTATAACCCTCAAAATGTTGTGCAACCGTAGACACGTGTTTCGAGCTTGAGCTCTCTTCAGTACGGTAAAATCAAGTGCGAAGATGTACAACACTTGGATGTGAAAATAGAAACAAAATAAGTCAACAACAGGAAGCCAACCACACATTTGTGGCATCGGTTAGAAGACATTGTACTCACAAGACAACAACTAACGTCGCCACGGAGGTAGCTATAGCTACCAGCGTGACTATCCTACCCAGGAAGATACAAATAAGGATGGATTTAGCGAGGGGCAATATATGAAAATATAAGTAAAAAAGTTATTGGGTATAACCCTCAAAATGTTGTGCAACCGTAGACACGTGTTTCGAGCTTGAGCTCTCTTCAGTACGGTAAAATCAAGTCCGAAGATGTACAACACTTGGATGTAAAAATAGAAACAAAGGAAGTCAACAACAGGAAGCCAACCACACATTTGTGGCATCGGTTAGAAGACATTGTACTCACAAGGCAACAACTAACGTCGCCACGGAGGTAGCTATAGCTACCAGCGTGACTATCCTACCCAGGAAGATACAAATAAGGATGGATTTAGCGAGGGGCAATATATGAAAATATAAGTAAAAAAGTTATTGGGTATAACCCTCAAAATGTTGTGCAACCGTAGACACGTGTTTCGAGCTTGAGCTCTCTTCAGTACGGTAAAATCAAGTGCGAAGATGTACAACACTTGGATGTAAAAATAGAAACAAAGGAAGTCGACAACAGGAAGCCCACCACACATTTGTGGCATCGGTTAGAAGACATTGTACTCACAAGGCAACAACTAACGTCGCCACGGAGGTAGCTGCAGCTACCAGCGTGACTATCCTACCCAGGAAGATACAAATAAGGATGGATTTAGCGAGGGGCAATATATGAAAATATAAGTAAAAAAGTTATTGGGTATAACCCTCAAAATGTTGTGCAACCGTAGACACGTGTTTCGAGCTTGAGCTCTCTTCAGTACGGTAAAATCAAGTGCGAAGATGTACAACACTTGGATGTAAAAATAGAAACAAAGGAAGTCAACAACAGGAAGCCAACCACACATTTGTGGCATCGGTTAGAAGACATTGTACTCACAAGGCAACAACTAACGTCGCCACGGAGGTAGCTATAGCTACCAGCGTGACTATCCTACCCAGGAAGATACAAATAAGGATGGATTTAGCGAGGGGCAATATATGAAAATATAAGTAAAAAAGTTATTGGGTATAACCCTCAAAATGTTGTGCAACCGTAGACACGTGTTTCGAGCTTGAGCTCTCTTCAGTACGGTAAAATCAAGTGCGAAGATGTACAACACTTGGATGTAAAAATAGAAACAAAGGAAGTCAACAACAGGAAGCCAACCACACATTTGTGGCATCGGTTAGAAGACATTGTACTCACAAGGCAACAACTAACGTCGCCACGGAGGTAGCTATAGCTACCAGCGTGACTATCCTACCCAGGAAGATACAAATAAGGATGGATTTAGCGAGGGGCAATATATGAAAATATAAGTAAAAAAGTTATTGGCTATAACCCTCAAAATGTTGTGCAACCGTAGACACGTGTTTCGAGCTTGAGCTCTCTTCAGTACGGTAAAATCAAGTGCGAAGATGTACAACACTTGGATGTAAAAATAGAAACAAAGGAAGTCAACAACAGGAAGCCAACCACACATTTGTGGCATCGGTTAGAAGACATTGTACTCACAAGGCAACAACTAACGTCGCCACGGAGGTAGCTATAGCTACCAGCGTGACTATCCTACCCAGGAAGATACAAATAAGGATGGATTTAGCAAGGGGCAATATATGAAAATATAAGTAAAAAAGTTATTGGGTATAACCCTCAAAATGTTGTGCAACCGTAGACATGTGTTTCGAGCTTGAGCTCTCTTTAGTACGGTAAAATCAAGTGCGAAGATGTACAACACTTGGATGTAAAAATAGAAACAAAGGAAGTCAACAACAGGAAGCCAACCACACATTTGTGGCATCGGTAAGAAGACATTGTACTCACAAGGCAACAACTAACGTCGCCACGGAGGTAGCTATAGCTACCAGCGTGACTATCCTACCCAGGAAGATACAAATAAGGATGGATTTAGCGAGGGGCAATATATGAAAATATAAGTAAAAAAGTTATTGGGTATAACCCTCAAAATGTTGTGCAACCGTAAACACGTGTTTCGAGCTTGAGCTCTCTTCAGTACGGTAAAATCAAGTGCGAAGATGTACAACACTTGGATGTAAAAATAGAAACAAAGGAAGTCAACAACAGGAAGCCAACCACACATTTGTGGCATCGGTTAGAAGACATTGTACTCACAAGGCAACAACTAACGTCGCCACGGAGGTAGCTATAGCTACCAGCGTGACTATCCTACCCAGGAAGATACAAATAAGGATGGATTTAGCAAGGGGCAATATATGAAAATATAAGTAAAAAAGTTATTGGGTATAACCCTCAAAATGTTGTGCAACCGTAGACATGTGTTTCGAGCTTGAGCTCTCTTCAGTACGGTAAAATCAAGTGCGAAGATGTACAACACTTGGATGTAAAAATAGAAACAAAGGAAGTCAACAACAGGAAGCCAACCACACATTTGTGGCATCGGTAAGAAGACATTGTACTCACAAGGCAACAACTAACGTCGCCACGGAGGTAGCTATAGCTACCAGCGTGACTATCCTACCCAGGAAGATACAAATAAGGATGGATTTAGCGAGGGGCAATATATGAAAATATAAGTAAAAAAGTTATTGGGTATAACCCTCAAAATGTTGTGCAACCGTAGACACGTGTTTCGAGCTTGTGCTCTCTTCAGTACGGTAAAATCAAGTGCGAAGATGTACAACACTTGGATGTAAAAATAGAAACAAAGGAAGTCAACAACAGGAAGCCAACCACACATTTGTGGCATCGGTTAGAAGACATTGTACTCACAAGGCAACAACTAACGTCGCCACGGAGGTAGCAATAGCTACCAGCGTGACTATCCTACCCAGGAAGATACAAATAAGGATGGATTTAGCGAGGGGCAATATATGAAAATATAAGTAAAAAAGTTATTGGGTATAACCCTCAAAATGTTGTGCAATCGTAGACACGTGTTTCGAGCTTGAGCTATCTTCAGTACGGTAAAATCAAGTGCGAAGATGTACAACACTTGGATGTAAAAATAGAAACAAAGGAAGTCAACAACAGGAAGCCAACCACACATTTGTGGCATCGGTTAGAAGACATTGTACTCACAAGGCAACAACTAACGTCGCCACGGAGGTAGCTATAGCTACCAGCGTGACTATCCTACCCAGGAAGATACAAATAAGGATGGATTTAGCGAGGGGCAATATATGAAAATATAAGTAAAAAAGTTATTGGGTATAACCCTCAAAATGTTGTGCAACCGTAGACACGTGTTTCGAGCTTGAGCTCTCTTCAGTACGGTAAAATCAAGTGCGAAGATGTACAACACTTGGATGTAAAAATAGAAACAAAGGAAGTCAACAACAGGAAGCCAACCACACATTTGTGGCATCGGTTAGAAGACATTGTACTCACAAGGCAACAACTAACGTCGCCACGGAGGTAGCTATAGCTACCAGCGTGACTATCCTACCCAGGAAGATACAAATAAGGATGGATTTAGCGAGGGGCAATATATGAAAATATAAGTAAAAAAGTTATTGGGTATAACCCTCAAAATGTTGTGCAACCGTAGACACGTGTTTCGAGCTTGAGCTCTCTTCAGTACGGTAAAATCAAGTGCGAAGATGTACAACACTTGGATGTGAAAATAGAAACAAAGGAAGTCAACAACAGGAAGCCAACCACACATTTGTGGCATCGGTTAGAAGACATTGTACTCACAAGACAACAACTAACGTCGCCACGGAGGTAGCTATAGCTACCAGCGTGACTATCCTACCCAGGAAGATACAAATAAGGATGGATTTAGCGAGGGGCAATATATGAAAATATAAGTAAAAAAGTTATTGGGTATAACCCTCAAAATGTTGTGCAACCGTAGACACGTGTTTCGAGCTTGAGCTCTCTTCAGTACGGTAAAATCAAGTCCGAAGATGTACAACACTTGGATGTAAAAATAGAAACAAAGGAAGTCAACAACAGGAAGCCAACCACACATTTGTGGCATCGGTTAGAAGACATTGTACTCACAAGGCAACAACTAACGTCGCCACGGAGGTAGCTATAGCTACCAGCGTGACTATCCTACCCAGGAAGATACAAATAAGGATGGATTTAGCGAGGGGCAATATATGAAAATATAAGTAAAAAAGTTATTGGGTATAACCCTCAAAATGTTGTGCAACCGTAGACACGTGTTTCGAGCTTGAGCTCTCTTCAGTACGGTAAAATCAAGTGCGAAGATGTACAACACTTGGATGTAAAAATAGAAACAAAGGAAGTCAACAACAGGAAGCCCACCACACATTTGTGGCATCGGTTAGAAGACATTGTACTCACAAGGCAACAACTAACGTCGCCACGGAGGTAGCTGCAGCTACCAGCGTGACTATCCTACCCAGGAAGATACAAATAAGGATGGATTTAGCGAGGGGCAATATATGAAAATATAAGTAAAAAAGTTATTGGGTATAACCCTCAAAATGTTGTGCAACCGTAGACACGTGTTTCGAGCTTGAGCTCTCTTCAGTACGGTAAAATCAAGTGCGAAGATGTACAACACTTGGATGTAAAAATAGAAACAAAGGAAGTCAACAACAGGAAGCCAACCACACATTTGTGGCATCGGTTAGAAGACATTGTACTCACAAGGCAACAACTAACGTCGCCACGGAGGTAGCTATAGCTACCAGCGTGACTATCCTACCCAGGAAGATACAAATAAGGATGGATTTAGCGAGGGGCAATATATGAAAATATAAGTAAAAAAGTTATTGGGTATAACCCTCAAAATGTTGTGCAACCGTAGACACGTGTTTCGAGCTTGAGCTCTCTTCAGTACGGTAAAATCAAGTGCGAAGATGTACAACACTTGGATGTAAAAATAGAAACAAAGGAAGTTAACAACAGGAAGCCAACCACACATTTGTGGCATCGGTTAGAAGACATTGTACTCACAAGGCAACAACTAACGTCGCCACGGAGGTAGCTATAGCTACCAGCGTGACTATCCTACCCAGGAAGATACAAATAAGGATGGATTTAGCGAGGGGCAATATATGAAAATATAAGTAAACAAGTTATTGGCTATAACCCTCAAAATGTTGTGCAACCGTAGACACGTGTTTCGAGCTTGAGCTCTCTTCAGTACGGTAAAATCAAGTGCGAAGATGTACAACACTTGGATGTAAAAATAGAAACAAAGGAAGTCAACAACAGGAAGCCAACCACACATTTGTGGCATCGGTAAGAAGACATTGTACTCACAAGGCAACAACTAACGTCGCCACGGAGGTAGCTATAGCTACCAGCGTGACTATCCTACCCAGGAAGATACAAATAAGGATGGATTTAGCGAGGGGCAATATATGAAAATATAAGTAAAAAAGTTATTGGGTATAACCCTCAAAATGTTGTGCAACCGTAAACACGTGTTTCGAGCTTGAGCTCTCTTCAGTACGGTAAAATCAAGTGCGAAGATGTACAACACTTGGATGTAAAAATAGAAACAAAGGAAGTCAACAACAGGAAGCCAACCACACATTTGTGGCATCGGTAAGAAGACATTGTACTCACAAGGCAACAACTAACGTCGCCACGGAGGTAGCTATAGCTACCACCGTGACTATCCTACCCAGGAAGATACAAATAAGGATGGATTTAGCGAGGGGCAATATATGAAAATATAAGTAAAAAAGTTATTGGGTATAACCCTCAAAATGTTGTGCAACCGTAGACACGTGTTTCGAGCTTGAGCTCTCTTCAGTACGGTAAAATCAAGTGCGAAGATGTACAACACTTGGATGTAAAAATAGAAACAAAGGAAGTCAACAACAGGAAGCCAACCACACATTTGTGGCATCGGTTAGAAGACATTGTACTCACAAGGCAACAACTAACGTCGCCACGGAGGTAGCTATAGCTACCAGCGTGACTATCCTACCCAGGAAGATACAAATAAGGATGGATTTAGCGAGGGGCAATATATGAAAATATAAGTAAAAAAGTTATTGGGTATAACCCTCAAAATGTTGTGCAACCGTAGACACGTGTTTCGAGCTTGAGCTCTCTTCAGTACGGTAAAATCAAGTGCGAAGATGTACAACACTTGGATGTAAAAATAGAAACAAAGGAAGTCAACAACAGGAAGCCGACCACACATTTGTGGCATCGGTTAGAAGACATTGTACTCACAAGGCAACAACTAACGTCGCCACGGAGATAGCTATAGCTACCAGCGTGACTATCCTACCCAGGAAGATACAAATAAGGATGGATTTAGCGAGGGGCAATATATGAAAATATAAGAAAAAAGTTATTGGGTATTACCCTCAAAATGTTGTGCAACCCAATAACTTTTTTACTTATATTTTCATATATTGCCCCTCGCTAAATCCATCCTTATTTGTATCTTCCTGGGTAGGATAGTCACGCTGGTAGCTATAGCTACCTCCGTGGCGACGTTAGTTGTTGCCTTGTGAGTACAATGTCTTCTAACCGATGCCACAAATGTGTGGTTGGCTTCCTGTTGTTGACTTCCTTTGTTTCTATTTTTACATCCAAGTGTTGTACATCTTCGCACTTGATTTTACCGTACTGAAGAGAGCTCAAGCTCGAAACACGTGTCTACGGTTGCACAACATTTTGAGGGTTATACCCAATAACTTTTTTACTTATATTTTCATATATTGCCCCTCGCTAAATCCATCCTTATTTGTATCTTCCTGGGTAGGATAGTCACGCTGGTAGCTATAGCTACCTCCGTGGCGACGTTAGTTGTTGCCTTGTGAGTACAATGTCTTCTAACCGATGCCACAAATGTGTGGTTGGCTTCCTGTTGTTGACTTCCTTTGTTTCTATTTTTACATCCAAGTGTTGTACATCTTCGCACTTGATTTTACCGTACTGAAGAGAGCTCAAGCTCGAAACACGTGTCTACGGTTGCACAACATTTTGAGGGTTATACCCAATAACTTTTTTACTTATATTTCCATATATTGCCCCTCGCTAAATCCATCCTTATTTGTATCTTCCTGGGTAGGATAGTCACGCTGGTAGCTATAGCTACCTCCGTGGCGACGTTAGTTGTTGCCTTGTGAGTACAATGTCTTCTAACCGATGCCACAAATGTATGGTTGACTTCCTGTTGTTGACTTCCTTTGTTTCTATTTTTACATCCAAGTGTTGTACATCTTCGCACTTGATTTTACCGTACTGAAGAGAGCTCAAGCTCGAAACACGTGTCTACGGTTGCACAACATTTTGAGGGTTATACTCAATAACTTTTTTACTTATATTTTCATATATTGCCCCTCACTAAATCCATCCTTATTTGTATCTTCCTGGGTAGGATAGTCACGCTGGTAGCTATAGCTACCTCCGTGGCGACGTTAGTTGTTGCCTTGTGAGTACAATGTCTTCTAACCGATGCCACAAATGTGTGGTTGGCTTCCTGTTGTTGACTTCCTTTGTTTCTATTTTTACATCCAAGTGTTGTACATCTTCGCACTTGATTTTACCGTACTGAAGAGAGCTCAAGCTCGAAACACGTGTCTACGGTTGCACAACATTTTGAGGGTTATACCCAATAACTTTTTTACTTATATTTTCATATATTGCCCCTCGCTAAATCCATCCTTATTTGTATCTTCCTGGGTAGGATAGTCACGCTGGTAGCTATAGCTACCTCCGTGGCGACGTTAGTTGTTGCCTTGTGAGTACAATGTCTTCTAACCGATGCCACAAATGTGTGGTTGGCTTCCTGTTGTTGACTTCCTCTGTTTCTATTTTTACATCCAAGTGTTGTACATCTTCGCACTTGATTTTACCGTACTGAAGAGAGCTCAAGCTCGAAACACGTGTCTACGGTTGCACAACATTTTGAGGGTTATACCCAATAACTTTTTTACTTATATTTTCATATATTGCCCCTCGCTAAATCCATCCTTATTTGTATCTTCCTGGGTAGGATAGTCACGCTGGTAGCTATAGCTACCTCCGTGGCGACGTTAGTTGTTGCCTTGTGAGTACAATGTCTTCTAACCGATGCCACAAATGTGTGGTTGGCTTCCTGTTGTTGACTTCCTTTGTTTCTATTTTTACAGCCAAGTGTTGTACATCTTCGCACTTGATTTAACCGTACTGAAGAGAGCTCAAGCTCGAAACACGTGTCTACGGTTGCACAACATTTTGAGGGTTATACCCAATAACTTTTTTACTTATATTTTCATATATTGCCCCTCGCTAAATCCATCCTTATTTGTATCTTCCTGGGTAGGATAGTCACGCTGGTAGCTATAGCTACCTCCGTGGCGACGTTAGTTGTTGCCTTGTGAGTACAATGTCTTCTAACCGATGCCACAAATGTGTGGTTGGCTTCCTGTTGTTGACTTCCTTTGTTTCTATTTTTACATCCAAGTGTTGTACATCTTCGCACTTGATTTCACCGTACTGAAGAGAGCTCAAGCTCGAAACACGTGTCTACGGTTGCACAACATTTTGAGGGTTATACCCAATAACTTTTTTACTTATATTTTCATATATTGCCCCTCGCTAAATCCATCCTTATCTGTATCTTCCTGGGTAGGATAGTCACGCTGGTAGCTATAGCTACCTCCGTGGCGACGTTAGTTGTTGCCTTGTGAGTACAATGTCTTCTAACCGATGCCACAAATGTGTGGTTGGCTTCCTGTTGTTGACTTCCTTTGTTTCTATTTTTACATCCAAGTGTTGTACATCTTCGCACTTGATTTTACCGTACTGAAGAGAGCTCAAGCTCGAAACACGTGTCTACGGTTGCACAACATTTTGAGGGTTATACCCAATAACTTTTTTACTTATATTTTCATATATTGCCCCTCGCTAAATCCATCCTTATTCGTATCTTCCTGGGTAGGATAGTCACGCTGGTAGCTATAGCTACCTCCGTGGCGACGTTAGTTGTTGCCTTGTGAGTACAATGTCTTCTAACCGATGCCACAAATGTGTGGTTGGCTTCCTGTTGTTGACTTCCTTTGTTTCTATTTTTACATCCAAGTGTTGTACATTTTCGCACTTGATTTTACCGTACTGAAGAGAGCTCAAGCTCGAAACACGTGTCTACGGTTGCACAACATTTTGAGGGTTATACCCAATAACTTTTTTACTTATATTTTCATATATTGCCCCTCGCTAAATCAATCCTTATTTGTATCTTCCTGGGTAGGATAGTCACGCTGGTAAATATAGCTACCTCTGTGGCGACGTTAGTTGTTGCCTTGTGAGTACAATGTCTTCTAACCGATGCTACAAATGTGTGGTTGGCTTCCTGTTGTTGACTTCCTTTGTTTCTATTTTTACATCCAAGTGTTGTACATCTTCGCACTTGATTTTACCGTACTGAAGAGAGCTCAAGCTCGAAACACGTGTCTACGGTTGCACAACATTTTGAGGGTTATACCCAATAACTTTTTTACTTATATATATATATATATATATATGTAAATATAAGTAAAAAAGTTATTGGGTATAACCCTCAAAATGTTGTGCAACCGTAGACACGTGTTTCGAGCTTAAGCTCTCTTCAGTACGGTAAAATCAAGTGCGAAGATGTACAACACTTGCATGTAAAAATAGAAACAAAGCTCGAAACACGTGTCTACGGTTGCACAACATTTTGAGGGTTATACCAAATAACTTTTTTACTTATATTTTCATTTTCATATATGGCGTCTCGCTAAATCCATCCTTATTTGTATCTTCCTGGGTAGGATTGTCACGCTGGTAGCTATAGCTTCCTCCGTGGCGACGTTAGTTGTTGCCTTGTGAGTACAAGGTCTTCTAACCGATGCCACAAATGTGTGGTTGGCTTCCTGTTGTTGACTTCCTTTGTTTCTATTTTTACATCCAAGTGTTGTACATCTTCGCACTTGATTTTACCGTACTGAAGAAAGCTTGAGCTCGAAACACGTGTCTACGGTTGCACAACATTTTGAGGGTTATACCCAATAACTTTTTTACTTATATTTTCATATATTGCCCCTCGCTAAATCCATCCTTATTTGTATCTTCCTGGGTAGGATAGTCACGCTGGTAGCTATAGCTACCTCCGTGGCGACGTTAGTTGTTGCCTTGTGAGTACAATGTCTTCTAACCGATGCCACAAATGTGTGGTTGGCTTCCTGTTGTTGACTTCCTTTGTTTCTATTTTTACATCCAAGTGTTGTACATCTTCGCACTTGATTTTGCCGTACTGAAGAGAGCTCAAGCTCGAAACACGTGTCTACGGTTGCACAACATTTTGAGGGTTATACCCAATAACTTTTTTACTTATATTTTCATATATTGCCCCTCGCTAAATCCATCCTTATTTGTATCTTCCTGGGTAGGATAGTCACGCTGGTAGCTATAGCTACCTCCGTGGCGACGTTAGTTGTTGCCTTGTGAGTACAATGTCTTCTAACCGATGCCACAAATGTGTGGTTGGCTTCCTGTTGTTGACTTCCTTTGTTTCTATTTTTACATCCAAGTGTTGTACATCTTCGCACTTGATTTTACCGTACTGAAGAGAGCTCAAGCTCGAAACACGTGTCTACGGTTGCACAACATTTTGAGGGTTATACCCAATAACTTTTTTACTTATATTTTCATATATTGCCCCTCGCTAAATCCATCCTTATTTGTATCTTCCTGGGTAGGATAGTCACGCTGGTAGCTATAGCTACCTCCGTGGCGACGTTAGTTGTTGCCTTGTGAGTACAATGTCTTCTAACCGATGCCACAAATGTATGGTTGGCTTCCTGTTGTTGACTTCCTTTGTTTCTATTTTTACATCCAAGTGTTGTACATCTTCGCACTTGATTTTACCGTACTGAAGAGAGCTCAAGCTCGAAACACGTGTCTACGGTTGCACAACATTTTGAGGGTTATACTCAATAACTTTTTTACTTATATTTTCATATATTGCCCCTCGCTAAATCCATCCTTATTTGTATCTTCCTGGGTAGGATAGTCACGCTGGTAGCTATAGCTACCTCCGTGGCGACGTTAGTTGTTGCCTTGTGAGTACAATGTCTTCTAACCGATGCCACAAATGTGTGGTTGGCTTCCTGTTGTTGACTTCCTTTGTTTCTATTTTTACATCCAAGTGTTGTACATCTTCGCACTTGATTTTACCGTACTGAAGAGAGCTCAAGCTCGAAACACGTGTCTACGGTTGCACAACATTTTGAGGGTTATACCCAATAACTTTTTTACTTATATTTTCATATATTGCCCCTCGCTAAATCCATCCTTATTTGTATCTTCCTGGGTAGGATAGTCACGCTGGTAGCTATAGCTACCTCCGTGGCGACGTTAGTTGTTGCCTTGTGAGTACAATGTCTTCTAACCGATGCCACAAATGTGTGGTTGTCTTCCTGTTGTTGACTTCCTCTGTTTCTATTTTTACATCCAAGTGTTGTACATCTTCGCACTTGATTTTACCGTACTGAAGAGAGCTCAAGCTCGAAACACGTGTCTACGGTTGCACAACATTTTGAGGGTTATACCCAATAACTTTTTTACTTATATTTTCATATATTGCCCCTCGCTAAATCCATCCTTATTTGTATCTTCCTGGGTAGGATAGTCACGCTGGTAGCTATAGCTACCTCCGTGGCGACGTTAGTTGTTGCCTTGTGAGTACAATGTCTTCTAACCGATGCCACAAATGTGTGGTTGGCTTCCTGTTGTTGACTTCCTTTGTTTCTATTTTTACAGCCAAGTGTTGTACATCTTCGCACTTGATTTTACCGTACTGAAGAGAGCTCAAGCTCGAAACACGTGTCTACGGTTGCACAACATTTTTAGGGATATACCCAATAACTTTTTTACTTATATTTTCATATATTGCCCCTCGCTAAATCCATCCTTATTTGTATCTTCCTGGGTAGGATAGTCACGCTGGTAGCTATAGCTACCTCCGTGGCGACGTTAGTTGTTGCCTTGTGAGTACAATGTCTTCTAACCGATGCCACAAATGTGTGGTTGGCTTCCTGTTGTTGACTTCCTTTGTTTCTATTTTTACATCCAAGTGTTGTACATCTTCGCACTTGATTTTACCGTACTGAAGAGAGCTCAAGCTCGAAACACGTGTCTACGGTTGCACAACATTTTGAGGGTTATACCCAATAACTTTTTTACTTATATTTTCATATATTGCCCCTCGCTAAATCCATCCTTATTTGTATCTTCCTGGGTAGGATAGTCACGCTGGTAGCTATAGCTACCTCCGTGGCGACGTTAGTTGTTGCCTTGTGAGTACAATGTCTTCTAACCGATGCCACAAATGTGTGGTTGGCTTCCTGTTGTTGACTTCCTTTGTTTCTATTTTTACATCCAAGTGTTGTACATCTTCGCACTTGATTTTACCGTACTGAAGAGAGCTCAAGCTCGAAACACGTGTCTACGGTTGCACAACATTTTGAGGGTTATACCCAATAACTTTTTTAATTATATTTTCATATATTGCCCCTCGCTAAATCCATCCTTATTCGTATCTTCCTGGGTAGGATAGTCACGCTGGTAGCTATGGCTACCTCCGTGGCGACGTTAGTTGTTGCCTTGTGAGTACAATGTCTTCTAACCGATGCCACAAATGTGTGGTTGGCTTCCTGTTGTTGACTTCCTTTGTTTCTATTTTTACATCCAAGTGTTGTACATCTTCGCACTTGATTTTACCGTACTGAAGAGAGCTCAAGCTCGAAACACGTGTCTACGGTTGCACAACATTTTGAGGGTTATACCCAATAACTTTTTTACTTATATTTTCATATATTGCCCCTCGCTAAATCAATCCTTATTTGTATCTTCCTGGGTAGGATAGTCACGCTGGTAGCTATAGCTACCTCCGTGGCGACGTTAGTTGTTGCCTTGTGAGTACAATGTCTTCTAACCGATGCTACAAATGTGTGGTTGGCTTCCTGTTGTTGACTTCCTTTGTTTCTATTTTTACATCCAAGTGTTGTACATCTTCGCACTTGATTTTACCGTACTGAAGAGAGCTCAAGCTCGAAACACGTGTCTACGGTTGCACAACATTTTGAGGGTTATACCCAATAACTTTTTTACTTATATATATATATATATATATATATATATATATATATATATATATATATATATATATATATATATATATATATATATATATATATATATGTAAATATAAGTAAAAAAGTTATTGGGTATAACCCTCAAAATGTTGTGCAACCGTAGACACGTGTTTCGAGCTTAAGCTCTCTTCAGTACGGTAAAATCAAGTGCGAAGATGTACAACACTTGCATGTAAAAATAGAAACAAAGCTCGAAACACGTGTCTAAGGTTGCACAACATTTTGAGGGTTATACCAAATAACTTTTTTACTTATATTTTCATTTTCATATATGGCGTCTCGCTAAATCCATCCTTATTTGTATCTTCCTGGGTAGGATTGTCACGCTGGTAGCTATAGCTTCCTCCGTGGCGACGTTAGTTGTTGCCTTGTGAGTACAAGGTCTTCTAACCGATGCCACAAATGTGTGGTTGGCTTCCTGTTGTTGACTTCCTTTGTTTCTATTTTTACATCCAAGTGTTGTACATCTTCGCACTTGATTTTACCGTACTGAAGAAAGCTTGAGCTCGAAACACGTGTCTACGGTTGCACAACATTTTGATGATTATACCCAATAACTTTTTCACTTATATTTTCATATATTGCGTCTCGCTAAATCCATCCTTATTTGTATCTTCCTGGGTAGGATTGTCACGCTGGTAGCTATAGCTACCTCCGTGGCGACGTTAGTTGTTGCCTCGTGAGTGGTTGGCTTCCTGTTGTTGACTTCCTTTGTTTATATTTTTACATCCAAGTGATGTACATCTTCGCACTTGATTTTACCGTACTGAAGAGAGCTTAAGCTCGAAACACGTGTCTACGGTTGCACAACATTTTGAGGGTTATACCCAATAACTTTTTTACTTATATTTTCATATATTGCCCCTCACTGAATCCATCCTTATTTGTATCTTCCTGGGTAGGATTGTCACGCTGGTAGCTATAGCTACCTCCGTGGCGACATAAGTTGTTGCCTTGTGAGTACAAGGTCTTCTAACCGATGCCACAAATAAGTGGTTGGCTTCCTGTTGTTGACTTCCTTTGTTTCTATTTTTACATCCAAGTGTTGTACATCTTCGCACTTGATTTTACCGTACTGAAGAGAGCTTAAGCTCGAAACACGTGTCTACGGTTGCACAACATTTTGAGGGTTATACCCAATAACTTTTTTACTTATATTTTCATATATTGCCCCTCGCTAAATCCATCCTTATTTGTATCTTCCTGGGTGGGATTGTCACGCTGGTAGCTATAGCTACCTCCGTGGCGACGTTAGTTGTTGCCTTGTGAGTACAAGGTCTTCTAACCGATGCCACAAATGTGTGGTTGTCTTCCTGTTGTTGACTTCCTTTATTTCTATTTTTACATCCAAGTGTTGTACATCTTCGCACTTGATTTTACCGTTCTGAAGAGAGCTTGAGCTCGAAACACGTGTCTACGGTTGCACAACATTTTGAGGGTTATACCCAATAACTTTTTTACTTATATTTTATATATATATATATATATATATATATATATATATATATATATATATATATAGATATAAGTGAAAATAGAGTATATTTCGTTTTAATTCCGAGAGTTCTAACCTTTGACAGCTGTTTCGTGCTAACGCACTCATCAGAAAGGATTTATGGAGCTCTCGAAATCAAAACGAATCCACTCAAGAATTAATACCGTGAGGCAAGACAGAATATAATAGGAAGTTATTCATGACATCTACAGTCACTAGTTGAAACTTAATTTGACACGAACCAAGGAATCCAAAAGTAGAGGTTTGTCCACAAATTGACAGGCAGCCAACAATTCGTTGTTCTGACCTTGGTTCGTGTCAAATTAAGTTTCAACTAGTGACTGTAGATGTCATGAATAACTTCCTATTATATTCTGTCTTGCCTCACGGTATTAATTTTTGAGTGGATTCGTTTTGATTTCGAGAGCTCCATAAATCCTTTCTGATGAGTGCGTTAGCACGAAACAGCTGTCAAAGGTTAGAACTCTCGGAATTAAAACGAAATATACTCTATTTTCACTTAGATTCTGCTTGCGTTCCTCATAACGTATTAGAAACTTGATTGAACCTTGGGTTGGTCAGAACAACGAATTGTTGGCTGCCTGTCAATTTGTGGACAAACCTCTACTTTTGGATTCCTTGGTTCGTGTCAAATTAAGTTTCAACTAGTGACTGTAGATGTCATGAATAACTTCCTATTATATTCTGTCTTGCCTCACGGTATTAATTCTTGAGTGGATTCGTTTTGATTTCGAGAGCTCCATAAATCCTTTCTGATGAGTGCGTTAGCACGAAACAGCTGTCAAAGGTGAGAACTCTCGGAATTAAAACGAAATATACTCTATTTTCACTTAGATTCTGCTTGCGTTCCTCATAACGTATTAGAAACTATATATATATATATATATATATATATATATATATATATATATATATATATATATATGCTCAGTCGGTGCGCCACTGTAGAGATGATCCTCTTTTATCTCAAGGAGGGTTCAGTTTGGGCTTTTTCTTCTGATCTTGCAGTTGGTATGATTGCAATAAAATGTAAATTGTAAACACTGAATGTCAAAATAAATGACACTGGCAATTGGTACTCTTGCACCAAATTGCATGCAGGCTGGCCAATATGTGATATTTATTATTGAAGACAGTTGGTATTCTTGATGTGTAAAATTATGAATTTGGAATAAATGTTAAATAATTGAATTTTTATTTTATTGAACTGGTTGATATCAAAACAAGAAGTATTTGCTCAATTATCTAAAACTACCTATCCTAACCGAAAACTATCTTATTCTAGATATTGTCCTCATGAACTTTTTAATCTATTACTAAAATTTACTGTCATTTAGTACGATTTACTTTAATGGTCTATGGTCCTGAGAAATTTCAATGTTCTATGATTGATTGATTGTCTATCTCACTATCTGACTTGGGTTATGTTTATATTTTCAGAAAGTTTGTTTTTATGAAATTTTAACTTCGATTACTGTTTATACATTACAGAGGAAAGTTCAAAAAGGTGTACCTTGATTGTCTCCTCTGTTTTCTGCGCTAATTTGGTCTTTCCTCTTAAAATTTTCAATTTGAAGGTGAGTTCTGATTGTGCCTTCCGGGTAGTTTATTCTGTTGATTTTGGTATTGGTTTTCCTTTCTGCTAATTATTTGCTGCTTTGACTATTCTTCTTGCTCTATTTCTGTTGTAATATTTGAATTTTATTTAATTTTTCTTTCAGCTTTCAAATATCCTCTCCCAAACTTCAACTTCTATCGTCAACAACCAATTCCTAGCAACCAGCCTCTCGTTTCTTCTCAAACCACACTAGACACTTTATGTCACTGAGGATTTGATTGTTTAATGGTAAACTCAAATTTTAATAACTAATTCTACTATTTACATAACCTATAATTACTTTCTTATTTTCTATTTTTTTTTCTTGTTTTAGATACCTTTCTGACCACAACTGCTCTCCAACACTACTAAGCCCTACTATCTGCCTTTGCTACCTGTATCAATCATATTTATATTGACATTACTGATCAGTGTGTTTTTTTTAAGTTTTCTTTTAATCAGATTATTATTTTAAATTTAATTTCGTTTTCAAGATCCTGATATTAATTTGAATGACTTGTTTTAATTTGGTTATTCTTTTCATGCATGTTACTTAGAAATAGGTGTTGTATATTCTTGTCGAACAAAGAACGAACCAAAACTGACTCCTTTTTGATGCGAATTTATATCGAAGTGACATGGTTTATAAAACTAAAATACCAAATTTCTTGTAAATTAAAACATCAAAGCAGGTATTTATGCACTTTCATTCTCTTTCACATTTTTGTAGTTTTTCCTAAACTTCATATCATAACAATTCTCCAAAATGTCTATTCAAATTTTCTACCTCATTAGTAAAATTTGAATATGCATTTTCCAATTTTCATCATTAATAATAGTATTTTCTTCTGTTCTTGAACTTTTGTTCTTCCAAATTTTGAATTTAAATACACTGTCAATGTTAAAAACTCCCCTTAATCTTTTATCTCCAGAATATACTAATCTGTAACTATTTACTGGCTCTTCGTTTTCAACCTCATACGGCCCTTCAAATGGTAATTGTAGTTCAGAGCACACATCTAGTTTCCTATCAGGCACTCTTAAATTCTTAATAATAACTAAGTCTCCTTTCTTAAATCTAGTTCTTTTTCTCCTCTTTTAGTTTTCTCTATTTACATATTTTTCAGTATTCCTTCTGATCCTTGCAATCACTCTTTCCATCGACCCACTCAAATTTTTATCCATCATCATCCATTCTCTCTCTGGTAATTTTCTTGTCATTACGTACATAGGACTTTCCTCTGTTACCGTGCTAGGAATTTCATTTATAAAGTTTTCAATCATTTGGAGTTTTTCTTCCCATACATTGGATTAATATAATTTGTTGTACTTCTTTCTATAATGCCTTGTTCTATCATTTTATCTATCTCCCCCTTAATTTGATCTTTAAATTTATATGGTATTGGATAATTTTTTGATTTGTACTTTTCAACTTCCCTCACTTTTATTTTATGCACATATTCACTTGCTATTCTTGAATCATTCTTAACCTTTCAGAGTTAACGTGCGGACTACGAGTCCGCATGACGATTTATTTGCCGATTTGTTCATCATTAGTTCCGATTTCGGACGTCGCGCGCTCAGTAGCTTCAGTTATGAGGGTATATTATTCAGTACAGTTGTGGTAGTTGTCTGACACAGAAGGTTATTTTGCTAGATTAAATTGCGGAGTGCGAGTCCGCACGTTATACAAGTTGAACGAATTTTTAAGGTAAGATTTGATTTTAAAATACTACATTTCTTTAGTAGATAAATATGCATGTGACGTGAAATTATGTGTAATATATTAGGAAGGTATTAACGATGTATTATCTATATATACTTAAATTATAGAAATTCATTTTTTACAGATTATTTCGATTATGAATTATGAAAAGGAACAAGCATATCTTGAACAACTTCATGCTGAATTTCTGTCCGATGCTGAGCCAGAAGTTGAACCTGACGATGACGACTCTAGTTTGGAAGGAGATTCTGAAGAGAGGCAGGACTACAATACCGACATGGAAGAAGATATTGAGGAAGAAACCGAGGAAATTTCTGAAGTGTTGAATGTTCCACAAAGAGTGCCGCATTTCATTGGTAAGGATGGGAAAACTAAATGGAGGAAACATGTAGGAAACCAACGAATACGGACTCGCGCTGAAAATATAATCAAGATAAAAATTTCTGGAGTGAAGGGGGAAGTACGGTATAAGAAAAGTGTATCAGATATTTGGGGTTGCTTTTTTACTGAAGATATTTTACAAACTATTGTAGATAACACGAATGTCTTCATTGAAATATGTTCCTACAATCCCAATAATAGGTCTGCAAAGAAAACTGATATTTTAGAACTAAGGGCACTATTGGGTCTTTTATATTTAGCAGGGGTAACCAAAAATAACCACAGAAATGCAGAAGATCTTTTTAGGACGAACGGCTCATCACCAGAAATTTTTAGACTGACAATGTCTCTTGCACGGTTCAAGTTTTTGCTTAGACACATCCGTTTTGGTGATAAACGAACGCGCTTAGACAGGCAAAAATATGACAAATTGGCAGCTATCAGAGAATTCTTTGATTCTTTCAATTCAAATTTACCTAAACATTTTTCACTATCAGCATATACAACAGTGGATGAAAAACTGGAAGCGTTTCGTGGCAGGTGTGGCTTTAGGGTATATATTCCTAATAAACCCAATAAATATGGGATAAAAATCTACGCTTTAGTAGATGCTAAATTCCCTTATACAGCAAATCTAGAGGTATATGTTGGACAACAGCCAACAGGACCATATAAAGTTGATACAAGCAATATTTCTCTTGTTCCTCGCCTTTGTAATCCTATATTGGGTTCTCATAGAAATGTCACAATGGACAATTTTTTTACAAGCATCAACTTGGCCGAGCTACTTTTGAACGAACATAAGCTGACAATGATAGGCACTATAAGAAAAAACAAAAAAGAGCTTCCACTGCAAATAACTAATCCTAAAAGGCCAGAAAAAACAAGTATGTTTGCTTTTCAGGAAAAATCGACGATTGTATCATATATACCAAGAAAAAATAAAAATGTCATTTTACTCTTGACGATGCACCACGACGATTCACTAGATGAATCTACCGGTAAGCCACAAATTATACATGATTATAATAAAACCAAAGGAGGAGTAGATCTAGTTGATAAAATGTGTGCCGCCTATAATTGCGCTCGAGCCACTCGCCGATGGACTATGGTAATTTTTTATTCTGCAATGAATGTAGCTGGTATCAATTCATTCGTAATAAATAAATATAAATCAGATGTTATAGATAAAACGCCTAGAAGAATTTTTCTAGAAGTCCTTGGTATGGAACTAGTGAATGATCATCTGCAACGTCGTTTTTTGAATAAACGTATTTCACGATCAATTAGGTCAAGAATAAAAGAAATTTGTCATATTGAAGAACAAATTAATTCAGCTCCGAATCCACAGTCTGATCGCCGAGGTCGCTGCTTTTACTGTAGTAGGCAAAAAAATAGGCCAACCAGATATTCATGTCAGAAATGTCAAAAATTGGTTTGCTTAGAACATGCAAAATGCATTTGCCCTGATTGCCTACAAGGTAGTAATTCCGAAGAAAGTAGTGAAGATTGAGCTGTTCTCATTCACTCAAGTATTTCAAAATGAGCAGCTCAAACATTTTCATTTGATTTAGTTATTGTTTAACTCCTCAGAATTATTTACATTATTTTTGTATAAATTTGGTTCTTGTGCTTTTCAGTACCCAAAATATGGAAAATATTTTTTATTTAACTTTTATTTTCAAAGTGCGAATTTAAATGTAAGCTATAATAAATATATTTGCATATGCCTCAATATGTTTGTTTTTATTATATATCAAAAATACCAACAAGTTTCTAATCGATTTTTTCGAAAATAGTTGTTAATTTGGATTTTTAAAAAATTGCGGACTGAGAGTCCGACGTTACCTTTCGTGTATCATTGCGTCACGTTATCTGCGAAAGGTTAATTAACCCATTATATTTTTTAAATAATTCTTTTACATAATCTTCCTCCATTTCATCACATTTATAATAATTTATATTATTTAATTCATGTTCATTCATCACATTCATACTTTTTATGCATAAAATATCCTTTTCCATTAACTTTTCATCCTGTGTCAAATCTTCTAATTTAAACTAACTTCCATCTAACTCAATTTCTTTACTTTCATAGTTAATCTTGGCATTATTCTTTTCTAGCTGGTCTGTACCCAAAATTATATCAAATTCCATTTCTTTCACCAATAATAATTGTACCTCAATATTTTTTTCTTCAATATTTAAATTCAAATATACAAATTTATTTGTTTCAGATAATTTTTTTCCATTTATCCCAATTAAATTTGTTTTAGGCATATTTACAATTTCATTTTCAATTTCTACAATATCTACTAGACTACTTTCCTTTATTAACGTTGCCTCTGAACCAGTATCTACTAATATGTTTAAAAATTTATCCCCAATTTTTCCTTTTAATATTATTAAACCCATCATTTGCTCATTTTCTCCATTTTCATCAAGTGTTATGAATGCTATTGGGTGTTCGTAACTGATTTCGTTATTTTTGTATGGTTTGCTCAATGAAAATTTTGTTGTCCTTCAGGCATTATTTCCTGCATTGAGTTTTCTCTGTTATTTTCACTTATCCTTTCTTGATTTGGCCTTTCTATAGCTCTATCTCCACTTATAGACCTCCTTTGAAAATGTACTTGCCTGTATCTTTCATTGTTTTCCCTATTTCCTATATATTGTCCTGGTCTATCCCTGTTATCTTGTATTTGATTATTTCCTTGCCTATTTTGGTTTGCAAATCTATCATTTCTATTATTTTCATTATTTCTATTTTGATCCCTGTAATCATATCTTGTTCTATCTTGATGGTTAGTTCCTTGTTGATATCTATTATTATTATATCTTGTATAATTGTTACTGTTATAGCCACTGTTGTTCTCATATCTATTAAAATTTCTATCTCTAATATTATTATAGTTATTATCCGAATAGTTTGTATAATTTTGAGAATATGTTCTATTCTGATTTCCCTGTGCTCTAAAATTTACTCTATTATTATTATTGTTACTTGAATTTTGATAAAGATTATTTCTATTCTCCCAGTTTCTATATGCCATTATTCTTTCTATTCTTAACAGATATTCACTCAACCTATCCATTGATTTGATTTCATGCATCGATATAGCTTCAAAAATCTCCTGTTTATAATGCCTGCTTATATTTAAAACTATTTCTTCTTCGTTCATTTGAGGATTTAAATATTGTGACATTGCATACAATTGAATTACATAATTATTATAATTGCCACTCCTTTGTTCATCAAATTTTCCAAATTGAAGTTTGTCCCTACATAATAATTGTGCATTATTTCCCCAATATTGTTTTAAAAATAATTTTTCGAAATCATCAAAACTATTGACATTCCTTTCTTGGCTATTGAACCATATTGAAGGTTGGCTAATCAAATATTCCCTTATTGTATCCTTCAATTCTTCTATGTTCTTGATATGTTTTGTTTTGTTCTTCGAAGACTTGATAAATATGATTGGATGCATTTTTTTATATTACCTTCAAAATTACTTCCTACCTGAATATTTTGTACACTAGCTAGGTATAGCCCTGGTTTGCAAAATTTCATTCCTACTCTGTTCCATTTCTTAAATTTTATTTTCATTGCTATTTGTCTGTTCTTTCATTACAATTAACTCATTTTCCACACTACTGATTTTATTGTCTGATATTTTCTTATATTCTTCTACTTTTTTATTTGTTTTCCCTATTTCATGTATAGTATTTTCTTTCAACGCTTCTAAATTAACTCTAGTTTCTTTTCCCAGTGCATCATTTACCTGTACTTTAGTGTTAAATTGTTCTATTTCTCCCCTAATTTCTTTATAAAATTCTAAATTTTGAATTTGCAATTTTTCCTCCATTGCTTTGCATGTTTTCATTAGCTCTTTTTTATTTTCAGCTAACTCTCTCCTGATACTTCCTTCTATCTTTTCCATTCTCTCTCTAGTTTTCTCTTCCATTTTCACTATGTCCACTTTCACTCCCTTAATACCATCTTCCATTGCTTCCATTTTCTCCTTCATACTCTGGTCCATCCTTTCTTCCATTTTTTTCATATTTTGTGTAATACCCTCTATATTACTTCCAATAAATTCCATCAACATTCTAAACTTCTCATCCATTCCACTTTCCATCTGTCCTTCTCTTTGCATACCACTACTTTCTCCTTGATCTCCACTCTGTCTTACATCATCTTCTCCATCATTCTCACCTATTCTTTTTCCATCTCGCAAATCCATTTTCTCTACTCTCACCAAGACTCAACTTTTTCTCAAATGTATAACTTTCAAACTATTTGCACTCTTCTCTGTCATACACCTTTTTCACTTTCTTTTCCCTGATTTACTTTCTAAATTTTCCCTTTTCAACTCGCACTGTTTTGAAAGAAAAATTGTTATACTTCATTCAAAGATGGAAAAAATTTGGCCCCACGTTGCTAGGCGACAATTGTTATATTTTTTTTTTATATTGTTATATAGTTTTATATTTATATATATATAATATTGTTTTATATAATTCAAGTGATGATAATTGTAATTGTACCTTATTACCTTTCAGTTTGATGCTCAGTCGGTGCGCCACTGTAGAGATGATCCTCTTTTATCTCAAGGAGGGTTCAGTTTGGGCTTTTTCTTCTGATCTTGCAGTTGGTATGATTGCAATAAAATGTAAATTGTAAACACTGAATGTCAAAATAAATGACACTATCAATTGGTACTCTTGCACCAAATTGCATGCAGGCTGGCCAATGTGTGATATTTATTATTGAAGACAGTTGGTATTCTTGATGTGTAAAATTATGAATTTGGAATAAATGTCAAATAATTGAATTTTTATTTTATTGAACTGGTTGATATCAAAACAAGAAATATTTGCTCAATTATCTAAAACTACCTATCCTAACAGAAAACTATCTTATTCTAGATATTGTTCTCATGAACTTTTTAATCTATTACTAAAATTTACTGTCATTTAGTACGATTTACTTTAATGGTCCATGGTCCTGAGAAATTTCAATGTTCTATGATTGATTGATTGTCTATCTCACTATCTGACTTTGGGACTTTCGAGTTGGATGGTCGATGATAGATCTCGAGATTTGAGGTTGTTTTTTTTTGCTGATTGGAAAAGTGCTGAGAAGGTATTTATAAGGGCCTTACTAATTAGACATTTGTTAAATTGACCCTATTCTTCCTAATAAATAAAATATATATTGGTGAAAACATTTTTAAATACATAGAATAAAAATATTAGGTTTTCCTCCAACCTAAAATGGAGGACATGGAAAAACCACCTGATCCTCCTGAAAATAATAATTTAAATAATAACAAAAATATTAAAAATTTATACTCCAGTTCAGACTCAGGCCCTTTTGAAGTTTATGTTCAAGGAAACGAGAAAAATGTAGGTAATTTGCATATTCTAAGTATTGCTAAAACTATATTCAATTTAAATTTAAAGTCAATTGTCAAGGTTACTCGAAAGGGCAAAAACCGTATAGGAGTAATTTTTTCTGATTTCACTTCAGCAAATACATTTATATGTGACAAAAAATGGGAATCTTAAATTTTGATGTGTTTATTCCTTATCATAACATTTCTTGCAAAGGAATAATCAGAAATGTTTATAAAGAATTTACGGAAGACGAAATTCAGGAAAATAGCGAAACTATGCTTGATTTCTGTAAAATATTGAATGTCAAAAGATTGAATAGAAGAGTTGTTGAGGTGGGTAAAGAACCATTATTTTTGAAAACGGGTACCATTTGTGTTACTTTTTCTGGTAAAATACTGCCAAAGGATATTTTAATATATGGTTTACCTTTAAGAGTAATACCTTATATAAGTCCGGTATTAATGTGCCAAAAATGTCTATTATATGGACATAGCATGACTCAATGTAAGGGTAATGAAAAGTGCACTAAATGTGGGAAACCTGCTCACGAAACATCACAGGCATGTGAACTATATTGTATACACTGTCAAAATAATGATCATTCTTCGAAAGAAAAAAATTGTAAGGAGTTCCTCAGACAAAAAAATATAAAACAATTAATGGCATTTTCAAATGTCTCATATTTTGAATGGAATCAAAAAATTCCTAGATTTCAAAATGCGACTAGGAATCTTAATAATGATAATTTCCCAGAACTAAATAGAAATAGAGAATTCAATCATAACCAACTGGCTATTCATGAAAGAAGAACTGCAGTCATTAATAATTCCAATGACATTCCATCTTATAGTCAGACTCTTAGAACCCCAAATAAAAGACGTAGAGATTCCAATACTGGTTTTGATAAATAAGCTCATAATCAATGTCTAATTAATCCCACAGGACAAGTCAAGTGCTTACCAAACATGTCTCAGATTTCCCCATCTCCAATGATATCAAAGGAGAACTCTAACATTCAAACTAACTTTTATCAAGCTATGGGCAAGCTAACATCTCAACATCAGGAGTTGGTCATGACCTTTATAGGTAATTTACTGTATAATTCATACTCACCTACCCCGAATATATCTCAAGTACCACAAAATAAGTTTAGGCAAAGTTCATCACAAAATCAAAAAGAAGTTATATCTGAAGGGATGACATACTCTGATGATTCAGAGTACTAATCCCCAATTATTTTAACAAATTCATCTTCTTCCCTTTAAATATTATTCAATGGAACATCAGATCTTATAATGCTAATGTAGATAATCTGAAAATACTTATCAAGGACTACAATCCAGATATCATTTTATTAAATGAAACTTGGTTAAGTGCTAATCTGCGTATTAAATGTAAGGGCTTCCAGATTTTGAGAAATGATCGAGAGGATGGGTATGGTGGAATTGCTATATTAATTAGAAATGGAATTGATTTTGTTCCGATATCTCTAAATTCAGAGTTTAATTACAGGGTACAATCGCAGGGCATATACCTACCTAACCATAAACTCCATGTTATTAATATCTATAGCGCAGCTGGAAACTTGATTTCTAAACAAGGTTGGACTGATTTTGTTCATCAAATAAATAATCCTCTGATTATAATGGGCGATCTTAATGGTAATCATATGGCTTGGGGTAGCTCCACTAATAACATCAATGGTACGAATATCTTTCAATCTCTAGAAATGCTAGAATTAGTATATTTGAATGATGGGTCCCCTACTAGAATTAGTTCTCCAGATCAAGGTACCTCTGTAGTAGATTTAACACTGGTGTCTAACAACATTGCTGCAATTACCACTTGGATGACAATACCAGATGTGGGATTCAGTGATCATTTCCCCACGATGTGTACAATAGGTTTAGGACCAGGAGACGTATCACTGTCAAATGAAAGAAGGAATTATAGTAAGGCAGACTGGGAAGAATATAATTCCATTTTGGATCAAGCATTCTCATCTTTTCCTACTGCGAACAATTACGATTTTTTTGTTGAATCAATAAATACCGCTGCTAAAACAGCAATCCCCTTGTATAAATCCGCTAATAAAGGCAAATACCACATCCCTTGGTGGGATGATTCCTGCGCAGATATAATTAAAAAACGGGTAGAGGCTATAAGACAATTCAAAATTGATCTCAGCTGGAATAATTATTTATTAGTTAAAAAGCAATGTGCAGCAGCAAGAAAATTCTTGAAATTAAAAAGAAAGAATAATTTCAGGGAATTTTGCTCTAAACTTGATAGAAATTCTCCAATTAAAGTTGTTTGGGAAAGAATTAGAAAAATTTCAGGTCAAAAAACTAACTTACAACTTTCCATGCCCCCAGCTAATGTGGCCCAAGAAATTTTGAATTCTTTAGCTCCTCCTATTATCTCTAATTTGAATACTATTAGTCACGATGAACGTATAATAAACCTTACTAATCCATTTTCTTATAGTGAATATAAATTTGTCTTGAAAGGAAAAAAGGAGTCGGCACCGGGACTGGATCAAATATCATACTCCATGATAAAAAATTTACCGCTATCTGGATCCTTATTCTTATTACAAATATTTAATTCATGTCTTGAAACGGGTGTTGTACCCAGTCAATGGAGACAACATCTTATTCTCCCTATTATAAAACCAAACAAAGATAAACTATTATTTTCTAGTTATAGAGCAATTGCATTGACATCTTGTGTAGGCAAACTTTTAGAATCCCTGATTAAAAATAGATTGGATTGGTTTATTGAAAATAACAAACTTCTCCATCCCTTACAATTGGGCTTTAGAAAGGGCAGAGGTTGCACTGAGTGCCTCTCCTTTTTAATAACACAAATATATTCGGCACTAGCTGATAATGAATATATAGTTGGGGTCTTCCTGGATATTTCAGCAGCCTATGATAATGTAAACATAGATCTTCTTCATTCTACTCTTCTAGATTTACAAATTCCTCTGGAATTATCAAATTTAATATACTCCTTTTTGTCCGATAGATCATTATTCATAAAAGATAACTCTGGACAAATGTTTGGTCCAAATCATAGTAATAAAGGTCTTCCGCAAGGATCCCCCCTCAGTCCTATCCTGTTTAACATCTATACTGCTTCTATATTCAACATAGTACCTAGAGATTTCAAATTGGTTCAGTATGCTGATGATTTTGTCATACTTGCAAGGGGAAAAATATCCATAACATAATTTCCAAAATAAATGTATTCATACTCGAGTTTGAACGCTGGTTAAATAATCATAATTTCATACTATCTGCCTATAAATCAAGGTCTATTCTTTTTTCTAAAGGTTCGTCCCGACTCATTTATCCTAATATTTTGTATAACTCTCAAACTATTCAATGGACTGATACAGTGACTTATCTTGGCATGATCTTACACAAAAACCTGAAGTGCATGTCAATCAATTACAATCTAAAATAGAGAAGAGCTTAAATGTCATGCGCGCTTTGTGTGGCACATGGTGGGGATGTGATCCCAAAATATTGAAAATCTTACCTGACTCTCTTGTTCTTAGTCATCTCAATTATGGGTGTCAGATTCTTGTTCCTTGTTCTAAGTCTGTCAAAAAAAAATTAGATCAATTGCAATACAAAAGTCTAAGAATAGTGACTGGGTGTATGAAGTCCACCCCAATTCGAGCCTTATTGGCAGAATCTGGGGATCTACCCTTGAAGTACCGTAGAAATTGGCTTACTGGAAAATTTGTAATGAAAAACTTAAGCATGAATCATAATCCAATAATTGATTCGATATTCTCTCTACGAATCAGCTGTGCAAATAATATTTCATTTTGGAGAAACAAAGAAATCCCTAGTTTAGTATATCTATTGAATATGATACAAACTACTTCTTTTAAAATATATACAAGTGACACACTCCCTTGTCACCAATTTGATTTCGATCTACAATTTGAGTCTATGAGCGTATTTAATTTACATAATTCAAGGACGGACTCAAGTCAAATCTTATATCAGAAGATATTAAATAGTTTCCCCACACATACAAAAATCTTTACAGATGGATCAATTGACCCATCAGGTAGGGCTGGATTTGGAGTATTTTCCTCTGATATGGCATATACATTTTCCTCCAACTTACCCATTCACACGCAAATTTGCTCAGCTGAAATTGTTGCTATTAATCATGCCTTACAAGTAATACTTGAGAAAGAGATTAATCATGCTATTATTCTTTCTGACTCTAAGAGTGCGCTTCAAAAGATTTCTAATAGTAATTTTGACAAAGATATGGATCATGCCTCCTTATCAACAAAAGAAGGTATATTATTGGCAAAAAATAATAATGTACATATAAGTCTAGCTTGGATCCCAGGTCATTCGGGTATCCTTGGTAATATTAAGGCTGATCAACTGGCAAATATAGGCCGAACTTTGAATGTCCCAGCTAACATAAAACTGCATTTTTCTTGTTTCCTTCCTCTAATAAAAAAACAAATTTGGAGCCAGTGGACAGACGATTGGCTTACTAACCAGGTGAATAACGGTTCATTTTATAAAAAAATAAACAATGATTCCCCACATTTCCCTTGGTTTAATAAATTCTCTCATCTTAATAGAAGACACTTAACGACAATTATTCGAATGCGGACTGGACATTGTTTAACTCCTTACCATTTATTTCGCATTGGAATTAAAGATAACCCTTGGTGTGAATGCGACCAAATTGGGCCCCTTAATCACATTATTTTGGAATGTCCAATAAATAAATTACCAGATTTTGATTTATACTGTGAATTTGCAAAATCAAATCTCACTACTCCGTTTGATATATGTACAATTCTATCTAACCTAAACAGACAAAGAATAGACATTCTAATAAAATTCCTGAATATTTTTAAAATTAATCTTTGAATCACTCAAACATAAAAATAAAACAAAAACATAAATTAATGAAATACAACTACATAAAATAAAACAAGACTACTTCAATCCTCTTTCTTTTTGTCCTGGGTGCTCTTTCTATCTCCGTCGGTAGCATTTCTGGTTGTGTTAGCTTGGTGGCTGCCCCCAAGCGAGAAAAGTTTTGTCCTTTGTTGTGTTGTTAATCCTAACTAACATGTAAGCCCTTACGGAAGAAAGAAGAATGAAACATTGGAGGAACATTCAGTCAATCCAACGATAGTTGGTAAGTTGGATATGTTCAATTGCTCTGAGCAAGACTAGAACATTTCCAAAACGAGCTAGCTGGGTAAATTGTTCTAGGACATAGCCCATTAAAGGAAGAAGAAGAAGAAGACTATCTGACTTTGGTTATGTTTATATTTTCAGAAAGTTTGTTTTTATGAAATTTTAACTTCGATTACTGTTTATACATCACAGAGGAAAGTTCAAAAAGGTGTACCTTGATTGTCTCCGCTGTTTTCTGCGCTAATTTGGTCTTTCCTCTTGAAATTTTCAATTTGAAGGTGAGTTCTGATTGTGCCTTCCGGGTAGTTTATTCTGTTGATTTTGGTATTGGTTTTCCTTTCTGCTAATTATTTGCTGCTTTGACTATTCTTCTTGCTCTATTTCTGTTGTAATATTTGAATTTTATTTAATTTTTTTTTCAGCTTTCAAATATCCTCTCCCAAACTTCAGCTTCTATCGTCAACAACCAATTCCTAGCAACCAGCCTCTCGTTTCTTCTCAAACCACACTAGACACTTTATTTCACTGAGGATTTGATTGTTTTATGGTAAACTCAAATTTTAATAACTAATTCTACTATTTACATAACCTATTATTACTTTCTTATTTTCTATTTTTTTTTCTTGTTTTAGATACCTTTCTGTCCACAACTGCTCTCCAACACTACTAAGCCCTACTATCTGCCTTTGCTACCTGTATCAATCATATTTATTTTGACATTACTGATCAGTGTGTTTTTTTAAGTTTTCTTTTTAATCAGATTATTATTTTAAATTTAATTTCGTTTTCAAGATCCTGATATTAATTTGAATGACTTGTTCTAATTTGGTTATTCTTTTCATGCATGTTACTTAGAAATAGGTGTTGTATATTCTTGTCGAACAAAGAACGAACCAAAACTGACTCCTTTTTGATGCGAATTTATATCGAAGTGACATGGTTTATAGAACTAAAATACCAAATTTCTTGTAAATTAAAACATCAAAGCAGGTATTTATGCACTTTCATTCTCTTTGTAGTTTTTCCTAAACTTCATATCATAACTATATATATATATATATATATATATATATATATATATATATATATATATATATATATATATATATATATATATGTACATTACTAAGTTCATGGGTTGAACCGCGTTGAGAGTTTATAACTCGACGTTTCGGCTCCTGCTTTGGAGCCATTTTCAAGAGTGTGACTGCGAGGCCTCTATCTGCCTACTTCTTATATATATATATATATATATATATATAAATATATATATAAATATATATAAATATATATATATATATATATATATATATATATATATATGTATATATATATGAAAACTAGAAGTTCGGGTTGAACTGCGTCTGGAATTTGTTGAAATTCGACGTTTCGGTTCCGATTTTGGAGCCATTTTCAAGAATAAGAGGGATAGGTATAGTGAGGAAACGTGATTCTACACTGAGGTCTCAGTCTGCCTACTCCTCAGGTATTATCGCGTTAGGATTTTGTGACTTGACGTCGGGGTCTCAATCTGCCTACTCCCCAAGTCTCGTCACTGGCTCTCTCTAAGGTCTCAATCTGCCTACTCCTTCGAGAGAACTGAGGATTTGCGGGTTGTGGACCTATATTTATACTAGGTTTAATAACCGTGTGGGCGGGGCTGGCGCGTGATGAGCTTTGTGCGGGAACTGGGTTGGCGCTAGAGCTGTGTGCGGGAACTGGGTTGGCGCGGAGTGAGGGGATATGGGCAATGAGAGGCTTCCAGGTATTGGGAAGTCTACGTCCATCGTCGCGGGTATTGAGGCAATTAGGGCGCTTCTCTATCTCAAGGGCTTCGCGTATGATCCTGGTTTGCAGAGTTTTCTCGGTGGCAATTGTTTTGGTGTTTTTGAAGTCTATTTTGTGGCCTGTGTCTTCACGATGTTTATAAAGTGCGGATGTGGATGATGCTTGTCGGACTGCGAGTTCATGTTCATAGATTTTAGATGTTATTCGTCTGTTGGTTTGGCCAATGTAAGTTCTGGGACACTCTGAACATGGTATTTCATATATGCCTTGGGATTCATTTGGTATTGTGTCCTTTGGAGTTCTCAGGAATTTGGATATTTGGTTGTTGGCTGTGAAAATTGTTTTTATCTCGTGTTTTCTCAAGATATAGCTGATTTTGTCTGTAACACCTTTGATGTAGGGTAGGAAAGCTTTGTGAGGCTGAATATTGTCTACTTGATCATCCGTTTTGGGAGAGCGGGTCAGTTGATTGCGGGGTATATTTTAATGTCAAAAATTGAAAGCCTGTATTTTTCTGAGTTCAACCATACCACATACGTCATATCTCACAGTTCGATTTACAGTATACCGAGTATAAAGGAAACCAGTGTTCATATTTTCAACATTCATTTCATTATTCATTTTGCAACGCAAACCTGAGAATTACTTAGTAGTTAGTACGAGTATATTGCTACACTTGAATAGTAGGCTAAGCAAACATATGAAAGCCCTTAGCAACCAGACAATAAGTTCTTAGTTACCATTAAATATGTCATTATTCTATTGATTTGTTGTGTAGCATATCGATTTATAAGTCTGCAATAACTTTCTGAAAAATATTTTCCTAAAAGCAATTATTTGAAATAACGATGGTGCTGTCAGAAAAAACAGAGAATATAAGTTCTGATGCTCTTAGGTTACGGCGATCGTAAAAGAAGTATGGTAGAAGTATGCGAAATCTTCAATGAAACATATCCCAATCGAGAACCAATAAACAAATCGACGGTGAGCAAAATATTACATAAATTCAATGAAATTGGCAAAGTTAGGGATAAGCCTAAGAGTGGCATACCTACCGTTGCCGAAGAAACTCAATTGAATGTATTACTTGGAATTGAAGAAAATCCTCATTGTTCAATTACAACTTTATCTGACAACAATGAGATCTGTCGTGGTGCTGTACAGAAAATTCTTAGAAAAGCTAAATTACATCCATATAAAATCAAACTCATACATGAACTTAATGAAGACGACTTCGATAGACGCATGGAGTTTTGTGAAATTATGCAAGAAGTGTGCAATCAAAATAATGGGTTTGAATTCAATGTCTTATTTTCCGACGAATCAACTTTTTACAAACGGTACTGTGAATACACAAAATTGTCGTTATTGGGCAACAGAAAATCCCAATTGGACAATGGAAGCTCATACCCAATATACCCAAAAAGTAACTGTGTGGGCAGGGATTCTCAGGAATACCATTGTAGGACCATATTTTTTTGACGGTAATGTGACAAGTGGAAATTATTTGGAAATGTTATAAAATTATGTGGTTCCTTATTTAACTGAGACATTCCCAGACATCAACCAACCTGATCGAATAGTTTCTTCTATTTGGTTCCATCAGGATGGAGCAGGTCCACATTATGCTCGAGTTGTTAGAGATTTTCTTAATGAAACGTTCCCCAGTCGCTGGATTGGACGACGCGGACAAATTGAATGGCCTGCTAGGTCCCCAGACTTAACTCCCATGGACTTCTTTCTCTGGGGTTACTTAAAAAGTAAAGTGTACATAAACCGATCCACCAATTTGGAAGACCTTAAGGAGAGAATTCGAACTGAAATTCAACTAATTACACCAGAGGTGCTGTCTAACGTAACCCAAGAATTCATTAGACGTCTTGGATATTGTCAACTGACCCAAGGAGCTCAATTCGAGCATTTGCTGTAGATTTTTTATTTGTTTATTTTCACTACTAACCTATGATATTTTGATAGCAAATAAATTATGAAATGAATGTTGAAAATATGAACACTGGTTTCCTTTATACTCGGTATACTGAAAATCGAACTGTGAGATATGACGTATGTGATATGGTTGAACTCAGAAAAATACAGGCTTTCAATTTTTGACATTAAAATATACCCTTTTAATTTAAAAAATATATCGATGACGTCATATCTTGAAAGGTGGTGGGAGAAAAAATTATTTTTTTCTAAAAAAGGTGGAAAACTGAAAAACAAAATCGACCTGTCCGAGCTTTTCCTCCGAAAATAATAAACTCGTAAGATAATAGAGCGTTTCCACACTTTATGAACGCACTGTATAGAACCAGTTAATATTGGGGATTGCAGCAAAGTCAAAAGTGTACTCTTTTATAGAGTTTATTCCAAGCTTTCGTAAATTTTATTTACATCTTCAGGGAACTACAAAGAATTATTATGTCAATCCCAGTTAGCACACTATATCCATAGGATATCCTATCACGATCCCAAATGTCCTGAAACTGGATGACCGCGACGGGATATCCATAAGCTATCCTCATCTTGTCCGGGAAAGTACAGCATGTACTATTCGCTTCCAAAAATAGTATATCCTATGGATAACCCAAAAGTATATCCTATGGATATCCCACTGGGATGCCACTGAATGCTGCCTATAAAAGGATATACATAGGTTAACCTATTTAATAATAACCTATGGTTATTCCTTCGGGACGATGATGGGTTTTTGGTTCAGCTGATTTCTCATATTGTTGGGAAAATATATCGAAGACAAAACTGTATGTAGGTATTAAAATATAAAGATTTTAAATTACGTGATACACCATCATAATATGTTGTTCATGTCCAAGCAGCTGTTTCGTTTCTAAATTAAAAATTTTGCCGAACATGCATTTTCTTATCTTTAACGAGTTCTAAGGATGATGTTTATTCCAGCCATGTATTTTTATATTTCGCGGTTTCCGAGCCAAGCCGATTTCGCTAACCGATGGCCAACAACCGACAACCGTACCTCTGTTTCACAAAGCAATTGTGAAGAAAGAAGATAGAGATAGGGCTGTGTAGTATGGAGTTTTCCCGCGTTTCCCGGCCATTGCTGTTAGCTGTTTGCTTTGCTAGGCTAGATGTTTATAATTGTTGATTACAAGCTGTGATGCGAGTTTGGTTTGTTAGTTATTTGAAGTTTTGATTAGTTTTGATACAAGTGCTGCTGAACATCTCAAGATTTTTGTTGGGAACTAAGGAAAGGTAAGTGATTGTGTTGTAAAAAAAATCTATTTTCACACACACCCCTAGAATATTTCGTGAGCCCCACTGATATAATTTAAAGTTTATACGTAATTGTCTTGTATCTCACAATAGTCACAATATTATTCTTTCATTCCAGAAGTTGGTGAAATAGGTACTACTTTTATTGGTTATGTTGCTAAAAATTACTCCTTGACTAGGTTGAGTTGAAGTAATGGCGTATAATTCCCAAGGTATTAAACGCAAAAATAGGTCTTATTATAGAAAAATTAAGAAGGATACTGATGACTCACTTTTATTGTTATCGATTAATGATTGTCATAAGTCTTTAACTCCAGTGTCTTTGCTCAGCTCAGATTCTGAAAGTGATGATAATTTATCACATATTTCTAATATTGATCTGAAATCTGATTCAGGTGATTTTACCCATATTTATAGCTCCAATGACGATTCTATTGGTGCTGAAAAATGTGATCTCGATGATTATTTTAAGCTCAATAAAACAATTCCTTCTTGCTCGAGCCTGCCATTATTCAGTGAATGTACCAACATTGATAATGGTCATAAAACAGATATTAAAACACAGCTATCACAATGGGCTCTTTCAGAAAATATTACTCACACTGCACTTGGAAATCTGCTGAAGATTTTGAAGCCTCATTTCGAACAGTTACCCCTCGATCCTAGAACACTATTGAAAACTCCTAGAAGAACTGAAACAAAGATCATTTCTCCTGGGGAGTATCACCACTTTGGCCTTGAAAAGGTTGTCAACTATCTGTTGCAACAAAAACAACAAAATACAAAATGTGAAATTTGTGTGAATATCGATGGAGTACCATTGAGTAAAAGCTCTGGTAGTCAGTTTTATCCAATCCTAGTCTCTCTTTTCCCTGTTGAAAATTTAGTTGGTTTGGTTGGGATTTACCATGGTTACAAAAAACCAGTTGATGCTAATTTATTTCTAAGAGATTTCATAGATGAAGCAACAAAGTTGACAAACAATGGGCTAACTTTTCGTGATAAAATAATACCTTTTGAAATTAAGGCTTTTATATGTGATGCTCCTGCTAAAGCTTTCATTAAAAATATTAAATCTCATACGGGTTACTTTTCTTGTACAAAATGTTGTCAGGAGGGGGAGTTCATTGATAGAAAAATGTGTTTTCCTGACATAGATTTCATTGAAAGATCAAATTATAGTTTTACCAACAAAATCCAGGAGGAACATCATGTTGGGGACTGCTCTTTACAAGAAATTCCAAATTTGAATATGATATCAGCATTTCCTTTAGATTATATGCACTTATTATGCCTGGGAGTGATGAAAAAATTGATACTTACATTGTGGATAAGTGGTCGACCACCTTTTAAATTATCGTCAAACCAAATCAGTAAAATATCTGATTTATTACTAGCTCAGTCTGGAAATATCCCAATAGAATTTTGTAGAAAACCCCGCTCTTTGAGTGAAGTGAAAAGATGGAAAGCGACTGAATTTAGGCAATTTCTATTGTATACTGGGCCAATTGTTCTGAAATCTGTACTTGACCAAAATAAATATTTGAACTTTTTATCTCTACATGTAGCAACCAGAATTTTGTGTTCAAATTTGATTTCTAGTGACCACCTTAAATATGCACATTCACTATTGATATACTTTGTCGAACTTTTCAGTGTTCTATATGGCAAGGAAAATATTTCTCATAACATACATAACCTTCTTCATATATCTCAAGATGCCACTCATTTTGGAAAATTGGATCATTTCAGTGCTTTTCCATTTGAGAATTACATGCAAACTTTGAAAAAGCATGTCAGAAAATCTGATAAACCAATTGCACAGGTGATAAATCGGATTGCTGAAAGAGAACAAATATTTGACAAAATTATTACTGCTGAAGTTGCTAATATTCCTTCTAAAGAACATCATTCAGGACCCTTGCTTCAAAACTGTTGTGAGCCACAATATCAAGAATACAAATTTAACAATTTTAAACTGAAAATAAAACATCCTGACAATTGCTGCATGTTAAAGAATGGTAATGTAATAGTAATTGAGAATTTTGCCACTAACTTTCTAGGAAATGTTGTGATTATTGGAAGAAAATTTGAGAATCTTAAAGATATCTTTACAAGTCCGTGTAAATCTTCTGATGTAGGAATATACCAAGTTTATGACTTAGGTAGAATGCACTCTTGGCCAGTATCAGATGTAGAACTGAAGTATGTTCCTTTGGTCCAGGAAAGTACTGTTGTCTTTCCTTTACTACATTCTGAATGAATTTACTCAACATTTTTTTCAATTATTGTCAGGAATAACATCTTTTAGCAACATACCATTAAAAAAGTCCATCTAATTTAGTCTTGATTCATACCACAGAAATATAATAAACACTTCTATGATTCATACCAATTGATTTTCAGAAAAAACGTTGAAGCAGACGAAAGTACTTAACCATAATTTTCCAGAATCATTTTTTTTTAGAATTGTAGTTTGTATTTCTTCACAGTTAATATTTTATGTGGACATTTAAGTATTTATCAAATTTCAAAATTCTACACTGAATAGTTTCTGTTAAAAATGGCTGTGGACGGACAATTGAGTTATCCTATAACATATTTTTTTCATTTTAATGCACAGCATCTAGTTATATGATAAGAATTATTGCTTTTTTACATGATTTTCAGCTTGGAAAATGTGGGTCATTGTCATATTTTTAAAAGAAAACTCGGTCGAATGTATACCCTCATGTTGGCTTACTGATGACAGTACTACCAATAAATGTTATTGGCCTCCTTATAGAGGAAGTCGATTGAAATCAGCAATCTCAACGTGTGAGAAACCCCAAGAAGATTGGGACATTTTTCGAATTAGAACACTCAATGGAGGTAAAGTTTATGGTAAGATTATTATTATTAATTTCAATGTATTATGTTTTCACGTCCAAAGATGATATTTTTCTTGTTCAACAGTCACGAGCAAGTGGACCATTTAAACTCATTATTCAAGAATATAAATTTTGAATGTCAACGTCGTAACGGGAATTTCCGCCTTCAGGGCTACAATAAAAGGAGACCATGAATATAATATCCTATGGTTACAGACATACAACAAATTCATGTTTGAATTGTTAAAATTATGTAGATAAAAGTTTGTATAAATAAATTGTAAAAATATTATTTTAAATTTGTCTGATATATATTTTGGGTTCTACTTTATTTTATTGACAATAATCTTTTTACAATTAATAATTTATACACAATTTTATCTATACAGTTTTAACAATTCAAACATGAATATATTGTATGTCTGTAAACATAGGATATTTTATTTATGGACTCCTTTTATTGGAGCCCTGAAGAAGGTGGAAATTCCCGTCTGAACGTTGACACTAAAAATGTATATTCTTCAATAATGCCTTTAAATAGTCCGTTGAACAAGAAAAAAAACTAATTTCAATACAGACTTTCATCTATTCTATTATATTTTGAAAACTAAATTTTGACAAGATTGTCCTTATATTCTGCATTTAAATTCTAGATCAGCTCGTGCAAGCTCGAAATGCATGTGACCGGGCCCAATATAAGTCTGATGTATCTGACTTTGATGATGAGATGAAAAGAAAGCCAAAAAAGAAGATAATCAGTTCCTCCTCAGAGGATGAAGAAGAGAATGGATTTTCTGGTTATAATTTGAAGATTCCCCCACCCCCATCAAAAATACCCAGCAAGCCCAGGGGTAAATATATATAATAAGATATTCTCAGAATTCATTCAAGTAAATGCTTTTTTCCAGAATATTCTGAGCACGTAGACAAAATTCCAGAGCCAAAAGGGAAAAAAAAGGTGGAAAAAAGAGTTGTGGCACCATCAACTAGCATCAGTTTTTTTACAGAATCTGGTGTGAATTCGATATCGGAAGGTCAGAATACTGAAGGTGAGATGATTTTTTTAAATGATAGTGTTGTATCATAATTTGATATATTGGAATGATTGAGATTGGGAATTTTCTGTTGGTTGTTTTTTTTTCTATACAAAAATTGCAAATTTCAAATATCTGAAAAAGTGTGCATGGTCCTTTTCAACCCCAGCAGCACCAAAAATAAATTGTGATGTTAATGAATATTTCATTTGTAGATATTTCATCTCAAAAAATCATAAATCCAACAGAGACAAGCTTCAACTACAAGTTACTCCAAGGTAAGAGGAATTTTTTTTTTTCAGTGAATATTTTTTTGTGATCAATTGTATTGTAGAATTCCAACATAATATTGTCAGAAAATTAAATATCATCAATGTGAAAGTGGATGAAATGGCAGCAGATATCACACAAATCCACAATCTCCTCAGAGATAGAAATGAAACAAGAGTTGAAGCCAATATTGATTTCACTTTGCCTTTGAATACCGTGGAAGAACTAGAGTACTTGGAGGCAGAACTGAAGAATAAAGAAAAATATGCAAAATTTGTAAGTTTTTCAAACTGTATATTCAGTCTATTTTGTGTATTTAAATGAAAGCAGATATCAAAATGACAATATACTTAGTGGCAAACAAAATTATGAATTCACTAAGATAGACTCGAATGCTGATTGCTACATATATTTTGTCAGGATTTCAACCAGTTTTTTCACTTCAATTCTTGAGAATTTGGTATATCAAGCTAATTTTTTTTCCATTTTTATGTTTGAGTTTCTCTTGAATATTGTGTATTTGGTATTTGTTGATGTGTCTGGCTATTGCAGGCACCTGAACCTATTAGATATTACTTTGTATTTGGCTTGTTTCACTAAATATAAAAATGTTTTTAACTGAAATTGAGTCGATACTTCAAGGGACTCGGTACTGCTAATTTTTTTGTGGTACCTTTTTCTCTTACTTGCCTCTTTTATAGAACTAAATATTATTTATTAATTCTATATCATTTCCAGTTCGCATATGTGGAAAAAATTGGAGGATGTTCGGAGTATGATAATGTCAAGAGAATTTTTGGGAGGGTTTTTGCAAACGAACTGGCGACCCAATACAATTGGCTTGGACTCAAGAAAAAAAAACCACTCAACAGTTTACTACTTACGAAGATTGCCAAGGGTGAGCACCAAATTTTTACAATAATATAGATTTGATAAAATTAAATACAGAACTCAATATATACATTTACGTGATCAGTGGGTTAAAAATAAATAACTACTGAACGCTACAATATGTTTGCCCAAATTCCTTCATTCATCAAATGAATATGGATTAATTATTAATCCAGCCTTTCAAATTTTTCCTATTCTATAGGAGTTTCGTCGGAAAGCATTAAACAGAAATTAATACACCAACCCTTTGAGACTAGCAAACACCTAGTAAAGTTTCTACAAGAACAAACTTTGCAATGCTCCCTGTAAACTAACAAATGCTTCATCAATTAGTTTTAGGTGAAAAAGTTATTCTTCATAAATTCTATACATGTTCTAAAATCTACAATACAATCATCAGATATCAAATTTTAATTTTTTGAATTTAAATTTACAAAATATGAATGTAATGTTGGAATAAAGTGCCGTAATTTTTGACAATATCGAAAATTGTCAAGGTAAAAAGTTGAAAATTATGTTCAGATATTCAATCACGCCTATCCACTATGAAAAAATGGGTTGTGATATTTTTTACATATTTCTTCAGTTGGTTTTTGTTGTTTTAGGTTGTTGAAATTTTTATAAACAATAATTTTTTTTCCAAACTATCAAAATCTAGCAAAAAAACGAAAAATGTAAACAAAATTTAATTTTTCTTGGTAGATAGATATAACTGGATATCTGAACGTAATTTTCAATTCAGAACAATTTTGTTCCATAACAATTGTTGATATTGTCAAAAATTAAGGTACTCTTATGATGATTGTATTTTAGAATTTAGAACATACAGAACTTTTCATAAGGAATAACTTTTTTCCTAAAATCATAAATAAAAAAGTTTTCCATATGGTTCCAATTTGGTGAGACATACTGTATAATTATGTTATATATTCCGATTCTTGTAGATACTCATCTGAATGATTAATCATTTGCTAGCTGTTACAGGGAGCATTCAACCAAACCAATCGCAAATATGTTTTGTTTAAAAAAAATTCTTTATATTGTTAGAACGTTTTCTTATTGCAAATTGTTTTCTCCGTGAAACTTTGCCAGGTGTTGAGAAGCTGTGGTTCAACAGTTTTAGGGGATTATTTTCTGTTCGATGTTTGCCGGAAAAATTACAATAGTATAGGAAATATGTGGAAAGCTGGATTATATATCATTTGAAGTTATGCCCTTTCGACAAGTATGTCGAATTCCTCATGTTGAAATATGTATTTCACATACTGACAATATTAATATTTCCCACACAATCATGATTAACCTCATATAAGATTCCTATATTGACTGATTAGATGTACTTGAATCTTTCAGATGCTATTTTGAAAAACCCAAGAATTCAAAATGGAACTGAAAAAAGTATAGAATTTGCAATGAAAAATTGGCTACGTCATGCAAAGGATCGTGTAAATAAGGGGGCAGAAAATAAAGAGGTGGTAGCAAATCCAGTAGTGGTACCAAATCAAGAGGTGGAACAAGAGGTGGAACAAGCCGCTGATGAAGCCATAAATACATTGTTCAGTCAGCAATAGATTTTTAATATAATTTCGCCTTTCATTTTCCTTCTTCAATCATATAATTATTTGTTATTTATAATGTTTCATAAAGATAAACGATAATATAATGAAATTTGTGTCAACCCAATAAGAAAGTAAGTCATTGAAGAAAAATAAGTGATAGTTATAAGGGTTAAATGCATGCTTTGTGATCACTGCCAAACCCCATATTACTTTCACGTTTTTATTTTCCATGACTCCATTTCCTGGTTGATATAAGTGTAATACTAATCTTGTTACAATATAGGCCGCGGTGGGGGACCTGATAGTAGGCCCACTCACATTTGAATCTAATCATGTTCCTATCCTATGGTAAGCCCTAGTATGTCCTGGGGTGGAAGGAACTATCACCATTTCTATATATATAGTTTCACTCTGGGATGTCTTTATCTTATCCCGATACCATCCTATGGATGTACAAAAAGATTGCCCTGGGATCTCCTGGGGATGTAGAAAAGTGTGCCACTTAGATATCCATAGGATATCCATGTGCAAAATTCGGGATATCCCATGGTTATAGGGTACACTTAGGAACTATAACCATAGGATGTCCTATGGATAGCATTTTGCTGACTGGGATTTTACATGTTGATGTTATTAAATTTTACTTACAACTATAGTGAGGTTGTTGGACATGTTCTTAATGCTTTGAATAGTGACATTACAGTTTAAAATTGTGAATAATGAAAAAAGAATTTACGAATATAAATAAACAGAAAATTTTAAAATTTCAGCCGAAAAACAAAAGACTTGTTGACTGTATCTAAGGGATATACATCGGGTGTCAACTGTCAATAGAAAAGAAATCTGTAATTTCCAAGTCAATGTTACCAACTGTAATCTTCCACACTCTCCCTATGAATAATATCTCTATAACTACTCAATTGGAAATGTAATTTTTTCCTAACTTACAAAACAACAGTCGTATATTTCAATTTTCAACAGTAAGTACAAGAATACAGTTTTCTATTGACAGTTTACACCTGATGTATATCCCTTAGATACAGTCAACAAGTGTTTTGTTTTTCGAGTGAAATTTTAAAATTTTCTGTTTATTTATATTCGTAAAGTCTTTTTTCATTATTTACAATTTTAAACTGTAGTGTCACTATTCAAAGCATTAAGAACATGTCAAACAACCTCACTATAAATGTAAGTAAAATTTAATAACATCAACATGTGAAATTGACAATAATTCTTTGTAGTTCCCTGAAGATGTAAGTAAAATTTACGAAAGCCTGGAATAAACTCTATAAAAGAGTACACTTTTGACTTTGCTGCAATCCCCAATATCAACTGGTTCTATTCTTAACTAGTCAGCAACGACTACCCTTTCTGTATATATATATATATATATATATATATATATATATATATATATATATATATATATATATATATATATATATATATATATATATATATATATAAATATAAGTAGAAAAGTTATTGGGTATAACCCTCGAAATGTTCTGCAACCAGCAGAAGTCGATGTGACGAGAGGTAATAAATGGTATTCATTGACATAATGTACCATATTTTTTTCAGTGTGTATCCAATAGTTCCAAGATAGTTATCGAGAGAGTTCAGCCTTCACAATCACACTTGTTTGTCATCACTTCAGATACTATTTTTTCAGAGGGCCCGTCCAATGTTGCAACTTGTGAGGCACTACCTTCAAGAAGTCTCACTATCTGCTATGATCCAGGGGCCCTATTCTCGAGTTTGTACGCATGGGAATTCGATTTTCTGTTTCAAACTGATACACATGAAAAATGTATATTTGTCTCTTTTATTCGTATACGAATTGGAAGTCGAATGATTCGAGAATAGCACCCCTGAGCCTTTCATTCGTACATTGTATAGTATCCTGCCTCTAATATCTTTCAATAGGGTCTGCAGTGCGAGTTGTCTCCAGTCAATGCCATATTTATGTTAAGAGAGTGTGCATATTCTGATACACTACAATGATCTTCAAATGAATCTTACTTAGAGTGAACATCTGTTGAGTTGATTTTTCGCACTGTTCAGCAATGAATCCTTACCGTGCTCTTTTTCTGGTACATTTTCCAGAGTTCCTGTTACTTCATCTGGAGCCATTTGTCCACACTTCAGATTTTGGTCCAGAAATGAGTGGCCAATTCCCACTTAGCAAGTTCGTCAGGCACGGGCGTAGCCAGGTTTCAGTATCGGGGGGGGGTTCAAGATAAGTATGAAAAAAAAACAGAAGGTTCATTCATTTATTATTGCTAATATCTTAACTTTTCGGGGGGGTTTGAACCCCCAAAACCCTCCCCTTGGCTACGCCCGTGTGACGTCAGGCTTCTTCTTCGCTGGAGTTTACGATCTGCTACCGGGCTGTACTGATATATTCTTCTGATTTTCAAGGGGTTTCAAACTAGTCTGGTCATTTTTTGGCACATCAAAGCCTCCAGTGCAGCCTGACAGTCAGAAATAATATGGATCTGCTTATTCAAAAAAACTATTGGGATACCTTCATTTTTGTCAGTATCCAGTATCCCGTTCCTGCATGACTGCCAAGCAGTTCCTAATGTGATAGATACTTGTCCAAACAGGACTCTTTTATTTATTCAATGGCAAAGCTTTCAAATTATTCGAGTAGGAAGGGTTTTTCAAGACATACAACTTATCAATTCAAGAAGAACACCAATTTCTACCTACCTTTCGTTGGTTTTTACGATATCCCTTAAAAGTACCCCAGTAATTTTCTCACCAACATTGACAATTCCGTTCATTTCTAATACCTCTTTCGAAATGTTAAAAAATGTATGATTCGTTAACTATTGGACTGCAATCGCGATATGGCTCGACGACCATTACCGATTATATACACTTACATATTTGGAATCCGAATAGCAACCTTTGCGAAGCTGCGGAAAACGTGAATTTCAAATTATAAATACATTTATAACTCAATCGCTCTAATTCACCTCCACACAGCGTTGCCATATTTCAGAGGCCTATTGCAGTGGAGACTATACGGATGCTTCGTCTCCCGGGCCATTATTTTTAGTGTATATGCATATTAAACGGTGGCGCCCCGTAGGGAGAGAACAGTACACTACATCATGTAACTGTACATATAAACCCGACGAAAATGCCTCCTTAGAAAAATTTGTCTAATGACGTTTTATGAAGTTTTATGAAGAATGAACATGATATACACATGGGTTCGTATTGGCCTCCGATTTTTCGAATGTGCCTCCGATTTTTGAGGCGTGTTGTTCCAGAGCGTATATATTTTGGTGGTGTATAAGACATTTCGCATGTATATATATATATATATATATATATACATATATATATATATATATATATATATATATATATATATATATATATATATATATATATATATATATACATGCGAAATGTCTTATACACCACCAAAATATATACGCTCTGGAACAACACGCCTCAAAAATCGGAGGCACATTCGAAAAATCGGAGGCCAATACGAACCCATGTGTATATCATGTTCATTCTTCATAAAACTTCATAAAACGTCATTAGACAAATTTTTTTAAGGAGGCATTTTCGTCGGGTTTATATGTACAGTTACATGATGTAGTGTACTGTTCTCTCCCTACGGGGCGCCATCGTTTAATATGCATATACACTAAAAATAATGGCCCGGGAGACGAAGCATCCGTATAGTCTCCACTGCAATAGGCCTCTGAAATATGGCAACGCTGTGTGGAGGTGAATTAGAGCGATTGAGTTATAAATGTATTTATAATTTGAAATTCACGTTTTCCGCAGCTTCGCAAAGGTTGCTATTCGGATTTCAAATATGTAAGTGTATATAATCGGTAATGGTCGTCGAGCCATATCGCGATTGCAGTCCAATAGTTAACGAATCATACATTTTTTAACATTTCGAAAGAGGTATTAGAAATGAACGGAATTGTCAATGTTGGTGAGAAAATTACTGGGGTACTTTTAAGGGATATCGTAAAAACCAACGAAAGGTAGGTAGAAATTGGTGTTCTTCTTGAATTTCGATAAGTTGTATGTCTTGAAAAACCCTTCCTACTCGAATAATTTGAAAGCTTTGCCGTTGAATAAATAAAAGAGTCCTGTTTGGACAAGTATCTATCACATTAGGAACTGCTTGGCAGTCATGCAGGAACGGGATACTGGATACTGACAAAAATGAAGGTATCCCAATAGTTTTTTTGAATAAGCAGATCCATATTATTTCTGACTGTCAGGCTGCACTGGAGGCTTTGATGTGCCAAAAAATGACCAGACTAGTTTGAAACCCCTTGAAAATCAGAAGAATATATCAGTACAGCCCGGTAGCAGATCGTAAACTCCAGCGAAGAAGAAGCCTGACGTCACACGGGCGTAGCCAAGGGGAGGGTTTTGGGGGTTCAAACCCCCCCGAAAAGTTAAGATATTAGCAATAATAAATGAATGAACCTTCTGTTTTTTTTTCATACTTATCTTGAACCCCCCCCCCCCGATACTAAAACCTGGCTACGCCCGTGCCTGACGAACTTGCTAAGTGGGAATTGTCCACTCATTTCTGGACCAAAATCTGAAGTGTGGACAAATGGCTCCAGATGAAGTAACAGGAACTCTGGAAAATGTACCAGAAAAAGAGCACGGTAAGGATTCATTGCTGAACAGTGCGAAAAATCAACTCAACAGATGTTCACTCTAAGTAAGATTCATTTGAAGATCATTGTAGTGTATCAGAATATGCACACTCTCTTAACATAAATATGGCATTGACTGGAGACAACTCGCACTGCAGACCCTATTGAAAGATATTAGAGGCAGGATACTATACAATGTACGAATGAAAGGCTCAGGGGTGCTATTCTCGAATCATTCGACTTCCAATTCGTATACGAATAAAAGAGACAAATATACATTTTTCATGTGTATCAGTTTGAAACAGAAAATCGAATTCCCATGCGTACAAACTCGAGAATAGGGCCCCTGGATCATAGCAGATAGTGAGACTTCTTGAAGGTAGTGCCTCACAAGTTGCAACATTGGACGGGCCCTCTGAAAAAATAGTATCTGAAGTGATGACAAACAAGTGTGATTGAGAAGGCTGAACTCTCTCGATAACTATCTTGGAACTATTGGATACACACTGAAAAAAATATGGTACATTATGTCAATGAATACCATTTATTACCTCTCGTCACATCGACTTCTGCTGGTTCATCGTCTAGTTCACGTAACAGTAGATCAACAAGCTGCGATGAAGTTAATGAAATAACGTTAGGAATCAAACTGAAAAAGGGGAGTTGCTAGTAGAATTTTATAAAAAAAATGAAAAAATTCAAAATGAACACAGGACATTGTTACTGAAAACTGCATCACAATATTTTGAAGATGAAGGTTTCCAGATGTCTTTGTCAAAGAGCTATCGACGTGAGAGATTTTGGCAAGATTCTTACCGAAAAGTTGGTACGAATGGAATAAGATGAAGAAATGATATTTCATAAATAATAAATTCATTTAAGTTTCTTATAGGAATATTATCGAAGAATTGAACGAGGAAAATTTTATAACAAGCGCTTGAGAGAATATTGAAAACTGCTGTGTGACATCATTTTAGGATGAAGGCTCAGAAGGGACCACAAACTAAAATTAGTTGTGAAATAAAATCAGGTAATATCTTGAATAACTATGATATAAACATATTAGATACTGAAAAGGGAAACACTTTCAATTAAAAATTGAAACAAAACATGACTCCTCTAGAAATGGAAAAAAACCTACGAAAAATTGAAGTTACATTTTTGTAATATTTAACCGGAAACAACTACTTCCCCAGCTAAAGCCACGCTGAACATTGAACTACATCTTATAGATATTGTGAAAAGACCCTATAGTTTTAATAGAAATAATAATAGGATTTGTATTCAATGTACTTTTTCCTACTGTGTTGTACTTTCTAGTTTAGATTTGAATTAATGTTTTCATGAATTTGTTTCAATATTCACTACATTGTGTAGAAACGATGAATTTGATGTTTTCGAAAGTAAATCTGGGCTGTTATCAACTAAAGTATTTGATGCATTGAACAATTTTTTATTAGAGCAAACATGTATCTACCAGAAAAAAATTTGGTGATCATCATCAATTATTCTCCAAGAGAATGAAACTATTGCAAATGTCAAATACATCTCGAAGGGTTCATGGCACATTGTCAGTCTCGAAAAAAATATCATTGAGAATCTTAGATCAAATTTATCAGAAAATTCGAAAAAGTGATTCATTTCGGGCGTAGCTCATACTATAATTTAAAAAAATGGACTACTTTACTAAATAACACTATTCATTCTCGAAACTGGGTTCACTTTATCCTCATAAAAATTAACCATTGAGTCCAATATTATGTCATCTGGTGTAATTCAGAACATCTTCTCAATGCATTTCATGTTTTAGATGATGCACCTTCAATCAGGAATGCGATGTTTTATTCAAATTCGACTGTAATTTTCCAACATTTTGAAGTTTACTTTATCATCAATATCAATAGCCTTCATTGCATTGATTAATATGCAGTGGTTGAATGAAAACCGCTCATTCAAATAATAAACCCAATTCAATAATTCAGTGTACAACAATGATTGAATCAATTATTAATTTTTTTCTCCCCCAAAAATCAATATTTTTTCACGAAATGTAGTGGAACTATAACTTACTGTGTTTTAAGTGAGCTGTTCTTTTTTCGTAGCGGATTTTTCCTTTTTTTTTCGACAAATTCCGAAAAAACGAGTTCATTGTCAACTGAAAATTTTCACCGATAAAGTTCGTCTTTTGAAGCTCGCCAGCCGCCAGTTTTTTCGTTGAAGCATCTTCTTTTAGATTATGTAATGAAAGAGTAGCACTACTGTGGAATTTTTTTCCACATAACACGCAAAAATCAAAAAAAAAATTCAAAAACTATTTTTTAAATTTTTTTCTATACTCATATATATTTATTAAAATTATTGAAATTGCCTGTTGAAATGTTAATTTCATGCTACCTTAATACAAAGAATAAACAAGGACATAATGAGGATTTGATTATGATAGAAGGACGAAAGGAGGTGAACTTTTGGTGGTAAAAATTATTTCTCACGATTTGCAGCAAAATTTAACCTCCTCCAAAAAAAAGGTAGGAGAAAAGTTGTTGGCAATAAAAAGATCCACAACTTTTGTATTTAGTATTTTTCCACATAACCTCAAATTTTCAATAATCGGTTTTTATCTATTTTGATGGTCAATTTGAGGTTAGGTATGTTGAAAAGTATCGAATGCAAAAATACTCGATTTTTTCATTAGTCACAACTTTCTACTGAATATTTTCCGCTAAGAAGTCACGTTTCGCCGCAAATCACAAAAAAGCGTTTTCAACCCCTGAACTGCATCCCAATTTCACCACTTCGAGTGTTTGTGTTTAAATATTTCTTTGTCAAAGTTAGAACCTCTGCAAAGAGGTTCGAGAAAAATAAATATGTCGCTGCAAAAAAAACATCCAATTCATACCATCAAAAGGTATATTTCCACTAGGTTTTGCGACAAACATACAATTTTCATGCAAAAAAATTAAAACTAAATCAAAACGGTAAGTCTGATTTTCCGAAAAATTTGAAGTAATGTAAAAAAATCTTGGAAACAATAGTCTTAGATCTTTTTTGCCCACAACTTTTTCCTTTACTTTTTTTTGTATTAGGTTAATTTTTCCTGCAAATCGTGAGACACCATTTTTACCCCCAAAAGTTCTCCTACTTTCGCTCTTTTATCATAGTCAAATTCTTATTTATGTCTCTGTTTATTCCTTGTATCTATCAAGGTAACATGAAATTTTCATTTTAGATATAGGTTTCAAATATTAATTTCATTAATTTTAATAAATAAATATGAGTTAAAAATAAAAACTTTAAAAATTGATTTTTGAAAATCTGTTTTATCATTTTTTCACGTTTTCTGGAAAAAGCCCCCACAGTAGTGCTACTCTTTCATTACATAATGTGAAAGTAACCGCTTCAACGAAAAAACCGGCGGCAGGCGAGCTTGAAAATATGAACTAAATCGGGCAAACTTTTTAGTTGAAAATGTGGTCGTTTTTTCGGAATTTGCCGAAAAAATAAGGAAAAATCTGTATTGGTTACAAAAAATCACAGCATACTTGAAATATGTAAATATTTTCACCAAATTTCGTGAAAAAAAATACGATTTTTGAGTGAGAAAACAATTAAAAACAAAAAAAATTGGTTTTTGCGATTTTCTTGGAAAATTTTAAGTAATGTGGAAAAATATTGATACAAATGTTGTAGATCTTTTTATTGTCAACAACTGTGCTTCTCAACTTTGTTTGATGAGGGGTCAACGTTCGTTGCAATTCTCGTAAAACCGTGAAATATCGCTCTCAACCTCTAAATGTTCGCCCCCTTCCACCCTTCTCCATTTTTTCGACTTCAATTTATTTTTCCCGTCATTCAAACAATATCCTGCTACTCTTTCAGTAGGTCTCATGCTATTAATAATTTTTCCCGCTTTTATATTTTTTGTCGTCCATCAGCACTGGTCTAATTCATGAGTTCAATGATCACTATTCATTGAATTAATCTAAAATATTCATCGTACCGATGAACGAGTGCATTATATCAATGATACAGCATTTATTCCAAGACAGAACAATAATAATCAATACGATGCAGAGGAATCATCAATCCAATGTTTTTTTTTCATTCGTTTGATGAATAAAATTCTTTAAAATAACGCACCCATCTAATATACTTGATCATACAATTAACGAAATCATTCATTGATATTATGGACGTCCGTATTCATAGTATCGATAACCAGTGATGAATTGACAAAATAAATGCGTTCATTGGACCAATATAGATGAAACTGTTAATTAGTCACTACCTTAGCATTTTATTTAGATACCGATTTTTTTCTGTGTATTTTAGAGACAGTAGAAAATCAGACATGTGAGATTTATTCTTTTTTTTCTGGATATAATTTTACAGCTTCAGAATAGTAGGTGCTGCACTTCATATATGGAAACAGTACTCGAGACCTGTCCCTAAGATATACGTATTATGACACAAACTTTTTTGAAAAAGTCGAATTTTGACAAAATTATGAAAAAGGTCGATTTTATTTTTAATTTTCGAATTTATGACGTAATGGATTGTTACAAGCATTTTCATTACTTGCATGGTTCGTATATCTCTGTCTGTCATTGGGTTCCAAAATTTGCAGTAGAATTTTCAAACAATTGCTGATGTCCAATTGAGCTGAAATTCTACACACCTTAGAAACGATGACAATGTAATAATAAAAAAGGTCTCCCTGAAAAAAGTATGTCTGTTGGGGTGCTCAGACCCCCTACTTCTCGGAAGGAGTTGCGAAAACTCGCGAAAATAAAATCCGTCCAATGATGAAATGCATCGCACCGTCATATAATTTGATTTCAAATTCCACCCCAACCACTTGAAAGCTAGTTAGATAATTCGTAGGATTTCGTGAACATTTACGACGAATTGGAACGTCGAAAGTAACGCAGAAAAACGTTGTCAACGAATTTTGCGAACACTCACTATAATAAAATTAGAAAAACCCATAAATATAATGATAAAGTTGGGGCCGTCGCCGTCGCGTCGAATAATTTTCATAACTTGATCTGTTTGTATTCGTATATACAAACAAAACGTCTTATACACCTCCAAACTTTATACGTTCTGGAACAACACGCCACAAAAATCGAAGGCAAATTCGAAAAATTTGAGGCCAATATGAACGCATGGGTATATCGTGTTCATTCTTCTAGTCATTTTATCAGTAGTCATAACAAAAAATTTTCTGAAGAAGCTTTTTGTTAGGTATATATGTACTGTTACACGATGCCAGTAAGGTGGCTTACGTGCCGAAAGGCTGTTTGGCCAGGGGTAGCAAAAAATTATATGTAGTGTATGAAAAACATAGGACTTTTAGAAAGGACCCCGCACTTTTTATAGGTAAAATGGTTCTCGGTGAAATTGTTTAAATTTTTAGTATATTGTAGTATTCGATGTACTGATTGAACGTGCAGAATCGTAAAGTTCGTTGATGGATAGATTTTAAAATTAGTAATTTTTATTTAATTATTTTCTCGGGATTTGAAAGTGCCAACTGCATATTTTTTCATTCCTATCATCAACGTACCTTCATATTACTAAATATCATTCGGATGGTGCATATTATATCATTATGTACAGAGTGAAAAAGAAAAACATTTTAGTAATGTCTGAAAATTCGATGTAATAATGAAATTATTTTGGCATGCAAAATACTATTCTTATTCCATCATTAATTATAATTCATACATTTTGTACAGGGTGATTTGAAAAACTGGTGAAATATACGCCCGGGTCTTTCGTACATATCCTGTATATTTAAGTGAATTATATCATCCTGCGAAGAAAGCTGATACCGTACAAACATGATTTCGTTGGGTATATAGGGTGATCATGAAAATATTCGATGAAAAAATGACAAAATATCAACGTTTCAGAAATCACCCTGTAATTCACGATTAACTCTGTGAAATTTCTTTATTATTATTCAATATATCCATCATTCTCTCCTCAACACTGTCCCAAAAATGCAGTTTCCTACTATACTAGTTTCATAGTTATTAATGGAGAAACTTATTACCATTTGCATAACGAGTTGAAGGAACTTGTTCACGCGTACATTCTACTAGTGGTCAAGATTTTTCACAAATAGTGAAACGTGAGAATGTGGAGATCAAAATAAATGTAACATTATATGCAGTGTGATGACCAATGTCGGTCCATCCAATTCCATCTACCATTTAGGAAATTACTGAATATACGTCACATCAATTACAACTTACAACTCAGGCATGAGCCATATAAAATTTCTGATGCTTGGATAGTTTGACTCGCCCAATCATGTATGAGGCCCCAGGATAGTCTTTCCAATATCAATTGCAACAACTCGTATAGGTTCAAAGAAAACGCTGCGATCCACGTGACCTTGATTGACGTGCGGCAAAATGCAAAATATGCGGATAGAGAGTCATAAATCATCATGTAAATGAGGTGTAGCCATATCAAACGAAATTGTCGATACGGCTTTCAAACGAGTTTTTATGATCTGCAATTGATATTGGATAGACTATACCGGATATCACTTGGATAGTTTGAATCGCCCAATCGTATATGAGGCCCCAAGACGGGATATCACTTATCACTGAAGGTGACAAGGAACGGCCTTAACCGAATCCACCTTCCCCGTAGCAGCGCTACGGTCCTCATAGAACAAGAAAACCCTATAGGCTATCGGGTACATTTTGATTCTGTCGTTGACGGAAAGTGAATGAAAAAGAAAAATCAATTAGTTCCATCAGTGATAATTATTATTAACTTTACGTATTGAAATTGCCTATATTGATGAAATATAAAAGATGTTTATATGTTTCTATTGATTTCCAGCAAATATAAAAATAATGGAAACCTCTATCCGAGTGGAACACGCATTGAAAAAAAACCGTCGCTGCCAGATTCAAATTCTCTTATTAGAAATAAAATCGTTCTATCAATCATTTTCACTTTCCCCAGATGGTTTGTTTTTTATTCCGTCAAAGCTTAAACCAACAAAATTCACTTAACAAAGTCAAAGTCAAAATATGCTTTATTGTCGGAAGTATCTTATCTGTACCTTACGTTATTAAATTCACATATCTGATGTGATTGTTATCTCTAATCTTCACCCTCTTTGACATTTATTTTGATCTCCACATTCTCACGTTCCACTATTTGTGGAAAATCTTGGCCACTAGTAGAATCTGCGCGTGAACAAGTTCCTGCAACTCGTCATACAAATGGCAATAAGTTTCTCAATTATTAACTACGAAACTAGTCATATTAGAAGACTGAATTTTTGGGATAGTATTGAGGAGAGAATGACGAATATATCGAATAATAATGAAGAAATTTCACCAAGTTAATCGTGAATTACAGGGTGATTTCTGAAACGTTGATATTTTGTCATTTTTATCATCGAAAATTTTTATGATCACCCTATATATCCCAACGGAATCATGTTTTTACGGTATCAGCTATCTTCGGAAGATGATAATTCACTTGAATATAAAGGATGTGTACGAAAGAACCGGCCACATATTTCACCAATTTTTCAAATCACCCTGTACGAAATGTATGAATCGTGAGTAATGATGGAATAAGAATAGTATATTGCATGCCAAAATAATTTCATAAACATTTCATTATTACATCAAATTTTCAGACATTACTAAAATGTTTTAATTTTTCACTCTGTAAATTATGATATAATCTGCAATCTAAATGGTATTCAGTAATATGAAGGTACGTTGATAATAAGTACGAAAAAAAATGCAGTTGGCACTTTCAAATCCAAAGAAAATAATTAAATAAAAATTACTGATTTTTAACTTGAACGCCCTGTATTTCAAAATCTATTCATCAACGAACTTTGCGATTCTACACGTTCAATCAGTACATCTAATACTATAATATACTGAAAATTCAAACAATTTCACCTAGAACCATTTTACCTATAAAAAGTGCGGGGTCCTTTCTATAATTTTTTTAATGCTTTCAGCGTGATATGTCATAACAGTTGAGCTTCCAAGAAAATATTAAATTAAACAATAACATCAAACAATAATAATTGAATTAAAGTTCTTCATATAGCTAAATATTATTTTTTACTTTTTAGCTCGATACTTTATAAACAAAATCTTGTTATCATAGAGATTTCCTACATTTATTTAATTTTTCAAATAGGAATAGGGACCTATCAGGTGATATCTTATTTCGAAGATCTTTCAATTCCTTATTCAGTGATGTACACTTATGAATGGTTAATATCGACAGTATGACCAAAAAAATTGATTACACATTACGTCAATACCGATGACTAACCCATATCGAATGTAAAAGTTGACTTTCTTCAGAATTTTCATCCTCTTAATTTGACAATAATTATTGAAAACACGAATTTGTCATATAATTCAAGAATTTTATTCTCCCTGTAGAAAAAAAAATCATAGGAAAGTACATTTTAGAATGATTTCATTGATTACGTCATCCAGCCAATAGCTTCTTGACAAGAATTTTGAAACATAAGCACAAGAAAAAAGAAAATTTAGCAGCATACTGAAAATAGAGATTTGCACATTTTGAATATGAGAATCGGTAGTAAGAAAAATAAAGAAATGAAATTTATCTGCTCCCACTCCCTACCTGGCACACGCATAGATCCAGTTCTGACGAGATGAAAATGGGGGGACGTGAACACTACCATTGAAAGTGATTGCTTTACCTACCGTTATTCACTACATGGATCCTCTCTCTTTCCAATTATTCTTATTGCAGATAGGGAGGTGAAATTTTTCAAAACTTTATTATTCGATGGTTAGATATTTTTCACTATTTTTACGGATTTTTCCGATTTTGCTCAAGCAAGTTTTCGCAAGAAGGGAGGGAGCAAGCACACCAACAGACATATTTTTCGTCGTAATTTCCATGTGTGAAACAGTTGAAAAAATTTCCGAATTTCTACACGTTCTGTATCTAGCTTTCGAGGAGAGAAGAGGAGTAAATTTTTTTGATACCGCATTATTCAATGGTCAGATAATTTTCACTATTTTCACGGACTTTTTCGATTTCTATTTCGTGATTTTTCAAAGTATTTTTTTGAGACAGGACAGGGGGCGAGCCCCCTGATCGATTTTTTTCCATAAATATTTTCTATGTCTATGTCCTTTGCGTTCTCTATCTAGCTTTTGAGGGTGGACAGATGTGAAATTCTTTTGAACTATAATTTTCGACGGTCAGATATTTTTCACTATTTTTACCGATTTTTCCGATTTCAATTTAGCGAGTTTTCTTACTTATTTTGGAGGAAAGAGGGGGCATGCCCTCCTACCTATTTTTAATTTTGGCTTTAATTTCCGACGTCCAAATCCGTCAAGAAAACATTCAAAATCCTACGCGCACAGGGGGGCAATTTCTTCCACATTATTGTATTGTCATCGGAACTGAACAAACAAGTGAAATTTCAATTCCATAGGATAAGAGAAAGGGGTTCTAATTCAGTTTAAGAGATTTGTACCCATTTAACAAACTTACACACAGAGCAATTTATATAAAAGCTATTCAAAATAAAAATCAACCTTTTGGAATTTTTCTCAAAGTCGCCTATTCGCGAAAAAATAATTTGTTTCCATAATTTTGCCCCTCACTGTATGTGCAACAACGAAGATCATCTTCAGAAACGAGTAATTATTTTCATGCTGAATGAAGAATTGTTTGGCAATTTTTTAACAAACTTTGATAACATATTTCATCTACTTCATTGTTCAAATAATAACTACACCATACGATCATCAAAATCACGAACATTCCAAGAGATAAGGAATTGGTTTGGAGCCAAATATGAAAATAGCGCTTCCCCCACCAGCATAAAAATCCTGTTTGAAGGTCAAATGAGTTTGGCAACACTGTCGGAGGCGTTTTGGTAAAAATTCGTGTAGAAATATATACAGAAGAGGCCATTTCGCCACCTTCTATTCGGAGGAGAGCTGCATTGAAACTTATGTCAAAAATCTGTATATTTTTTGAAGCATTTTTCTCTTCCCCTCTCTTGGTGCTCGCATTGACGACATAAATTATGTACTGTTTGTATACAACAAACACCTATGATGGTAATCCTTAGATAGGAGGCGTATGTGCCTGTCCGGCGTTTGGATGCACCCAAGATAGCCGTGCATGTATATATATATATATATATATATATATATATATATATATATATATTTGACCAACGTATAAAGTGAGGTCCGCTTGTACAAAAATTACGGAAGCTGTGAGGACCATGTCGAAGTGAGGTCCGTATACGGACCTCACAACGTTTCTGCCGTTCCGTGTGGAGGATCCTCCTCTGTACAAGTTCAGTGACTAACCTAAAAATCGTTCTAAGTGAGACAGATATAGTGTTTCGTTCCTATTTGTGCATTCACTACTGTTAGTTGAAATATCGCGTGAAATATGTGGTCCTCACTTTGGTAGAAATATAGAAAAAATCGTATATTGTAGTTTGGGGATTTGTCACTTGAAGGCGCTGCTGAGAATGTATATTTTCTGTACGTGCGTATTCCGTTCCTTGTGGGATTATATGGTCAGCACTGAGTGAGGTCCGAAAATGTGGCAACATATCGTGTTACGCTGAACACATTGATGTTTATTAGGTAATGGGTATCACTATATTTCACCTCATTTTCTTTACTTTTGCAAGTTTTAATTCAAATTGCCCTGTTTTTTAAGAATGTAAATGAGTGATTCTCAACCTGCGGAATTCGTTCAACAGGGTTAAATAATCTGTGAATCGAAAACTACCCCTCAACAACCCTCCGAAGTAGAAAAATCATGAAACAATAGAAATGCCGAATTCTCTAGGTTTTTTGACAAAACAAATTTTTTTCACATCTGCTGAATACATTCAATAGAGTGGAATAATTTTTGAACCAAAAACTACCCCTTAACAATCTTCCGAAGTAGAAAAAACTTAAAACAGTTGAAATACCTGTTGCTCGAGGTTTTTCTGACAGAAATGACTTATTCTTCTCCTGCTGAATACTTTCCGTAGGGTGAAATATTTGTGAATCGAAAACTACCCCTCAACAACCCTCCGAAATGGAAAATATCTTGAAATAGTTTAAATGCCCGTTGCTAGAGGTTTTTTCACAGAAATTAATTAATCTACAACTGCTGAATATGGTCTATTGGATGAAGTAATTTCTGAAGCAAAAACTACCCCTCAACAACCCTCCGATGTAGAAAAATCTGGAAATAGTTGAAATACTCGTAGCTCGAGATTTTTTTGCAGAAATGAGTTATTCTGTACCTGCTGAATACGTTTCACAGGGTGGGATGATATATCAAATAAAAATTACCCCGCAACAACCCTCCGAAGTAGAAACTTTTTGAAATACTTGAGAAACCTGTTGCTAGACTTTTTTTGACAGAGATAAAATAGTCTACACCTGCTGAATACATTCTAGGAAGTGAAATAATTTGTAAACCAAAAACTACCCCTCAACAACCCTCCGAAGTAGAAAAATCGTGAAACAGTTAAAATACCCGTTGTTTTTTTTTTGAGAAATGATTTATTCTACACCTGCTGAATACGTTCGATGGAGTGAAATAATTCGTGAACCAAAAACTACCCCTCAAAAACCCTCCGGAAGTAGAAAAATCTTGAAACAGTTGAAGTACCCGTGGCTTGAGGTTTTTTGGAATAAATTAGTTATTCCACTCCTGTCGCATACGTTTTATAGGATGGAATAATTTGTGAATGAAAAACTACCCCTCAACAACCCTCCAAAGTGGAAAAATCTTGAAACATTCAGAATTACCGTTGCTGGATATTATTTGACAGAAATAAATTATTTTTCACCTGCAGAATATTTTCTACATGGTAACAAATTTCTGGATCAAAAACTACCCCTCAATAACCCTTCAAAGTAGAAAACTCTTGAAATAGTTGAAATGCCCGTTGCTTGAGGTTTTTTGACAGAAATGAATTATTCTATAGCTGCTGCATATGTTGCACAGGGTGAAATGAAAATTAACCCAAAAACTACCCCTCAACAACCCTTTGAACTGGAAAAGTTTTGAAACATTCGAAATATCCTTTGCTCGATATTTTTGAAAGATACTGATTATTTTTCACCTGCTGAATATGTTCTATAGGGTGTCAAAATTTGTGGAACAAAAACTACCCCTGAACAACACTCCGAAGTAGAAAAATCTTGAAACAGTTGAAGTGCCCGTTGCTCGAGTTTTTTTGACGGAAATGAATTATTCTTCACCTGCTGAATATGGTCTATAGAATAAAATATTTTGTGAACCAAAAGCTACCCCTCAACAACCCTCCTAAGTTGAAAATTCTTGAAACAGTTGAAATTTCTGTTGCACGAGATTTTTTGACAAAAATTAATTATTCTATACCTGTTGAATACGTTATATAGGGTGAAATTATCTGTGAAATGAAAACTACCCTTCAACAATCCTCCAAAGTTGATAAATCTCGAAAGAGTTGAAATTCTCGTTGCTCGAGGTTTTTTGATGGAAATAAATTATTCTACACCTGTTGAATACGTTTTATAAGGAAAACTGATTTGTAAATCAAATACGACCCTTCAACTACTCTCTGCAGTAAAAAAAATTAAAGCAGTTGAGATACCCATTGCTCGAAGTTTTTTTGACGGAAATTTACTATTGTTCACCGGCTCAGTACGTACTATGAGGTGATATATTTTGTGAACCAAAAACTACCCCTCAACAACCATCTGAAGTAGAAAATTTTTGAAACAGTTGAAATACCCGTTTCTCGAGGTTTTTTGATAAAAATTAAATATTCCGCACCCGCTGAATATGTTTCATGGTGTGAAATAATTTGTGAACCTAAAAATACCCCTCAACAGCCCACCGAAGTAGAAAATTTTTGAAACAGTTGAAATACCAATTGCTCGAGATTTTTTTATGAAATGAATTAATCGACACCTACTGAATACGTTCTCTAGCGTAAAATGATTTTTGTATTGAAAACTACCCCTCAACAACCCTCCGAAGTAGAAAAATCGTGAAACAGTTAAAATACCCGTTGTTTTTTTTTACAGAAATGAATTTTTCTATACCTGCTGAATACGTTCAATGGAGTGAAATAATTCGTGAACCAAAAACTACCCCTCAAAAATCCTCCGGAAGTAGAAAAATCTTGAATCAGTTGAAGTACCCGTGACTCGAGGTTTTTTGAACAAAATTAATTAATCCACTCCTGTTGCATACGTTTTATAGGATGAAATAATTTGAAAACGAATAACTACTCCTCAACAACCCTTACGGAAATGAATTATTCGACACCTACTGATTACGTTCTATGGCGTAAAATAATTTGTGTATCGAAAACTATCCCTCAACAACCCTCTGAAGTAGAAAAATCGTGAAACAGTTAAAATACCCGTTGTTTGTTTTTTTTACAGAAATGAATCATTCTATGTCTGTTGAATATGTTTTATAGGGCAAAATAATTCGTGATTCAACAGCTACCCCTCAACAACATTATAAAGAACGTTATCAGCAAGTTTAGAATAATACATTCCCGTGGAAAAACCTCGAGCAACGGATATTTTTGAATAACATAAGCAAAAATAAAAATCGTTTGCTGGGAAAACCGTTGCTGCTTTTACACTCGTCCTCTTGTCTGTTTATGTGTTAATTCACTCATCTGTACTATCTGGTGAAATTTATAGTCCGTTAGCCCGCTGCCAAAATGTATAATGATTTCATAACGTATGCCATGTAGGGTTTTGGTAGTTATAAATATAATGATCAATGAACTAGCAAACTTAGCGCTTGCCCGTGGAACATAACGATAATAATAATAACTACTTTTTTTTCTCAAATACATGCATAAACCCGTATAGAATTTGTCAGAAACTAGTTGATTATTATGGATTGCATAGAGAAATCACGTATTTTGATGATATTTTAGCGTATGCCAAGCATGATACCAAACGATATTTCATCGAATGAAAATCAGACGGAAACCGATCGGCATACATGTCGCGTTGTTCCGAAGGACACCATATGCCCACAATTATGTTGAGAAATAGGGCTCTTCGAATCTATACGTGTTTTTGCATGTCTTTGGGAAAATGAAGTATAATGAAATTTATAATTATAATACGATTATCGTTATATAATTATAATATAATTTAATTAAAACAATAATTATTGTTATTGTTATGTTCCACGTGCATGCGCAAATTTTGCTTGTGCATTGATCATTATATTCACAACTACCAACACCTTATAAAATCATTAGAAAGTGAATTTTGACCCGCTTCCAGTGGATCGATCAAATAAAAATTTAGAATGTGTTCCTCTTTCCTGTGACAATGCGGGATTGAACTTCTTTTAGAAAAACTGGTCGGAGATAATGGATTTAATATCAAATTAATGAATTCAAGATGGCGAATTGCGAATTCTGTTCTTATGGTCTGATTCTATACAAAATTGGAATACTGAATATTTCGGAATATGAGATCAAGATGGAGAACGAGCTTTGAGATTCTATTCATAATCGGCCCTTGGGGGATATTTCAGATTATGAATTTTAGGTCCAAATTGATAAATTCAAGACTGCGGATAAGCTTGGTGTTATTGGTCAGTTTCATTCAATTTTAGCATGAAAAGATGTTTGGGGTCGGAGTTTAGGATTTTTTTTTTATGAATTCAAGATGACGAACGGGTTATGTGATTATGACACCATTCTGATCAAAATTGGTGATTGGAGTTTTCGAGAAAAGAGATTATGAAAATTTTTTAATTTGAATTGGCAGCTACAATTTGGCCAACGAGTTTTGCAATTATCGTCTGATCCAAAAATACTATGTGGGAGTTTTCGAGGTTTCAGGATTGCGAAGTTTCTGTGATCATTGCTCGTTTTCTATCAAAGTTGTGTAGGTTTTTGAAGTCAGAGATCGTGAATTTTGACAAAACGATTCATGATTCAATCGATCATTGGATGCTCATCGGATCGAAAAGTTTGAATACACAATATTGAGTATCAAGAAGCCCTGGTATACTGAAGCTCTTATGGAAATGAACAGAACGAGGAGTATCTGATTACTTATGACTAAAAATACGAAAAAAAAAACATTTATAGACAAGCTTTTATTCAAATTCACTGAAAAGGAATGAATAACATTGGGAGAGAGAAAATTTTAAAACTGCTATTGAATACACTAAAGAAAAAGTCTGCTTCAGATGTGTTACGTCGGTTATTCTGTGAGTAACACATTCAAAGGCTAGAGATTGTTATTTCAGCTACATCACACATATAATGCAATGATTTTCACCTCTTTGTGCATTTGAATGAGTACCAAAAACATTTTGAATAATTTTTTTCCTTTTTAGCGTCTACAAATTAAAGTTTTTTTTTGTTATTCCGCTGTTTACCACTAACTATTATATATTCATTTGTTTATTCTATTTTCTTCTGGATTCAAAGAGAAACAAACACCTGTAAAATTTCGAGAACATCTTCGGAATCAAGATGAAGTAACTAGGAATTGGGGTTCCCCTTAAACATTTGGAGTATGTAGGCCGAACATTTTCGTAGTCAATGATCTCCAACTCTTCGCCGTTCTTTGAAAGAATGAGTCCTGGTGAATAGACGGCAGTATCGAAGGTGACAACAATAGGTGTGATGACTGAACTTGTTGATGGAACTGATAAAGGTGAAACGGCCAAAGATAGTTCAGAAGAGATTGGGTTATCAAAACATCTCAAGAAGGAAGACAGTTCACCAACCCTTTTGCGGTGTTCCAGATAAGTAAGGGAATCAGTGCCTTTTTCAAAATATTCCATTTCTATTTATGATTCAATGAATAGTCATGTTAGGTATGTTTATTCCTATCGTATAGGATTAAGACAATGAGCACCGTCCTGGTATGGCTGGACACCTTGTTTCTTTGTTGACAAGCGTTCATTGTGAACAATGCAGATTTTTTTATTTGTTTGTCACTTGTTATTTCTCTTTCTTATTTAATATTTTGTCGAATACATTTATTCTTTGTTTCACCTATTCTCCTATCTTTTTACGAATCTTTCAATCTATTCCTCAATCTTTCTTTCAGATGGACTAATTTAATCGATTCTGATTCGATTGTCTAGCAGATATAAGTATAATGTAAATCAAAGGTCAATATGATTCATCATCCAACGCTGTATTTGCCAGTAAAGCACTTGTCTTTTGTCAGAGGGTTGCCTTATATTCCTCACTTATTCGATTATCAGACAGAGATAATTTTTTACGTCAAAATTTTCACTTAGTTGAGACAGTTTCCATATGAGGAGTGCAGCCCCCAAACACACACTGACAATTTTAGATTCTGTCTAAAGAAACGACAATCGTTCAGTGGCTCAGAAACTCGCTAACTTCTATGGAACACAAAAATATTGAAAAATCCGCGCAGTATTGGCTGGGAAAGTAATTGTTTTATGTCAGATATTTTCAGAAAGATTTTTGGAAAGACGGGAGATTTGACTTTGTCAGATTTCACGAATGACACTATAAAGATACTGAATATAAATTTATTTATGAATTACTCGATACAGTCTAATTACAACAGTTCTTTATATTCTGCAAATACATCGTTGTGTTCGTTTTATGATCCATCCTAACAAAATTCAAAAACATACCATGCCTTCAATTACTGAATTTTATTGGATGAAATGAAATCGAAATACCTATCTTTCAATACATTCCCACAAAGTGGAAAATATCTGGCAGAAAAGATTTTCTTTCCCTGTCAGATATTGAATTACATCTGGCATCTATTTCTGCAACGTTCCTCAAATCGGTCACAATTTCAAGTGCTAATTGTGATCAAATAGTGGATATTATGCCTCATACTTCAACTACCAAGCAATTGAATTCTTTATTTCCGTTTTTGTCAATCACATTCAATTATCTTGATATGAAAAAAGAAATTGAAAGCCAAATTTCGTAAATACCCTAACTCTTTTACTCAAAGTTACATGTTTTGATGAAGCACTACTGCTTTGCAATGGTTTTATTTTGTTTTGCTCGACCCCATGAATGACTTTCCTACCTATATTTCATCTCTCATTTGTACTACTTAGGTTAAGTGTAAGAGAGACCTAAACTAAACTTCGCCTATTTCGTACCGAAGAATATAAAGACGATTTATTATTGTTTTTATCATTTGATTTAAAATGACCATCTGCAGACATGTTTCCAGTGCTAGGGTTCGTCGAACAACATAAGAATCCTACTGTCCCACCAAACAAATGGTGCCCTCCAAGCATTAATTACCCCTCATCCAGGAATGCAGTCGCGATTTACAAATATGTCAATTTCTGCGACTCACGATATGTCAATATTTTTATTTAATTCATATAATTTTCATCATACTCTCCGTATCGAACTTTGTCCGAAATAATACTGAATATTGCTTTCGTTGACGAATAAACCGCCAGAATTGTTTCCATATACTATGCAGTACTGACTCACAATCATAATTTTCGGAAGAAAATATTTGATAACACTACTTGGCAGAAGCTCATCAAACTAATAATAAAAATTAATTAGGCAATCCAGACTTCTGCAGTCAACCTATACAATAGGTATAATCGACGGCAACAGAAAATAACTAGATACACTGATGATCGGCAAAACCATGTGGGTTGAGACATGTTTTGGCGTTGAGATTGGGATAACATTGCAAAGTAGTTCTTGTAGAATACTTTGCCAAGAATCTATCAGTTTTAATTCAATTGTCGTAGGGGACAGTAGTTGTTTTCTGTTAGATACTTGTCGACGATTATACCTATTGTATAGGTTGAATGCAGAAGTCTGGATTGCCTAATCCATTTCTATCAATAATTATAATTTTGGCTTGTCTGTACTGTCACATGTACCGTAAAAGTGCCGATCGTATGTGAAGAGAAATTTGTGAAACTTGGCAACGTTCAGTGGTCCTCACTTTATACACCTCATACTAATAATTAGGTTATACGGACCTCAGTTTGGTAGGATTCTGCAGACAAATAAACGGACCTCTCAATGATATCACGGAAGTATGGTCCTCACTTGGTTCCGATATACTCGTAAAAATCAAATTTGAACTGTTCAGTAATTCAAGCGTATATTAGAGAATCTTGGTGCCCCCCACTCTGAACAATAACAGAAAAGGGTATGACGAGTGTCTAGCACCTTTCCTTCCAGTGGTCCTCGCAACGTTGATTTTACGGTGTGTCCTCAGTTTGATAGTTGGCGCTATATATATATATATATATATATATATATATATATATATATATATATATAGAGGAAGGGTAGTCGTTGCTGACTAGTTAGGAATGGAACTAGTAAATAGTGGGGCTTTGCAGCAAAATCAAAGAGTATTCTTTAAAGTTTGTCCAAGCTTTCGGAAATTTAATAACTTATTTCCATCATCAGGGATACTACAATTTGCATGTGTAAGTAATATAAAAAATATATATGTACGGTTAACTTTGTTGAGATTGTTAGACGCGATGTTATTCAACCATAAGTAGCACATTGTGCAAGATGAAAATTGATATAAAACAAGTGAAATTGGAAAGATGTCATAAAATATTTAGATAAAAATACGTTACATTTAAAATTGTTAAAATTACTCTATACTTTGACCACGTCAGGCCAAATCAATGCTATTGGTTAAGAGAAGACAGACAGTTGACATGACATATGACTTAGTCAGTGGTACCAATTTACACTTACCAACCTATGTTGGAGTCCGTAAATCCGATTTTTAATTGGTAAAGCGACACCTAGTGGGGTAGGATGGAACCTGAATTAAGTACATTTGGCATGTAACTAAATGTCTTAAGTACATTTTCATTCTGGATCTTATGTGTTGAAGTAGATACAACAATGTTTTGTCCTACTGTACACAGTATTACCTGTTTTGTCCTTCAGACCCCACTTTATTAAAAAATATGTTGATGATATTATCCTTGCTTTGCCAATTGACTGTACTGAAGAGATTCTTGACACCTTCAACAGCTATGATCCTTTCATCCAGTTCACTATGGAAACTGAAGATGCTAATTTCTCCGTTCCATTCCTTGACACAAGGTTCATACGGTCATCAGAGAACAAAATTCTGATAGACGGGTACAGAAAACCATGTAGCTCAGGAAGATACATAAATTATTGGTCTTACCACAAGCATTCAATGAAAGTGAATCTAGTAAAACAAATGAAAGATAGAGTGTTAAAAATCTCTGACAATCAATTTCACAAAAAAAATCTGGATACTCTTTTGAATTTATTTCTTGAAAACTCTTACCCATCTAGCATGATCAAAAATATTTTGTTTAATTCTTCATCCTCCTTTGATATAATTAATCCAACGATTACACTAGTTAACAATAATGACAATAACAGTAATAATAATAATAATAGTAATGATAATATTGCACCATTGATTGCTTTCTACAGTTCTTTACCATACATAAAGGAGATCTCTCCCAAACTCTCCAGAATTTTTAATGTTGTACCAAATTTGAAAATTGCAAATAAATCAGTTCTAACCATTAGAGCAATTCACTCTAAAGTTAAAGATAAACTTTCTCTTTTCTCTCAAACGAATTTGATATATAGTATTCCGTGTCAATCGTGCAACAAAATGTATGTTGGTCAGACTTCGAGAACTCTAGGCTCCCGAATCGTTTCACATAAAAGTGACTGTAGATTACATCCAGAACGATGTGCGTTAGCTGAACATGTCAACAAGTTTAATCACCATATGAATTTTGATGCCACTAAGGTCTTAGCTAGTGAATCGCATCTATCAAAAAGGACCTTTCTTGAAATGGCCTTTATTGCAGAAAATAGTAATTGCATAAATAAAAAAACAGATATCAATCATCTTAGTGAAATCTATTCCTACCTCCTGACGATGGATAAGAATCCACTGTCCGTTAATATTTCAAATTCATTAACAAATATTTCTTGAGTTTGTTCAGATAATTTCATACATAAAACTTAACCATTTTTCTCCAGGTATAAACCTTTACCATAATTTTGCCCACAGTAGGACATTACATTAACATTGTTATATCTACTTCAACACATCAAGATCCAGAATGAAAATGTACTAAAGACATTTAGTTACATGCCAAATGTACTTAATTCAGGTTCCATCCTACCTCATTAGGTGTCGCTTTACCAATTAAAAATCGGATTTACGGACTCCAACATAGGTTGGTAACTGTAAATTGGTACCACTGACTAAGTCATATGTCATGTAAACTGTCTGTCTTCTCTTAACCAATAGCATTGATTTGGCCTGACGTGGTCAAAATATAAAGTAATTTTAACAATTTTAAATGTAACGTATTTTTATCTAAATATTTTATGACATCTTTCCAATTTCACTTGTTCACTTGTGTATCAATTTTCATCTTGCACAATGTGCCACTTATGGTTGAATAACATCGCGTCTAACAATCTCAACAAAGATGTAAGTTAACCGTACTATATATTTTTTATATTACTTACACATACAAATTGTAGTATCCCTGATGATGGAAATAAGTTAATAAATTTCCGAAAGCTTGGACAAACTTTAATAGAAACAAAGGAAATCAACAACAGGAAGCCAACCACACATTTGTGGCTTCGGTTAGAAGACCTTGTGCTTACAAGGCAACAACTAACGTCGCCACGGAGGCAGCTATAGCTACCAGCGTGACAATCCTACCCAGGAAAATACAAATAAGGATGGATATAGCGAGGGGCAATATATGAAAATATAAGTAGAAAAGTTATTGGGTATAACCCTCAAAATGTTCTGCAACCGTAGACACGTGTTTCGAGCTTAAGCTCTCATCAGTACGGTAAAATTGAGTGCGAAGATGTACAACACTTGGATGTAAAAATAGAAACAAAGGAAGTCAACAACAGGAAGCCAACTACACATTTGTGGCTTCGGTTAGAAGACCTTGTGCTTACAAGGCAACAACTAACGTCGCCACGGAGGCAGCTATAGCTACCAGCGTGACAATCCTACCCAGGAAAATACAAATAAGGATGGATATAGCGAGGGGCAATATATGAAAATATAAGTAGAAAAGTTATTGGGTATAACCCTCAAAATGTTCTGCAACCGTAGACACGTGTTTCGAGCTTAAGCTCTCATCAGTACGGTAAAATTGAGTGCGAAGATGTACAACACTTGGATATAAAAATAGAAACAAAGGAAGTCAACAACAGGAAGCCAACCACACATTTGTGGCTTCGGTTAGAAGACCTTGTGCTTACAAGGCAACAACTAACGTCGCCACGGAGGCAGCTATAGCTACCAGCGTGACAATCCTACCCAGGAAAATACGAATAAGGATGGATATAGCGAGGGGCAATATATGAAAATATAAGTAGAAAAGTTATTGGGTATAACCCTCAAAATGTTCTGCAACCGTAGACACGTGTTTCGAGCTTAAGCTCTCATCAGTACGGTAAAATTGAGTGCGAAGATGTACAACACTTGGATGTAAAAATAGAAACAAAGGAAGTCAACAACAGGAAGCCAACCACACATTTGTGGCTTCGGTTAGAAGACCTTGTGCTTACAAGGCAACAACTAACGTCGCCACGGAGGCAGCTATAGCTACCAGCGTGACAATCCTACCCAGGAAAATACAAATAAGGATGGATATAGCGAGGGGCAATATATGAAAATATAAGTAGAAAAGTTATTGGGTATAACCCTCAAAATGTTCTGCAACCGTAGACACGTGTTTCGAGCTTAAGCTCTCATCAGTACGGTAAAATTGAGTGCGAAGATGTACAACACTTGGATGTAAAAATAGAAACAAAGGAAGTCAACAACAGGAAGCCAACCACACATTTGTGGCTTCGGTTAGAAGACCTTGTGCTTACAAGGCAACAACTAACGTCGCCACGGAGGCAGCTATAGCTAGCAGCGTGACAATCCTACCCAGGAAAATACAAATAAGGATGGATATAGCGAGGGGCAATATATGAAAATATAAGTAGAAAAGTTATTGGGTATAACCCTCAAAATGTTCTGCAACCGTAGACACGTGTTTCGAGCTTAAGCTCTCATCAGTACGGTAAAATTGAGTGCGAAGATGTACAACACTTGGATGTAAAAATAGAAACAAAGGAAGTCAACAACAGGAAGCCAACCACACATTTGTGGCTTCGGTTAGAAGACCTTGTGCTTACAAGGCAACAACTAACTTTTCTACTTATATATATATTTATATATATATATATATATTTTTATATATATATATATATATATATATATATATATATATATATATATATATATATATATATATATATATATATATATATATATATATATATGTTCGGAAAGGTTTCCGCGGTCAGAAATATGTACATTACTAAGTTCATGGGTTGAACCGCGTTGAGAGTTTATAACTCGACGTTTCGGCTCCTGCTTTGGAGCCATTTTCAAGAGTGTGACTGCGAGGCCTCTATCTGCCTACTCCTCGAGTCGTGGTCTTGAGAGATATCAAGGTCTCAACCTGCCTACTCCTTGATCTCAAAAGACGATCCGATGTTGGTTGCACTGTAGTATTTATAGGTGGTTGGCTACCTGGAGGTGGGCGGGTCTTACGGGTTTTCTCGTTTGTCTTGTCTGCTGGTGCCTGCTGTGTAGTTGGAGTTAATGGGATAATAATTGATTGCGGATAAGTTTCACGTGGCCTGGTAATTACGGTTGGAAGAATGGGCTTCCAAATGGGGTTCAATTTACGGCTATCATCTTTAATGTTCAGGCAATCAGGCCGTTTTTCGATTTCGATGGCTTCTCTGATAAAACGAGAAGTTCTTGAACGTACTGGGGCGATGGTTTTCGTTTTCTCGAAATCTATGGGGTGACCCGTTTGGATGAAATGAAGAGCTAATGCGGAGCTGGTGTCTGAACATTAAAGATGATAGCCGTAAATTGAACCCCATTTGGAAGCCCCTTCTTCCAACCGTAATTACCAGGCCACGTGAAACTTATCCGCAATCAATTATTATCCCATTAACTCCAACTACACAGCAGGCACCAGCAGACAAGACAAACGAGAAAACCCGTAAGACCCGCCCACCTCCAGGTAGCCAACCACCTATAAATACTACAGTGCAACCAACATCGGATCGTCTTTTGAGATCAAGGAGTAGGCAGGTTGAGACCTTGATATCTCTCAAGACCACGACTCGAGGAGTAGGCAGATAGAGGCCTCGCAGTCACACTCTTGAAAATGGCTCCAAAGCAGGAGCCGAAACGTCGAGTTATAAACTCTCAACGCGGTTCAACCCATGAACTTAGTAATGTACATATATATATATATATATATATATATATATATATATATATATATATATATATATATATATATATATATATATATATATATATATATATATATATATATATATATATATATATATATATATATATATATAAATATATATATATAGTTTGTAGTATTTGTGGGGTTGCAGTCAGTGTTGCGGGCTATTTCAAAGAAAACTCTTTGATACTGTCAAGCTTTCGGTATAATTCGATACCTTCCTCAGGACAACTGAAAATACGCATTGTACAATAAATGTAGGAAATAATAAATGGAGTACTTACTAACATGAGAATGAATAATGAAATTGGCAAAAAACGAAAATAAAATATACATGAAGTGAAATGAAATGACTGATGTAAGAATGACAGTGACTTAATTTATTTCAGTAATCAAGTTGGAAGATTCTGATTAGAGGGTGATTTTATCCTATGTTTCTCAAAATTAAGTAGATACGTATAAATTTTGCTGAGATTATTCAGGTCAGTTCTTTTGTTCATCGACTGTTCTTCATTATTGATTTGAACCATTTCCATGAAAATTCTTTTAGACAGATTAGTTTCACTATTCAAAATTTCGGTATTATTATAATCCATCCTGTGGTCTCTAGAGATAACATGTCCTGCCAAAGCACATGAATCAACATTTCGTCTACAGTCGCTTTTATGTGAAATAATGCGACCATTCAGTGTTCTAGACGTCTGACCAATATATGACTTAGGACAGTCCATGCAAGGAATTTTATAAATAACATTTGATTTTTGTAATTTTGAAATGGGTGTTTTCACTTTACTATGTAATTTTGATATTGTAGTAATATTTTTCTTGGAGATTTCAATATTGTCAACTTTAAAAACGTTTATCAATTTTGGTGTCAATTCTTGTATATATGGCAGATATCTGTAGATTGGTAGAGTATTTTCTTGTTGGTCTGAATTTTGAGATGGTGTGGGTAGAGTTGCAGTGACGATTCTTTCACAATAGAGTAAATTATTAACTAAAGATTTTGGATAAGAGTTTTCGATAAGAATATTCCGTAAATCATCCAAACTTTGTTTGAGTAAGCTAGGATGAGTGATTTTTTGTATTCTGTTTTTTAGAGACTCAATAAGATTAATTTTCATTCTTACCATCCTCAAAAGATGAAAATTAATCTTATTAAGTCTCTAAAAAACAGAATACAAAAAATCACTCATCCTAGCTTACTCAAACAAAGTTTGGATGATTTACGGAATATTCTTATCGAAAACTCTTATCCAAAATTTTTAGTTAATAATTTACTCTATTGTGAAAGAATCGTCACTGCAACTCTACCCACACCATCTCAAAATTCAGACCAACAAGAAAATACTCTACCAATCTACAGATCTCTGCCATATATACAAGAATTGACACCAAAATTGATAAACGTTTTTAAAGTTGACAATATTGAAATCTCCAAGAAAAATATTACCACAATATCAAAATTACATAGTAAAGTGAAAACACCCATTTCAAAATTACAAAAATCAAATGTTATTTATAAAATTCCTTGCATGGACTGTCCTAAGTCATATATTGGTCAGACGTCTAGAACACTGAATGGTCGCATTATTTCACATAAAAGCGACTGTAGACGAAATGTTGATTCATGTGCTTTGGCAGGACATGTTATCTCTAGAGACCACAGGATGGATTATAATAATACCGAAATTTTGAATAGTGAAACTAATCTGTCTAAAAGAATTTTCATGGAAATGGTTCAAATCAATAATGAAGAACAGTCGATGAACAAAAGAACTGACCTGAATAATCTCAGCAAAATTTATACGTATCTACTTAATTTTGAGAAACATAGGATAAAATCACTTTCTAATCAGAATCTTCCAACTTGATTACTGAAATAAATTAAGTCACTGTCATTCTTACATCAGTCATTTCAATTCACTTCATGTATATTTTATTTTCGTTTTTTGCCAATTTCATTATTCATTCTCACGTTAGTAAGTACTCCATTTATTATTTCCTACATTTATTGTACAATGCGTATTTTCAGTTGTCCTGAGGAAGGTATCGAATTATACCGAAAGCTTGACAGTATCAAAGAGTTTTCTTTGAAATAGCCCGCAACCCTGACTGCAACCCCACAAATACTACAAACGAATATACAGTCAGTCACGAATTTTCACCTCTATACAAGGATGGGGTTTTACCAAGATATTCAACAACGCTATGGAGCAACTAGCGTAATATTATTGAAGACATGGGCAAAAACCAACATCAAATTGGCAACATTACGTAATAGAAAAATCTTTTTATTGAAGTGCAGACAGTTGAAATTATTTCCCAACCATATATCAAATGGAATTCATAATATCACCAACCTTATGAATCATCAAGAAGGAAGAACTGGATATCAAATCAATAACTTTAATTCTAAATTGAGAAGGAAGATTTTGAATTTGGAGATTCAAATAACAATGTGTGATATATCTAAAATAACGAAAGAACAAGAAAAAGTAGATGAACAACTACTAACTAAAATACCTCATCATATCTTTCTTGAGTTTAAGCGTAGATCTAACATTGATTATAATCGACATTTCTATCGTGTAAAAAATAATAACATTCATAAAATTAACGAATTGAAAAAAGATTCTTTTTCACGAATTAAGTTTCAAGGAAAATGGTTTGAAAACTTAACGGATATTGATTTTCCAATTAATATTCAAAATTTCTTATCCCTTGGTCCTAAATTCTGTGTACCTCCTAAGACTCATGATATTGGCATCTCATCTTTGTTAGCAGATCTAGAATATATAATTGAGAGTTTCGAAGACAATCACAAAAATTTGTGTAGGGCTCAATTCACAAACATCATCACTAATTTCCTTCACAAAAACGATGACTCAAAGCATTTCCTTACTGAGTTATACGATCAAACTAAATCTTTTTTAAATAATCATCCGGAAATTATTATCACAAACAGCGATAAGGGTAATGTAACTGTAGCTATGAACAAAAATCAATACATTGATAAAAGTCAAATATTATTAGACGATACCAAATATTATGTACAACTAAGAACGGATCCAACTTCAACACTACAACAGAAAGCCAACAAATTAGTGACGAGTCTCAAGAATTCACATAAGATTAGTTCAGCAACAGCAAAATCTCTGATGGTGTACAATTATGTAGCACCTCGTTTTTATACACTACCCAAAGTCCACAAACCAACATTATCGATGAGACCTATTGTATCTTCTATTGATGCTCCCAACAATAAACTATCCAGATTTCTGACCGATATTTTAACAAATTCCTATGATAAAGATAATAGATACTACGTTAAAGATTCATTTTCATTCAGTGAATTCATCAACAATTTCCAGTTACCTGAAAACTATGTTATGGTGAGCCTGGATGTTGTTTCACTTTTTACTAACCTACCATTAACATTAGTAAAAAATTGTATAGAAAAAAAATGGCCAATGATTGAGAATTTTTGTAATTTTAACAAAGAAACATTCTTTAAAATTTTAGATTTTATATTTGAATCAACATGTTTTATATTTGATGGTAAATTTTATAAACAGATTTTTGGTACACCAATGGGTTCGACTATTTCACCCATTTTAGCTAATTATGTTTTTGACGAACTTCTTGATAACTGTGTTCCGAAATTATCTTTCGATGTTCCATTCATCAAACGATTTGTAGATGACCTAATATTATCAATCCCTTCTGGAAATGAGGATGAAATTTTGAACGTTTTTAATTCCTTCGACTCGAATATTCAATTCACTATTGAAGAAGAAATAAATAACAACATTCCATTTCTAGATATGAGATTAATAAGAAATGAGCATAACATAATTGTTACAAGATGGTACAGAAAATCTATATGTAGTAACAGGTTTATCAATTTTCATTCTTACCATCCTCAAAAGATGAAAATTAATCTTATTAAGTCTCTAAAAAACAGAATACAAAAAATCACTCATCCTAGCTTACTCAAACAAAGTTTGGATGATTTACGGAATATTCTTATCGAAAACTCTTATCCAAAATCTTTAGTTAATAATTTACTCTATTGTGAAAGAATCGTCACTGCAACTCTACCCACACCATCTCAAAATTCAGACCAACAAGAAAATACTCTACCAATCTACAGATCTCTGCCATATATACAAGAATTGACACCAAAATTGATAAACGTTTTTAAAGTTTACAATATTGAAATCTCCAAGAAAAATATTACTACAATATCAAAATTACATAGTAAAGTGAAAACACCCATTTCAAAATTACAAAAATCAAATGTTATTTATAAAATTCCTTGCATGGACTGTCCTAAGTCATATATTGGTCAGACGTCTAGAACACTGAATGGTCACATTATTTCACATAAAAGCGACTGTAGACGAAATGTTGATTCATGTGCTTTGGCAGGACATGTTATCTCTAGAGACCACAGGATGGATTATAATAATACCAAAATTTTGAATAGTGAAACTAATCTGTCTAAAAGAATTTTCATGGAAATGGTTCAAATCAATAATGAAGAACAGTCGATGAACAAAAGAACTGACCTGAATAATCTCAGCAAAATTTATACGTATCTACTTAATTTTGAGAAACATAGGATAAAATCACCCTCTAATCAGAATCTTCCAACTTGATTACTGAAATAAATTAAGTCACTGTCATTCTTACATCAGTCATTTCATTTCACTTCATGTATATTTTATTTTCGTTTTTTGCCAATTTCATTATTCATTCTCACGTTAGTAAGTACTCCATTTATTATTTCCTACATTTATTGTACAATGCGTATTTTCAGTTGTCCTGAGGAAGGTATCGAATTATACCGAAAGCTTGACAGTATCAAAGAGTTTTCTTTGAAATAGCCCGCAACCTTGACTGCAACCCCACAAATACTACAAACTAATATACAGCCAGTCACGAATTTTCACCTCTATATATATATATATATATATATATATATATATATATATATATATATATATATATATATATATATATATATATAAGGATGGAAAGAGCGAGGGGCAATATATGAAAATATAAGTAGAAATGTTATTGGGTATAACCCTCAGAATGTTGTGCAACCGTAGACACGTGTTTCGAGCTTAAGCTCTCATCAGTACGGTAAAATCAAGTGCGAAGATGTACAACACTTAGATGTAAAAATAGAAACAGAGGAAGTCAACAACAAGAAGCCAACCATACATTTGTGGCATCGGTTAGAAGACCTTGTACTCACAAGGCAACAACTGACGTCGCCACGGAGGCAGCTTAAGCTGCCAGCGTGACAATCCTACCCAGGAAAATACAAATAAGGATGGATTTAGCGACGGTTATACCCAATAACATTTCTACTTATATTTTCATATATTGCCCCTCGCTAAATCCATCCTTATTTGTATTTTCCTGGGTAGGATTGTCACGCTACCTCCGTGGCGACGTTAGTTGTTGCCTTGTTAGTACAAGGTCTTTTAACCGATTCCACAAATGTGTGGTTGGCTTCTTGTTGTTGACTTCCTTTGTTCTATTCTTACATCTAAGTGTTGTACATCATAAATGGAGTACTTACTAACGTGAGAATGAATGATGAAATTGGCAAAAAACGAAAATAGAATAAACATGAAGTGAAATGAAATGACTGATGTAGGAATGACAGTGACTCAATTTATTTCAGTAATCAAGTTGGAAGATTCTGATTTGAGGGTGATTTTATCCTATGTTTCTCAAAATTAAGTAGATACGTATAAATTTTGCTGAGATTACTCAGGTCAGTTCTTTTGTTCATCATTATTAATTTGAACCATTTCCATGAAAATTCTTTTTATTTCACATAAAAGCGACTGTAGACGAAATGTTGATTCATGTGCTTTGGCAGGACATGTTATCTCTAGAGACCACAGGATGGATTATAATAATACCGAAATCTTGAATAGTGAAACTAATCTGTCTAAAAGAATTTTCATGGAAATGGGTCAAATTAATAATGAAGAACAGTCGATGAACAAAAGAACTGACCTGAGTAGCAAAATTTATACGTATCTACTTAATTTTGAGAAACAGGATAAAATCACCCTCTAATCAGAATCTTCCAACTTGATTACTGAAATAAATTAAGTCACTGTCATTCCTACATCAGTCATTTCATTCCACTTCATGTATATTCTATTTTCGTTTTTTTGCCAATTTCATCATTTATTCTCACGTTAGTAAGTACTCCATTTATTCTTTCCTACATTTATTGTACAATGCGTATTTTCAGTTGTCCTGAGGAAGGTATCGAATTATACCGAAAGCTTGACAGTATCAAAGAGTTTTCTTTGAAATAGCCCGCAACCACACAAATACTACAAACTATATATATACAGTGTGTCCCACTTTGAGCAGCCACACTCTCATATTTCGTTGAGCATGAAATAAGTCGAAATTTTCTTTGACTCAAGTTGTAGTACTCGGAAATACCTACCTTTATGTTTACGGAACCTTTGTATATCCATTTTCCACGGTTAACTAAGACCAAATGAATAGTGAAAAATTGGGAAAAACATACTAGGCATTTTTTTTATCGCAAAAATAACACCAGATTCTGTTTCAGAACATATTAAAAACCCCAAATCTCAATGCTTGAATCATTTGAATATACAGGGTATCATCTGTAGCTGGTAGCATTATCAACTCTAATCCATAAATAATGCTTGGAAAATTTCCAAAATTTCACAGAATTCCCAAAAATATTTAATTAACACTTTGAAAAATAGCCAAATATCACTTTTCCAAGGCTAACTCTGATCAGAATGAATGATACCCTGTATATTCAAATGATTCAAGCATTGAGATTTGGGGGTTTTGAGATGTTCTGAAACAGAATCTGGTGTTATTTTTGCGATAAAAAAATGCCTAGTATGTTTTTCCCAATTTTTCACTTTTCATTTGGTCGTACCTAGCCGTAGAAAATGGATATACAAAGGTTACGTAAACATAAAGGTAGGTATTTCCGAGTACTACAATTTGAGCAAAAGAAAATTTCGAATTATTTCATGCTCAACGAAATATGAGGGTGTGGCTGCTCAAAGTGGGACACTCTATATATATATATATATATATATATATATTTCAAAATAGAATGATGAACCTCTATCTGGAAATAAGGTACATTCATAAACCCATCTGAAGTTTGATTTACATTTGCATTCTTCATTTAATAATAAAAAAGTAACTAGAACAAGTTATCATTCGTTTATTACTGGCTAACCAAAGGTGTTGAATTCTACAGTAAATAAGTTACAAAAAAATTACCGAGCAACATTCAAATTTACCTGAGGAATTGCAGAAGAGAGTAACAAAGCCGTTTTGTCCAAATTTCATCTGGTTTTGCTGAATTCAGAGAGTTTTTTATTCAGTTTTGAAGTTTGTGAATTGTCATTATGGCAGTTACATATATTTAAATAGTCCGGTGTGAAATGTGGAAAATATGATAAGAAAGAAGAAAAATGAGAGTATAAGTGAGAAAGACTTTTCCAATAGTTCACAAATAACAGTGGCGGAACCTTCTGAAGTCGACTTTTCGGAAAATGAATCAGAGACAAAATCGAAACTACTTCAAGTGAATTATATTGAAAAAACCTTAGAGCCATCATCAGATAATGAATTGGATTCAAGTATCAAGAGGAAAAGCCACAAAAATGAATTAATTGAAATCTTGAGAGAAGAAATATTTCTGTTGAAACAAATAATTAGGGACAAGGAGGTAATAATAGATGAAAAAGAAAAGAACATAGAACTATTGACCAATGAAAATGAAAGCATACAGCAAAATTATGAATTCTTATTGTCAAACATAGTAGACAAAGAAAGTATAATGGACAGTTTAAATAAAATAAGCAACAAAATTAGTAACTTGGAGTCATATTCAACAAATAAAAATACGAACCTTAATAAAACATATGCAGATATAACAAAAAATGACAAATACTTGCATGAAAACCCTCTAGATCAGACAGTCACTATAAAACCAAAAATGATACAAACATCTGTAAAAACAAAAACTGATTTAGAAAATAATGTGAGAATCAGTTAATTAGGTATTGGAATAAATTCACTAAAACAAATGCATAACGGAAATATAGTGATCAAGTGTAGAAATAAAGAAGATATACAAAAAATTCAGCAAGGAATCCAAGAAAAATTACCTAATCAATATGAAACAGAAATAAGAAAACTATTGAAACCAAAAATCAAGATCCCAAACGTAAAGTTACAAGGTGAGCTAACCAAAGCAGATGTTGAACAGAAGATCAGAGACCAGAATAACATAATTAATGATATGGACCACCTTTCTGTTCAATTTTTAAAACATTTTGAGGATAAAGACCGTTTGACTATATTTGCAGAAGTGAATGGCACTTTATTAGAGAAAATAATGACGATTAATAGAGGAAAGTTATTCATTGGGTGGCAAAATCTCCAAATATACCAAAATAATAATATCACTCAGTGTGGCAAATGTTTCAATTTCAAACATACACATAAGAACTGCAGAAATGAATTTGTGTGCCCACGATGTTCTGGCTCACATGAACTGATATCATGTAAAAATGCCGAAGTCGTCAAATGTAATAACTGCACTCATTCTAATACAGTTTACAAAACCAACCATCCAGTTAACCACCTAGCTTCTGATAGAAGTTGTCCGACATTTATATATTACTAAAATCAGCTAAATTCCCAAATAGATTACAACTCTTAAAAAATCCATATTCCTGATTATAAAGCTCTTCTAGTATTCAAAATATTCCAAAAATTGACAATAAATAATCCTAATGAATAATCCTAAAAATATAATAAAATTATATGAACTAAATTCGATGTTAGACTATGAGTGTACTAACAGGAATCATTGGAAAATATTATATATCAATTCAAGATCAATAAGAAACAAAATGGATGAGCTGGAAGTGATGATCAATAAACTTGGAGTGAAAATCTTAGTGGCGACTGAAACCTGGATGAAAGAAGATGAAGAACAGTACTATAATTTCAAGAATTTTAACTCTGTATATTCAAGTAGGCATAAGAGTGGTGCGGTGGTGTAGGAGTATTCATTCAAAAAGATATTGAATTTGAAATACTTGAAAAAAAAGATAATCCTCTAACCTATTTATCAATTCAAACAAAATCTCCTTCATTTTTGATATGTGGTTTATATCGGCACCCAAAATTTAAAAGTCAACAATTTCTCAGTTTTTTTGATAGAACCCTCGAATCGTTTAACAATACTGATTGTGAATGTTTTTTTTTTGGTGATATGAACGTAAATGTTATCAAATGATAATGAGTCAAAGAAGTTATTGGATATATATGTTTCGAATAATTTTTCAATATGTAATGATGAGATTTCTACTAGAGAAACAACCAACAGCCTACATTAATTGATCATTTCATAACAAATTCTAAAGAAAATATAGATTTGTGTTTAATCAATACTGCATTAAGCGATCACAAAATGTATATAGCATGTATCAATAATAGACCAAAAAAAACAAAATCCAACAAGCTGCGAATAAAATCAAGTTTTATGAAATAGATAAATTATAAAATAAACTTCATGAATTTGGCAATAACCTTTTTCGTTATGAAAATCCAAATGAAGAATATGAGGATTTACTCAAAATTTTTGAAAACAACTCGTTTATGAAAACTTTTACAAAAAAACATGATTCTAAACCTTGGTTCAATGAACGTGTTGCAAACCTTATTAAAATTCGCGATAAGTTCTTTTATAAGAAAAAAAAGAATCCATATTCAGATTTCTACAAAAAAGAGTATGATCGTCATAACAGATTAGTAAAAAAAGCAATTAGAGAAACAAAGAAAAAATTCTATGAGAATAAATTCGTCGAAGCTAACCCAAAAAAAAAATTGGAAGGGCATAAATTCCTTACTATATAATTCAAATAGCACCAAAAAAGAAATTAAACACATTATGACCAATAAAGTAAAGGTAAGTGATCCTCAGGATATATGTGAGGAAATCAATGAGCATTTTGTAACCATTGGACCAAAACTATCTTCAGCAATCAAAACTCAAAATGATGTTATTGGAGATAAATCAAGTGTTCCGTCTATGTTTTCAGCACCAGTATGTATTAATGAAATTGAGGAAATTATTGATAATTTGGACATCCATAAATCTTCAGGATTTGATGAAATTACTGCTGGAATTGTGAAAGTTATAAAAAAATGAGCTATCTCCCATTTTACTTGATATAATATCCAAGTTATTAAAAACAGGATGTGTCCCAGAAAAAATGAAGGTTGCCAAAGTTTCACCAATATTTAAAAGCGGTCGGAAAGATAACGTAAATAATTACCGACCTATATCAGTTTTACCAGCATTTTCAAAAATTTTGGAAAAAATACTGAATGTCAGACTTTTTAATTTTCTTGAGAAAAACAATTTATTAAGTCATAATCAATATGGTTTTCGCAGGTTGAGAGACACAGAGACGGCAGTTCTGGATGTTGTTTCGCATATCCAGATTCAGATAGACAGCAACAAGAAATGTGGCCTTCTCTCTCTTGACTTGTGTAAGGCATTTGATACGGTTGACCACGAAATTTTATTTGCAAAATTATACTCAATAGGTATAAGAGGAAAAATTCATAAATGGTTTCAAAATTATCTGATGAATAGGAAGCAGTACGTGTTAGTTAATGGTGGTAGCAGTTCTTTGATGGATATCAAATGTGGGGTTCCGCAAGGATTAATTTTAGGACCTGTTTTATTTTTGATTTATATTAACTCCATTACAAATTTGAAATTGAAAGGAAAAATTAAACTATTTGCTGATGATACTACATTAATATATTTTGCCACTGACCTCAACGAGATACGTGAAAATATGGAAAGTGATCTAAATGTAATTTCAACATGGTTACAACATTTTAAACTCACTCTGAACTTTGATAAATCAACATTTATGTTTGTTTCTACAAAAACCACAAACAACTTCATTCATCCGCTATTATTTGGATCTAACTCTATAAAATATACAAAAGTTACTAAATTTGTAGGTCTTCTTATTGACGAAAAACTATCATGGAACAATCATATTGATAAATTGAGAATAAAGATCAATCCAGTCATTGGTGCACTGTTCAAAATAAGAAAATTTGTGCCGATCAAATACCTTAAAAATATTTACTTTTGTCTTATCTATTCTAACCTACAGTATTTGATATCAATCTGGGGAACCGGTAATAATTCAGCTTTGAAACCTCTAAAAAAATTACAAAATGAATCTTTGAAATGTATTTACAACTTACCGTTTTTAGAACCAACAGCAAACTTATATAAACCTAAGAGTTTACTGAATCTGAATTCCCTTTATAAAGTAAAAATTTGTTCATTTATTCACTTTATTCGATTGAAACAGAAAGTTTCTAATTTAAGTTTCATCGAAATCAATAACATACATGATCACAAAACAAGACAAGCAAACTGTTTAAGCCTCAGCAATTTCAGAAGTAATTTTGGAAAAAAATCGATATACCATGATGGTATAGATATCTACAATTCACTACCAAATGAAATTAAAAAAATTACAAAAGTGGCGATTTTTAAAAATAGAATAAAAACCCATTTTCTTCGTCAATTAGTCTAAAATGATTTTTTCCATAATTTATTTTATTTTTCCGTCCAACTATTTTGAATTGACATGGATAACTTTTCCATTTTTTAAAGTTTTTTTTATGAATTGTATTTATATCAATTGTATATTATTTTTTCCGTACCTTTGTAAGGCATTGTTATTACTATCATTATTTTGTATCCCTACCATAAACAAACCTGTTTCTTGGGATATTATGAATAAATTATTATTAATATTTCCTTAAGAACATATTATGATATAAATTTTCCCTCCATGTGTTGACCAGCTTAGATAGCTCGCTATTTCAAAAACTGACCACCTAAGTTTTCATTATAATAAGTTTTGTACAGATGACTCCTCAATTGGATTCAGAAGTTGATGAGGTGAAATTTTTGAAGTAATAATTTACCTCTATGTCCGGATTGGTGTATTTGACATTTTCTCTTTATTGTTGCTCTATAGGTGGTCGTGATGATCTCCTCCCCAACACCTATCCCTCTCGCATTTGGCTTGATTCTTCGTTCCAAGTTGTATATTGCATTTTTACTTCAGAATTCGGGCCCAGGTACTCTGGAGGTACGAAGACTAGAAATGTTAATCAATGGTCTCAACCTGTAGGGCAGTTGACTTCGAGGATTGCATTTTGCACTTTTTTTGTTGGTCTTCTAAATTCGAACTGAACAGCTATTCTCATATTTTCTTTTCGGAGATAACCCACTTAAGGTTATAGTTTAACTGGATATTTCAGTTGTATCTTTTATACTCACAAAAATAGACTATAACATATGTCTGAAAATAGTTGAGAGGTGTCTGATAAGGATGACAGAACCTCCTGATTTAAGTATACTTGAGGAAAGAAAAGAACTTTCTAGGAAAGCTTCCGATGAGTCTCTCTAAAGTTCTGCCAATGGTTGTTGGGCCTAGTAGGGCACCCACTACGACACAAAATGGTCTCAAGGACAGTAGAGTGCTCAACATTCAAGTTTCAGATCACTTGAGTGAAGTGAATTGTTTCTCACATTCAGTTTGATTGTGACATACCAGCTGAGAGCTTCACAACGTCACATATTTTTTGAGCCTCCGACACTACTGTGAAGATAATTTAGATCTGTGGTCACAGTATCCTCGGTTGGTAATAGTGACGTACAAATCGTCCCCCTTATCACGTAGGGGCGTATCTGATTTCTGAATATTTCACAGGAGAGAGGAAAAACGAAAATTGATGACAATTTAATCACCCTATAGATACGCTATGAACATAAGTTCTATTTGTGACGGCATTATTAGAGATACAGTTACGCCACTTCGTGAGATAAAAAGTACATTGCAAGAAAGCCTAAATACGGCGTAACTCAATTTTGCACTTTTTTGTCACTTACGCCCCTACGTGATAAGGGGGACGAAATGTACTACATTCAAAGTGTAGTACATTTATGAGCAAGAAAAACATTATAGCAGAGATGTTTGTGTTAACTGAATATTTGTGCCTGTACAATGAAAATATACGTATTCGCATTCAGTTTATAGGTACTGAAACATACTGGGACACATCCACCTCTTTATTCAACTCTGAAGATGCTAAGCATTTGCAGTTTATCCTCAAAGGGTGAGCTTCTTCTGTATCTGGTTTTTCAACCCATTCAAGTAAGATAGTTTCAACCTTGTCAGAGTTTTTCTGTGAGTAAGTATAGTGTATTCTGAAGTTCAACCCAACCCTTTGTCAACAGAGACTAGAATAATATCCACAACTACGCCTCTGTGATTGGAATGATAAAGAATACATTATCGGAGTAACCCTGTGGCTATCGGAGTGTGCTACCGCTGAAAAAAGTACAATGTATGCAAATTGTATTCTGCGGCAATGCCGGCAGAACAAGAAGCATGCCTAAGAAACTGGCAGAGCAGTATCAGAAATATGCTCACCCCTCTGTCGATTACACTCCTTACTCGCCCCTTCTGTTCTGTTCATCCCAATAAAGGGGCCCACTTCGTCAACAGAGGCGATGTAAGAGCGGTACAATCATTTGTGATCAGAATGATGAAGAATGCATAATCAAAGTAGCCATATGGCTACCAGAGGGTGCTAGTGCTGAGAAAAAACAATATCAATGTATGTTGACTATATTCTGTGGCAGTACATGTGTATGCCTGAGCAAGACAGTATCATGCATGTGCCCATCCCTCCTTCGATTACTCCTTCCCCACCTCTTGAATCATCAACCGATTGATTCCTTTTGTTCCTTCCATAGGTCATCAAATTGTTTGGCAAGGATTCAACCTTCTTTTCAATTATTCTTCTGGTGGGTCTCTTCTGCATGTTCAAATATCACTTTTTTTAATCGTACACACACGGAATTTTATGTGTAAACAGTCCGACACACAACAAAGTAATGGATGATTCATAGATATATAGGGCAAGAAAAGGGTTATTTGCTTATCGCTTTAAGGAAGTGTGCAGTTCGGTATCCGAACATTGTATACTACATGGTAACCGTTACAGAGGAAGAGTAATAAATGTCAACAAAATATAAACACTATAGTTCATTAATTTCATAATTTTTTTGGTTCAAAAATATTTCTAATTAGAAAATTTATGGGAAATAAATCCAACTGCAACAGGGTTCGTAAAGGAATTGATTACGAAAAAAAAGTACGATATGCAAAGTCGCCAAGTCGTAAAAATCGAAAAATTGAAGACATTTGTAAAAAAATCATATGGAGAGACGAATCAAGATTCACCACCAATGGTTTGTTTAATGGGAGCATATCCATTATCGATGGAATGATACAAAATGAACATTCACATAAAGAAACCAACTTTTAGGAAAGTTTCGTGATAAATGATTGGTTAGGAATTTTGGGAACAAACAATCTAGGTCCAGATGATCATTTAAATGTGAAATGTATTCATATTTTTTATCAAATGAGTTTGATGGCCATTTATATGAAGGATCCAATGGAAAAACGATGAGATTCCACTTTTTCCGTAATAGACATTTTAGCGGCATCTGTCTGCTTGTAGCATGAAGTATCAACATACCAAACCTTACAGGAGACAAACAATGAGATTCCATAAAAAAACTGAGGTCGAAAGTAGGCAGCACAGTGGAAAAACGATGAGACTCCCACAATAGATTTCGCTTTTCTCAACTTTTTAAAAAGTGAAACCTCATCGTTTTTCCACTGGACCCTTCATATGAATTGCCACTGAACATCCTTCGTAAAATAGAATATTTACAACAAGACGGTGCTTCTCTTCATAACTCAGCAATAGAAAGGGGACATTCAAATGTAAAAATCCCAAGTAAATGAATTGGGAAAATGAACCAATTTCATCGGTCTCGTGCCCGGCATCACACGTAAAAAAGCAAGGGCTAAGTCTTTTCTAAGTCGCACAAGTCTATCGACGATTTCTGAAGGTTGTCGTAAGGGTGCAGCCGGTTGTCTTAAAGAACAAATTAATTTAATAACAAAATTTGAGCATTTACTGTGGCAGCTCTACGCGCGACCCTCAGACGTCTTCGAAAGACTCGTGTGAGCTAAGGAAGACGCATCCCTTACCTTTTAACTTGTGATGCCATGCACGAATTTATGAAAGAAATACGAACCGTACTCGAAAACCCCTCACGAAATTTATCTTCATTTATGTGTCTCATTTCTGATGGAAACACCCCTTAAACATCCGTAACTTTTGACGTAGAATTGCGATATTCTTAGGAAAAATTTCAGACATGAACTAAATGACCCATAAGGGGTAATTTCCAGTAAAATACACTGCATGCCTGCAGCGATGGAACCACAGCCTTATATGAAAACTTATAGTAAGAGGCAAAATAGGTCGAAAATGTATTCGGATTCGTAATCAAAAAAACGATTTGTTTTCTAATTCACTTTGTTCCTGAAAAAAAAAAAACAGTTCAGAAACATCCAAATTTGTCACTGGACATGGACTGATGGAAGCTGCAAAATCTATAGTCCGCGGTGCTATCATCAGGACGGTTTACTACTCTTTTTCAATTGTATCTTTTCAGTTTGGTACAAGCAAAATGGGATTTTACACTCAAAACGTAGAAATAAAGGAAAAAATTTAAATAAATTTCAGCACCATATTTAAGTCATTAAATACTTTGGTTTACCGTCTTTTTGACTTCTCATGAGAAGACAAAAATCTCTAGAAACCACGGGGATCTAAAATTGCTGGGCACCTCCCTGCGGTCGCAAGCACTGCGAGCCCTTGACCTTGTCACGCCCCTGTCTCCAACGAATGAGCTGAGATTAATGAGGTTCCCCAAAGTTCAATTACCAATTTAAACTAAATAGTATACCCAATATGTTGGTTTGAGCGCACAGCAACGAACGGAACTTAAAATTTCTAAAAACTCAAGAAATACAATCTAGACAATTGAGCCAAGAGGCCAGTTGCTCTTCGTGAGATCCACACGTTTTGCACTCAATATATAATTTCCTCTGTTTGTAGATCGGGTGAGTTTGAAAGATGGCGCTCCACTATTTTCGCGATAAATAATCCAATTCAAAGTAAGAAAATTTAGAAGAACATTGGAGAACTAAAATGTAGTATTTAGGAAAAAACGAAATCTGTAGCACTTCCAGTTTCACCGGAGATTGTGCAAGTTTTAGTTTTTCTTGTATATTTTTACATTTTTTTAATCTAGAGCAAATTCCTGAACATAATGAGTATACAGGGTGTTACATAATTCAATACAAATATTTTAATGACATATTCCTGGGGTCAAAATAGGACTTTTTTTCCCATGAACATGTGTCCTAAAATCCACCCCCTCCAAGCTACAGACATCGCACGATGCGCAAAAAAATCTTAAATTTTGAATTGTGGCTACAATTATGCATCAAATATTTTGAAAATTTAAAGACACTTGTATTTTTAGACGATCTATTCATTTCTTGATTCAAAAAAAAGGTAACTCAAATCGAAAGGGGTGAATGAGGGTTGCATACAGATTTGATGGCAAACATTTTCTATTTCCTCCCAAAAATTTTGATTTTAAACATCATCGTTGAGTTGGCCACTAAAAATACATACATTTCAGTCTCTTGCATTTTTTAATTAGCTAACCGTTTTAGAGAAAATCGCTGGTAAATGAAAGGGGTGTATTGAAGTAACAAACAAAAATACCTAGAGGGCTATGACTTTTCACTTTGTTTCCCCTATTGACGCTTTTGACAATTAATTTGTGGAACAGCACTTTGATTCACTTGTAAGTTTTTGTGTTTTTGGTTTAGTATATATTGTGTTTTGTGTCTTGTAGTAAACGTATGAATGACAAATTATTCAAACGAACATCTCGCTGATATCCATTTTGTTTATGGTAATGGTAATTCAGTTGAAGCTCGAAGATTGTAGGCAATTAGATATCCCAATCGCCGTCTACCAAACGTACGAACTTTTGCAAACACTCATCGTAATCTTCGTGAGTACGGGAAATTCCAGAATTCCAGAAATGATGCGGGGAAACCGCGTGAAGTCCGTAACCCAGTGTTAGAGAATCAAATTTTAAACCTCATTGACGAATATCCTGGATTGAGCACTAGGCAAATTGCCCGGGATTTAAATATTTGTCATGTAACTATCTGACGGGGGTTGCACGAAAATAGTTTATACCCATACCATATTCAACGAGTACAAGGATTGCTTCCTCAGGATTTTCCGCGACTCTTGCGGTTCTCGAGGTGGGTACTTGAAAAGTGCGTAAGATATCAAAATTTTGTATTCCTCGTCCTTTTCACTGACGAAGCTAACTTTAGCCGCGATGAAGTTGTAAATTTCCACAAAAGTCATGTCTGGGCTGTAGAAAATCCGCACGAGATTAGACAAAATCGCCATCAGGTGCAGTTTAGCCTAAATGTTTGGACCTTTTCTTTTTCCAAGAATTTTAACTGACGAAACATATTTACACTTCTCAGAAAACAATTTAGAAGGTTTTTTAGATTCCGTTCCTTTACTAATTCGTCAGCGCCTATGGTTTATGCACGATGGTGCTCCACCGCATTTTCGAATAACAGTGCGCAATTATTCAAACTTACGGTTTCCGAATCGATGGATTGGCAGAGCAGGTCCAGTACCTTGGCCTCCCCGCTCACCAGATTGTAACCCGATGGACTCCTTTTTCTGGGGGTAGTCAAAGAGCTTAGTTTATGATGCAGGACCAGTGCCTTCGATTGAAGTACTTCGTCAACGAATCATAGATGGCTTTGACCAGATAAGAGATACTCCTGGAATTTTAGAACGCGTATGTCAGTCTATGCGAAGGAGAATGGAGGTCTGTATTTACAGCACTTGATTCAACAAAATTATGGTTAGAGTAGATTTAATTTTGTGTTTTTTTACCGTTAAATAAATCATTGTCAGTGTAAAAATTTAATTATTATTTATTTTTCTACAAATATTTGTAGTAATTGAACCGTTTTCTGAGCTTGTAATGGTAAGTTGAGGAAAGTGAATCGATTGTGACATGACAGTTATGACATACCACAATGTCAGTTTGGCATAAAAGATATTAATTAATCATTGGTTACCAGAGACAATAATAATCATAGCTCACTAATTTTTTTTAGTATAATAATTTGAAAATACCTACACCCCTTTCATTAACTAGCCATTTTCTTAACTAATTTAAAAAAATGCAAGAGTCTCAAATGTACGTTTCTTTAGTTGCCAACTCAACGATGATGTTTGAATTCAAATTTTTTTGGAGGAAATAGAAAATGTTTGCCATCAAATCTGTATGCAACCCTCATTCACCCATTTCGACTCGAGATACCTTATTTTTTAATCAAAAAATGAATAGATTGTCTAAAAATGCAAGTGCCTGTGAATTTTCACGATATTTGATGCATAATTGTAGCCACAATTAAAAATTTAAGATTTATAACACATCTTGCGATGTCTGTAGCTTGGAGGGGGTGGATTTTAGAAAACATGTTTATAGGAAAAAAAGTCTTATTTTGACCCCAGAAATATGTTCTTGAAATATTTGTATTGAATTATGTAACACCCTGTATGTATTTTTTTAAATTTCATTGACTCTTTTCTTGATTGATGGTGATTTTTCACATGTGAAACGTTCCTTAACGATGCCATGTCCATGAAAATGGAATTTAATATAGATTAAATTGATTTGCTACCAGCCGGAGTCTGAATGTGACAGAATCATTTTTTTGAATTTCTATTTTTCAACTGGCATCTCTATGGCGCACGCTGTATGACTGAATATTAAAAAAAATTAATCGACCGATAATAAAATTTTGAATATCTGTCCATTATTCTCTGCGTTACCACTATTATAAAAGTTCGCCAAGAAGTATTGCAGTCGCCTGACTAACCAAGAACCAGATGATAGAAATTTCACAACATTGAAAATTATTGCAATTCATTGAATTTCAATATGCAATATTGGAGAATATCAAAATTTATTACAACTTTTCGAAAGCTAGCAAACCAGAATTGTCATTACATTCCTCTGCGTTTATTATAGATACATCTTACAAATTGGCAAGTTAATTTTCATTAGTATAATTCTTCTGGACTTCCATTGTCTAGAAACAAAGAAAATAAATTCTTTGAATGTATTTGAGTCACGACGTTTCAACAGCTAACATTTACTGTCGTTATCAAGTGTGTGAATGCTACAAGATATCTCGGATACTTATTTTATAGCATGCAACTAATGTACCTGTTATAAAGGTATTATGAGCTTCGTGGGGTCTCTCTCAGGTCATCAATGTTAACTGATGTGGTACAACGACCTTTTTCTGGCGAGTGTTATTATTAATGCCAAAAAAAGGTCGTTGTATCAAATTAATTAACATTGATGACCTGTGAGAGACCCCACGAAGCTCATAATTACCTTTATAGTAGGTACATTAGTTGCATGCTATATAATAAGTGTCCGAGATATCTTGTCGCATTCATATAGTTGATAACGGCAGTAGATGTTAACAGTTGAAATGTATTGACTCAAACACATGCAAAGAATTTATTTTCTCTGTTTCTAGACAATGGAAGTCCAGAAAAAAAAAATTTGTAAAATTTGTAAAATTTGTTTTTACGAAACTCCCAGGTTTTCGGAGAAAACACCTCAAAAGCAGAGCTTGTGCGAGCAAGGGAGATCCGGGACCTACAGTTTAAATAAAAGTGGAATCCGAACCACTTCAGCTCAGTGACACACGACCGGGGATCGAACCCGGACCGTCTGGGTGGAAGCCAAACGCTCTAACACCTCGACCACTTCGCTGTAAGTTCTATTAACACTAATACAATGTCAACCACATCCAAACAAACGTTATTTTTTTTTGTTCATGATAAGTGAAATTTCAAAGTTAATATCATATAGATTTTTTATTAGTCCAGCTGCCGCATTACTTTTTGGTAATTTTTTTAAAATAGGCAGTGAAAATAGTTGACAGATATTCAAAATCTTGGTATCATTCGATTCATCTCTTTCAAAAGTATCTCTAACCAGTGTGTGCCATAGGGATGTCATTTGAAAAAAATCAGATAACCCAAAAAAGTGATGTTGCCTCATTCAAATCCCTGCTGGTGGCAACGTAATGTGATCAAAATGCTATTTCCATTGACGGCATCGGAAAGGAACGTTTCACTTCTGAAAAATTATCATCATTAACCAAAAAAATTAGGAAACAAAAAATAAAAACATATTATGATAAAAAAACTCGCTCATTATATTCAGAATTCAATGATGTTTAAATATTTCCTTTGAAAAACTTAAACTGGGACCATTTCCGGTGAAACCGGAAGTGCTACAGAATTCTGTGAAAGGCTTTCGCGGCCATCGTCACTTACATGGTGGTTCTTCGGGTTGTAAGGCCGACGTATGTTTATAGAAGTTCTCGACGTTTCGCCAACACGAGTGGTTAAAATGCTAACCACTCGTGTTGGCGAAACTTCGAGATCTTCTATAAACATACGTCGGCCTTACAACCCGAAGAATCACCACATATGCTACAGAATTCGTTTTCATGTCAAAAAATCACATTTCAATTGCCCCCTGAACTTTGGAATTTTGAATCAAGTTATTTCTCTCAAAAATAGGGATGTACCATCTCGCATTATTTCAAATTTCTAAATTTCTATCTTATCTTTTGTTTTCACCCTATTTTACAACATTTCGCAGTGCTTGCAATTTACTGTCATGTATGAGCCACGACTGGCGCAAGTGAGTTCAGATGATGGAGACTTATATTCCTATTAAAGTCGTTGTTTACTATGAGGCGCCGTTTGGGTAAAAAGTATTTTGTGAATATATAAAATTTTTTGTCAATATATTTATTAGTTGTGGCAATATTTTTTATTTTGCTTTCCGATTTATTTATTTTTGATAAAACGCAATGTATTTACGTTTCTAGCTTTCCAAATATATAATAACGTGAATTCCCATATATTTATAAATTAGATATATTTCATGTTGTCAAGAGATGGCGCTACCTACGCGATTTATTACACTTTCGAGAATATAGCTGCCGAATGGTATCGCAGCCGGCAGAAAATATTCTCAGAATACTTTTTCATTAGTTTTGTTGAATAATCATTGGATTATTCAAAGTCAAACACCTTAGAACTGAAAAAATTAAAGGGTGTTTTGAATCTCGTCGGCAGCGCCATCTCTTGACATAAAATAGATCGAATTTATAAATATATGGGCATTTTCGTTTTAATATATTTTCAACGCTTGAAATTTAAATATATTGTGCTTGGCATAAAATAAATATATCGGAAAGCAAAATAAAAATATTTCTTCAACTAATAAATATATTGACACAAAATTTTACATATTTGCAAAAACACTTTTTACCCAAACGGCGCCTCATAGTTTACAAGTTCAAATTTAATTTACTAGTGCCACTAAATCCATGAATCAACCCGCCTCAAAACCTTAGGAAGTGCTTGTGGCAATACATACTAGTTCTTACAGCATGCCAAGTTGTTTCAAATTCTCATTAAATATCAACCCTCCAAGAACAAATCCTGGATACGCCTATGGGTAGAATGAAAGAATTTACATTACTAGCCGCCTATCCTTTGGTGTCGATTGACAAGACGAAAACAAACTCTCATCGCGTGATCATAGTCTGTCCTTCAACTTGTTTCTTCCCTGGTCCTGGTGCTTATTTCTGATTCTGATGTGAAACGGTAGAGAATGAAGGGTGCAGAATTGCAGATATGTAGCAACAGTCATTGAAGTTCGTGGTATTGTATTTCAAGTGTGTTGTGATTGTGATGATGTTTTTTGACATTATCGTCATTTGGTATCTACAGCTACAGCTCAACTCTGTAATGTTTGTGATCGTCTAATGTGACAGCTAGGTATAACATTCGTGCTTTGCAAATATCAAAAATCTAAATAACGATTGGTTATCTCAAGACTTTCATAAAATACTTCAAAATTCCTCAATAAATAGGTATATATATATATTAATATAAATAAGGATGGATATAGCGAGGGGCAATTTATTTTCCTGGGTAGGATTGTCACGCTGGTAGCTTTAGCTGCCTCCGTGGCGACGTTAGTTGTTGCCTTGTAAGCACAAGGTCTTCTAACCGAAGCCACAAATGTGTGGTTGGCTTCCTGTTGTTGACTTCCTTTGTTTCTATTTTTACATCCAAGAGTTGTACATCTTCGCACTTGATTTTACCGTACTGATGAGAGCTTAAGCTCGAAACACGTGTCTACGGTTGCAGAACATTTTGAGGGTTATACCCAATAACTTTTCTACTTATATTTTTATATTAATATACATGTTTACTGTTCACAACGGACAATTGAAAGACAAATGTCCTTGCAGGAGTTACCTGAATCCCTTTGAAATCTTGAAAGACGAGCGAGCAATTGATTTTTAAATTTTTTTTTTGCGCAGTGAAAGATGAAAATGGGACCTTGATTTAAAGTATTACGATTATATTTTCATTTCCATGACACCTAGTGAATGTTGAAGAACGTCACTGGACTTCTGCAAGAAATTAGTTTCATGTAACGTTTGACACTTTACACCTGTTCACAACAAATATGATTGGGTCACAGATTAAGTTCATTGGGTTTAATTTCTTTATGGTTGATATTTGAAAATCAAATGAATATTTATTTTTTATTTTACAATATTCAAAAATACAAAAAAAGCAGTGTGAAGTTGGCAGCAAAAGATAGCAGTCTAAATTTCCGATCTTTCCCGATCATGCAGTGGCGTACTTTGCGAACCTGTTTTACAAAAACATCACAAATAAATATAAACTATAGATTTTGCCTAATCATTGTGTTATATGAAACATGATCTCTATACCTCTTTGAAAAAGATTCGAACAATAGTCAACAGTGGAATCCCATTGTGAAACGAATGCACACATTTTCATTGAGGAAACGGAACAATTCCGCAAACTTTTTTTTCCCCACAATTTATAAAAAAATTCGAAAATTGAGATATGAACTGATATACAAGACAGTTGAATCCGGAATTGTGTCTTGCTAATTCTGATTAGGGGCTTAGAATCGCATATGATGTCAGCAGCCAAAGTCCTCTCTGAAAATAAATAATAAAATAATGCTTTTCAATGATTTCCTATGAACAGAATTGATGAAAATAATGTGTAGAATCCGAATACGACAAAATTATTACTATGTTTGGTGCCTCAAAATCGCGGCTGACTTCAGCAGCCAAAGTGCTCTTCCGGAAAATAATTATTTTCGATGATTTCGCAAATTTTCCTGGAGACGAAATATGGACAGAATTATTGAAAAAAAGTGTGTAGAATCCGAATATGACAAAATTATTACTAGCTTATTATGTTTGGTGCCTCAAAATCGCGGCTGACTTCAGCAGCTAAAGTGCTCTCCCGGAAAATAATTTTTTTCGATGATTTCGCAAACTTTTCCGGTGACAAAATATGAACAGAATTACTGAAAAAAGTGTGTAGAATACGAATATGATAAAATAATTGCTAATTATTTTTTGGTGTCTCAAAATCGCGGCTGAGTTCAGCAGCCAAAGTGCACTCCCGGAAAATATTTTTTTTCGATAATATCGCAAACTTTCCGGGAGAAAAAATATGAACAGAATTACTGAAAGAAGTATGTAGAATCCGAATATGACAAAATAATTACTTGCTAATTATGTTTGGTGTCTCAAAATCCGGCTGACTTCAGCAGCCAAAGTGCTGTCCCGGAAAATAATTTTTTTCGATGATTTCGCAAAGTTTCCTGGTGACGAAATATGAACATATTTACTGAAAAAATTGTGTAGAATCCGAATATGACAAAATTATTACTTGCTAATTATGTTTGGTGTCTCAAAATCGCAGCTGACTTCAGCAGCCAAAGTGCTCTCCCGGAAAAAATGTTTTAGATGATTTGGCAAACTTTCGTGGAAACGAAATATGGACAGGATTACTGAAAAAAGTGTGGAGAATCCGAGTATGACAAAATTTTTACTTGCTAATTATGTTTGGTGTCTCAAAATTGCTGCTGACTTCAGCAGCCAAACTGCTCTCCCGGAAAATAATTTTTTTCGATGATTTCGCAAACATTCCTGAAGGCGAAATATGGACAGAATCATAGAAAAAGGCGTGTAGAATCCGAATATGACAAAATTATTTCTTGCTCATTATGTTTGGTGCCTCAAAATCGCGGCTGACTTCAGCACACAAAGTGCTCTCCCGGAACATAAATTTTTTCGATGATTTCGGAAACTTTCCTGGAGACGAAATATGGGCAGAATTATTGAAAAAAGTGTGTAGAATCTGGATATGACAAAATTATTACTTGCTCAATATGTTTGGTGTCTCAAAATCGCGGCTGACTTCAGCAGCCAAAGTGCTCTCCCGGAAAAAATGTTTTAGATGATTTGGCAAACTTTCGTGGAAACGAAATATGGACAGGATTACTGAAAAAAGTGTGGAGAATCCGAGTATGACAAAATTTTTACTTGCTAATTATGTTTGGTGTCTCAAAATTGCTGCTGACTTCAGCAGCCAAACTGCTCTCCCGGAAAATAATTTTTTTCGATGATTTCGCAAACATTCCTGAAGGCGAAATATGGACAGAATCATAGAAAAAGGCGTGTAGAATCCGAATATGACAAAATTATTTCTTGCTCATTATGTTTGGTGCCTCAAAATCGCGGCTGACTTCAGCACACAAAGTGCTCTCCCGGAACATAAATTTTTTCGATGATTTCGGAAACTTTCCTGGAGACGAAATATGGGCAGAATTATTGAAAAAAGTGTGTAGAATCTGGATATGACAAAATTATTACTTGCTCAATATGTTTGGTGCCTCAAAATCGCGGCTGACTTCAGCAGCCAAAGTGCTCTCCCGGAAAATAATTTTTTTCGATGATTTCGCAAACTTTCCCGGTGACGAAATATGAACCCAATTAATGAAAAAATTGTGTAGAATCCGAATATGAGAAAATTATTAAGTACTTGCTAATTATGTTTGGTGTCTCAAAATCACAGCTACCTTCAGCAGCCAAAGTGCTCTCCCGGAAAAAATTTTTTTAGATGATTTAGCAAACTTTCGTGGAAACGAAAAATGGACAGAATTACTGAAAAAAGTGTGGAGAATCCGAGTATGACAAAATTTTTACTTGCTAATTATGTTTGGTGTCTCAAAATTGCGGCTGACTTCAGCAGCCAAAGTGCTCTCCCGGAAAATAATTTTTTTCGATGATTTCGCAAACATTCCTGAAGGCGAAATATGGACAGAATTATTGAAAAAGGTGTGCAGAATCTGAATATGACAAAATCATTACTTGCTCATTATGTTTGGTGCCTCAAAATCGCGGCTGACTTCAGCAGACAAAGTGCTCTCCCGGAACATAATTTTTTTCGATGATTTCGGAAACTTTCCTGGAGACGAAATATGGGCAGAATTATTGAAAAAAGTGTGTAGAATCTGAATATGACAAAATTATTACTTGCTCATTATGTTTGGTGCCTCAAAATTGCGGCTGACTTCAGCAGCCAAAGTGCTCTCCCGGAAAATAATTTTTTTCGATGATTTCGGAAACTTTCCCGGAAACGAAATATGGACAGAATTACTGAAAAAAGTGTGTAGAATCTGATTGTGACAAAATTATTACTTGCTGATTATGTTTGGTGTCTCAAAATTGCGGCTGTCTTCAGCAGCCCAAGTGCTCCCCCGGAAAATAATTTTTTTCGATGATTTCGCAAACCTTCCTGGAGACGAAATATGGACAGAATTATTGAAAGAAGTGTTTAGGATCCGAATATGACAAAATCATTACTTGCTCATTATGTTTGGTGCCTCAAAATCGCGGCTGACTTCAGCAGCCAAAGTGCTCTCCTGGAAAAAAATTTTTTTCGGTGATTTCGCAAACTTTCCTGGAAACGACATATGGACAGACTTACCGAAAAATATGTGTAGAATCCGAATATGACTAAATTATTACTTGCTAATTATGTTTGGTGTCTCAAAATCGCGGCTGACTTCAGCAGCCAAAGTGCTTCCCCGGGAAATAATTTTTTTTCGATTATTTCGCAAACTTTCCTGGAGACGAAATATGATCAGAATTACTGAAAGAAGTGTTTAGATTCAGAATATGACAATGAACAGAGTTACTGAGAAAAGTGTGTGGAATCCGAATATGACCAAATTATCACCCTCCAATTATGTTTGGGGTCTCAAAACCGCGGCTGGCTTCAGCAGCCAAAGTGCTATCCCGGAAAATATTTTTTTTCAATGATTACCCAAACTTTCCTGTAGACGAAATATGAACAGAATTACTAAAAATAAGTGTGTAGAATCCGAATATGACCAAATTATTACTTGATAATGTAAAATGTTTAAACAAATTCACTCTAAAATAATTTATTTGACGAAATACAATAATTCAATAACTTCAACACAATACTCTAATTTATATAACAATCACTAGACCATTAATGTTCGACTTCCGCTTCACTGAATCCATTCTGCTGCGTGGTTCTTATTATATACACCGTTCATTTTCCTAGAATTCTCCTGAAATTTTGGGTAAGCATCGAATCGTCCAGATTCTTCTCGGTGCATAGCTCCTCGAAAGTCATTCGCGGTCAGACGCTGTCTACGTGAGCGTTCAGGTCCGGCATCTCCCGCAGCTTTGCCACATTGCCCCCTTCTTAGAGACATTTCTTCCCGAAATGTCATTCTTGGAGTGTGTCGATATTTGCAGGATTCCCCATATCTGCATCGTGAAGTTCGATGGAAATAACACTCAACAGTCTCCATGTTAGGTCGTGGAATAGGAATACAGCAAACCAAATCCTGGATGCCGCTGGATCATAATATCGTCTCCAACATACTTCTTATAACTCACCAATCCAGAACATCAATACCACAGGATAATTTTGGGATTGCCAAGTACACCAGATTCTGGTCCACCATCGTATCTCTCTGTTGGGTGATGCTCCTCCAGACATCTTCATAGGACAGTTTATCTTGAGAATGCTTCTTGGTCAACAGGTAGTAGATGTTCCTCTGGCCCTTCTTCAGCTGTAGCACACCTCCAATTTCTGGATTCTGTTTTCGTAGTGGTTGAAGTTGGCCAAATTTCTTATACAATACCACAGCGATGCCCCTGGACATTCGAAGACCTGCGACGCAGTGTGCTAGGGCGTAATCGACTGGCACTTTGGAAAGGTCCCGTGGCTCCTCTCGAGTTACCCCGTGTGACAGTTTTTGTCCATTTGAGTATAAGGACATGAATTTTTGGAACCTAATCGCATCCTTTGGTGGTCTGAGGGTGCGGACTTGGTCATGGTTTCCAGCGTAAAGGGCCAACCTGTTGAAATGAGCGACCCTGGGATTTCCTCTGGGTGGCTTTTGGATTCGATAAAGCAGGTCGTTTATCCTCTTGACGATCTTGAACGGACCTTCCCATGAATTCTGTAATTTCGGTGACATGCCACGGCGACGCTTTGGGTTGTACAGCCAAACTAGGTCACCAACCTGAAATCCTCCAGCATCGGCATTGATGTCATTGTTGGAAAAGGTCCTATAAAATTGATTAAAGCCAATCCTGATCAATTGCATGCCTAGGTTTTGTATAGCGGAATCGAGTGTGCGTGTGTCAATATTATGTCTTGCTGATAGAATGCAAATATTCTGACGCTTCCTTTTTACGTTTAAGAACTGCACTGTATTTGATGAGAAAACGTTCATAAACTGCAACAGAAAAGCATAATATATGTTCCTGAATCCATACATAGAGTTTATGGAATGAATGTTTCAAGATCCACGCAAGTATTTCTCCAAAAAGCGGTAAAGCTGAATTTGGTATCTTCCGTTGTCAAACTTGACAAGTTAAATGTACATTGTCCTGCAAGAGCTGAGTTTTCCTGTAAGGAATTAATACAGATACGTATCACCATTTTGTGTCATCGACACAGCTTGTTGATTTCCTTTCTATCTTGTGGACAAGTGGTCCATTTTGCTGATGTAACCGGATTAATTGTTAATTAAAAGTTATGATGTGCGACTTGGCTGTCAATTTCTCAAATTTCAGGTACTCGATTTGAATCACGCAGGATCATCTACAGTCCAATTATATCGAAGCACTAGCCAACCACTACCGGAAAGGATTGTTAGGTCTACACACCTATTACAAATAATTCCAGTCATAAGACACTTTCATTCGGTCACTGGCACTCTGGATGTTCAAACGGACTCGTTCGAGGATGTCCTCCAATCGCTGACGAAGTTTGCTGATATAGTCCTCTCCCGCGGTATCCTGTCCTGGTGGCATCCCAAACTTCAGGTCACAGGGAAGTCGCAGCTCTCGGCCCATTATGATACTAGCAGGGATTTGGCCCGTCGACTCGTGTACTGCGGAACGGTAGGCCATCAGGAACAAATGGAGATACTGGTCCCAGTCTCTTTGATGGTCAGATACTACCTTGGACAAGTGGCGATTGATAGTCCTGTTCATCCGCTCAACCATTCCATCGCACTGTGGATGTAGAGCTGTGGTTCTCGTCATGCGGATTTTCAGCAGTTGGAACATTTCTTGGAACAGGTTGGATTCAAAATTTCTGCCTTGGTCCGAGTGCAGCTCCAAGGGGACACCGAATCGACATATCCACTCTTTCACCAAGTCATCCGCGACGGTGATGGCTTCCTGGTTGGGCAGGGCATAGGCTACGGCCCACTTGCTAAAATAGTCCATTGCCACAAGGATGTATTTATTTCCGTGATCTGATACGGGGAACGGGCCGGCGATGTCAATGGCGATTCTCTCGAATGGACTACCTACGTTATCCTGACGCATCGGGGCCTTGGGTCGTGTCCGAGGTCCATTGCTGGCAGCGCAAACAGCACACTTTCTGCACCAGTCATTGATATGAACTTGACAATTGACCCAGTAAAACCGTTGCCTTGCTTTCTGCAGGGTCTTCGTCACACCCAGACGTCTGTCCTCCCTACCATCTTTGGTCTCCAATACACGTTTCAGGACCCCATTGTCCAGGGTAAGGAAATTCCATTGGACCCAGCAGGATTTGACTGCTGGGGAATATCTTGCGATTTTCCGCCATGTCGGTTTTTGATTACTCTTTTTCCAACCGATGACTAAACCAAGATCTGGATCTCTTCCTTGATCTTTCTGGACCTCGTTGTCATTCCAGTTGTTGTCAACTGCCGTGGTTCTACAAATCGCTGCTTCCTTTTCTTCTGCTCGTCGGCAGAGTGAGCAGTCGTCTGGGCATGGTCTCCTTGACAGGACATCTGCGTTCTTGTGGTCACTCCCTGCGCGATGTTCGATCTCGAAGTCGAATTCTTGGAGTCTTTCGATCCAACGTGCTACTTGGACATCGGGGTTTTTGAACTGTAGAAGTCATTTAAGGGTTGCGTGGTCGGTCCTTGACAGGAATCTTTTCCCTTACACGTATTTATAAAAGTGTTCCACGCCCTTGACAACAGCCAACAGTCCTTGTCTGGTGACACAGTGGTTACGCTCCGGTTTACTGAGAGTTTTACTGAAGCGTGTAACGAAGTTACTAATTTGTTAGTTCTTAGATAGGCAGAAGCAACACATTCCCATTTAGTTTTAATATTTAATCATATCTCCGTTATTTACAAACATAAAAATGTCATTCATTTTCGAGTAAAATCCGTAAACTATTCTTGTGTAAATAGAACCCCCAGTATATACGCGATTCAGTTATGTGAGTCACATCCCTGAGGCTCACTGAGCGCGCGACATCAGCCCCCTCCGCCTCGATTCAAATTTCCACGGCTACCTGAACGGAATTCACAGCGAAAGAGTTCAGTCGATATGTGGGCAGTGGTCCGATCGTCACGCCGTGCAGAGCCAGTCCAGCCGCCTACGTCACAGAGTAAGTAGAAATTATTCTAAGTCCCAAAATCGTTTCGCGCAAGTCTGGAAGTGGCCGATGGAAGGGATGGCTAGGTGAGCTCTAGACAAAAGTCGACTAGAGAATTCAGTTGTGTACGAGCTGCAGCCAGACAAGTCACGCGAACCCGACCCAGCCTAGCAGAGCCGAGACCGACCAAGCCGTTGTTAAAACGTGAGTCAGAAAATTATTGAGGTGTAGGGTGAGTGGTCCTTAGTCAGATTATTGAAAAGCCAAGTGTTTTAAATTCCGATACAGAGTGGACCCCTGTCAATGAGAGAGTGTATTTATACGTCTCTGATTAACAGGCGCGTAGGCTAGAAGTTCCGTCATAGGGTAGTAATTCCGATACAGAGTGGACCCCTGTCAATGAGAGAGTGTATTTATACTTCTCTGATTAACAGGCACGTAGGCTAGAATTTCCGTCATAGGGTAGTATTTCCGATACAGAGTGGACCCCTGTCAATGAGAGAGTGTATTTAAACGTCTCTGATTAACAGGCGCGTAGGCTAGAAATTCCGTCATAAAATAGTAATTCCGATACAGAGTGGACCCCTGTCAATGAGAGAGTGTATTTATACGTCTCTGATTAACAGGCGTGTAGGCTAGCTACTCCGGTATAAGATATTAAGCAAGGCTATCGAGACTGAGGGCTACGAGCTTAGAACTTAGAGCTTTGGCAGAACTTAGAGCTTTGGCAGAACTTAGAGCTTACCGTAACCGCTATTCACCCGTTGCTTGCTTAACCATTAATTCCACCCCCCCCCACCATAACCGTTAGTGCACATTTATTGACCCCGCTTTGAATTGCGTAATCGTTGAGTGTTGCTTCCGCCTTTAGATGGTAGAGTGAGGTTTAGAGAATTGACCGTTTGTATTTGTAATGAACTACCGCACGTATCACCTCTGAATAAAAACTATCATACCATATTTTGATGTTTTCATTTAAACTTACTAATCATAATCATAATTGCTTTGTGAGCTTTCTTACGACTAGCAGCAGGTACCCAGGATTCAATCCCAGCAGAAGCAATTAAAGCCTGCCTCTTCTGGCCACCCGTGCTTTAGTCAAATCCATAAGTGACCCCTGGAGTATACTTTTCTCCAACTGAAGCTGCCCGGAGCAAGTGGACCTTCACACGTTAACCAGAGGTGGCGCCCGGGAAAATCCGTAACCTGGACTCGGCGCCAAAGCGACCAGTAAAGCACAAAATGGCTTTACAAATTTGGCGCCCGAGCAGGGACTTTTTTTAATGGTATACCGAGTCCGCCGATTACCGAAAGTTGAAAAAAGCCGATCTGAGCCGTGGAGATAGACTGCCGAAACCGCCTGAAAACATCTCCGAAGGTGAAATTACGCTGAAATAGTTAAAAACACCGACCTGTCAAATTTTGACAGATTCTCAGTTTGGCTTGCGGCACCTCGCCTACTAGGTTTTCGAGTGCGCAGAAGCGATTTCCACCACCCGTTCGTCGATTGGAAGCACCGTTACCAAGTTAGGAGCACGCAAGGAGGGAGTAAGTGCCTGGCCGTGAAGTGAGCAACACGTACGATGTCAGAAAATAACAGTGGCTCAGACAGCGATCCGGAGACAACCGCAAAACAGAACCCACCTGTGGGGAACGGTCCACCCGACACCCGCGTTGGCTGGATATACATGCTGAGGAAGGACGAGCTTGATGTGGAACTGAGCAAGTTCCGGCTAGACACAACCGGCACCGTAGACGAGAAGCGTCGACGCCTGGCCAAGTTCATTCGGGATCGCCGAGCCTCGCCTATTCCGATGACGACAATGCCGTTCGTATTCCCCACTACATCTTTCGTCACCACTATCGCCGCCACACAGCCCACCATCACCGTAACAAACACAAGCGGACAGACGTTTTCTAGATTATTGTCAGGAACACTAATGGGAACCCAATCCGCTCCGCCCCAACCAGGACCTCCCCCGAACCCGATGCTGTCGCCTCTGAGGACCAAGGACTGGAACATCTACTTTGATGGAAGCCAGGACCCCGCCACCTTCCTGGAACGACTTGAAGAGATCCGTGCGTCCCAGTGTATCTCTCCAGACCGACTCCTGCAAGCGATGCCTGAACTACTACAAGGAATGCCTTCCTTATGGTTCAGGAACAACCGTTTCAGATGGGCCGATTGGACAGCCTTCTGCACCGCCTTCCAGAAGTTCTTCTTCCTGGTCAACTATCTGATCGACTTGGAGGTGGCCATCAGCAGAAGAATGCACCAACTACAGGAGAGCACTTCGGACTACATCACTGACCTGCAGACCCTCATCCGACGTCACGGAGGGATGACGCCAGAACAGGAGCTGAACTGGCTATACCGGAACTTGCATCCCGACTTCCGTTGCCAGATCCGTAGGACAGACTTCAAGGATGTCCAGGAATTTGCAGCCGTCATCAGAGAATATAAACTGCTTCGATTCGAGATTGAGCAGGCGCAGAAAGTCGAACCGCACCCTTTTCACAGGTCAGAGCAAGTTACACTAGTATGACAGCCCTCACACTCCGCTACGTACCGGACGACTACTGTAACCTGTAGAATTACCGTTCCGGGAATCCCACCGGCAACCGGAAATACCGACAATCGTCCCCACACAGACCAAAGTAATGCCACCACTCTATCCGCCACTTCACCAGCTGAGAGGATACAAGAATGCTGGCGATGTGGTCAGAGAGGACATTTCCGAAGCCAGTGTCAAGCCGCCCCCAGAATATTCTGCTCACGATGCAGACGAGAAGGCGTGGCATCTCAAGACTGCTCGTGTTCGAAGTCTGGAATTCAGGACCCTCGTTGCTCCGAATCAAGTTACGAACAACGCCATCCCCAACCTAACTCGACTTTAACAGCAGCCGAAGAACAAGAAGATGACCGTCCCCATGTAACCGTTATGATACCAGGAGGAACAGTAAGAGCCTTGCTGGATACTGGAGCCGCCAGATCCTATGTGGGAGATCGCATAATCGACAGATGGAGAAGACTGGGATTGCGCAATACTGAGACTCCGCCATGCTCTGTCAGAATGGCTAATGGGCACCATATTCCTATCAAGGCTATATACCGCACGGATCTGACCATAGGAACGACAAGTAGCGTTGAAAGTTTTGGATATATACCTGGATTGTCTTCCGATATGGTCTTAGGTATGGATGTGCTCAAGAGACGCCGTTTCCGTTTGGAACTAGGTACCGGTAGAATCCATCTCGACGAGTCAGTCATTCCGACAGACTCATAGCCTATTCCATGTAGCCTTATCGGTACACGCAAGCCTGTGACACCCGTAACACCGCCCCCTAAGCGGAGAGTACAGCCCAGTAAGTCCTCATTGATTGAGGATGTGCCATCGTCCGAACGTCACCATCCATGGACTGTCACCTCGACACCCGAAGCTACCGGTTCCCGTGTCCGAGACTTGAAGCAGTCCAACGCCCGCTCTGATCCAACTTCACCATGTATCTCTACCCCCGCACGTTCCAGTTATGACCGTCACTCTTTGTATTCCGTTCCTTCTAACCGTTTTAACGATTCTCAATGTCATCCGCTTTCGTTCGACTACCGTTGCAACCCTACCAGACCCTCTAGTACTCGTTTTGTCGACCGTAATACTCGGGAAAGAAGCTACGAAGGTAACGATGATGTCCGGAATCACCAGCAAGACGGAAGAACAGTAGCCGACTATCAGACTCGATGTGAAAGAATCAGGAATCCAGCTCGCCGCCGGAATCAAGAAATGTTGCAGCCGAGTCATCTGCCGGAATATATGGCTGTGGAAAAGGACCTTTATTGGAAGTGTGGCCAGACAGGTCATAGCCGAAGTGCGTGCCTACGTAGGCATACCGTCCTGTTCTGTTCCCGCTGTGGGTTGAAGGGCACCCTGTCTCGAGACTGCCCATGTGACTGCCCTGCAACAAGTGGCCGCCTCGGTCCAATGAGGAACCAATTTCATGGCGCCGATGCCCATGCACGTACAAGAAACATCAGGTGGTATGCCCAGACTGAAGAAGCAGCAGATGTCACAAGAGAATGTCACCGGAAGACGAACACAGCTTCTTGGAACCGGAGAAGAAGGATAGAGAGCAGAAGAAGAGTTTTTTTTAAATTATAGTAACAATTCGTTTTGTTTGTGACAGGCGCACCCCCCCCCCCCCCCAATACAGGGTTCGGCCATTTAAAAGGGTAGGCACCTGACTGGGATATTTGTATATTTTTTCAATTGATATGGTTGAATGTTATTTTCCATTGTCCCTCTAGGACGGTTTGTTTCTTTTAGCTTGGTTAATGTTTGTAAACCGTTTTTTTTCCCGAAGTGGGAAGGGTGTGTAACGAAGTTACTAATTTGTTAGTTCTTAGATAGGCAGAAGCAACACATTCCCATTTAGTTTAAATATTTAATCATAAACTATCCTTGTGTAAATAGAAACCCCAGAATACACGCGCTTCAGTTATGTAAGTCACATCCCTGAGGCTCACTGAGCGCGCGACATCAGCCCCCTCTGCCTCGATTCAAATTTCCACGGCTACCTGACCGGAATTCACAGCGAAAGAGTTCAGTCGATACGTGGGCAGCAGTCCGATCGTCACGCCGTGCAGAGCCAGTCCAGCCGCCTACGTCACAGAGTAAGTAGAAATTATTTTAAGTCCCAAAATCGTTTCGTGCAAGTCTGGAAGGGGCCGATGGAAGGGATGGCTAGGTGAGCTCTAGACAAAAGTCGACTAAAGAATTCAGTTGTGTACGAGCTGCAGCCAGACAAGTCACGCGAACCCGACCCAGCCTAGCAGAGCCGAGACCGACCAAGCCATTGTTGAAACGTGAGTCAGAAAATCATTTAGGTGTAGGGTGAGTGGTCCTTAGTCATATTATTGAAAAGCCAAGTGTTTTAAATTCCGATACAGAGTGGACCCCTGTCAATGAGAGAGTGTATTTATACGTCTCTGATTAACAGGCGCGTTGGCCAGAAATTCCGTCATAGGGTAGTATTTCCGATACAGAGTGGACCCCTGTCAATGAGAGAGTGTATTTATACGTCTCTGATTAACAGGCGCGTAGGCTAGAAGTTCCGTCATAGGGTAGTAATTCCGATACAGAGTGGACCCCTGTCAATGAGAGAGTGTATTTATACGTCTCTGATTAACAGGCCCGTAGGCTAGAAATTCCGTCATAAAATAGTAATTCCGATACAGAGTGGACCCCTGTCAATGAGAGAGTGTATTTATATGTCTCTGATTAACAGGCGTGTAGGCTAGCTACTCCGGTATAAGATATTGAGCAAGGCTATCGAGACTGAGGGCTACGAGCTTAGAACTTAGAGCTTTGGCAGAACTTAGAGCTTACCGTAACCGCAAGTCACCCGTTGCTTGCTTAACCATTAATTCCCCCCCCCCCCCCCTACCATAACCGTTAGTGCACATTTATTGACCCCGCTTTGAATTGCGTAATCGATGAGTGTTGCTTCCGCCTTTAGATGGTAGAGTGAGGTTTGGAGAATTGACCGTTTGTATTTGTAATAAACTACCGCACGTATCACCTTTGAATAAAAACTATCATACCATATTTTGGTGTTTCCATTTAAACTTACTAATCATAATCATAATTGCTTTGTGAGCTTTCTTACGACTAGCAGCAGGTACCCAGGATTCAATCCCAGCAGAGGCAATTAAAGCCTGCCTCTTCTGGCCACCCGTGCTTTAGTCAAATCCATAATTGACCCCTGGAGTATACTTTTCTCCAACTGAAGCTGCCCGGAGCAAGTGGACCTTCACACGTTAACCAGAGGTGGTGCCCGGGAAAATCCGTAACCTGGACTCGGCGCCAAAGCGACCAGTAAAGCACAAAAGGGCTTTACAAGCGTCCGATGACCTTCTCTTGCCCATCCTGGATCTGGGACAAGACAGCTCCAAGTCCCACGTTGCTGGCGTCCTCGTCCAAAATGAATTTTCCACTCGGAAGGGGATAACTTAGAATTGGTGAGTTGATCAATACCCCCTTCAGCTTCCTGAACGAGTCTTGGCACTCCTCGGACCATTGAAACTTTGTTTGACCTTCCGTGAGCCTGGTCAGTGGTTTGGCGATGTTGGCGATAAAATGTGCACAAACCAAGGAAACTACGTAGTTGGTGTATGTCTTTGGGAATAGGCCACTCCTTTACTGCTTTGATCAGCTCGTCATCCACTGCTACTCCGTGCCCAGAGACAACATGGCCAAGGTAACGTACTTCTTTTTGGAACAGGTGGCATTTCTTGGGGCTCAGCTTCAATCCAGAGTTTCTTAGTCGCAGGAATACCTCCACCAGATTTTTTACGTGCATAACGGTGAAATGCCACAGTCCTGAGCCGACGGTAAAGGCTGTCTCTTCCGTATCTTTTGGAGCCAGTTCTACGTGCCAGTATCAACTCTTAAGATCAAGGGTCGAGTAAATCGTGGAGCCGGCCAACGTGTCTAGGGTGTCATCTATTCTCGGAAGAGGGCAACTGTCTTTCTTCGTCACGTTGTTCAGTTGACGATAGTCTACGCAAAAGCGTGTTGATCCATCTTTCTTCTTCACCAGCACGACTGGAGAGGACCATGGACTGTCGGATGGTTCAATAACTCCATCTTTCCCCATATCACTGACTATTTCGTCAGCCTCTTCCTTCTTGGCAAGAGGAAGTCTTCTAGCTGATTGTTGTATCGGTCGGGCATCCCCAGTATCAATTTTATGCTGAACTACATTTGTTCGACCCCCTTTTCCTTGTCCGGTATCGAAGATGTCTTGGTACTTCTTGACAAATTCTCTCAATCTGGGCTGTTGAGCTGGTTCAATGCCCTTGGAAGAGATGGTAACCAATTCTCCCAGTTCCGCTGTCAGGTTATTGTTTCGACTAACAGTACCGTATACACTCCTGATCACAGAGGAAATTGACGAGCAGTGCCCCAAAACAGTTCCTTTCTTCAAAGTCACTGGGTAATAATTGATATTCATCACCCTTACGGGCACAATTTTATCAGCACGTAACAAAGTCTTGCCTAGTGCAATCCCTCTTCCAATTTTCTTATCATGAAGCTTGGGCTCGAACATCACCACGCTTCCATTGCTCGCACCTCCGTCCAAGCGAACCTCCAGTATGGTCTCAGCCCTATCGGGTACACTTACATCTTCAGCCAGCAGAAAACGATTCATCTCTTCACTTCTTCCATGTAGCACCAGCTCTTCTCCGTTCACACGTAGGACGCCCTCTTTGAAGTTCAATTCGAACCCTCTGGAATTCTTGATGTTCATTCCAATAATTGCATCGTCCTCAATGTCCGCTACTAATTCCCGATGTTTCACTTTTGTGCTGCCTAAAATCAGTTCAATCGGTAGCTCACCATGTACAGTGGCCGGCTCTCCTGTTGCTGTGCGTAGCTTCCAGGATGATTGTTCCATTCTCAGCTGCTCATAGTTCTCTTGTTCTCAGGCCGTGAGGGTTTGTAAGATATTTGTTGCTTCTCCACGCAACACCAGTGTTGATGCCACAGCTCTTTCTCCTGCATTCCATCCATTCGCCTTTGCTGCAGCTTCAAATTGTCGGCGGTAATTTGCCCATGGTGTTTTTCCATCAAACTGAGGTGGTTTCATGGAGAGGTTTCCTGTTTCCGAACTGATCTCCACATCTTCCAGACCCTTTTGAACATCATCCAAGTTCAAACTCAGTTCCAGCATTGAATTTTCATTGACAGATTCTGTGGTGTGGGTAGTGTCATTCTGGTTTTCCAACTTACTGATTTTCTCCTTCAATTTGTTGATTTCCGCCTCGAGTCCGCTTTTGATTTCGTCACTGATTGTTTCCTTCAATTTTCCCATCTCTTCCTCAATTTCATCTTTGATTTTCTTCATCTCTGTCTCGACAGTCCCCATTCTTTCATCTAATCGATTCGCCACGCCACAAAGTTCTTCCTTCATGTTTTCCGAGTTGTCTACAAGCTCTCCTCTCAAACCCTTCAAATTTTCTAGAATCTCTTCTCTCAAATTCCTCGTACTTTCTTGAAATTCTTCTTTCACATTATTCGAATTTTCCAGCAGATTTTCTTCCAGATTTTTTGAGTTATTTTGAAGTTCTTCCTTCAATTTATTCGAATTTTCCAGAATTTTTCTTGCAGACTTTTCGAGTTTTCTTGAAGTTCGAAGTACTCATTATGGAACTCATATCCATTCCAGAAACTTCGAATAAAAAGGTTTCCGGATTTTCAACCCTCCTGGATTAATCCCTCAGAAAGTCTTGCCTGAAGCACGGCCTTTTTACCACTTGTATCAAGTTCCCTCTCCTATAGTTCTTGCTTCAATTCCGCAACCTTCAAATCAACCAGGCGAACTTTCCTCGAACACATTTTGTCTTAGTCTATGTCTCACAGTCTATTTCACGGGCCACCAGTCTATTATTATTATTATTGACTATTTCACACAGTCTATTCCACGGCCATCAGTCTATAATTATTATTATTGTCTATGTCACACAGTCTATTTCACGGACCACCAGTCTATTATTATTATTTTCACACACGAGAAGTGTATCAGTTTATACTCCATTAATGTTCACAACTGTCCACTTCACGAAAAATGTTTATCAGTCACTGTCTATTTTTCGCGAAACCAATTGTCCGAAATACACAAGCTGTCTACTTACAGGAACACTTTGTATTTTTCCTTTAAATATCCCACTTCTGACACCACTGTAGTATATTTAAACAAATTCACTCTAAAATAATTTATTTGACGAAATACAATAATTCAATAACTTCAACACAATACTCAATACAATACAATTTATATCACAATCACTGGATCATTTAAGTTCGACTTCCGCTTCACTGGCTCCATTCTGCTACGTGGTTCTTTTTAAATACACCGTTCATTTTCGTAGAATGCTCCTGAAATTTCGGGTAAGCCTCGAATCGTCCAGATTCTTCTCGGTGCATAGCGCCTCGAAAGTCATTCGCGGCCAGGCCTACGGGAGCGTTCAGGTCCAACATCGCCCGCAGCTTCGCCACACTAATTATGTTTGGGGTCTCAAAATCGCAGCTGACTTCAGCGGCCAAAGTGCTCTCCCGGAAAATATTTTTGCAAACTTTCCCGGTGACGAAATATGAACATATTTACTGAAAAAATTGTGTAGGATCCGAATATGACAAAATTATTACTTGCTAATTATGTTTGGAGACTCAAAATCGTGGCTGACTTCAGCAGCCAAAGTGCTCCCCCGGAAAATTATTTTTTTCGATGGTTTCGCAAACTTTCCCGGAGACGAAATATGGACAGAATTACTGAAAAAAGTGTGTAGAATCCGAATATGAAAAAATTTTTACTTGCTAATTATGTTTGGTGTCTCAAAATCGCAGCTGATTTCAGCAGCCAAAGTGTTCTCCCGGAAAAAAATTTTTTTCGATGAGTTCGCAAACTTTCCTGGAAACAAAATATGGACAGAATTACTGAAAAATGTGTGTAGAATTCGAATATGACAAAATTATCACTTGCTCATTATGTTTGCTGTCTCAAAATCGCGGATGACTTCAGCAGCCAAAGTGCTCCCCCGGAAAATAATTTTTTTCGATGGTTTCGCAAACTTTCCCGGAGACGAAATATGGACAGAATTACTGAAAAAAGTGTGTAGAATCCGAATATGACAATGAACAGAGTTACTGAGAAAAGTGTGTGGAATCCGAATATGACCAAATTATCACCCTCCAATTATCACTTGCTAATTATGTTTGGTGTCTCAAAATCACAGCTGACTTCAGCAGCCAAAGTGCTCTCCCGGAAAAATTTTATTTTCGATGATTTCGCAAACTTTCCTGAAAACGAAATATGGACAGAATTACTGAAAAATTTGTGTAGAATCCGAATATGACAAATTAATTACTTGCTAATTATGTTTGGTGTCTCAAAATCACGGCTAACTTCAGCAGCCAAAGTGCTCCCCCAGGAAATAATTTTTTTCGATGATTTCGCAAACTTTCCTGGAGACGAAATATGATCAGAATTACTGAAAAAAGTGTTTAGAATCCGAATATGACAATGAACAGAATTACTGAAAGAAGTGTGTGGAATTCGAATATGACCAAATTTTTACCCTCTAATCATGTTTGGGGTCTCAAAATTGCGGCTGGCTTCAGCAGCCAAAGTGCTTTCCCGGAAAATATTTTTTTCAATGATTTTGCAAACTTTCCTGGAGACGAAATATGAACAGAATTACTGAAAAAAGTGTGTAGAATCCGAATATGACCAAACTATTACTTGCTAATCATGTTTGGGGTCTCAAAATCGCAGCTGGCTTCAGCAGCCAAAGTTCCATCCCCGAAAATAATTTTTTTCAAAGATTTCGCAATTTTTTCCGGAGACGAAATATGAACAGAATTACTGAAAAAAAGTGTGTAGAATTCGAATATGACCAAATTATTACTTACTAATTATGTTTGTGGTCTCAAAATCGCAGCTGGCTTCAGCAGCGAAAGTTCCATCCCGGATAATAATTTTTTTCTATGATTTCGAAAACATTCCCGGAGACGAAATATGGCCAGAATTACAAAAAAAAATGTGTAAAATCCGAATATGACAAAATAATTTCTGAAGAAAACAAAATTCTTTGGGAGATCGTTTGATAACGAACAGTCTTTGCCGACCGATGATGAACCCTTTACTCCCATATACACCTACTAAGTAGGCTTATTAAGGCAAGTACCTGACAGAAAACAACTACTCCCCTGGCTGAGACCACGACGGGTATTGAATTAAATCGAACAGATACTTGTGCAACGTTCCTCAAAATATCAGAGGACGCAATTGCAAGTGCCCTCTGTGACCAAACAGCAGAATTATGGTTTGATTTGGACAGGGAGACCACCTGCAGACTAGTTTCAAAGTTGCTGCCTCTCATCAGTGCAAAGGGTAGGTCAACACAGATAGCACTGAAGCCATCTGTTCTCCGTCCAAACCATTAAACACTTCGTTGCTCGGTCAACTCTGGTTCACGCTATAAAGCGGTTTCTAGGCCGTTCCACCCAGCGAGCAGAGGAAGAACACTCCGAATCTCCGGGCCGAGAGATTTATGTGAAGAAAACAGAATTCTTTGGGAGATCGTTTGATAACGAACAGTCGTTGCCGACCGATGATGAACCCTTCACTCCCATATACACCTACTTAGTAGGCTTATTAAGGCAAGTACCTGACAGAAAACAACTACTCCCCTGACTAAGACCACGACGGGTATTGAATTGAATCTAACAGATACTTGTGCAACGTTCCTCAAAATATCAGAGGACGCAATTGCAAGTGCCCCCTGTGACCAAACAGCAGAATTATGGTTTGATTTGGACAGGGTGACCACCTGCAGACTAATTTCGAGGCTGTATGGTCACAGAGGGCACTTGCAATTGTGTCCTCTGATATTTTGAGGAACGTTGCACAAGTATCTGTTAGATTTAATTCAATACCCGTCGTGGTCTTAGTCAGGGGAGTAGTTGTTTTCTGTCAGGTACTTGCCTTAATAAGCCTACTGAGTAGGTGTATATGGGAGTAAAGGGTTCATCATCGGTCGACAACGACTGTTCGTTATCAAAATAATTGCTAATTATTTTTGGTGTCTCAAAATCGCGGCTGACCTCAGCAGCCAAAGTGCTCTCCCGGAAAATAATTGTTTTCGCAAACTTTCCAGGAGACGAAATAAGAACCTAATTACTGAAAAAAGTGTGTATAATCCGAATATGACAAAGTTACTACTTGCTAATTATGTTTGGTGTCTTAAAATCGCAGCTGACTTCAGCTGCCAAAGTCCGCTCCCGGAAAAATTTTTTTCGATGATTTCGCAAACTTTCCATGAGACGAAATATGTACAGAATTACTGAAAAAACAAAATGTCGAACAGTAAAGGTGAAAGTGCCTGTGAAGAGGTATTTTTTATCTTGCTCCAGCTCTGGCGATAACACCTCAAAAAATCAAAATAGGAAATTTCAGTTTATCCGAAATAATTGGAAAATCAAAAATATATTTGAAAATTTTATACTTCCATATATATATGGTTCTGTTACGCGACTTCTTTCCATTCAACCAAAACTGCAACTAGGTATTACCATTTTAGATATCCCCCTGGTGTATAACCTTATGTGGAATCACTGTATAGTTGTTTCCATCGTCGGTTATATCTTCCCTGTCTTCTTCAATAACGTTGAGGTCGTTTTTATTATTACCATTATCCATCAAATGATCAAATAATTTCCGATTGCCTTCATCAAATAGAAGTAATAATAATAATAATGAACTTTACTCATTAAAATTATTAGAATCGATACATCAAAACAATATGAATAAAGAAAAAGAGCGATAAGTGTTATCGCACTTGTTTTGCAAAGAACAATTAACATTGATGAAAATTTAAAAACAACCCTGTCCAATGTTGAAACACCTGTGTAGGCAATGTTTTTCTCGTCAGCTTATAGTCCGGGAGAGTATGGAATAAATAGTTGATAATCTGACCGACCTGTTGCTGATTATTTTCAACTGTAATCGATAGAGTATCCTTCCATTTAGTGAAATCAGCCAAGATGTTTTGTGGGGATCAATAACAATCATAATACTCCCTCGTAAACACTCGTTGAGTTTACCCAAAGTCATATCATGTGCGGGTTAGGTGCCGGCTACTACCTATTACCTATTACTTTTATTTGCCGTGGATTGTAAACCTACCCAAATAAAGAAACTTTGCTACCAGCTAAAATTTGTATGACGGGAAGACTCCATATATGCGAATATTCTTAACTAGATGTACTATCAAACGGGTATTGTAATTTCAAAGAAATACCGTGTTAGTATATATGAGAAAAAATTATTCAATTTCGAATTTGTGTTTTGCTAGAGTTCATTGCCAAAGCTTGAGCTCCTGCAGATTGAAAAATGTAAAGCGACCTGAGTGACCAACTTTCCTGAACCGTCTTAGTGTCACCTATTCGCAGTTGTGAGGTTATCCATTATTTACGGGATACCCTGTATACCTACACGAAGCTTCTCATAAGTATAATTTGTATCTCATCACCCAAATACCATGAGTTAAGATCTAAATTTTAGTTGCATGAGCGCAATGGCCAACGCCAGTTAATTCCTTCGTCTCCCGGACTATGGAATGAGCAGAGTAAGCAGCTTGTTTACTCTGTTCTTTTAGTACCCAATAAAAAGATCAAAGAGTTTGCCGAATGGGTCTCAACTTTTCTGAACTACTAGTATATTCGACAGTGGCGGCGATGAGGATTCGCCACCCCCCCTCCGCCAAATTTTGTTTGGATTTTCATACCAATGTGGCAATAAAATCTGGAAATACCAGACATAATGGGACATAATTCAATATAATAATGAATAATGGATGAAGAACTGGTCAGGACACAATATACTTATTTATTATATTATTTCATATATATTAAAATATTTTCAAAAGAAAAAATATAAGATCTGTGCATTTTTCTTAGAAATTAGCGATATTCCGGTATATGGTTTTATTTCCACTCTGGATAGCATAAATGCCATAATTTGCTGGGTTATTTGAATATAAAATCTCACCATCGCAAAAATCTGTCTGGTTTTCGGTTTTTCTTTTCAGCATTAACTCGTTTGATGTAGTCGAAGAGTGCCGCGTTTTTTGTGATCAGAGAGTGAGCGGACTTGATTATATCTATGTACCTACAGCGTCAACATTCCAATAGGGCATCAAAGTCTACCGCAAATTGCTTTTTATTTCTTTTACTACTACTTCATCGCATCGGCGAATGAAGACAAAACAAACACACTTTATTGCTAACGGAGAAATCTGAATATGGTGTTTTAATTTTCATAGAAAATCTAGAATAAACACTTCTAAATAAGCAATGAGGATATAATAAGTTTACAGAATTCTGTGAACAGGTGAACGTTGATTGAACGTACAGATGTCTCTTTTCTTATAATCAATATGTGTTATGTATTCCTTCATTTGGAGCAATTAGAAAATTAATAGATCAAACGAACTTACCTGAAGTGAAGTTCGATCTTAATTATATGAAGCGCCTCTTCGGAGAGGTCATAAACGTAGTTACCCTACTTTCCGTGAGGTGACGCCACAAACTTCAAAGCTAAAAGTTGCTGTTCTGTCTCACCATCATCTATGGTCTATGTGACTTGTCACTTGAATCCTCATTACTTTAAAGTTTAATCTTGTAACACAATTTGCCAGACAGGGAAATTTTTCAAAATTTTTTGGTGGGGTTGGGTCTGATCTCTCCGAAGAGGCGCTTCATATAATTAAGATCGAATTTCACTTCAGGTAAGTTCGTTCAATCTATTAATTATATTTGCGCCTCTTCTCCGAGATCATAAACGTAGATGTTCAAAGCAGCGTGCTGGCGAATTTGTTACATGCTAGCCATCAATGATACAACATGGATTCTGATATTGACCTTTAATATATTGAAGTACAAAAACAAACCCCGATCTGGGAACAAGTATAGGTATACATAATCTGTTTTTAAGACAAAATGGCTCTGGCAGAAACATCCTTCTCTCTGGAAAATAGCCTATTATGAAATAAGGCAAATGCTTGAGATTCACCTGTCCAACCCGCGGTTTTCCTTATCACGTCCACAGAAACACCCCGGCGTAGTGCCGCCGATGTTGCAGCGTGGCGAGTACTGTGTGCCAAATACCGTTTATCTAGACCACTGTCATTCAACACTAGTTTATTCCAGCGACTTATTGTCTGAGAAGTCGCTATCTTGGAGGGCTTTCTAAATGTCAATAAAAGCCTACTTATGTCGCCCCTTACATCCTTGGTCATGTCTAAGTAACACAAAAGGGTACTCGCCACACACAACTCAGGCTTCTCATCGAATAATTTTGTCATATTCGGATTCTGCACATTATTTTCATTAATTCTGTTCATAGGAAATCATTGAAAAACATTATTTTATTATTTATTTTCAGAGAGGACTTTTGCTGCTGGCATCATCTGCGATTCTAAGCCCCTAATCAGAATTAACAAGACAAAATTCCGGATTCAACTGTCTAGTATATCAGTTCATATTTCAATTCTCGATTTTTTTTTATAAATTGTGGAAAAAAAAGGTTTACGAAATTGTTCAGTTTCCTCAATGAAAATGTATGCATTCGTTTCACTATGAGATTCCACTGTTAATTATTATTCGAATTTTTTTCATGTTTAAAATAACACAATGATTCGGGAAAATCTATAGTTTATATTTAATTATGATGTTTTTGTAAAACAGGTTTGCAAAGTACGCCACTGCATGATCGGGAAAGATCGGAAATTTTGGCTGCTATCTTTAGCTGCCAACTTCACACTACTAAAAAGAAACATGTTCGTAACAACTTTTTGGGTATTATAAGAAATGGCGTCTAGAGATAAAAAAAAAACTATCGCATAGGGCAGAATCCTCCGTTACATTCGAATCGATCAATTGATGGGAATTTGATTTTAAGGTAATTGATCTCTGAATATGGAATATTTCAAGACACATCGATGGCTCAAACTATGAATCAGCTTGTTGATTGAGGTTTCTGAATAACCGTTAAAATAAGTGGCTGTATGGCGTATATTCAAAATGGCGCTGGTTGTTCTCGAAATCATTGGAAATTTGCAAGGGTTATTCTCAAAGTGTGAAAATAATTTCCTTACCTGAATTCTGGGGGCATTCGAGGATTCCTTTGCCATAGTGATCCAAGGCATCTTTGAATTCCTTCTTGACATAACATTTATTTCTGAGACGCTTTTCCTCAATGGCGGTCAAAATATCTTTTGAACCTCCTGGTATCAGTACCACTCGCTTATATATAGATCAGCGATTCATAAATTTCTCTGAATGTTGTTTCTTCATTTGGAGTCGCTACGTTAATATCTTCGGGCAAGTCATTGGGGGCTTGGGCCATTTTACTTCATCAACACAAAACTTCTGAACAATTTTATCACTAAAATATTTGAACACGGTGAGTTGCTGAAACAAATTCGACCAGTCGACACGACGGGATAAAACAATGAAAACGAAGAAGTGTATATATTCAAGGTCACGATCTGTACAACTGCGAGTGCGTTCTTTCGCTGCAATTGGTAGAAGAAATTTTTAGTTCTATTATGGAATTGCATATTCTGATGAGAACATTTTGTCTTTTGAACCGTTATGGGCACCCCCGTAAGGCTATTAGAACCACTTTGGAATATGCAAAATATTTTTAGGCCATAATTTTAGGCTAATTTATTATCCTATTCCCAAATTTTTTGCTCTTCAATTGTGAGAGATATCGCGGGTCTAAGCACACCATAAATTTATGCTCATTTAAGGCCCACGTTTGAACATATCGCCGAGATTTTTGGAATGCGTTTTTTTTTAATTCTTGGTTCTGCTAGCTTCGCCGTAAAGCTAGCAGAACCCAACCATAAAAAAGCAACTCAGAACAAATGCAGTAAGACAATAATTTTAGTCTCTATATAGGCTAATTCATTACCCAATTATATATTTTTTTGCTCCTCAGTTGGAGGAGAAATCAAAGGCTGTGTTAGCTCAAAACTGAGCTGGGAGTATCAAAAGGCTAACCGAATCGTTATAGAAAATCCGATCGCACCATAATTTTAGGCTCATTTTACGCTCACTTTTGAACCCATCGTTGATTTTTGTGGAATGCGTATTTTGAAAAAAATCCTGGGTTCTGCTAGCTTTACCGTTAAGATAGCAGAGCCCAACCATAAAAAGCAACTAATAATAAATCCATTTGGACAATAATTTTAAGCTCTATTCAAGCTAATTTGTTGCCCAATTATATATTTTTTTGCTCTTCAGTTAGAGTTTTTGAAGAAACGCATTACAAAAAAATCGGCAATGGTTTCAAACGTGAGCCTCAAATTCGATCAGATACTCCATAACAATTCGGTAAGCCTTTTGGGACTGCCAGCTCAGTGTTGAGCTAACACAACCTATGATTTCTCCTCCAACTGAAGAGCAAAGAAATATATAATTGGGTAATAAATTAGCCTGACTAGAGCCTAAAATTATTGTCCAACTGGATTTGTTCTGGGATGCTTTTTTATGGTTTAAAATAAAATGCATTTCAAAAAAATCGGCAATTGATTCAAACGTGAGCCTAAAATGAGCCTAAAATTTTGGTGCGATCAGATTTTTCATAACGATTCGGTAAGCCTTCTGGTACTGCCAGCTCAGTGTTGAGCTAACGCAACCTATGATTTCTCCTCCAACTGAAGAGCAAAGAAATATATAATTGGGTAATAAATTAGCCTAACTAGAGCCTAAAATTATTGTCCAACTGGATTTGTTCTGGGATGCTTTTTTATGGTTGGGTTCTGCTAGCTTAACGGTAAAGCTAGCAGAACCCAGGATTAAAAAAAATGCATTTAAAAAAAATCTGCAATGGATTCAAACGTGAGCCTAAAATTTTGGTGCGATCAGATTTTTCATAACGATTCGGTAAGCCTTTTGGTACTGCCAGCTCAGTGTTGAGCTAACACAACCTATGATTTCTCCTCCTACTGAAGAGCAAAAAAATATATAATTGGGTAATAAATTGGCATGAATAGACCCTAAAACTATTGTTCAACTGGATTTGTTCTGAGATGCTTTTTCAAGGTTGGGTTCTGCTAGTTTGACGGTGAAGCTAGCAGAACCCAGGATTTACAAAAAAACGCATTCCAAAAAAATCGGCAATGAGTTCAAACGTGAGCCTAAAATTTTAGTGCGATCAGATTTTCCATAACAATTCGGTAAGCCTTTTGGTACTGCAAGCTCAGTGTTGAGCTAACACAAGCTATGATTCCTCCTTCAACTAAAGTGCTAAAAAATATATAATTGGGTAATAAATTAGCCTGAATAGTGCCTAAAATTATTTTCCAACTGGAATTGTTCTGAGATGCTTTTTCATGGTTGGGTTCTGCTAGCTTAACGGTAAAGCTAGCAGAACCCATGATTTAAAAGAAAACGCTATCCAAAAAAATCGGCAATAGGTTCAAACGTGAGCCTAAAATTTTGGTGCTATCAGATTCTTCATAACGATTCGGTAACCCGTTTGGTACTGCCAGCTCAGTGTTGAGCCAGTACAACCTGTGATTTCCCCTCCAACCGAAGAGTAAAAAAAAATAAATAATTGGGTAATTAATTAGCCTGAATGGAGCCTAAACTTATTGTCCAACTGGATTTGTTCTGAGATGCTTCTTTGTGGTCGAGTTCTGCTAGCTTAACGGTAAAGCTGGCAGAACCCAGGAATAAAAAAAATATGAATTTAAAAAAAATCGGCAATGTGTTCAAACGTGAGGCTAAAATTTTGGTGCGATCAGATTTTCCATAACGATTCGGTAAGCCTTTTGGTACTGCCAGCTCAGTGTTGAGCTAACACAACCTATGATTTCTTCTCCAACTGAAGAACAAAGAAATACATACTTGGGTAATAAATTAGCCTGAGTAGAGCCTAAAATTATTGTCCAACTGAATTTGTTCTGAGTTGCTTCTTTACGGTTGGGTTCTGCTAGCTCAACGGTAAAGCTTGCAGAACCCAGGATTTTTTTTTAAAACGCTTTCCAAAAAAATCGGCGATGGGTTCGAACGTGAGCCTAAAATGAGCCTAAAATTATGGTGTGCTTAGACTTTTCATAATCATTTGTTTGGCGGTTTGATTCTGCCAGCTCAACGTTAAGCTAGCAGAACCCGCGATATCTCTCACAATTGAAGAGAAAAAATTTGGGAATGGGGTGATAAATTAGCCTAAAATTATGGTCTGAAAAAAATTCGAATATTTCTGCTAGCTTTACTTAGCTTATGGGTATACAAAAAGAGCAAACGTCAGATAATATTTAGTCTCTTTGATGGGCACAACGAGTAACGAGTGTTACAGCTTAACAAATAGAGAGCTTTGTATCTGAGATGCGCGAACGATGAACAGATAGGGTAAATAATGGAAAGAGATGAAATAACATTTGTGACGAAATGTGACGTAGTTGGACATGTCATGACTGCCGTTCGCTATAGAAAGTGTCAGACACTAGCGGCTAGTGGAACTGACGCAACTTTATTGTAATTTCCTGAGCTTGCGCCAAACTCGAATTAAAATATTGTATGCTAACGAACAGTCGTTACCGACCGATGATGAACCCTTTACTCCCATAAACACCTACTGCGTAGGCTTATTATGGCAAGTACCTGTCAGAAAACAACTACTCCCCTGGCTAAGACCACGATGGGTATTGAATTGAATCTAACAGCTACTTGTGCAACGTTATTCAAAGCATCAGAGGACGCAATTGCAAGTGCCCTCTATGACCAACCAGCAGAATTATGTTTTGATTTGGACAGGGTGACCACCTGCAGACTAGTTTCGAGGTTGTTGCCTCTCATCAAAACATAATTCTGCTGGTTGGTCATAGAGGGTACTTGCAATTGCGTCCTCTGATGCTTTGAGGAACGTTGCACAAGTAGCTGTTAGATTTAATTCAATACCCGTCGTGGTCTTAGCCAGGGGAGTAGTTGTTTTCTGACAGGTACTTGCCATAATAAGCCTACGCAGTAGGTGATTATGGGAGTAAAGGGTTCATCATCGGTCGGTAACGACTGTTCTTTAGCAAACAATCTCCCAAAGATTTCTGTTTTCTTCGATAAAATATTGTAGTTCAACATGGCGGAGTGTTTAGGTGACAGAACAAGCAGGCAAACTGAATGGAAAATGCGTGAATTTGTTTTTTCGGTCGTAATTGACACACTAACCTAACCTGAGCAAGCTTACCTACCTAAACAAACAGCTGCATGCCAACTGAGTTGTAAATGAGTAAATTACTAGTCAACCATACCTGACCTGACCTGCCTTACCTTACATAGAATATTTATCCAAAATTCATAGAGATCAGCCGTGGAGCAGCCATATTTGGTATCTACTGAGCATGCTCAGTGGATTCCAATAAAGTAGCCTCGGTTGAACTAGCCGCTAGTTATGAGAGTTACAGTTTTGTTCCTTGGTTCTAGTTCGACTCTGTACTCATGTCGAAGTACATCACTATGACTCGTCGATGCTACACCTGCCAGAATCTGATGGACTAGAGCTTATTAAACCCTCCAGTTAGTTTACTCTCTTTGAATATCCACTACCACCTTCAATCGTCAGTGACAATATTCAGATGCAGAGCCATTTTCTGAGGAAATGTCGTACCTACTGATGTCAAGCGTAAGTTGAGCAATTGTAAGATTTGTTAGTGGTAGGACAAACACCATCCACTTAAAAAAACAACACGTCGGAAATGTTTGTAATGATTTGAAAATTGGGAAGAACGGTCGGAGCTGCGCAGTGGAATGAATATTTTTAGTGCGCGTAAATTTTGAAATTTTTTCTTTTTATTTCTTCATGAAAACTGTTTAAAATTTCTTTTGTTAGTTTAAACATTATTTTTAAAACATGACCACGCATAATATACCGAAAAATATATGTTTATAAGTTACGAACATGAAATAGGGAAGCTTTTTGAGTTCTATGGAATCTTGTTTGGAACATAGGTAACACAACAGAATGAGAGGTCCTCCATATACTTACATCAGGGTTGCGCATTGAATTTGTTTTCTATTGCGCATGTGTTTCTTACTTCACCTGACAGAAAATCGAAACAAATCACCAAATAATAAAATCATCTGGTTGTCGAGTCGATTGAAATGATAATCAAAGAAGAGGATATATTGTATAAGATATTCAGAAAACATGGTGGGCACCAAAAAGAGATCTGATTCCTATTGAGGTGTTGGGAAATATCTTCCTAGGTATATAATAGGCCGATCTTTTGTATATTGACGTGTTCGACACTTAAAATGGGCTGGCGTTCCATAAATATACAATTATTTGAGAACAAATAGTAGTTTCCCCTTTACCACACAAGTATTTTCACTCCTAGATGAGCATTTCGATTACTAAGTCACCTTCATCAGTAGGAATATTTAAACTTATCATATGAGACCACAAGCGTCCAGTATCCCATTTGGATACAATAATTTCACAATTTTTTTTCTGAACCCAACTTTGTATATATATTTTGAAAAAAGTAAGTAGCCAGTGTTTTCTACACATTTTTTTGAATTCCCTGTAGGAATTAATAGGGTTCTTATTGAAATTGCTAAATTTGCATCGTCTAGAGTTTTTTTTAGTTTTCAGCTTGTCTCCATATTAGTCGGAGAGGAAAATTCCGAGGACAAACTAGAATAAACTTTGTTTCTTTCACTTCTGATTGGCCTAATATTTCTTAGGCAATACCACTTCGAACTTAACATAAAATTTACTTTCAAACTTTGGAAGAATATAAGATAAGATAAAACCTTCGGTATAGAGATTTTATTTACCTATTTCTTTAATTGTGCAAAACAAAAGAGAACAATGCATGAAAACATATTTAGCAAATTATGCTTGCTGGATTTCTTTGATTTTATTTCTTATACTTACAACATTATAGTTATCAAACTATTCTACTATTCATTGCTGCATATGGAAAACCCATTGTACTAAATACAATTTGTTGGTCAGTTTTACTCGGCGTTTTGTAATCGAACAACCATCATCAACATAACTTTTTTGAATGCGGCTCTGTTTTGAAGACTACACTTTTTGATGTATTTTCCTTTCTGAATTCAATGATGATAATAATAATGATATAATATTACTTCCTCATAAACACTCGAAGAGTGTACCCAAAGGCATGGCCTGTGCGGGCAGATATTATCATTATTTGCCGTGACGCTCCGTGGATGTATCACTTATGCCTGTTTCAATACGTTTCGTTTTTTTTGGCCTTCATCAAGGATTATTAAAGAGATTTTCACTCAACTTTTGATTTTCTCTAGATATAGGATGTTTATTAGAACATTTTTTTCTATTCAGACCCGAATAGGAATATCTTCAAAAATTGGAGAAGGTCTGACACATAATGGAACAGACATGTCTGATACATCATTAAATTGAGAATGGAAAATGATTTTGAAATCTGTATTTATTCAACACAGTCATATTTAAAAAGAATAAGTTGGTGACGGTTGCTCGATAATGAAACGACAGTTAAACGAAACATATGAGAAGAAAGCTTATTAAAATTTTTATGTGAGGAAGTAATTTCTGTATTGATCCAGCTCTGATGATAACACAAAAAAATTAAATTTAGTATTTCCAAAATAATTTAAAATCCAAAATATTTTAAGAAAATTTGCATATAGATGGAAAATTTCGTATAATTAATACTCTTAGTTTTTGTATAGACATAAATTAGTAGACTCGGTCGAAATACTGCGGTATGCATTCATTTCACTATTCCGAGATTGAATTCTAGATATAAGTCAACATTCCACCTGACTACTCCTATAGAACAAATCCCCTCACCAAGTATCGAACAGTGGCATTTTTAACATTTCCATCTCAGAATTCATGATAATGAGTCAATGTATTTTGATAAACTTACTTAAAGATTTTTTTCTTTTATAATTTGAGTTTTTTAGAACTGATTTTATTTCAGGACCAAAGTGGATTAGCAGTTAAATGGTTGTTCAGACTGCGATTCCGAAGACAACTTCGACATTTATGTTTGCTGAACTACTCTGGTTTTGTTACTTCCTGCATAAACGTCGTATTTCTGGTGATCTGAATTTTTTGAATGCGGGAAAGTTACTGAAAATCAACTAAACGATAATGCTGATATTGCTAGTAGGCAAAAAATAGGTAGGTGATCCACCCTGTAACGCCTAAACTCATTTAATTATTCTTATTTTGTCATTAATTTTTGCGTATTTCAGTTGAAATATACAATTTTAGTTCCCAAAAGAAGAGAGGAAGCAAACTTATTACCAACATACTTATATTCAGTCCACGTCAGTCGAGTTGTAAGAGGTAATTGCCAGGCTATATCCTTTGGAAGGATACGTGAGTTATATAGCTTCAAATATCGAACAACTGATCTATTTCGATCCAAGGATCATTTTAGTTGCGCTTTGCAAGTTACTACAGTAAGTTTCTTCAGGAAGTGTTATTTTAGGAAAATACATTAATTGAAAAATGAAACGTGCAGGTTGCTAAATCTTTGCATAAGAACTTTGAATAAACTCATTGCCAGTTTTTATGTCGATGAGTTGAAACAAATGAGTACCCAGAATAACCATTTTACTTCTGATCCACTTTGTTTCTGGAATTAAGTCAGTTTAAAAAAATTCGAATTTTTCTTACTTCTCATGGAAATATCTTTGTAACTTCCGTCAATTTTGACGTAAAACTGTAAAATCTAAGACTCGATAGATACAGCAAAAATGTACAGTTCTACTTCAAAAATTATGGAATTCATGAGGCTGTGTTCTCATGAGAAGTGAAACGAATATGCTAGTTTTAGTACTGATTTTATTCTGGAACAAAGTGGATTAGTAGTAATTTGGTTGTTCTGTCTTAGTGTGATTTTTCGAAAATGCTGGTGCTCCATTGCTGCTGGAGTGCAGTGTATATCACTTGAAATGGAAGATCATTTTACATTTTTTGTGTATCTGTAATTTCTCAAAAATTTTGATATCTACGGGAAAAATTCTCGAAGTTACGGAAGTGTTTCCATTCAACGAGATCAATTTGAATTGTTCAAAACTGAATTTTTTTAGGACCAATCGGGATTAGTTGTTAAATGGTTGTTCAGATTGCGATTCTGGGACAACATGGACATTCATGTTTGCCGAACTTCTGGTTTTGTTCCTTCCTTCACAAACGTATTTCTGGTGATCTGAATATTCTGAATGCGGGGATTGATCATTGAAAAAGCAGTCTCAAGGTACTGAACATCAACTAAATGATGATGCTGATATTGTAATGGGCTAAAAATAGGAAGGTGAATCTCCCTGTAACTCCTAAACTTATTCAGTCGTTTGTTTTCATTACTGCACGACTTTTTGCGTGTTCGGGTTGAAATATATTAGGTGTCCCAGAAGTCGCGCACCCCATTGTAGGGGTCGGAAGAGAAAAATATTCTAAGACGAAAAGTCCTTAGCCATTTTTCAATCAGATGCATATACAGGGTGACCCAGAGGTGTGTGCATGGTCCATAACTTTTTTTCTATGCAAGCAATCGACTTGATTTTTTTTTCAGTCTATTGGTTCAACAATGAGTACATTCTGAAAATATTTTCATTAATATACAAGATGTTTCAATATAAAATACACAACTACGTTCAATTTTTTCATAAGGCAACCCTCCTTTTTTATTCCATTTTTGGATTCGCCACAAAATTGTCAACATAACGCACCCTGGTTTCATATACCTATCTGCAATAGTTTTTGACTTATGCCAATTTATGTGTCAAAATTGCGTCGTGCATGGACCCACAGAAAAATTCCTAACTTCAGAACCTTTCATTTGTAAACCGTCATTTGAAAAAAATCAAAGTAGGCGATGGAACATTGACTTCAAGTTCGCCAGCATTTCAAAAGATGCTCTGAAGCTTGAGGAATAGTCTGGGAAAAAGTAGGTTGAGTTATCTTGAAAGTTTCTGAAGTTATGAATTTTTCTGTGGGTCCATGCACGACGCGATTTGGACACATAAATTGGCATAAGTCAAAAACTATTGCAGATAGGTGTATGAAACCAGGGTGCGTTATGTTGACAATTTAGTGGCCAATCCAAAAATGGAATAAAAAAGCTGGGTTGCCATTTAAAAAAATTGAACGTAGTCGTGTATTTTATTTTGAAACATCTTGTATATCGATGAACATTTTCAGAATGTGCTCATTGTTGAACCTATCGATTGAAAAAAAAAATCAAGTCGATTGCTTACATAGAAAAAAGTTATGGACCACGCACACACCCCTGGGTCATCCTGTATAATTAATTAATGACAGTCACCAATCAGGAGCGCACGACAGAAGAATAAAAAGTGAGTGGAAAAGCAGTAAGAGACGCGAGAGTGAGACGCCAGAGCTGCTGCCGGCTTCTCACGCAGTAGACCAAGATTGGTCAATTTCATTAATAATATTGATTATCGATGCATCTGATTGAAAAATGGCTGAGGACTTTTCGTCTCAGAATATTTTTCTCTTTCGATCCCTACAATGGCGTGCGCGACTTCTGGGACACCGAGTATATACATTTTTAGGTTGCTAAAACTAAAGCGAGGAAGCACACTAGTTATGCACCTACATACTCATATTCATTCCAATCCAGTCGAGTTGTAAAAAGTTATTGCCAGTCTGAATCCCTTGGTAGGATTATGAAAGTTATATTTTAGCTTCGAACATCAAATAACTAATCAGCCAAAGATTATTTTATTTGCTCTTTGCAAGATACCACAGTAAGTTTCTTCAGGTACTGATTCTTTATGAAAATTCAAATATTGGAAAGTTGATACAGTAGTGAAAATGTTTTTTTCTAGAACCATTTTCTACTCTCAATGAAAACTAGCATTACCCAATTTAGGTAGTCTTCAGACAGTGTCTACAAATTCTATCAAAATAATAGTATTTTTCCTAAAATTCATATTTTCTATAACACTGATGAGGTGAAGACGATGAGATTTCCACAGATTCAATTACACTCGCGACATGTTTTGCTAACACTGTAGCTTTATCAAACGATTAGTGGACATATAGTGTATCGTCTTCACCTCAGTGTTATATACTAAATATACTATGGATTTCCATCAAGTAACGGCCAAGTAAATTAAAAAAAATCGTATTATGTCAATAAGTTGAAACTAATAAGTATGAATCAAATAAAAGAAATTAGAGAACTTGGTGATAGGGTAAAACCTTAAGATTCGGATCTTTATTCTATTCAAGATGCGTTATGAAAGCATTCAAAAATGTTGCTAAGAGAAAACCCACGTGAATTAAATGTTATTTTTATAAGCAATTACTGATGAGGATTTGACTGATAATGAAATACTCGTGAATTTTGAATTTGACTTTTCCTACATTGAAGCAATCACACATTATTCAATACCAAATCTACCTAATTTTGAAATCCCTGAATAAGGAGAAGTCCTTTCTTTGATATGTTTCAATGTTTATATCATAATAATACCAACGGAACAAATGTTGCGCCTATGACTATCCGTTTTACAGAAAAGAAAATGTTGCCAAGAATTCAACACATATAATTCAACGGCCGTGAGGGCTGTAGTTGTTTTCTGTTAGAGAGTTGTCAACGAAAATACCTATTTTATAAGTTTTTGTGGAAGATTCGATTATTAAAATATTAGGTATTGTTGCAATTTCAAGAGGACTGTATAATAATAGTAATAATAATAATTGTTGACAATTTGTGCGTTATTATAATTTCCACTATTTCTTGTAGAGTAAATTCGAGAAAAATATGATAAAATAAACGATTCTATGGCTCTCACCTGTAATAAGGAGTGTGATGGTTCTGGATCTGTCAAAATGCAACTTCTTAGGTACGTAACTAACTATGCCCGTGCTGGCCAGCTAATAATGAAATGAGTTATGGTTTTTCACGAGCCGTTCGAGTCTCTATTCGCAAATTTTTGCAAATGAGTTGAATTCAAGAGTAGATTGTGTATTTAGCAGGTTCACATCTCCTGCACTCATCTATTCGTTATTGATTGATATACTCTTCACTAATAAGGGACGGACTGTCATATATTTATTTCGAATGATGTACAGGACCCTCTCCAACATTTCGTTAAACCAAAGAAAATTGTTTATTATCAAAAATACTCATTTATTAAGAGACGCCCTATATGGTACAGCAGACAAAATTGTTCTACTACTACAAGTTGGATTCGTACTCCAAAACTTTGGACGACCTAATCCAGAGACCATTCGTCGAGAAAAACATTTCGTGGTTTACATACACCACCATAGTATTATTCATACTTTTAGCAGGCCTTTACCTCATCTGCAAGTGTAGAAGAAAACTAAAATTGGCAACAACTAGAACCGACGCTTCTCCGCTTCCTCCGACTAGATCGTTCAGACCGTTCCAAAGGATTCCAAGCATCTTTCCAAGGAGAAAACCAAACCTACAAGAAGAAGTGCAAAACGAATCCTTCAATCAAGACGCAGTCGCCTGAGCAACCCCCGTCTGAGGAACCCTTAAAGTTGTTGCATAGCATCAACTTTTCTAATATAAGGGGAGCTGTTATATCCAACATCTACAGTAACCGTCCCAGGCATATCAGGTTACATTCCAGGAAAACCGCCGACTCGACAGTCTCACGGACCCAAGCGATGGATATCCAATTCTAACTATCAAGCAGCATCGTCAGCATCTCAGATGTTATAAATTCACGTTTTCAAATGTGGATTGTCACTTATTCATTTCGTGTAGTAGAATAAAGTCATCTTAGTATTTTCAATTTTCTGTAATTATTAAACGGTGGTTCGAACCACCCGAATACAATTTTTAAAAAAGTTCAAAATGAGAACCCAGATATAACATATATATATATATATATATATATATATATATATATATATATTTTCTCTTCTATTATTATTATCGTGAGTGGCTGAGTTTTATAGGCTGTGAAATATATCGAGCGCGCATATACGAGGCGCTCTCGATATATTTCACAGCCTATAAAACTCAGCCACTCACGATAATAATAATAAAAGAGAAAATATATATATATATATATATATATATATATGTATATATATATATGTTATATCTGGGTTCTCATTTTGAACTTTTTTAAAAATTGTATTCGGGTGGTTCGAACCACCGTTTAATAATTACAGAAAATTGAAAATACTAAGATGACTTTATTCTACTACACGAAATGAATAAGTGACAATCCACATTTGAAAACGTGAATTTATAACATCTGAGATGCTGACGATGCTGCTTGATAGTTAGAATTGGATATCCATCGCTTGGGTCCGTGGGACTGTCGAGTCGGCGGTTTTCCTGGAATGTAACCTGATATGCCTGGGACGGTTACTGAAGATGTTGGATATAACAGCTCCCCTTATATTAGAAAAGTTGATGCTATGCAACAACTTTTAGGGTTCCTCAGACGGGGGTTGCTCAGGCGACTGCGTCTAGATTGAAGGATTCGTTTTGCACTTCTTCTTGTAGGTTTGGTTTTCTCCTTGGAAAGATGCTTGGAATCCTTTGGAACGGTCTGAACGATCTAGTCGGAGGAAGCGGCGAAGCGTCGGGTCTAGTTGTTGCCAATTTTAGTTTTCTTCTACACTTGCAGATGAGGTAAAGGCCTGCTAAAAGTATGAATAATACTATGGTGGTGTATGTAAATCACGAAATGTTTTTCTCGACGAATGGTCTCTGGATTAGGTCGTCCAAAGTTTTGGAGTACGAATCCAACTTGTAGTAGTAGAACAATTTTGTCTGCTGTACCATATAGGGCGTCTCTTAATAAATGAGTATTTTTGATAATAAACAATTTTCTTTGGTTTAACGAAATGTTGGAGAGGGTCCTGTACATCATTCGAAATAAATATATGACAGTCCGTCCCTTATAAGTGAAGAGTAAATCAATCAATAACGAATAGATGAGTATTTTTGGCGCTATGCCATCTTATTAGTAATTTGGGAATAACAAATCGATTCAAAGTAATTTTGGAAGCTCCTTGTATACATTTTGGATAATAAACAATTTTCTGTGGTTCAACTAAATTTTGGAGAGAGTCCTGTACTTCAATGGGGCATTCGAAACAAATATTTGGCAGTCCGTCCCTCATTAGTGAAGAGTAAATCAACTAATAGATGAGTATTTTTGGCTGTTTGCTATGCAATCTTAGTAATTTGGGTATAACAAATCTATTCAAAGTAACTTTGGAAGCTCCTTGTATACATTTTGGATAATAAACAATTTTATGTGGTTCAACTAAATTTTGGAGAGAGTCCTGTACTTCAATGTGGCATTCGAAACAAATATTTGGCAGTCCGTCCCTTGTTAGTGAAGAGTAAATCAATCAACAACTAATAGATGAGTATTTTTGGCGCTATGCAATCTTATTAGTAATTTGGGTATAACAAATCGATTCATTGGAAGCTCCTTGTATACATTTTTTATAATAAACCCCTAATATTTCAACGTGCGATACAGTCTACTGATATAAGAGACACGGTTTTAAAGTGTGATACTATGCATTAATTCAACTATTTTTTTTCCTTGGTGTTTTGACATCAACTGCTATGGTCTTTAGCCATGTGTTCTGGATAGGCCTTACGCCACTTCAGGAGCAGCAATGTTAATTTTTAACGCAACAGTGAATCGTGGAGTAATTCAACTATTATAGGAGACATAGTCTTTTTATTTCAACGTGCGATACCCTTCATTCAGTCATATGCCTTTCATTTCCAGGTGTAATGCCCTGCATTTTATTTTTGTAGACCTTCATTTTTAAGGTGCAATACCATGCATTCACTCAAGTATCCTAAGAAGGTGAAAATCTCAAATTCAGCAAAGCACAAGTGACGAGGGGCCCTAACTTTCAACGTGCGATGACAGACGCATTGTTTTTTGACTCAGTCCTGTGAGACGTGAACCTAATTTTTTGAAGTGTGATGAATTCGGTCAACTGTTATAAGTGACATAGACATTATATTTCAAATTGCGATGCCAGGCGCTCTGCCATAAGAGACGTAGGCCTAATATTTCAAAGTGCATTCAGAGATTTAACATTTGCATTTTGACGTGTGATGTCATGTATTCAGTCGTCAGAGACGTAGGCATACCATTTTAGAGTGCTATGTCAGGCACTTGTATATCAAATCTCAGAAGTCGGTTCAGTTTTCGAACAAACTATGAGGTTCGTTGAGAGGCATAAGTATTTATCTTATTCAATATCCGTCATGGTATTAGCTAGGAGAGTAAATGTCCTGATATCCGTCAATATCCGTCGTTGTATCAGCCATGAGAGTACTTGTTCCAATATCAGTAGTGGTACTAGCCAAGAGAGCATTGTTTCCCATATCTGTCATGTTATCAGCTAGGAAAGTAGTTGTTTCAATATACGTCATGGTATTAGCCAGGAGAGTAGTTGTTCCAATATCTATCGTACTATCAGCCAGGGAAGTAGTTGTCTCGATATTCGTCATATTATCAGCCAGGAAAATAGTTGTTTCAATATCCGTCATGGTATAAGCCAGGAGAGTAGTTGTTCAAATAGCTATCGTACTATTAGCCAGGGAAGTAGTTTTTTCAATATTTGTCGTGCTTTTAGCCAGGAAAGTAGTTGACGAAGTAGTTCTTGCAATACCCGTCGTGGTATTAGCTAGGAAAGTAGTTCTTTCCGAACTCAGTGTTGATTCAAATAGGCAGATGTGGACCCGTTGCGAGGGATACCCCTTGGAAGTTGTAGGCAATGATTTGTGAATATGAGACAAAACTTGTCTTTTAGTGAAAAACAAAGTGAATTGTCCGATATAATTCAATAATTATGAAAGATAAAAAATGTGCGATGGTTTCATCAAAGATTCTTTTAACATCAAACAAGTCAATTTTTCATTGAGAATGTTTCTCTTTTCAACATTAAATAAGTCACTTGTGCTATGTTTCAGTAAGCAAGTTCGTGAGCGAGATTTCACCGGATGATAATGTCGAGCTGTTTTTTTTTGGCAACAAACACCCTTCATAACCTGCTCCAAAAATATAAGAATCATTTTGATTTTATGAACCGTTTCAATACCTAGTATCTCAACATGTTTTTGTGTATTCTTTCCTCAGATCAATAAGTAAACATAGATCGGCCCGATGCTACGTAAACATCATATTCACTGAACCGAAGACAACTTTGTTTATTTACGTACACCTCTCATCCCCATGATACTACAAACGAATTAGATATGCTCACGCGCATCTTCCCTCGACGCCCCTCCTATCGATGACGTCAGTAAGTGACAAAAGTAGTGATCAGCTGTATGTAACTGGTGTTTTCAAATTGTTTTTGCCTCACTTTGAACGAAAATGGTTATGTGCGCCGTTGTAAATTGAAATAATAATAACAATTTAAAGGTCAAAACCAAGTGCAGCTATTTTTCGTTTCCTAAAAATACGACTTTATGCGGAATATGGGTGAAAAGGTGTGGTCAGCGATTTAAATTCAATGTCACCGATGCCAGAATTTGCTCGGAGCATTTTCTAAAAGAGGACTATAGTTTGAAACATAGGCTGATGGATTTTTCTGCAAGGCGACCTAAATTGAAAACTTGTTGGGTATGCAGCAAGTATAATCTTATAACACTTGTTCTAATATTTCGACAAAGTTTATTGTCATCATCAGGGAATGAGTGTCCGTGCGGTTCTGTGCATAGATATTATAAAATATAAGTTAACAATTGCAATGTACATATTAAAACAATTAGTAAGAGTCTTTAAAGGTTGCCATCACCATTAATTAAACTTTTATAGTCGGAAACAACAATAATAAAATTCAAAAAACGTTCAACATAGCTACCTGTATTTGAAGCTTAAACTACGACCTCAGGGACACTCTTTCCCAGATGATGACGATAAACTTTGTCGAAATATTGGAACAAGTGTTATAAGAGCAGCTAGTATGCTTCCTGCATGCTGCGTACCCAACAAGTTTTCCTAGCTTTCTCTTAACTTGTCAGCAGAATTCACATTCGTAATGAACATTTACTTTGAGATTCCTGTGGGAAGTTCTTTTATCACAAAGTCTGCATTGTTGAATACATCTTCATATTTAATATAGTTGGAGGGTTTCTATGCATCTAGACTTGGAGATTTCATCTTCTGTGACATGGATACATTACTAATAAATGCTGTGCAGATAAATCCATACTTTCCTTTCAACACCAAAATTATCCGCTAGGTCATTGTCTCCGACGGCGGCTTTTACTGATTACCATTATCAGTCTCAGATGAATTATACAGAGCATCGGATCCAACAAATCAATATTCAGTGTTTGCTTCACCCACAACAAATTTTGAATATCACTCAACCAAACTTCAATTACTCCTTTCAAAGTATAAATACCAGCTGTAAAGGGGGCAGGTATATATATTGTACACATAAATGGTACATTTTGTTTATTCATAGTACTTAGTAAATGAGAAAACGGATTTACTTGCACAAAACTAAAAAAAGCTAATGTAATCAAACGGTGCAATAAGGACCAAATTCGCATATTTGTCACTTACTGACGTCATGCGCGGCCGTGTCTCAATTGCGTTCTTCTAGTGAGCATATCTTTATATTTTATAGTATCATGTCTCATCCCTAATGTTTTCAAACATTGACGCCCTGTTGTCAAATTGGTAAAAAAATATGATTTTGGTAGGAACCTACCAATAAATGCATAATCAATCATATTTTATATTCAGATGTATTATTCTAAAAATTCTAGAGAAATGTTTATGTCCAGAATGGTGTGAAAAAATTACCAAAAAGGAAGATATATGTCGTTTTGAACTGATGAAATTTTAGTCACTTCGAGCGGTTACTAGAATTATTTTACTCTTGGCAACACCGCTTGTGACACCGGCCGTGGCGGACATTGTACCTTGTCGTTTTGTGTTGATGAAGTGTCGTTAGAAATTTTCCTGTATGTTTTCGTGGTTTTTGTCCTCCTTAAACAACTTAAAGATACATTTGGACAATTTTTCAAAATAGTCCAGTGGTTTATTGAGTCACAATGTCGAAATACTGCTTTGTTTGCAAAACAAATGATAGTAAACAAACATTCCACAGGTGAGGTTCCAGTGGCGTCGAATGCACGATGCAAATCATGCAATCAAACGTATTCGTCAAATATAATATTGGAGGACAAAGAAACTCATTCAAAATTACAGATACGAAAAGCAAAAAAGTGAAAAGCAAAGTGGTGAATTCCTCAATGTTTGTTATAAATATCTGTGAGCAGGGGGAAAAACATTGAGGCTTATGAAAGGAAAATTGAATTTATTTTCCAATAATATTGACATTGTTAAAATTCTAACAGTGAGGACAATTAATGATATACCAAAGGAGTTGCTTTAAAGGACATGGCACTGGATACATGTATTCCTGGGGCTCGACAGATTTGTTTTATTTTTGGATATATCATTATAGTGGTCAAAAAAAGCAACTTTCTTCATTAGACTTTTTTTCTGGCCCTACAAGGTGAGCTAAAAAATTGGGTTGAATATCTAATGTCAATTGTGGAAAATACTGTCTGTAAGTTGATTTATCTTGATTTTTGGGTGAAATATGCTTTGAAAAATATTAATTGACTTTGAATGGTGTTCATACATACAGTATGAGGCAGAATACGTGATTTTTCCAAAACCTGTTTATTAACTTCTCGCCCAAGAGTGGACTTTTTATTTAATTTCTCTACGCCAAAAGTTCTCCTGAGGTTGCTCGTTAGCATTTTTGTTTTTCACATGTTTGTACCCATATACGGTATGTTTCACTTCTTAAGGAAACATCCTCGTATCTTCCGTAATTTTTGACGTAGAACCATGAAATTCAGAATCGATAGATACACTGAAAATGAACTCACTGCAAACAAGGGGTCATTCTATGTGATATATACTGCACGCCATCAGCGATGGAACCACCCATTTTACCGGAAAGTTATATTAGGTGACAAAATTGACCCAAAATTCTTTTTAATTCGTGTTCAGGATCCCCAAATCACTACTATTACACCTATCTACTGAAAAATTTTCAATCTTCAAAAATTCTAATTTGTTTCACTTCTCATGGAAACGCCCCCCTATCTTCCGTAATTTTCGAAGTAGAACAATGAAATTACCGGGATCGATAGATACACTAGAAATTAACTCACTTCACAAAAGCGGAGATCCAACGTTTTGTACACTGCACGTCAGCAGCGATGGAACTGCCTATTTTTCCATCGCTGCTGGCGTGCAGTGTATATCATGTTGGATGACCCTTTCTGTGCAGTGAGTTCATTCCTAGTGCATCTATCGATTCTGAAAATTTTATGGTTCTACGTCAAAAATTACGGAAGATACGAGGGAGTCTCCATGACAAGTGAAATACACTGTATATGGGTGTAAACAAGTTAAAAACAAAAATGCTAACACGAGTAACTTTGGGACAATTTTTGGCTTCGAGAAATTCAATGAAAAGTCCACACTGGGACGAGAAGGTAATAAACAGTTTTTAGAAAAATCGCCTATTCCGATGCCTCATCCTGTAATTATGCACATCATTAAAAGTCAATTAATATTTTTCACAGCATTTTATACCCAAAAATGAAGAAAAAACAACTTACAGACAATATTTTCCACAATTTACATTAGACATTCAACCCAATTTTTTGGCTCACCCTGTAGGGCCAGAAAAAAAGTCTAATGAAGAAAGTTGTTTCTTTTGACCAAAAATATCCAAAAATAAAAAAAATCTGTCGAGCCCCAGGAATACATGTATCCAGTGCCATGTCCTTTTTGGAAATCATTTCTTTGAGGAAGAGCCTTTATCAAACCATAGTTTTGCCTTGGTAAAGGTAATAAGTACTTCAAATTTTTTTCAAAATCTGATTATACCTTGAATAAGCGGAACTGACAAAGTAGAAAGGGTCAGGTCTCTTTTGACAAAGACAGTTCTATTTAAAAATCAATAAATACCAAGTGTTGAAATCCTCATGTACTGAGCTTTCTTGAGAATCATTCTTTCACATACACTTTGACACTTTATATTTATACATTTGTTATATTGTATATTAGGCTTAAAATTAAATAAATAATAGTGATATTTGCCAATTTGTTATAATAACGTGTGGTATAAGCATATATTTCATTCAATAAATATTTTATTTCCTGTGTTAATGTTGATGTTAACGAACACTCGTTACCGACCGATGATGAACCCTTTACTCCCATAAACACCTACTACGTAGGCTTATTATGGCAAGTACCTGTCAGAAAACAACTACTCCCCTGGCTAAGACCACGACGGGTATTGAATTAAACGCACTTGCAATTGCGTCCTCTGATGCTTTGAGGAACGTTGCACAAGTAGCTGTTAGATTTAATTCAATACCCGTCGTGGTCTTAGCCAGGGGAGTAGTTGTTTTCTGACAGGTACTTGCCATAATAAGCCTACGTAGTAGGTGTTTATGGGAGTAAAGGGTTCATCATCGGTCGGTAACGACTGTTCATTAGAAAACTGTCTTTGTCAAAAGAGACATTACCCTTTCTACTTTGTCAGTTCCGCTTATTGACAATTCATGGTATATTCGGAATTTGAAAAAAAAAATTAAGTATTGCCTTTACCAAGGCATAACTATGGTTTGATAAAGGCTCTTCTCCAAAGAAATGATTTCCAAAACTTTTAAGCAAGTTCTTTGGTATATCATTAATTATCCTTCTGTTAGAATTTTAACATTATCAATATTATTGGAAAATAAATTCAATTTTCCTGTCATAAGCTTCAATGTTGTTTCCCCCTGCTTACAGATATTTATAACAAACATTGAAGCATTCACCATTTTGCCATAGGCTTTTCTTATCTGTAATTTTGAATGAGTTTCTTTGTCCTCCAATATTATATTTGACGAATACGTTTGATTGCATGATTTGTATCGTGCATTTGACGCCACTGGAACCTCGCCTGTGGAATGTTTGTTTACTATCATTTGTTTTGAAAACAAAGCAGTATTTCGACATTGTGTCTCACTAAACCACTGCACTATTTTGAAAAATATTCCAAATGTAACTTTAAGTTGTTTAAGCAGGACAAAAACCACGAAAACACACAGGAATATTTTAACAACACTTCATCAACACAAAACACTTGCACTTGCGTTCTCTGATGCTTTGAGGAACGTTGCACAAGTATCTGTTCGATTTAATTCAATCCCCGTCGTGGTCTTAGCCAGGAGAGTAGTTGTTTTCTGACAGGTACTTGCCATATGAATGAACTGGTCCAAAATTTAGGAAGGATAATACTCAAAAGAATGAACAATTCATTTATAGATGTTGGAGAAGGTTTCTTAACTCATAGGGCCAGTTGCATAAAGAATTTAACAGACAAATAAATATTTGATTTGATGATTACTATGGCAACGCATGTCTAAGCTCACCAGTTATGTTACCTACGTTAACAGAAGGCTTTATACAACTGGTCCATATTTATTCAAATATTCGTATTGATTCGTTGAAACTTGATCTACACAACATAAACCCCCAGACACCAAACTTGAAATATAGTGAAGAAACTTGTTAAATCTCTCGAAATAATTACTTTAGACCATAAATAATGCTTTATTTTTGATAGCTGAAAACTCCTAGAATCCAACTAAGGAAAGAATATCACAAAACTAATCCGCTATCTTGAATCCCCAAATTTTGATAAAAAGTTATTTGCTGCCAACCCCCGGCTTTTTATTGACCCTAGGAATTTTAAGACAAAACCGTGACATAACTTGTTGCAGCTCACAGGTACTGCATCTGCATAAGTAATTTTGACCCCCTTAAAAAAGCACGGCACTGTGCTAGAGGTGTTGTGTTTTGGTTCGAATGTCAAAAACCCGAAACAAAACAGTTTCCGCAAGAATTATCTTCGGTTCAGTGAATATGATGTTTACGTGGCATTGGGCCGATCTATGTTTACTTATAGATCTGAGATTCTTTCACAACTCTCGAACAGTTTTTCGAGGAAGAGGTACCTATTTAGACGTTCACAAGAAAACAATGAAGTTTTATTTTCAGACTCGTACGTTTACAAATAATATGTAAGTATCATTTTTGTTCAAGACGTCTTCCGTAGATTTTTTTATCTATTTTTTTAAATTACTGGGGAGGTATAGCCACTTGAGGTTCGTAAGATTTCCCATCTTGAGTTTTGTGAAAAAATGGGTAACTCTCAAATGAAATGGGAAATGTCACCATTTATTTATTCAAACGGTTCTTGAGATGAACATCTTGAACCCTTTCTCAAAAACCCATATGTTTAGTAAACGTAAACTTTTTTTAAATTCGCTACATTTCTGGACTTTTCAGTATATTAACACATATTTTCATCTCCTTAGTGCTCCTAAACGAACACTATCTTCGTGGAAGATTGACACAAGAACGTCCTGTGGTACTTTTCAGAATATGTAAGTGAATTTGGATTTTTTTTGTTTTCCTGGGGGTGTTTGTTCTCAGAAGGGATAATGGAACATTGTTCTGGGTTATTAGGTGTAACTTCAAATTTAGCAACAAAACTTTTTCAACTTCAAGTTTCAATAAAACGACTTCAGACATATTTTTGAGGTATTTCTTGAGGAACCTAACATTTTGGCTAACAATTTTTTGTGGTGTAAAACTGCTATGAGATATGATGATTCGAAGCTGAATCTTGATTCATAAATATTGTTCTGCGCTTTTCATTCAGAATGGGTCATAGAAATATTTTGATACTTTGTACTTTGATAATTTTTTCACTGATCCAAACATATTTTATAACTCAGAACTTTTTAAAAAATTCCACTGAGTCAGAAATTATTTTGATACTTGAAACTTTGAATTTTTTTTTTCATCAAAATTACTAATTTCCAAAAATTTTACTGATTGCAGGCTGAATGGGTGGTTCCTTCTAACAGAAAAACGAGAATTTACAAATTTAAATGAAAAAATAGAAAATTTTCAAGTGAAATTCTATGAATATAAAAATAATCAATTGAAAAAAATAAATATCAAAATATTATTTAAGATATGAAAATTCAAGTCAAAATGAACATGCAACAATTTGGCATTCATGGATTCTTATCACAACGAGATATCTAAAAGAATTAAGAGTTTTGGCAAAATATACAAAAAGTTGATAGTAGAATAGTTTTAGAATTGACAAATCAACCAAGAAAAATTCAATGTGCCACTTGTAATTAATATGAGTAAAAAGGAACCGAGCGAGTTAAAATCACTATCAACCAATCGGCTGAAGTTGAAGTGCCAGATCGCATCATGAATCAATATCAAGAAACTCCGTAGAGAAGGAAGGTGTCTGACAAAAAATGCGGAAGGTTGAAAGTATCAAAAAAATTTCTTGAAAATACAGGAATTACAATTAATTTTTATTTCAAATGTTAAAGTTTGCAAAATAACAAAAACTTAAACAAATAAGCATGTTTGTGGAATTGAAATTATTGTTTGAACAAGATGCTTTGAATAGATGTCTCATTCCGTCATTGGAAGCAATACAACGGCTGACGAATAAAATTGAAACTAGTATTAAAATGATTAACAAAGAAAAACAACCTTGAATACCAATAATACTCGGGATGTTTCATCTTTTAATCCTGATGAGGTGATACAATAGATTTATAATTATTACAATTTCAAAAATATTTTCATCAATAGGTAGTAATTAGCAAACTGATGCAAAATTGTCAATGGAAAAAATTATTAATTATTTTTATTCAGATTTTGTTCAAATATGATATAACTGGAACTGCACTGAGCAAACACACCCAAAAATATGTTTTTGATTATCTCAGTTCAAGTGTAATCTGGTCGAAATTGCACAGCACAAACTCGGTAACATGGATATGGTAGGATTATTTCAGTACAAATGGAAATGTTTCCAAAACTACACTATGCAAACTAGTTCAAATAAATATCAGTGTACCTTCACACCGATAAAAAGAGGCTGATCAAGAGGAGGCAGGACGATGGAGAAAAAATTATATACAAAATTATTTTATTCCCTCAAATCATCATTGTCGTCAAAACCTTTGAAAAGTTTCTATTTTTGAATAATGCCTCTTGGTATAAATATTTCATTAGACCACATGTTATAATTTTTTCATAGAATTGAGATGTGATCAAAAGTCTTTCAATGAATGTAAACATCATAACGATCATTATATTCTTTTTTCTTTCAGTTACCACAATTCCAACTCGTTTTCATCATAACAAATGCCAATATCATAACTTGTTTTAATATCAACAGCTTTGAGCCTATTTTCATTTTTTATACTCATATAATCGCGTACAATAAAATGTTATTTAATCAAGTTCGATCATGACCCCGAAAAGATTCGAACTACCGATTCAATTTCGAAATATTATGCTCAAAAGCATCAGTACGAAAAATATAAAAAAAATGTAAATTTCGTAAAAAACTTGTTGGATTTGAAATTCCCAACGGGTAGTCAAAAAATTATCTCTTTATTGCAAATACTCAGATTCATGAAATAATATCCTTTGTTGTGTTCAAGGTATCGACAAAATATTAGTGTTATTTTTCGAATAATTACCGTCGAGAAAGCATTCTGCCATACTTTCAAACTGATAAAAAGAAATCAATCAACACGGAGCACAGAACTTTAGAAAAAAATTTATATGAAGTGGTTGGATGACTTTGAGAGGGAGACAAAATGACTATGTTTTTTCTGGTTACACCTGGCAACAACACCACAATATTTTAAACAAAATTGCTGTAAAATAAAAAAATCACTATCATTATCAACAAATTGTAGCATTTGAATTCTAATAGAATTGATGATGATTTTATATGATTCTTGGTATTTGGTCAAGTGAAAATATTCATGTTAATTTGCATCAAATTAAATTTGGTGAATTTTGTTGACAAAGAACAAAAGCAATTTTTCATTATCACTAATACGAGTCATGTCATTTTTCGAATAGATGAAATCATGACCTAAATTATTTTTTTGTACTATTTTTAAAATATGAAAAATTTGAGACTTGTACCAACACATATGTTCGCAATTTGAAATAAAATGGAAAGCTGTGTGAATTATTGTTTTATTTCATTATTCTCATATTGCTGCTTGTTTGGGTTGTATGGAAGAGCAACTATGTTGAATACCGCCCCCACGATATAAAATGTATTGTAATGTATTTTTCATGAAAATAAAGTCACATATTATTATTATTTCATCGTAGGGATGATAGACGATTATCAATTTTAGTTTCTCATAGCTCATAAATCACAGTAAGCTTGAAATAACATACCGAGTGTTTGTTTCAGTATTTAAAGATAAACCATTCAATAGATTACTTCGTCGGTTGTATCACAACAATTTTTGGTATTGTCCAAACATTTTGTCCGTGAATATTGTATTGAATGACGTGGTAAAGAGTAGGTTCTCTCGTCGATGATTCCTCACAAACGTGCTTGCTTTTCTGCAACACTGCATAAAAGTTGTTTAATTGGAACCGATCTGATGAATTACACCTTCCCACCTGTTTTTTGTATATAAAATTTTAGTTTTCTGTTGGAATTTTACTGCAATTCTCCTATGCGACACCTTCAATACGACAAGTTGGTATCTAATTTTGATGGATATCAATAGAAAAGTCTTCGAAATGTATGTATCAAAGTTGATATTTTCCTGAATTTTTTTTCATTATCCCTTCTGAGAACAAACAAAAAAAATCCAAATTCACTTACATATTTTGAAAAGTACCACAGGACGTTCTTGTGTCAATCTTCCACGAAGATAGTGTTGGTTTAGGAGCACTAAGGAGATAAAAATATGTGTTAATATACTGAAAAGTCCAGAAATTTGAAAACCATCCGTATAATTTCTACGGGAACATTGTTATTGCCAAGACAATACCCACAATCGTGGAGATTTACCTACCTACCCATGAAGCACATTTCGTTGAGATTATAATTTTGCTTTGTTATGTGTTAGCATAGATGGTCTTGAAATAAAATTGAAGATAACTAATGACTAGCGAATTTTAAAAAAGTTTACGTTTACTAAACATATGGGTTTTTGAGAAAGGGTTCAAGATGTTTATCTCAAGAACCGTTTGAATAAATAAATGGTGACATTTCCCATTTCATTTGAGAGTTACCCATTTTTTCACAAAACTCAAGATGGGAAATCTTACGAACCTCAAGTGGCTATACCTCCCCAGTTAATACGTAATTTAAAAAAATAGATAAAAAAATCTACCGAAGACGTCTTGAACAAAAATGATACTTACATATTATTTGTAAACGTACGAGTCTGAAAATAAAACTTCATTGTTTTCTTGTGAACGTCTAAATAGGTACCTCTTCCTCGAAAAACTGTTCGAGAGTTGTGAAAGAATACACAAAAACATGTTGAGATACTAGGTATTGAAACGGTTCATAAACTCAAAATGATTCTTATATTTTTGGAGCAGGTTATGAAGGGTGTTTGTTGACAAAAAAAAACAGCTCGACATTATCATCCGGTGAAATCTCGCTCACGAACTTGCTTACTGAAACATAGCACAAGTGACTTATTTAATGTTGAAAAGAGAAACATTCTCAATGAAAAATTGACTTGTTTGATGTTAAAAGAATCTTTGATGAAACCATCGCACATTTTTTATCTTTCATAATTATTGAATTATAACGGACAATTCACTTTGTTTTTCACTAAAAGACAAGTTTTGTCTCATATTCACAAATCATTGCCTACAACTTCCAAGGGGTATCCCTCGCAACGGGTCCACATCTGCCTATTTGAATCAACACTGAGTTCGGAAAGAACTACTTTCCTAGCTAATACCACGACGGGTATTGCAAGAACTACTTCGTCAACTACTTTTCTGGCTAATAGCACGACAAATATTGAAAAAACTACTTCCCTGGCTAATAGTACGATAGCTATTTGAACAACTGCTCTCCTGGCTTATACCATGACGGATATTGAAAGAACTATTTTCCTGGCTGATAATATGACGAATATCGAGACAACTACTTCCCTGGCTGATAGTACGATAGATATTGGAACAACTACTCTCCTGGCTAATACCATGACGTATATTGAAACAACTACTTTCCTAGCTGATACCATGACAGATATGGGAAACAATGCTCTCTTGGCTAGTACCACTACTGATATTGAAACAAGTACTCTCATGGCTGATACAACGACGGATATTGACGGATATCAGGACATTTACTCTCCTAGCTAATACCATGACGGATATTGAATACGATAAATACTTATGCCTCTCAACGAACCTCATAGTTTGTTCGAAAACTGAACCGAATTCTGAGATTTGATATACAAGTGCCTGACATAGCACTCTAAAATGGTATGCCTACGTCTCTTATGACTGAATACATGACATCACACGTCAAAATGCAAATGTTAAATCTCTGAATGCACTTTGAAATGTTAGGCCTACGTCTCTTATGGCAGAGCGCCTGGCATCGCACTTTGAAATCTAATGTCTACGTCACTTATAACAGTTGACCGAATTCATCACACTTCAAAAAATTAGGTTCACGTCTCACAGGACTGAGTCAAAAAACAATGCGTCTGTCATCGCACGTTGAAAGCTAGGGCCCCTCGTCACTTGTGCTTTGCTGAATTTGAGATTTTCACCTTCTTAGGATACTTGAGTGAATGCATGTTGCACCTTAAAAATGAAGGTCTACAAAAATAAAATGCAGGGCATTACACCTGGAAATGAAAGGCATATGACTGAATGAAGGGTATAGCACGTTGAAATAAAAAGACTATGTCTCCTATAATAGTTGAATTACTCCACGATTCACTGTTGCGTTAAAAATTAACATTGCTGCTCCTGAAGTGGCGTAAGGCCTATCCAGAACACATGGCTAAAGACCATAGCAGTTGATGTCAAAACACCAAGGAAAAAAAATAGTTGAATTAATGCATAGTATCACACTTTAAAACCGTGTCTCTTATATCAGTAGACTGTATCGCACGTTGAAATATTAGGGGTTTATTATCAAAAATTTATACAAGGAGCTTCCAATGAATCGATTTGTTATACCCAAATTACTAATTAGATTGCATAGCGCCAAAAATACTCATCTATTAGTTATTGATTGATTTACTCTTCACTAACAAGGGACGGACTGCCAAATATTTGTTTCGAATGCCCCATTGAAGTACAGGACTCTCTCCAAAATTTAGTTGAACCACAGAAAATTGTTTATTATCCAAAATGTATACAAGGAGCTTCCAAAGTTACTTTGAATAGATTTGTTATACCCAAATTACTAAGATTGCATAGCAAACAGCCAAAAATACTCATCTATTAGTTATTGATTGATTTACTCTTCACTAATGAGGGACGGACTGCCAAATATTTGTTTCGAATGCCCCATTGAAGTACAGGACTCTCTCCAAAATTTAGTTGAACCACAGAAAATTGTTTATTATCCAAAATGTATACAAGGAGCTTCCAAAATTACTTTGAATCGATTTGTTATTCCCAAATTACTAATAAGATGGCATAGCGCCAAAAATACTCATCTATTTGTTATTGATTGATTTACTCTTCACTAATAAGGGACGGACTGTCAAATATTTATTTCGAATGATGTACAGGACCCTCTCCAACATTTTGTTAAACCAAAGAAAATTGTTTATTATCAAAAATACTCATTTATTAAGAGACGCCCTATATGGTACAGCAGACAAAATACTCATTCATTAGTTATTGATTGAATTACTCTCCACTAATGAGGTGCGGACTGCCAAATATTTATTTCGAATGTCCCATTGGGATATAGGACGGTCAAAATTACGCATCTATTTGTTTCAGTTGATAATTAACTATACCTGATATAGATACAGGACACACAGAATAACTCAGATTCACATTACAAAAAACAGATTAATGAAGTAACGACGCACCTCGCAGTTTTCCTTTCACATTCTCTTTTATGAACAACCATTTCATCTAAATATACAAACACGCTTCATAGCCGGATGGATAGGATGGCTGGTAACAAAACCATAGGTAGCCGGTTCAAGCCACTGCACTCTTTTTTTTTCATTTCATTATTTTCGAACTTATAAAATAAAGGCTGGTTAGGTTAGTGGTCGAGTGATAAACATTGTTAAAAATTTGATAGGATTTTCACAATGGCGGGTGGGGTATCCTTCATAAACATCCACAATGGCACATAAAAAATAACGTGTCAAAATTTTGATAGGATGTTCGCTGTGAGGAACCTTAAATTCACAATGGCACACCAAAAATTTACTCGTCAACTCTTTTTCATTTTAATACTCTACATTGGAAATAAAAATTTGATGAGATGTTCACAATGGTGGGCGGGGGGATGCTTCATTTCGACAGATCCACAATGGCACATCGAACATTTAATAACGTCTCAAAATTTTGATAGGATGTTCGCTGTGAGGAACCTCAAATTTACAATGACACACCAAAAAATTTGTCCGCTCTGTTGTTCCGGGTCCAAATTACAGGAAATATATTTTTTATATTAAGAATAATGAAGACTACATTTTTTCTATAACTCATATGATGAATACATATCGATGAATCTCAGCTGGGTGTCAAAAATTCGTTGGATGGTCATCATGAGGTACTGAGGATCCTTAATTTTTTTTGGGATGGTCCGCCCTGGTATTTCGGGTCCAAACTATAAGAAATATAATTTTTTAATGATCAAATATGAGATTTACAGTGGTTAACCTTGAATAAGAGATTCATGTATCGAAATATCAAATATAAAATTTACAGAGCTTTACCTTGAATTCTGTGATATTCTCGTTATTCTACTACTGGCGATGTTCAAATCATCGATGTTGAGGTCGTCTAACTTGAGTGGCTGTAATTTTGGAAGTTTTGATTTTTCCGGGATGTCAGCACAGCATTCATACGGAATTGAAATTGGATGTGTTTTGTAGGTAACGTTCGAAATTTTTGACAATTGGGAGTTTGCTTGAATTTTGGTTATTCCAATGAAGTTACTGCATTCTGTCTGTAATTTAACTATAGAATTATTATACACTATTTCAGTTTTCGAGTTCATTTTTGGGCAATTCACAGTAACTTGCAATGGTTCGGAAAGGATCACTAGCCAAAGTTTGTTTTCAAGTTTTTGCACGTTATAACCTTGGCTGAAAACTAACGAACTTCTGAAACTTCGCGGAATGTCTTTATTGTTTTTGAAAATTTGGGCTTCACAAATCGAATTATAGTCAATGGGGTACGCGAACATATCGGAACATAGTTCAGTTTTATACGAAAGTGGCTTGCACTGCTTCAAGTCCGTCACTGGTATAAACATTAAAGAATCATCGTCGTTCGCGATATATTTTTGAGAAATAGAAAGAATGTGATGGAGGCCAGTTCTGTTATCGTAAATCGGAATAGGAAATAGTTGGTATAGAGTATAGATTTTAGGTTCGATGAGAGGAATTTTGAGGATGAAAACTAAATTTGAATTGGTTTGAAAAGCTATGTTGGAAAGTTTCGGTTGGAGAGGAAGGTTGTTCCGTCGTAAATTTTGGGAAATTTCTTGCAAAGCAGTAACTAATTGTTCAGGTCTAATAATTGAAGAATGAATATTCAATCGGGCGAAGGTGATCGAGTCCAACACATCGTCAATGTTTTCTTCGAGAAATAAAAAGCTTTCCATTGATTTTTCGCAAATGTCGAAGAATTTTAATTTTGCTTCGATTTTGTTTATATTATCGCTCAAATTATTAATGGAACTTTCTACGATTTTTATGTCATAGTTGAAAGTTTCCTCATTGATTCGCAATTTTCGAATGGTATCATTGAAATTTTAGATTACAGATGCTGTTACCGAAATTTGGTTTTTCATTAGGTTTTCTAATTGGTGTTCATCGCTCTTTAATCTATTGATACAGTTCGTGTAATATTCACCATCGGTAGCGTCTAGATTTCCTGTGATTGATTTGAAAATACTACCTATACCATTGATAAGGCCTCTTTTATACCTTTTGGTATCTAAAACAATTTCTATTAGTTTTTGTTTTATTGAATTTGAAATTTGGGTGAGAAGACTGATGTGGGTCTTTACTTCAGAGTGAAATTCTTTCATACTCTGACCAGTGAATAGGGTTGTATTGATAAAAGTTTCTAAAATGTTCCTATTATTTTCGTATATGTTTTTGAATACTGAAATGTCTTTGTTCACGAGTATATTCCATTTGTCATTGATGAGTACGATGTTGTTGTTTTCATGGTAGTAGACGCTAATAGTATTATTGATTGATTGGATTTGGTATTGACAGACTACTGATCCGAACAGCAGCGGTAACCTGAAAATAAATCAATTTTCAGTGTACGGCGTCATACGATCGAAGTTTACTTTCGATCTTTGATTGGTTCGGGGATTCAGAAGAATTGCCGAATTTCGATTTGTTCGATTATGAAGGGGCCATTAAACTTATTTTGCAATTTATCTTTGATTTGAGATTCTTTGACATAGACTTTGTCCATTACTTGATAATTTGGGGTTTCTCCGGATATGTTTCGGTCAAATCGAATTTTGGCATTTTGTTTTTGTTTCAGTATGCGTTCACGAGCAAGTTTATAGAAATGTGAAATTTTGTTATTCAGATCTCTTACGTATTTGGTAATCAGTTGTTCCTGGTTGTATAGAGTTTCGGGGGGTCTATTAGATGTGTGCCTGAAAACTAACTCATGGGGGGTGAAACCATGACTTTTATTCACCGAGTTATTGTAGCAAATAACTGCATGAGGAAGTACGTTTAATGGTTCTTCGTCTGGGTGTTCGGCTAGAAATACTCTAATCATTTCGAGAAGGGTTGCATGAAATCTTTCTACTGATCCATTTGATTGAGGGTGATTTACGCTGGAGTATGTTAATTTAATGTCGTAGAGTGCGCAAAGATCTTTCATGATTGCATTGTCAAATTCTCTACCGTGGTCGCAATGTATTCTTAAGGGTGTGCCAAAATGTTGAAAATACCAGAGTAGGGCGTTTGCAACGGTTTTTGAAGATTTGTCTTCAATTGCGTAAACTTGTGTGAATTTTGTTAGTTCGTCGCGTATACTAAGTGCATAGTTTTTCGTCGGGATTTCTATAATGTCGATGTTGATTCTTCCGAAGGCAGTTCTAGGAGTATCGGTTATTACTAATGGGTTGTTAAGGTTTTTCCTACATATCTTGCTTTTTTGACAAATTTGGCAATTTTTTATGTATTTTTCGACTTCTTTTGTAAGGCCTTGCCAATTATATTTTTCTTTTATTCTGCGAATGGTTTCATTGATACCTCTATGGAGATTATTTTTTCCATTATGAAATTGATCGATTATTATTGGGATTTGGTCAGCATCTGGAGTTCTTATTAAATTTTGACAAACTTTGAATTTAATATCTTTTTCTGCGAAAATGAAACAAAGTATTTCAAGAATAGGAAGTTCTAAGTTATTCTCAACGCAATAAATATGTGATATGTCAATTTCATGTTGATTTCCATACAGGGTGAGAAACAACTGTTCTATCATTAAGTCGTCATCAAATGGGAGAAATATAATGTAGTATTTTCGACGTTTGACTGTGTTGCTTGAAAAGGTATTGATTTTTAAATTTTGGATGTAGCATTTTTGTTCAAATATATCGTCAAAAATCGTATGGTGAAGGTTTTCGATTTTTTTCTGTCGGGGAAATACAATAATATGTTTGTTTTCTTTGTCGAGCAATTGACAGTTTGAATATTCGACTTTCGAATAGTCAATTAGTGATTTAGTTCGATACAGATTTATAAAGGTTCGGAATTCTCGTTCGATTTGTTCGGAAGAGTATATTAGAGGGTCATTTTCAGGAATGTCTTCAGTATCGGAAGGATTTTCGGTATCGGGAGGTTTGTCAGTATCGGGGGGTTTTTCGGTATCGGGAGGTTTTTCTTTCGGTTCTGGGTCAGGTGTGGTTTGTTCTTCGTCACTGTCTGAAATTATTTGAGTGTCGGTGTCTTCGTTTGTAGGTAGTACCAATGAACAGGGGGTGAATATTTTGGAATTTAAAGAGAAGCATTTTGTAGGGGAGTCGATTTTGATTCTGGAAAGTGCATCGGCATTCTTATTGATCTTTCCAGGTTTGTGAATGATTTCGTAGTCATATTCCTCTAATTTCAGGCGCCATCTCGCAAGTCTACTTCCGGGATCTTTGATAGAAAATAACAATTTTAGTGGTCGGTGGTCAGTGATGAGTTTGAACTTTCTACCGAATATGTATGGCCTAAAATGTTTTACGGCCCATACGATGGCTAGAAGTTCCCGTTCTATCGTAGAGTATTTGGATTCTGCAGAACAGAGCGTCCTTGAGGCGTAAGCGATTGGTAAATCTTTACCGATCGCTTGGGACAATACGGCGCCAATGGCGAATGCACTTGCATCTGTGGTCAATAAGAAGGTATCTTCGAAATCGGGGTATATGAGTATGGGTATCGAAGTGAGTGTTCGTTTTAGTTCTTCGAAAGATGTCTTACATTCATTTCCAAAAATGAATGGGATATCTTTTTGAAGCAATTTTGTCAGTGGCTTAGAGATTTTGGCAAAATTTGAATAAAACGTTTGTAGTATCCAGCCAGTCCGAGAAAAGATTTGTGGTTCTTTGGCTCAGGGAAGTTTATGATACAATCGACTTCGCTTGGATTTGGTTTTACTCCATCTCTGGTTATGAGATGACCCAGATATGCTACTTCTTTCCTTAGGAATTCGCATTTGTCAGGCTGTATCTTCAGGTTGGCTTTTCTGAGGCGTTTGAAGACTTCTTTCAACCGGGAAATGTGTTCGTGGATTGTTGGTGAATAAATAATGATATCGTCTATATAGACTAAGCATCGTTCATTCTGAATTCCGAGTAGAATGTTGTCCATAACTCTTTGGAAAGTTGATGGAGAATTCTTAAGACCGAAAGGCATTCTGACATATTCATAATGACCATTCTCAACGGTAAAAGCAGTTTTTGGAATGTCTTCTTTATTGATCTCGATCTGGTGAAAACCTGATGCGAGGTCGAGAGTGGTAAAATATTGGCATCTGCCAAGTTGGTCTAGTAGATCTGATATCATAGGTAAGGGGTATTTGTCGTCGATGGTAAGCTCATTTAACTTTCGGTAATCGACAACAACGCGCCACTTTTGTTTACCTGAAGCGTCGATTTTTTTCGGGACCACCCATACAGGGGAGGACCATGGAGAAATGGAAGGGCGTATAATTCCGTCTTCCAGCATTTTGTTCATTTGTCTTTTGACTTCTTTTTTATGGATTTGGGGTAGCGATATGATTTCGTGAACGCTGGTTTGGCGTCTTTGGTACCAATGGGGTGTTTTATTTCGTTCGTAAATGTAAGTCGGTCGCCTTCTAAATAAAATATGTCTGAGTATTCAAGACAGACGTTGGTTATGAGTTCAGTTTCTTCTTCGTTCAGATGTTCTAATCGAAGTTGATTTTGAATCTCGAAGTTTCTGCCCGTCTGTACGTCAGTATCATTTGTTTCGTTGAAATTATTGATTGAATAATTTTGGATTGGTTCCAGTTGTATATCAGAAAAATTTACTGTTTCTGGCATTTCGTTTGAGTTTATCACAGAAGTGAGAAATTCGCCTCTATGGTTCACTCTAACTAATGCATTGGGCAATCTAACATTGTCTTTTACCTGGGCTACCAGTATAGCTTCAGTGTTGAAAAGATTGCACCTAAGTTTAGAAATTTGTTCGGTTCGTGGTTCAATTGAGATTATATTTTGGATGTTGCCCACGGGTGTCGGAATTGAATTTTCGGCGGGTTTTTCACAGTCGGTTACTTTAATCAGGGGGATTGTTTTGAAATCAGTAATAAGTTGTCTGTTTTTCAGGTCCACTATGCAGTGATAATGTTCCAAAAAATCAGATCCTAGGAGTCCATCAAATTCTATATCCAAGTCGTAAATAAAAACTTTGTGAGGGTTGTTTGTGCAAAAGGGTATCAATACTGATTCACAGATATTGATTTTTTGATTGGTTATACCTTGAATCAAAATATTTTCTGGGGATCTATTGAAATAATTTTGAACAGTTTTTGGTTTAAATATCGACAGACCAGCACCGGTATCGATAAGTATTCTGAAAGTATTGGTTGCGTCCATGATATAATACAAATTTTTCGAACTAATCCTAAGCGACTGGGTTATAGGAATTTTTGTTCTGGAAAGTTTAGGTTTGGGTTCAAGTCGTCTGATAAGTTCAAGGTTTGCATTTGATTCTGTAGTTCCAAAGTGGGGTTTGTTTGCTGATTTATTGGTGGATCAAAACCTGTGGGGCTTATTGGAAAAACCTGGTAATTTTCATATTGGTTTGACTCTAAATATTGAGTATTATAAGAGTCGGACTGATGAGTGAAGTGTTGGTATTCCTGATAGTTATCAGTATAACCGTCAGCGTCAAAAGTTTGAGAATCTTGATAATTATCAGTATAATTATCGTCAAAATTTTGTGGGTCCGAATAATTAGCGGTATAATTATTTGGGTCGGGATTCTGTGAATTTAAATGATGAGTTCTTTGAGTGTTATTGAATCTATTGAAATTTGGGTTTGGATGAATGACTGATGGTCTCTGTTGGTTGAAATTAGGATTTAGCCCACTTATTGGGGGTTTGAATTGTGATTGATTTTGGGTAAACGTTTGATTTGGTTGATTGGGTCTTGGATTCTGATTGAATCTTGGTGTTTGTTGGAAATTGGGTCTCTGGAAGTTTTGTTGAGGTTGCTGAGACTGTTGGTATTGTTTTGTACGGCATTCATTCAAAGTGTGTCCTTGTCTTTTGCAGAAAGAACAAAATTTTTGTTGTATGGGGTTCAGTTTTACCTTTCTAAATTGATTATTATTTTTTGGATTTGTGTTTCTACTATTTGTCGATTTTTGCTGCTGAAAATAATTCAACTGCATCTCTCTTCTTACTCTCTGAATTGCAGAGAGCATGTCAGTAGGGTTACCTGCCCTAACTAGTTGTCCTACTTGGGGTTCTAAACCAGCTAAGAGTGTGTTCAGTGCCATCGTTTCGACGAGTGCACTTTGGGATACTTTTTGGTCAGAAGTAAGATTTTGTTTTTGGATACACGCATGCATTTTTGCATTATGTGTTTGCAGTCTGTTTATAAAAATTAGTGGCGACTCTCCCGGTAGTTGGTGAATTCGTTGAAGATCCTGTATCAACGAGGTTAAATCGCGAGTGTCACCAAAATATTGGTTCAAAAGGATTCTTATTTTGTCCCATGTTTGAGGATTACGAGAACTTATTAATTCCGCGGCTTTTCCTCGAAGTTTATTTGGAATGTGCAAAACTACGAGCACCTTCTGGTCTTGCACTGCCATGCGGTAAGCGGTATTACATGCATGGGTGAAAGTGTCTAAAAATATTTGGTCACCGTCATATTCGGGGACAATAGAAAATATTTCGTTTAGTCTATAAGGTTCGATAGCAACTGGGGGATTTTCGGGATGATTATCATGCATGATTGATTGATAAAAGAACTGGTTATTTGATTAAAATGAAAATAAATCGATAAAATAATGAACGAGACGATTCTTAAATTGTCTTACCAAAGGATGTCCATACGGTGGATGAAATCCGACTTCACAAGCGATGCTCCGGACGAAGTTAGCGTTCGCGTGTTCTTCCTCCGTTGAAGAGATCGTCCTACCGTTCTTCCTTGGTTTTCTTCGTGTTGAGCTGGGGTTTTCTTCGTATTGAGTTTGCTGCTGGAGCTGCTAGTTCTTCCTTTTAAGGATTGGAATCCACCTCCTTCGGTTTAGGCTTTCCTTGTTCCGCAGGAGTTGAAGGATCCTACAGAAACTGCGCCAATTGTTATATCTGGGTTTTAACTTTGAACTTTTTTAAAAATTGTATTCGGGTGGTTCGAACCACCGTTTAATAATTACAGAAAATTGAAAATACTAAGATGACTTTATTCTACTACACGAAATGAATAAGTTACAATCCACATTTGAAAACGTGAATTTATAACATCTGAGATGCTGACGATGCTGCTTGATAGTTAGAATTGGATATCCATCGCTTGGGTCCGTGAGACTGTCGAGTCGGCGGTTTTCCTGGAATGTAACCTGATATGCCTGGGACGGTTACTGTAGATGTTGGATATAACATATATATAATTAGATAAATAATACAAACAAAAAATGATGGAGTCGGACCATAACCGCCCACCAAAATGCATATGCATTTTAATCAGGGTTGCTCAGAGGTGAAGGACAAAGGTTTACCATACCACTGGGTGCTTCAATGAACCTTGTGGTGTACGAACTGGTGACAACTCGCACTATCCCATCTGTACCTGGATGAATATCCGTTATCCGACCTAATTGTCAACGTGCAGGTGGTAGAGAATCATTTTTAATAAGTACCATTTTACCAAGCTCAATATTAGCAGATGGCGGGGTCCACTTTCCTCGTTGGTGTAACGTATGGAGGTATTCCTTGCTCCACCTGGACAGAAAGTCTTGATGGAGTCTCTGAACCATTCGGCGACGAGGAAGGCGATTCAATGCCAAATGATATAGATCATCATCAGGGCGTGAGTTCAAGGGCTCCAGGGTCAAGAAGTGACCCGTAGTTAGAGCTAAAAGGTCGTTCGGATCAGAACTAGTGGGACGTATTGGTCTCGAGTTCAAAACAGCTTCGATCTGAATAAGTAAAGTATTAAACTCCTCATGAGTGAGTATCTGGTTGCCGATGACTCTACAGAATAGATATTTTACAGATTTTATTCCAGCTTCCCACAACCCGCCGAAGTGAGGACTGGAAGGAGAAATAAATCTCCATTCGATTTGTTCATCTTGCGCTGCTTGTTTCATGAGAGAGCTAAGAACTCGAGAAGTACCAAAGAAATTAGTAGCATTGTCACTAAAAATATATGACACTCGACCTCGCCGGGATACATATCGTTTCAGCGCAGCCAGAAAAGTGTCAGTGGAGAGACATGAGTTCGATATGCACCGCTTTGGAAACTAAGCACACAAATGAACAAATATAAGCTTTGTGTGTTTTAGCACCTCGATATGTTCCTAAGGAAATCGTATACAAGAGAAAAGCTTGAGATTGGAAGGAGATTGGAAGAGTTAGATTTCTCATCGGGGGCTGTTGAACCTATACATTATTCTTTTCGCTGACAGTATCCAGAACTTTTGGAGGAGAAGGAAATGGAGAGTTGGCAAACCAGGATGAAAGTATTGTCGATGAATATTTTCAATAATGAGGTTTGTGAGTCTGATGGCTGGGTAACTAAATTGGATGTTTTCTGTCGTAGATGAGACCAGAGTGGAAGAGACGACCGCCCACCCTCAGAAGACCATACTTGTCAACAAAAAGATTGAGCTTGCGTAATGATTTGCGAAGAGGTTTATCGTTCGCTAAATTGGAGAGTTCATGAGATAATTCTTGGTACTGAACATACTTGGCAATTTTGATCAGAGCTTGATGAGTATCACGCGAAGTGAGATGAGAAAGATAACGTTTAGATTTGATTAATCGAGTATTGCTGATGAAACGCAAAACATACTACAAAATTCTTTCAATTTTGGGCAAAGACGAGTGATTTTCCAGTTAAATATAAATAAAATTTTTCTCTTTTTGGACCCCTAGGGTAATCCTTTTTTCTTCGCAGACAGCCTCATAGCTTAGTTCAAGTTTCTCCGAGGTAGAGGGCCAAAATCGAGATGGTTTAGAGAGCTAAGGTGGACTCGCCCACCATAACGAATGGTTAGAGAGGAACAAGTCCAATCAAGAACCGTGACAGAGTCTGACCAAGCCTAAATTTCATTTGTAAAAGTTTGTGGTTCAAAGAAAGATAATACGAACGCGAATAAATCAGAGAGGAGAGCTGCCCCGCAGAGCTCTAATCGAGGAATTGAGACGGTTTTGAGAGGTACCACTTTCGCTTTGGCACAAACCAAATGAACATGAACTACACCATCTACTCCAAATCGAGAATATGTCACCGCTGAATAACCCTTTTCACTAGCATCAGAAAATCCATGAAGAGATTACTTGAGAAGATGCGGGTGAAACAAATGCCGAGGAACACTGATGTTCGCGAGAACGGGTAGGTCGGATTTAAATGTAACCCAAGCATTGATAATATCAGGCGGTGGCTGATCATCCAAACCGATACCACATGTCCACAAATACTCGTTGAGTCTTTTCGCAAATAGTGTTAGAAATCCTAAGGGGTCGAAAATACGAGCCAAATCTGAGAGTTTATTTCTCTTAGTACATTGAGATTCTGAGATGCCAAAAGAAAATGTGTCACTGGCTGGATTCCTCTGCAAACCAAGCACCTTCATAACATAACTCATGTCAAGATCGAGAGATCTTGAGTCAGATCCACAATCAGAAAAAACAACTCTGGAATGTTGCTTCTCCATATATGTGGTTCAAATCCATTTGAGAGCCTGAGCATATTCAAGAGAGACACAACTTGTTACTATGTCGTCAACATATCAACAAGTCTTGAGAGCCTCAGCTGCAAGAGGAAACTTATAATTTCTAATATCTGCGAGCTTTAATATCGTTCGAATGGCGAGGAAGGGTGCCGACGCGACACCATATGTTGCCGTTTTCAGCATGTAATCCTGAATAGCTTGCTCCCTAGTGTAGACTTCCTTCCAATAACTCAAACTTCCTTTGTAAACGAACTATTTATTGGTACCCAGAAAGAACACTCTAACAATACTTAAGCTATGCCGACCGGGAATCGAATGAATCCTCCCTTTATCTTTCCACTCAGGTCTCTGACTAAGCAGCAATCCTGCGAATCTTTCGTCCTCGAAAGGTGTGCCTGTGAAAGAAAAAAAAAACATGATCAAGCATACTTGGTGTCCGTAAAAAAAAATGTTGTATCGAAGTTAGTTGTCTCACACGATGAGTGAGAGCCTAGACGGCTATCAGTTATGTCCTGGATGACTATCCGAAGTATACCTCAGATGGCTGTCTGTTTTGCCTCCTATGGCTATCTCTTACCTATGCCTAAGATGGCTATCTGTTGTGCCTCAGATGGCTATTGCTTATGCCTCAGATGGCTATCTATTATGCACCAGATGGCGATCTGTGATACCTAAGATGGCGATCTGTTATGCCTAAGACGGCTGTCTGTTTTGCCTAAGATGGCTATCAGTTAAGTAAATATATTTACCTCAACAATTTTGAATTTCGAACAGTTTCATAACCTCCGAAGCAACAATTCCTTGATATGGTCGACTGGACCTTTCTGTGTGAATATCCTCTATGACTCGATATCTATCATTGGGTAAAGCTTCTGTGATTCGGAATGGGCCTTGAAATTTTGGCAGTAACTTTTTGCTTTCATTATTTGCTGGGAAACTAGTCATTTTGGTGAGAACTGAATCGCCGACAGCAAAAAGTTTGGGTGGTGAGCGTTTTTGGTTGAAAGTGATGTTTTGTTTCAGTCTATTAGTTTCAAGACTTTTAGCTGCTTGTTTTCGAATTTTTGTGACGTCTACGATGTCTTCGTCGGAAGTCATGATGTAGGTCTGCGTGTGATCTGAGTTGAAATCCCAGTAGTAGTTGTGCGGGCGAGTGTCGAGTAATTTGGTGTTTGGTACTGTTTAAACCTTGCTGGACCTGGTTGATGACGTTATCCCAGTTGTTTTTGTCTGTGCTGGTTGGCCCCTGTAGTTGCCAGCGCATCACGAATCGTTTTGTTCATTCTCTCTACCTGCCCATTTCCTCTTGGCATTCCTACCGCTGTTGTGAACAGCCTTATACCTTTTTTATCGGCATAGTTTCCGAATTCTTTGGATGTAAATCCTGTACCTGCGTCCGCAATGATTCGTTTTGGATTGCCGAGGATTGAAAATATCTCTTCTAGTTTTTCGATGACATGATCCGTGGAGGTACTTGGCACAGGTTTTATGTAAGTATATTTGGAGAATCCATCCACAACAACGAGTAGGTACTTATTGTCGTTTGTAGTTTCAACAAATAGCCCCAGATGATCTAAATGTAATGTGTGATGCGGTCTCGCATACTTGGGAATGGAACGTAAATAACCTGGTTTTTTACCACCATGTTCTTTATGATAAAGGCAGAAAAGACACGACTGTATATACTTTTTTACGAATCTGTTCAAAATGATCCTTCTATTCTGTCGATCGTTTTATCAAAAGCAAAGTGACCAATGTCATCATGGTTAGCTTTAACAATTTGCCATCTGCATATTTTTGGGATATATAATATTCTACCAAATGGGCTTATTCTATATACTTTGTTACCGCGCAGTTCATAGTTTTTGAAAATGTCTTTATTTTGAGTATTGTCGCCTTCTGATAAAACAACTTTTATTTCCTGGATATTTTTGTCCAAGGATTGGGCTTCTCGTACATAGTCATTTTCAGTGATTACCATAACCTGTGTGTCGGACTCATTTAGTTGGGGAAAATTGCGACTCAGTGCGTCGACATGTTTCATTTGACACCCTGACTTATGTAGAATTTGGAAAGAAAAGTCTTGTAAAAACATGATCCAACGTGCAATGCGAGGAATAATCGTTTGTTTATTCCAGGCATTTTTAACAGCATTGCAGTCCGTAAAAATAGTGAATTCATTTCATAACGAAATCTTTCTAGTGTTTTGACAATTGCAAGCAACTTCAATTCGAAGGAGTGATACTTTTTTTCGCGTTCTGTGGTTTGCTTACTGAAATAGGCTACAGGGCTTTCGATATCGTTTTCCAATTGAGTCAGGATACCTGCATATCCGTCTCGGCTAGCATCGGTGTATATTCTGGTGGGAAGATTTGGGTTGAATATTTTTAGGGCTGGTTTGGAACATATTTGTGTTTTTAAAAAATCTACTATTTCAGACTGAGTATGAGCCCAGTCCCATTTAGCATCTTTTTTCAATAGTTTCGTTAGTGGAGCGGATATTCTTGCAAAGTCTCTAACGAACCCACGAAAATAACCAATAAGACCCAAAAATTGTCGTAATTGGTTTTTCGGATAAGGAAAATTCATTACTGATTCTATTTTAAAGTTTGAAGGGCATATTTTATTGAAAGATAGTTCATATCCGAGGTATGTAATTTTTTCCATTAAAAATTTGGATTTTTTTTAATTTAATGGTGAGACCGTAGTCTCTTACAGTTTCTAGAACCTTTTGTAACATACAAATACCCTCTGATATTGTTCGTGAAGGAATAAGTAAATCATCTAAATATGGTATGACGTTGTATTGACGGAGAGGTAGAAATATATCGTTCATGAATTGTTGAAAAATTGAGGGGGCATTAGATAAACCAAACGGAACTCTGACATATTGATAATGCCCTTCTGACGTCACAAATGCAGTATACTGAATTGAATTTTGCTCCATAGGAATTTGGTGATACCCCGATGCCAAATCGAGACTGGAAAAATATCGATATTCAGAGAAAGTGTCGATTATTTCTTCGATAACGGGCATAGGAAACTTATGTTTTACCGTGATGTTAATGAGTGCTCTGTAGTCAACTACTAATCTTTTTTCGTTTTCTTTTTTATTTATAAGTAAAGCAGGACTTGAGTAAGGTGACCTACTTTCCCTTATAATGTTGGCACTTAATAAATCTTTGATTATTTTTCTGAATATTAGTTTATCTTTCTCTGTAGCCCTATACGCTCTATGCGTTACTGGCTTATTTGTTGTTAGTTCAATAGAAAGTGAAATATTATGAGCCTTGCCTAATATGTTAGAAGCCTCGAAAAAGCATGATTCGTAAGACCTTAAAAGATCGTATAAATTGTTTAAATCTTGAGCGGGTATTTCACCATGTATGATATTCTGAAGGCCCTCAGGTTCTTTGGATTTATTTATAAAATGAAGTGAATTGTCCACTCTGTAATATATAATATTTGGATTCTCTGTAAAATTGGTTCCAATCAATACATCAAATTTGAAGTATGAACTGTCAATTAAATAATAGTCAATGTGTAAACAAACTTGATCGAATTAGTTTCTTCTGAAATGAATTGTGTGGCCACGATACCTTTTCCCAAAAATCCTGAAAGCGTAACCGAATTCTCGAGGTTGCGTATTTGAAACTTGAATTTTTCTACTAGCGATTTCGTTATTATCGAACATTCGCCCCCAAAATCCATGAATGCCTGACAGTTATGTTCACCAATGAGGATGTCCTTATGAAATTTTGACTGTACCCTATTACTTTCAATAAGGTTGACATTTTCTGTTTTATTATTTCTCTTGAGAGTCTGATTTTTATGTTTTTTTAAACAATTTTTTTCTATGTGACTTTTAATTTGACAAAAATTACAAACTTGGTGTTTGTGTCGACAAATTGAGCGATCGTGACCAGTGTTACCACATGCAACACCAATTTTCCCTTTATATTCTCTGGCAGTTACTTTACTTAGAAGCTTTATATTTATTTGTAATTGCTTTATTTCTAAAATGTTGAAACTGTGGTTTAATGTTAAAAAAATTCTGTGACACTTTTGGTAAAACATAGATTTTATTTTTGAGATATGCCCCCAGTGTTTTCGGGTCGACCATATTTGAAGCCTCAACGGCAGCTGTTATATTGCTGTCATTATTGGCTCCACAAATTAACGAAATTTTATCAGAATCCGAAAAGTTTACCTTAAGTTTGTTAATCTTTACCAAGTGTTCAAAATAAAAGTCGTATAAAGAGCAGCCCTCGTTAGGTTTATGATTAGCGAGGTCCATTAATAACTCATATGCATTTCGACTAGCTCTAAAAGTAGATCCTGAAATATCTTTCCATTTTTCCCAAGAATGCAATGACCATTCCAAATTACATTGTATATAACTATCGTACCACATTTTAGCAGTACCTTTCAACTTGTTCAATGCTTGAAATATCTTAATATTGTCGGGCCATTTATATGTTGTTGCATTATACTGGATAATTTCTAGCCAGTCATTACCATCTATCACTTTAGGATCAAAGTCTGGTATTACCGTGGATATTCTCAAATTCAAATTTGTTTGCATTGATGACTGTGCCATATATGATTTAAGAATAGGAGGTGTGTGACTTACAATTTCTCGCCTGTGCTCTGTTATTCTGAATTTTTTTGATTTTCTTTCACCATATTCTCCATCACTGCACGTGGAACTGCTTTCCGTAGAAGATGGCGAGCGTTGCCTCCTTGATTTTTTTCTGTGACGACCCATTTCAATTTCTGTCGGAGAAGACAACACAGCTACCATTCACCGAACTCAACACTGTTCTTAACCACTTCTGATGTAGACTTCCTTCCAATAACTCAAACTTCCTTTGTAAACGAACTATTTATTGGTACCCAGAAAGACACTCTAACAATACTTAAGCTATGCCGACCGGGAATCGAATGAATCGTCCCTTTATCTCACCACTCTACGTAATAATATGATGCGTCAGGTCTCTAACTCAGCAGCACAGGCACGTCTCAGGACCGCACTAGAGAATCGCCAGAGGATTCGTTGGTATGTCCTGTGATCATCGGAGACCAGAATCTGACGGTACATTTGGCGAATATCAGACAATAGCGCTACAGTGTGAATACAAAACTTGATCAATATAGCGACAAGATTATTCTGGAGTTTTTACGACCTGTTAACAACAAATCATTCAGAGAGGTTCTATTCGATATTTTTGCCGAAGCATCAAACACAACCCAGAGTTTGGTACTAGTACTCTCTGGACACACGATACAATGATGTGGAATGTAGTACGATTCAGCTTAGTTTTGAGGAGTATGAGTTAGACACATGTGATTTTGCGACAAGTAGTCAGCCATAAAAGCACAGTACTGGTTATAAAGAATTGGGTTAAGAAGCAACCGACGTTTAAGGGATAGACACGTTTTCAAAAAGATTTTACGAGAGTCAACAGATGAGGGTGCTGATTAGCAAAAATACTAACAATGAAACGACCTGTGCCGTTTCTGGAGAGAGGAGAGGTGAATATATCTTCAGCAACTTTATCATCTGGGTAACCTTAACATTTTCTTGGGATTTCCTCAATTTCCCAGAAGCGTCTGAAGTTAGAGACGAGGGGTAATCCACAAGGACACTGCAACGAGTTTGGAGGAGGAGGTGTGATAGAGGAACATGTTACTGTACCCATCAATACCCATCCGAACACAGTATCGAGAGCTACGGGTTCGTTGGAGTTGCCACCAATCCTTCCTGCTTTTAACACGAGGGAAAAAAATTTCCGATCCAAGCAGATATCAATATCCGCAGGAGTTTGAAGTGGAAGCCAGCAAATTTCATTTGAGAGATATGAGACCAAGAATGTGTATCAACATTTTGAATTGGTAAATGAATACAGACCTTCGGCAGACGACGGCCTAGAATTGAAGTGCGGGTTCAGGATTAAAACAAGAACGAATGGTCAAAGACAATGCTTTGGTGAAAGAAGAATTCATAGAGCTGATACCCTGAAATGAAAGATAAATATTATTAAAACGTAACTCTGAACGGGTACAGCAAGGTTCACTAATTATACTGATTTAAGAACCAGAGTCGAGAAGACAAGAGAACTATTGTATTTGATGATGATGAACAATAACGAAAATTTACATTTCCATTTCCTTGAAATGTGTTACTGGAGTTTTCAGAAAATGACTGTGTGAATTGTGGAACAGAGGAGTTAGAAGAATATACATGGTGACTACGACTTGCACCCAAAGAGAATTCCCAACGATTGCGATAAGAAACACCTACCTTTCTGAGTAAATTTAAATTCAGGTGATTTGTGATAGAGTGAGCAGGATTCTGACCTTGGGATGGGCGATGATAGAGAGTAGAGTCGTTGAAATGCCGAAGAGTGTGGTGGGGTTGACCACATTTGAGGCAGTGGGTTTTTGAACCACACTCTCTAATGGCATGCATACTTCCTAAGCGATTTACACACTATTTATGAGCCTTCACTACACTATGTCGCTCACGTGGAGGAAAAACCAAGGATTGGGGACACTTATAAATGAGATGATCAGCAGCACATAGAGGACAAAATATTTTGGTCTGTATATGAAAAGAAGATCGTTTCTGAACGAAGTTTTGATTAGGGAATGGAGAGGAGTTACGAACTTTCACCTCAATTTTCTGAGGCCTTTGTAATGCGCAATCAGCAGCCCGATCCAAGGAACAACAATGTTTTGAAACAAAATCTTTTAGATCAGCAAACTTAGAGATATCATTAGAATCATAATCAATTTCAAATCACGAGACTGTGTCAGAATCAAGTCTTTGAAGAAACATAGTGAAGAGAAGTAAACTCCCATTGATCCGTAGGAAATTTCAAATTTTTAAGGGCTGCAATATTCTCCGTATATGTGTCCAACAATTTCCTGAGGTTGTGGGAAGTATCATTATTTTCCGGAATCTTTTGAGCATTTTCTAATTTGTGATAATGAGCTGTAGCTAAAAGCCGTTCATTCTCATATCTTTTGAGAAGAACAATGTTATTTGGATCACTTATAGGATTGCATTTGACAATAGCAAGTGGTGGCCCAGATAACGAAGAAACGAGATAATTGAATTTTTCAATATTTTTCAAGGTCTGGTTATCATGAATCAAAATATTGAACATATCAATGAAAATTTTCCACTGCTTGAGATTTCCATCAATTTTCACAAGTTCAATTTTTGGTAACTTTACATGATGCAGAATATCTACTCCATGAGTGACATTATCAACATTGAACAATACATCATATATTGATTTCGCATCATAATACTTTTGATAAAACACTTTCGAGAGAGCTTTGAGTTCATCACTATAATAAGTTTCTGCGGTAATCACAAGTGGAATAAGAGCAGAATTACGAATTTCGAAATCCCTATGAATTAATTCCAAATGAGTAAATCGAGCATTGAAATTAGAGTGCATATCACTATAGAAGCTTTTACAGCTTTTGCAATGGCGCATAGGTCAGTCATGCGATCCATACATATTTGCCTGAGCTCTTTGAATTGTTTAACTTTATTACCATCTGCCATTTTTTGATAAAGAATAAATGTTAGAATGAAAAAGAAGATAGAGCAACCGTTGAGAAAAGGCTTGTCTTTTTGATGGCTCCTCGAATATGAGGATTTTAAAAAATCAGTAAATTCAATATATTCACTGGGATATTAGCAATTATCCACTCCTGGTATATTCAGTAAACTCACTTTTATCGCTGATAAGACGACGGTCGTTTTGGGTTTTTCATAGCAAAACAAGAAAAAGGATACGCAAAAAGATAATTGTAGGAATACACCATCTATCAATTTTCATCAATTACGATAAACTCAAATAACAAGAAATGAATGTAAAAGTTATCCCACTAATTATAATTCGTATAGATATAAAGAATTTACCTACCTTTTTTTTGTCTGAGATAATATGAAACCTTTTTTTACAATCTTGTGCAAATCAAGAATGACTCGCAAGCAAGCAATTGCCGTTTTATTTTACTTTATGGAGAATATATTCTCATGAATTTATAAAAAGAGAGAGAGAGAGAGAGAAAAAAATACACAAATAAATATATGATCATAAACGAAAATATCAATAATTGACTTTTGGAAAATATTCCAATAGCGAGAGTTGTCACAGTTCCGTACCTAAACCAGACTAGGTATGAGTTGAGACTTTAGAGGAAATAAATGAAAAATATTTATTTGTCTGAATATAATCAATTTATTTATAATAACTCACGTAACTTTCAATAACTGAAAAGACAAAATATTCGTGGGTCGTAAGGACCAAAAACCATGTAGCAACTTCAAGTATTAATGATAGTAATAATAATTGTTCAACCCGCAATTATAAGGGAGCTCTATCCACTGACGGTAGAACTAAGCCACATTCCATCATTTCATGATCTGCTAATCTATTTTGATATTTTTTACGAAACTAGCTGACTGTGGCTTATCCCATCATTGCATAACATCATCCATTTAGCAGGTTCACATCTCCTGCCCATGTACGAGGCGCGCTCCATATATTTCACAGCCCATGAAACAGCCACTCGCGATAATAATCATAGAAAGAAAAAATTATATAATTAGACAAATAATACAAACAAAAATGATAAAGACGGAACAAGAATTATTTATCAAAGCTCGAACTATAAATGATAGTTATGTCTGTCACTCCCATCAATTCAGTCGCAATTCAATCTCATTAGATGGTAAGTAGAATTCTACGGTGGACGGAATCACACAGCTAGGATGATGGAGAAGTGCGCCTTGCAAACATAAATAGCCGTGCTCCACCTCTTCCACTAAAATTGAATGCGCACTTGTACTTGCAATATCAGTATTTTATTCTTTAAAGGAGATATTTCATTTAAAAACTACTGTATTGTTAAGTTGTGTTTATTATGAGAAATATTTCATATGCATAAATGATAGTGAGCCCAATATAACTTTATGGTCAGAGTTCTTTTTTTAATTGAAACATGTATTAGTTTTATGAATACATTGTGCACTAATGCATATGGACCGATCTCCTCGGTGTACCGGGCGTATCTGAATCTGAAACATTATTCTGCACCCCTCTTATTTTCGTTAGATGTATAAACATTAAATTGATAGATATCAAAACAATCATTAAGAGGCAGCTTTTCACGAACATTATTTCAATTACCTGTTTACAATTTGATATACAGAAACGGAAGAAATGTATCGGCATATGCGATTCTCAACCGTCTATACTGGGGCAATGTGAACACTAGAAGTAAGGTAATCATCATCATAATCTAAGTGAGCTGCTTCGGAGCTCACTTCGTATGCTACTGAGTAGGCTACTGCGCATCAAAATCCTAACCGACAAGCTTGTCCTGGTTGAGCTGTACTCCGCTGTATAATAATGTAGTCAAAAAGTCATTATATTGTAGGTTTGTCATAATAACTCATTTTGAATTGCCATGCGTACTACGCAAAATTTGAATCTTTAGTTGTGCAACTCCAGGACATATTCTGCATAGTATATGATTATGTCCCTTCCTTCACAAACATCGTATTCCTGGTGATCTGAAGTTTCTTAATGATCATACGAAAAGCTGTCTCATGTTACTGAGAATTCTCTAAAACATAGTGCTGAGATTGGCGATCGGCAAAAATCGTTGATACCTTATTGTTCAATCTTCTCCACTGATTTAAAAGTAGGTTTGTAAATAATCATATTTATAGGTAGGTGATCCACCCTGTAACGACGAAATGAAAATGTTGTTTCTTATTGCGTATTTGAGTTGAAATATATTCTCACATTTTTAGGTTTCTAAAACCAAAGCAAGGAAACACAATACTCCACTATATTGTTGTGAATTGGGGTTTATTCACGGCTAACTAGGTAGATACTGATCATTTCTAGATTCAAAACACTTTAGAAAAATATAAAAACATTTACTTATTTTACTATGTACAAATATGAGATTGAGAAGATTGAATTTAATGAGGGAATTAATGAATTAAAGAATTAACGGATCTCTCCTGAACTAGTTATTGATTGAATGAATTATTTTAAAAAGATCGATACTTACAATACATATTGGCATTTACATTCAAGGAACATTTTCCATGAATCTAATCTCTACTCTTCCAAACTCCCCCCATAGCCCTCACTAGCTGCGGGCACGGCAGAACTCTAAACGCGACTCCTAGATCGAACTATCAGTGGCCTTTTTGAAAACTCTTGTTTATGTTCTGTTGAGGACAAGTTGTGTTTCAAAATAAAATATCTTCGCTCACGTACTGAATTGTAAAAGGTAAAAAGGTTACCCACGTATTGAATGATAATGAAATATTTGAATGTACAGGATGTTCCATTTATTTTTGACAATAATACCCCACCGTTCAAATTTGCGCGCCTCGAGCGATTATATTGAAACCAACTGACATTTCGATACAGGTTTACAAAAAATATGAAATTAATACTACGTAAATATAAATATACAAATAGATATTCGCAGAAGAAGTCTGCTTGCACCATCTCCATTTGATTTCTTCTCCCCCTTGCTGCCTCTTCCATCTTTGATTGGCTCATTTCGTTTCCATTCAATAGCTTGTACCATGATTCAACGTTGCCTGGGTACAATGGGATTAGCGTGGACCCACTCTTCTGGTTTATTCAGGCTTGGGTTGGCTGGACAAACTGTATTTGACATCGATCTGCCTGCCGGGACTTGACATGGCTTCAGTGGACTAGACATGGATTTGCCTGCCGGGACTTGGCATGGCTTGGTCTGGTTGGACTCCATTTTGGCTCTGCTTCCCTGTATTTTGGCATGTTTCTGCCTGCCGGGACTTGGCATGGCTTTACTGGGCATTGGCACTGCTTGGTCCGGTTGTATACTCTATTTTGGCTCAGCTTTACTAGACAACATGGAGCTTGACATGGTAGAACTTGGCTCTGCTTTATCTCATTGACTGAGAGAAGGCTCAACTCGACATGGCTGTGGAAACTGTGGCTTGATCACGATTCACCTGTGGATTCTTTTAGAGTGGTTCAAAGTTGAAGACTCTTTCGCGTTCCTTACAGGAGGTACAGTTCCTATAATACAAAAATCAAAGTTTAGGTGAACATACTGATATCATCTAACTTTACAACAAATACCATGCCCCAAAATATATCAAATACCAATCAACCTTACTCTCATTATAAAATTATTATGAAAGTATATGTCCACAATAAAGATTAAAAATATTTTCCAAATATTTAGTCATTAATATATACTAATTATAATATAACCATACTTTCATTTTGTGTAAGGGCCGTGGTATTTGAGGAGCAACTTTGTACTTTTACCTACTTTTCTCATATGTGTGAACACTTTAACGTTCTCCCCCACGCTGTACTCAATATACCGATGGCATTCATCATATCTTTTCTTGTCCACTGCTTGTCTTTTTTCAATATTTTACACAGCTATGCTTCTAGCTGCAACTGCTCGTTCTCTTATCTGAATAACAGTATTATTTTCGACTGGGGCCATCAGATTTGCGTCGGTTGGTAGAACGGGCTGTCTTGCGTATACAAGAAAAAATGGACTGAGTCCTGTTGTACTTTGCGGCGTTGTATTCATTGCAAATTGAGCATGGGGAATGAAATGATCCCAGTCGTCTTGGCTGGTAGAGGTGAATATGCTTAGAATGCCTGCTATTGTTGAATTCATTCGTTCACAGTTTCCATTGCATTGAGGATGGTACCCGGTTGTTTGCTGCTTTCGTATTCCCATGATAAGCAATAATTCTTTGATCATATCCGATCTGAAAACCTGACCTCTGTCTGACAAGATTTCCTTAGGGCATCCGTGGCGAGCTATAATATTATTCAAAATGAACTTTGCGACCGTATCTGCCTTTCCATCGGGTGCTGCAGCAATTTCGAAATATCTTGTTGCATAATCCGCTGCAACAATTATTGTATTATTTCCATTTTTGGAACGTTTAAATGGCCCTAAATGATCAAAGCCTATTTTTTGAAACGGCACTCCTACTGGGATTAGCTGTAAAAATCCCAAAGGTTTTCTGTTTGTTTCCCCCTTTCTTGCCTGACAATCTTGGCAACCCTTGATATACTTTTCCACGTCTTTTTGTTGTCCGTCCCAAAAATATCTATTTTTGATTTTTTGATATGTCCGTGAAATGCCTAAATGTCCTGCCAATGGTTCGCTATGATTAGAAAATAGAATTTCAAAAATTAACTGTCTTGGAACAACCAATAGATTTTCCAGTCCCTCTAGCGATACATTCACTTTATATAAAACTCCATCGATTAACGTGAAATTTTTGGCTCTCCTCCTCAAGCTAATATTGACGTTCCACCATTCGGATTTTCCAGGGCTTCTATCAATCTCTTGACATTATCATCTTTCCTCTGTTCTTCCGCCATATCTTCATTCGTACTAAGAAAGTTAGTTACATCAAAAAATAAATTTTCTTCTTTCAATTTTGGTGCTAAAACTGCATTTCTGGACAAACAATCGGCATCTTAATGAGTCGATCTACTTTTATAAATCACCTCGTGTTCAAACTCGTTCATCTTAATAGCCCATCTGGCTAACCTTCCTGTGACGTGCTCTGAATTCTTCAAGAAACACAAAGCGTGGTGGTCGGTGGTAATCTTCACAGGTGTTCCATATATAAAATGTCGAAAATAGGTCAACCCCCAAATTACCGCCAAAGCTTCGAGTTCCGAAATTGTGTAGTTTTTTTAATTTTTTGTCAATGTGCGACTTCCATAAGCAATAGGGTGCTCAAAATAGCATTAGAAAAAGATGGTGGTGTTTGATTAGTCAACGCGCATCATGGTACGACACACATTTTGAGATACCCTATATATATTTTCCTAAACGTAACGGAACGTCCCTGTACAACTGCGTTGACCAATCAATTCAGTCAATCCTTTGGTGAAATTAAAGTTTATCCTCCATACCCCCAATTAAACGTTTTTTCATTGCCTCATTTTCCACCAGACATTTGACAAGCAGCAGCCATGTTTTTTTCCTCTTAAATGCTGTGTTTTTTCTCTGTCTCTTGACATTTGACAGGCAGCCATGTTTTTTCTCTTAAATGTTGCGTTCGTTCACCCGGTATACCAAATTTGACCATTCAAAATGGGGGTCAATTATTTTCTCAGCTTCTGCAATAAGTCTCTTGAAGCGACTGCGATCTATTGCAAAAAACGAAAAATCCCGATATCTATCTGGTGAAGTCTATGTGAAATGGCTTGGACTTGACAATTCTCTCAATAGTTGGATTGACGCATCAAATCGTCTATAAAATTTAGTTAGTATTGAGCAGTCATGGGTGAATGTTGTGAAAATTTCAACGACGAAAACATGTGTATAAGTTCACCGGACTTTGATCATGAACTCAACAACATTTGTTTGAAATATGTAGAAGCTATCAAAAACGAACATTTTTACGTGTTAAATACAGTTTTCGAACTCTCCAACAACACTGACTACAACGTACATTGTGGGCTGAGTCCTGCGAGGAGTTTTGAACCTGCAGTCAAGCTGTTCAACAAGTTAGACGCCACCTCTCAAATTTCCTTCAATAGTTTTGAGTGGCCTGTTTTCATGAAGTTGATGAATGGATTGTTGAGAAACAATTTTATACTTTCAGAGACGTCGTCTCAAATGAAGGTGGACTTTGGCGATCCCATCCAAATCAGTTTGATATTTCATGATAATTGTGACGACAACGATGACGTGGTGGTGAGAATTAGCAAAGACACTATGAGTTTTCATTTTACCAAAGAACATGTATGTCAACTCATTCAAATGGACCGTCTCCTATCGAAAAAATTGGTTGTATTACATAAAATGAAATTTCTCGATTTTTATCATAATTTTCTGGAAATTATTGCGAAACTTTCAGAGAGATGTACAGAGGCTGATGATGATGATGATGAGGAAATTTTTTAAACATTATGTGATTTGTGTCAAAGTATTGAAAGTTATTGCATGAAAGAATGTATGTACTACTTAAAAACTAAGGTGCTTTTTGATATAGAAATGAAAAAACATTTTGTTTCAAATAAATATATATTGAATTATTTCAGAGACTTTTATTGCGTTAAATTCACGTAAATTCTCCGGCAGATCTCAATTCAACCAAATATTTCGGAATACAAACTATAAACGTTAAAGTCGACCCAATCTTCAAAACTGTTCATTCCAAATATTTCTGAATACTCTAAATCATGCAATAAAACCATGTTATTCAAAACATTTAAAGTCAAAACAATTTGGTCTGGCTTCAAAAAGGTGTCAATCTAAATATTTCTGAAGATTCTATGTTTCGCAATAAAACGAGTACATGTGTCCAAAGATAACCAATGTGAATATGGGGATTTGAAAGGCGCCTGTTCAGGGTACCTCTCAAAACGAATTCGCACACAATCAAAATTCATCAATCATGCTGGAATTTTTGAGGTGATTAATGCTCCCAAGATGCCAAAAGCCCAAGACTTTCATCAATGGATCCATTCTAATTCACGACCAAAAGAAAGAAAGAACATAATGATGGTTATTATGTTTACATTCATTGAAAGACTTTTGATCATATCTCAATTCTATGAAAAAATTATAACATGTGGTCTAATGAAATATTCATACCAAATGACATTATTCAAAAATAGAAACTTTTCAAGGGTTTTGACGACAATGACGATTTATGTGAATAAAATAATTTTGTATATAATTTTTGCTCCATCGTCCTGCCTCCTCTTGATCAGCCTCTTTTTATCGGTGTATGGTACACTGATATTTATTTGAACTAGTTTGCGCAGTGTAGTTTTGGCAACATTTCATCTGTACTGAAATAATCCTGCCATATCCATGTTACCGAGTTTGTGCTGTGCAATTTCGATCAGATTACACTTGAACTGAGAAAATCAAAAATATATTTTTGAGTGTGTTTGCTCAGTGCAGTTCCAGTTATATCATATTTGAACAAAATCTGAATAAAAATAATTAATAATTTTTTTCATTGACAATTTTGCATCAGTTTGCTCATTACTACCAATTGATGAAAATATTCCTCAAATTGGTATAATTATAAATGAATTGTATCACCTCAGCAGGATTTAAAGATGATACATCCCGAGTGGTAAAGGTATTCAAGGTTGTTTATCTGTTTTAATCATTTTAATCATCTATTCACAGCATCTTGTTCAACAAATAATTTCAATTCCTCAAACATGCTTATTTGTTTAATTTTTTGTTATTTTGCAAACTTTAGCATTTGAAATAAAAATTAATAGTCATTCCTGTATTTTCAACGTGAGTCTTCTTCACTCAAAAATTCGATTTTTGTCTTTGATAAACTTGAAGCCGTAACATTGGTGATGATACAACTCTAGAATTTTGCTCCAAATACTGATCAAATTAGATATTCTTTTTGAAGAAATTTTTTAGATACTTTCAACCTTCCGCATTTTTTGTCAGACACCTTCCTTCTCTACGGAGTTTCTTGATATTGATTCATGATGCGATCTGGCACTTCAACTTCAGCCGATTGGTTGATAGTGATTTTAACTCGCTCATTTCCTTTTCACTCATATTAATTACAAGTGTCACAATGAACTTTTCTTGGTTGATTTGTCAATTCTAAAACTATTCTACTATTAACTTTTTATATATTTTGCCAAAACTCTTAATTTTTTTAGATATCTCGTTGTGATAAGAATCCATGAATGCCAAATTGTTGCATGTTCATTTCGACTTGAATTCTCATATCTCAAATAATATTTTGATATTTATTTTTTTAATTGATTATTTTCATATTCATAGAATTTCACTTGAAAATTTTCTATTTTTTCATTTTAATTTGTAAACTCTTGTTTTTCCGTTAGAAGGAATCACCCCTTCAGCCATGCAATCAGTAAACTTTTTGGAAATTGGTAATTTTGATGAGAAAAAAATTCTACCCTATATTTAATAAAACTATCTAAAAAAAAATCATAATGGACTTATGTATCCAAAACGGACTTTATTTGAAATGAACATTGTGAAAATCGACAACACGAAATAAATTTTTGTAGATGCTAACTGAAAATGAATAATAATACTCATAATTTCCTGGATAAATTCAAGATATGAAATATAAACGCATATCGCCCTAAACCACACAATGGTGATAACTCCAATAATAAAACACGATATTTGCTGAAATTATGTTTTCTCGACTGAATGATCAATTATTGTCATCTTTAGACTACGTTGCTACATGATTAACTGAAACCCACTTACCTCAAAATCCTCTGTACTTTCAAACATAATCCATATTATATTGAATTACAAGCTGCACATACTCAAAATGATGCCGGTACTGATGGTCACAAAATAACTATGAATAACATTTTCATTTCTGGGTTTTCGCTCACAGGAAATGCGATAATAACTCAACGGGAAGTACGTCGGTTGTAATAATCGAGTTTTGTTTTGTGCCTCTAAGATCCGTTCTGTGGCCACTATCACCATACACGAAATCAAGAAAACTCATGCTTTTTTATGGATTGTTCAATAGAAATAATCTCTACCGACCGAAGGTCTTACCTTTTTTACGTCCACGACGTAAGCTCAACATGTAGTGATACTCATTTTTGCGTGAATTGTGCTTTTAAAATTTCAATTTTGAACGTAATAAACGTATATTTTGGTCATATTATTTGAGTGAATTGACGTTTATCTTATTTTTAGCGTGTAAAACCGTCCATTTTAAACAATTTACAAATGTCAAATCTACATAAGAAATACATGTAAACGTGTATATTGTTTGCCTTAATTTTCGTGATAATAATTATTGCGAAAACGGCTATTTTTGTACGTATTTTTGCGTGAATTGACGTTCGTATTTTTTATCTTTTTTGAAACGCGTAAAACGTATGTTCTGTTCACATTTTTGCGAGTTCAAACGCTTTTTAAATTTACTCTTTTTTTTTTGGAGCGTGAGGAACGTCTATTTTGGTTGCATTTTTTTGTGTGTATTGACGTTCTCATCAATTTGTATACAAAAAACCTTAATACAAAGATCACTCTACACATCAACTATTGAAGAAAAATGGTCGATTTTTCCCACTTCAAAAACGTGACTATCTTACTGCCAAATTTTACCAGTTGGGCCTACTTACTCGAGTTGTAAACTTGGAGGATTATGATAATACGTTTTGGATGGTTCCCACATTCAGCAACAATGATAGCAACTCACCTTGTATGCATATATTCGTCGCAACGCCGCACCAACTACAATTGCAGCCTCCGAAACGTAAATATTCTTTACAAATGGCTATGTGATATATTATCGAAATAAAAATACTTAATAAATTTTGTATTCACGATGTTTGAATTTTTTACCCTATCCTACAATACCAACATTTCATTATGTATACTTACTAGTTAGGTTGGCAGAGGGTCTAAGGCGTTGTGGCGTTGTCTTTAAGTTGCGATTCCCGAAAGGGAGCGTGGGTTCGAATCCTTTTTTTTTTCGATTTATTTATCTAACCTCACTTTATGAAAATTTACTATACAAACTGATAACTAAATAGTAATTTTTAATAATAACTACAAAACGTCCAGAACTGAGTGCAAGTAGTTGAAGCCTCATAACCACCAAAATACTTAAAGCTAAGTGCAATTGAGCAAAATTTACTATACAGGGTGTCAATTTGAAAACTTCCCACCCTTAATATCTTCCTTCCAGTAAACAATATGAGTAATCGAAAAAACAGGTCAATTTTATTGTCAAGGGTGACACTTTCACGGACTATTTGTAGCCCTCGTGGTTCAACCCCCTAGGAGGGGTAGATGTTACCCTTAGAATTTTAAATGGGAAGGGGGGTCAAGTGGCACATCATTTTGATGGGCGTTCAATTCTTGTTCCAATGGTACCCTGACTTATTATTTTGTGATGAGCATTTTCCGAAAAATTGCGTTCTAAACTAACAGAAGTAATTATTAGAACGCCTATACTGAGATGCATTATTGTATTGACTCCCTTTAATAAAAATGGTTAGAAGAGTAGGTGGCACCGCTCCAACCCTTGAATGACAGGAATAAATTTATTACGCATGGGATTTTTTATTTGGTGGTTATTTTCCTTCTACACAATAAAATTTAATTTGCGAGAAAGACATTTCCAACATAAAATCTACTTACGCTTATCTTATTAGCTGTTCGAAATGTTGTCCATTTTGCTCTAAACAGTAATACAGTCTGTTTTCGAACTCCCCTCTAACATTACGGAAAACTTCACTAGGAATTGACTGGCATGCTGCTGTAATTCGTCTTTTAAGTTCGTCAATATCAGAAGGTTGTGTTTTATAAACAACGGATTTAAGATGCCCCCAAAGAAAGAAATCTAAGGGTGTTAAATCCGGTGATCTCGGAGGCTATTCAACTGCTCCCCTTCTGCCAATCCATCTACCCGGAAATCTCTCGTTTAACCACTGTCGGACGGGAAGAAAATAATGAGGTGGAGCACCGTCCTGCTGGTAATGTAACAGATCCTCCTGCAAAAGTTCATTACCTTCTGCATCAATTTGAGTTTCTATCTCGTGAGTTATAAGAGGATCGATAGTCTCTTCAAGCATATCAAGGTACAGATTGCCAGTCAAGTTTTCTTCCAGAAATAATGGAACAAGAATGGCATTTCCAAGAATACCAGCCCAAACATTAACTTTTTGTGGGTGTTGTGTATGCCCTTCCCGAAAAATATGTGGGTTTTCGTCACTCCAATAGTGACAATTTTGTCTATTAACATTGCCATTCAGAAAAAATTAACACTCATCGCTGAAACAGATGTTTAACAGAAGATTAGGGATGGTATTGACTCGATGAGACATGATTTCACAAAACTCTATTCTTCTATCATAATCATCCTCGTGGAGCTCTTGAAGAATCTGCATTTCATATGGATGAAATTTATGCATTTTCGATGCTTTTCTTATAGTCTCGCGTGACATTCAAGTCTGTTCTGATACTGATCGTAAGGAGCTCGTGGGCTCTGCAGCAAATGTTCCCAAAACTTCAATTTGAGCTGCTTCATTTAGTACTCTGGGGTTATTTCTTTTTTTATTTGTCACTGAACCAGTTTCGTAAAACTTATTCACCAAATCAAGCACATACCGGTGACTTACATCACAATTTGGATGTCTTTCGTTAAAAAGACATGCCGCCCTTCGTGCGCACTTTCCAACTTCTCCATAAATTACAATCATTTCAATTCTGTCTTGAAGAATGTAAACCATTTTTACACTTTTATACACTTATTAAAGTAATTCCTAAACAGCCCAACAGGTACAACGGTATTCACAATACTACCACATAGTTCAAATTTGCTAACCAATTTTTTGCCGGAAAACAGAAACTTTTAGTAGTAGTAGTAGCAAAAAAGGAAGGCTATCTATACAATTGCTGCGATGACACTTAAAAATTCAGCATTTAATAAACACAACTTTACTACCATCTACGTTTTACTATTAGACTACTTTTTTATGTAAAGTGTTTGGAGCTAATGGCTAATGTTACCCCTAATACAGGGTTGGAACGGTACCACCTAATATTCTAACCAGTTCTGGCCAAACCATGCATCTCAGTATAGGCGTTCTAATAATTACTTCTGTTAGTTTAGAACGCAATTTTTCGGAAAATGCTTATCAAAAAATAATAAGTCAGGGTACCATTGGAACAAGAATTGAACGCCCATCAAAATGATGTGCCACTGGACCCCCCTTCCCATTTAAAATTCGAAGAGTAACATCTACCCCTCCTAGGGGTATATATTTTTTTTTCACCCAAATGGAAAAATTTGTGAGACGTCCCTGTACAACTATAATGAGCTTTGACCAATCAGACTCCGCTATGTTTTTTTCCCAAATGAACGGTCCACACGTCCTCTTATTACACATTTAGATGTCGGATGTCATTCAATCTCTGCATAGGCAAGTAGTTGTTTCGAATCTCCATATGCCCATTGAAGCGTTCTTCCATCACTCATGCATCCATGTTTTTTCTCTTAATGATCCACCATGTTTTTTCTCTCAAACGTTGTGGACACCCTGTATATATGTTGACAACCAGCCACCATGTTTTTTTTCTCTTAATCGATGTCAATCAGCCATGTTTTTTTCTCTTAAATGTTGCGTTGGTTCACCCGGTATACCAATTTTCATAGCTGCCATGTTTTTTTCTCTCAAATGCCAAGTTGGTACACCCTGTATGGTAGCAGCCATGTTTTTTCTCTTAAATACTATGATGGTACACCCTGTATGGCAGCACCCATGTTTTTTTCTCTTAAATACTATGATGGTACACCCTGTATGGCAGCAGCCATGTTTTTTTTCTTAAATACTATGATGGTACACCCTGTATGGCATCAGCCATGTTTTTTTCTCTTAATCGATGTATTTTGAGACACCCGGTATACCAAATTTGACAGCCACCATGTTTTTTTCTCTTATTCGATGTATTTTGAAACACCCGGTATACAAAATTTGACAGCTGCCATGTTTTTTTCTCTCAAATGCCAAGTTGGCACATCCTGTATGGCAGCAGCCATGTTTTTTCTCTTAAATACTATGATGGTACACCCTGTATGGCAGCAGCCATGTTTTTTTCTCTAAAATGCCTAGTTGGTTCACCCGGTACACCAAATTTGACAGCCGCCATGTTTTTTTCTCTTAAATGCCAAGTTGGTACACCCTGTATGGCAGCAGCCATGTGAATCCCTGCATGCCCCAATGATGCGATGCCCCAATGATGCGATGATTCCTCTTAAATGATGTATTTTGAAACACCCTGTTGTTTTTTCTCTCAATTGATGACTGTTTTGAGATACCCTGTCTGAACGAAAAATGACAAACTTTTACGAATCAGCTTCTAAGATTTAAGCAATAAGTACATAACACATTAATATGTGCGGTTTACGGCCCTTATGGCAGTTGACGTACGCAAATTCTATTATTTTCTTGATCTCCCATGACAGTTGTCTTCTTAGAGTACCCGCACGTTTCTGTAACTTTACTAATAACGAAGATAGCCTCCTATGCCCTTTTGACCTCGAGAAATGCTTAAAAATGTTTCTTGACATCCAAACGAATCTATTGATGCCAAAATCATCAAAATCGGACGACCGGAAGTGCCATTTCCGGTTTGGGCCGGAAGTAGCCATTGTATTGCAGATTTGGACTCTCCTCGATGTGGGTAATCCGAATTTACTATTACTTTTCTTCTATGTTAATTTTTTTAAACAGGAAGTGTTTATTTTTTGATGATTCGTACACATCCAAAATATCATTAATGTATATATTGAACAACAGATGGCTCTGATGTATTCCTTGAAAACGAATTGGTATCGCACTTTAAAAATGACGGACCCCGTCACGATGCACATATATACAGACATCCTGTATATATTTTTTGTCTCAACTGGCACGTTGGTACACCTGGTATATATTTTTTTCTTAAATGACAAACCCCATCACGATGCACGTTTATGAGACACCCTGTATTTATTTTTTTCCTTAAATTTTGACACACCCTGTATACGTAAAACGAAAACTTCTGAATCCCTGCATTCCCCAATGATGCGATGCTCCAATGATGTGATGATTCATTTTTCCGATGTATTTTGAAACACCCTGTATATAATTCGATTTTTGACAAACTGTTTTTTCTGTCATGTTACGTTGCTACACCGTGTATATCTTTTTTCTTCCATAATTAAATTTAAAAACCGGCAACGTCCCACCCTCCGTAACTCTACTCCTTAATTTTGAATCCGGCAACACCCAACGTCACGCGGTGAACCCAACGAGCTTCGTCAATGCGCATGCGTGCGCTGAAACTGGTGTTGTACATCTACTGAAATGTCTCAGAAACGTCGCTACGCTCATGTCTGGGTCAAAATCATAAGCTAACTCCCTGAGATCACAGAAATATTTTCGTATTTCTTCATTTTCACCTTGTCTTCTACTGTACAGCTTTCATTCTTGTTTTTTCAAATGATATACATTGTCAAACTCTCTGAGAATATCATTTTTGAGCTCACACCAGGTTTTTAACAAGTTTTCCGATTTCCCTTTGTATGATTCGAACCAATAATATTCGGCTCCTATTAGGTAAACTCCGAAATAATAAACTTTTAACGCTTCTGTCCATGCATTCGCCGAAGAACATTTTTCATAATTCTTCAAAAAGTCGTAAGGACAATGTTTCCTTGGGTCAAAATTCCGAGGTGCTACGAATTCTGGAAGGGCAGCGGGCGTCCCTTTCTTTCTTGCTTCTGCCAACGTAGTATCCATTGTGAGGGGAGAGGAAGTTTCAGTAAAAAGTACTGTTAAATTAGTACCTACACGTAGTAGTTGAGTAGTTACTATCATTTACCGTATACCCAAGATATAACAATTTCACACAAATTATTCTTGTGAAAATCAATAGGGGAAACAACAAAATTCAAATAATTATCCTGAAAATAAATTGTTATAACTTCACATCAATAGCATTTATTCACTTTTCATGAAATTCTCTGGATTTTATTGCGTACGAAATGGCGTACTTTTGTCAAATTGTATTTTTATTCAGAAATGCTATTGTTGCACAATACTTGGGAGAGATTCATTCAAAAACAAAACATATGGATCAGCAATTCCTACCTAGTTGAACCGGATCTAGGTCAAGTTCAAAGTCTATGAACTTCAATCTAAACAACTATATTGAGTTGATTGTACCATTATTCAAATTTATAACAAAATAAAAATTGGTTCAGTATGAAGAATGAATCCACAAACTAAACCACGGCAGCCTCCACCACTTGTCGTGAATTGGGGTTTATTCACGATTAACTAGGAAGATACTGATCATTCATAGATTTAAAACACTTTAGAAAAATATAAAAACATTTATTTTACTATGTACAAATATGAGATTGAGAAGATTGAATTTAATGAGGGAATTAATGAATTAAAGAGTTGACGAATCTCTCCTGAACTAGTTATTGATTAAATGAATTATTTTAAAAAGATCGATACTTACAATACATATTGGCATTTACATTCAAGGAACATTTTCCATGAATCTAATCTCTACTCTTCCAAACTCCCCCCATAGCCCTCACTAGCTGCGTGCACGGCATAACTCTAAACTCGACTCCTAGATCGAACTATCAGTGGCCTTTTTGAAAACTCTTGTTTATGTTCTGTTGAGGACAAGTTGTGTTTCAAAATGAAATATCTTCGCTCACGTACTGAATTGTAAAAGGTAAAAAGGTTACCCACGTATCGAATGATAATGAAATATTTTAATGTACAGGATGTTCCATTTATTTTTGACAATATACAGTCTGAGTCAATTAAGTTGTCGGAAGTTACTGCCAGGTTGTTTTCCTTCGAAGGGTAAAGTGAGTTACATTTCAGCTCAAATTATCAAACACATTATACTCAACCTTTGCACAAAATCTTCGAATGAATTCAAGTCCATTTGTCACAGTATATTGGAAGTGTTTTTCGGTTCAGCTATTTTCTTCTCTCAATTAAAAACTGTCATTATATCTATAGGTAGCCCTCAGACAGTGTCTACCAATCTGATCAATACCATAATGATATATTTCTTGAAATTCCTATTTTATGTATTCAAACAAATAATTTTAAATCGAATGAAAGAAATGAAAGAACTTGGTGACAGGGCAAAAACTCAAGAGAATGTTGCGAAGAGACAATCCACAATCATTGTTATTGTTATTATTTCCATCAACCAATTGCACCCCTGCGCGCAACCCTCGGAAGTCTTCGAGAGACTTGTGTGAGCTAGGGAAAGGTGAGGGCTGACCTTTTAACGTGTGATGCCATGCACGAGTCCGATGACCATGCGAGACTTTGAACCCTCGACCCTTTGCTCCAAAGGCGAACGCTCTACCACCACGGTCCATAATTGAATGTTATCAGCAATTACTGATGGGGATTTGACTGCTGACGAAATTGTGCGTAAGAACTACTATCTATACATTCAAGCGTGCAATCACACACGTTTCAATATCAAATCTGTGGCCAGTTTATCGGCATCTAATTCTGGTAGTATTGAATTGAACAAACAATTATAAATTGAATTAAAGTATATTAAATTAGCTAAACCACAATTTCAAAATAATTCGTAATTTTGAATAATTTTTGTAGGACTAGCGATACGTACCCGTTTTTTTGTAGGACACTGTATTATTCAGGAGAAGGATACAATTATATTTCATGTCATTGTCCTACAGTTACTTATAAACATTTTTATACCATGGAATTAACAATTTCGGAGCGTAGGACTGGGATCATCTACCATTCAATTTGTAGGACAATATGACCATTCAATTACAAAAATATTAACCGAGCAACGGTAAATAAATCTGCTGATTATTGATGAGTTCTTCTGACCACGTCATTTGTACATGTTGGGACCCAGTCAACACAGAATGGTCTCATAGATGGTAGTGGGATTCACATTCATGTTTCAGATCACACCAGTGAATCGCAAAGTGACTTCCATGATTATCGCATAAACGTCTATTCGGTGCCCCGTTGGTCATGTCGAGACATCAAAATGAGATGCAAAATGTGACTCGAAATTTGCCCAATGTGACATTCCATTTATACTTCGGAATCGAATGCACATCGAGACCCTTTCGATGTAACAATGTGAAATTGAAAGGACTGGTACTTATTCAAAAATGAGCTTCACTTTCTGATTCTCCTGTATGTCAAGAATAAAACAAAGCTCACCATGTTTCAACATAAATAGAAATTATACCTCACTGTTATTATTCTTACTAATGAATTACGGTTCATACGGAATGGAAAGCTAGAAAACAAATGAGTGAGTATTCACTTTTCACAAACAATAAAAAATTATCAAACTCTGTCTAAATCATAAAAAACAATATACAGGAATGTAGAAAAATCTCTAATTCAACTTCAATCCTCTGGACAGCATTTTCTTTGCAGCGAAATCAGTACCTTTCCTGAAAATGCCAAATTCTGTAAATCACTAAATTTCCTATCTACCTTTCTATTCACCGTTCCAGTTCTTGAAGGGGTGCAGTTTTTGGTAGAAATAATAATTGGGCAATGATAATAAACACATTTGATTCAGATATTGAAATAAAAAGAATCAAATAGAACACTATACACTATCAGAAGTACCTATAGAATATTTAAAGGATGGCGTCAACCAAATACAGATTCTACTTGACTCTCGACTCGACAAACAACTCTGGCCATTTTGTGTTATGGTGGTGATGTCATGCTCAATTTTGTTACCAACCTAATTCCTTCTATACCGACAAAATCGCAATGAAACCAAAATTCATGTAAATGTGCTTTGTAATTTTCTTCACATTTTGTGCTCAAAGCGACACTAACGAGAAGAAAATTTTGAAAAATTCATAATATTTGGCATCACTAAGTGGTAACAGTGATGTCTAAATGCAACTCATTTTGTTACCATAATAATCATGGAAGCAACATCTCCTAGATGTTTGTGTTAACTGGGGAGTGGGGGACTACTCTTCAGTACTACCATCCATTTTGTAGGACAAACGTTTTTTCGAGTACTTTATCGAATTATCTCGAGCTTCATCTGAAAAACTAACTGTTATTAATGACTTTTTTGCACCCACCAAATCGACATGATTGACGCCTGCTCAGTTTATTAGCTACCACTATCGAGAATTTTCGTGGAGGAAAAAGTTGGGCGTCTCGGCAAAATGAAGCTACTCAGGAAGATTCAGCCTGTTATTAATAATTTTTGAAAATAGACGTGGTATCCTGGTCTATATTCCACTCAGTCTGTAAATCAGAAAAAAAAAACTCAATTTGTGTGTCCATCGGCCTCACTCCAAAACTGTTGAGCCAATTATACTCGAAATCCATATCAGAGTGAGGAAACAGTTTTTTAAGGTACAGAGGCATATTTTTTATTTTCAAAATTCTGAATGTTGAAGTTGGTTTTCATGAATATTTGAGTAATTGGGGTACAGTGGTCTTTGTGTTCAAGAGATTACGAATGATTTTGTTATGAATGATGTGAGTTGAATCAATTGAGAACCCAATGTATGTGGTGATTTTGAATCATATTATGGGATGAGAGAATCTACTTCTAAAAATTGATTGATTAATCAATTAGTTCTTAATCCAAAAAGTTTGTAATAATAATAATAATGATATCAAAGGCTTTTATTGACAAGACACATTGTTTTACATGAGTTCAAACTACTTGTTGACTCTTATTGTTATTACTCTTCCACCATTTTTTCGAAAAACATAAATGTCCTTGATTGGAGATATAGAATTGAGAAAAAATCTGTCAAATATAGTTTCTCAGGTAAAAAATTACATTTTTGCATTCGGTCAGAGATTCTCATTTATCATTGTGAATGTTGTTGAATCGCATTAAATTCAAATGGCATTTTTTGTAATAAGTAGATTAACGAATGTTGAGAGAAATAAATATAAGAGTCAAAAATTCAAATTGTTACAGGATATTTGTTTCACTTTGTTTTAAATAAGGAAAAATGGTAGGATTGGAGGAAAAAGGACTATAATGATTCTCAACACATTTTATTCCGTAATGGTACAAACTTATTTCTATCAAACGAAAATTGTGGCTTTTTATTTCAAAATCAATTGATGGGAAAATAGAATCAATTCTGTGAGTGTTTTTCCCTTTAGTTCACCTCTAAGTTTCTCAGTTTGCGACATAGCAATATTGAACAATCTAATTCTGGTGTAAATTTCTGTTATTGCCTTTATCATTTTCATTTTGTGACTCACCTCATAGGGAGATAAATCGAAAATGTGGTTTTTCATAAAATTCATTCCATTTGTCACAAAATTATCAGTAATTGCAAGAACCTGCCGAAATTTTCTCTCAAGGAAAATACAAATATCTATAATAATTTGTGGTGGCCTTATGAGACCACCTCTATTTTTTCTATTCGATAATTTAAAGATTTCTACATTTGCAGAAGATTCTGTAATGTTTTTAAAATTAGACATACTCTACATTTGATAATTTTGTTTATAGATTTAACGACAAATCCTGATATAGGTACGTTAAAAAAAATTGTTATTTCCGTCAACCGATTGCACCCCTACGCGCATTCCTCAGAAGTCTTCGAGATAATTATGTGAGCTAGGGAAGATTCAGCCCTTACCTTTTAACGTGTGATGCCATGCACGAGACCGATGACCATGCGAGGTTATGAACCTTTGACCCTTGGCTCCAAAGGCGAACGCTCTACCACCACGGCCCATAATTGAATGTTATCAGCAATTACTGATGGGGATTTGACTGCTGACGAAATTGTGCGTGAGAACTTCTATCTATACATTCAAGCGTGCAATCACACTCGTTTCAATATCAAATATGTGGCCAGTTTATCGGCATCTAATTCCGGTAGTATCCAACCAACCTTACTCATAATCAAATACCTTAATCAGGAGATGTCAAATCTTTCAAATCGTTTCTTAATATGTTTCAGAGTTTGAATTGTAATCATTCCAAGTAATTTCCAAGTCAACAAATATGTGTGAAACAGGATTTTGACTTCAAGTTTTAGAGAGCACTGAAATATTTCTTGCATATAAAACTTTGCCAAAAATCTAAGAGATATAGTTCAACGACCGAAGGGGCTATAGCTGTTTTTTGTTTGATATCTGCCAACAAAAATACCTATTGTATAGGTTTTTGCGGTAGATTGATTATTCAATTTTTCATTGTTAAAGATTCAAAAATTTATTTTGACTCATCTCATCCGTACAGGGAGCCCCTATCATGATATGTCATTGCAGCTCAAGAATTTAAGTGAAATGGGTTGATGTATGCCTCAAGTGTAAAATAAATTATATGTCTCACATTCACCACACACTATTATTTTGTGCATATTTCTACATTAACATTTCAATAACCAAGTTATCTTCATCAGAAAGATTTTAGTAGAAATATTACGCATGCGCATCCAGTAATATAATATTAAAAGTGTGTGGCGAACAAATAATTTTTGATACTATTGGAAAAAACTTGAAATACTTTTATCTCAAATTAATTGTTATATATTTGATGGACTATATTTTTGATCCTTCTTATGATGTTGAATAGATGTTGAAATGTATCGTTTCTTGGTTAGATTTCCGAGATAATTGAATTATAAAACAGATTATTGGAACAATAGTGGATCTATTGTACTGGTAAAGAAAGTTATTGTTCAGAAATGAAATTGGGTAATCATATTATATAAAGCCATTTCCAACACTCGCCCTCCATCAAACAGATGAAACACATTTCAGTTCAGTCCAAATAGCAAGTATAAAATAAATTTCAAAAACAATAAACCATCCCTAGTTACAGAATTGGCCTTATTCATAGTTGCCTGTAACCATTTATTAACTCTTGATTACATGCAATTTTGCCTCAATTTATTAGTCTAGTATACTGATACTTATTTAACAAATATTCAAATTGTTCAATTAAAACCCGCAAACTTAAAATCATCTCGAAAAATATTTCGATTATAATGATTCCCAATAACGGTACCTTTTTGTCAATACGAAACCTTAATAATGGTCTCCATGTTCTAACCATTAGACATTTGAAACAATTTCATGATGTTACCTTTGTAAAAAGTTCATTTTGAATAGTGCAAGCTTTCTTCGAATTAGACAGAAAGATTACTGAAACGAGCGAAATCGCCAATAGATGAAATTTCACGCATTTTTTTAAATTTTAGGGTATTTGCCAAATACAGGGAGGCAACACAAAAAGAGTACCCGAAATAGGTGGATTTTAGTTTTGAAGGAACAGGATACAATTTTTCCCCAAATACAATTCCCTTGACTGGGGTACCTGTCTGCTCGTGCCATCATAGGTAAGACACATTATGACATAGGGTCCTGCATCCTTTTATCCAAGCTAGGAACAGTTGGATCTTCGGACTCTTCACTTTTGGATATGATATCATCCATCTCCTGTAGGTTTGCAAAACTCAACTCATGGAGGCTATACTTCATCACAATATACTAACTCTTACGGGGTTCCGTACGGTTCTAATTCGGGTTCTTCAGTATGTTTAATATTCATCAATGACTTTTCTGCTAACCTCCAAAGTTTGCATCCATTGTTTGCTACGTACTCACTTTTTTTCTTGCACATATAGATAAAATACTGTGCTAATGGTGTACTAATATTGAAATATAGCTCCTCTAGAAAAGTGTTATTACCTTGTACTATTATAAAATCAGTGATGTCAGTTTAGGAAGGTGTACAAAGTTTAATGATCTTGAAATATTATTCAATCAGCTGGCGTCGATAAGCATGTAAATATCCTTGTTTAGAATGCCTCTTGTACATTGGAGGAATAGAAAATTGTTGCAGATGAAGATACCATGAAAACGTTTTTTATTCACTCTTCTCTGAATTGGCACCAAAATTCTGTTTCGAGGATTGATTGAATCCAAAGAAGAAACCTCAAGCACGTATTCTGCTGCAATGGTCGTTAGCCTCCTAGAGACGTAAATTTTAGATACAGATTTTCTTTCCTACATTTCTCAGCCTCAAAATTCTTGCACAAATTGAATCAACTCTCATATACCTAGGCTATATATCGGTTTATTCTCTTTAGTTTTGGATGTATCAAAATTAAATCGATAGAAATCAAAATAATCATAAAAGGACAGCTTTTGACAAATAAGAACCAATATGTTCATTTCCTTTTCAACTGGAAGTGATTTTAATCCGTTGTTTTTTAAGGAAGAAGATTAAATTGTCCAATCAGTTATTAGTTTTCTAGAATTAAGAAGAAAATGCTGGTAAAGATGAGTTTTATCCAACTAGCAAAGACAAAATTATTGTGTTAATCAAAGATTGTGTTGAATGAACTCCATTTTTTATATCCTCTGCAAGAAAATAAGTGATTGTGATAACGTGTTGCTGTTATCTGAAAAAATTCGAAACACTCATCAAAAATACTTTGTCATTTATTTGATGGAATGTGTTATTGATCCTCTCTCATGATGTTAAAATCGATCATGAAACATTTCTTCTTGCAGGTTCTAGTTTGCAGTCCCATCGTCCTTTTTGTTGGTTATTCAACAGAATAATGAATATGAGGTCATCTGGAAACAATATCGGATCTATTGTACTCGTAAGGACAATTATTTTTGAAGAATCAAAATGAATTATCATATATACTCATCCAACACTCGCGCTCCATTAAATACGTAAAATACATTTTAGTTATTACCAACTAGCAGGTACACAATAGAATCAAAGGACAATAAACTAAACCTATAGTGTAACAATTTTCACTGGGGTTTGAAGGCCGTCGTTTTTTGGAATTTCTTCTTAACGTTTCGCTAGCGCGAGTGGCTAGCTTCTTCAGAGGCTTATACAACATGAATAATCTCAGATGACTAGAGATTCCGTCTCCGAATATTGTATTTATTCTGATTTAGGTAGTCCGAACAGAGAATTTATATCTGTTGGAATAGTCAGGCAGCGCTCAGAGCCATCTGCCATCCTAAACCAAGCTCAGCGCTTGTACAGGAATGCGGAGATGCGCTCGAGATGCTAGCTGAAACGAAGAAAGTTCAGCTAGAATGGCCCGGGTCACAAAGGGGTGCGCGGAAACGAGGTGGCAGACGGACTTTCCAGATCCGGATCCGCAACGCCGTTCTGTGGGCCGGAGCCTGTACTAGGCATCGCAAGAAGCCAAACCTCTTCAGCCCTCGATGAGTGGGCAGAAGAAGAGCTGAATAAACTTTGGAGGGATAACACCGGCTGCAGGCAGTCGAAATACTTCGTGGCCGGCTCCAATATGTCAAGGACGACATGGCTCTTAGGCAGAAACTGCCAATCACTACTACTCCTTATAGGAATACTAACAGGACATTACAAGCTAGGCAGACACCTATCACTTATAGGTATAGAAGACTGCCACACTTGCCGCAAATGCGAAGAAGACGAAGAAACTTCATCTCACTTCCTCGGCGAGTGTGAGGCATACGGCAGGCTAAGATTTGGAACCTTCGGAGTTGAGAAACTCCAACAAGAGGAACTAATCGACTTGGAGTGGTCGGACATACTGACCTTCATTAGGAGGTCACAAAGGTTCGAAAAGGAAAACTAGGAGGATGAATGTAGATAAGTGGAGAACAGGATATGGCAAAAAGGGTCCGTGAGGGCCTACTTGCCTGGCCGTATCTGGATTTGGTACATCCTCACTAACCCTAATTGACCCCTTTCTACCTGCCGGCTCAATGTCGTTGATATCCTTAGTTATTTCAGAATTGCTTATTACCGTAACTGGATTAAGCATATTTTCGATAACATTAATTGACACCTTTTTGCCTACTGTCTTAATGTCGTAGTTTTCTTTTGTCATTTTGGAATTTCTAGAATGGGATTCCATATTCGGTTGAGGTTAACAGCTTCTTCTTTTCTGTTGAAATTATCTGTCTGTTTGTAGATCTCTATTGCCTCCCGTGCAAGTTGGGTATAGTATCCCTGGATGGGTGGCAAGAAGTTTCACGTCCTCAAACAGAATCTTGTGGTTTCCTTCACTGAGCGCGTGTTCTGCCACTGCCGACTTGTCTGTTTGGCCTAATCTGCAGTTCCTCCGATGTTCCTTCAGCCTTGTTCCCATCGATATTTTTGTGGTTCCGATGTATACCTTTCCACAAGTGTATGGTATGCGATATACCCCCGCTGCAGATAGTGGGTCTCTTTTGTCTTGTGCCGACCTGAGGCTTTGTTGTATTTTCTTGGTGGGTTTGAAGAAAGTTTTTATGTTGTGTTGCCCCAAGAGTTCTCCAATTATGTCTGTGACCTCAGTATTATATGAAAGATACGCGCGTGCGACTATCTGAGCCTTCTCCCTACTTTGTCTCGTGGAAGTCCTTGGTTTCATGGCCTTGTTCATTTTGGGTACACTATATCCGTTCGAACTAAAGGTTGCTTGGAGATGTTTTAGTTCATACTGTAGATGCCCAGGTTCAAATATTCTCCGAGCATGGTCTGCTAGTGTGGAGATAATTCCTCGCTTCTAACTAGGATGGTGGTTTGATAGAGCATGCAGGTACCTAACCGTGTGCGTAGGTTTTCGGATTACTTTTTGGGTCAGTCTTGCGCCACATCTTCCGATGAGTACATCTAGAAATGCTATCTGCTGTTCCTGTTCAGTCTCCATGGTGAATTTGATGCTGGGGTGTTGAGCATTCAGATGTTCTAGGAAACGGTTCAGTGTCCTACACACAACATGTAATTTTGCCTTAATTGAGTAGTCAGGTATTAGGCAATACCAAATATTCAAATCGCTCAATTACACCAATCGAATGTGTGGTATTAGATGACTATGATGATTATCTCAACAAACTATAAAGTTAGTGGAAATGTGATGTGGACAATAACTGGAGCTAAAACTAATTATAATTGGCACACTTACCTCAAACACGGTATATGATACGGAATGATATGTACATTGAAGAGTGCAATCACAAACTTTTCATTATCGAATAGGTGGCCAGTTTCTCGGCATCTCATTGCCAAGGTATGAAACCAACTTACCTGATAATAAAATACCTGAATCAGGAGATGTAGTTGTTTTCTGTTAGAGACTTGCCGACGAAAATAGCTATTGGAAAGGTTTTTGTGGAAGCTTCGATTATTGAAAATTAAATTTTTCATTCCTTCATATTCAAAAATTGATTTCGGTCATGTTATTTCCCTAGAGGTACTCCCCATTGAGTGGGTTCAAATAACCCCTATGGCTTGGGAAAACTATGAAATCATTTATAATAATAGCTGATACAGCTCTACTACAACAACATGTTATTGATTGCTTTTGCTCATCTACAAGAACTCGATTTTAAAGAATTTAATTATAATGGGTTTATGTATGCCTGCAGTGTCGCAATGAGAACAAATTATATGTGTCTGTTTCCATACACTTTTATTTAGTGCATATTTCTGCATGCATATTGCGATATCCAAAAGTTATCGTCACCAGAAGGCTTTCAGTAAAAATATTACGCATGCGCATCTAGGAAAATAATAATAATAATCGCTTTTATTGATGGGTTAACAGAAAAAATACAGTATGAAATCATTACATCATGCTCACCTATCAAGAGGCACAGTTACGTCTGGTTCAATTCAATTAAGAGTTAAACGAGTGCTTTCTTCCAGTCAACTTGTATTTAAAGTGTATGGTGAACAAATAATTGTCAACCCACTTTCATCTTGCGTTTTCGTTTGATTTAACTATTCTCATAAATATGCCTGATATTAATACTCCTCATTGAAATTCCAAATCTTTAGAAAGGTCACCGGGTTCTTCACTACTGCCAAAAATCAGAATATTATTCTCAGTATGGTATGACCTTCCAAAAATGTTTCATGATAAACTGCTAGTATCGAAATATCAAATGTACGCATTAGCTTTCAGTTATATTTCACAAAAGTGTCACTGACCATGAGTTAGTTTTTTCAATGTTTATTCAAGGTCTGAAGCCAAGAAATAAATTAATCGCAGTGGTAGTGTCACGTTCAAATTCAAACATGCTGGCAAACCAGGCAAACATTCCTAATCAAGAACTAACAGTACATACATCCTTCAACTTTTGAAATTGCCACAAATTGATAATCTCAAAGAAGCCGATATCCACAAATTATCAATCGATATGCTTCTTGGCGCTGAAACGTTTTCCCAAATCATTTCACATGATACTTCATATTAATATTCCTTTGAAAAACAAGTGAAAAAATTATGTGACGGTAAATCACCTTGCATATTTTAATTAATCTTATTCTTCACATTTTCATTTAGCTGTTTGCCCCTCCTTCTTTAAAGTAACAAAAGCCATACTCTTTTTTGGCCAGAGGATACTATTATAACGGTCTCATTTCGATACTCATAAGACATGAAAATTGTCATTTCTTTTGTGAAAAACTTTATTTTAAATAATACAAGCGATCTTTGAATTAAACAGAAAACCTAAGATTTCGCCAATATATGAAATTTCAGAGTATTTTTCAGTCTTTCAGAGCATCTGGGGAGGCCCCATGAAAAGGGAACACAAACACCATTCTTTTGCCCACTCGCACCATCATATGTAAATGGGATCAAAAGACACACATCATGACAGGGTCCGGTATTCTTTTATCCTAGCTTGGAAGAGATTTTCGGACTCCTTACTTTTTAGATTTGATATCATAAATCTATCATACACAAGTGAAGTGATCGTAGTGATAGAGCGTTTGCCTCTCACCCAGATGGCCTGGTTTCAAATCTCACCGTTGGCCACTGAGCTACATTTGTTCGGAATCCACTTTTACCTACGCTGTAGGTCCCGGATCTTCCCTGCATGTTTAACCTCCCCAGCAAACTCATCTGTGACATGACATCTCTGAGATGTCGCAATGAGGTAACACGGCGATATCAAAAATGTTGCATCGCTGCGATGTACAGAAGCAAATACATCTGTGACTTGACACATCTGAGATGTCGCATTGAGGCAACACGGCGATATCAAAAACGTTGCATCGCTGCGATCTACAGAAGCAAAAACATCTGTGACATGACATCTCTGAGATGTCGCAATGAGGCAACAGCACGATATTACATACGATGCATCGCTGCGATGTACAAAAGCTGATCTATGACTTGTCATTTCTAAGATGTCACACTTGCGATTTTACAAATTTCTCCTCGCTGCGATGATGTTATCGTCATATGTGTTTTTTGCGATGTTAACAATGAACGCCATTGCACATGCGCCTGAGATTCGTAAATTTCTATATTCGTTCATTTTGCTTCTCGATCATAAACATTGAACATAGATTCGACTTCCGGCAGCGGTTGAGGTCAGACGGCGGCCTAGTGTTGGAAGTCAAGTTAATGTAGAAGTTAATGTCCGCCATTATAGATAATGTGCATGAAGTGTATGTAAATGTTAGTGAATGTTTGCCATTAGGTCTTAGTCCATCTAATATCTAATGTGCATGAAGTGTAAGCAAACAATAGACCAGGGTGAGGATATTGCTTCGAGCAAGACAATCCTCATCCCTCGATGAAGTCCGTCTTATTTACGCCGGTTAGAGGCCGGGCGAGACGGATTCTTGCATAACACATATGGGGATTCTGAGTAAATTGCACAAGCATAGCTCATTAAAGGATTAAGAATAAGAAGAACATTGAACATAGCCAAAAAATGGCTTGTTGCACCAAGTTCGATTAACTAAGTAATGGTCATAGTAATTTAATACATTTTTAATATCCTGTGACGAAGCTGTGAAAATAACTTTTTCTAGGAATAGTTCCCAGATAAAAGTAAGTAACAGTAATTTTTCACTTGAAACTATGGCAAAGCGTTCATTTCCCTCTTTCTCTCATCGTCATAAAAGACGGATGATAAAGTTTTATTGTTTTAGGTATCATTATTTTTTATTGTCGGAAAATGCTTCGATTAGAACAATGTTGTTTCATTTTGAGTACATTATATTTATTGAAAATAAAATGTTTAAATACATATTTTCCATCCAAAGCTTTTTTTCATTGATATATTTTCCTTTGTATTACCTAACCCCTGCGTGACAAAAGTACATCGCTGTGATATGTCACATGTTCACATACCTGCTATATCAATATGGAATTATCTCGTATACATCGCAGTTACATCTCAGAAAATATATCGTTATTACATCGCAGAACTTGTTGCAGTGACGTCGCATGGATGAATCTTGAGTGGGACCAAATAACATCGCAGCGACGTCTATTCGACATAGAATGCGATATCGCTGGTCACATTGTTACATCACTGCGATGCATCCGTGATGTAACTGTGTTTGCTGGGATCTACCCGGTTTTTTTGCTTATAGCCTTTTCCGGGTCAACTCCAAATGAGAAACCACATTAAAATATCTAACGCAATATCTACAGTGAACTGAATTTAATTATCACTCATAAACTATGCAGAAGTCGTGTATTCTGTCAACTACCACTATTATCATTTTGAATTTTCGTCCAATATTGGCCAGGTGCGAGAGACGATATACAGCCGTCCATTTCCTTGTCCTGTCATAATTCCCTGCCGGAAGAAGACACAAAAAAATTAAATGTTGGTTTGGATGCAAAATTAAATGAAATGTAAAGATTTTAATTTTATAATAATATCTGATTTGCTCTGACAAGCTCTGCTTTTGGAGGATTTTCTCCGAAATTCTGGGAGATTCGTATGAATATATATTTTTCGATCCTTGATAGGTTTGCAATACGTAACTTATGGACGCTATACTTTATCACAATATACTGCCACTTACCGGGTTTGGTCTTTTATTATTTATAATATGTATCAGTAATCTTTTGGCTAACCTCAGAAATATACATTTGGTGTTTGCTGATGTCTTGATTTTTTTCCACATATAGATTATATAATCAGTGATGAAAGTTCAGGAAGGTGTATAAAATGTAATAATCTTCACAAAAATTCGACTATCAGCTCTGCTCAGTATCTGAATCTGAAACATTTTGCACCCTTTATTTTCGTTGGTTTTAGATGTATCAAAATTAAATCCATAGATATCAAAAAAATCATAGAAGGACTAGTTTTGACGTATTAGACCCAATATTTTAATTTCCTGTTCAACCGATTCCAATTTGACATTTCCATTGTGTAGAACGAAAAAACTGTTCAATCTCCCTATTATTAGTTTTCTAATATTAAGATGAAATGCTGGTTAACCTGAGTTTAGCCCAACCAGCAAGTGAAAAATTGTGTCAAACAACGTTTGTGTTGACTAAACTCCATTTGTTGTATCAACTCTGCAATTAATGAGTATTTGTTTCTGTTGCTATAGTTTGAGAAAAATCGAAACACTTTCATTTCCAAAATTCATTGTTATTTATTTAATTGATATTTTTGATTCGTCATACGATGTAAAAATCAACGTTGTAATTTATCAATTTTTGAAACATTTATTTTTGCAGGTTATAGTTTGCACCTCATCGTCCTCACTGTTTCTTGGATATATTATACAGCGCTAATTGAGTTATGCAACAGATCAATGAATATGAGGTCATCCTGAAACGATAGTGGATCTATTATACTGGTAAGGAAGATTATTTTTCAAAATGAAAATTGATAATCATACATAGAGACATTTCCAACACTCGCTCTGCATTAAACAAATGTAACTCATTTTATCAGTCCAACTTGACTGTTTCTGAAGAGTGGAATTTTGATATGAAAGTATTCGATTGATCTTGTGCCAAAACTGAATTAATGGAAGTTCAAAAACATCCATATCAATTATTGGTAGATGTATAGTGATCTATTGTTGAATATTTTGGCTTATATACTTCTCCCGTTGGAAAACGTTTTGTGTTGTTTCTGAGCGATTGTTTTAATGCACATTTCCACAAAACAATATAATATCTGAGTATAGATTCTGCCAAACAGTTATTAACATTTTTGTTGAGAGAGTATATCCTCAACACGTTCAACGCCACGGTATCTTTTTCGATACACTTAGTTAAAACATTGTGTATCTTAAAAGATACACCAACTCAATTTTTGTTTTGGCTGTGCGTATCGCTAAAACACTTTTATGTACATTTTAGATGGGGAATTATAAGCTCTGGCCTGCTAGAATTTCCTCTGAAATTGAGGTTTAGGATGGATGAAGGTTTTGTTTGTTAATTGCGTAAATGCTCAAATTATTAAAATCAAATTCTTTAAAATCACGAAAATTTTCCACCAGGGCTTGGCGCTGAACGTGTTAAGGGTGTAAAATTTGAAGAATGAGAGAAGAGAAGAATGAGAAGTCTTATTCTTTTTATAACTTGGGAAATGTGATCGTTCCACCTCAGAAGTTGGTCAATAACTACTGCCAGATATTTTATGGACGTCGTTTTTATATTGTTGGGCAGGTGCATATTATATTCTTAGTGCAGAGGGGCATGTGTGTTCTGATAGTGTTGATAGTGTGTCGGTCATTAGAGTTTAGTATGAAGCACATAAATTTATTTTTGCCAACTGTTCTTTCTGATTATCACGGTAAAAACAATGTTGTTGATGAAATAACTTTCTATTATGAGTTTGTTGTAGAATGAAAAAAAGTCCTGCAGCTGCAGCAAAAACAAGCTGGAGTAAGGTAAATGTCCCAATTATCGACACAATAGCGAGTCAGTGAAAATGATAAATACTTTTCCGCCTCTAGGGGAGTCAGTCTTATGTGGTTGCGCTATTTATTTTCTGAATTTTTGTACTTTTAGTTTCGTTAAACAAACGAAAAAAGTTACTATGAAAGGGTGAAATACTTTATATGAAATAGAAGAAGCCATAAAACAGATGTCCCAATTATCGTCACCTGAAAAATGTGAATAACCAATCTTCGACAACAATTACCGTCATTGTGAAAAATCGAAAACGACTATGATTATATTTATATCTGTAGCGAATAAAACAGCGTAAAAATGAAACAGTCACAAAACTATAACAAAAATCAACCAAAATATTTTAGAATACACTGAAAAATCGTTCCTTTGGTACACCAATTTCTAGGAACCATTTTGTTCATTTCTGGTACTTCATATATGCCATGTTTATTCAACTATTTTGGCTGCGCAATTAAACATATGCTATCCTCAAAGTCGTACTGTTTGGCAAATCTAGCTACGAATGTCGAAAAACGAATGATACGAGCGAATTCAGAATGAGAAAGTATTCGGACGATAAAAAGGGTAGTATAATTGTACATTCAGTAATGAAACTTCACAGTTCACTTTGCAATACGACAAATACAATAGAACTAACCAGTACAGTTTTCAGTAACTCATACTTGTTTCGGAGTGTACTGACCTCTTCTGCTACCGCGCATCGATAGGCGTGGCGATTTCACTTTCACAGCTAGATTTGTCAAGCTGTACTCCAAAATATCATCGACATAGGGACTCTCCCAGTAACTCTACTAGAAACTTCATATAGAAGCATTGTTCTAGAAACACCAAATTGTTTGGAAGCTCTCAAAGCAGACATTCCACGGTGTCCACAGTATTATCCATGTTCTGTTCCATAGTTTGTAGCCTTCTGGACATTTTTTGAATGTGGAGGAGACTGAAAACAAAATATCACCATTTACCGTCACAAGAATGTTCCGATAATCGACATTTGAGAAAGAATTAATAATAAATTCATCAAACTGAACCAAAATGGAATGTCGATCGATGGTGATAGAAAGTTTCAAACTCTCTCAGCTGATTATCATAGCGGAGCTGAAATAATTAAGTAGTTTTCTTTAAATTTGGTAATCAAAAACTTATTTGTTGATTCCTAGTCATCGACACAACGTCACACCATTTATCGACATAGAGTTGTACGTAGTATAGACAACAAGTTTTTCCTACTGCTATTCAATTATTTGACGAAAAGCAATGTGTCGATAATTGGTACTCAAAAAATTGTGGGTCTATTAAACATACCAACGAAACGATTGTTTGGAGGAGTATCAAATGTGAACTTCTAGGGCAATTGAAGAATCATCTTGCGTGGCCCTTTTATCCACACTCATGTCGATATTTGGAGCACAACGTGTTTCAGATGTACCTATTATCGACACCCTATTTTCAAATAAAATAGGAAATGAATTTTCAATTTTTTTTAGAATTGAAGACAGTCAACCATATAGAAGTCTGTTCTTGTTCAAAATAGTATGCTTTAATAAAATTTGGTGGGTTAAAGGAAACAAAAGTAAAGAGTGTGCACTTACCAGATCAGCAAGAAAAACAGTGTTCACTCGTCAATGACTGAAACTCGACTAATTAGCATTGGTTCTTGTAGTGGGGATGCTCACGAGAAATTGGTTGTGAATTGAAATATGTTCCGGAAGCTAGAAACTGGAAACTTGTCAAATAAAAATGTTCAAGAGATCTCTCTTGATCTTGTTATACAGAAAATAATTCGAAAGTGTCAAATATACAAAAATACTTCGTTTGAAAGGTATAATTTTGAACGAACTAACTAGTGAATTAGCTCAAAATTCAATGATTTTGTTGAGCAAAACGAATTGTTTCAGTATTTTGTGAATTCGATCCGTAAATGCACTGAATAAGTTGAGAAAATATTTAGTTGGTTGGAATCAAACTCAAATCAAAATACTGAAACAACTTATAACAAATGTCAAGCATTTGACAGCGACTTAAGAAACCAAAAACTTTGAAAATATCTCTTGAAAATGCTAACCACTCGTGTTGGCGAAACGTCGAGATCTTCTCTAAACATACGTCGGCCTTACAACCCAAAGAACCACCATGTACGTGACCATGGCCGCGAAAGCATTTCACAATTTACTGAAAGGTGATGTTGAAAGAGCAAATCATATGATCTACTGAAACATCTCATGTTTTCAAGAAGAAAAAATGAGATTTTCTATGAACAAAACATAAATAATTGAAAACAAATGGCATTCAGTCTGAAAGGATTGCAGATCCTTTTATCCTTTTATTTGTTTGAATTGAATGATATTTTGTTGATTCAACCATTTTATTTTCTGCGTATAGAGTTGCGTAACTAGTAATAACACGGATATTGAAATTTTGGATATGGGTTAGACCGTTATTGTATACATGGAATAGAATTGAACTTAAAATTGTTTCCTGAGGAACACCAACCGATATATAAAATTTTATGATTTTGAAATAATATTTGACAATCAGCTCAGCTTCAATAAGCATATAAATACCATTGTTTCGTACATTGGGCTATTGTTCGAGGTATTGAAAAAGTTTGGTGTTGTTTTTAACTCCTCTTTGATATGGTCATTAATGTACCAAAATTCTGTTTCTAGGATTGAATCAGTCCAAAGAAAAAAATAAGTATTTGTAATGTGTTGCTATTATTTGAAAAAAAATTCGAAACAATATTCAATTCATTATTATTTATTTGATAATTTATATTTTAGATCCGTCCTACGATGTGAAAATCGATGTTGAAATTTATCAATTTTCGAAATATCTCTTTTTGCAGATTATAGTTTGCAGCCCAGTCCCATCGTCCTCACTGTTCCTTGGTTACATTACACAGCTTATCGAATGATGTGCCAGATCAATGAATATGAGGTCAGCATGAAATAATAGTGAATTTTTTTGTACTGGTAAGAAAAATTCTTTTTCAGAAATGACAATGAATAATCATTCATAGAGACATTTTCAACACTAGACCTCCATCAAACAGATAAAACACATTTAAGATCAGTCCAACTAGCAAGTACACAATATAATTGAATAACAGTAAACTAATCCTAGTTACAGAATTAGCCTCATTTATACAAGTTGGTATCCAAAGCCAGGTCCTGCATTCTGAATATAATAAATCATTGACTTTAAAATACATACAATTTTGCCTCAATTTACTAGTCAGGTACTAATACATTTTTACCGATTATTCAAATTGCTCCATTATACCAATTTGAATGTGTGGTATTAGAGGAATATGATTATTTCAACATATTAAGAATATGTAGTCGAAAAGACTATATTTCGTGCGCTAACACTTTTTTGTTGTACTGTTGACTGTCATGATGAATGTTTTGAATTTGACCATGCATATTACCCAAAAAGTTTGTGAACCTGCAGTTGTGCAACTACAGGGCATTCTGCATTATGTAAAACACAAATAATTTCAAATAATTGCAATTTGTTTCATTGTCACCAGTGGTCACTTGATGGAATTTTGCTTTATACATTCAATTCCAAATCATATATGTTCATCAAGGTTTCTCAAAACGATAGTTTTTCTACTTTCTACTTTGTACTCATTGTACATACTGCTCTTGACGTTCAAGTTTTCCAAACTGCTCGCTTTGTTCCTTCTTTCAAAAACATTGTTTTTCTGGTTATCTGAATTCTCTGAATAAGGGGTATTGATCATACAAAAAGCAGTCTCAAGATATTGAAAATTATCTAAGAAATAACGATGAGATTCAATCTTCAATCGTCTTCACTTATCTATCAGTGGGTTAGTGAATAATCATGTTCAAAGGTGGATGATCCACCATGTAACTTCGAAACTATTCTCATTTCTGAAACGTCGTCTCTTTTTGCCTTTTCGGATTGGAATATATACTTACATTTTTAGGTTGCTAAAACTAAAGCGAGGAAGCACACTATCACCTATATAAAGTCTAAATCAATCAAGTTGTTAGCAGTAGTTGTCATCATCATCATCAGCGCCATCATAGATAAGAGGGTCAAGTGTCACTTTATGACATAGGGTCCTGCATCATTTTATCCAGACTAGGAATAGTTGGAGTTTCGGACTCCTTACTTTTGGATGATATCCATATCCTGTACGTTTGAAAAACTCAACTTATGGAGGCTATACTTCATAACAATATACTGATGCTTACGGGGTTCTGTGGGGTTCTAACTTCTTTATTATTTCTCTTATTCATCAGTGATCTTTCTGCTAACCTCAGAAATATTCATTTGTTGTTTGCTAAATACTTACTTTTTTGTTGCCCTCATAGATAATTTACTGTGCTAATGGTGTACTTATATCAAAATGAATGGAAAAAAGTGTTCTTCAGCTTATATGATTGTGAAATCAGTGATAAAAGTTTAGGAATGTGTACAAATAAGTTTGATGATCTTGAAATACTATTCGTCAATCAGCTTAGCTTTGATAAGCAAATATCCTTGTTTCGAATGCCTCTCGTACATTGGGGGAATTGAAAATTTTTGCTAATTTAGATACCATGAAAACACCTCAAGATCATGTCTTTTCACTGAAATGGTCGTTATCCTCCTAAAGACGTACATTTTCAATATAGATTTCCTTTCATTTAGACGTCAATTGCTCAACTTTGAAGTTTTTGTAGATATTGATTAATACAGACTATTTAATTTTTATGAATTGAATCAACTATCATTTCCCCAGGCTATTTACCGGTTTATCCTCTTTTTTTTTATTTGAACGAGGTGGTTGAAATCCTTCATTCTCTTTAGTTTTGGAGGTACACAATGAAATCCAATTACAATAAACTGAAATTAATTACAGTATTTGCCTTTTTCAAACTATTCGGTAACCAAAACTAGGTTACTGCATCCTTATTATAATATTTCATCAAATTTGAATTACAAGCAGTTTTGCGGTCATTTAGTTTTCCGGTAATACTTGTTTATCAAATTTTCAAATTGCCTAATCACACCAATTAAATGTGCGGAATTAGATGACTTTAATGATTATTTCGAAAAACTGTAAAGCTATTTGAAATGTCAGGTGGACTTTACCTGGGAGATGGGACTATAAATGGCACACTTATCTTAAACACTTGTGAAACACATGGTATAACATGAACTGAAATTTATCTCACCCGACTTTACTTTGGCGATGTGAACACTAGGGGTAATGTTATCACTATAATAGTCGAATGATTGGATTTCGATCAATTATGCGCTAACACTGATTCACCTTTTCCAAATAAACTGTTGTATGTCATTTAAACTCTTTTCAAACTGATCATGCTTACTACCCGAATATGCTGTGAACCTGCAGTTGTGCAAGTCCAGGACATACTGCATAGGTCATAATCTGAAACACAAATATCAAAATCAATAGCCAGCAGTGGTTATATGATGGAATATTGCTTTGGGGATCCAATACCAAACTATATATTTTCATAAATGTTACTCAATACAATATTATTTCTACTACACGTGCTATATCTAGTGAGAAGTAACGAAGGTTCCAGATAGATATTGAACGTTCAGGTAGTACTGCAGAAACAATGTTGAAAGTGGACTCATAGTTGAACCATATACATGCTCTCGACATTCAGGTTTGCCGAACTACTGGTTTTTTATTTTCATAAACATCGTATTTCTGGTGTTATACAACTTCATTTCGGCCAAGATTGTCCCTAAATTTAACACTTGTGATGAGTCCAGAGAGTCATGGTCTAGATACTTGGGAATGGACAACTCCAAGATAGTAGATAACTTTGTTGGACCTCTGAAATCAACATTGAAATGTACACATTGCGGTCACTGTTCAGTCACTTTCGATACATTCTGGGACCTTTCTCTTCCAATATCAAAATTATACAGGCCAACATAGACTCCCGCAATGTTTAGATTCATTCACTAGGGAAGAAACTATGGATGGTGATGAGAAACCGACATGTTTGAACTGCAAAATTTTAGTTATCCATTTAAAAAGATTCTCTCAAACACAAAGATTTAGAGGAAAATTGAATATAACCATTGATTTTCCTCTGGAAGGTTTAGATTTGAGCAACTACACTGCAGACAATGTAGCCCCTTGTCGCTATAACTTGTACGCAGTGACGAATCACAGCGGGACTACCAATAGCGGACACTGTTGAATATTGATACCAGTAGTGACATCTCTTTAGTTAACTGTCATCTAATATATCTCAGTTAGATTATATGTTAATAGGTGGCACTGTTTTGGCTGTCATCATTATGATTATTCTGAAATGTTCTAGAATAGGATTCTACTGTTGTCACGTTGTCAGGTCATGTATTATGTACGCCGCATGAGTTGTTATGCATTACAAAGTTGTTACAAACTTCTGAACGAGTTTTTCTTTTGCAATCAAGAGATTATATAACAGGTTATGGGCCCAGACTTCCCACGTAATAAGTCATAAAGTGAATAAAGTAATCTTGGTGTTCAAAACTTCTAGACAAAATCTAGACGTGTTGGAATTTCAAAATGGCTGGAGCGGCTGTAGTAAATGTGCCTATTTTATCAGCTAATAATTTCAATAACTGGCAATTCAGGATATTGACAATAATGAGAAAGGAACAATGTGAAGAAGCACTAGAAGCCCCACCCCTTGAAAGTGCCCCACAGGATGTGAGAAATAAATTTAGGAAAATTGATGCAAAGGCACAGGCAATTATAGTACAAGGTGTTTCAGACAAGCACTTGGACATCATAAAGGATTGCCAATCTGCTAAAGAGCAACTGGATGCTCTTAAAGACATTTTCAATCGTACAAGTTCTTTCACAAAACTATCTTTATGGAGAAAGTTGCTAAGTCTCAAACTGGAGACTGGTGATAAAGTGGAAGATCATTTTCTTAAGTTTGATAGGATTATTCGGGAACTAAAAGAGTTAAAATCCAACATTGATAATAGCGACAAGGTGTGTTATTTATTGCTACCCTTGCCATCCAGGTTTGATGCAGTGGTGACTGCGTTGGAGACTATATCCGATGTGAAAATGGATTTTGTAAAGGCTCGACTGCTGGACGAAGAACTGAAATTGAAAGCAAAAGATGAAAATGAAGAGGGTCAAAACAAAGAAATGAGTTTTAAATGTACAAGTTACAAAAACTGTTATACATGTGGAAGTTCTGATAATTTCCAAGCCCATTGTCCTTCAGGTAATCCAAGGATACATAATAGAGGAACTAGTAGAGGCCAATTTGAAGGACGGAGTATAAGTCGACACTACAGAGGCTATAGGGGTGCGAGAACAAATAGGAAACAGGAGGCAAATTCAGCTGAGGAACCAATAGCGCTTTATGCAGCAAATCTGTGGCGAAGAACAAGGTAAGACTACCTTTGTGTTAGATTCAGGAGCTAGTAATCATTTTGTACAACAAACGTTGGAGAAATATATGTATGATATCAAAACTCTACCAAAAACTGTGTCAATACACATAGCAAATGGACAAATTTTGAAATCTAACAAAATAGGGATGTTGCAAGCAAAGTGTCAGGGACAGACTGTTACTATAGAAGCACTAATAGTTCAAAAAATTGAACATAATTTGATTTCTGCCTCAAAAATAACTTCAAAAGGGAATAAAATAATTATTGGGAAAGAATCTACTACCTACAATTAGTGGGAATAATTTTTCCCTAAAATGTGAGAATAAAAATGGTTTGTACTTACTGAAATTAGATAGCTTTTTTGATAAAAATGAAGAGTGCCTTGTCACAGTTGACAAAAATGTATGGCACAGAAGATTGGGACATGCTAGAAAAGATGCATTAGTACAGTTAGGCTTTAGTATGTCAGATAATATATGCACAGCTTGCGCAGAAGCAAAATCTAGTAGAAATACTTTTCAATTAAATGAAAGATTAACAAATAAACTTGGAGAACTTATACACAGTGACATTTGTGGACCAATAAGTCCAAGTACTATGGATGGGGGAAGATATTTCCAACTGATACTGGATGATTACTCTCATTTTGTTATAGTTAAAGTCCTAAAAAATAAAAACGAAGCAGAAAACAATTTGAAAGAATATGTTGTACAGATGGAGACACAACATAATGTCAAAGTCAAACGTTTCAGACTTGACAACGGTGGAGAATTTTCTTCAAAAACCTTTCAGCAATTCTGTAAACAAAAGGGAATTCGTATTGAGTACACAATGCCATACAGTCCACAAATGAATGGAAAATCGGAACGGATGAACCGAACTCTATTGAATATGATCAGAACAAAAATAGTAGACTCGAGCATCCCAAAAACTTTGTGGGGAGAGGCCCTGAAGTGCTCAGCCTATGAACTCAATAGAACCCCAACAACTGCACTTCCAAGAGGAAAAACTCCTTCTGATTTGTGGCATGGTAGAACTGATTTAAGTAAATTAAGAATTTTTGGTTGTCGCACATGGTATACTGTGTTACCAAAAATGAATAAACTTGAACCGAAAGCAAAGAAGGCAGTTTTTGTAGGTTATTGTGGAGGCGGTTACAGATTATTTGTACCTGAAGAAAACAAAATAATTAAAAGTAGAGATGTTAAATTTGATGAATCAACTATGTCATTCAAAGATAACTTGATAATGGAGAAAGAATCTCAACAAAAATATATAATACAAAAAGATCATAGTACAAACTGTAATGAAGAGAAACAAATTGAAGTTGAAGAAAATGAATTGGAACATGAAGTACCAGCCGAAATCCCTCAAAATGTTGGTGAAAATGAAAGACACATTGATACAGGAGAAACCAGATCAGGAAGAATTGTGAAAAGACCTCAATATCTAAACGATTATGAGATATATTCAGCTTACTGTTTACTCTCGGCTTCTGACGAGGAACCAAAAACATCACGAAGCAGATAAATCTCAGGAATGGCGGCAAGCGATTAAAAATGAACTGTACTCACTTGAGAAACTGCAGTCTTGGACTCCAGCTCAATTACCTGAAGGCCAAGTAGCTGTAGATACAAGATGGGTTTTTAAAATCAAAGATGATGGTACCAAAAAGGCTCGTCTCGTAGCAAGAGGATTCCAAGTACCCATTACTGAAGAAGAATATAGTTATGCACCAGTGTGCAGATTTTCTACAATTAGAATCCTAATATCAGTTTCAGTACAAAACGACTGGAATCTAAAGCAAATCGATGTTCCGACTGCATTTCTGAATGGGGAAATAGACAGTGATATCTATATCAAAGCACCTGAAGGATTACAAACTGATTCACAATACTTCAAATTAAATCGAGCTTTGTATGGATTACGGAATGCACCAAAGTGCTGGAATATAAAATTTAACGAAGTCATGACCAACCTTCAGTTCAGAAGGTCAGAATATGACTATTGCCTGTATGTAAAGAACCAAGTTTACCTTTTAAAGAGAAACATTTTCAATTGAAAATTGAATCAATACATGACTCCTCTGGAAATGGAAAAAAACCCTTCGATAAAATTGAAGTTACTTTTTTGTAATATCTAACAGAAAACAACTACTTCCCCGGCAAAAGCCACGCTGGACATTGAACTACATCTGATAGATATTGAGAAAGACCCTATATAACTTGAGAGAAAAAATCTGAAAGTGAAAATTTGCATTTTCATTCAGATAGTTGACCATTTATTAAATGTCCAGTTTCCATTGGAGATTCTTATCTATGAATGAGATAAGGGAGAATGTTATTCAGAAGTATCACTCACAGAAAATCGCTCTTTCCATTGATGCGTGAATAATTGCATCTCTTTTGCTAGGCCTCCAATACATTTTGGTCGACAAAAATCTATTTCACTCTTCTAAGATCATCAGGGAGGTCGGAAGAATTGGAAAACATACTCTTCAGAAGCAATTTCACACTGTAATGAGGAATTGTTGTACTATTTCTTGTGGGGTGAAACTTTGAAAATATTTTTCTGATATAAAACCTGTCATGGGTATGGCATGTTGATTTCATTGAAAATATGAACAGGATGTTCATAAAGTCAGTTGTGGAATCATCTGCGACTGAAAGTTGGAATTTAGTCGCTGTTTTCCATCGTACAAGATAACCTCTCTTGGAAGGGATTCATGTTTTAAAGAGAAACATTCTCAATTGAAAATTGAATCAATACATGACTCTTCTGGAAATGGAAAAAAACCCTACGATAAAATTGAAGTTACTTTTTTGTAATATCTAACAGAAAACAACTACTTCCCCGGCAAAAGCCACGCTGGACATTGAACTACATCTGATAGATATTGAGAAAGACCCTATATAACTTGAGAGAAAAAATCTGAAAGTGAAAATTTGCATTTTCATTTAGATAGTTGATCATTTATTAAATGTCCAGTTTCCATTGGAGATTCTCATCTATGAATGAGATAAGGGAGAATGTTATTCAGAAGTATCACTCACAGAAAATCGCTCATTCCATTGATGCGTGAATAATTGCATCTCTTTTGCTAGGCCTCCAATACATTTTGGTCGACAAAAATCTATTTCACTCTTCTAAGAGTATGTTTTCCAATTCTTCCGACCTCCCTGATGATCTTAGAAGAGTGAAATAGATTTTTGTCGACCAAAATGTATTGGAGGCCTAGCAAAAGAGATGCAATTATTCACGCATCAATGGAATGAGCGATTTTCTGTGAGTGATACTTCTGAATAACATTCTCCCTTATCTCATTCATAGATAAGAATCTCCAATGGAAACTGGACATTTAATAAATGATCAACTATCTGAATGAAAATGCAAATTTTCACTTTCAGATTTTTTCTCTCAAGTTATATAGGGTCTTTCTCAATATCTATCAGATGTAGTTCAATGTCCAGCGTGGCTTTTGCCGGGGAAGTAGTTGTTTTCTGTTAGATATTACAAAAAAGTAACTTCAATTTTATCGTAGGGTTTTTTTCCATTTCCAGAGGAGTCATGTATTGATTCAATTTTCAATTGGGAATGTTTCTCTTCAAAACATGAATCCCTTCCAAGAGAGGTTATCTTGTACGATGGAAAACAGCGACTAAATTCCAACTTTCAGTCGCAGATGATTCCACAACTGACTTTATGAACATCCTGTTCATATTTTCAATGAAATCAACAAGTTTACCTTGTTTTATTTGTTGATGATGCTCTCATAACGGGACCAGAAGAACAAGTTGACGACTTGGTGAAAAATCTATATGAACAGTTTAAAGTGAAAACTATAGAAAATGTTTCAATTTTTCTCGGTATGCAGATGAGAAAAACTGAAAAAGGACTTCAACCAAGAATGATATCTCGTTTATTGAAAGAATTTGGTATGGAAGACTGTCGTATAGTAACTACGCCTATGGAAGTGAACTTTCAGATATCCAGTGAAGTTATACAAAATATCCCATATAGACGTTTAATATGTAGCCTCATGTATTTATCAATTGTATCACGGCCAGACATCGCTTATAGTGTTTCGTATTTAAGTAGATTTTTGGACAAACCTACAGTAAGTGCTTGGACAGCAGGCAAACGAATACTTAGATATTTATGTGCTTCCAAAAACTATGGATTGATTTTTCAAGAGTGCAACTCCGGTCTTGAGTGATGCAGATTGGGGCGGTGATAAGCTGACCAGAAAAAGTATCAGTGGTTTTGTGTGTTTCCATGCCAAAAATCCTATTGCTTGGCACTCCAGAAAACAAAATTGTGTGGCCTTGTCATCGATGGAGGCTGAATATGTTGCTGCAGGGGCTGCGGCTCAGGAGATAGTCAATCTGAAGGGGGTGTTGTCTGAGTTTGGTGAATCATCTGCAGTCACTCTAAATATTGACAATCTGAGTGCTATTTCTTCTATCAAGACTTTTGATAATTCAAAACGCAGCAAACATATAGATATTAGATATCATTACATCAAAGAACTTAATTTAAACAGAGACATTGATATTAACTATGTTAGTTCATCAGAAAATTGTGCTGATAGTTCAACCAAAGCATTGGGTAAAGAAAAATTTCAAAATTTGAGGACAAGTTTGTTAGGCTTGTAAATAATATTTCTTTATTTTGAATGTTATTTCAAATTTGTGAAATTAAAATTGTTTGATTTTTGTTTTGTTCATGTACTTGCAATTTAAATTTCAAATTATTTGTTCAAAAAAATTTTACATTTAAATTGAGGAGTGTTGAATATTGATACCAGTAGTGACATCTCTTTAGTTAACTGTCATCTAATATATCTCAGTTAGATTATATGTTAATAGGTGGCACTGTTTTGGCTGTCATCATTATGATTATTCTGAAATGTTCTAGAATAGGATTCTACTGTTGTCACGTTGTCAGGTCATGTATTATGTACGCCGCATGAGTTGTTATGCATTACAAAGTTGTTACAAACTTCTGAACGAGTTTTTCTTTTGCAATCAAGAGATTATATAACAGACACTACACTGCTTACTGTAGGCATCCGTATACAGGCACATGGCACGAATACTACGATTCCGTAGTTTCAACGATTCATTCAAATTCCCTTGTCAGGGGAAAGGCATATATACTCTTCTACGTGCAGGAAGACACTTCATCACATGTTCGAAATTATACTTAGTTTTATTTTATGAATATTATTATTGTATTTTTTTTTTATTGATTATATGGTCATTTCTGGAACGTAATGGTTGAAATATATTCAATAAAATGAGTCGAGAAGTTCGAAATTGAGCATGATGAAAGTGTTGATTGATTTTCTTAATCCAATGAGATTGGAAATGCTTCTTATGCTCGCTGGCAGCAGATCGAATAATTTCGGATCACGATAGAAAATGCATGTCTGTGTGTGACTTATGGCAAAAGCTGGTAAGTTTGTAGATGAATCTGTAACAATTTTTTTTTAATTTTCTTTTTTAATCGATAGGAGTGTGGACTTGTTTGTGAACACCCATGTTGAACATTGGTGGATCCCTTGTTTTCAGAAATTTGAGTTTTCTGAGCAATATTTTTAAGATTATATTCTGAGCAGGGCTTCGCGAGACGAAGAGATAAGTCTTGATCTTGTCTTGGTCTTGATACAAGACCAAGGCCAAGACTTAATAAATCTTCTCAAGACCAAGACTTGACTTTCGAGACCAAGACCAAGACTCTCTCCCAAGAGTCCTTCTCAGTCTCGAAAGAAAAATAATGAACTTAAATATACTCAATATTGAGAAAAATCTGATGGAAAATGTTATGGCATTTTATTTCAATTATTTATTTTTCATATGGTTGGTTTTGAATTTTTTTTCACTCAAAATCGAAAATACATTTTTCAAATTCAGTGTTACAGTTTAACAGTTTGCAACAAATAGGTGTATGTTGTAAGGTCGCAGTGGTCCATACCTCCTACTATTGAAGATAGGAAAAAAATTAATACAAAAGTTATTTGGTTTGAATTGGAAATTTCTGGAAATATTTTTGATACTGCGTTGTTGATATTTCCATCTAAACTTGGCAACGATTTTTTATTTCAAATCAATCATCCTGTAAATTGATGCAAACCTATTAGACCAGGATCCCACGCCTATTTTCAAAAATGATCAATAACAGGCTGAATCTTCCTGAGTAGCTTCATTTTGTCGAGACGACCAAATTTTTCCTCTACGAAAATTCTCGATGGTGGTAGCTAATAAACTGAGCAGGCGTCAATTATGTCGATTTGGTGAGAGCAAAAAAGTCAGTAATAACAGTTAGTTTTTCAGTTGAACCTCTTGATAATTCGATAAAGTACTCGAAAAAAAGTTTTTCCTACTAAATGGATGGTAGGACTGAAGAGTCTCCCACTCCCAACATGTAGCAATGACGTGGTCATAAGAAATCAATAGTAAAAAGCGAATTTAATTTAACATTTCAACTTCAATACCCTGTATCTTCTAAACGAATCATTTGCGGACACATATTCATTTGAACTTTTCATTCTGTAATTAGCCAAAGATTCACCATTCGAAGTTTGTACAAGAACACAATGGAGCACCCTGTATAGTACGGCATTTGCACGAAGGACTGGGAAAACCTACCTAGGACAATGTGACCATTTAGTTATTATGCAAACATAAAGCAAACAACAGTAGAAAAATCAGCTGGGTACTTACTGATGATTTCTTATGACCATGTCATTGGTACATGATGGGAGTGGCGGACAGTCCTACCATCCATTCTGTAGGACAAAAGTTTTTTCGAGTATTTAATTGAATTTTTTCGAGGTTCAACTGAAAAACTAACTGTTATTAACGACTTTTTTGCACTCACCAAATCGACATGATTGACGCCTGCGCATTTTATTAGCTACCACTTTAAAGAATGTTCGTAGAGGGTAAAGTTGGGCGTCTTATCAAAACGAAGCTACTCACCAAGATTCAGCCTGTTAATAATAATTTTTGAAAATAGGCGTGATATCCTGGTATATTTGAATTTTAGGTTAAATATTTTATTGTTTTGAAATAGTGTTAGGTGAAAATTGAGATTTTGCAATTTACGACAGCCTATTACCGCCGCTTCATCTCACTCTGTATGTGGATTATATTTATAATTGAAGATACCACATATAATGGCAGATAACATATTTATTTATTGAAAAACTTTGAATAATTCAAATTTCTAGACGCATTTTGATCCAAGACCAAGACTATCAAGACCAAGTCCAAGACTGGCCAGTCTAGTCTTGGTCTTGAAACATTAATATGCGCAAGTATACTTTCTGACCTGCGCACATTTCATAGTGCTCATTTTCTATGAAACCGACAACGGCGAGAACCAGTATTGTCAACTCTTTCATTCACGTAGGCTTGTTGTCTATTCATTTCTTCGTGGTCGTTCGTTTGATGGAATGATATTCGTGCACGTTTTTCGAACGTGAGCTTTATCTTAATTGTTCTGTATGTAAAGATAGATAGATCTTTATTGGTCATATCACACAATAGTGCTTTGACAAGTCAGTAATAAAATAAAACTGAAAAATTGAATATTAATATAAAATAACAAAAGATAAACAATCTTTGTCGTTAAAAACACTTGCACAATAAAATTTAACAAACAGCAATACGTATACGGTACATGAATCAATGTATAAGTTGTAAAAAATCTGTTGATAGGAACTCATCAACATCATAAAACGCATTATCAGCCGGAACCGCTTGATAATAGATTTGAATTGAACACACTCGAGATCTTGGATATCTTGTGGTAGAACATTGAAGAACTTGTTTGCATAATAGCTAGTCCCATTTTTCCTTTTCGAAAGTCTCATATAGTGTTGATATATCATATCTTTGTTTCGCGTTGTGAATGAATGGGAACTTTCATTTGTCTTATAGTTTTTTATATGCATAAGACATTGCAGTATGTAAGTACATGGCAGAGTAAGTATCTTAAAATGTTTGAAAGCACCCCTACAATCATCTCTATAATGCATTCCAGCAATGATTCTGACCGCCTTCCTTTGCATGGAGAAGACTGCTGAAGCGTGTGCTGAGTAGCCCCATACTAATAGGGCATAAGATATTGTGGACTGTATCAGTGCGTGGTAAGCTGTTAACAGTGTGACAAGCAATTTCGCAGGTTACGTATCAGAAAGATTTTCCGTGACATATTTTGCAGGCAAAAGTCGAATGTTCTTCCCAAGTGAGTTTACCGTCCAAGAGGACACCTAAAAACTTAACGCAATGAAAGTTATTTAGGTCTGTGTGCTGTTTTAAGCTAAAAATCAATGTCTCAGACTTTTATTTGTTAAGGACTAACTTATTGTTATGTAGCGAAAATTGTGTCAAGGTCAGACTATTATTGGCCTCAGTTAGCAGAATATTAAAATCTCTATTTGAATGGGCTAATGGGGTGTCGTCAGCAAAAAGAGTAAACTTTACTGAAGGAGCACTATTAGGCAGGTCGTTGTTATAAATAAGAAATAGGACCGGACCTAGGACAGAGCCTTGCGGTAACCCATATTTAATGTTAACGAATTGAGTTCTGTCCGTCAAATAGGACCTAATCATTTTTTGGCTATTTTCGGAGAAGTTGTAAAATTTCAGTTTATTAATCAATATATTGTGCGGTACACAGTCAAAAGCCTTACTTAGGTCTAAGAATTGTACATGGTCGTACCCATAGGTCTCGAAGCCTTCATTCATTACATCAATCAGTGCATTTATTGCCGCGGTTGTGAGTTACTAAATAAATTCAATAAATTTTCAAAATAAGTTGTCATTTGAATTTTAAGGATAACTTCAAAAATTTTTGCAAATGTGGGCACAATGGATATAGTCTATAGTTTGTTGGGTCGTCTATGCAATTACCTTTGAAAAGGGGTAACACTTTTGAGCATTTCAGGAATTTTGGAAAAACATTATTTCTGATACATTGATTGATGAGTTTGGTGAGAGGAATGAGAATAATATGTTTAATACAGTTAAGAATTTTTACATTAATACCATATGCATCGTTACTCTTCGTCTTTTTTAAATTATTGATTATATCCAGAACTTGAATATATGTGACTTCAGAAAAGTTTAATTCCTCATCTGCATATGTTTCGTGGGAACTTGTAAAATAATTCTCCCGATTATCATAGGTGGGAGGTGAGGAATTGATTAATTGTTCAGCAACGTTACCGAAATAATTATTGAAATCATCCAGAGAAATCATATCCGTTGAATTATCAGACTTTTTTTCATTTGTATCGATCAAATTCCACATTGGTTTCTGTCGATTTCCATTTCGATTTATGTAATTATCATTTGCTGCTTATTTAGCTTTTATAATCTCTTTTCAATAAGTATGTTTTTTGTCCCTAATAAGCTCTTTCAGGTAATCACAAGGATCAGTCTTATACACATCTAAGAGAAAATGAAATGTCTCCCTCAATTGCCTCAAATCATCTGTGTACCAATTCAGGTTGTTTTTATTGTTTTTTAACATTTTGGATTTGACTGGAAATAATTTATCTAGAGCCGATGCAATTACATCAAAGAAAAATTGAGATTTTGCATCTATATCAAAAGAGGTATCATCCATAAACCTCCAGTCCATCATTTGTAAATTACTGTTCTGTTGAAATAAGCCTAAGTCGGAAATAGATCTGTGCGAATTTTTTTTTGTTAAGTGCCGAGGATTACAATTACTTACTTTTAGATCTAAGCCAACGATCAATAATGTGCATTGAGCAATCAAAAATTGATAAAGATGTTATCTGAGCAGTTCTCCAGGCGTGTTGGAGAATTATTACAGGCAATGAAACCAAAGGAACCAAATAGATTATTAAGTACATACCAGTAGAGGGCAAATGAGAGAACAAACGGATTCAAAAAGGATTCAAGGCCAAAACCTATGGGAGAACAAATGGATTCACATAAAAACCTATGAGAGAACAAACGGATTCAGATAAAAACCTATGAGAGAGCAAATAGATGGAAGGTCAATGCGTGTACGTGTCAGATATCAAATTACCTGGAATTTGCTGATGTCCTAGTTCCGGTCAGCGGAATTGAATACGGGTTCAATGACTTCTCTCAAGGCCAAATAGTCAGATAGCAGATTACCTGGAATTTGCTGACGTTATAGCTCCGGTTACAGATGACAAGTTTCGACAACTAGCAGAAACTCGAAACGAGTTCAACGACCACTTTCAAGGTCAATAAGTGCACGGCCAGGAATCAAATTACCTGGAATTTTCTGACCTCATAGTTCTGGTTACAGACAAGTCTCGACAAGTAGGAGACACCCGATACGGGTTCAATGACCTGGAATTTGCTGACGTCATAGTTCCGGTCAGCGGAATTGAATACAAGTTCAATGACTTCTCTCAAGGCCAATAAGTCAGATAGCAGATTACCTGGAATTTGCTGACGTTATAGCTCCGGCTACAGACAAATCTTGACAAGTGGGAGAAACTTGAAACGAGTTCAACGACCACTTTCAAGGTCAATAAGTGCACGTGTTAGGTATCAAATTACCTGGAATTTTTCAACGTCACAGTTCTGGTTACAGACAAGTTTCGACAAGTAGGAGACACCTGATACGGGTTTAATGACTTGTAATTTGCTGACGCCACGTTACAAATAAGTCTCGGCAAGTTGGAGGCACCCGTTACGGGTTCAATGGTTTTGTACTTCGTCAGAGTACTGTAGATTTTCCTTTCTATCGAAGATGTTGGATCCTTCTGTAAGAGTTTGTAGTTTCCTGTTTCAAGTACTGCTTCTAACTTGCCATCATACGTCTGGGTGTCCATGATGACTGTGGCATTTTCTTTGTCTGCAGGGAAAATTTTAATGGTTTTCAGGGCTTTCTGTTCTCCAGTGTTGATGTTTTTTCGAGGGATTCGCTCCTTCTCCAAAACCTCTTTCACTTTTCATTTAAATTCTTCTGCCTGGACAGGGTTTCATTCTGTTGCTTGTTGACTCTACCGAGCTCACGATGTCCAGGATAGGTATCGTTTTTGGTGCAACTGCGAACTTCAATCCTTTTTCTAGCAGGGACTCCTCTACTTGAGTCAGGGGTTTTGATGAGATGTTGATTATGGTACTTTTAATTTCTTCGTCCTTGGTTCGTGGTGGCCGTGTTTCTCTTGCCTTTCGGTTTCATTTCTTCTGATGTCTCTTCTTACAGTAAACCTCCTCATCTCTACGGTCTTCCGAAAATTCACAAACCCGACATGCCATTAAGACCAATCACCAGCTCCCGAAACTCACCGACCTATAACCTGGCGAAATACCTCCTACCGATACTACAACCCTTACAGGTTACTAGCAGTTCGTTCGTCAAGAATTCTAAACACTTCGTGGACATTATTAAAGATGTTGAACTAGGGCCTGAATATCGTTTCATCAGCTTTGACGTGGAGAGCCTTTACACCAATGTCCCCATAGAAGAATCCCTTAACATCATCAAGAGGAAACTGGAAGAAGACATCCAGCTTCATGAAAAGACTGACGTCCCCGTACAAGCGATATTGGAACTACTGCAGAGCTGCCTACATAACTCATACTTTCAAGAAAAGAGCTGTTTCTTCTCCCAAGTTGATGGACTGCCGATGGGATCTTCTCTCTCTCCAGTAATCGCCAACATATACATGGAGTGGTTCGAGGAATTGGCTATCAGAGAGGCAAAATACAAACCAAAACTAACTAAGATACGTAGACGACACTTTTGTCATTTGGAACCATGGAGATGAACACCTTGGGGAATTGTTCGCCAGAATGAATAACATGAGGGATTTAATCAAATTCACAATGGAAAAGGAAACTAATAGTACCCTATCGTTTCTCGATGTGAAAGCTGAAAGAACATACATTGGAATCCTCACCTCTGTTTACAGGAAGAAGACACACACAGGACAGTACCTCAACTACGGCTCTAATCACCCAAACTCCACAAAGAGGGGAATCGTAAGAACGTTGGTGGAGAGAGCAATGTCTATTTGCAACAACCAGGAGTCATTGGAGGCGGAAATCAACCACATCAAAAAGGACCTACGCCGAAACGGATACTCCGAGAAACTCATAGGAGAAGTTCGGAAACAACTCGAAAAGACCAAGACAACCGAAAAAAGACCACAAAACCCCGTTCTCATTCTTCCCTATATCAGGGGTATCTCCGAGAAGATAAGAAGGATCGGAAATAAATACAACATCAAGAGTTGCTTTCAATCCGGCAGTACCTTACGAAGTTTCCTCACCAAGACGAAACCAGAGAACACAACAGAATCCAGCAAAATCTGTATTTACAAAGTTCCATGTGAATGTGGAGATTCCTATATCGGAGAGACCAAGAGGCCATTATCAGTAAGGATAGCCGAACACAAAAAGTGGACTCAACGAGGGGAAACATCAAAATCGGGAATTGCTGACCACGCCTGGACAAAACACCACCGAATTCTTTGGGACGAAACTAGTGTTCTTCATAGAGAGAAACATTGGTTCAAACGGAAATTTATGGAAACCACCTATATAGAAGCCAATAGTGCCTTCAGTCAACTAAGCGTGGAAATTAAAAACGTATGGAAACCGCTCATGGACCGTTTTGGAGGGAGAAAAAGCGCAAAACCACACGCGCGCCACAAGACCGCGCGTAATTACACCGTAATTACACTTATAAACCAATAAAAGGTCGCGTAGCATCTGATTTTGTCATTATTCACCAGAAGACGATTGCGGATTCAAGCAATTGAAACGTTGTGAAAAATTTTAAAGAGATAGAAATCTTTCAATCATTAAGATGATGGACGTCCGAAATATAAGTAATCACACTACTCACTTAGTTGAATTGCCTGTCTACAGATATATTTCTGTAACCCATGGTGGGTTAGTGGACAGAGTAACTAGCTACCACCCCGGAGCTCTGAGTTCAAATCCCGTCTCCAACAATTTTTTATTTTTTTTTAAAACCCAGCAGACGCATCACACTAGAGTCAGCCGTCTCGGTTGGAAACGGCTTCGACTCTGGGTGGATTTTTGTTCAAAAAGAAATTTGAAAGAGAACAGAATTTTGGAAAATAAAAGATTTTAATATTTCCTTATAAGTAAAATCCCAGGTCCTTCAGAACTCTTATTTTTGAAAAAATTAAGACTTAGGTTCTGAGTGGTGTCTCATGTACTTTTAGTACATTTGAGTAACTCAACTTAAATTTGTGTGGCTGATTTTTATTTATATTCTGTAGAATATAACTCTGAAGTAATTTGTGGAGCTTTAAAGCGTCTGACAAAAGTTCTGGTCTATGGAAAGCGTCTGACACTTTTGAATGTACTTCAGAGTGATATTCTACAAAATACATATAAAAATCAGCCATACAAATTAAAGTTAAGTAACTCTTATTTTTAGTTAACTTTCTCACCTGGTAACTGCCCAGGTGTCCACAGAGCGAACTCCACAAGCATGCAGGTATTGAAAGTACATGAGACACCACTCAGAAGCTAAGTCTTCATCTTTTCAAAAATAAGTTATGTCTGAAAGACCTGGGATTTTACTCATAAGGAAATCTTAACAAAATCTTTTATTTACCAAAATTCTGTTTTCTTTTAAATTTCTTTTTGAACAAAAATCCTCACAGAATCGAAGCCGTTTCCAACCGAGATGGATGACCCTAGTGTGATGCGTCTGCGGGTTTTTCAAAAAAAAATGGTTGGAGACGGGATTTGAACTCGGAGCTCCAGGGTGGTAGCTAGTTATTCTGTCCACTAACCCACCATGGGTTACAGAAATATATCTGTAGAGTGGCAATCCAACTGAGTGAGTAGTAATTTTACGTACCTTGATTCCCTAATATCTGAAGGATGGTCATCTGGTCAAGCTGCAGGTAGGCATGCGAACATAGTACAAGTACATACTAACACTACTCAATCGTACACATTTCGTTCGTTTAAAAATAAGTAAACTCTGACGGCCCTTGGATCTTGCTCTATAACTGCCTGTCAGCTATTATGTTTCATTTGTGAAGAATGTCTCCTGTAATTTACAATGGAGGATTTTTTTTTTGGAATGGTTGGCTCCAATCACATAATTCAATAGAATAGAGTGGTTCAATCTTATATGATATATGTATCGAAAGAGCAGTATATGCGGATGAGTTGTTGATATCTATATTGAAAGCGTGTATGGAATATAATTCATTGGATTCATGGTATTTTGTTTAAACAACAAATCAAAGTCTTGTGAATAATGATTAATATGTTCCTGTTCAAGCATCTTAAAATAATTTGACATTTTCTGTTACAGTCTGTCACCAAGAAAAATTGAAGTCGAGCTGGGAAGCAGACAAGTTTTGTGTTAAATATGTATTTATATTTTTATTTTCAGAATGTTTTTCATAAAACTATATTCCTAAGTAGTTATTATTCTGCATAATGTATATACATTTTATCAATTCTTAGGGTACATTTATTGCTGACAAATATGATAAAATATGTGAAAAAATACCATTTTTTTCAACGACCTGTTCATAAATGATATTTATTGAAGCTTTATTACTGATTTCAAATACAGGTTGTTACATTTGATTGGTTTCAAGTCTGTTACTTGGCAGGTATTTTATATTGATTTTACACCTATTTCAGTCTTTCATCACCTTATTGATGAAAGTGTATCATTTTTGTATTATGTAGAAACATTACTTTCCAATTACTTTTGGCTACAATACTATTCAGCATTCATAATTGAAACTTGAAGTTCAATATTAGAGTTGGTTCGTGTTTTCTGGTTATCAATCGGTGTAAATCAACCATTCACTTGGTAAATCTAGTTTACACAAGTTTTGATTTTGTTCTTACTATTGATGGTATCTATCTCTGTATTTCAGTTTTGGATTCGTTTGGCATCGGCAGCGTCTATTCGAAATATTTCCTTCTGTTCAGAATTACTATGAACTACATCAAAACTGAAATATTGACTTATTCAAAACGAGTATAATTTTGAGAGCTTTTAACTAAAAGATACCGAGCGCCAACGCGTCCAATTTGATATGAGGATACCATACGACTCCAAAAGTTGGAACTTACTTTATGTAGAAAGATCAAAGTGAGTTATTGAACGTGAAAGTGCCAAGCACCATTTCAATAATTACTCTACAATTTTAAAAAATGATTTGACTTTACCAAGTCATTACTCAATACCATAATTTGGTGATATCTTTTAACTTAATCGCTAACCATTTGCGAGTCCACATTGTATATTATTTTAAGTGCCAACCTCACAAAATTTATAATTAATAATTTTTAACGAGATTAAAACTACCCCTTAACTTAAGAAAAAAAAATAGTATTTTTAAATAGATGGGAAAATATTTTTAAAAAATGCTATTTTCAATTTTTTTGAATTATCTCTTGAAACTTTGTTTATGTGTATAAAATTGAATTTTAAGTGACTTTTTGAAATAACTTTTTTGATATCTTGCCATCTTACCCCTTTTTTTGCATTTGCATTGCAATTTTTTCATTTTGCCGCCATTCTAGCGATCACGTGACATGTGTCAAAGTCGATTTTTAGGTTATCGGACATGCACAAACTTTTCCCCAGAATATTTTTTCCAATACTCCAATAATAAAAATTTTTCCCATATGGTAAATACTTTTTGGCGGTCACTGTATAATGAGATAAACATCACAGGATTACAAAATTGTCAAGAATCCATAACAGATTTCAACTCAACAAAAATTAGTATAAAAAATCTAATTAGGTGTTTAACACAGCTTCAGTAGAATGAAATTTCTGTTGGATTCTGATGAAAAATCCAGATGTGTATTAGGTATAATATTGGAAGTGTGTACATATTTTATTCAATTAACGATGTAATTCAATTTACGAATGATGTTCATGATTTGTAAGTTTTACTGTTTCGAAAGGTAACGGAACCAGGCAAATCAGAAATATGTCCTGCAGCTAGTCCAAAGTGAAATATCTTTCAGTAGGTACTCTGAGTATAAAACAGAGTTGCACGTCGAGAAGAAATAGGGTACATGATGTTGGCGTCACCTAGTGGGTAGTAGAACCAAAGAGTAGGTTATAAAGAGGAAACTCTTCGTCCAATCATCAATGAAATAGTAAATTTTGCTCGTTGACCTTGGGCTAACCCAACTACGAATTTATGAATGGGATGAAGCGATGGGTTGAGCCAATCAGAGCGATTGTAGAGTGACAGATTCTAACTATCGTAATTGAGAAATCGCTTCGGAAAGATTCGAGTTGAAACGCACAATCATTTCTAAGCAATTATCCTTATAATTACTATTTTTATCAGAAAGCAATTTAAACTAATGTTTTCAAGAAAAATATGTTCTTTCAAAAGCTGCACAGAGATCATTCTGGTTGGAAATTAAAAAAAAAATATGTAATTCCGGACAACCGACGAAAAACGAAGTGAAAACATATTTCACATTTCAATTTTGTTTTTAATTATAATTATTTGAAACATATTTTATTGTTGTGGTGTTATGATGTTCGAAATATTTTTGGGTTTTTCATCTTCCACAAACGATCGAAAAAAGGAAAACTACTCGCAAGAAAATATTTTCAGAAATATTTATAATTATTAATTTGTTATTGAAGCATACGTACGAGTCTTCCATCAACCAGAAATGATAAGTTCATTTTATATACCTAATTTCTTCCTTTTTTCAGAAAACATTCATAAGTTATTTGACAAGATATTTTTTTTTCGTTTCTTCAATAGACTAATGATTTTTTTTTGTAGATATTTGAGGAAGGTTAAAATTCAAAAAGTATGTCAAACTTAAAATATCTCGAATGATCTTGTTTAAGTATTCATGTTCTATCTGCCTGTAGGAAGTAGACTCTACATATGTTGAGAGACAAAATGATAAGTGGAAGAAAATAGCTATGAGCTGAACTCTGTTGAGTAAAATAAAGTCCATTTATTATTATATTTATTACTTGAAGTTTCCTTAAATTAAACTAATTTTCAACCTCAGCATTAAACACAAAAGTACATCTCTATTTACTCTTACGAAAAGAGTGGTGTTTTCCCAAGTTAAAAGCTCATCAGAAACTGATGAAATATATTTTTTGGTTAATCAAACTTTCACTCTGTATCGCAGTATCACTGCTGTTTTTACAAATACTTCAAACTTGTTTTCAAAACGATTCATGATTATTTTTAGCTGGTAATATTACAGAATGTAACGTTTTATGTTCGTAAGTTATTGCATGTCTTCAGAATGACAAGAAATAAACACTTTCTCATTACCAATACACTTTATTTATTTATTTTTTCAATATAAATGACAGTATATAAAGTTTCAAAATGAATTAATTACTTATATATTTCAAACATTTTAAAATTCAAGATAATACAGCAATAAAAACTGAGAGGAAAATAAATTCAGTTGCATTTAAGATATTAGCGAATTTACTATTTCAGCTGCAGGAAAACTAAAACTTCATTCATTTTTCTTTTTATCTGACTGGTCTGCAAAAATATTGAGGTTTCTATGGAGTTGACATCTTCTCCTCGATCTCCACAAAAATACTTATACATGAAATGAGAGAAGAATATACAGTGAAATATAATAACCTTCTGATGTGTACACTCACAATTATTGTTCGTAAGCTTCAATAATCTACTGGGATAATGATGTTCTCGTACAGTTTCCTAAAAAATATTCTTGCCATAAAACAAAAAAAAGGTAGAACAACACACAATGCTTTCAATGTAATAATTAGTAAATACCTACTTACAATGGGATTTCACACGGCTAGTACAAGTCATATCCATACATTTTCACGTTCACAGAGGCTACAATGAAAAAAGGATACAAATGAAAAATTGCTTGATTCACTGTGTCTTCAATTCTTGTCCGAGTGCTGGCATCAATATATTTACTATCCAATCCAATTTCCACATAACTTGTTATATCCATACTATCAACTCGGAAATAAGAATGTTCTTCAGAAATGAGTGTGTTTGGTGGCTGCCACAGATTTAATGAAGGCGCTGCAGTATGACATAGCTTATGTTTAAGCACAAGATTGTCTTTAAAATGTAGACTACAAATCCTATGCTATTTTTGTATAAAACTAATGGTTCCTTCAACATTAATCTTCATCATTACACGCAATTTTCCATTTAAGAACACGGTCATTTTCTTTTGGGTTGGGAAACCGGAGAAATCTCAAAGTTTTCTTTGAACTATCACTGGAAAAATATTGGCTAGGATAGTTTATGATAGCGCACTTAATGCCACAATTTCCACCCATTTTGGCAATTTTTAGCTACTAATAAAAACGACGAAGAACAAGGGCATGACCATCCTGTAAAAAATTTCAAAGTTTGTGATCAAATTAGGAATAGGTCCAACAGTAAAACACTCCAGCACCAAAATAATTCAATTCTGATTTTTGAGCTTTGATAAATTCGCTATCGTTTGATAATTTTTGACAAAAATTGTTAAGCTAATTTGGAATCACTTTCTTTCGATCTGAAAAAGAACATAATTTTTGACATTTGACGAATTGTAAATAGTAGTAAAAATTCAAGGTCAATCGTGAAATGTTCCCGCCCTTTTAGAGTGCGCCATCTTTGCTAATCTAATCTTTGGTAGAACTACAGAGCTTACTCAAAAAACTCAAACAGCCTTCATCTCATTATTTTCAACTTAAGGCAGATTTACCGGGTTCATAACGCATAATTTATTGAATATGCGTAATTTTATTGCAGAATCCATAAAAGTTCAACACAGGGATTTCTTTATAAATTGTGAAACGAGTAAATCATTGCAATCGAGTCCCTGTGATAAACTTTTATGGACTATGCAATAAAATTACGCAGATGCAATGAATTATGCATTATGAATCAGGTAAATCCGCCTTTAGTTGCCGCGTCGCGAAGAAATAGGTTATATGATGCTATCGCCATCTAGTAGTTTAACTAAAAAGCTCTTTTCAATTAATGTATTTGTAACAAGCAAAAAATATATTACGCTTCACTGCTAAAATGTATTGACGATATGTTTATGCTTGGAATGTACAGTTGTGTGCATGAAAAAGTCGTACAGCAGTTATTGTTTGTTTTTTTTTTGTTTTTTTCGTTAACCAGCTGTCGTCCCCTTACGAACGGCAGCCCTCAAAAGTCGAAACTTGTGCGAGCCAAGGATTAACGAGGTCTTACCATTTTACGTGCGATTCCTAGCACGATCCGAGGAGAATATCGAAAGAAGGTCCGTTTGGACACCCATCCAAACCCCGGCCTCTCCTAGCGTTGCTTGGCTTCAGAGATATCGGTGAACCGGCGCTCTCCGTTCGAGCTATCCCCGCTAGTCAGGCTTGTCAATCTTCATTATTAAACTTCTTATCGACTTTGACAAGTAGTGTCAAAATGCAAACAATATTTTCAGTAACGCGCTTTTAACATTTATTTATTTATAGTGATGATACAAACAACAGACTAAAAAGTGGAATCACAGGAGTATATAACGTAAGAGTTATACTTATGTGTGTTACACGTTATATCCATTTACCAAATTCATTTACGAACAAGAACAAGTGAAAAGAACCACTGTACGATAAAATCACAACATTCGTTCAGTTTCAACATATTAAATTGAAATCAATTTCTAAATATATGGGTATGAAACAAAATTTTTGTGGAAAAGAATATATGTCAACAATTAGTTTTGACACTACTGGCGCGGCACCCAATAGATAATAGACATTGTAATGAAACCATTGTCCCTTTTCTGTTACTGTTTGTTATTTACAGTAATTGTTTATTCTTGTATTATTTCTTTTATTTGGTCGGTTGCTTCATCAAATACTTGATCTTTTTTGTGGTTAAGCGACAAGCGTACAATGCACTTTGTCACTTTCTATCGCTAATAAGAGCTAGGCAATGTTTATGCCCTCCGTGCGGTATTGGTGGCTGCATACCCTAAGTGTCATAATTCGCAAATAGACTTAGTCGTCGTGAGTCGAACGCATTTCGTTGGGGAGGATTACAAAAAAACGCTATCTACTATTTTTTGTAATTTCGTTTATTTTATGCAGAAATATAAGTCTTACTCATATTTCTAACGGTGCATCTCCATTTATATAGGTAGGTCTGAATTAGGTGTTTCAACAGGGTTTATCTTTGTTTCCCAACATACTACTAAGGCATTTATATAGTTTTAGTTGTGTACGAAATCTGACACTCTTATTGGTGTCGCATCTGACAATCTCTTGATCACTCAATGAATTGACCAAGACAACCGGATCCAGGTCTGTCTTATTTGCCATGAGATAACGATGTAACCTTATTTTAGGTACATATTTGGCCAGGCTAGCTTTTTTGATTTTCGGAGGCAAGGCGTAAGTCGACGTCACTCGATGATTCTCAAAAGGTCCAATTTGTGGCACAGAGAATAAGTTTCTTATTAATTATGGTGTTTATTGGACGCCATCTACAGTGATAAACGATTTCAAAAACTTATTCCCAGGCCAATCTCTGTAGAAAGACCTTAACTATGCTGAAAGAAAGATTCAACTCCAACTTCAAACAAAAGACACATTAAAATATAAATATTTAATAATTTCAATAGTTCTCTACTGTATTAATAATAATAGAATCTTGAAATGTAACCAACCAAAAGAATGGGTTCTCCAAGTCGTGGTTTAAGAAATTATAACAGTTTTTATCTTACCTAGTCCGAATGCATTCAAACCTTACAGAATTAGGCATAAATTAAGGAATCACGACTTTGGTTTTGTTGTTCCCTTTTGGTCTCCATAAATGATTGTTTCCACGGAAATCTCTAGCGTTGGGTCTGCTCCAACATGCTCTCCGGCTTTACAACACCATGGCAGGCTTTACAATACCATTACGTGTTTTATCATACATCACAAGCTTTACAGTACCATCACAGGCTTTACAATACCATCGTAGGCTTTACAATACCATCATAGGCTTTACAATACCATCATAGGCTTTACAATACCATCATAGGCTTCACAATACCATCGTAGGCTTTATAATACCATGTGGGCTTATATTCCTTTCTCGAATTGGCCTTTAAATTTTTATTGGCTGATTAGTCCTTATACTGTTTAAAGTATCTCAAAGACTTTGGTAAATTCCTGGCATAGCTATGGCAAAAAGAAAAGGAAATTTTAAGGCGTGCTTTTTACAAAAAATATTTATATATTTAAATCTCGTGAAGCGAGTAACCTTTAATAGACCTCTACATAACAAGAATATTCACCTCTCATTTGTGTGGTACAGCAATATTAGGTAGGTTGCCAAAATTGAATAAACTCAAATTCAACCTCCAGCGAGCTTCAGCGTTACCAGGTCAGAAATGGACTAATGGTGTTTCAAACACTTCCGTCCTCTCCAAAATTGATTTTAACAAAAAAACATTTCCTTTCATTGTTGCCACCACTATCAATTATTATACGCATGTCACTGAACTATATCAAAGAGACTAGCATTCCGCGATTTTCAAAACTATATAAAAACCATAACAAATATAGTTCTCTCTCTCTTTTTTCCATGAAAGTAGAAGTTTGTGTAAACAAAATCAATGTAGTGAGCGTACTCCAAGAATTCGAATCGTAAAAGGAAGAACTGTCGTCTTCTTTAACAAATCGATTCGAAATCGGAAGAAGAAGCGCTGTCACCCAAGTGACATTAACCATATTATTGTCAACATGTAAACATTCCTTCTTGATAACCACACAATTATGGATTTAATTAAATTACCAGAGATATCCGTGGGAACCAAGAGCTGTGAAATCAAAACAATTATATTTCATGTGAAATAGGATGGTATGTCTCTAGGAATCCTATTACATGTGGTGATCGAATGACAAGTGTTTGGAAATTTCACCTTGTGACCTATTTATACGAGGAAAACAACTGTATACCATTGTCAACGTTACATTACCCCCTTTCTTGGAATAGAAAAATTTAACTTGTTAAATTTTTCGTAGTCAGTGAGTTACATAACTTTATATAGTTACTATTGGTTGCCAAAAAATTATTCAATATTTAATTTCAATTTTAGTTTTACCAAGGATTCCCAATAAAACCCTAGTGAATTTATAGGAACATTCACCACCCCTAAAAGAGCTATTAACTCAAAAGAATGAGAAAAAACACCTCGGAGGTACTCCAAAAGTCATTGAAGGCAGCTCAACCTCCCGAAGCTTTATCGGTCTCTCACACCAGTTGAACAAACCAGCAATAAACAGTTGGCCTCCTACAGACAAAAAAATACAGTTTACCAACTTATCATAAAATCAATGTGGTGTTGAAGCCATTAACCCCGAAGGAGAAATGTTTCAACACCGTGGTGGAATGTGGAGTATGCCACCCTTCCCATAAACTCTAATAAATACAATCGGAACCCCGAAACTACTGAAGCAGATACAAAGCTCCCACCCGAACAAATCTACACAAAAATAAGTAAGTACAATTTAATTTTCTCGAACCTATTCCATATTTTGTGGATGCACGAATAATTTCAAAGCCAATCATGAACTCGAATAAATCTGGCTCATTCAGAAGCTACAAAATTGAAACAAGGTTCAGAGGAAAACAAATTAGTGTGAATAGTAGTGTGGACACTTAATATTGGAAATGACTACCCGCATAAACAATATCATATCATTCTGGCATTTTCTATGGAGGTGCCTATTTATCGCTATTTCTAACCTTTCTTATCAGTAAGTCAAAACTAAATTCGTATCGAATTCATAAGAATTCAACATCCAAGAATACTGACAAATTAACTCAATTTTCCTTACAGAAAATTAACAGGCTTTTAAAACTGAATAACACCAAAATTGTAGAATGACACTCCATAAAAATAATTGCAGCTTTATTACTGTCGTGAGACTTTGTTGACGCAACCCATTTACCAGCTACTGTGGAAGCCAAAATCTCACTAGTTGGAAACTGTGTCCTAGTTTAAGTTGCTTTAGGCCTGCGCCAGGGACAGCCAACTTCTGCCCCAAAGTCATTTCAAAATCAACTTTAAATGAAACTGGCCAAGTCTCAGAAAAGAAGAAAGTTTCCAAATGTTCTTTAATCCAGATACTAATCCCACCTGTATATACAATCAGTGTAGAATCATATCTGAAATTCAAATGTATATTCGACATTTTGAATCTTTAGCAATTTAAGCTAGTAACTAAAACTATTTACTACTATTTACAGATAATTTACCAGTTTTTTTTTTACTTAGTGAAGCTGATCAGACATCACAAGTTCCAAACTCTAATACAAATTCAAATTTATACATTTTGTTGCATTCTACACTTGTACAAGATTTTCAAATAGAAGCAAAATAAATACCCTACACTATCCTGTCTTTCCCATTCGGAACTAGACAGACAGTCTTTAACAAGAAAATAAACCGTCAACTATATGACATAAATAGACTACCATCAGTCTTTCTTCAAGGAAAATATTAATAATTTTTTTTTTATCAAACCTTATTGAATTTGGGAAGAAACAAATTCAAGCTATCTTGTCAGAAATAATTTTTCTCGGACAGCTTTCATTACTAGAATGATTTAAAAATCAATTCTTATTCTCGAAAAATAAGTCAGACAAGAATAATTCACAAATCAAGGTTGGAATAATTATTTAATATTTAAGGGGACAATTCGTTCCATGAAATACCTATTCACTTAGAACGAAGGGAAATGAAAAATGTATTTCCAGTATTCTTTATTGACTTTTCATTAATATTTTCAATTAGTCATATCCAAGTCAGACCCAAAATAGGGCTTGAGTTTTGATACATGCCATGTACCCAGTGGCCTATCATCAAGATCACTCAACTCATAAGTCACTTTCGATAATACCTTTTTTATTTTACATAAAATATATCGAGGAGCTAATTTACTAGAAAATGCATTAGCAGCATCCGATAATATAAAATTTTGCTTCCAGACTTTTTCACCTACTCGAAAGACATGTTCACGCCTTCTCAGATTGTAATACTTTGCATTCTTCCTATAAGAATCAGAAAGTCTTTGCTGGACTTTCTTATAAATTGGAGGAAGTTTTTCCAACTCCTCAGAATAAACTTTTCTGGCTTCTTCATTATTATTGAGCTCAAAATCTAATTCCGCTCCATAATAATCTCCTGAGACAGGGGTTATCCTTCCAAAATTCAAAAAATTTGGACTGAAACCTGTTACTTCATGAACAGCAGAATTCATAGCATGCTGAATTTGCGTAAGTTCATTATCCCATTTCTTGTGAGATTCTTTTATAAAACATCTAATTGCGGTTCCAATGGTACGATTGTTCCTTTCTGTTGGATTATTTTGTGGAAAGTATCTACAATTGTACCAGATCTTGGGGATTTTATATTTGTCAACAAATTCTTTGAAAACTGTCCCTGTATGAGCTGAGGCATTATCTAATAACAAAATTTGAGGAAAGCCAAAAGTTAAGAATACTTCTTCTAAGAAATTTGTAATCACCTGTGCAGTTGCATTTCTTACAGGTTTCATTACTACATATTTTGAAAAATAGTCTGAAGCTACTACGAGAAATTTATTACCTTTATTACTTCGTGGAAATGGGCCCATAACATCTGTACTTACTAATTGGAAAGGAAAGCTCACCCTTTTCTCAGCACCCATTAAACCAAAACGTCTAGCATGTAAAGCTTTTTGACTACAACATACTTGACATTGCCTTACATATTTTAGAACATCTTTTCTCATTTGTGGCCAGTAAAATTTTTCTGCGATTCTTCTTAGAGTTTTAAAGTACCCTAGATGACTTGCAGTAGGTAAGTCATGTGAATCAGAAATAACTTTCTTTCTTTCTGAAGATGGAACTAACAATTTCCATTCAGAAATGTTAGTTTTCAATGCAATTTTACTGGAGGTATGTTTGAAAATTTGCCCATCTTTAATCATCCACTGACAATATTTCTCAGGATTTTTAGTTATCCTATCTTTTAATTTCAGGTACCAAGGTTCAAGAACTTCTAATGAAACTCCCAAAACATTTATTTCCTCAGGAAGAGGAGCTCGAGACAAAGCATCCGGAGTAATATGGAGTTTTCCTTTTCTATGAATGACTTCAAAATCAAATACGGAAAGCCTCATTGCCCATCGGCTGAGTCTACCTGAACTACTTGACATTTTTGACAGGTATTTCAAACTGGCGTGGTCTGTTAAAATTTTGAAGTGAACTCCTTCAATATAGGGTCTAAATTTCTCTAATGAAAATATTAGAGCTAAACACTCACGCTCTGTGGTGGAATAATTTCGCTCTGATCGACTAAGACTTCGACTTGCATACGCAATGACCTTCTCCTCGCCATTTTGAATTTGGGTAAGTACGTCGCCTAATCCTGTATCACTGGCGTCCGCTTGAATAGTGAATTCTAAAGAAAAATTTGGAGCTGACAATATTGGGGATGAAACTAATTTTTGTTTTATTCCAACGAAAGATTTTTCTGCTGAGTCATTCCAAATAACTACCTGTTTTTTACCTTTACCTTTTAATAAATCATTGAGTGGACTGATTAAAGTACTAAAATGAGGAATAAAACGCCTGTACCAGGAACACATTCCTACAAAACGTTTTACTTCTGTTGTAGTCTGAGGTCTAGGATATTCAACCATGGCTTTAACTTTATCAGGAGATGTTCGTAGTCCTCTGTGATCAACTACAAAACCTAAATACAGCAAAGATTCTCTAAAAAATTGACATTTTTTCAGATTGACTGTTAAATTTGCACCTAACAAACGTCTATGGACTTCTTTCAATAGAGCTATGTGTTCAGAAAAGTTTGAACTACACATTACTATATCATCTAAATAAACAAATACTTTTGGTTGTAGCTCTGGACCTAGTATCCTATCCATTAATCTCTGCATAAGGGCAGCAGAATTTGACAAACCGAACGGAAGGCGTTTATGGTGGAATAAACCACGCCCTGGGATTGAAAAAGCTGTTTTTTCTTTACTTTCATCGTCCAATGGGATTTGCCAAAAACCAGACCTAAGATCTAGTGTCGATATAAATTTTGCATTGTTTAGCATGTTGAGAATATCATCAACTAATGGAAGAGGGTAAGAATCTTTTTTTGTTATCTCATTCAGAGCTCTACCATCAAAACAAAACCTAAAATCCCCACTAGGTTTCTTTACTAACAATACTGGAGAACTCCAAGGGCTGAATGAGGGTTCCACTATATCCAAAGCAAGCATTTTATCCAACTCTCTATTTAGATGTTCTAACATATATGGAGACATTCTGTATTGTCTTTTTTTAAATGGAGGATGATCTCCTGTTTCAATATGAGCTGTTATTTTATCTGTCAAACCTATAGGATCTTCAGAAGAAATAGACTTAAATAAATCTATTACTTTCTCCATCTCTAATTGTTGTTCATCTGAAAGATCTTTGCAAATTCCTTCGCTCAGACCGACTTCTCTAAGAGGTTCTGATAAAACACTTATTTCCATTCCTAGATTACTGTTAACGTTCCAAACTTTATTTCTAAAATCCATTGTGAGTCCAAACAATTTGCAAAAATCACTTCCTAAAATAAGCCCGCATTGAAGGGAAGGTATAACAGATACCTTTACTATTTTGCAAATATTTCCTAAACATAAGGGTAACTCACAAATGCCTCTTACTGTCTGTTTCTTACCATCAGCAGTAGAGACAGACCTTTTTATAGTTCTATCAAGTTTGACTTTATACTTTTTCAATAATTCTAAGGAATGTTTACCTAAACAACTCACATTGGCTCCACTATCTAGTAAAGATATTATTTGTTCACTATACAGTTCAACTGAAATATATGGTCTATTGTCATTCGGTTTTGAAATGAAAAGAGGTGATACATTTCCTGTATCTTTTCTTTGGACAAAAACAGTATTTTTTAAAACAGAATCTTTAACACAAGGTCTGGGGTTTTTACTAACATAACTACAATCTTTTTGAAGTTGTTTTCTGTTATCAGTTCTATTTTTAAAAGAATTTTGACGACTTGAATAAGTCGTCTTCCCTATAGGTTTTTTGGGTTGCACGTAGGGCAAGTTAACTTGGTAAAATTAGGCCTACCACAGTTATAACAAAACCTTTTTGAGGGATCTTTACAATCTCTTTTCAGATGTCCTACCTTTTCACATCGAAAACACCTAATGGAACTTGGTCTGACATTTGCAGACGTTTGAGAATTAGAAGGAAATTGTGATTTTTGATCTTCCTCACCTATAGAAGTTTTTGCAAAATCATATGATTTTTTTTTATTACTCCAAGTACCTTTTGAACTAAAATTGTATTTTTTATTTTCAGGTGAAGATGTCTCTACGTAAGCAAGGTCTGTTTCCAAACAATGCACTGATTTCGGAGGAGTATATCTTTGCTTTATTTCAGAAGCCTCATCAATTTTCTTACAAAAACCTATCAATTCTGAAGTACTGTTTATATCTTGTAAAATTAAGTGATGTATATATTTTGGTAAAATATTCCTTCTTATTATTTTCAAACATTCCTGATTATTTACAGGTTGACTCAATCTACTAAAAAGACTTTGCATTGTTGCAACATAAATATCAATAGGTTCATCTCGACCTTGAGTACGATTCTTTATTTCATCCAGAAGCTTCTCATCATAGCCATTAGGTAAAAATGCACTTTCCATACGAGTAACTAATTGTTGCCAATTAAAAACTTCTTGTCTAATCGACCTATACCAAATTAATGCTTTGCCTGTAAATAAATCTATGCAAGAATTGAACAGTTCTAGTTCTGACACATTGCGAGATTTTGATAACTCATCTACCCTTTCAAGAAAAGATTTCAAACTTGTTGAACCATCAAACTGAATACCCCATTTATAAACAGGAATGGATTTTCCTAAACCGGAAATAGAAATTGCAGATACAGCTTGTGCAGAATCCTGGACAATGTTCATTGCTAATTTTGCATCCAGCTCAATACAAGTAGCTTTTGAATGTTCTTTATGATCTGAATATAGAGTATTTTCTGCCTCGGGTTGTTCTGGCACTTGAAAACGATTTACTCTTCCCATTAACGACGTTAATCTAGACTCTATGATTTTATACATAGGATCAGATATGGGAGCTCTGAAATTGAGTATTAAAGATTCCAAATCAGAAAAAGTTCTATCAATGAAATTTTTCTCGTCCTCTGCTACAAAAGCTTTAACTTCTAACTTAGTTAACACAGTTTCAGTAGCTAATAATCTTCCTAAAATTATTCTTTTTGATGTTAAAGTTTTTCTACTAGCTACCACATTACGAATTCGAAGTTCATAATCGATTTCTTCCTCGTTGAGATATAAAGGTTCTATTTTTCCGTCCATATTTACTTTTTTGAAATATATTTTTTTAAAAAACGTTCAAATTTGGTTTCAAGTATTAAATAACAACAAGATAAAAGGTAATAAAATTTCTTACAGGACAAAAAAACTTATTAAATTGTTAGTTTGCCAATCAATACTAGAAAAAATATCCATATCCATATCAGTAACACGTATTTCATAAAGACAAACCATCCACAATTTATTCGCAGTTAGAGAGATCTTTCCAGCACAGCAATCAAACCTCTGTGAATCATCGAATGAAAACGTAGGCCCTACGTTGGCACGCCATTTTTTATGTAACCTTATTTTAGGTACATATTTGGCCAGGCTAGCTTTTTTGATTTTCGGAGGCAAGGCGTAAGTCGACGTCACTCGATGATTCTCAAAAGGTCCAATTTGTGGCACAGAGAATAAGTTTCTTATTAATTATGGTGTTTATTGGACGCCATCTACAGTGATAAACGATTTCAAAAACTTATTCCCAGGCCAATCTCTGTAGAAAGACCTTAACTATGCTGAAAGAAAGATTCAACTCCAACTTCAAACAAAAGACACATTAAAATATAAATATTTAATAATTTCAATAGTTCTCTACTGTATTAATAATAATAGAATCTTGAAATGTAACCAACCAAAAGAATGGGTTCTCCAAGTCGTGGTTTAAGAAATTATAACAGTTTTTATCTTACCTAGTCCGAATGCATTCAAACCTTACAGAATTAGGCATAAATTAAGGAATCACGACTTTGGTTTTGTTGTTCCCTTTTGGTCTCCATAAATGATTGTTTCCACGGAAATCTCTAGCGTTGGGTCTGCTCCAACATGCTCTCCGGCTTTACAACACCATGGCAGGCTTTACAATACCATTACGTGTTTTATCATACATCACAAGCTTTACAGTACCATCACAGGCTTTACAATACCATCGTAGGCTTTACAATACCATCATAGGCTTTACAATACCATCATAGGCTTTACAATACCATCATAGGCTTCACAATACCATCGTAGGCTTTATAATACCATGTGGGCTTATATTCCTTTCTCGAATTGGCCTTTAAATTTTTATTGGCTGATTAGTCCTTATACTGTTTAAAGTATCTCAAAGACTTTGGTAAATTCCTGGCATAGCTATGGCAAAAAGAAAAGGAAATTTTAAGGCGTGCTTTTTACAAAAAATATTTATATATTTAAATCTCGTGAAGCGAGTAACCTTTAATAGACCTCTACATAACAAGAATATTCACCTCTCATTTGTGTGGTACAGCAATATTAGGTAGGTTGCCAAAATTGAATAAACTCAAATTCAACCTCCAGCGAGCTTCAGCGTTACCAGGTCAGAAATGGACTAATGGTGTTTCAAACACTTCCGTCCTCTCCAAAATTGATTTTAACAAAAAAACATTTCCTTTCATTGTTGCCACCACTATCAATTATTATACGCATGTCACTGAACTATATCAAAGAGACTAGCATTCCGCGATTTTCAAAACTATATAAAAACCATAACAAATATAGTTCTCTCTCTCTTTTTTCCATGAAAGTAGAAGTTTGTGTAAACAAAATCAATGTAGTGAGCGTACTCCAAGAATTCGAATCGTAAAAGGAAGAACTGTCGTCTTCTTTAACAAATCGATTCGAAATCGGAAGAAGAAGCGCTGTCACCCAAGTGACATTAACCATATTATTGTCAACATGTAAACATTCCTTCTTGATAACCACACAATTATGGATTTAATTAAATTACCAGAGATATCCGTGGGAACCAAGAGCTGTGAAATCAAAACAATTATATTTCATGTGAAATAGGATGGTATGTCTCTAGGAATCCTATTACATGTGGTGATCGAATGACAAGTGTTTGGAAATTTCACCTTGTGACCTATTTATACGAGGAAAACAACTGTATACCATTGTCAACGTTACAACGAGATCCTTTGCAACATGCGTTTGATGAATGTCCACTTATTTAAGGCTCATTTTCAGACATGCCAGTGTACTGCTGACTCCCATTCTATCGAAAAGTTGGAAAACAAACTCGTGAAATTAAAATCGGAAAAATCTGCAAAAATCGTGAAAAAATATCTGACAGTCGAATGTTATGGTTTATAAAAAGGAATTGCCCCCCCCCCCCGTCCTCCGGAAGCTAGGTAGAGAACGCGTAGGTTTTCGAACGTTTTCTTGACGGATTTGGACATCAAAAATTACAGCAAGAAAAAAATAAGTACTCGCCTCCCTCTTTTCTCGAAAAAAAAAATGGAAAACACGAAATTATAATCGGAAAAATCAGTAAAAATAGTGAAAAATATCTGACCGTCGGAAATTATGGTTTAAAAAATGTTACCCCTCCTTTCCCCCCTCAAAAGCTAGATAGAAAACGCAAAGGAATTCGGAAAATGTTTCAACAGTTTCGGACATGGAAAATAATGATGAAAACAAAAATAGATCGGAGAACTCGCCCTCCTTTCCTGTCACAACAAAAATAGGAAAACTCGCGGAATAGAAATAAAAAAAATCTGTAAAAATAGTGAAAATTATCTGGCAATTGAATAAAACGGTTAAAAAAAAAATTTACTCCTCTGCTATTTAGAGAACACGTAGAAATTTGGAAAAATTTCCAACGGTAAATTAACAGGCAAGCGACCGTGCAACAAACCAGATAGCACAAGACGTCCCGAGGATGTCCATTTGATGTCCTAACTATAGCCGAATGTCCTGGTCTCTATTTTGGACGTCCTGAGGATGTACGACGCCAAACGTTTTAGGGACGTAAGATGAGAACGTTTTCGGGACGTACAAATTAAGTCCAAATTTATACTATATAATTATATTGATTTGAATATCAATTATGTCACAGATTATGTGAACTTCATTTAAGGTTGAAACCGATTTTGTCATTTGAAAAACAAATATGTGAAATTTGGAATGATCTGCGTTATCGAAGCATGATCATATTCAGTAGTTCAGTCTGTGACCTGTCTACGTTCCAGCATATTTTGTCTGTGCCCTTTTGCAATCTGTGATCTGTGTCACTCCCTTGTGCTCCAAGACTACTTTCGGACTAGGCGAAACGAATATCGCGAAAATGTTAAGTTTTCATTTAATTGAGAGCAATCGACCCAGGCATGAATTTAAATTCTAACGTTTCGATTATCCTAAAATTTAAATTTGATTTGATTTCCTCTCTCCGCGTTCCGCCTAGTCTGAAACTAGCCTTCAATGTTTGTGCTTTCGGCTCCTCTCGACTCCGCTCGGCTTTCCACGCACGTCATGTCATTTTATATTTTACGCCATTTTCATTTTTACGAACGTTGTGAGCTTTGCCCTTTGCCGCTATTTTACTAAAACAAAACGTGGATATAAAAGTTTGCAAGTTGTTATTTTTGCATAGCCAGTTCTGTTATCGATATTATAAGTACAGTGCATGGTGGGTAGTTTATTTCATCAGACTATAGACGTGAATAAAGTGTTCTTTTTTAGGTTAGGTGAAGGTAAACTAATTTCACTGTGGGTTCTTGACCAAGCTGAGATTTATTTGCATGCTTTGGAGATTGTGGACTTAGTTGCTAAAGAATAAATCGGTTTGAACAATAATTTGGGGTAAGTTGAAATCGATTATGAAATGGCAGGCAATAACAGGATCATACTTTTCAGGATCTGCAGAAAAAGCTAAGTTTCTGAAGACTTCAGAAAACTTGTAGATATGTGCAATTGTGTATATTTATAAAAATAGTAAAATCTCTGTATTAGCTACGGAATACATATTATTTTGAAGAATCTTCAGTTTTTTTTTGTTTTCCAAGTAAATTGGAATATATTATGATGAAGTGTTAGTTCAGGAAAATGCTATTCATTAACACAATGTCACGTTTATTCGCAATAAGAGAGATTTTAAATCAATATTCATGCATTTTATCATTTTACCTTTCTGAGTTAAAACCTTGACAAAATAGTAATCCTGAGATAAACGAAAAAGGCGATCTACGAACCAATAAATGGACGTCCCCAAAACACCCCGAAAATTTCCATGAAATCCTTAACATGGACCCATGATGGACGTACTCGGGACGTTCCAATTGGACGTCCTCAAAACGTCCCCGGGACGTCCTCGACAATGGACGTCTTTGGGACATCCTGAATGTCCCAGATTGACGTCCTGAGGATGATCTTAGGACATCTTGGTGTTATCTGGGAATGGCGCATTGATTGAAATGAACAGACTAAGAAACATATTCATAGACAATTGAAAAATAAATAAATAAACAAACTTTAAAAACCTTTTCAGATAAAAGCTTTTATTTAAATGCACTAAAGCGAAAAACCCAAAATTTTGTTACATTATAAAATTTTAAATGATATGAAAGCTTGTCGTGTGAATAAATCTTGAGGTAATTTTAAATTTAATTTACCATAAGAATTACATATATAGTTCTCGCGACAATCTTTTATATCATTTAGAATTTTATAATGTAACATAATGATGGGTTTATTCACTTTAAAATTAATTTTATTCTTTTGAGTACATTTTAATAAAAGCTTTTCTCTAAAATGTTTTTTTTCAAGTTTATTTATTTACCATATAGTCAAAGTTGTGGAAACTAGGTACTGAGATGATGGCATTATCTGCGACTGAATTTGAAGTTTCAGTCGATCGTTCGAAATAACCTCTATAAGTGCATATCCTTATCAAAAATGAAACTTTATGACTTCATGACCAATATGCACAGAAAACTCATATAAAGAAGATGAAATAGTTATTTATATATAATACAAAAGTTCGTAAATTAGGACTTTTTTTTATGAGCGTGCAAACACGTGAGTTCAAAAAAGCTCATTACGAAAATGTATCTACAATTTTATTTCTACGACTCCCAAGTAGCAATTCAACGTTGCGACGACGTGTTTAAAAGAGTTGCGCAACCAAACATAAGTTGCGTTGCCGACCTCAACACAACGTTGTCACAACCCTGTTTTGCACCAATTTGGTCAATCATTTTCAAATTTTCAAAACGTTTCAGCTCCAACTGTAGGTAGCTGGATGTCGTTTTCTAAACGTTGCTGGGTTTACTTAAAAACAACTACACACCAGCGCCCTCTCGCGCAGCGTTGACAGTTTACTTTTCGGCGACGTGTTTAAAAGAGTTGCGCAACCAAACATAAGTTGCGTTGCCGACCTCAACACAACGTTGTCACAACCCTGTTTTGCACCAATTTGGTCAATCATTTTCAAATTTTCAAAACGTTTCAGCTCCAACTGTAGGTAGCTGGATGTCGTTTTCTAAACGTTGCTGGGTTTACTTAAAAACAACTACACACCAGCGCCCTCTCGCGCAGCGTTGACAGTTTACTTTTCATGGTGTTTAAAACATGGTTAATATATCAACCAAATAATTGCTGATAGCCAAAATGGACACGTAAAGAAAACTTTCTAGTAGTCAATCAAAATATTAAATTTTTATGCTCAAGATGCCCGATAATAAGAATTGCGAATCAGAAATTGGCAACGCATTTCATTTTACTGTCAGATATATTATTGTTTCATGCCAAAAAACACGCGGGATTCAATTCTGTTGTGAAATTGAAATTTTGGAAACTCAAGAATAAAAAAAATCTTTTCGATGGACAATATTTAGTTCAGATATTGATTACATCTCGATTTAAATGGAATTCACTTGAATTATTTCTAGAAAACTAAACAAAGGCTTCCTAATCCTTTGTTTATGCAGTTTACGTCCGAAATTTGAATGACCGGCCATGTTTCCAAATAGAATTACACTTCCAACATGGCGTAGGAGTATAAAAGTCGTCAACGCGACTATGGATATCAGAAAACTGAAAATATACTAACTTTCAACTTCAGTCTGCCAGGCAACTAACTCTATACCCAGAGCGCGACTGAAGTTGCTTATCCGACCAAAAACTGAACCCTGTATAATTAACGAAAAATTCAAACTAAGCTTTAAACTTCAGCTCTCCAAACTGTCTGTCTTTATGAGGGCTTGTGTCTGTGAAGTTCCACCGCCCAATCTTTTTTTTTGCCTGTAATAGGAGGCAGTGCATTAGAAATCTATTTTTGTTTCCGATTCAAAAGTTAGGTTAGGATCATTCCAGTTCCTCATCTTTTACTATATCCTTCTTTTATCAAGCAATTTAGCCAGTAGTATGTCCTTGTGACTAGAACAAAAAAAATTATAAATTGAGTAAATTATTATTATCTAAATATTGCCGGCATGTCCTCTGTAGTATATATTTGGAAAAATGTTAGATGTAAAGATGACTCCACGAAAACGTTTTCAACTTTACTGAAAAATTGCCCACTGCTTAGCTGAATCTTACCAGGCCGACCCACCATCGGCAAAACGCTTAACATAACTGAAGTTGTCACTTGAACGTTTTCAAAACGTTATTCTCATTCCCAAAATATTTACTAGTTGTAGTCAGTTGGGTAAACGTTCTGAGAACGTCGTAGCCTAACTGATGTCATGCTCAACGTTAAGACAACGTTGTCTGGTGGTTTAGCGAGCATCGTTTCATAAATGACTGATTTCTACTCCAAGTACAACGTTAATTTTGGTGTATTATGTGGTTATAGTCGCCAAATTGCTACTTGGGCTGTTATTATATTGGCAAATTGTAGCGATTGTTGAGTATATTTTATTCTATGAAGATTTCATTTGATGACTTCCGAGTAAAATCTGACGCGAAATACTGTCTTTTGGAATTATATGAACGATGCGTAAAACAACTTCACGCACATTTGATTTTTTCACTTACGTGTGCTGAAAATTATCAATTTAGGCACTGTGAACATCAGTGCGAAAAACCATAAATATTTCAATCTCCCCGATGATCGTACATGGTCAGTAAACTATATTTTCTTCTACAACCGCTTATCAAAGTAGGTAGCCTTTGACGCTTTTAGATCTCAACGCAAAGCTGATGTTTTCTCAGGAATGTCATTTCGTGACAGCTTTTTCGCTCTAGAGCGAAAATATTGAAGAAACGGTCGATCTCCACAGCTTTTGTTGAAAACGAACCTATTCTTGCATGATGGTTAGTATACAAAAGGAATTTATAACACTCGTAGGAACTGTGGTGGTGTTGAGAGCGTAGCTGCTATCAAGCTGAAGACCTGTGATTCGATCTCGACATTCGGTTTTTTTTTTCAAGCAAGTTATCTTGTTTTGTTAGAGATGTAAATTATTGGATATTTGGATAGCTTATTCATTTGGGATTACTATTGAATGTTTATTTTTTCATCGGTAATATTAGGTGCCTATGTTGAATGAACTGTCGATCGTTTCTATGTTCAAAAGCTGCGTTTTAAGAAAAAAAACATGTGTTTATTTCGAGAACAAAGTGCCATTGCCGCTCTCCAAAGATTATCGCGCTCATCGCGCTCTAAATACTCAAATAACTATATTGTACAACAAAAAATGTATATTAGGCCCGTGTAGGAGATGAATGATTTCTGGTTACAACCTCCTTTGAAACTCTCCTTATATGTCCATAAATTTTTGATAACATCGAACCATCAATTAAAGAACACATGTCCGCCAACACCTGAATTTTAAAATTTTCCAGTGTCCTACCCAAATAATTCTGGATATCTATCATGGACGGATTCGGACATGAATCACAAAATTTGTCCTCCATCTTGAATGTTCGTATCGGTCTTCAACTCAACAAGCCCCTGTATAGGTACCAGTTTTGAAAGAATCTAATCAGAAATCGTATTCGCCATTTCGAATTTTGAAAAAATACAAAATCTACTCGAGATTCGAATTATAAATAGTTGGACAATAAATCAAAAAAAAACTGTTCGCTCTCTTGATTATTTCTTTTGTGAATTTCGTAACGAACCTGAGCGAATTTAGGACACCTGCCAAATTTAAAGATCATTAGATCAGTGGAATTTGCTCAAAATTTCCACTGAAGTTTTGACCCCGTGTTATAGACAGTAGATACCATACCTGTTACGTGTGAGTGAAACTAAACAAAAGCTTGTACAAATAATACTGATATATTATGATTTACCTACTGATGAGGTACCTTCAAGCACTAATGAATATTCTTTATGTGTTTTCAAACCATATCAACTGCGATAGATTATCGTAATAGAAAATTTTTTGTACCTATACCTACTTAGGCATCATTTTTCAGTAAGATTAATGCTACATTACGTGTTTCATTATATTAGGCTTAATTGCAGCAATATAAAATTACCACTGATCATTATCTGAAATCCGAATGCAAACTTTGACTCGTCTTTTATTCTGCTAAACATCTCACCATTCACCAATGACAATATTCTGCACATTTCTGAATGAAGCGAATGAAAACTGGCGTTCTATTTTAAAAAGTGACAGAAGTATAGTATGGCGTGCCATCCGATGACGGCGCCACATTACTGGATACATTTTCAATGTTTCCAGTAAAATAGTATAGATGTCTCAGGTGAGTCTATTTGCGAATTATGACGCTTAGAGTATGCAGCCATCAATACCGCACGTACGGCATAGAAATTGCCTAGATCTTATTAGCGATAGAAAGCGACAACGTGCATTGTACACTTGACGCAAAGATTAAGTATTTGATGAAGCAACCGACAAAATGAAAGAAATCATACAATAAACAATTACTGTAAATAACAAACGATAACAGAAAAGGGACAATGGTTTCGTTACAATCTACTGGGCGCCGCGCCGGTAGTGTCAACGCTAATTGTTGACATATATTTTATTTCCACCAAAATTTTGTTTGTCAATACCCATATATTTACGAGTTGATTTCAATATAATATCTTGAAACAGAACGAATATGGTGATTTTATCGTACAGTGGTTCTGTTTACTTGTTCTTGTTCGTATATGAATTTGTGAATTTGTTAAATGGATATAGTGTAACACACATAATTATAGCTCTTACGTTATATACTCCTGTAATTGGACTTTTTAGTATATGTTGGATGAATTATTACTATAAATAAATAAATAAAAAAGTTGTAAAGGTACGAAACCAATTGAGACATTACACTATAATTGTACTAGAAAAATGTTGAAAGTGCGTTACAGAAAATATTGTTTGAATTACACCGATATCTGAAGCCAAACGGACCTCCTTACGATATTCTCATCGGATCGTGCTAAGAATCGCATGTAAAACGGTAAGACCGCGTTAATCCTTGGCTCGCACAAGTTTTGACTTTTGAGGGCTGCCGTTCGTGAGGGGACGACAGCTGGTTAACTGAAAAAAACAAAAAAAAAACAAATAATAACTGCTGTACGACTTTTTTTATGCACACAACTGTACATTCAAATCATAAACATATCTTCAATACATTTTAGCAGTGAAGTGTAATTTATTTTCTGTTGGTTACAAATATATTCATTGAAACGAGCTCTTTAATTAAACTACTAGATGGCGTTAGCCTCGTATAACCTATTTCTTCGCGACGCGTTAACTGAGGGCGAATATACCTAATCAGATTTTCTTTGCTAATTTTTGTTGAGTTGAAATCTGTTATGGATTTGTAATCCTGTGATGTTTATGTCATTATATTTTCAACATAGTGCTGCGTCGCGAAGAAATATTTACATGATCTAATCGCCATCTAGTAGTGGCTAGAAGAACTCAGAAGCTGATTTGGCAAACTAAAACATTCTACACGCTTCCTTATTATTTCCATTGTTTAAATAGAAGCATTGTTTATATAGAAGATAGTTAGCCAACCTTATGGGATTTATAGTGGATTTAAATGGATGCGACCTGTAGATGGCGACAGTGATCTCGCATCCACGTCATGTCGTAACTTCAGTGATCTGGCCTCCTAGTCATGTCGTAACTTATCACGCTAGATGACACTCACGTTTGGGTCCAATGCCTTTTCCACAGGCAATGACTATCTTACTTCTCTTTAAACAATGATAGAAGTAGGATGGTTAATCAATGCCTGTGGAATTGGTATTGATGGATCCAAACGCGAGTGTCGCCTAGCGTGATTAGTTACAAACATGAATATTTGACGTCATTTTAATGCATGGCTCTTCAAGTTACCATGATTTCAATGCCTTATCATTGTTTTAATCAAGTTACGACATGACTTGGAAGCGAGATCACTGTCGCCTTCTTTTGAATCTATTATTAATCCCATATAAGGTTGGCTAATATCTTGCCGGGCCTGAACACTCACGCAGGCCGCATATGACCTTCGATACGCTATGCACCGAGAAGAATCTGGACGATTCGATGGAAATTTCTAGAGCATTCTGAGAAGTCAACAGTAAATATAAAAAGAACGACGCAGCAGACAGGCAGTCAGTGGAGTGAAAGTCGAATGTAAATGGTAGAGTGCTTGTTATATAAATTAGAGCATTGTGAATAATTGTATTTCGTTAAATAAATTATTTTAGAGTGAATTCCCACTAAGCAAAGTAACATTAATTCAATATTTCAGTAACCTTTTATGGTAATGTGTAATGTTAATGTTACATCAGAGTTTTCTGCTACCTTACTGCAAAGGTTCAGCAACTACTGAAACGGACGTTCAGCAATATTACAAATGGTATATGCCATTATCAATTATTCCAGCAAGGTTTCTGCAACATTGCATATAATATACAGGAAAATTGCTCATGTGATATTGAAAATGACGTCTTATGACAATGTTGCAGCACCTACTGAAATGGATTGATGGATGTAATCTTTCATAATTAGTAATTGCAGCAAGGTTACCGCAACATAGAATATAAATTAGTGGAAAATAACATATTCAATATTTTGATATAGCAGCAACTTACCACCAATTTTGTATATTCCTTTCCATAACATAACAGTGAGATTTCATAAATTACGTTCCAGTAGGTTTGTTCGCTACTGAAGAATTTTTAGATTTTCATTACTTGCTACTAATATTGATAGAAAATTAATACAATCTTCATGGAAGACAGATCATTCAGTATTGATGTGTCCTCTATGGAAATCAGATTCATCGTTTTCTAGTTTTTAGAAACAAGCAGTAACAACACAAAAAATCTTCTGAAATGATACATATTAATTTGAATGTCCATTTAAATCTTGGAGATCAAAAAGACAAAAATTTGATATTGAAACCTTTAATTAAAATATCACAAAAAAACAAATAAGTACTCATATTGCGATGTCATATTTAAAATAAAAATCTGTTTGGCCTTATCAGGTACCTGAAACAAATATGAAAATAATCATTGAATTGAATATCGACATCTCGATCTACTACCTAACCCTACAAGTAACGTGTTTTTGCGAATTGATGCATGTAGATGAATTTCTCACTGCATCTGGAACAAAAATATTATAAATAAATATATAATAGTAAACTCAACAATTAAGGTCTTATTAGAATATATAATGTACACTTGAACTTGTCCTTGATTATGACACTATTGTGCTTACATATTATTTGCTTTATATTCAAATTGAACTGACTCGAATTTTAAAATTTGTTTAGATTTCAATTCTTTGATTCTGAAATTGTCTTTATGTTGATCCAATTGCAAAACATGGCACAATGATTTGTGAAAAAACGTTCAAGACTTGTTCCAACACAAAGTTTTTCATTCAAGCCACCAATATATTGAAAAACCTGTAACTGAAATCGAGATGTAAAAGTATTCCACATCATTTACAAATGTAAATGTACCTTTCAAAATGACACTACTACCAGATTTATTCGCAATATGAGGAGAAAAAAACATTTCCCTAATAAACGCAGAATGAGCATACCAGACCATCCTAACCTAAAATAATATTTGATGTATCGCCTTACCTTACATGAAGATGCCTTAAATTTATTAGCATTATCCATTATGCTGCTTCAACACTCAGTAAACTCTCAATAAAAAAACAAAATTGCAGAACAATATGTACTTTACTTAGGTACCTAGATTAAGAACGAATGAAAATATCCGAAACGAAACTAACGCAAAGGCATGACACACAACAACAATATAATGGACCTTTACATTTACGAAAAATAAATTACAAAACTCTTTTAAATCGATAGTTGTTAGTCTGAAAAGTCCATTTAACAAAAAGTTCCATTATTTTTCTTTCATTTTAAAAAAATATCACATTTGAAAGTGTGCCGCTGACGTCACGTTCATCGGAAATATCTCCCACCATAATCCACGTTCCGAAACAGGCAATACCGTTTTCCTTAAAAATATAACTTCTAACATGATATAAGCCGTTGAGAAATAATCAATACATTGTCACTTGATCAACTCATAGATAAAAATCCACATATTAGCTATTTTTTATTGTATTTGTACCTTTCAAATTTTCTGAACAGACCATCCTTTTGATGAAGAACGAGCATTGACAACACAGCAAATCGTAATGACAGTTCTCAACTGTCAAAAGTTATATGGAGATGTGAGGTTAATGTTTATTTTATTTACATTCAACAATCAACATTCAACAATCAACATTCAACTGATAAATTCGATAATAGTGTAGTGACGTGTTATCATAAACGATTTGGTGTGAATTTATTTGTGTAATTGTGTATTAAAAATATGGAACATGGCTTCGTGAAGGGAAGTTCGGATAATTTACCGAGGTACAAAGCACCTTTTCGACATGTTCAGTTATTGCAGGGATACAGGTACTGGAGATACAGGAATTAATAACAAATTTTAGAACACAAACAACAAAAGCTCTCAAATTTTAGAAAACTGCATTAACCTCAAAAAATAAATCAAGGTAGTGTTCGTTGAAGTTTAGATCTTATGGAACTGCTTCACTTGTATCAAATGGGTAGGCAAATGAGTTAGACAGAGACAAACTATTCTTATTGATCGCACCGTGAAACAGACGATAGAACCCATCTGGTATCAAATGACAACTGTCATAGGACACATTATATTTGAATGAGAATTTGGTGCACAACTTTAACGAAGTTGCCAAGTTTAGTTTTGATGAACGTGACGTCACGAAACCACTTTTCTTCTGATTGTAGATAAACTAGCGGTCAGAAAAAAAAAAAAATCCCTAGTGATATTAGCGTATTTACTTTCTAATTTCAGTGTTACCTCATATCTCTTGGAAAGGTCCATTTACAATATCAAAATGGTGCGTGCTTGTCTGGGATCGGGGTTACTGGGATCTCATCAAGACCGGGAAATTCAAAACTGGTTGGATTCCTGATAAATGAAATATTATTTCAAGTTTCTTTATACTTACCATTTAAAATTGTCCTAGCGTATCATTTTGTATATTTATGCGATGATGCAATCGAAAATTGAAAGTGTATTGTGTTTTCTGAATACTGTCAATATTGTTTGTAGTTAGCTTATGTATGGTTGTAAATATCATGGAATTTCAAACTCAGTGCAACATTGCGATTTGAACTTGTTCGATAGTTCCAAATGTAACTTGCACTCACATTGTTCGTAGATAGTTTCTGTATTGTTGCATTTACAATGGACTTTCATGGATCATGTAACATTGCACTTGAAACTCAATCAATAGCTTGCTTTATAACTTATAAACAACTTGTCTGTAGTTTATTCTGTTATGTTAAAAACTCAAATATAGCATTGAGCATTATGCAATATTATATTTTCATTTTACGATGGCAAGCCATACATAATATTGTGGCAATATTTTGTAACATTACATGTTTAGTGGGTTAGAGTTTAAATATACGATAGTGGTGATCAGAAGTGCGATTGTTAAAGATAAAATACAGAGTGTTCGTGTAAGTAGACAGCTTGTGTATTTCGGACAATTGTTTTCGCAAAAATAGACAGTGACTGATAAACATTTTTCGTGAAGTGACAGTTGTGTGCATTAACGGAGTATAAACTGATACACTTCTCGCGGGTGAAATAGACAATAATAATAATAATAGACTGTTGTCCGGAAAATAGACTGTGTGAGATAGACAAATAATAATAATAGACTGGTGACCCGTGAAATATACTGTGAGACATAGACTAAGACAAAATGTGTTCTAGGAAAGTTCGCCTGGTCGATTTGAAGGTTGCGGAATTGAAGCAAGAACTGGAGGAGAGGGAACTTGATACAAGTGGTAAAAAGGCCGTCCAGGCAAGCCTTTCTGAGGGATTAATCCAGGAGAGCGAGGATCCAGAAATATTTTTATCCGAAGTTTCTGGAATGGATATGACTTCCATAATGAGTACTTTGAAAGAAGAACTTCAAGAAAATTCGAAAAGTCTGCAAGAAAAACTCCAAGAAAATCTTTTGGAAAATTAGAATAATCTGGAAAAAAAACTGCTAGAAAATTCGAAAAATCTGGAAGAAAAGCTGCTAGAAAATTCGAATAGTCTGAAAGAAGAATTTCAAGAAAGTTCGAGAAATTTGAAAGAAAAACTTCAAGAAAGACTTCTGAAAAATTCGAATAGTCTGAAAGAAGAATTTCAAGATTGTTCGAGGAATTTGAGAGAAGAGATTCTAGAAAATGCGAAGGGTTTGAGGAAAGAGCTTCTAGAAAACTCGAAGAACATGAAAGAAGAACTATGTGGCGTGGCGAACCGATTGGAAGAAAGAATGGGGACTGTCGAGACAGAGATGGAGAAAATCAAAGATGAAATTGAAGAAGAGATAGGAAAATTGAAAGAAACAATCGGTGATAAAATCAAAGATGAGATTGTGGTGGAAATGGACAAAATGACAGAATCAATCAGTGACAAAATCCAAGGCGGACTCGAGGCGGAAATCAACAAAATAAAGGAGAAAATCAGTAAGTTGGAAAACCAGATTGAAACCACCCACACCACATAATCTGTCAATGAAAATTCAATGCTGGAACTGAGCTTGAACTTGGGTGATGTTCAGAAGGGTCTGAAAGATGTAAAGATCAGTTCGGAAACAGGAAAGCTCTCCATGAAACCAGTTCAATGGAAAAACACCATGGGCAAATTACCGCCGACAGTTTGAAGCTGCAGCAAAGGCGAATGGATGAAATTCAGGAGAAAGAGCTGTAGCATTAACACTGGCGTTGCGTGGAGAAGCTACAAATATCTTACAAACCCTCACGGCCCAAGAACAAGAGGACTACGAGCAGCTGATCAAACATCTAGAATTGCGGTATGGACAGACCCATCTAGAACATGTATACCACTCACAGCTGAAAAACCGCTGCCAAAAATCAAGCGAATCCCTACAGGAATTTGAAGCCGACATTGCACGCTTGGTTCGCCTTGCATACCCAGCTACACCGGAAGAGGTAATGGAGCGACTAGCAGTTCAGGCCTTTTTAGATGTACTTCGTGATCAGGAAACCAGACAAGCATTGACACTAGCTCGTCCAACACATCTCGTGGATGCACTGGCACGCGCGTTGGAGCCTACTAACCTGGAAGCTGCTATATGGAAGGTGGTGAAGGAAATGTTGCCTGAGAGAAGACAGATAAGATGCTGGAATTGTGGCAAAATTGGGCATGTGCGCAACAAATGTCCAACATTCTCAGACTCGACACCGATGCAGGAAAAATGAAGTAGGTCGATGAGGAGGGGCAATCGTCGACCTGTATCCAGCAAGCCCCCGTTAACAATGCATATGTCGCTATCCTTCAACGTCAAAACAATGGTGTCTTTGTAGACGGTCACATCAACAACGAGCCTTGCACCATGCTGCTAGATACAGGTGCGACTAGGACAATCCTTGGACCTGCTTTTACTAAAACCCCCGAGAGAATGGAACCATCATCCTGGAAGCTACGCACAGCAACAGGAGAGCCGGCCACTGTACCGATTGAACTGATTCTAGGCAGCACGAATGTGAAACATCGGGCATTAGTAGCGGACATTGAGGACGATGCACTTATTGGAATGGATATCATGAATTCCAGAGGGTTTGAATTGAACTTCAAAGATGGCGTCCTACGTGTGAACGGAGAAGAGCTGGTGCTACATGGAAGAAGTGAGGAGATGATTCTTGTTCTGCTGGCTGAAGATGCAAGTGTACCCGAGAGGGCTGTATCCATACTAGAGGCTCGCTTGGATGGAGGTGCGAGCAATGGAAGCGTGGTTATGTTCGAGCCCAAGCTTCATGATGAGAAAATTGGACGAGGGATTGCACTAGGCAAGACTTTGTTGCGTGCTGATAAAATTGTGCCAGTAAGGGTAATGAATGTCAATTATAACCCAGTGACTTTGAAGAAAGGAACTGTTTTGGGGCACTGCTCGTCAATTTCCTCTGTAATCAGGAGAGTACACAGTACTGTTAGTCAAGTGACAGCGAAACTGGAAAAATTGGTTACCCTTTCTTCCAAGGGCATTAAACCAGCCCAACAGCCCAGATTGAGAGAATTCGTCACGAAGTACCAAGACATCTTCGATACCGGACAAGGAAAAGGGGGTCGAACGAATGTAGTTCATCATAAAATTGATACTGTGGATGCTCGACCAATTCGACAATCAGCTAGAAGACTTCATCTTGCCAAGAAGGAAGAGGTTGACAAAATAGTCAGTGATATGGGGAAAGATGGAGTTATTGAACCATCCGACAGTCCATGGTCCTCTCCAGTCGTGCTGATAAAGAAGAAAGATGGATCAACACGCTTTTGCGTAGACTATCGTCAACTGAACAACGTGACGAAGAAAGACAGTTACCCTCTTCCGAGAATAGACGACACCCTAGACACGTTGGCCGGCTCCACGATTTTCTCGACCCTTGATCTGATACTGGCAGGTAGAACTGGCTCCAGAAGATAGAGAAAAGACAGCCTTCACCATCAGCTCAGGACTGTGGCATTTCACCGTTATGCCATTCGGGCTTTGTAATGCTCCAGCCACATTCGAGAGACTAATGGAGACGGTTCTGAAAGGGCTTTCATGGAGGACGTGTCTGGTATATCTCGATGACATTATTGTAGTTGGCAAATCGTTCGAAGACCACGTTAAAAACCTGGAGGAGGTATTCCTGCGACTGAGAAATTCTGGATTGAAGCTGAGCCCCAAGAAATGCCACCTGTTCCAAAAAGAAGTACGTTACCTTGTCCATGTTGTCTCTGGGCACGGAGTAGCACTGACGAGAAGATCAGAGCAGTGAAACAGTGGCCTATTCCGAGAGACATACATCAACTACGTAGTTCCAGTGGTCCGAAGAATCCCAAGACTCGTTCAGGAAGCTGGAGGGGGCATTGATCAACGCACCGATTCTGTGTTATCCCCTTCCGAGTGGAAAATTCATTTTGGACACGGACGCCAACAACGTGGGACTTGGAGCTGTCTTGTCCCAGATCCAGGATGGGCAAGAAAAGGTCATCGGATATTTCAGTAAAACTCTCAGTAAACCGGAGCGTAACTACTGCGTCACCAGACGAGAACTGTTGGCTGTTGTCAAGGGAGTAGAACACTTACAAATACGTGTACGAGAGAAGATTCCTGTTAAGGACTGACCACGCAGCCCTTAAATGGCTTCTACAGTTCAAAAATCATGAGGGCCAAGTAGCACGTTGGAACGAAAGACTCCAAGAATTCGACTTCGAGATCGAACATCGAGCAGAAAGTGGCCACAAGAACGCAGATGCCCTGTCAAGGAGACCATGCCCAGACGACTGCTCACACTGCCGACGAGCAGAAGAGAAGGATGCAGCGATTTGTAGAACCACGGCAGTTGACAACAACTGGAATGACAACGAGATCCAGAAAGTCCAAGAAAGAGATTCAGATCTTGCTTTAGTCGTCGCTTGGAAAAAGAGTAATCAAAGACCGACATGGCAGGAAATCGCTAGATATTCCCCAGCAGTCAAATCCTACTGGGCTCATTGGAACTCCCTTGCCTTGGAAAATGGGGTCCTGAAACGTGTATTGGAGACCGAAGATGGTGGGGAAGACAGACGTCAAATAGTGGTACCCAAGAACAGAAGACATGAAGTACTCCGAGAGATCCATGATGGAGTTGCTGGAGGACATCTGGGTGTGACGAAGACCCTGCAGAAAGTAAGGCAACGGTTCTACTGGGTCAATTGTTAAGTTGATGTCAATGACTGGTGCAGAAAGTATGCTGTTTTTGCTGCCAGCAATGGACCTCGGACACGACCCAAGGCCCTGATGCGTCAGTATAACGTAGGTAGTCCATTCGAGAGAATCGCCATTGACATCGCCGTCCCGTTCCCCGTATCAGATCACGGAAATAAATACATCCTTGTGGCAATGGACTATTTCAGCAAGTGGTCCGAAGCCTATGCCCTGCCCAACCAGGAAGCCATCACCGTCGCGGACGTCTTGGTGAAAGAGTGGATAGTCGATTCGGTGTCCCCTTGGAGCTGCACTCGGACCAAGGCAGAAATTTCAAATCCAACCTGTTCCAAGAAATCTGCCAACTGCTGAACATCCGCAAGACGAGAACCACAGCTCTACATCCACAGTCCGATGGAATCGTTGAGCGGATGAACAGGACTATCAATCACCACTTGTCCAAGGTAGTCTCTGACCATCAAACAGACTGGGATCAGTATCTCCATTTGTTTCTGATGGCCTACCATTCCGCAGTACACGAGTCGACTGGCCAAACCCCTGCTAGTATCATAATGGGCCGAGAGCTGCGACTTCCCTGTGACCTGAAGTTTGGGATGCCACCAGGACAAGATACCGCGGGAGAGGACTACATCAGCAAACTCCGTCAGCGAATGGAAGACATCCACGAACGAGTCCGTTTGAACATCCAGAGTGCCAGCGACCGAATGAAAGCGACTTATGACATCAATGCCGATGCTGGAGGATTTCAGGTTGGTGACCTCGTTTGGCTGTACAACCCAATGCGTCTCCGGGGCCTGTCACCGAAATTACGGAATTCATGGGAAGGTCCGTACAAAATCATCAAGATGATAACCGACCTGCTTAACCGAATCCACAAGCCACCCAGAGGTGAACCCAGGGTCGTTCATTTCAACAAGTTGGCCTTTTACGCTGGAAATCATGACCAAGTCCGCACCCTCAGACCAGCAGAGGATGCGATGACGATCCAGAAATTCATAACCTCATACTCAAATGGACAGAAAGTGTCACACGGGGTAACTCGACAGGAGCCACAAGACATTCTTAAAGTGCCAGTCGATTACGCCCTAGCACACTGCGTCGCAGAAGATCTTCGAATGTCCAGAGGCATCGATGTGGTGTTCTCCACGAAATTTGGCACACTCCAAACACTACGGAAACAGAATCCAAAAATTGGAGGTGTGCTACAGCTGCAGAAGAGCCAGAGGAACATCTACTACTTGGTGACCAAGAGGCAATCTCAAGATAAACCGTCCTATGAAGATGTCTGGAGGAGCCTCACCCAACTGAGAGACACAATGTGGACCAGAATCTGGTGGACTTGGCAATTCCAAAATTATCCTGTGGTATTGATGGGCTGGATTGGATAGTTATAAGAAGTATGTTAGAGACGATATTCCGATCCAGTGGCGTCCAGATTTTGGTTTGCTGTAATCCTATTCAACGACCTAACATGAAGACTGTGGAGTGTTATTTCCATCGAACTTCACGATGAGGAGTTCTGCAAATATCGACACACTCCAAGGAGGACATTTCGGGACGAAATATCTCTAAGAAGGGGCAATGTGGCGAAGCTGTGGGCGATGCCGGGCCTGAACACTCACTCAGGCCGCATATGACCTTCAATACGCTATGCACCGAGAAGAATCTGGACGATTCGATGAATCTGGACGATTTGATGGAAAATTCTAGAGCATTCGGAGAAGTCAACAGTGAATAAAAAAAGAACGACGCAGCAGACAGACAGGCAGTCAGTGAAGTGAAAGTCGAATATAAATAGTAGAGCGATTGTTATATAAATGAGAGCATTGTGAATCATTGTATTTCGTTAAATAAATCATTTTAGAATGAATTAGAGTTTAAATATACGACACAATGTTATTTCTGACATTGTCGTCACGTTGCGAAGAAATGGGATTCATGATGTTAGCGCCACCTAGAAGTTCAAGTCAAAATCTCATTTACTTAAATATATAAGTAGTTAAACCAAAAGTGATTGAATTTTTGCGATAAGTCTGTGAAATTTCATTAGACTATTTCACATACAAAGTGAAAGGTAATTAATCAATTTGAAATTTGGCAGAATTTGACGAAATTTGCAAAAAAGTTGATCAGAGAAATTAAGAAAGTTCAATAAACAGGAAACATTGATTAATTCGATAGAATTTACCCCAAATTTTTTCTTTTATAAATGCGTGCTCAGCGTCATTACTCATATTTGACGTTTAACATATACGAAGCTGAAAACACCGAACTTGACAGACCACTCAGAGTCAAGAGTCAAGTTCGGTATTATCGATTATTTCACTTATGCTAAAATAGCGTGTTATGATTGGTTGAAATTTTTGTGTTGATATATGAAAACATCATGTTTTCGATTTTGTAGTTCGGCTCTTGATTGGCTACTGGATATGTTTATGATGTGTTTTCGATTTTGTAGTTCGATTCCTGATTGGTCATTATCAAAACACAAACTTACCACTAGCAAGCTGCTATAATGACTCACTATTAATTCATATCAACTTCACAATTTTCGGCAAATTTTGCATACTCCTTGATTAATCAAAATGTTATCAAAACATAACCTCGAGCGAGAAACAGTAGACTAGACATGCAATGACGAAACTACGAATGACGCGCTCTGTCAAGTAAATGTTTTGTTAGTTGCATAATTTCAGAACTAAATGCGGGATTATTGTTCCTAGTTAAATTGAATAGTAAATAAATAAAAATGGTTTCGATTTTATTCAGGAAATAATCTTAACAAATACAACTCGTGTTATCGGCGATTATCGTTAATTCCTTCTCGGTTTCGAATCAAATTATGTTGCTTTAGGCAACCACACTCACGCAAGCGCACGTGTGGTTGCCAAGCAACATAATTTGATTCTCAAATTCAAAGGAATTGCTATTTCGATAATCACCGATACAATAGTCACGAATATGTTAACTCACTAGAGGATGGACCAAGCAGAATCTATTGACAGATCCAAAAAATGGAATAATAGAGGACAGTTTCTCGAATGCATGTTCATTATCATGAGAATTGCTTTCAGTTATCAAGCCAATTATAACAACCCTTTGCATGCTTAATACCTGGCCAAATAATCAAACCCACTCATGAATACAGTAATTCATAATACGTTCCCAGTAGTAATATGTTCACGAATACGTCATTCCACTCAAAGAGCTACCAGGCAGATATATATTGACAATCGTCAAACATTCAATAATAAAATGCTGTTCCTGTAACGCATGCGTATATTATCAGAGGTGAATGATGTAATATCTGAGAGCAAACACTGTGAGCAGGAAAAAAGCTCAACTGCGCATAGTTTGGATTTCACGCGCACATAATTCTTCACAAAAATCTAACCAATTATGACGACTCCTTACCAAAAACCTGGTCAAGAAATCAAACTCACTCTTGCACAGAGCAACTCATATAACGTTCACGTTGGAAGAATGTGCACAATTATGAGATAATCGATCAAGCAGAAATCTATTGACAAGCCTCAAACATTGATTATTAAGGTACTGTTCCTCAGAGGAAAAAAAATTAATATCTGAGAAAATAATTTTTGCTGATCAATACACTCAACTACGCATAATCAGGATAATATGCACCCAGAACTGATTTATGAATCCAATTATAAAGACCCATTGCCAAAAAAGCCGAAAGAGCAATCAAAATCACTCATGCACTAAACACTGTATATAACGTTCACGTTGGAAAGAAAGTTTGATTGCACATACATTAGATATTTCAAAGTGAAAAAAAATAAGAAATTTTGTGTTAGAAAATGCAGACCAAGCAAAACAAGTACTAACAGTCAATAGTTGTCACTGCTACTTCAAAATAATACATAATAATATTCGAAGCATAGCTAAGAACCTGGATGAATTTATAATATTTCTGGAGGAACTAGACTTCTCAATAGACTGCATAGTACTACAGACACTAGAATTATAGATGACTTCGAAGGATATGATATTGAAGGCTATACAACTCTCTATAACTTTGGCAAACTCAACCAGAATGATGGAGTTGTATTTTTTATTGAATCGAATTTATACCACTCTCACCGAATGATTGAAATAAATGGTACAAATCTACTCCAATTGACAGTAACAATTGGCAAAGAAGTTATTATCATCAAAACTACTGATTGTAAATATTTCTTTGAAGTAAATGATTTGAGAAGCTCGGTTACTGAATTTGTTAGACTTATCCAAAGTGCAATAGATATATAGATCTTCGAAATTCATAAAAGTTAGAAACAAAGATATAAAGAAGAAACCATGGGTTACTGGACCATTATTGAAACCCATTAATAAAAAAATACAATGTATACCAGATTAAAGAAGACTCCACAAAATGAAATTTTGAAAAATTATTATGAAACCTACTAAAAAATACTTGAGAAAACAATAAAAGACACAAAAATAAAATACTACAAAAATAAAATAGAGCAGGAAGTGGCAGATTCAAAACGATTATGGCAAGTAGTAAATAAATTAACCAAAGCAAGATAACATACTGAAATATCATTGATACAGACCGAGGATGGAAATATAACTTGAGATCCAATTATGATCTCTGAAAAATTCAATTCATTCTGTAGCAATGTAGGTGCAAGTCTAGCAAAAAATATTAAGCAGTATAGAAATTATAAGGAAACTAAAATCAAATCAGATCACATGATATTCCTCTTTCCCACTGATGCATACGGAATACAAGAAAATATTTCACAGTTGAAAAATAAAAAATCACCAGGCTTGGAAACAGAAACACTTAAACTCATATCAAGTTACAGAGCCAAACCTCTCAGTTGTATTATCAATAAATCATTGTCAAGTGGTCACTTTCCTTCTGCTTTCAAAATGTCAACTGTGGTACCAATTTACAGAAGCGGTGGAAAAACGAAAGTGTCAAATTGTCGACCTATAACACTTATATCAAATTTTGGTAAAACTATGGAAAAAATCATAAAAAGACTAAATTCCTTTCTGAAGAAACACAATCTGCTGTCAGAAGCGCAGTATGGATTCACAGAAAAACAAGTACACCAACGATGCGATAAAAGAAATCACGAGCAAAATATATAGTTCTATAGATAAAAAAACATCCATTGGAATTTTTCTAGACTAAGCAAAGGCATTTGATATCGTAGACCACATATACTTTTATCAGGCCTTGACGATCTGGGAGTGGAGGGTAAAGCACACGACCTTTTTAACTCAACTGACAGGAAACAACAAATAAAAATAAAATATATACTCAGCCGAAAAAAAAATTATATCATGTGGAACGATATTGGGACCTTTGCTCTTTAATATTTATTTGAATAATTTATTCTCCATACGAACACAAGGCAGCATCAAGTTTTGCGATGATACGGTCATATTCTATGGAAGTAACACTTTGGACGACTCAAAACGTGATTTTGGTAACATCAAAAAATTGTTTGATAATACAATGAACCTCAAAAAACTTTCCACTTGCCGTTCTGTAGCTTATCCACGAGCCTCGTAACATTTGACAAAATATCACTAGAAGATGACCTCGAAATCTTACCATCAAAAAGTGTTAAATACTTGGTTATTATGATAGACAGCCACCTCAGATGGGAGGTACCTGTGAACTATTTAGTAAGTACGTAGTGTTCTATATAGAATCAAAGTAAGTCTCAAATATACTCAAGTTCAAAAAAAATTAAAAATCTCTATCGTAGTTTGGTTGAATCGCATCTAGACTATGGTATTATAGGATGGGGTGGAGTATCCAAAACATACCTGAAATCACTAGGAATTATACAGAAGCGATTTCTGAAACAAGTAATGTGTAGAAATAACCGATATCCAAGCGAAGCGATATTTCAAGAGACACAAATTCATGATTTGAGGAAATTTTATATCTTGAAATTCGGAAAAACAAAATATTTGCACAAGAACGAACTTCGTACTCATTCTCACTATCATGAGACGCTACAAATATATATATATATATATATATATATATATATATATATATATATATATATATATATATATATATACCCCCCTTCATGGATAAATCAGTCGGTCAGAGATGCTACCAATAACTGGGTCCGAAAGTTTTCAATTGCTTACCTGATAAGATCAAAAACGAACCCACACAATCCAACGCTTCACTAAAACGCTCAGAGATTATATCAGAGAGTTACCAATCACGTACGTAAAAGAATTATTGATAATAATTAGAACTATTTATATTAATAACAATTGATATTATGATGTTAGAGTACTATATTTGTATATTTTAATTGATTTTATGGAAGGTACTATTTTAGATATTTATATATTATATTGTGTCCCTCAATAAGTTGGCATTGTATGGAAAAAAACTTGTTATGTTGAAATTCGACTTGGGTGTTTAGTTTTGCATTAAAAACGATGAACATTTGAATAAATAGTTTTGTCGATGAACATTTGTATTTTGTGAACGTTACAAATTTTCAAACATATGAGATATTGGATAGATATTACAAAAATGGCAAAAACGAACATTTATAATAGAACATTCAAATTTTAGACATGTAAAATTGTGATGAAAACAATTCTTTTCTTTACAATTGTTTGACATTCAAACGTAAATGTAATGGTCACATCAAATTGCAATTGTTATTACCACTGTTGTATGATGTCGACTTTTTAAAGGACACTGTATAGTATAATTGAAACATCTCAGAAGCCAAACATAACATGAACGATATAAACACCTGCTGAGCGAATGGAAAATTGGCAGTTTTTCAAATAGCCATTCTCAATTGTGACCCCAAGCACAAACTCAACAGAGAAAACTTTCAACTAAATATTACATGAACTAGCATCGAAATACATCTCTTATAAAAATGGTTTAAAACTGTCATGTCTTCCATGGCAATATCATTCTCTATATTTTTGTAACTTTTTTTAATAAGGTATCAATTAAAACTTGTTCGGAGGATATCTGATCTTGTAGCTCACTGTCATCCTCGGCCAGAAATACTAAAATAAAATTTTACTCGAAGAGTATATCTGGGAGCGGAGCTCCGATAGGCTCCGCCCACCATCGACTTTGCTTCGGCATTGGCCGAAGCAAATGTGCATATTTCCTATTTAAGAGCTCCTTTTTGGCTGTTTTAAGCAGTCATCCGGGAGCCACAGAGCAGTGTGTAGTTGTCCTATCGAGTGGTAGCCCCGGTGGCTCTGGTGTTTATTAGTATTTCTGGCCAGGTCATAGCTTCCCCTAGAAATCTACGGCCTGGCCTAGATAGATGAAACGTCGTTGGTTAACACCAACGACATTAAGAAAGAATTCGTACTTTTCCTGACTGATCCTGAAAGAAGAGTTCCGGAGTTGCTGGATAATTGTGACGATGCTGCACTTGGAGTCGCTTGAGCTAGCCGGATGAGGCAAGCTGTCCTCCAAGTTCCGATCCAAGTGCACGCTTTTGTTGTCATGGCGCCCAACGTGGGGCTCAGCAAACTATACGTTTAGCGTTGCACTTCATTGGAAGGCAGGGCCCAGAAAATTCCAGTAACCCGGGCAAGGGGGAACTTATCGGAAAGTTTTCTTGGATGCACTTTCGAGATGATTCTGAATCGCGTTATGCCAGTGGAACCGAGTGCCCATGTCCTTCGTGGGTTCGAGTGGTAATGTACCATTCCCGCAGCCAGCCAGTTGTTCCCATGCCAGGAGGCTGGGGTAATTTGACATAGCGGAAGCTACCTCGCCGACGGTTGGTTGTCCTTAGCCAGTGAGCAAGGGCGAAGTGATTATGAGGTATCTCCGTAGAAGCTGGATAACGAGCGTATGTGGAAATATGTAACATAAATATATTACATAAAAGTCTCGTAAAGGAGTATTCTGGAATGCCTACGATAAGTTGGAGACTCTAACATCGACGAGTTTGGACAGCCAGGAGCAGTACTGAACGATTCAATCATTTTAATTATGTCTCTTCTTTTTAGGCTCTTTTGCAGCATGTGAATATAGAAAATAAGAAGGCCAGGAGAAAAATAAGAAAGGTCCTTTTCAGGACAAACCAACGACGTTTCATCCATACGCCAAGCGATTCCTTGAAGGGGGGGAGAAATACTAAAATAAAATTTTACTCGAAGAGTATATCTGGGAGCGGAGCTCCGATAGGCTCCGCCCACCAGCGACTTTGCTTCGGCATTGGCCGAAGCAAATGTGCATATTTCCTATTTAAGAGCTCCTTTTTGGCTGTTTTAAGCAGTCATCCGGGAGCCACAGACCATTGTGTAGTTGTCCTCCGAGCTTCGCACGGAGCTGTTGTTACAAATCTGTGAATTGAGTAGCAGTGAGTTAGTTTAGAGTTGTGAATTTAGTAGCATCTCGAGAGATAAACTAACTTTTGAGCTTTGATATTGCTCTGATATCGGAATAATATATTATATATTATTTCACCAACTTGGCTTGGCATCTAGTTGCTGATTGACCCGCAGAGGTGAACTCTCGGGCTTTTATTCATTTGGTGTTGATACCAGGAAGTGAATCTTCGAGAAATTGGTTTCTGCTGTAGAATCAAGGAGAAAAGGAATCTAAGGCCCACTATTGGTTGTTGGAAGATCCGGAAATATCTAGCTGGATGCTTTGTATTGGAAATTGGCTTTTTATTCATAAATCCCGATGAAACTTAGAAAACCTGGAAGAAACATTTGTCTGGTAAGACATACAAAAATTTGTTGGTGATCTGTAAATTTCCGAACTTTATTAGTCGAATTCTCCGTAATCCTGTTTACGGGGAAACAACTTTGAGGACAAAACTCTTCAAGTGTTTGATTTTCTTAAGTGATTTTTATCTTGAAATTGTTGGTGATTAGAAAACTTTTCCGAACTTTATTAGTCGGATTCTCTGTAATCCTGTTTACGAGGAAACGACTTTGAGAACGAGACTCTCCAAGTGTTCGATTCTCAGTAGTGAATTTTCTTAGATTCAGTGAGTTAAATTTGAACTTTTACATAGATAGTTACTTCATAATAAGACATTCTACCTTCGTTCCAGCTAACGTCTGGCTTGAGAATGCATTTATTTCTGTTACTTTTTACTACCGGAATGAGCACGACGGATATTTGGTGTTTGTGTTTTTCTTTTAGGGGTCGATTTTGCTAGGGCTGGAGCAGCCTTCGTTAAATATTGTTCTAACGGAACAAGCATATAAAAGAATTCGTACAAGCCCTGGCAATCTATACTGAAAACATTACCACATATCTTAAAGCACTGTTACATGTAAAATATTGGGAAAGCCGACTAACTTTAACTACACCCTTAATTTATCCCGAACCCGACTAGCTGCAAAAGCGCCTAGTTTGTTCTTTTTATTTCAAATTGTTTGTTTCGGGGGTCATATAGTCAAGGGGGTCATTTATTTTCAAGCCTCGAATCATGGATTCGGGTGTAATGCGTAATGGCGGCAGAGAGCCCACTGCTAGCCGGGACCTCGAGAGTGGAACCCCGTCCAGGTTTCTCAATCAGAATACTCCGCCTTCACGACATCACTTCTTTGTAGTACATCAAGTTTGAATTTTTCATAATCTAAATTGCTTTTTTTAAGAGGTACTGAAGACATTCATGGCACTTGAATGAAACATCCTTTGGCATACTTCTAAGATGACAATTAAATAATTTAATTAAAAATGGTTTAAAGTTAAACAAAATTGTTTGAAAACAGTTTTTATTCAAAACACAAAAACTACATAATTTAAAACGAATTCCAACAGTTTCAACCGAATAAAGCTTAGCTTCACCAAACAAATACTAGATACAAAACAAACAGGTAACTTCAAATACGAAAACACCAGTTTCGTATGTCTAAACAAACCTTTTAATAAGTAGGTAGAATAAGTATTTACTTAAATAATTACTGCTTAAGAAAACAAAACAACCCTTAGGCTTGAATATGTAAGTGAATAGAGAATAATAATGTAAATGAAATATGTACATTGGGAGGCACATTTTCAAGATTTCCTGGCATTAAAATTATATTGAGTCCAAAAATCAATTTTACTTTAGAGCAATTGATCTTAGTGCATATTCGAAAAACGAGATAGTTTTGAAGGACTTTCATCACGACAATTTCTTCAAATAACAGTATTTAATTATTGATAACATTCCACCAAAATCAACAAAGGCATCAATGCGTTCTTGCCCAAAGCAAATAGTCAATTGGCCGAAATATGATGTTTCACTTATCTTGCTCCTTTTCCAATGCGCCTCGTTTAGCTATATTTTTTTGGTGCATTTTTAGATTTAGGCAATCCACAAACTTTCAGCATGAATAATTTTTTGTCAAAAAACTCATGATAAACAAGTGTCCCCCATGGTATGTACTTTGGGGTTGACACTGTATATTTGCAATTGACAATAATGAAATTATTCTTATTAGCAATTTGACCAATATGCCAATAGGTTTAAGAACTATATGAATTATCAAGTTGTCAAAAACATGTATTTTTTGTTTGCATTAAGTAAGTACGAGTTTTAATGATGCTGAAAAGTCCGAAACCAATTTTCAATTAATATCCACAATGAAACTATATTTACAACGATTTTCAAAAAAAAAATTAAAAAAAAAACACGACAATTGTTTCGCTGTACAACAGCTTCTTCAAGTAGAGAAGATAATCTAAATTACATATTTGCTGTGTTCCCTTGAATATTCATCGTGAATTGATTGGGGTTCAGTTATTTACCCGTCTCCCAATAAACCTCTGATAAGTACCAATATATTACTGATTATATTTAATCTAGCCTTTCCAGGAAAACACATTAAGTAGGGGTGAATTATTCAGTTCGAGTTGGTCATTGAGAAGGTTCTTAGAATTTTTCCATTCATTTTCTCAATACTTTCTGAAAGATTCAGCCTCATACCCTTGTTTTGAACATGAATGATTTCAAAATCATGATTGGAAGAATGGTTTTCGGTTAATAAATGCATATATTGAGTTAATTTTTCCGTTTAAAAAACTGTTTCTATGTTCGGTTAGGCGCTTTTTAAATGTTCTACCAATTTGACCAAGATAAAACTTGGGACAATTACCAACGGTTAATTTATAGACTCCACACTTTTCTTGTATTACCACTTTATCTTTGTTGTTATTGATATGTTTGTTCAAAGTATTGTCCGCCTTAAAAGCAATATTTTACCTATTTTATTGCTTGGTTCTCCGATATAAATAATTGTTTTGAGCCTTTGGTGGTCTTTTAGAGAAAGACAAAATTCTTGAATAGCTTAACACGATTTGTAACCATTATTGACTGCGATTTGTTTGATACTTTCTGATTCTTTATTAAAATTTAAAATAACCTACTGAGAGGAATGTTAATTGATCTATGTATCTATTGTAAGCTGCTACTTTATGTTGATATGGGTTTCAAGACAGACAATACTTAGGGCAAACATATTAAAAACAACAGAGAGAAAGTTGTAAAACAAGAAGAGCGTGGAGTCTATAAATAAACCTGTGGTAGTTGTCCCAAGTTTTATCTTAGTCAAACTGGTAGAACCTTCAAAAGGAGTCTAACCGATAATAGAAACAGTTTTGTAAACGAAACAATAAATTCACCCGAAAACCATACTTTCGACCATGATTTTGAAATCTCTCGTTATCAAAACAAGGACATCAGACTGAATCTTTTAGAAAGTATGGAGATTAATAAATGGAAAAATTCTCAGAACCTTCTCAATGACCAACTCGAACTGAATAATTCACCACTACTAGATATGTTCTCCTGGAGAGGCTAGATTAAATATAATCAGTAATATATTGGTATTTATGGGAAGTTTATGAGGAGTCTGGTATACAACTGAACCCTATTCAATTTATATAAGGGAACACTGCAAAGATGTTATTTAGATTATTTTCTCCACTTGAAGAAGCTGTTGTACATCGAAATAATTGTCGTGGTTTTGTGAAACTCTTTGATGAATCATTCCAGTTAAAGTTTCATTATAGATATTAACATGGATTTTTATCAAGTATCGGCTACATCAATTAAAAAATAATAATAATGTTCAAGAAGGTGTAACTCTGATATAAGAGGTTTATAGTGACATCCATACATTGAAAACCCAAGGTTGAAAAATGTAACATTTTTATTGAACACATAGGATACATATCAAGAAAAACTGACCTAAGTAACACTGAACAAACTACCATCATAACAACAACAAGAGAAACTGAAATAATTTATTACAGGACTAACTTACGTTTTCCACTCCATTTGATGGAAGGAATATAATTAATCAACGAATGAATTATTAAGAACAAATAATATAACAAGATTACGAACCACACCAGAACCATTCGGTACTTATTGAGGACGGCCTATATTTCCGTTTCTTGCATAAATATGGTCAATCCTCTGCTGAACTTTCAAGATGTCGAGATCAGGCCGTTTACTATATCTATACTTGATCTCCAACACTGTTTTATATGCCTTCAGGGCATCGTCGAATTTTTTTTCATGGAACAACTTTTCTGCGTCGTTGTAAAATACTGAGATTGGCTGAAAATGAAATATAGGTAGAAATACTTCAAAGAAGATATGCTTCAAAGAATTGGCATATTATGGGAAAAACTTTCAACACTCCTCACGTGACTTTCGCTATCTGTCAAAAGTATTTTTTTTTTCAAAATAGTCGCTCATTTATTTGAATTTCAAAACAATTTAAAGGAAAAAGTTGTTTCTATTCCGATTTCACACATTGATGGTAAAATAACTTTCTATTGCTAGGTAATTTTAGTTTCTGTCATTATTTTAATATCTACGAAATTTCTGATACTAATCATAAAAAAAGTTGAACTTCAACAAAACTGTTTTATGCCACTAGCTTTATCATGCCAGTTTTATAAGTTTTAATTAGTGATTGTTCGTTAATTTTCCTGCTTTTGTAGAATCTTCGTTTCATTATTAAATTTTTTATTTCAATAAATACTAATTTGTTTCAAAATGAGTTCTTTCATTATTTGAATGAATTTAGGTTTGGTGAATACACCATAAAATCCTATTGAAAACGCTAAGCGAGTACTGAGTTGCCACACGTGGTGGAGGTGCCTCTGTGACAATATCGACGAAACCATATTTTTCCTTAAAGAAAATGTAAAAAACCATTTCAAATTTCGATTGTGTTTGAAGCAGAGTTGCATCGTTAAGCATTCAGAATAGAAATTTATTTCAATCGACTTTGGTCTGTTCTCAAATGATGGCAAACTCATTAATGAAATAATCATGGAATACTTCAACATAGGTATCTAAACAAATTTTCGGACTTTTTACACAACAAATTGTAAGCAATTGTTTTTAAAAAAACTAACTAAGTATAATAGGTATTTGTTGTGTAGAAATTTTCGATTTTGGTTAGATTATGGATGATTAATGAGTTCGGCATCATTTTAGTACTGACAAAAACCGATTAAAAAATGAATTTCCATCCGAACTACTTAAAACTACGGAAATATGAAACGGTTATCTCATTTTCTTAAATAAGATCATATGTTCATTGATATTCAGTAATTTAAAGTTAGGGTAAAGATAAAGCTAGTGGAAAAAACAGTTTGGTCGAAGTTACAGTTTTTTCGATAAATCAGCAATTTCGTAGTTTAAAAAAATGTTAAAATCCAAAAGTTGCAATGGAACGTTCAAATCTGAGACAAATCTGTGAAATCGGAATGGAACTAACCGTACAAAGTGATCTGAATGAAATCGACAAAGTCAAAGTACCCTTTCTCTTGAAATATTTCCACCAAGTGGAAAATATGAGGCAAACATCTGACAGAAAACAATTAGTTGCCCAGCTAATACCATGAAGTATACTGAACTACATTTAACAGATATTGGAAATTGGAAGAACAATTTATTAGAGATCTAATCTCCAAATGAATTGAACTCTGCACTTTTCTTTCGAAAGCTGTCGCTGTAAAAACAATTGTATGTATCATTTGAAAGAAATAAAGACGTTAATTATTATTATTATTATATTTGTGCAACGTTCCTCCAGGAGGACTCAATTGCAAGTCCTTATTGTAATTAAACATTTTTTTCCACTTGGTGGAAATATCCGGCAATATTTTCGAACTCTGTTCTAATCCTGGCATTCTTCTTCCTGGAGTATTTGCTTCCGATGAGTGCTTATTGATTTTCCATCCACTTGGCGCTGATACTGACTCATTGATGTACTTGGGTCCTCTTGGAGGAACGTTGCACAAATATCAGCCAGATGTAGTTCAATATCCGTCGTGGTATTAGCTATGAAAGTGAATATTTTCTGTTAGATGTTTGCTTCATATTTTCCACTAGCTGGAAATATTTGGAGAGAAAGGGTACTTCGACTTTGGCGATTTCATACAAATCATTTAGTTGATACTCTCCGGCAAAATTTTCGATTTCTGTTCGAATTCTTACAACAGTACTCTTTCAATTTTTTTGAAATTGAAAAAATGAGCCTATTTTAGGCGATTGTTTTGTAAAAAAAAATTGACAGCGAAAGGCACGTGACCCCGTCCGAGTAGGCCATTATTCATCATTTTTAATGCAAATCTTAACACCCAAGTCAAATTTCAAAATAAATTATTATTAAAACTGTTTTCCATATGATGCCAACTCTTTGAAGGACACTGTAGACACTTTTCAATCACTCAGGTGGAGAAATCAACCGTGGATGCTTTGGATGAATTAATTTGGTATGCAAAATTTTCTTATAATGAATCAATATTTTCTCTGGGAAGCATAGGTGGCATCACGTTGGAGAGAGGGGGGATGGTTACTTCTTCAGAACAACTATCATTCAGTCAACTTAAAATCAACCCAGAATTCTCTAGTATTAGACCATCAGTACCAAGAGGGACATCCCGAGAGTAGAGAATAATTGTATGAAATTGATAATATTTCTATTAGCTCTTAATTATTGGAATACATTGGTTAGATGCTGTCAGTTTCCAAATAGTACTACAGAATATCTGAATTTGATCTGACCAGTTTGAATGACCAGTAGACTATTAGCCTATTTTTCTTTTCCTACCATAAACATTTCATTTCTTTTCTGATTCAGTACTTCGGAATCACACATTATCAAGAACAAGGTTTCTGACTGCTGACTGGACCAGATCAAGTCAGCTGAGGTTCAGCGGACAGTGGATCCTAAAACATGGGCAAATTTTGAAAACCAAATTTGATTTTGCAAATATTTTTTACGATTTTGTTATTACCATAATTCACTGGAGCCCAGGAGGATAGATGACACCCTATATATCACAAATATTTATCAAAGACTATTTTGGTACTCTAGTCATCGTTCTAGATATTTCCAAGGCATTTGATTACGTTGGACACCAGTGAATCTTTGCCAAGCTTCCATTTATAGCTTTTCCCTCAGTTGTGTGATTTGTCATTCATCTCCCTCATTGACAGATATATCCGCATGTGTGATGGTGGATGGTGTCTCATCTGACACTCAAGCTATAAGTGCTGGTGTCCCACATGGATCGACCATTATTTCCAGATCACATTAACAATTTGATGGAAACAACATCGGGTCTAGTACACGGCTTTGCGAATGATTAAACCGTTCATATCGCGTTCTTCTCCAAAGCTCCAATATCCGCCCTTGACTCCAAAAATAAACGGGTGAGAAATGAAAACAGTATAAATATGGACCTGACTCAAATTCAAGGAAGGAGACCCAATAACTTGGTGAAATTCAACTCATATGAAACCCAGGCGTGTCTTTTCTCTAGAAAATCCGATCTTGCAGAGTCTATGTCTGTAGGAAAACCATAGGGAATGGAATCGTAAGTCATGCGCTGGCTATACACCAAGATTATAATACCGAGAATCACATATGGCTCACTTTTGTGGCGGCCTAAAATAAAAAAGAGACTGGCAAAGAACATCCTTGGCAAAATCCAGAGAATTCTAGAAATAGAAACTACCAAAACATCAAAACTTTTTTTTTATGTTTTGGTTCTCACGAGGAGAAAATTCCTGTAATGTTCAAGAAACATCGTGAGAGACGAGGGAAAGTAGGTACAAATTGGTGTTCTTTTTTAATTTCTGCAAGCTGTATGCTTAAGGGAATACCTCGCGAGGCAGTGAGTTCCAAAGCTTTGCCGTTCGTTGGAAGATCGAGCCCTGGGAAAGAGATGTTCGGCATGTCTCGAAAGTAACGACAACGGTGTGTGAAGACTGACCTCGACGGGTTAGTCTCGATGGGACCGCTAACAGTAGAACGATTGTTGATATTTCAGATGGTTCATGAACATATCTTGTAAAACTGAGACAGATAGCCAACCTTTCTGCGGTGTTCCACAGTGAGCTTGTTTTCTCAGCATCACCGACGAGACGAATGGCTTTTCTTGACAGAATCTAAAGGTTTCAGTGTGTGTTTCGTAGCTGCACTCCATATATGGAAACATTATTCCAGGACAGGTCGGATCTGTGCCGTACAAATCGTAATCAACTGACTGGAACTGAAATAACTCTTGGCGCGGAACAGAACACCAAGTTTTTGAGAGGCACTGTTGGCAATGTACCCCACATGGCTTTCCCACGACTTCTGATAGTAAATCCGAGCATTGAAATGAAGGACTCCATTGGTATGGACACTTGTAACATAATTACATTGGCCACTATGAGATCGGCTTTTTTAGAGAAAAAAACATGCTTGGATTTTATTCGCATTGAATTTTACCCTGTTGTTGGATTCCCATTCTAGAATTTTTGCTAGGTCCATATTTGAATCATTCACGTTCCTTTCTCGTTCTCTTCTAGTTTCACAGGCTGATAACAGGAATTTGAAAGAGAATGCGGTATGAAGGGTGCTATCATCCGCAAAGCTTTGCACTGGGCATGCGGTACCTCCCAACAAATCGTTGATGAACAGTGTTGGTGCTAAACTGGATTCTTGAGGAACACCAGCATTTATAGACAGAGTGTACGCTGAAACTCCTTCAACCACCATGTGGATAGATCGATCTGAAAGAAAGCTAGATAGCAAAAAACACAACATGGGAGGCAAGACATAAGATGGAAACTGGGACCAGTTTCCGGCAAGGAGTCCCTGGTGCCAAACGCGATCTAACGCCTTGGAGTTATCTGATGCTATGGCCAGAGTTTTACCATATCTTTCATAGGATAGTTGCCATATATGTGAGACATGAGCAAGCAGGTCACCAGTGGTATCTGATGACGGAAACTATATTGTCGATCATTCACAATTCCTGATCTTTCTCGATATTTTATTAGCTCGATGTTGATGGCTTTTTCCATGACCTTCAAGATAACATATAGTAGTGCGATAGGTCTGTAGTTGGACTGGTTGTACCCTTGCTATTTTTCAGTTTGACGAAAATACTCTCATATTATGAGAGAGGTTGAATAACTTGCAAAGAACGGGTCTAGTACCAGGAACATTTTTTCAGAACGATAGAAGGAATTCCATCAGTTCCACTAGCTAAGTTGATAATAAGTCCAATCAAAATGCAACTAATTGTACATTGGCGAAAGGTAATCTCGGGCATATGACTGTCAATGGTAGTGATGTTCTGTTTTCTTTTCACAGTAAATTCTGAGTAGAATTAACAACAAACATGTTGTCAAAAAAATTGGCTTTTTCCTGGGCTAGTGTTACATATTCCTTGGTTAGGAAAGGAAATGAGGTGGTTGTGAAGTTTCTTTCTACAGCTTTGTCAGAAGACCAAAACGAGCGGGATCCGTTTGGACACTCGACAAGTTTTGACAGTATCTTGGCGTGGTAATAAGCCTCTTTCAGAGATTCAATTTTCTCCTTACACGACCTTACACGTTAATTCATACTTGACGTGATTCTTGAAATTAACTATAAGGACTGCGAGAAGGAGAATATGGGCCAAATTCAAAGAGCCATCCAAGTACCCTTCAAAGATCACATTGCTCATGTCCGATTTTCGAGAACAAAACAATTGAGTGTGGTCCAACATGCTTTGGATGACGACCTTCGATTTAATGACACAGGTTTGAAATTGATCAGACAAGTTCATAACCATAGAAAACTCCTTATCAAGTTTCGGGAAAATCGAAAACTTTGCTTTTTGAAGGCCATATTTTTGTTAAAAAATTGTTAAAATTGTTATTGTTGTTGTTATTTCCGTCAACCGATTGCACCTCTAGGCGCAACCCTCGGAAGTCTTCGAGAGACGTGTGTGAGCTAGGGAAGACGCAGCCCTTACCTTTTAACGTGTGATGCCATGCACGAGACCGATGACCATGCGAGGCTTTGAACCCTCGACCCTTCGCTCCAAAGGCCAACGTTCTACCAGCACGGCCAACACGTCCCCATATTGGGACCAATTACGCGAATTTTTCAATTCCCACCCCAAATTCGTTAACAGCGACTCCGAAAAAAAACCTGGATAAAGTTTTCATCAGTTTTCGGGACTATCGAGTCGTTGAAACAATCGATCAGTTCATGGCGTACGTAACTATCACTGATAGCTGGAAACGTGGATTTGACAGCCTCTGAACCTTGATTATCTCAAAAACAGTCCATTTTTATCTTGCACCTATAGGAATATTTAATCAGTACATCGATATCTACAATATCCTTGAGTTACAGCCAATTTCACCGAGAGTCTCTTTGCGGGTGGTGCATTTACCTGGAAATTATTTTCATACATATAATCTCGCATGGAGATTCAGGATGAAAATAATCGTGAAAAACAGGAAGAAAATCTAGATCAGTATTCAAAAATAGGTTGAGGCTGGCCGAGAGAGTGAGTAAGGAACGTTTTATTCAAAATCTGATGAATTTCAAGAAAAAACTGACTTCCAATGAAAAACTTTGAAACATTTTTCGATATTATTTGAAAAAGCGGGAAAATGAATAATAAATCTGAGTTGTGAAAATTGTAGTCTTTATCGGATTTCACCGCAGGAAAGAACTTCATTATATTCAACTTTATCCCCATTTGACCAACCTTCTAACTGTTGCGGTTCAAAAGTTACCCATACAATCTCATTAAAAACTAGCCACCTTTTACAGTGTTTTTTACGATGCGATTGACTCGTTGGCAGTGAACCACGTCATTAATAAGCGTTTTGAGGAAAAGAAGATTTTCTCAGAACTATGATGTCACAGTATCCAAAAATGTGTATTATTGCCGGATTTTTTTTTAACTCTCATATTTCACGAGTCCCTTGCATTTTAACGTGTGATGCCTGATCCCGATGCCATGTACGAGACCGGTACCCGTGTTGGTATTTGAACCCACACCCTCATGGTTGATGAGTGAAAGCTCTACCAGCAGGACCGCTATGGCCTATATCATTTTGAAAATCTAAATATCTGGAAGCTTAGCGAAGAGTACCACTCGGTGAGCGAGGTGGGGGGAGCTGGGAACAACACCCGCTGGAATCAACGGAGGAGGTCTACCTGGTGTCACCTTGGCCTATACGCGTTCACTGAGCTCAACTAGGCTCCGCCTATCAGCAAACTCAATTTTTTGCAGCCCCACTCCACTCCCGGTTATTTGGTGCGGTCCAAAAGATTTTTTCCCTTCTATATACCAGCAGATTCAGTTTTTCGACTACCCCTATACTGCTAAGAATTTACCTTTTTTTAAAAAAATTTGGCAATTCCTATCTCTCCAAAATCTTCAAAATACTCCTTTCACTTCAGATAATTGTTCGTGAAGATGCAGCTGGTTTACAGAAGAATCAAATTATGAACTATTTTTTTATTTAACTTATCATGAAATAGAATCGACCGGGTTACCGGAACAACATTATAATGCAGTAAAATGTATTTTTCCGACGAGCTGCTTCTCACTTGAGCGAAATGAAAAATTACATGAAATATATCTTAAACAGAAAACACAAGTGGGAAATATTTAATTTCGAAACTTTTTGTGTAAAAATTATGTGTTGGTAGGAATAATGGGAGTCACGCAAATTTCAATTTATTTGTTATGTCCTATGAGTAAAATCTCGAAGTATTTTGTTTTTCATGTTGGTCGTTGGAAAAGTATTGTGTAATACGCATGAGGAAACTCGTGTGACTTATTGATGAACCACTCGCCTAGGCACGTGATTTGTTATCTCGTCACACTCATATAAAATATCCTATTTTCCGCATTAGTTGTACAATATACTATTTTCAAGTGCCTACATTTTCTGTCCAAATAATGAGATGGGGTATCCGCAAATAATGTGATCAGTTTATATTACCTCAGTTATTCCCTTGATATCAGAATGGAGAAGTGCTCTGCGGCAAAGGTTACAACGTTTCGGTCTTCTAGTATCCGTCAACGTGAACATATATTCACAATTGGAAGTTTTGCAGGGTATCTTGACAACACGTCCTAGTTCATTATACATAGGCCATTTTTCTACACACGGAGGACAGCCGCATTCGAAACAATAGTCTGATTTCAGGGCTTGCTGTCTTTTTTCAAGAGGCATGAACAAGAAGTTCGGGCCGTAATTATCATAAACGATGTCTCCAGCACTTACTGGCTTTATGGTTCTGGCAATAACTCTCATTTTGTCATTGTACCTGTAACATTCAACGGACATTATATGGTGCGTCCCAACTTATATCGAAACCCATGTTGGCTGCAGGTTGGACAAAAGTTTCATGATGATCCTGACTGGTTTTCATTACAATTGCGTTCCTTTTTTTCTCTCAACCTACGGCTCTCTTTTTCTGCTTCCATGAGCCTATTTCCAATCTCAGATCACGAACCTCACAACCACAAATTGTTAAAAAATTGCAATAGATCTTCATCATTCAGACCTGATTCTCTAGTATGCACGGATAATCTCCTTTTGGATGAGGAACACCTTAGTTGAAATCAAAGAAATCGTTCAGATGAAAAGAGATAAAACTGAAGCAAAAAACATGAAAATTAAAATTGATGAATGCAAATTGATATAGTCATTGAGGCATTGAGAAAACTCTGCTTACATAATATATGTTAGCGAACAACGGACACCACTTGCACAGGGAACCGTTGGTATCAAACAGTGGAAAATTTTATTTGTATGGAATAAATATGGGGACTGAAACTTTACTTCTCAGTGAACGGAATGATTATCGGAAAGCAAGAAGTGAACAAAACTATCAAATTGAAAATTCACTGTCAAAGTTGGCTGAAATTCGAGCATTTTAGAAGACATAGTGAGAGCGTAGAGAAAGTAGGTAGAAATTTAGGTTTTTTGCAACTTTGCCATAATTAATTTATCTGACCCAGCATCTCTTACGGTTTACGAGATCCCAATGATAATAATTATAATAATAAATATGCTTTATTGTCATTAAGAAAAACTCTTTTGGACAAAGCTTGTAGGCTCAAATGTCAGCCACCCTGTACACTATTCGTGTAACATATGCCAGTGGAAGGAAAATGGTTGTTACCGCAATAAAATGTCCAAGGAAGTTAAGAAATGGAACTGAAATCTGTATTTCCATAATTTATTTTAATAAAAATAATTATTGAAAGAGCGACAGCTTGCAGAAAGAAGAATACAATTATTTCTAACTACTTTCACTCGGCTCTCACGATGTTTTCTGAAAAAAAGATGCAGAAGAACATGAAAAATAATTAGGAAGAGTGAAGGAAAAATGGTTTAACGAAACAGGTGAGATTGGTAGAAAAAACTAAAACATTCACTAAAGACCAGAATAAAGTGGATGCAGTTGATCAAAAGTACTATTCCGCAGAGCTGGGCAATTACTACTTAAAAAGTAATTAATGATTACATTTACTTTTTTTTCGTGTAATTTGTAATTGGTTTTAAGTTCTTTTTTTTCCTTAAAGTAATTTGAAATTGTAATTGCAGCAAAATCTGGGTAGGAATTGTAATTTATAATTATTTTATTCAAATAATATAATTAATAACAATTACTTCGTATACAAGTATTTTTTCAGTAACAATTACTTTCTCAAATTACAATTAAATTTATAAGTACAATTACTTTTTCTAATTACAATTACTCTTGAATGCATGTTTGTTTACGAGTTACACGTGTCCACGCGTTCTAAAAACAAGAAATTTCTTGTATGAACTTACCTCTTCCTGGGCCACAATGGTCAATACTCCCAGGAGGAATGCGCTCTCAGACACCGATTAAAAAAACTGGTTGGATGAAAATTAAAAATATAAAAGTATTGTGAATTATACTCAGACTTTGCAAATCGGCGTCATTAATCCGCATGAAAAGTAAAAAATATTAATAATTTTATACCAAATTTTTTTTTACATAATGCTGTGCACTCTCGTTAAAAAGGGCCTGATACCTTGTCCAAAAATCAATAGTTTTCAACTCATGATAGTTTGGAAAAGTTGGTTAATTTTTATAACAATAGGTCATATGCATATTTTTTTTTTAATTGTTCTAATCGATTATATAATGCATACAAATACTGGAAAAATAAGATAGATGCCAAAAATATGAATAATTAGTCAGAAAAAAAGTATTAAAATTCGATACCACATATTGACAATTCAAACGGTCGGCCATTTGGCGGGTATATGTGACGTCAAAGTCCATGTAAACAAAGGTGATCCATTGTAAACATATTTGATTCTGTAGATTCTATATTGTATAACTTGTTAATTTCAATAAAGTAAAGATGGAAAGTAGTGGAAAATCAGTTTATAGATACTGTATAGTTCCAAAGTGCAACAATACGACGAAAACTACTCCTCAAATAGTATTTTTTCTTGTGCCGAGGAATGCAAACATTCGATCAAAGTGGTGTAAAGCTATAAAAAGGGACGAATTTAAGAATCCGAAACTGTCTGCAACGAGCTGCTTATACTGTTGTGAAGATCACTTTGATGTAAGTATTTTTATATTTATATATTTAGTGTCATAACCTAAAATACTAATAAGTATATTGATCTGTCGAATATAAAACCTTTCTGACTGCTGTTATTCTTCATTTTCAGTTAGAAAAGGATACAGAGAACTTGATTCAGTAACAAATAATGTCTAAACAACAAGGGGTACCTGTTACTTTACGTCTATGTAAAGGTGTTTTGCCCCACAAATTTAAGTGTCAGAAAATAAATAAGCCAAAACCAGTGAGAGAGGTTGCTCTCAAGAGACAAAGACTTAGGTTGCTTCAAGAGACTCTATCAGAAGCTGCCACCAGAGAAGTTATTGAAGAAACCAGTGTATATGAAGATTCTGCCAAAACAGCAGATAAAACAATCACCACAGAAACAAATTATTCTGAAGCTGGCCCTAGTTCATCTTCACACGCAGATAATTCCATCACCAGAGAAAAATATTATTGTGAGGCTGGTCCTAGTTCTTCTTCACACGTTTTCTCAACAGAAAATGAAAGCCTTGCATGTGACAAAGCCGTTCAAGTAAACACAATAAAACCAATGGCAATAAAATATCGAAGCAAAGGTATCAATGTTGGTTCTAAGACAAAAAATGTAGCATTATCACCGTTTCTCGTACCAGTTAAAACCACATCGACTTCACCTATCAAAACTGCCCAGATTGCTGGTATGAAAAGGAAGCTATTCCCAGATATAAAACCAACAGACGATTTATCTTCTATTACTTCACAATCTTCATCAATCTCTAGTGAATATGAACAAGAAAGTACTTCTTCTGAATCAAGTTGGACTCTAGATAACGAGGACAGGCAATTTCAAAATGTAATGCGTAGTGCAATGTTGACCGCTGTGGAAAGAGAGCCTAAAATGATGTTAGGACTGCCCAAAGACAGTTACCATTTAATTGAATTATTAAGTGATAATATCCCAGTTCCCACTATTGATATTTTAATAACCTCGAAGAAAATAAAGTTAAATGAATCATTTGACATATTAGCTATACATTTTGGCTATACACAGAGCACTATAAGTAGAATATTTTCAAAAACGGTTATTATTCCAGCAGAAAAAATGAAGGAGTTAATTGTGTGGCCTAAACCATCTGACATAGTGAAACAATTACCTATCACTTTTAGAGCACGGTATTCAAAAGTTGTTTCAATTATAGATTGCTTCGAAATAGAAATTGAAAAACCGTCTAATGCCATTCATCAGTCTCTGTCATGGTCACAATATAAGAAATGTAATACCCTGAAGTACCTTATTTCTTGTACTCCAGATGGACTAGTCAATTTCATTTCAGACGGATTTGGTGGAAGGGCTTCCGACATCATTATAGTAGAAAATTGTGACTATCTCGAATGTTTACCTCCAAACACAGCTGTTATGGCAGACAGAGGCTTCAAAGACTTATCTCATTTGATAGAAAAGAAAAAATGTACCCTTATTCGGCCTCCTTCAGTCTTCAAGTCTACAGCAAGTACAAAACATGAGGTGAAGCAGTCTAAAAGAATAGCAGCATTGAGAATTCATGTAGAGCGTGTAATAAACAGGTTGAGAGAATTTCATATGTTGTTGCCTCATGCATGTATACATCACAGCTTAGTTCCAATAGTAGATGAAGTAATAGTAATAGCATGTGGCCTAATCAATATGCAAAACGTTTTAATAAAAAAGTAGATTCAGTTTTCAAGAGTTTTATTTTTATTCATACTGGTATGTGGCACACAGAATAAACTGTCTTTTCAATGTACAAATCAACTAAAATTTCAACTAATATTTATTCAATATTTTTCATAAAATAGGAAATATAGCATTACTCCAAAAGAGCATGCTTTTTTCCATGATATTTTTACAATAGTTATCATCATAATCTACAATATAAATGTCTACTTCCTTTTATATTTCAAAATCATGATGTGCAACACAGAAAAGCCCCTTTTTTTTATTTGAAAAATACATCTGCATTTGCCCCTGAGCCATATATTTTGAAGATATAGCATCTTTTGAAACATTTCTGCTCATGGCTTTCTCAGATGATGGACATTTGATTTCAATACTGTAATCAATACTCTCGCCATCAGGAGATGCACCAAATACGGGATAATCAGGGTTTAAGATCAAACCACATCCATTAATTTTTATTTTCATTTTTTTTTCGACTTCTTTCAATACTTGGTTCTCTAGCAAACGCCCTCTTTTCATTGCTTCTGTGTCCTTTACTTTAATTGCTCCTATTATACTTTCACATAAAGTGCCTTCGAAAGTTTTGCAATGTGCTGCTTCATGCATCTTCGAATCAGTAATCCTAGCATATCGTAGCTCATGCCAGAGCGGACAGTCATTCTGATCAATCGTAGCACGATTTGCTTCATTACAAGATAATGTGTCCATCATACTCTTGCAATAGTTGATAAACTCTGTGGCGTTAGCAGGTTTATTTGGTAGTGTATTTACTAAATGATGAATGGATAATTTTTCTATTGTGCTTTTCTCCTTGTAGTATTTCATGAGTTGACTTTCCATGTGACCAATGCTTCTGCTATGGTTTATTAGAGTTGGCAGAAGACTTTGACTACTACCAGATGATGAAGGTTTGGTTTTTGAACTACTTCCTAACTCTTTAGCTCTCATGTACTTAAGGGTTGTGCCTATCGTGGATAATTTGGACTTCTTCCAGTAACAGTCGATACTAGTAGAGGGAGGGTCTTCGCTACGCCTGTGCAGCCAAGCTATGAAAGCTATTGCATGCTTACATCCACCTGAAAATTAAAAATATATAATTAATTATATTTTCTGTATAAAACATGATCACATTTTGAAATCAGAGTCTTATTCATGAAAGAACTTATATGTACCTAAATGTGCTGCGCAATCTTCACATTCTGCAGAGATAATGATCTGTTCAGCTTCATCACATACTGCTGTTACAGTGTAACACTTCTGTTTCACATTATGCTCGGGAGTAATACGAGCTTTCACTACACATATGTTTGCTTCCCTTTTTACTTGTACAAATCCAATAGCTGAATCTCCATAAGAATCTCTTTCGGACATAGAAACACAAATATTATCAGGTGTTAGAATAAGAAGTGATTGTAAACGTATTCATGAACAAATGTTTCACTACATTTGAGGTTATATATACTTTATCAATGTTAGTAAGCAAATAACTAGAAAACTGACGGAAAAACTGAAATTAAAGACACTAATACACAAATATTATCAGGTGAAATAAGAAATGATTGTAAACGTTTTCTTGAACAAATTTTTCACTACATTTGAGGTTATGTACACTTTCACAGTGTAGTAAGCAAATAATTAGGAAACTGACGGAAAATCTGAAATAAAATACACTATTTCACAATAATTATCCATTTACCTTGCAGCTTTTACGCCTCTAATCTCAGCTGAAGTGAAATCTGGATGATTTGCGAAAAAACTTGTCATCATAAAGACATCTATTTTCGGCAAATTGTCGGATTGCGCCTTGAAAAATCCGGATTCAGTCATTGTCTTTATTTTCTGGAACGTTCACAGTAACTTATAACAAAAAGATGATAGCCAAATAACTGCTTGCAAAACTCTAATTAGACGGAAAAACAATAATAGCCCACGGAATGGCATGTAAATAAGTGTTGTTGACATGGACTTTGACGTCATCATAAGATCCGACCAATCGCTTTGCGTTTTACCTAATTTTAATTTGCCACGAAATTTTCACATTTTCAATTATGAACTATTTAAAATTCATAAAGTATGTAGTCATATGAACCCATTTGTATTGATCTGGTATCAAAATAGAGTATGAAAAAAATTAAAATGAGCTATTTTATGTTACATGCATATGACCTATTCCCTGTTTGAAAGCTATTAATTTCACGACAATAGTTTATGAAACACTTTTTGACCAGAGTTGATCACCGAATGTAAAAAAATGTTTCATGTAAAATAGTTTTATACCTGTTTTATCCCTTTGACCAAACGGCCCCAGACCTATGATGACCGATTTATGCTGTGTGCCTATAATTTTAAAATACCCAATCTTTTGTGTTGATGTAACTTTTTTGTTCCAATAAACTATTAAATGTTTTATTATTATTGAATTGCCTATTCCGTTTTTTATAAATGACTCTACAGCTTGGCAAATCTATGATAAATGTATGATATGGGCGAATTTAGAATGAAAAAGTATTCAGACGATAAAGAGAGTACTATCCCAGATAACACACGATATCCTATGGATATCCATTTCATGTCCAATTCTGGTCGAGATATCCTTGGATCTGAAATGGATATTCATGGGATATCCAACGAAGGATTTGAAATGGATATCCTTCAGCAAATATCCTATGGATATCCATAAAATATCCACGGTTATTATGGATGTGATTGAATTGCAAGACTGATTTTGATATTATCAATTTCTGAGTTTCTTCCATGCTCGTACACGAATAAAAGCATTTCAAGAATACTCTTATCTTTCGTTTTTCGACTGGATCTGAAATGGATATCCATAAGATATCCGTAGAGATTATCCATAAGATATATTATATGGATATCCTGTGGATATAGTTCAAATTGTATCTTTATGAAAATAATCTTTTTCCTGAACCGTTGGAAGATATTCTACAGATGGCCATAAAATATCCGAAGCAAATATAAAATAAATAATGTTTTGCATTCTTAAGTTCTGTACTAAAATGCACTATATGAGAGCTCCGACCAACGCTGCTTCCAATAACAATTTTGGAAGAATATTCGATAAATCACTACATTATATCTACGTAAGATTAGTCAGGTTAGGTTAGGTTGACTGGTAATTCACTCATTTTTAACTCAGTTTGCCTTCTTCTTGTCTTGTCATTTAAACTTACCGCTATGACAGAGTGACCAATCACAGAGCGCGTATGTCATGCAGTTTATTTGTCGTCAGTTCTGTGATTGCTGGCTGTGCGATTTGTGCGAAAGAGAAAGTTAACCTTACTTGCTTACTTTTGTGGTTTTACTGGTTTTCCATTAGATAGTTAAGTTATGTCTCTGATTCCCGGTTTAATTCACGTGGATTTTGAAGATTTTGGTTTTGGGCAATTGGTTTTTTTCATTCCTTCAAATACATTTTGATGGTAAGTGGTAGAAATATAATATTTAAACTCTTTTTAATTAATGCATTTGTGACAATTAGGTGAGAGAAAATTGATAACATCAAGAAATATCAAACAAAAAGGCTGATGTACTTATTAATAATAAAAATTGGAATCCGAACGATTATTAGTTAAAGAGTCTACAAACTTCACTAATGACGCCTGTTTCATCTCGTCAATGGTCGACTTCAACATCATGCATTCCTGGTAATGAAAATAATAATTCTGATTATTCATCAACTCTTGTTACAGAATTTGATAGTTCTGCAGACGAGGTTTCCTCTTTGGATAATGGATTTGTATTCAATTCAGATACAGAAAATACTTTTCATGAAACTAATTGACTCGCTAACAGATATGAAACATGCGAACAGATAAGATGAATAATGTAACTGCACCATGTAGGGATGTTTTATCGATATTTGTAGAATTTGATCATTTTCAAATTGATTCCTTGAGAAAATCAAACAATTGGTGGAGTATTCGGACAACAGGGAGAAATTAGGAGCTGTTGTGAGTGAATAATGTTTTCCCTATCATTTTATCAAAAATATCTTCTTCAGGTCGATGAAGTTTCAAAAATTGGAGGTTCATCATTATATGATTTTATAAAACGTTGTCTTTTATCCAATATAAGAAATGATTTTGCATCAGAATATAGCTGGTATGGGGCAAAAAAAAGAGTTTTTGTTGAACTCAAATTGGCTGGACTTTTACTAGGTAATGAGAATATATTTCATATAAAGTTCTGCCTATAATGAAGAATACACATAGAATTTGATTTTATTCTCAATCTTTAGAAAATTAATTCCTTATTCCGGCTTGAATTTTCTTCACTTATGTGGTATAGGATAAGTGTTTACTCAATTAATTTCAGACGCAGCTAATTCCAATGGTCTGGCAGCAAATATAGGAAAATGTCAGAAGAGGCAATAAAAAGTTGGCTACGAATGGTCAAAGAAAGACATCTGCTAGCTTCGAAAAAACAGGAAAAACCCCAAGAAGAAACCGAGATTGTCATTTTCTGAGTGGCCTGTTTTTAATTTATTTTTGGTTCCAGAAATAATATTTTATTATTACAATATAATATATTCACATTTTTTAATCTCTCAATATCATAATTTGTTAATAATTCATCAATAAGAGTATAAATACATTTTTTTATCCTCTCGTTTATATTTAATGGAAATTATTATTGTTTTGTCATACCAAAGTAATTTTTATTTATTTAAAAAAATTCCTAAAAGATATATTTTGGATATCTGTGAACAATATCTTATGGATATCCTTGTGGATATCTTGTAGATGTCCCTGAACAACATATTGAGAATATCCGTGAAAAATATTTCATGGATATTTCTGAACGATATCTTATGGATATCCCAGAAGGATATCTCATGGAAGTCCAGCTTGTTCCACTCGGAATATCCACCGGACGTCCATAAAATATCCACCGGATATCAACTGAATGTCCTCTGGATATTCTCAATGTCCAAAATTAATGTCCAGTGGATATCCATCGAATGTCCGTGTGTTGACTGGGATAATTGTACATTCAGTAATAAAACTTCACAGTGCGCTTCGCGATGCGACACATACAACATCAACTCATACTTGTTTCGGACTCTACTGAGCTCTTATGCTACTGCGCATCGATAGGCGTGGTGATTTCACAGTCAGAGCTGAATTTGCCAAGCTGTACTTATTGTTTTTTATTGGTGTGCTCATATTTTAAACTGTGTTGATTGATTAATAATAAATATACTTATTGAAATAAACTTTTTGAAATATTTGAACTGGGGTTTGAACCCCATTTAGTTGAACACTTGATTATTGAAAAAGTGTAAATGTTACGGTTCCTCTATTATATCATAATTTATTGTTTTATCCCAAAAATTGATAAAAAAGTTACTAGTAATTCCTATTTTCATGACATGTACTTAGTTCCGTTTTGGAAAAAGTACTTTGTAATTGTAATTAGTTACTTTTTTGAAAAAGTACTTTGTAATAATTGTAATTACTTTTGAAGTACCTGTAATTTAATGAGATCATTTCTACAAAGATAATTTTTTCAGTACAGGTTCTTTTTTCGTTGCTTATCGTAGAGTTGGGTGTCAGCTACTTCAGTCGCGGAGAGGAAGGGCGTTGGTGGCTGTGTATTCGGTGAAATGATTTCGTTTTTCGCGTCAATTCAATAAGACAAGGAATCTGTAAATAGTTTATATTGTGATATAAATTGAATAAAATTATCAGCTGCATATGGTAAGGAGCGATTGTCGTCAGCCGCCCTAGTTAATATGTATGACACGTAAAAATTCATTATTTCAACAAAGCTGAAACTAATTTATATGATAGTTTACGATATGAAAAAACAATCAAAAAGTTTCAGCTGGCAATACCATGGAACCAGACCTGTCAGCTACAGCACAAGATAGACTGCGCTGGAATAGAGAGTTTACTCTCACTATTCCGAGCAGAGAACAATGGGAAGGAAATACGGTGGAGTTTCGCACAAAAAGCCTGATTTGTTATTCAAACTGTTATCGTCTAACTGACAAAAAGGCTTCGGGTGCAGAGGCATCTACCTGGAGGGAAGCGATGTACAAGAAAGCTACGCTTTGGGTAGATATACAACAGTTTTTCCAGCTGAAGTGTTCGCCAATCTAACCGTAGCTACGAGGCAAGAGGTAAAAGAATTGCCCGAGCAGAGAATTTATATCTGTTCGGATAATCAGTCAGCGCTCAGATCTGCCATTCTAAACCAAGCTCAGCACTTGTACAGGAATGCGGAGAAGGTTTCGAGAAACTAGCTGAAACGAAGTTCAGCTGATATTGGTCTCGGGTCAAAGAGGGGTGCGCGGAACGGCGGAAACGAGGTAGCAAACAGACTTGCCAGAACCGGTTCCGCAACGCTGTTATGTGGGCCGGAGCCTGTACGAGCCTGTACTTTTGAGAGATAATACCGGAAAGACTTTGTGGCCAGCTCCAGCAAGTCAAGTGACAACTCATTAGAAAAAAAAATGACATGTTAGTCTTTGACAGATGACGAAAAGAGAATAATTGCAATAAGTCCGGTAAGAACGGTGACCGAGTTGGGATTTTAACCCATGCCCTTATAGTTGAGAAGCGAACGCTCTTCCATCCCGATCATACGGATAATAAACAATTTATAGTTTTGTAGCTTTTTCGATTGATGCGAAAACAATTTTTTTTTACCAAATGCGCAGCCTCCCATGCTCTTCATCTCCACGGTCGTGTCAGCTGACACTTGTTTTAGTTTCGAGCAAATACTGGCATTAAACATACTAAAATACTGACATATATAATATATAATACTGACTCATAGAATATTGACGCACCTCCCGGACTGTACGCATTCGACGCCTTATGGAAAAAGGGTGCTTGCAAAAAAAACTCTCAAAAATACTTGATGAATTGAAAGGAATTACAACCCAGGTCGGATTCAAAATTAAACTGAAGTCGTTCTCCAATGCGTTTTACAATAATACAAGATTTCTTTTATAATTGGCCGAAAAATTTGAGAACTTATTGATTTTTCAATACAACTGAGAACAATTTTGTTTTAGAATGTAATGTGTGATTGGCTTTAGGATCATTGAACTGTCTGTTTGACAGTTGTCTGTCTGTCTATACATCATTTCAAATTTATTCTCTCATTGTGATAAATTATAAAGTGGACGTTTTTCGACTAACATGGAAAGATATTTTTATTGTGGAAGATTATTTCAATTCCTCTTCAATGGTGATTTCTGAATGAGAAACATGTTTATTCGTTAACAAGCAAAATACCCTGCAAGAAGCCCGATCATAAAACTGATAGTAGGCAACTTGACCAACTAATAGTTCAAATATTCAAAAACTCAGAGATTTCAATGATTAGATTCAATTGCAGAAATGCACCTGGAGGAATGATGCTGTATACAATACCCCAAATCTATCAAAATGTGTGTGATTTCTCGAAAAATATAACGACTCACCTAACAATACTAGGTTCACAAGAGTGGTTGAAAAACGCAAGGGTTGGGTATACTCCAACTCCAATGCCTTCAGTAAGATGTTTTTTCTTCCCTTCAAATTTTTGGACAAGGTTATAATCATAATATTTCAATTCATTTATTCCATGCACGTTGTACGTCATCAGTCGGCAGTGTCTGAGAATCAATCTTCCGATGAAAATTTCTTCATCTACTAAAATATCGTCCTTAGTTTCGAAAGGGAAAAAATCTGTGGTTTTCAAGATACGAAGTAGATATACTGCGGCATTGAAATAAAGCTGCTCATACGCTTTCTGGCTGACATTTCGAAACAAGAACAACATGTTGTCATAATCATCAGACCGATAAACAGCTTTTTTGGTGACACCTTGATCATCGCTTTCCAAATAGCTCAGGAGTCTGTTACTTTGATCATTGAAAAATGAAAATCCCCTTTGGGTGAGAATTCTCAAAGATAGTAACTTATAAAAGCTGTCAACAAGGGTTGGATAAATAGGGCATTCTATTTTATGGAACGATTTATCAGCTTCATTCTTGCAAACGGTGCTACAGAACGCGACGTTTGCACATGTCGAACACGCAACAAGTTGATCTATATATGCAAAACAAAACTGACAATTGGTCAAACTGCGCTCTCTGTCCAGTAATGCTGCATGGGGATCTTCTTTGACGATGAGGGTACCAACTGGAATATCTTCTAGTGCTACGGCATATCTTCCCTGATGCTCATCTTGCCTAATGTCGATCAGCGGACTCGCTGCGGGGTATTTTTCACTTCCTTTGAACCTTTCAATATCCCGAATGGTTCCTGACTTGGATGTGGAAGCCGTGCCACATTTTCTTCTTTCATTTTTTTTACTTTCTTCTACCGCTTTGATCTTCTCAGCGAGTTCTCTTCCCTCCAATTTGCTGTCCTGCATCAACGATTTAATTGTTTCATCGTAGGATTCGTCTGCCAGTTTTGAGTCACCCAGAGCTTCATAGCACTTAGCTTTTCTCCAAATTATCTTGAATTTCATTGTTGAGGGATAATTCCCGATTTCCTCCAGGTAACTAATATCATTTAGAACTTTACTGTAATTTTCAAACTTAAAATTGATCACAGATCTGTTTCCTATCGTCAAACAGAGGACTTCTCGGGCACCATCTGGAAAAAAAATTGAAAAATTTCACTCTCACATAATGATCAGAATATGAGACCCAGCAATTGTGGAAATCTACAGGTTTTTTCCCGAATGTGGTGTAATTTGGAATCAAACTTTTATCAAGGAAAATGTTATAACGCCAGTAGAGGCGAACCCAGCATAATCGTATACCTGGATATGAAGATAAGTGCGGGCGCCCTCCCACCTCCATGAGCATGCACACCAAACGCGCAAATCCACGGAGACCGCATCGATGCACTGGAGAGTAAAGAAACGGTAATAGAAGGGGATTTTGACAACTAAAACACCACACAAATCTGTCAAATGAGTACTAAGACAGAGAAGTAGACAATACGATATTTATATGGATTTCGCAATTGCTGCCAACCAAAATAGCAGAGACTAAAATAATAAGACAAAACACTATCAACATCTACACAAGCAGAGGTTGCTAAAAAAGGGTTGTGGCCTCCCCACTCATGTGGAGCCTAATAGTCGATAGACTCCTCTGGCGTTTTGACCAAGATCGGTATAGCGTATCAAGGCTACGCAGATGACATAGTCATAAGCGCAAGAGGCAAATTGGAGAGTAATCTCTATGATATAGTTCAGAGAGGTCTGGACTACACCAAAGAATGGTGTCAATCGATAGGAGCGTCAACCCAATCAAGACTAACCTAGTTGCCTCTACAAGGAAGAGAAGCATTAACCTCAAAGCCATCGAATTAGATGGAAAAAGTATCGAATGGAAACCAGAACTCAAATATCTGCGATAAATACTAACAATGAACTCATCTGGAATAAGCACGAAAAGGAAGTAACCAACAAAGCTACGAAAGAACTGGGGATGTGAACCAAAGAACCTGCAGTGGATGTTCACGTCCATAGTGGGACAAACCATCACCGGCAGTGGTCTGGAGCAGTAGAACTAATGCTATCTACTACAAGGGCGAATCTATCGAAAATTCAAAGACTAGCCAGTGGATGAATGGAAGGTGCAATGATGACGTGCCCAACGGCTGCTATGGAAGTATTCTTAAGCCTCACGCCCCTCTATATGGTAGTGGAGAGTATAACGATAAGGGCAAGATACAAACCTAGGATCACCAAACGTGAGATATGCCCCAAGAAAAAAGTTCAGCTTTGTGAAATTATTCAACAAAAAACTAAGTAACAAAAGTAACAAAGACAGCATCCCAAGACCCAAGAGAAGTGATATTAAATGGTACACAGATGGATCCAGAACAACAGAAGGAACTGGTATATGACTTTCGAACCAAATATTCTGGGAGTCTATGCAAATCCCCTAGCACTTTCCATGCGGAAATCTATGCCATCGGAAATTGTGTCCAGTTCAATATAGAAAGGAATTTTTGCAGACAAGAGATTATCATTATGTCAGATATCCAAGCAGCCATTAATGCTCTGGACTCTCATGTCATCAACTCCAAGATGGTGTGGGTGAGCCTAGAGAAACTGAAGTAACTAATTGAATTAGATAAGAACAAGACTCCTATGGGTTCCAGGACACAATGGAGGAGAGGGTTGAAAATAGCAGACGAACACCATTTCTGGAAACTTTATCCTTCTGTAGAATGGGTACTTGCAAAAAATTACAAAATTTGAGGAAGGAGTACCTAACAAAAGATCCCAATAGTGGATAGAATCTAAAGGAATGAGGCAGGAAAAGAAATACCTAGGAAACTACAACCAGAAGAGATCAAATGACTGAGCCAGCAATAGTAAAAGCAAGCTCAGAATACTAACGGATATCCTAACAGGGCACTGCCGGTTGAGAAGACACCTTAAGAAACTCGGATAAGTCGAGGAAGAAGAATGCAGATTTTGCTAGGAAGATGAAGGAACCTTTATCCACATTATCTCAGAATGCATTAACCTGCAAAATCTGAGGGGTAAGATACTTCAGAGAATATCAAGTAGAAGAGGAAAATCTACCTAAAATGAAGCCATCCTGATATCGTGAACATCAGGACAGCCATAGGACTGAAGGAAATAGTCTTTGAGACATCCTAAACGGGTGAACAGCAGGAGGGGGCACAATAGATCTTATAGGTCGCAGTGTATTGACACCCCAAGTAAACAGGATACAGAATAGAGATAAGTGATTAGATATTTGGAATAATTGAATTGTGAAATGTTTTCTTTTGAGACCAGTTGTTGAGTTTTTCACTGAGTGTCATTTTGGAGGACCCACGGAAGATTTTGAACACATGGTGTCGGAAGTGACATGAGGCAACAAGCATATGAATTTGAGAACATTAACGCACTGATGTCTGATTTTATGAAGAATATGGAATCCAACGCCAAGTAAGAAAAACAAGAATTCCAAAAATAGAGGCCCAAGGATACACATGAAGAATTAGCTTCAAGAAATGCAGTCCAGAAAAATAAGAAATGTAGAGACGAGCAAATTTTTAACGATTAGTAATGTAAAAGATGTGGAAGAAAACAAGAAGATGAAGATCGATAGCGTTGAGAAAAACAATAAGATGACGATCGAAGGCGTACAGAAAAACGAGTTTTAGGTTTATCAGAAAGGGAATAGGTTGCGAAAAGTCCAAAATATCTTAGAAACCAGAAGTCACAAATTATATTGTATGTAGTTTTCAAGAAGGTTTGCGGTGGATGTTAAGAGATACACCAGACAGAAAAATACTGTATCAAATATACAAGATCTGATAACAACAGTTCTATGGAGACAGATCAATAAGTAGAAATTATTGAATAAAAATACAGGATCTGGGAACCCATATGCGTACGAAGGTGGGGTTCAAGATGAATTCTGAAGACTGGATACCGACCCTTTTCTCACCCTCCCGTGGTGTCCTTTGGGAAATGTGGTAACTTGTCATGGCGGCTAACGATAGTGAAGCGATCGCCAAGGATGGCTGATGCGCTTCAGCCAATGGTACCACACATAGTTCTCCAATGGGTGCCGAAGAAGGGCCTTGGATCGGCTGCTGCGGTACTGGTAAAGGTGAGTGAATCGCCCGCGTCCGTCGAACAGTCTGCTGGGAACCAGCCCTATCAGGTCTCTCATAGGAGGCGAATTGAAGGAACTCGCTACCAGAACTGGAAAACCTGTCTCCGATGGGAGCAGAGGAGGGGTCTCGGGTCAGATGTCCAGCTAAGAACCAGTCCTACCGGGCGTTCATGAGAAGGTAGATTGTTGGAACTCGCTACGGGAACAAGAAAACCGGCCTCAAATAAGAGCAGAGGAAGGACCTTGGATCAGGTGTTGCGAGACATTTGGCCGGTGAAGCAATTACGCGCGGCCGCTGCACCGTCTGGCTCAGTACCAGCCCTGTCAAAGCTTACACGAGGAGGCGGAATGAAGGAACTTGCAAGCACCCACATACCCGCACAATGTGAGGGGAGCAGATGCAGTAGGAATCCTGACCCAGATAGTCTCATTCTAAGTACCGCTGGGTTGAATATTATCCCATGGTTGAAGAGAGCAGGGTATTACAAAAAGGTTCATTGGGGCTTACTTGCCTAGCTGCAGTTGCGGCCTTTTCACAGCAACAACTATTACTACTCACCGAGGTAGATCGGAAAGTAGAAGAAACCAAATTGAAAATGAGTGACTTCAGAACAGAGTTTCATAAAAGCAAGAGTCTCAAGGTCAGCTTGACGAGGTTGTTTCTTCTGGACAAAATATGAAATCTCGTACATATGATAGACACACATCCCGGATACTATATAGCCGTCATTTTGCAGTTGCAAATGGTTGGGATGATGAACAAATTGCTACAGCTCTAATCATTGTGCTTTGTGGACCTTCTTTAGATCCGATTCAAACAGTATCCACCTATTGTTGTTATTGTCCATTTTGAAAATCACAACAATTCAGTTGGGGGTTATGGAACAGAGATATAAAATCAACATTTGAGTCATATTCACCAGACACAATAATTTTATCCAGATCACTAAGTTACATACCAATGGCCTCAGCCAGAACAACCGAGATAGAGATATCTGTATCCAACTTTATTCGAAATCGTGCATTTTCTTTGAGTCTATTACTACCGAGGAGTGCTTCTTGCTTCTGATCACTAGTGGTGCTGCAACTGACTGAATGAAAGTCGCTGCTTCATTCGTAAGAAAACACTTCCAAACTGGATAACATCATTGCTTGGTCGAGATGGTTTTTTGAGTGATTTAACCCTCCACAGTTTGAAAATGAAAAAACTGTATTGAAGGAAATCATAACCAATACAAAAGCGCAAATTATTCAATTGGTCCCGACTAGTTGCTCAGTTTAATGCAAGACTGTAATTTTATCAGTAGAGTATCGTATTTTGATGTTGGCTCTCTGAGAAGAATAAGTTCAAATTTTCTAGATTTTAGGAGGGGGAGGGGGTTGTACAGGCTAGTCGGCCTCACAATCCCTTTCACCTATTAGATCTTTTGTGCATAACTCTTAATCCATCCGAGGCCAAGGATTCCGAAACTTCATATGAAGTTCATCAGTTTCCTGGGAGGCAATTTCCTGACGTCGAAGGGCGTTACGAAGGCCTCTTCCAGGAACTTGATTCTTCCGCAGAAAAGCGCTGGACAATCGCAGTCAAATGTTGTGCAGTGTCAGCGAAGTTTTCGCAGTGGCAGAAATTATGACTTTCAGATTTGCCTATTTTTTTGAGGAGATACCCTAGAGGGCCTTGTCCAGTGAGTAGTGCCGTTACTAATTTCAAGTCTTTCTTATCCAAACTGAAAAGCTGTTAGTTACCCAGCGTCGGACTTCTTAATTTAAGTGGGCATTGGAGAGTCCACAGAAAGGTCCTGTGCCAGGAAATTGTGTGTTTGCTTGCCCGTTCTTCGGCATGTCAGTCTGCTTCCTCGTTGCCTCTAATACCTCTGTGACCTGGCGCCCACATCAAAGTGACCTGGTTGTTTTCTGCCAGTTCTCATTCTCAGTCTCAGGGGTTGTTTGCAGTCCCAAGTGATACACAAGTGTATTACTTCACAGTTTTCAGTGCTGCTTGGCTATCTGACAGTTTATAGTTTCTTTTCCTCTGGGTGTCCGTTTCGAAACACTCGTAGGCACACATGCCTATAGCATGTACCTGTCCTTGAAATATGGTCTGGGCATTATCAAGGGGTTTTGAGAGCCTGAAACTTGGCCCTGCAACGACCACTCAAGCCCTTTCATCCACCTTGGATCATTCTGATGCACCCCTTTCTAGATGGAGCCCGTTCTCTGTGCAAAGGACCCAGCACTTTTTATAGGTAAAATGGTTCTCGGTGAAATTGTTTGAATTTTTAGTATATTGTGGTGTTCGATGTACTGATGGAACGTGCAGAATCGCAGAGTTCGTTGATGGATAGATTTTGAAATACAGGGCATTCAAGTTAAAAATCAGTAATTTTTATTTAATTATTTTCTCAGGATTCGAAAGTGCCAACTGCATTTTTTTTTTCGTTCCTGTCATCAACGTACCTTCATATTACTAAATATCATTCAGATGCAGTAGATTATATCATTATGTACAGAGTGAAAAATAAAAACATTTTAGTAATGTCTGAAAATTCGATGTAATAATAAAATATTGATAAAATTAGTTTGGCATACAAAATACTATTCTTATTCCATTATTTATAACAATTCATCCATTTCCTACAGGGTGATTTGAAAAATTGGTGAATTATATGGCCGGTTCTTTCGTACATATCCTGTATATTCAAGTGAATACCGTATACCTGCTGATACCGTATAAACATGATTTCGTTGGGGTATATAGGGTTATCATGAACATTTTTGATGATAAAAATGACAAAATATCAACGTTTCAGAAATCACCCTCTAATTCACGATTAACTCTGTGAAATTCCTTTATTAATATTTAATATATATTATCTCCTCAACACTGTCCCAAAAATTCAGTTTCCTTCTATAACTAGTTTCATAGTTGTTAATTGAGAAACTCATTACCATTTGCATGACGAGTTGAAGGAACTTGTTCACGCGTACCTTCACAAATAATGAAACGTGAGAATCAAACTATCTGGTAAAAGTGAAAATGACTGATAAAACGCTTTCATTTCAAATAGCAGAATTTGAATCTGGGCAGCGACGGTTTTTTTCCAATGCGTGTTCCACTCGGATATAAGTTTCCATGATTTTTATATTTGCTGGCTATCAATGGAAACAAAGACATCTATTATATTTCATCAATTTAGGTAGTTCAATACGTTAGAGTAATAATAATTATCACTGATGGAACTAATTGATTTTTCTTTTTCATTCATTCTCCGTCTACGACAGAATCAAAATGTACCCTATTCCCGATAGGGTTTTCTTGCTGTATGAGGACCGCAGCGCTGCTACGAGGGAGGTGGATTCGGTTAAGGCTGTTCCTTGTCACCTTCAGTGATGAGTGATTTCCCGTACCGGGGCCTCATACACGATTGGGCGAGTCGAACTATCCAAGCATTAGGAATTTCATCTGGCTCATGCCTGAGTTGTAACTGATGTGTCGTATATTCAGACAGTTCCTAAATGGTAGATGGAATTGGATGGACCGTCATTGGTCATCATCCTGCATATAATGTTACATTTATTTTGATCTCCACTTTCTCACGTTTCACTATTTGTGAAAAATCTTGGCCACTAGTAGAATGTACGCGTGAACAAGTTCCTTCAGCTCGTCATGCAAATGGTAGTAAGTTTCTCAATTAATAACTATGTAACCAGTCATAGTAGAAAACTGAATTTTTGGGACAGTGTTGAGGAGAGAATGGTGAATATAATAAATAATAATAAAGGAATTTCACCAAGTTAATCGTGAATTACAGGGTGATTTCTGAAACGTTGATATTTTGTAATTTTTATCATCGAAAATTTTATTGATCACCTTATATATCCCAACGAAAACGTGTTTATACGGTATCAGCTATCTTCAGAGAATGGTAATTCACTTGAATATACAGGTTATGCACGAAAGGACCGGCCATATATTTCACCAATTTTTCAAATCACCCTGTAGGAAATGAAAGATTTATGATCAATGATGGAACAAGAATAGTATATTGCATGCCACAATAATTTTATCGATATTTCATTATTACATCGAATTTTCAGACATAACTGAAATGTTTTTATTTTTCACTCTGTACATAATGATATAATCTGCATCATCTGAATGATATTTAGTATTATGAAGGTACTTTGATGATGAGAACGCTGATTTTTAATTTGAATGCCCTGTATTTCAAAATCTATCCATCAACGAACTTTGCGATTCTGCACGTTCAATCAGTACAACATACTAAAAATTCAGACAATTTCACCGAGAATTATTTTACCTATAAAAAGTGCGGGGTCCTTTGATGGTTGTTTATGACGACTTCAAACAGCATTTCATAGTCGTACTTGTTATGTGTCGGTTTAGTCATGGCTTCCATGGAAGTATGTTCCAAAAACTTCAGATGTCCGATCAGATTTCCTGCTTTTAGGTTCACTGTCTGGCTTATTCTGAAAGCACTGATTGCTGCTTTCTTCATGTCACATCGGTGCAATGGTGGAAGATTTATAATTACTTTTAATGCTACAGTAAGGCATGTGAATATCGCCCCTGTGATTATCACACAAGCTAACCGCTGCACATTGATGAAGTTCGTTGCACCTTTGGCCACTATATCAGTGAAGGAAAGGTTACCATGGGTTTGATGATCGTTTGTTATGACCAGTAGATCATTTTTGGTAGCAGACCTCATGTCTTACCAAATGATCTGCGGCATATGTCCAGCTTGTCACTATATCCCTGGAAACAATCTGGTTGATTTGGCTGTTCCATATCAGTTTCTGGTCGATTATAACGATCAGATATTTAACCGCTTTGGAAAATGTTAGCTGGGTTCCATTCAGAGTTGGGGGCTTCAACTTCATACTTTCGCCTTCTTGTGAATGGAACCAGCACTGTTTTGCTTCGATTGACCTCCTTTGCACACCAGCTTATGACTGTGTTTAGGGCTACTTGCATGCTGTTATAGATTTCTCCGTCATGCATGCCCCTGATGGTGGCGACACCAGTAGCCCAATTTTTGAATTGCCGGAATTGATTCTCAAGATTCTCAAGAGAAATATGACGTCACTTTATAGGCACCTACCTATCTATTGCTCGAAATTGAGAGAAAATTCATATTTCTCTAGAGAATCAATTCCGACAATTCAAAAATTGGGTCCCAGGTCATTAGCGTTAACTTGAGTAGTGGAACCACCGTCTTGTAGCTTCACTATCAGGTTATCGTCAACCAGTGGCCACAGCAAAGGCGATATAACTCCTCCTTGGAGGCAACCTTTTTCCGTTTATCTTCCTCGTGTGATTTGGTTATGAAACTATGTTGATAAAAGCACAAAGAGCTATTTCTTTTGCCACGTATGTCTTTTCAATGCTTTCAACCAGACGTTGAACAGCATTAATTCAATTTCAATTTATTCAAATGTTGTTCAATAAAGTAATGTTATCTATTATATATTTTACCACCTGGAGACTGAAATCAGGTACCTGAGAGCTTATGGCTTGATTTGTACCATGGTTCCAAGTCGTGGCGGCATATAATACAATTTAAGGTGTAATTTGTCGACAACAAATAGTATTTCGATTCCTTTTCCTAAAATTTCAAGGAGCAATAAATGTTCCAGTGACTGTAAAACAGTCGAAAACAATCCTTTAGGAACTCACTATACCTTTGTATAGATTGTATGGCATATGTCCGACAGAAAACAACTACTTCTCTGGCTAATACCTCGACAGATGTTGAATTATATCTGTCAGACATATGTGCAAAGATCCTTACTTTGAAGGAACAACTTTGCAAGAGCTCTCAGAGACAGACAGCAGGACACCGCCTTATCCTAACAAGGAACCAACTGCAGACCGGTTTCGGGATGAAGTATTGCTCCTTGAAACAAGTATTCAGCATATAACATTTCGCATCCGAAATGTCTTTCTGGAGCGCTCTCTAATCTGTTGCCGTGGTGGATCCTATAAGCGATTGCAGTGTTCATCCCGGCGAACGATGACGGGCTCCGGGCCCCCGCGTGTATACAACCGTGATAACCAGGACTGCACTGATGAGGGACTTCATCCCGAAACCGGTCTGCAGTTGGTTCCTTGTTTGGATCAGGCGGTGTCCTGCTGTCTGTCTCTGAGAGCTCTTGCAAAGTTGTTCCTTCAAAGTAAGGATCTTTGCACATATGTCTGACAGATATAATTCAATATCTGTCGAGGTATTAGCCAGAGAAGTAGTTGTTTTCTGTCGGACATATGCCATACAATCTATACAAAGATATAGTGAGCTCCTAAAGGATTGTTTTCGACTGTTTTACAGTCACTGGAACATTTATTGCTCCTTGAAACAAGTATTCAGCATATACCATTTCGCATCCGAAATGTCTTTCTGGAGCGCTCTCTAATCTGTTGCCGTGGTGGATCCTGTAAGCGATTGCAGTGTTCATCCCGGCGAACGGTGACGGGCACCGGGCCCACGCGTGTATACAACCGTGATAACCAGGACTGCACTGATGAGGGACTTCATCCCGAAACCGGTCTGCAGTTGGTTCCTTGTTTGGATCAGGCGGTGTCCTGCTGTCTGTCTCTGAGAGCTCTTGCAAAGTTGTTCCTTCAAAGTAAGGATCTTTGCACATATGTCTGACAGATATAATTCAATATCTGTCGAGGTATTAGCCAGAGAAGTAGTTGTTTTCTGTCGGACATATGCCATACAATCTATACAAAGGTATAGTGAGTTCCTAAAGGATTGTTTTCGACTGTTTTACAGTCACTGAAACATTTATTGCTCCTTGAAACAAGTATTCAGCATATACCATTTCGCATCCGAAATGTCCTTCTGGAGCGCTCACTAATCTGTTGCCGTGGTGGATCCTGTAAGCGATTGCAGTGTTCATCCCGGCGAACGATGACGGGCACCGGGCCCCCGCGTGTATACAACCGTGATAACCTGGACTGCACTGATGGGGGACTTCATCCCAAAACCGGTCTGCAGTTGGTTCCTTGTTTGGATCAGGCGGTGTCCTGCTGTCTGTCTCTGAGAGCTCTTGCAAAGTTGTTCCTTCAAAGTAAGGATCTTTGCACATATGTCTGACAGATATAATTCAATATCTGTCGAGGTATTAGCCAGAGAAGTAGTTGTTTTCTGTCGGACATATGCCATACAATCTATACAAAGGTATAGTGAGTTCCTAAAGGATTGTTTTCGACTGTTTTACAGTCACACGAACATTTATTCCTCCTTGAAACAAGTATTCAGCATATATATATATATATATATATATATATATATATATATATATATATATATATATATATATATATATGAAAACTAAAAGTTGAACCGCGGCTAGAATTTGTTGGAATTCGACGTTTCGGCTCCGATTTTGGAGCCATTTTCAAGAAATTGGGTTTTTTGTGACTTGACGTCGGGGTCTCAATCTGCCTACTCCTTCGAGAGAACTGAGGATTTGTGGGTTGAGGAACTGTATTTATAGTGGCTGTAGTGACAGTGGGAAATGTGTTGTCGTGAGGTGAACTATTAGCGGGAACTGGATTGGCACTGGATGAGGTGTGCGTGGAAACTGATTTGGCAAGAATTGAGGAGCGCGAAATAAGAGTCTTCCAGGTATTGGGAAGTCTGCGTCCGTCGTCGCGGGTGTTGAGGCAATTTGGACGCTTCTCAATCTCAAGGGCCTCTCGGATGATCCTAGTTTGCAGAGTTTTCTATATATGTATATATATATATATATATATATATATATATATATATATATATATATATATATATTTATAAATTAGGATGGATTTAGCGAGGGGCAATATATGAAAATATAAATGGAAAAATTATTGGGTATAATCCTCGAAATGTATATATTTTATGTATGTTTTTTGACGAAATTTCAAAATTTTCTGTTTATTTATATTCGTAAAGTCTTTTTTCATTATTTACAATTTTAAAATGTAATGTCACTATCCAAAGCATTAAAAACATGTCAAACAACCTCACTGTAGTTGTGAGTTAAATTTAATAACATCAACATGTAAATTTGACATAATAATTCTTTGTAGTGTGTATATATATGAAAATAGGTAATTCGTGACTGACAATAACTGTAGAATTGAAAATATCTTGAGGTTGCAGTCTGATATTGGATTCAAATAAAACTCTTTGTCATCTTGCCAAGCTTTCGGAAATGTTTGTTTCCGTCCTCAGGACAACTGCAAAAGGACAATTCAATGAATGGAGAAAAAATTTAATCTACTTACATAACTTGAGTAAAAATAGAAATTAGCATCAAAAAAAGAATGTTGTATATAAAAATATTGGGCAGATAAAATTTTAATTGAATGTCAATCAACTTCAATAATGAAGAGAGACAATCAAGTAACTCTACTGGGTATATCAGCATTACTATAAATTTTCAACTTATCTCTGTTTAGTTTTAAAATATAAGTGTAAATTTTACTAAAATTATTGAGATCAGTTTTTTTTATTTAGGCTGTTACTCTCTTCATTAATTTGCAATATTTTTAAAAATGTCCTTCTAAAAATGTTGTTTTCCAAGTACACTAACATTATCAAAACTCATTCGATGGTCAACTTGATTAACATGTTGAGCCAATGCACATAGATTCATATTTCTTTTACAATCACTTTTATGTGATGTTATTATATCTTTCAAGAGTCTAGATGTTTGCCCAATCGTTACAAGGAATTTTATAAACAACATTATTATTTTGGGTTGTTTCTAGAGGAGTTTTTAATTTTCAAAAAGGTTGACTAATGGTCTTAATGTTTTTTTGTCCAATTTTGATATTAGTTTCTTTAATAACATCAATCAATTTAGGTGAAAGTTTCAGTTGACACGTCTAGAAGAGTACTTCGACCACGCCACTGAAGATGACTGCCGCAGTTGCAGTTGAAACGTTTGGAGATTTAAACCAAAGAAGACCACGGCAAAACCCGGAAACCAACCAAAACAGTCTCCTTTTTATATCTTCTTTTCTGTTTTTCAACAAACTCAGTCGAACTGAACCGCTTCTGTTTATCTCTTCTTAGAGAAGGACTAAAAAATAACAGAAGGGTGATTGATTGGTAGTGGACACCCTATGTATCAATATAGCAAATTTCACCATAATGTATTTCTTGGTACATAGATATCATTTGACTTTCTGTCTCTACTTTGTCAAAAAAGATCTTATCTCCTAACCTGATAGAAATGAAGTTTTCAGCTAGTTTTGAAAAACAGAAGTATTTTTTAGTTAATTTGAATTATTCTTCAAATCGACAAATTCAGAATAGGTAGGATACGTTACTATCAAAATTACAAACAAACGAAATTAGACAACAATCTTGTGAACGCAGTAACTTATCGGGACAAACTGATTCTTTTTACCTTCTCCACTTGAATAGATTTCCATGAAGTTACATTTTTTACATCTTCAGACTGTGGAAGTTTACAACACCCAATAGACCTAGTCAAGAAACGAATTTCTTCCACAAAATCAAACTTTCAATCAATAATCATTCTTTGGGTTGGACAGGACGACTTTAATGTTGTCCGACCTACCCTAGCACCGACAAGAAACAAGATGTCTGCAGGTGGTCATCCTAAGCCAAATTATGCACAATCGAGGAACGTTGAACAAATATCAGTCTAGACCGGGTGTTTGCGGACGGTTGCTCGCCCCTATAACTTTTTTGTTTTTGATGATAACGAAATGAAATTTGGAGGATCTGCATAAGACACAAAACTGCGTTTTTTACGAATAACTCAAGTTCATGCAACTTCCGGTTTCACTTGAAGTGACTATAACTTTTGATTTTTAAATGGGACACCCAGCATATTTTAACTTTTTTGTCTCCATATGACATTCTGAATACACCCATGTCATTCAATACTTTTTGTAAAAATTTTTATTTTACTTTGAATTTCATTTCTTAATCTAGAGTGCTATGGATACGTTCAAATCACTTATTACAGCCCTAAGATTTTGGAAACAATTTAACATTAAAGAGCTCGACTTCTTATTTTACTTCGCTTCTGCAAAAGTAAATTAGTTATAGTTATTTATTGTGTAATTATTTAAATAACATGTTGATGATAAAATGTATGCCAAAAGCTATGTTATTAGCTTTTGTATTATTGCATTTTTTATCAGTTATGTTGGTTACAGGTTGCTAGATGTATTTATATATTATTTTAATCTCTTGAAATCCTTCATTTTGAGAAATTTCTGACGGAATCTTTCGAAGTTTTTTAACAGAAGTTTGTTTGAAACCTAATAATGTGCAGTATCAAGTTAAACATAATCAAATGCTCTTTTTTCCTAACCCGACGAGCCACCATGTTGCCATTTGGGAAAAATGAATTTCAAAATAAGGATGAAATTCGATTAGAAAAAGTGAAAAGTAGCACATGGTTGTATTCAGTATGCCAAATGGGAACAAAAAAGTGAAAATAGAAAATTTTTGTCACTTCTGGCGAAGCAGGAAGTTGCATGAAGCTGAGTAATTGTCAAAAGATGCAGTTTTATGACTTATACAGATCCTCCAAATTTCATTCCATCATCTTCAAATACAAAAAAGTTATAGGGGCGAGTCACCACTTTTCGCGGACACCCGGTATAGTTCAATGTCCGCAAGGGGAAATAGTTGAATAGTAGTTGAGTTGTCAAATTCAGTAATGTTGAAAACAAAATTTTTACATCTTTTGTTAAACTATTTTTTATAAACAAATTGACAAGATTAATGTTTTTACAAAAAAAGTCTATTATTTCAGAGCTGCCAATTTGAAGAACTCATCTGTTCGGTTTAAATTCAACTCGTTACATTTCTTCTAGAACATGTAGCCAGCCAAATTACCTGGAATATGTGCTTTTTTCCTTCCATTTGAATGATTAACAGCATGTCTCCAAAAGACGACTTTATACTATTCGTGTGCACAACAGTCTCAGGATCTTTAAACGTTATTGAGTGGTTAACTGTTAGGTGTTGATAACCTTTGTTGGAAAGATAATTATAAGCCTTCCAGCAATCAGAATGAATGGTGGTGCCCTTTTCAATCCACTTCTCGCACGGATTAGCGAAATGTCGGGCGAGCGCGCTCGCTTCGCTCGCGTATTCCTTGTGTTGTTCTTCACCAGCAAACGAGAGATGAGCGTTTCTAAATAATATTGAGAGAAATTGATGAAGTAGTGAAGTAGTAATAGGAATGCGCACGCTCGCTTTGCTCGAGTATTCCTTGTATCGGTCTTCACCAACAAATGAGGGATGATCGTTTCTGGATAAAGTTGAGAGAAATCGATAGAGTAGTGAAGTGGTAACAGAAATGAGCACGCTTGCTTCACTCGCGTATTCCTTGTATTGTTCTTCACCAACAAATGAGGGATGAGCGTTTCTAGATAAAGTTGAGAGAAACCGATAAAGTAGAAAAGTGGTAATAGGAATGCGCACGCTAGCTTCGCAGCAAATTTCTTACGTTGTTCTTCACCAACAAATAAGGAATGAGCGTTTCATTATGAAGTTCAGAAAACTCTACAAAGTAGTAAGGTTAGGCTTTGAAAATTATATAATAAAAAAACGGTAAAATTTTTCACGTCATAATGATGGGCGCCTTGAAGTTATTCAATTTTCAATTGTTTTTTAACGTTTCCAGATTAGCACCTCTCAAAGGTAATAGAAGTTTATTATACAATTTTATGCCTGATTGGCTACGATTTGTACTGGTTAATTTATGTTTGGGAATAAGAAGATTTTGGCTGTTTCGAGTGAGTACCATAATTATGATTAGTACCCACTTCTTAGAACTTGATGTTCAATGAACCAAGACTTACAACTCTCTACCCGAATTATTCCTACTATAGCTCTGATTGCCCGTTTTTTTGGAGTATAAATATATTCTTCAAGTAACAAGAGTGACCCCAGTTGAGTAATCCATAAGTCATAACTTTATGAAATACTGGATGGTATGTTAAGTGCAGCTTCTATACCTATAGTCAGTTTTACATGTTTTATTGCATAGATTTTACTCGATAACCTACTCGCGAGTCTTTCTGAATGAGTTCTCCAAGAGAGATTATTATCTAAGTGTATGTCTAGGAATTTGATCGATTGCGAATCACATTTCTGTGTTGTAAATATCAACGACCACATTTTATTTTTGTTAAGACTCAATTATTAGCACGAAACCAATCTGAAGCCGTTTCAATAATTTTCTCAATAGTTTCATCAGTTTGGTTTCTATATATTCTCTCTATAAAATGGTCCAAGTAAAACGTTTTCCTGACTTTTTTTCGATTGTGGTAAATTAATACCTATTTCCAAAAAAATAACGTTTTGTCTCTAAAAAGATGAGCATTCTGAACGCATGAACGTAGCTATAATATTATTTACATACAGCAAGTACTTCGAACATTAGATAATTCAGGTCAAAATTTTACTAGCGCTGGAAAAGTGTAAATCCATATTTACCTACTTTGTGTTTCTGGAAAGTATATCATAACAATAGAGACTCGTGTTACAAGCATAATACAACAGTTCATTTATAGTAGAGCTAGGTGTTCCTACCACAATGTAACTGTTAACCTAATTGTTGATATTCGACCAGTTCGGGATCAATCGGTAGTAACCGTCGCAGCTGTTCATCAACGTTTTCGCAAAACTGGTCTCATTTCGATTTCAGCATTTGAGTTAGCAGTTGTATGTGTACGTGTTACATCGTGTGACGGAATTATACCATTATTACTGTTGTGAGTTGTGTTAATAGTGTTAGTTTGATTTATGTATTTTACTTGTTGGTATGTAGAATGTGGATTTTGACCTAACATTTCTAGAGTATTGACATTTTATGTATAATGGAATCAGAAGAATTTTCCAAAAGACTAAACAACAGTTCTGTTCCAATAAAAATATTAAAAATTTACATATTTCTATTTTCTTTCCTCATTATCTTTTATTTTCAGTTTTTAGAACGTTCTAATTCTACTTTATGTTATACATAACTTGGATTTGTTATGATAATAATGAGGAAAGACATTAGCTTGCCTGCTTGTTCATTCATTAACAGATTCAACAAAGTTCCGACATTTTCAATTAGGAAACAGGTTGTACTGGGTATGGCCAGATGCGATGATTTGTTTGAAATAACCATCAAAATGTTTAATACTTCTTTCCACATCAACTTAAAGTTCACGAAAAAATATTGTCATAAAAACTGCAATCCATATCTCCAATTTTCTTGAGTAGTGTATTTTGCTAGCCTGTATGTGCCATGCGAGTACGTTTTCATATAGTATGAACTGAATCATTGCTTCGTTGGTGCAACCGAACCTTTCATATCATATTAAATACAAGATTGAAATGAATATATTGAAAATAAGGCTTTATAAAATACAAACGATCCTTCTTTGAAGTACTAATAACTCTGAACTGGGGGCAAGTGGATATTTCAATTGAGTCCGGTGTATCCTGATATCAAAGATGGAATGAAAGCTATTGAAGGTAAGACAATAATAAACTACCCAAAAGTGAGTCATTTGATAAGGCCAAGTAAACTAAAATTACTATAATGATCTGAAAACGTGCTGCAGTAATATACTGTATAGTAGCAACTAATATATTTTTGGTAGATTTAAGTATATGAGTTATTTGAGAGTAAGTCATTCTTCATCAATGGTAAATTTAATTGTCACTAGTAGTTATCAAACTGAGCATCTACTGCAAATAAAACGTAAATTGAGGCTAACAAAATAAAAAGTTTGCTTCTTATAAATAGTTTGATATCGTTAGGTTACGTTGTGTTGAAATTACATCAATAGCAGCAAGTGATCAAATTCAGGAATCTACTTTTTCTTGTGGCTAATGAAGCGTGTACTAGTCCCACATAGTATGCAAATTTTCACTTAATGGTATGCAAATTTTACTTGCAACTATTTTTTTTAGTGTGGTATCATCCACAAAGAGACTGGTAATAATATTCATGGATGATGGTAAATCATTTATATAGATTGAAAACAGCAAGGAACCCAAAACACTGCCTTGCGGAACTCCATTATTTATTACCAGATAAGATGATATAATGTTGATTGCAAAACCCCTTAATCCCTTGTGTTCAAGTTTTTCTAACATAATCTTTTTTTAGACGCAGTCAAAAGCTTTACTCAAATCAACAAAAATTGTTTTCTTCAAAACCCTGACTTATGAAACTAGCCTGATCCATAACTGCTTGGTTAACAAGTCGCAAATTTACGTTCTAAGTCCTAAGAGCGCCGATACTGTTGAAAAGTATTTACTACAAAAATTTCATATTCATCAGTATGCAGGAGTTTTCGGGAAGCTGACAACGTCGCATTGTACTGTTTTTAATTTGTTGTGGTTCTTTAGTGGGTTCTTTGAGGATCATTCATACCTATGCGAATATTCGCATTTTTTTGCGATTCGACTCGTACGGAGAAAAGATTGCGGTGAATGAAGCGTAATTTTTCGGTAATGTAGTAATATCTAACCCCAAAAACTGGGAAATGACTTGTTACGATTCATCATTCACCGCAAATTTTTCACCGCATGAGTCGAATCGCAAAAAATTTGCATAAATTCGCAAAAGTACCCAGTCAGCAAAATGCTATCCATAGGACATCCTATGGTTATAGTTCCTAAGTGTACCCTATAACCATGGGATATCCCGAATTTTGCACATGGATATCCTATGGATATCTAAGTGGCACACTTTTCTACATCCCCAGGAGATCCCAGGGCAATCTTTTTGTACATCCATAGGATGGTATCGGGATAAGATAAAGACATCCCAGAGTGAAACTATATATATAGAAATGGTGATAGTTCCTTCCACCCCAGGACATACTAGGGCTTACCATAGGATAGGAACATGATTAGATTCAAATGTGAGTGGGCCTACTATCAGGTCCCCCACCGCGGCCTATATTGTAACAAGATTAGTATTACACTTATATCAACCAGGAAATGGAGTCATGGAAAATAAAAACGTGAAAGTAATATGGGGTTTGGCAGTGATCACAAAGCATGCATTTAACCCTTATAACTATCACTTATTTTTCTTCAATGACTTACTTTCTTATTGGGTTGACACAAATTTCATTATATTATCGTTTATCTTTATGAAACATTATAAATAACAAATAATTATATGATTGAAGAAGGAAAATGAAAGGCGAAATTATATTAAAAATCTATTGCTGACTGAACAATGTATTTATGGCTTCATCAGCGGCTTGTTCCACCTCTTGTTCCACCTCTTGATTTGGTACCACTACTGGATTTGCTACCACCTCTTTATTTTCTGCCCCCTTATTTACACGATCCTTTGCATGACGTAGCCAATTTTTCATTGCAAATTCTATACTTTTTTCAGTTCCATTTTGAATTCTTGGGTTTTTCAAAATAGCATCTGAAAGATTCAAGTACATCTAATCAGTCAATATAGGAATCTTATATGAGGTTAATCATGATTGTGTGGGAAATATTAATATTGTCAGTATGTGAAATACATATTTCAACATGAGGAATTGGACATACTTGTCGAAAGGGCATAACTTCAAATGATATATAATCCAGCTTTCCACATATTTCCTATACTATTGTAATTTTTCCGGCAAACATCGAACAGAAAATAATCCCCTAAAACTGTTGAACCACAGCTTCTCAACACCTGGCAAAGTTTCACGGAGAAAACAATTTGCAATAAGAAAACGTTCTAACAATATAAAGAATTTTTTTTAAACAAAACATATTTGCGATTGGTTTGGTTGAATGCTCCCTGTAACAGCTAGCAAATGATTAATCATTCAGATGAGTATCTACAAGAATCGGAATATATAACATAATTATACAGTATGTCTCACCAAATTGGAACCATATGGAAAACTTTTTTATTTATGATTTTAGGAAAAAAGTTATTCCTTATGAAAAGTTCTGTATGTTCTAAATTCTAAAATACAATCATCATAAGAGTACCTTAATTTTTGACAATATCAACAATTGTTATGGAACAAAATTGTTCTGAATTGAAAATTACGTTCAGATATCCAGTTATATCTATCTACCAAGAAAAATTAAATTTTGTTTACATTTTTCGTTTTTTTGCTAGATTTTGATAGTTTGGAAAAAAAATTATTGTTTATAAAAATTTCAACAACCTAAAACAACAAAAACCAACTGAAGAAATATGTAAAAAATATCACAACCCATTTTTTCATAGTGGATAGGCGTGATTGAATATCTGAACATAATTTTCAACTTTTTACCTTGACAATTTTCGATATTGTCAAAAATTACGGCACTTTATTCCAACATTACATTCATATTTTGTAAATTTAAATTCAAAAAATTAAAATTTGATATCTGATGATTGTATTGTAGATTTTAGAACATGTATAGAATTTATGAAGAATAACTTTTTCACCTAAAACTAATTGATGAAGCATTTGTTAGTTTACAGGGAGCATTGCAAAGTTTGTTCTTGTAGAAACTTTACTAGGTGTTTGCTAGTCTCAAAGGGTTGGTGTATTAATTTCTGTTTAATGCTTTCCGACGAAACTCCTATAGAATAGGAAAAATTTGAAAGGCTGGATTAATAATTAATCCATATTCATTTGATGAATGAAGGAATTTGGGCAAACATATTGTAGCGTTCAGTAGTTATTTATTTTTAACCCACTGATCACGTAAATGTATATATTGAGTTCTGTATTTAATTTTATCAAATCTATATTATTGTAAAAATTTGGTGCTCACCCTTGGCAATCTTCGTAAGTAGTAAACTGTTGAGTGGTTTTTTTTCTTGAGTCCAAGCCAATTGTATTGGGTCGCCAGTTCGTTTGCAAAAACCCTCCCAAAAATTCTCTTGACATTATCATACTCCGAACATCCTCCAATTTTTTCCACATATGCGAACTGGAAATGATATAGAATTAATAAATAATATTTAGTTCTATAAAAGAGGCAAGTAAGAGAAAAAGGTACCACAAAAAAATTAGCAGTACCGAGTCCCTTGAAGTATCGACTCAATTTCAGTTAAAAACATTTTTATATTTAGTGAAACAAGCCAAATACAAAGTAATATCTAATAGGTTCAGGTGCCTGCAATAGCCAGACACATCAACAAATACCAAATACACAATATTCAAGAGAAACTCAAACATAAAAATGGAAAAAAAATTAGCTTGATATACCAAATTCTCAAGAAATGAAGTGAAAAAACTGGTTGAAATCCTGACAAAATATATGTAGCAATCAGCATTCGAGTCTATCTTAGTGAATTCATAATTTTGTTTGCCACTAAGTATATTGTCATTTTGATATCTGCTTTCATTTAAATACACAAAATAGACTGAATATACAGTTTGAAAAACTTACAAATTTTGCATATTTTTCTTTATTCTTCAGTTCTGCCTCCAAGTACTCTAGTTCTTCCACGGTATTCAAAGGCAAAGTGAAATCAATATTGGCTTCAACTCTTGTTTCATTTCTATCTCTGAGGAGATTGTGGATTTGTGTGATATCTGCTGCCATTTCATCCACTTTCACATTGATGATATTTAATTTTCTGACAATATTATGTTGGAATTCTACAATACAATTGATCACAAAAAAATATTCACTGAAAAAAAAAAATTCCTCTTACCTTGGAGTAACTTGTAGTTGAAGCTTGTCTCTGTTGGATTTATGATTTTTTGAGATGAAATATCTACAAATGAAATATTCATTAACATCACAATTTATTTTTGGTGCTGCTGGGGTTGAAAAGGACCATGCACACTTTTTCAGATATTTGAAATTTGCAATTTTTGTATAGAAAAAAAAACAACCAACAGAAAATTCCCAATCTCAATCATTCCAATATATCAAATTATGATACAACACTATCATTTAAAAAAATCATCTCACCTTCAGTATTCTGACCTTCCGATATCGAATTCACACCAGATTCTGTAAAAAAACTGATGCTAGTTGATGGTGCCACAACTCTTTTTTCCACCTTTTTTTTCCCTTTTGGCTCTGGAATTTTGTCTACGTGCTCAGAATATTCTGGAAAAAAGCATTTACTTGAATGAATTCTGAGAATATCTTATTATATATATTTACCCCTGGGCTTGCTGGGTATTTTTGATGGGGGTGGGGGAATCTTCAAATTATAACCAGAAAATCCATTCTCTTCTTCATCCTCTGAGGAGGAACTGATTATCTTCTTTTTTGGCTTTCTTTTCATCTCATCATCAAAGTCAGATACATCAGACTTATATTGGGCCCGGTCACATGCATTTCGAGCTTGCACGAGCTGATCTAGAATTTAAATGCAGAATATAAGGACAATCTTGTCAAAATTTAGTTTTCAAAATATAATAGAATAGATGAAAGTCTGTATTGAAATTAGTTTTTTTTCTTGTTCAACGGACTATTTAAAGGCATTATTGAAGAATATACATTTTTAGTGTCAACGTTCAGACGGGAATTTCCACCTTCTTCAGGGCTCCAATAAAAGGAGTCCATAAATAAAATATCCTATGTTTACAGACATACAATATATTCATGTTTGAATTGTTAAAACTGTATAGATAAAATTGTGTATAAATTATTAATTGTAAAAAGATTATTGTCAATAAAATAAAGTAGAACCCAAAATATATATCAGACAAATTTAAAATAATATTTTTACAATTTATTTATACAAACTTTTATCTACATAATTTTAACAATTCAAACATGAATTTGTTGTATGTCTGTAACCATAGGATATTATATTCATGGTCTCCTTTTATTGTAGCCCTGAAGGCGGAAATTCCCGTTACGACGTTGACATTCAAAATTTATATTCTTGAATAATGAGTTTAAATGGTCCACTTGCTCGTGACTGTTGAACAAGAAAAATATCATCTTTGGACGTGAAAACATAATACATTGAAATTAATAATAATAATCTTACCATAAACTTTACCTCCATTGAGTGTTCTAATTCGAAAAATGTCCCAATCTTCTTGGGGTTTCTCACACGTTGAGATTGCTGATTTCAATCGACTTCCTCTATAAGGAGGCCAATAACATTTATTGGTAGTACTGTCATCAGTAAGCCAACATGAGGGTATACATTCGACCGAGTTTTCTTTTAAAAATATGACAATGACCCACATTTTCCAAGCTGAAAATCATGTAAAAAAGCAATAATTCTTATCATATAACTAGATGCTGTGCATTAAAATGAAAAAAATATGTTATAGGATAACTCAATTGTCCGTCCACAGCCATTTTTAACAGAAACTATTCAGTGTAGAATTTTGAAATTTGATAAATACTTAAATGTCCACATAAAATATTAACTGTGAAGAAATACAAACTACAATTCTAAAAAAAAATGATTCTGGAAAATTATGGTTAAGTACTTTCGTCTGCTTCAACGTTTTTTCTGAAAATCAATTGGTATGAATCATAGAAGTGTTTATTATATTTCTGTGGTATGAATCAAGACTAAATTAGATGGACTTTTTTAATGGTATGTTGCTAAAAGATGTTATTCCTGACAATAATTGAAAAAAATGTTGAGTAAATTCATTCAGAATGTAGTAAAGGAAAGACAACAGTACTTTCCTGGACCAAAGGAACATACTTCAGTTCTACATCTGATACTGGCCAAGAGTGCATTCTACCTAAGTCATAAACTTGGTATATTCCTACATCAGAAGATTTACACGGACTTGTAAAGATATCTTTAAGATTCTCAAATTTTCTTCCAATAATCACAACATTTCCTAGAAAGTTAGTGGCAAAATTCTCAATTACTATTACATTACCATTCTTTAACATGCAGCAATTGTCAGGATGTTTTATTTTCAGTTTAAAATTGTTAAATTTGTATTCTTGATATTGTGGCTCACAACAGTTTTGAAGCAAGGGTCCTGAATGATGTTCTTTAGAAGGAATATTAGCAACTTCAGCAGTAATAATTTTGTCAAATATTTGTTCTCTTTCAGCAATCCGATTTATCACCTGTGCAATTGGTTTATCAGATTTTCTGACATGCTTTTTCAAAGTTTGCATGTAATTCTCAAATGGAAAAGCACTGAAATGATCCAATTTTCCAAAATGAGTGGCATCTTGAGATATATGAAGAAGGTTATGTATGTTATGAGAAATATTTTCCTTGCCATATAGAACACTGAAAAGTTCGACAAAGTATATCAATAGTGAATGTGCATATTTAAGGTGGTCACTAGAAATCAAATTTGAACACAAAATTCTGGTTGCTACATGTAGAGATAAAAAGTTCAAATATTTATTTTGGTCAAGTACAGATTTCAGAACAATTGGCCCAGTATACAATAGAAATTGCCTAAATTCAGTCGCTTTCCATCTTTTCACTTCACTCAAAGAGCGGGGTTTTCTACAAAATTCTATTGGGATATTTCCAGACTGAGCTAGTAATAAATCAGATATTTTACTGATTTGGTTTGACGATAATTTAAAAGGTGGTCGACCACTTATCCACAATGTAAGTATCAATTTTTTCATCACTCCCAGGCATAATAAGTGCATATAATCTAAAGGAAATGCTGATATCATATTCAAATTTGGAATTTCTTGTAAAGAGCAGTCCCCAACATGATGTTCCTCCTGGATTTTGTTGGTAAAACTATAATTTGATCTTTCAATGAAATCTATGTCAGGAAAACACATTTTTCTATCAATGAACTCCCCCTCCTGACAACATTTTGTACAAGAAAAGTAACCCGTATGAGATTTAATATTTTTAATGAAAGCTTTAGCAGGAGCATCACATATAAAAGCCTTAATTTCAAAAGGTATTATTTTATCACGAAAAGTTAGCCCATTGTTTGTCAACTTTGTTGCTTCATCTATGAAATCTCTTAGAAATAAATTAGCATCAACTGGTTTTTTGTAACCATGGTAAATCCCAACCAAACCAACTAAATTTTCAACAGGGAAAAGAGAGACTAGGATTGGATAAAACTGACTACCAGAGCTTTTACTCAATGGTACTCCATCGATATTCACACAAATTTCACATTTTGTATTTTGTTGTTTTTGTTGCAACAGATAGTTGACAACCTTTTCAAGGCCAAAGTGGTGATACTCCCCAGGAGAAATGATCTTTGTTTCAGTTCTTCTAGGAGTTTTCAATAGTGTTCTAGGATCGAGGGGTAACTGTTCGAAATGAGGCTTCAAAATCTTCAGCAGATTTCCAAGTGCAGTGTGAGTAATATTTTCTGAAAGAGCCCATTGTGATAGCTGTGTTTTAATATCTGTTTTATGACCATTATCAATGTTGGTACATTCACTGAATAATGGCAGGCTCGAGCAAGAAGGAATTGTTTTATTGAGCTTAAAATAATCATCGAGATCACATTTTTCAGCACCAATAGAATCGTCATTGGAGCTATAAATATGGGTAAAATCACCTGAATCAGATTTCAGATCAATATTAGAAATATGTGATAAATTATCATCACTTTCAGAATCTGAGCTGAGCAAAGACACTGGAGTTAAAGACTTATGACAATCATTAATCGATAACAATAAAAGTGAGTCATCAGTATCCTTCTTAATTTTTCTATAATAAGACCTATTTTTGCGTTTAATACCTTGGGAATTATACGCCATTACTTCAACTCAACCTAGTCAAGGAGTAATTTTTAGCAACATAACCAATAAAAGTAGTACCTATTTCACCAACTTCTGGAATGAAAGAATAATATTGTGACTATTGTGAGATACAAGACAATTACGTATAAACTTTAAATTATATCAGTGGGGCTCACGAAATATTCTAGGGGTGTGTGTGAAAATAGATTTTTTTTACAACACAATCACTTACCTTTCCTTAGTTCCCAACAAAAATCTTGAGATGTTCAGCAGCACTTGTATCAAAACTAATCAAAACTTCAAATAACTAACAAACCAAACTCGCATCACAGCTTGTAATCAACAATTATAAACATCTAGCCTAGCAAAGCAAACAGCTAACAGCAATGGCCGGGAAACGCGGGAAAACTCCATACTACACAGCCCTATCTCTATCTTCTTTCTTCACAATTGCTTTGTGAAACAGAGGTACGGTTGTCGGTTGTTGGCCATCGGTTAGCGAAATCGGCTTGGCTCGGAAACCGCGAAATATAAAAATACATGGCTGGAATAAACATCATCCTTAGAACTCGTTAAAGATAAGAAAATGCATGTTCGGCAAAATTTTTAATTTAGAAACGAAACAGCTGCTTGGACATGAACAACATATTATGATGGTGTATCACGTAATTTAAAATCTTTATATTTTAATACCTACATACAGTTTTGTCTTCGATATATTTTCCCAACAATATGAGAAATCAGCTGAACCAAAAACCCATCATCGTCCCGAAGGAATAACCATAGGTTATTATTAAATAGGTTAACCTATGTATATCCTTTTATAGGCAGCATTCAGTGGCATCCCAGTCGGATATCCATAGGATATACTTTTGGGTTATCCATAGGATATACTATTTTTGGAAGCGAATAGTACATGCTGTACTTTCCCGGACAAGATGAGGATAGCTTATGGATATCCCGTCGCGGTCATCCAGTTTCAGGACATTTGGGATCGTGATAGGATATCCTATGGATATAGTGTGCTAACTGGGTATGAACGAGTCTTTATTTCATTATTTACTATTTATCGCTTTTATGAATCCAAAGAGGAAACTAACAATAAATTGTCATAATTATGTGTATATTTGTGTTGATTCATAATTATCGAATGCCAGCGTCGAGTAACTTTCTTCTGGTAATTTATAAAATGCGAGCGCAGCGAGAATCAGAGGTGATTTTACATTTCCATACTAATTAGTGACCAAATTACCAGCAACTTGGATAGCTAGGTTAGTTAGGTTAGGTTGTGTCCCTTTTCTACGTTTACGTTAAGAAATTAAGTCCATGGCCGAGATCTGGTAATTTATAAAATGCGAGCGCAGCGAGCCTATGCTTTGATTTCACCTTTCCATGCTAATAGTGATAGAAGCTAAGTAAGAGGTTAGGATGTGTCCCTTTTTTACGTTAAGAAATTCGGTGGGTAGCCGGAGGCGTGCCTCTTTCTTCTGGTAATTACCAGCAACTTGGAAAGCTAGATTCATTAGTTAGGTTAGGTTAAGGTGTCCCCTGTCTGAGGAAAGAAGCACACCGGAGGAATTTGTAGACACTACCATCGCGCGTTTTTTCAAAAAAAAAAATATCTTCTAGGTATTTCCGCGGAAATTTTTTATCGATTTTGGTGTTTCTGGATCCATCTGAGAAATTTTCAGCTACATCGCTTTGGTGACCATATTGTGAAATTTTTCCAAAGATTTCTGAAATAATATTGGCAACGTCGCAAAATTAGCTTTGCCGTTACGAGAAAGCTGTCATTTGAAATGACAGCTTTCTCATTAGACAAACAAAATGATTGCTTATGTCAACTCAATTCAGTCTATTGACTATTGTCCAGTTCCTTACTTTTTTAATCTTAAGTACCTATTACTTCCCTCATATATCAGTACATCTATATGGATAAAAGGATTTTAGGCTCTACACAGTGCGTTTTGCAACGAATACTATGTTCAACAGATTGTATTTGTGTATTTTGATAGCAAGTACCTACCGACAAATATTTTTCTCAAAAAAAATGTGAAAAAGGTCTCTCCGCGGAAAAATTTCAATGAATATTGCATTTGAGTCATGTTTTAAGAAATCTGTGGGAATCAAAATCCTGATTTTACCCATATTCTATAGTTTTTCCTCGCGAGGTATCCAAATTTTTTCAAGAAAATGGGGGGGGGGCGAGCTCCCCTACCTAATTTTTTTTTTGGCTGTAATTTTTGACTTCCAAATACATCCAGAAAACTTCCAAACCCCTACTCGTTCTCTATCTAGCTTTCGGGGGGCTGGGGGGACATATAAAATTTCAATTCCATAGGATAAGAGAAAGTGGTTGTAATTCAGCTTGCAAGATCTGTAAGTACCCATCTATCTCTCTCTCTCTCACACACACACATCTGCAGGAAACTGATTTCAGAATACTTTTATTCTTTATGATGATTTGAAATTAATCACAGCACTCTAGAACGGACGTGATACTCTTTTCCTTATCGAGCTACAACTCGGAATTAGTGTTAATTTCGTGTCACAACTTGAAATTAGTGATAATTTTGAGTTAAAACTCGAAATTTGCTCAATTACTTTCCCAAAAGCGAATCTGAAAATGTTTTTACAACAGGAAAAATAAAACAGAGATTTATAGTCAAAATGGCGTCATTGGCTCTAGAACACTTTCGTACCTTTCAGATGCATCATTATGAACCACACTAAATTAAGTATTTTCAGATTTCTGACCTGAATCCTGGGGACATTTGAGTATTGCTTTGTCGTAATGTTGCTGAGCTTCCTTGAATTGCTGTTTTCCAAAGCATTCATTTCCTAAACGTTTTTTCTCAAGAGCGGACATCAAATTTTTGGCGTCTCCTTGGGATAGATCCAAATTCCCTTCGATAAGCTTTTCGTAACATTCTTTCAGTCTTGTTTCTTCGTTCGGAGCTGAGTGAGTTTCAACTTCAGATATTACACTGTTGGCTTGGGCCATTATCTCATAAAAACACTTTAGCAAACTCACTTGAAGAAAATTTGTTACCAAAACTGACAAAAAACGAGCTCGATAAGTGAGATAGGAAAAGCGAGATGGAGAGGCAAAATCAAGGTCAAAACTAGCTGAACTGCTCATGTTTTCCTTGTTGTGACTATTAGGGTATGTTTTATATATGTCTTGCATTTATGAAAATATAAACCAAATACCAGATCGAAGAGGTGTCCTTTGAATCCTCATTACCAAAAATTTGCAGGTATATTTTGCCTTCATTAAATTTATGAAATGCATACATGCGCACATCTGAAAATGTTACTTCAAGTCAACACTAATAGTTTTGCGCAAGCAATTTCCCTTGTGATTGGTTGGTACTCTTCACAGACCTCGCAGTCTGACATAAAGGAAATGTTTTATTTCAGTAGCATTGCCCAACACTGCACATCGTATGTATTTATAGACATTCGTACATATATACAGAAGGACCCCAAAGTCAATACTTGGAGGAATGCGGATGCGTTCTTTGTTGTGATTGGTTTGTTACCGAAATTGGCAAAACACAAACCCAACAAGTGAGATAGGAAATGCGGGATGAAGAGACAAAATCAAGGTCACTAGTAGTTGAACTGCTCATGCGTTCCTTGTTGTGGTTGGCCGATGAGTTATCATTGCGATTTTTATTGACTATTCACAATATTTTTTTATTCACAGCTGAATCATTTTCAATATGATGGCAGACTTCATTAAACTCATGAAATGCATACATGCGCAGACAGGAAAATGTTACTCAAGGTCAACATTAACAGTTTTGCGCAAGCACTTGATCGCCTTGTGATTGGTTGGTTCTTTTCACAGACCTCGTAGTCTGATATAAGATGTTTGATTCCAGTACTGCCTTACATTGCTCATGATATGTATTTGAAGATATTCGTACATATATACAGAAGGGCATCAAAACCAATAATTATTGAAGGCCTGCGCATGCATACTTTGTTGTGATTGGTTGATGCTTTTTGAATATATTATTGGGGTTGCGGGGGAAGTGGGTGTTATTCAGTTAATCATAGGTATGATGAAAAAAGTAAGTTCCATCAACAATGAGAAAATTATTAGATTTCCAAAATGATATGTGTAAACTATTTTACCTGAAAACAGAAACATTTTTACAGAAAAACAACAATTGAGGCACATGGAAATACAGGCATATTGTAGATAACAAAAACAAGCGAGTCATTAAAAACGCATCATAATCATCGAAAGTGCGGGATCCAATAAAATATTTTCAGTAACCCCTCCTTGTGTATTTTTCAAAAAATAAAACTAGTATAAATTGGTCAGACGGACCATATTCTTAGCATTTGGATTGAATGTGAAATTTCTTACCTGAATCCTGGGGACAGAACAGTATTCCTTCGTCATAATATAGATTAGCCTCTTTATATTTCCTTTTACCTAAATGATCATTTCCAATATATCTTTCATCAATAGCAATCGTTAAGTTTATCTTATTACCTTCTAGTAAAAACAAATTCCGCTTGGTTCGTTTTCCGTAAGTTTCTCTGAATTTTTTTTCTTTCTTTGGAGTTGACTTGATTTTTTTACTTTCAATCAATTCACTTTGGGTTTCTGCCATTTTTACGTTTTTTACTGATTTACAGAGATTTAGTATTAAGAAATTCAGTATAACCTAACCCAGATAGTTACTGGCGTTCAAAAATGTACATGACATCAATTAAAATGTGGAATATAGACAGATAAGTTCTCAGCTGACAGCAATGCGCATGCGTAATTTGATGAGATTGGTTCATCAACTAAATTCAATAATTACGCAGGTAAAAGGTAGGTTGAACATCAAACTCATTGTAAGTGTAGGTACACATGTCAAATATATTGATTTTTATATATTCCATTATAATGTTTGTTGAAGAAGTACGCACATTGGAAAGTGCTTCAACACTGCGCAGTGCGCAGGTCATCATATTGACCTGCGCATCCTTGGAAGCAATCATATTTCGTAATATTAATTTTTTGCGTTTTTACGAAGTTAGTAACCCATACTTCTGATAGTTATTGCTATTACTATAAATTGATTTAAATATCCGTTGAATGAAATATGTTTATGTACGTAGACGAATGGTGGCAGAAGTGTAAATACATCTTCTGCGCATACTAAACAAGTAGAAATCACTCAGTTCTAACGGAACTCTCATGTTGAATATCATTATTATGATGCTGCGCAGTAAAACGAATTATTTTTTTGATAATCTCAAGTTGATATAGTGATTAACATGGGGTAGAGAAATTCCGAATTGACGTATCAATAATGGATACTTACACCAGGTTTGCACAGTGATTTTGATCAGCTATCTTCAAACTAGATCAATATTGTACGTCACAGTTTGCATCCCGAAACATTAGAAATTGCTCTATTTTGAAAATAGAACAGACTGAAATTTCATTAATCGTCATTCTGGAAAGTAAAAACATTGTTCTAGATAGTCAAAAACTTCATTTATGGAAATTAATCTGAAGAAAACTCATAAATGGAGAGCTATATACGTCTAATTGGTCATTGTGGGTTTTGAAATTTGGAATTTCATTCAGTTCGTTTATTTTCAAAGCTTTCAACAAGTTCATCCCTCTTCCTTCATTGCACGTACGTAGTATTCTCTATATTCCTTTATCTATTTCGTTCTTTCGCGTGTGTTGAAGTTCAGTGGAAAAATCAGGTGAGATCGGACCAGCAGATAAGCTTTGAGAATAAATAGTAGTTTTCCCCTTTACCACACAGGTTTTGTCACTTCTAGATGCGCATTCCGATAAACAAATTACCTTCATCAGTAGGAATACTATTCTAACAGTAAGTCATCAAACCAGTCGTATTTATATCAATTACTTTGTTACTATTGATTATTATTAAATTGGAACGTGGGTGTTATCAAACCTGATCGATTTGGTCAGATACGACCCACCCTTACCGATGTATTATGATATATTATCTCTTTATAGGTATCAGCTCAAATAGTTGATTTAATAGACCATCATCATTATTGTGCATGGGTTTATTTGAACCGTTCTTGTTAATAGCAATTCTCTCATAAAAATCTAATTTCCTGTAGTCATCGACTCGTTTTACTAATTCAACGCGGAAACGAGTATTCCCTAGTAATGAAGAACTTGGTTATCGAAATAATAATAATAATGACAATGAAGTAGTTTTACGACGGCAGTTAAATTAAATTCTAAAATAAGCAAAACTACTTTATTATTTATATTAACTTAGCTGAGTCATACATATTTGAAATTTCAGATGTGAAGTCGGTCGATAATCCTATATGTGATTGACACCAGCTGATCCATCAATATGATTTCACTGGGTGTGTATGCGAGAATTTCTCCATCTTTTCATTTCATCCTTATCATCATCTCATACTAACAAAGAGCTGAATTTGGAGTGTTAATCGCTGGTTTTTGAATGAGGTTCAATAGCGTAGCGGACTAACGCACATTGCCGGAGACATAGAGACCCGGATTCGTATCCCGGTTGATCCACATTTTTTTATTTCAGTTCTCAGTTTAATTTTCTCGTCTGTTATACCATAAACTCATTTTCGAATTTAATAATAAAAATAATCATTATTTACTTCCAAAATAAAGGGTTTATCTCAATGACTTCATTAATTTCAGGTGGAAATTAATTGTCATATTTTATAATATAAAAATCACATGAATGTGTGTCCTAACTTGATTCGTTTCCGAGTAACGGGATGACAAAGTTTTAAGAAAAAATCTGTTTTTCATTGTTAAATATTGTTTTTTCCGTTAATCAGCTATCGTCCCCATGCGAACGGCAGCCCTCAGAAGTCGAAACTTATGCGAGCTATAGATTAACGAGGTCTTCGCAGACCATCAGAAAAATGTCTGCAGTCGCTACGGTTTGAACCTTCGACTGGCAGCCAAAGTGATAGAAACAATGTCGCTTCAACAACTTGGCTACCTGGCCCCATTAATTACTCAGAAGGCTTTTGGCCAATTTTTTATGAAACTAGGTGTGTTTATTAGTACTTTTCATGAAATTATATTTCAAATTCTAATTCCAGTTGCGTCGCATAGGGTTACCTCTGATTGATACTTATGGCAAAAATCATTGTAAGGCACTGTTTTGCTCTAAGTTTGATGTTTGTATCAGTTTAAGCAATTAAAAATACAACTTCACCTAGTGCAGTAAATTTCTGTTAGGTGAAATTTATTTTTTTCGTTTGGATCGCTTCAATGAATTCATTTCTACCTGAACCCTTAGGTATATTAGTTTCTGCGATAAAGGGCTGGTTATTTGTTGTGTTCCTGGGCGCACTGCTGTCAACTGTTCCTAACAAAAATTAACTGTAACTCTTTACATTACACTAAATGGAATTTCAGGAAAATGTGGAACACCTGGAGAAACAATAAGGATTTTAAACATATCATTTAAAACTCCAATGATGCGTAACCCCCATTTCGACGACACTTACTTTGATGCGATAAAGTTCAGCTATTCCAAAATAACGCCATTATAGGAAAGTTGGAGTTTCAAATGTTTAAACTGATAAACATACGGAACTTGAAAAAAAAACAGTGACGTGCAATTATTTTTACCATAAATATCAATCAGGTAACCGACTGCGACTTATAATATGTAATCTTATACCGAATTTTTAGTAAAACTTGGACACTCTGACACCTGGAAAAGAATAACTTTGTTTTCATAAAATATGAGAATTTCCTTATATTGATCACATCATTTAACATACACCCTGTTTATAAAAGAATAAAATTCAGAACGTTAATAAATCATTAACCGATAAGTAAATCAATATTTCGGTTAAAATGTTATAGTTGTTCTGTATAAAATATCTACATGAATCAAGTACAAATTGAAAATAAACTGTTGCATAATTTAAAATGAATAAAATACAACTTTATATGACGTAGGCTAATGATAGTATCTTAATAGTAAAATGTAAGTTGTTAGTATTATCTACGTTTATAATACTAAATCTGAAGCCACAAATACAACACTAGAAACGAAAATAACATCAACAGTAATATGTATCTACTAGCAATATTATATAAAAGAATGAATAGTTCACATAAATAATAAAGTTCAAAATGTGAGTAAATCAGAAATCCTATAAAATAAAAATATGAACATATTAAAATTACATATTGAAGTACCTGGAAAAGAAGAACTTTGTTTTCATAAAATATGAGAATTTCCTTATATTGATCACATCATTTAACATACACCCTGTTTATAAAAGAATAAAATTCAGAACGTTAATAAATCATTAACCGATAAGTAAATCAATATTTCGGTTAAAATGTTATAGTTGTTCTGTATAAAATATCTACATGAATCAAGTACAAATTGAAAATAAACTGTTGCATAATTTGAAATTATTAAAATACAAATTTATATGACGTAGGCTAATGATAGTATCTTAATAGTAAAATGGAAGTTGTTAGTGTTATCTACGTTTACAATACTAAATCTGAAGCCTCAAATACAACACTAGAAATGGAAAAAACATCAACAGTAATATGTATCTACTAACAATATATAAAATAATGAATAGTTCACATAGAGAATTAAGTTCAAAATGTTAGTAAATCAGAAATCCTATAAAATAAAAATATGAACATATTAATATTACATATTGAAGTACGTGGAAAAGAAGAACTTTTTTTCATAAAATATGAGAATTTCCTTATATTGATCACATCATCTAACATACACCCTGTTTAGAAAAGAATAAAATTCAGAACGTTAATAAATCATTAAGCGATAAGTAAATCAATATTTCGGGTAAAATGTTATAGTTGTTCTGTATAAAATATCTACATGATTCAAGTACAAATTGAAAATAAACTGTTGCATAATTTGAAATTAATATGATACAACTTTATATGACGTAGGCTAATGATAGTAACTTAATAGTAAAATGGAAGTTGTTAGTGTTATCTACGTTTACAATACAAATGGCCGATTTCACCAACTGATTCCTAAAGTTAGGAAATACCTAAATCGGATTCAGGAATACCCAAGTGCAATTTGCGTTTCACCACACGTTAAGCAATGCTCAAGAGTGATAGGAAATACCTACGTTAGGTATTTACTATCACGTTTAAGCATTACTTAACGCTTGGTGAAAAGCAAATTGCACTTGGGCATTCCCGAGGGCATTCCTAAATTCGATTAAGGTATTTCCTAATTTTAGGAATTAGTTGGTGAAATCGGCCATAAATCTGAAGTCTCAAATACAACACTAGAAATGAAAAAAACATCAACAGTAATATGTATCTACTAGCAATATATAAAAGAATGAATAGTTCACATAAAGAATAAAGTTCAAAATGTTAGTAAATCAGAAATCCTATAAAATAAAAATATGAACATATTGAAATTACGTATTGAAGTACGTGGAAAAGAAGAACTTTCTTTTCATAAAATATGAGAATTTCCTTATATTGATCACATCATTTATTAACATACACCCTGTTTAGAAAAGAATAAAATTCAGAACGTTAATAAATCATTAAGCGATAAGTAAATCAATATTTCGGGTAAAATGTTATAGTTGTTCTGTATAAAATATCTACATGAATCAAGTACAAACTGAAAATAAACTGTTGCAAAATTTTAAATGAATAAAATACAACGATACAGTGTGTCCCACTTACCATGCTCACCATGGGTATCTTTTTAATGGTAAGAGATACGAGGTCGGTTAAATGACACCAAATGTGGACTTCATCAAGGTCAACTATAATGTGAAAAAATGTTTTGATAAAATCTATTCGTTTTTGTTTTATACGCAAATAACAGATTTTGATCATTTTCATGTCTCTTGCAAGTGAATTTTGACCCACTTCTGGCGGTCCTACTAACTTGAGAAATTTGGCAAATGTTCATAATTTCGGTGTCAATGCACTATGGAATTTTTATTGGAATAAAAAATTTAAAATGGCGGCTTCTCCAATATGGCGGACGAGATTTGTGATCATGGTCCGATTCCATTCAAAATTGGTATATGGGGGTTTTCGAGGTCGGAGATCATGATTTTTTTGTTAAAATTTATAAATTCAAGATGGCGACTTCTAAATAGTTCTTGTTTTTGTATAAATGACGATAACTCCGTTGTTATAAACAAAAAACTATTAATGTGACACATCATCTGTAAAAGAAAAATAAGTTATTCATAATTAAGTCATAGTGAGCTATGACCTACATTTGAAAAATAAAAGTTGCTGCTGATATCTCAAATTCTAGAGGAGTTGGCATAAATTTCATATTTTTTTCGAAATCTTATAGAAAAACTGCCAAGAGAATGTGAAATTTCTATTCGAATATTTTCATAAATAAAAAAGTTACGGAGGAGACATATGAAAATGATCAAAATCTGTTTTTTGCGTATAAAACAAAAACGAATAGATTTTATCAAAATATTTTTTCACATTATAGTTGGCCTTGATAAACTCCACATTTGGTGTCATTTAACAGACCTCGTATCTCTCACCATTAAAAAGATACCCATGGTGAGCAAGGTAAGTGGGACACACTGTATATGACGTGGGCTGATGATAATAGTCTCAATAGTAAAATGTAAGTTGTTGGTGTTATCTACTTTTATAATACTAAATCTGAAGCCTCAAATACAACACTAGAAATGAAAATAACATCAACAGTAATATGTATCTTCTACTAGCAATATATAAAAGAATGAATAGTTCACATAAAGAATAAAGTTCAAAATGTGATTAAATCAGAAATCCTATAAAATAAAAATATGAACATATTAAAATTACATATTGAAATAAACTGTATAAATGAAGTGGTAAAATTCAAAATCTAATAGGTATAAAATAGAAATATATAACACGTGAGATGTGCATCTAGGAGTGAAAATAATTGTGTGGTATAGTGGAATATTACAATTATTCTCATTGAGTAACAACACAGGCGTCCAGCATCCCATTTTTGAAATACATTGAGGATAAATTGTTGTTAACACATTTTTATTGAAAATTTTCGAGCATGACCACATATCAATAATCTAAAAGTAACAAGAACGTAATGCAATTTGAACAAATAAAACAATTATTTCTAATAACTGATTAAGAACGAATACTTGGAAAAATTTTTGAACATATTTCAGAGAACAAACAATCAAGACATAACGAGAACAAATACTTATGAAACAACATGATTAGGATTATTTATCACTCTGGCTTGGCTCTGTTTCCGTTTCTAGCGTAGATATACTCAATTTTTTCCTGTATTCTGATCATTTCAACATCGGGCTGTGTTGTATATCTGTACTTCATCTCCAACACTATTTTGAATGATTTCAGAGCATCATCAAACTTTCCAGCTTGGAAAATGTTTTCTGCGATATTGAAATGAATTGTAATGGGCTAAAAAAAAAGAAATATCAGTAGCTTTTCAAATGCTCAAAAAAAGAATTTGTAAAACAAATTGAATCCAATTTCCAATTTCCAAAGTCATGCAAAATCTGCGCTAACCATTTCCCCCACTGAATTTCGAGATTCCTGTGTGGACAGTCGAAATGATATTGAAATTATTTCAATCCGCATACTTACTTCGGGAAACTAAGTAATGAAGGTATACTCAGATTATTTTCGAGAACGAAGGAGTAACCAATTAAGATTGAGATTTGTTCCAATATTGAATTCAAATCAATTTGATTTCATAAAAAACTTTCATTTTTGATACATGATTTAGACGCCTACTTCTATTTGAAAAAAAGCCAAAACCGGTGACGTAACGCCTCTCAAATGTTTAATAAAGGATAGACAAGTGAAAAAAAGGCGACTTTTTGCATGAATTTCGTCAAAATCTGAGAGTTTTTGAAAAAATAAATTGGTTCCATGATTCATAATTTTTATTCACTTAAAACAAAAAGATTAAAAATTTCAGTAAACAGAATAGAAGATTGAAATGCCTTTCCCACATTACTCCTATTTTAACTTAGAAAAATCTTTGATTACATCATCACGGCCACACCGGACATATAACCCTTTTCACAGAAATATTGAAAATAAAAATGGACTTATTTCAGGATTTTTCTCAACATTCGAATATTTTCAGTAGTACTAACTCAATTGTTCGAAACGGATTTCGAAAGCATGTCGGAACATGTTTGAGAAAGTTGTTAATCAATGTTTGAGCATGTGTTGATGTCCGAGAGTTATTCGGATAATTTTTTTTGCTGATTATAGTATTTTTTGGTATATTTCACGATTATTCCATTGATCATCTCGTCAGTATTATAACCAAATCGTGATATTTTGAAATTATTAAATATTTGAAACTTCAAAATCGAAATAAATCAAACTGTAATCATAGCAACGTAATAAATTGAAAACAGACCATAGAATCTGTGTTCAGTATAATGTTGTTCTGATTGTGATTGGATTTCTATTTGAGCAAATATTTCTCAAACAAATTGATCTGTTCCATTATTTATCCGCTCAATGTATACAGGGTGTTTAGTTCAGGACTTCCCACCCTAATTCTCTAGAAATTTGTGTATTTTTTCAAAAAATCCCGAAACACATGCAGATATTGGAACAATGAAAATGACCATGTGTTTGTCGAAAGGCATATCCCCAAAAACTAAATGTATGGGTCGGTATACTAGGAAATCAAGTAATTGGTCCATTGTTCATTATTGGAAATCTAAATGGTGAGGTGTACTTGAATATGTTATAAATACGTTCTATCCGCTAATTACTGAAGGAGTTGAAAATCAACTGGATAGCGATGGAAACACCTTTCTTGACGAAAATAAGTTACATTTTCAACAAAATGGAGCTCCTCCTCATTATGTGCTTCCGATCCGTCAATGCTTACACAACGTATTTCCCGGTAAATGGATAGGGCGAAGAAGACCTATAGTGGCCAGCCAGGTCCCCGGATTCAATACTATGTGATTTATTTTTATGGGGACATTTAAAAATCAGTTGTTTACACACTTCTGCCGCAAAATTTACAAGAGCTTCAACAAAAGAATACTGCAGAGAATGTCAAGCACTTCGAACAGAAGTGTTTGAAAATGTGCGCCACGCCACGCATTTGAACAGCGGTTATACCATTGTTTGGGCAATAACAGACAACATTTTGAGAAATTATCAAAGTCACAGTAGTGTAAAATATTGAATTTTGGTATGAAGTAAAAGGAATGAGAATAAACGATTACAGTTTTTATTTCAATGGTAGGAAGCATTAAACATATTTTCCTAAATATCTTGATAACGGATTTTAAATAAAAAACACCGACGTGTAGAGATTGAAAAGACATTTAAAATGAGGTATTACTCGAAACCCCTTCGCATTTAAGATTTTGAAGTTGGTAGCTCCCCCTTGCAGGGGATGAAAGGATGAAAACTTGCCACTTTGATACATTTGATGACGTTTCCAGGGATTTCTTTTTCATTTACACAGATTTCGCGAATATTACCCTGTATTTCGTGTAATGTTCATGAAGAAAGGCACATTCATTTTCAAAGAAAATTTGAGATACTATCATAATAAGGGAGCTAGTGAAAGTAAAAAAACTGACAATCTGCTCGTCGTTCATTTAATAATGTTTCTTTCAATTTAGTTATAGTCTAGAAAGAGACGGACTCACCTTCACCCATCTGTTAATTGGATGAAACATATGTTTTATGAAGTTTCATAAATAAAGGAATACGCCTGAAATGCCTTGTCTATCAAAATGTGGGTCATTGCTATATTTAATTTAATTAATTTAAATTTGTTTTTCTGTGCTGCACCCATTTGTTCACCAAACGAATTTTGTTTTAACCCATAGTTTATAATAAGAAGAGTATGCCTAGGTAGTATTGCCTACTAATTTCAGATCAGGACTACCTGGCAAGCAAGTATGAACAGGTAAGTAAATATAGATAACTCCACTGATCTGTTAACCAATCGGAATATATATCAGAAGATATATAATTTAATGATAAATGCGATGGTATAGTTTTGCCTATAATAAACCGTTCATGAAATAGTACTGCCAGGCTTCATAGTGTGGCGAAGGTGCGGACGATGCCGGGGCTGAACGCTCACGCAGACCGCATATGACTTTCGAGGCGCTGTGCACCGAGAAGAATCTGGACGAATCGAGGCTTACTCGAAATTTCAGGAGCGTTCGAAGAAATGAACGGCGGTGAATATAAAAAGAACCACGCAGTAGAGTTGGGACAGTCAGTGAAGCGGAAGTCGAACATAAATATTTCAGAGATTGTTATATAAATTAGAGTATTGTGTTGAAGTTATTGAGGCATTGTATTTCGTATAATAAATTATTTTAGAGTGAATTCGTTCAAATATACTACAGTGGTGACAGAAGTGCGATTTTTGAAAATAAAATAAAGAGTGTTTCTGTTAGTAGACAGCTTGTGTATTTCGGACAATTGTTTTCGCGAAAAATAGACAGGTACTGATAAACATTTTTCGTGAAGTGAACAGTTGTGTGCATTAACGGAGTATTAACTGATATACTCGCGTGTGAAAATAATAATAATAGACTGATGGTCCGTGAAATAGACTGTGTGAAATAGACAATAATAATAATAATAGACTGGTAGCCGTGGAATAGACTGTGTGAAATAGACAATATTAATAATAGACCGGTGGCCCGTGAAATAGACTGTGAAACATAGACTTAGACAAAATGTGTTCGAGGAAAGTTCGCCTGGTCGATTTGAAGGTTGCGGAATTATAGCAAAAACTGGAGGAGAGGGAACTGGATACTAGTGGTAAAAAGGCCGTGCTTCAGGCAAAACCTTGTGGCGTGGCAAGTCGATTAGAAGAAAGAATGGGAACTGTCGAGACAAAGATGGAGAAAATTAAAGATGAAATTGAGGAAGTGATGGGAAAATCGAAGGAAACAATCTGTGATGAAATCAGAGGCGGTATCGAGGAAGAAATCAGCAAAATGAAGGAAACAATCAGTGAATTAAAAAACCAAATTGACACTACCCACACCACAGAATCTGTCAATGAAAATTCAATGCTGGAACTGAGTTTGAACTTGGATGATGTTCAGAAGGGTCTGAAAGATGTGAAGATCAGTTCGGAAAGAGGAAAGCTATCCATGAAACCACCTCAGTTCGATGGGAAAACACCATAGGGAAATTACCGCCGACAATTTGAAGCTGCAGCAAAGCAAATGGATGGAATGCAGGAGAAAGAGCTGTGGCATTAACACTGGCTTTGCGTGGAGAAGCAACGAATATTTTACAAACCCTCACGGCCCAAGTACAAGAGGACTACGAGCAGCTGATTAGACATCTGGAATTACGGTATGGACAGACTCATTAAGAACATGTGTACCATTCACAGCTGAAAAACCGCTGCCAGAAATCAAGCGAATCCTCACAGGAATTTGAAGCAGACTGCACGCTTGGTTCGCCTTGCATACCCAGCTACACCGGAAAAGTTAATGGAGCGACTGGCAGTTCAGGCCTTCTTAGATGGACGTCGTTACCAGGAAACCAGACAAGCATTGACACTAGCACGTCCAACACATCTCGTAGATGCACTGGCACTGGCGAAACAATCATGCAGAAGCCAAAGTAAAGTCCGAATTATTGAGGAAGACCCACAGGAGCCTGATTACTTGGAAGCTGCCATGAGAAAGGTGGTGAAGGAAATGTTGCCTGAGTGAAGACAGATAAGATGCTGGAATTGTGACAAAATTGGGCATGTGCAAATGTCCAACATTCAAAGAATTGGCACCGATGTAAGAAAACTAAGGAAGGTCGTTAAGAAGGAGAAATCGTCGGCCTGTATTCAAAAAGCCCCCGTTAACAATGCAAACAAAATTTAAATATATCTGTCGCCAGATCTGTTTACTTCGCATACTTTCATTCGCTGACGCAGTATGGAAGAGAATTCTGGGGAAATGCTGTGGATACAAGAGATATTTTTTTAACTCAAAAAAAGAGCTATTCGTACATTGTGCAACCTAAATTACCGAGAGTCATGTAGGGTTTATTTCAAAAAGCTCAATATATTCACCTCATATGATACGTATATTCTTAAATCAGCAATAATCATACATAAAAGAAGAAACGAACTATCAAGGCCTCTAGATATTCACCCATATCCAACCAGGAACCAAAAATTCATCTTACCCACGTACAAATACGAAAGAACAAGAAAAGGTCCGCTTTATACCGGAATACAAATATACAATCATCTTTCTGAAAATCTAAAATCCCTCTCTATGAATAAATTCAAATGTGAGTTGAAAAATTTCTTGAAACAACAAACATTTTATAGTTAAGAAGAATTTTTTAATTGTTAAATAAAAATCCTTATATTGCTTTACTCCCATAGGGGTCCATTGTTGAAGTCTGTTTTCAACATAATACCTAACAAAATATTTAAGTATTAAAAAACAGAAAACTGTTTGAAAATTGTACCTGTTGTATGTAGATGTATTGCATTAATATTATATTATTCTTGCTTTCACGACGCCTCTGCAGAGGATGAAATACTGTGTAAAAATTATGAAATTACCTTTTTAAAATGCTTATTTTGTATCATGATGTATTTCTGGGAAATAAAACTAATCTAATCTATATCGCTGTCCTTCAACGTCAAAACAATGGTGTCTTTGTAGGCGATCTCATCAACAACGAGCCTTGCACCATGCTGCTAGATACAGGTGCTACTAGGAAAATCCATGGACCTGCTTTTATTGAAACAACAGAGACAATTGAACCGTCCTCCTGGAAGCTACGCACAGCAACAGGGGAGCCGGCCACTGTACATGGAGAGCTACCGATTTAACTGATTCTAGGCAGCACAACATCGGGCATAAGTAGCAGACATTGAGGACGAGGCAATTATTGCAATGGACATCATGAATTCCAGAGGGTTCGAATTGAATTTCAAAGATGGCGTCCTACGTGTGAACGGAGGAGAGCTGGTGCTACATGGAAGAAGTAAAGAGATGATTCGTGTTCTGCTGGCTGAAGATGTAAGTGTACCCAATAGGGCTGAGACCATACTGGAAACTCGCTTGGATGGAGGTGCGAGCAATGGAAGCGTGGTGATGTTCGAGAGCATGCTTCATGATGAGAAAATTGGACGAGGGATTGCATTAGACAAGACTTTGTTGCCTGCTGATAAATTTGTGCCAGTAAGGGTAATGAATGTCAATTATTACCCAGTAACTTTGAAGAAAGGAACTGTGTTGGGCCACTGCTAGTCAATTTATCTTGTGATCAGGAGTGTACACGGTATAGTTAGTCAAGACAACAACTTGACAGCGGAACTGGAAAAATTGGTTACCGTCTCTTCCAAGGGAATTGAACCATCTCAACAGCCCAGATTGAGAAATTTAGTCAAGAAGTACCAAGACATATTCGATACCGGACAAGGAAAAGCGGGTCGAACGAATGTAGTTCAGCAAAAAATTGATACTGGGGACGCTTGACCGTTCCGACAATCAGCTAGAAGACTTTCTCTTGCCAAGAAGGAGGAGGCTGACAAAATAGTCAGTAATATGGGGAAAGATGGAGTTATTGAACCATCCAACAGTCCATGGTCCTCTCCAGTCGTTCTGGTGATGAAGAAAGATGGATCGACACGCTTTTGCGTAGACTATCGTCAACTAAACAACGTGACAAAGAAAGACAGCTCTTCCGAGAATAGATGATACCCTGGACACGTTGGCCGCCTCTACGATTTTCTCGACCCTTGATCTAAACAGTGGATACTGGCAGGTAGAACTGGCTCCAGAAGATAGGAAAAAGACAGCCTTCACCATCGGCTCAGGACTGTGGCATTTCACCGTTATGCCATGCGGGCTCCATAATGCTCCAGCCACATTCGAGAGATTAATGGAGACAGTTCTGAAAGGGCTCTCATGGAGGACGTGTCTGGTATATCTCGATGACATTATTGTAGTTGGCAAATCGTTCGAAGACCACGTTAAAAACCTGGAGGAGGTATTCCTGCGACTTAGAAACTCTGGATTGAAGCTGAGCCCCAAGAAATGCCACCTGTTCCAAAAAGAAGTACGTTACCTTGGCCATGTTGTCTCTGGACACGAAGTAGAAGTGGGTGAAGAGAAGATCAAAGCAATGAAGGAGTGACCTATTCCGAAAGACATACACCAACTACGTAGTTTCCTTGGTTTGTGCACATACTATCGCCGATATGTGCTGGGCTTCGCCAACATCGCTAAACCACTGATCAGTCTCACGGAAGGTCAAACAAAGTTCCAATGGTTCGAAGAGTGCAAAGACTCGTTCAGGAAGCTGAAGGGGGCATTGATCAACGCACCAATTCTAAGTGTGGAAAACTCATTTTGGAGACGGACGCCAGCAACGTGGGATTTGGAGCTGTCTTTTCTCAGATCCAGGATAGCCAAGAGAAGGTCATCGGATACTTCAGTAATACTCTCAGTAAACCGGATCGTAACTACTGTGTCACCAGACGAGAACTGTTGGCTGTTGTCAAGGGAGTGAAACACTTTTATAAATACGTGTACGAGAGAAGATTCCTGTTAAGGACCGACCACGCAGCCCCTAAATGGCTTCTACAGTTCAAAAACCCCGATGGCCAAGTAGCACGTTGGATCGAAAGACTCCAAGAATTCGACTTCGAGATCGAACATCGAGCAGGGAGTGGCCACAAGAACGCAGATGCCCTGCCCATGCCAGACGACTGCTCACACTGCCGACGAGCAGAAGAGAAGGAAGCAGCGATTTGTAGAACCACGGCAGTCGACAACAACTGGAATGGTTTAGTCATCGGTTAGAAAAAGAGTAATCAAAGACCGACATGGCAGGAAATCGTAAGATATTAACCAGCAGTCAAATCCTACTGGGCCCAATGGAATTTCCTTACCCTGGACAATGGGGTTCCGAAACGTGTATTGGAGTCCGAAGATGGTGGGGAGGATAGACATCAGATAGTATTGCCCAAGAACAGAAGACAGGAAGTTCTCCAAGAGATTGATGATGGAATTGCTGAAGGACATCTGGGTGTGACGAATACCCTGCAAAAAGTAATGCAACGGTTTTACTGGGTCAATTGTCAAGTTGATGTCGATGACTGGTGCAGAAAGTGTGCTGCTTAGGCTGCCAGCAATGGACCCGGACACGACACAAGGCCCCAATGCGTCAGTATAACGTAGGAAGTCCATTCGAGAGAATCGTCATTGACATCGCCGGCCCGTCCCCTGTATCAGATCACGGAAATAAATAAATCCTTGTGGCAATTGACTATTTCAGCAAGTGGGCCAAAGCCTATGCCCTGCCCAACAAGGAAGCCATCACCGTCGCGGACGTCTTGGTGAAAGAGTGGATATGTCGATTCGGTGTCCCCTTGGAGCTGCACTCGGATCAAGGCAGAAATTTCGAATCCAACCTATTCCAAGAAATGTACCAACTGCTGAACATCCGCAAGACGAGAACCACAGCTCTACATCCACAGTCCGATGGAATGGTTGAGCGGATGAACAGGACTATCAATCGCCACTTGGTAGTCTCAAGGTAGTCCTGACCATCAAAGAGACTGGGACACATACATGAGTATTGATACCTAGCTAAAGTAAATAAACTGGGAAAAAGTCACTAAAGGTTTAACCTGTGCGTGACACAATAAACAAACAAATCAATATAAGATAAAAAAACTGCAACAATAATAGTAATAATATAACCTATACCAATTAAAATCGACAAGTAAGAAGTTACCTAATTAAAATAAAATCGACATTTAAAATAAGTTAATTAAAATAAAATCGACAAGTAAAATAAGTTAATTAAAATAAAATAAAAGGGGCGTTTACAGTGAAGCGAATGGAGCAACTACAAACAAATAAAGGAGAGCTTCTATTGAGGCGCATTAAAAAAAAAGCTCAATAATAAAATTGGTAGAAGTATACAACCACGGCACTTTATATGTTATTCTATTATTTTATGAATCAATTCTCTAGAGTTTTCAAATATAAAACATTTCAAGTGATATTTGAAGTTTTCTAATTTATGTTTATTTTTAATATAATCTGGGAGTGTGTTATACAATTCAGGAGCTTGATAAGTGTAACATTTTTGGCCTGCCGCTTTCTTTGTCTTTTTCAGTACATACGTTTTATTTTTATTTCTTGTGTTGTATTCATGATCGAATTTTTGAGTTGATGTTTATTTTCATGTTGGTAGATGTTTGTAAAATAATAGTATAGCTTTTTTATACATAACTTTGATGATTTTTTTTGAGTAACTTCAAGATTTAAAAAAGTAGTTTTTCCAACACTTCCCCATGCTACTATACCATACATTAAATTTGTGGATTAGAAATCTAACTTTTTTAATTACATGTTTGACGTGTTTATCCCATCTCAAGTTTGAATTCAAGACGACTCCCAGGTATTTAAATTCAGAAATAGCATTTATATTTGTGTTATTTTGAGTTTTTATCGTTTGAAAGTCCGTTGATGTTCTGCTGTCAATATATTTGGGAAGAAACGATGTTTTCGTGGAGTTTATGGTTAGTAATTTGCTATTGAACTATTTCTGAATGATAGCAAGATCTTTTTCTGCTAGTATTTTGACTTTACCCCAATTTTCTTCTTCGTAGAAGATACAAGTATCATCAGCGTATGCTATGATTTCACCAGCCGTAGAAACTGAAGAAAGATCATTCAAATAACTGTTGAAAAGGACCAGTATCTCCATTTGTTCCTGATGGCCTACCGTTCCGCAGTACACGAGTTTACCGGCCAAACCCCTGCTAGTATCATAATGGGTCGAGAGCTGCGACTTCCCTGTGACCTAAAGTTTGGGACGCCACCAGGACAGGATACCGCGGAAGAGGACTACATCAGCAAACTCCGGCAGCGAATGGAGGACATCCACGAAAGAGTCCGTTTGAACATCCAGAGTGCCAGCGACCGAATGAAAGCGACTTATAACATCAATGCCGAAGCTGGAGGATTTCAGGTTGGTGACCTAGTTTGGCTGTATAACCCGAAGCGTAGCCGGGGCCTGTCACCAAAATTACGGAATTCATAAGAAGGTCCGTACAAGATCGTCAAGAGGATAAACGACCTGCTTTACCGAATCTACAAGCCACCCAGAGGTAAACTGAGGGTCGTTCATTTCAACAGGTTGGCCCCTTACGCTGGAAACCATGACCAAGTCCGCACCCTAAGACCACCAGAGGATGCGATGCCGTTCCAGAAATTCATGTCCTTATACTCAAATGGACAGAAAGTGTCACACGGGGTAACTCAAGAGGAGCCACAGGACCTTTTCAAAGTGCCAGTCGATTACGCCCTAGCACACTGCGTCGCAGAAGATCTTCGGATGTCCAGGGGCATAGCTGTGGTATTCTCCAAGAAATTTGGCCAACTCCAAACTCTACTACCTGGTGACCAAGAAGCAATCCCAAGACAAATCGTCCTATGAAGATGTCTGGAGGAGCCTCACGCAACTTAGAGATTCAATGGTGGACCAGAATCTGGTGGACTTCGCAATCCCAAAATTATCTTGTGGTATTGATGAGCGTTCGAAGAAATGAACAGTGGATATAAAAAGAACCACGCAGTAGAGTTGGGACAGTCAGTGAAGCGGAAGTCGAACATAAACAGTCCAGAAATTGTTATATAAATTAGAGTATTTTTTTGAAGTTATTAAGGCATTGTATTTCGTAAAATAAATTATTTTAGAGTGAATTTGTTTAAATTTACTAAAATAGTTTAAAAATTGAACAGTGAATATAAAAAGAACCACGCAGCAGAGTTGGGACAGTCAGTGAAGCGGAAGTCGAACATAAACAGTCCAGAAATTGTTATATAAATCAGAGTATTTTTTTGAAGTTATTGAGGCATTGTATTTCGTAAAATAAATTATTTTAGAGTGAATTTGTTTAAATTTACTACAATAGTTTAAAAATTGAAGCAAGTAAAGATGCGCGAGATAGAAATTAGAGCGTCCTCAGTCTGTGTAATAGAGGAGGACATATAACATAGCAGCTACGCGTGACTTGTCCGTTGAATATGAGAGAGTGGGCATGATCTTTTACATGCGATAGACAAATACAGCATTTGTTCACTGTCTACAATCATTCTGGAGCGATTAACAATGATCTTAATTTCAGTTACAATTATTTTTTGTGCTTTAATGCACAATAGAGGACTTCGGATAAGGATGCAGTCATGCTACCACAAAACTTTTGGCTTTAAATTTACTGACATGTTTTTCGGCAATTTTTCTTCATGTCAGGGTTCCTGGCAGTCTCAGGAAACCCGTAATATGATTGAAATTGTTCATAACGACGGAAATATTGAGATTTTCCATAAAATACAAAACCCTAGGGACTTTAATTTTGTTTAGGGATTTTTCTTTCGTAATGACGCTAATTTCGAAATATGTCGTTTTACTGAATTAAAAAAAAATAGGTATTTCACTTTTCATACTTGCCAAATAATCGATATAGAAAATATTCTGAGCTTGGTAACTTTCACAGATAAACAAACCTTATTACCTTTTTGATTAAAACGCTATCGGCCTCTTATTCAATAGCTTCACTTTGAGGTTACATCACAGAACTTATATCAGTTTTGTCGGTATACGTGTTACATTTTAATCATAACAGTTCTTCATTTGAACTTTTTCATGGAACAAATGTACACTGACAAAGAAATAACCCTACACTCAGTGCCGGATTAGCCACGTAGCAAGCTACCAGTTAGCAAATTAGCCAACAAGCAAATGCTACGGGCCCCGCGCCTGGGGGGCCTCGCGCATGTGCGCAAAGTAAAAATAACCATCAAGTAAGATATGTTGTTTATACCAATAATCGAAAATGAATAAAGTTAGAAACGGGAATAATGACTATAGCGTGGAATGAAATTCAAGAACACTTGCAAGCGTCTAACGCTTCGTTGCAGTTCTTTGATCAAGATCTTAACACGTGATACGCTCTTTATAAATCATTACAAGGCTACTTCCAAGAAATACTATCCAAATTTTCAGATATAGAGGCAAAAGCCAGAGACCTAATAGGCTGTGAAGAATATCAGCAATCGACTTTGAGAAAACGCAAGCGAAATACAAAGTACGACCATTTCAGCAACAGCTCTACTACACTCGAAGAAGTTGTAGAATATCAAATACCTGGACGTTTTGAAATTCATGTTTTTATTGTCGGAATTTTCTGCATTAGCTAAACGCATAGAAGCTTAGCATCAAGTGACTAGTGTATTTGGAATACTTCGGCAGAAAAAATGAGAAAAAGAACTCCAATTATCGTCAATTCTTTCCTAGACGATGTGGAAGACAGTCTGGGAAATGAACTGGTGCAGTTTGAAAAGCTGCTAAAAACAAATGTGGCTGCTGATATTGACAGCAAAAAGAAGAAGTTCATAAACTGTTAACGGAAAATTCATTTTCCAAATGTTGGAATAGTGTTTTGCATTTACTTGATTTTGATAATCACCAACTACAACGGAGAACGTTCTTTTCCAACGTTAAAGCGTATTAAAAATGTGTTAAAGTGCACAATGGGACGACCGTCTAAACGACCTTATCTACTATAATGAACATAGAAAGTGATCAACTTAGAAATATTGATTTTACGAGTGTTATCTCCAAATTAGATCACGGAAGTCTTTTTGTGAATGTGCTGTTTTATTTTGTATTCTATACTTTAATACTTAATGCAAATCAAGGTCCTCTTGTTCACATTCGCTACAGGCCCCACGATGGCTTTATCCGGCACTTCCTACACTACACAATACCTCTTTCAATAACAATGCTCTAGCTCTAGTTTTGAATCTAGCGCCATATTTTGAAAGAAAAATTCCTAAACAAAATCAAAGTCCCTAGGGTTTTGTATTTTATGGAAAATCTCAATATTTCCGTCGTTATGAACAAGTTCAATCATATAATGGGGTTCGTGAGGCTGCCAGGAACCATGCCAAGAAGAAATGTTTCCGAAAAACGTGGCAGTAGTTTTCAAGCCAAAAGTTGTGTGGTGACTGCATCCTTATCCGAAATATTCTATCGTCAAAATCAAAAAAAGATTTGTTTCAATCACACAAAAAATACTTTCCATTCATTTTTATTTTACTTCTTATATATCTTAATTTATAATACAGAACACACTCTGTGACATTTAACCGACTTGTGACGCGCATATCCTATGTCATGTCCTCTTCTATTCACAGGCTTCGGACGCTCTACTTTCTCTCCCGCGTATCTTTGCTTGCTCCGATTTTCAAACTTTGAAGCCTGGCAATACTATTTCATGAACGGTTTAATGCGGGCAATACTATACCATCGCGTTTATCATTGAATCATCTATCTTCTGATATATATTTCAATTGGTTCACAGATCAGTGAAGTTACCTATATTTACTTATCTACTTGTTCATATCTGCTTGTCAGGTAGTCATGATCAGAAATTCGTTGACAATACTACCTAGGCATTATCTTTATATTATTAACTATCGGTTGAAACAAAATTCGATCAGCACAGAAACAGAATAAAAATTAATTAAATTAAAGATAGTCATGACAACACTTCGATAGGCAAAGCATTTTAGGCGTATTGTTCTATTTATAAAATTACATACAAATTAAATTTCATCCTGTTAACATATGGATGGCGGTCGACCTGAAAAAATACTTTCTTATAAGTAACCAAAAGATTTGACTTGACGGTTGCTTGATTAAATTTAGAATTCGAAAGAATTGTTGAAAAGCCAACAAAAATCAAAGCCTAGAAGTAAAATACACGATGACAGTCTATGTAGCAATAGAAATAAATTAATAATATTATAAATGCAAACTCGAAGTACCATTCATCTTCATCACTACTAGCGTGAAATGAGTCTTTGCAAATTTCTTCGAAAGTAGAAGAGGTTAGGAAACGTCACGCTATTCAAAGCAGTCCCCTTTGGTTAGGTACACATACAAATTGAAGACCTCGGTACACCTTCATCGACGAGCAAATAGAACGATGAAAACTGTCTCTAGCTCCTGCACTATTATTAAGGCGGATTTAGCGGATTCATAATGCATAATTTATTGCACATGCGTAATTTTATTGCATAATCCATGAAATTTCAACACAGGGACTCGAAAGAAATGATTCAGCCGTTTCACAATTTGTAATTCATATTAAAATTTCATAATGCATAACCTTGAAGTTCCCAACTTTTAACTTTTGCATACTTATTAAGTGAAAAATGAATAATGCGCCTGCGTGGACCTCAAATTTGAATATGGCACAATATTTTACTTAAAACCTCGTGTTCTGTGAATCCGTGGTTTATGTCAAGGCTGTCAAGATCGTTGTTCATTTATTTATTATCAATCAGTTTGCTTTTTTGAATTTGACAATGTGTTTGGAGGAGGGTTTTTTATAGAAGATATCTAAAAAAGGAAACAAGTCCTAATTACTTGAATTATTCTGGTCTCCACTGTAAAATGAAATTCGATAGTTACCGCCAAATAAAGTTTAATGAACACAAAAGAGAGGATAACAAATTGAAAAATGACACTTGTCAATTACTTATGCTTATGAATTAAAGAAGTCGTCAACCACAATTTTCAGATCTTTATGCGTTGATGAAGTTCAAATATTTATGAATTACACATAAGTGAAAAATGTATTCCTATGCATCCGCTAAATCCGCCTTCAGTCTCTAAATCTGACCAATAATTTTTCTCACCTCAGTAACCTCTTTGATATCTGCACAGAGAAGCGGTCTGCCACATGAGTCACAACATAACGGTTTACTTGAACGCGTCAAGGAAAGTACAAAATTTCTATTCGAAATTTTGCAGGGAATCTTGACAACAATAAGTTCCATGTCGCCAACAGTGGGCCATTTTTCCACACTCTTTTTTCAAGTGGTACAAACAAGAAGGTGGGTCCATAATTGTCGTTAACAATATCTCCTGCTCGTATAAGCTTTATGGTCCTCACAACAACTTGTCTTAGGTCGTAGTATCTGGAACTTAAAAAAAAATCAATAAACCCATATAGTTTCGCGTCCACGTTGAATAAAGAATGAATAAGTTTGTGGAAGTGACTATGTGCTTGTCAATAAAGTGGACGGAAAATAATGAACAAAAGTATACATGGTGTATCAACGGTGCGTTGGTGGGTGATATTTGCATTCCTATATATTTTCATTCGCTTGAATTCCTTTGGAATAGTGTTTCTTTAAAATATAAGGTTGTGCAGGATTTTGGAACGAATAGTACGAATGCCAAAATACTATCAGTACCTAAACTAGGTCATTTACACGTTTCTCGTATCCATCTCGAAACGAGTGAAGAAGTTCCGAAGCAGTTCTTGAATGAAATAGTGCCTTATGTAAAATTTCATCGTAATATGTGAAGGAAAAATACTGCCCTTTTTAGAATATCTTTTCCGATTAAACACGTTGAAGAAGTCTATGATGACCGTTCTAATTGTCCTGAAGATGTTGCAATCCAGCGCTTCAGATTTAAAAGGAGAAAGGGCGCCGCACGAAAACATACGAGAAATTGGCTCCATGTCAAATTTTCTGAAATTATATTATATTATAGCGGTATGAGTCAACAGAAAAATGTGAGAGTTTGAATGATTTTGTCGTTTCTGAGAAAGGAACTGTTTTGTTAGTCGAAATAAGATAAATTCAGGATCAAAATATATTCATCGAAACTCGTTAACATGTCCAATTATAATCTTATTGATGCTAGTTCATTAAGGTGTATACTGGGCATACTGAAACAAGTCATTCTTATGTTCTATTTCTAGCGCTATTCCAGAACCATCTAGTTATGTTTTGGTAAGATATCACAGTTTCAGTCTACTCTTAGCGATATACACGTGTTTTGTTTCTTGATGACTCTCTCCGTTAGAAATACGAATTTTTTAAATTTTGAATTATACTCCTACACTGAAAACAATTGACAGGTCGTTTTCAAATTATAAAGAAATTGTTGCTACTATTGATTGAACAGAATATGAAGATGCTTTCTGATGAATGCAATTGTTTAATGTTTTCTTTGGATGCATGGTGCATAACATTTTTTTTTAGATTATTTACATTCTCTGAAAATGCATATCTTAGAAACGCAACAAACAAACTTGACAGAACTTCCATATATGATATCAATTATTTTCAGGAGAGTCCGAGTAAAATTAGTTGCAAATTAACAAATTTTTGTTTTGAGATATTCAATAAAAACTTAGTGAATGACCTTAAAAACAATTAACTCACCCTGTACCTAAATGAAAGGTAATATTGGACAATTGAATTCATCAAACAGCTACTTCATCTTTTGTTCAATCAACAGTATCAATACATGATTTTATGTAGTAAAAAACTACCTGTCAATTGTTTTCAGTGAAGGGGTATAATTCAAAATTTTAAAAATTCATATTTCAAACAGAGAGTGATCAAGAAACAAAATACGTTTTCATCGCTGAGAATAGACTGAAACTGTGATGTCTTACCAAAATTTAACTTGTTGGTTCTGGAATAGTTCTAGAAAAAAAAACCTAAATATTACTTTTTTGTCTATGCCCCGTAAACTTACACCCTAATGTATTATCAGCAATAAGATTATAAGTGGACAGGTTCAAGAGTTCCGAAAAAAACATTTTGATCATTACCTGTGTTTTAATTCGACTAACAAAACAGTTTATATCTGAGTCAATCCTACCAATGTTCGACGTTTTTACGAACTTTGACCGCTTATGTCTTAGAAACGACACATACAAAATTATTCAAACTCACACAATTTCCTAACGACCCATCTCACTATAACATAATGAAATTTCAGCCAATATGACAAAGAGCCATTTTCCTAAACGTTTTCGTGTGGGGTCCTTTCAAACAGAACAACCCCGCAGAATACCACGAAATGAAAGATGGTGATGAAAAAAATTAATTGGTTAAGAAAATTTTAGATTCTCTAGTAAGGATGTTCCATGTCAAACAATTCCCAGATACTTTTAATTTCAGTATATTATGCTTCTCCGGACACTGTCTACAAATCGCAGACCTGTAAAATACCCGGAATCGCGAATCTTCATTAACCAGTAATTTTTGTAGGAATAGAAACACACATTGTAGTGTTGCTATGTTTTGTTAGATACAGTACAGTAAGAAATCTAGATGAATTCAACGATGATATTCACTAAGAAATCTGTGGTATAAATTTAGTGCGCACAAAATATTTTAATCACAACATACAGATCGTGCTGTGGAAATGCTGATACATTTTGGTGTGACTCTGAGCGACTGAGATGTACAAAAATATTCTAAGCATATAGTCGTTCTGAGTGGTCATAATATTGACTTCAAATTCAATTGTAGTCTCAGTAGCTTGACAAATTTACTGCAATGTTTTGGTCTTGTTTTGTATTTTTTTCGTTCACTAGCCGTCGTCCCCTTAAGAACGGCAGCCCTCAGAACTGGAAACTTGTGAGAGCCAAAGATAAACGAGGTCTTACCTTTTTATGTGCGATTCCTAGCACTCAGAAAAATGTCTGCAGTCGGTACGGTTTGAACTGGCAGCCAAAGTGATTGAAACACGGCGCTTTAACCACTCGGCTACCTGGCCGTCTACCATAACCATCTCGGATTACATATACTACGATAACTGCAAAGTCATTAAGCTATATGAACAATATATTGAGTAATATGAAAACTATCACTGCAAGTGTTCTACATCCAATTGCTTTACACTAAAACATTTTCCTATGAAAAGATTTAGTGATACCCGCAAGAAACCACCGGTACGATAAAAGCAAAATCATCTCACGAAACAATCAATATTCAAACACATAAATGATACAATGAACAGATCAAATTAACGAAAAAGCAGTCTACGAAAGTAATACATATAAGTATGTATAAACTCATCTAACAATGATTCAAGTGTTAGCAAATCATAAACTATGAAACTAACAAAAATAACAAAATAGCAACAATTCATTAGATGCTTTCAATGATTATTTTGTCATTGACCAACTGAAAAGGATTTTTCTCAATTCTATTTTCCAGCCCCCCGTTGACTATTCTTCCTGGAGCCTGTAACAATGTTTGATGTGATAGAAGCCATAACATTTTCAAATAATTCAAAACGCAGGTGACTGTTATGAACTCAGTAGTCATTCAATAAAGGATATTTTTGATTAACCATTCACTACTTTACTAAACTTGATATTCTCTACGGTCGTTTTTCCTGATGTGTTTAAATACTCGAAATTGATCCCTGTCGTCAAAAAAGGAAATTCGTTTAACTTAGATAATTTCCGACCTATATCCATAATCTATAAAAAAAAATAATAATTCTGAAAAAAAACTCACTAACTCTTTTGGAGGCAACCATTTCTTGAGTGAAACACATTTCGGTTTCAGAGAAGGCCGCTCGACAATACACTCCCTACAAAAAATCTTCATGGGCATATATAGTCGAGTGTCTGAGCATGGAAAAATCACTGCAATTATTGAATGTGACCTCACCAAGTCCTTCGACTGTGTCTCCATTGATATCCTTCTAGAAAAGTTAGGTTTCTATGGAATTCGGGGAATTGCCCCATCTCTCATAGGGCCCTGTTTGAGAAACCGACTAAGTCTGTTAGTTTGAATCATGTTAAATCTGATTAAAAATTGGTTAAACCTCAGGGCTTCGTGATCGGGTCACTACTGTTTCTCATCTAAGTTAATGACTTCTGTAAAAACTTGAATAACAGCAAAAGCATTTTTTTTTGCAGATGATGCAACTTTCATAACCTCAGAAAAAATGAAACATTTGTTAATCTCAACAGAAAAAATAGAAAACAGGGCTGAGCAAGTTGAAAATAAAACAAATAAATTATATTTTACAACAAACATGACGACTGGTACTAACAATGAATCAGAAAACAGTGCAAAATTGTTAGGACTATCAATAGATGACGAACCCAGCTGCAAAAATCATATCGAATATCTGAGCGACATATTATCTAGCACGATATTCCTGTTACGGCATCTGAAAAGTATTTAATATTTTTACAGTCAGAATGGGACGATTACGAGCTCATTTGGAGCTATGTGAGTTGGGCCAATCATTTTAGCATTCAAGATAAAAAATGGGGAAAAATAGCAACACAAAACAAATTTTCACAAAAGCCTTATTTCAGTGTTCAATGAAACTATAAAAATTTGCATACTCGTACAAAGTCGGCAATATTATTGAAACTGTAGATTATCAACAATTCCAGTTTTTTTGTAGAGAAAAAATGCAAAAGAGTCGCAAAATAGCGAGAACAAAGAAAATCATTCCACAATTTTGGCATGAACGTGAATAAATTATTTATTCTTACTTTTGTTAATAACTCTGCTGAAAATATCTAATAGAGTGGCAAACGTACAAAAACGTTTCTCTCTGACGAAATTTTTTTGTACACCATGTAGATTTTGATGAATCAATTACTGAGATCTGGATGTTCTAGGGTGTTCTGTCCCAGAGTCTGCTGTTTGTTTTGAGTTGAAAAAATCTTTAGTATGTTTTCTCCAATTTTTCAGTTTTCAATTAGTCATAGGTAGCCGTGGAACAAGGAATATTATTACTATTTGAGTAATATTTGTACTCGGACGAGGGTGTTGCTGCTCAACGTGGGAAATTGGCAGTATTTCAATTACTTTATCCGCAACAGGTTATTTTTCATAGAGAGATAAGCCAACGCCGAATCGTTCGTCGTTGAGACGACGCCGACGCAATGTTACGACATTATTAAAAATCAATCATATCCTAGTTCTGAAAGTATTAGAAAGCAGGTTAAAAAAATGTAATGAACTCGTTTTAAAATTGTGAGTCATTGAATGCAATGAATAATTTAAGTTTGTATTTCGTAAAAAAAGCTATGTAAAATCTAGTGGAAAATATATCAACTCACCTGTCGAAACTAGGTTCGCAAGAAAGGTTAAATAATGCGGGCGTAGGAAACAAATCCACACCTATTCCTTTATTTAGAAAACGTTGGTTCTCATCATCCTTGTTGTTTTCGATATATGATAGTTTATTCCATGAATGTTGTATGTCATCACCGTGCAATGCCTGAGAATTAGTCTTCCAATGAATTGTTCCTCATCCCGGAGAACTTCCTGATCAGTTTGGAAAGGAAAAAATGCTGTGGTTTTCAAGGCGCGAAGGGTATTTTTCACTTCCTTTGAACTTTTCAACTTCTTCAACTACCAACTTGGGTGCAGGAGGTTCATAGTCTTTCCCTAATTTATTTTTTCTATGGTCCTCGATGATTTTTATTTGTTCATCGAGTTGTTTACCCTTCAACTTGCTGGCTTGAGTAAGTGACTTGATCGCCTCATCGAAGGTTTCGTCTACTTTTGGGTCACCCATAGCTTCGTAACACAAAGCTTGTCTCCATAACATCCTGTATTTCAACTGTGAGCGGGATAATTTTCGATATCCGATAGGTAGGCGTTGTAACATTGTAGCTCGACATTAACGGCAGTTCTGTTTTCTATCAGCTTGCAAAGGATTTCTCTAGCTACACCTGAAACAAAAATACCTTTCCTTCATTTTGTCAGGAAAAAATAGATAAAAAATTGAAAAAATAGAATTGTCATCATTGCTGTTCGTGCCTACTGAAAATATACTGGTTTACTATCAGCTTAAAAATTGTAACCTTTCAATCTCCACAGAAATGAATAATACTGTATTCTTCTTATATTATTTTTATTGATGACCACTCTGTATGAACATCGCAATAATTCCATCGCGAAGACAAGAACCCAAACCTAATCTCAGAGAACAAATTATTGTTAGTTGCTAGATCATCTGTCTTGGGAAGAATATTTTATTGTACTCAGTTAACTCCATATCAAAATAATGTCATGTCAGCAATAATTACAAAGTCTTCACTAACCACTCTTAAGCATTGAAATAAATATAAAAATATAAAAAAATATAAAACAACAACAAAAATCAATTGGCGCTTCGGGGCGACTTGATTGATTCCAGTGGTGCATTTGCTTTTTCAGCTGCAGGAAAACCTGCAGCACCACATCATCTGAAGATCTTGACCTGCCAATTTGCACTTTCTCATAAAATAAAATGTAGGGTGTCTCCAGAGGCTCCAATAAACCCAAGATATCGTCAGAGCATTTAGAAACAAAACTATCGTCAAACTTAAACCAGTCCGTTCCATCTTTCGCCAATGCGTGATAATGGCCACATTCAACGCCGAAACCACAGTGAACAATGACTGCATGAAGATTATAATTGTGGTCTGCTAGATTGACGTGTTCATCTATTTTCTATCTTCGTATAAGTGTGGTGCCTCCGCCAAAGGTTGAGTCATGTTTGAAGAGCATCAGTGTTATTATCAGATTGACTGGTGCCTCAGTTATACTCGTTGTCTTATAATTATCAGTCAATTTGGCTCATATTGGGCAATACAGTTGATCATCACCAGTTAAAAGTTCTATTTACAAATGATGAAACAGCAAGCTCCAGAAAGTCACATACGTTTTTACTGTCTCTCAAACATGTACCACAACATAAACTAGTGAGGATTTTTCCAGCGAAAGATCTAGAAACACAAGACAAGATAAACTGTACGGAACCATTTGATCCAGAACGGTCGAGACTACTGATTTTGTCATTTTTCTGCTCACGAAGAGTATTCAATAAGAATCCCAAGAATTCGGAACAATCCTCTTGTTGTCCTTACGAGTATCTAGTAGACTTCAAAGACTCCAGGAAATCGATTGGTGGGAAAGATGATAAATTCTTACGAAACTGCAATTGCATAAACAGGGATTTGAGATTGGTGAATAAGTAGGAAACGTTCTCGTTCATTGTTAAATTCTCGTTCTTGAAATTCTTCGTCATGAATAATACTTGAAAATGCTATTCATGTAGCAAGTGTTTCCCAAATTATCTAATCCAATCTTATTAACAAGATCCTCAGGACAACTCTCCACTGATTCGTAGGGAAGCTGGTCAGACTCTGCATCGCATCCATTTCGTAAGCTACAATCAATCCGTCCAAGTGAAAAAGAGTTTCGTAGAGGGATCGATTCGGCTCTTGCTCGATGAAGCTCCTCCGCTAAAAGGGAACCAGAACCTCGAGGAATGCAATTCATATATGGGGTGCAGGAATGACTCATCTCCATTGACCGTACTGAAAAAGAAGAAGGTGGATCAATCACTTGCGAATTAACCTTGATAGGAGACTGATGACGATACACTGCTCTCGGCTTTTCTCGAATAGATTTTAGTTTCGTATTGAAATGAGGGCAATGCATGATCTCATGAAAACTATGAGATGGAGTAATAGTTCCAAGAACCGAAGCAGCATTACCACGTTGAATAGCAATACTAATTCTTTCTATCAAAAAAGTGGTAGAATGGTAATCTTTCGTTGCGTGACCCAATCTCCTTCCAAGTTCATGAACAAATAACAGAGATTCCGGACCATAAACACCAGAAGTTTCAACCGCTACTGGATGAAACAAATAATTGTTACCAAGATTTTGGTATTTTTTTCGGTTCAACTTTTCGCCAGACAAAGCTACAGATCCAGAAGACTTCGAACTTTCTGCTAGACGGGAAGCCGCGACCGTGTCAACACAAGTGAAATCCCATACCACAGGTTTACCGTATTCCCAGGGTATGAGAAACATACCATCTGGTCTTTTACCATCATCTCGACTTGTACCTAAGGTTTCCAAAATTGCAGGAACATCCGCTAACACCATGGCACGCTTCAATATGTCGTTCACCTGGTAATGTCGAAATGCACGCCCTGCACTTCTCCTGTAACTTAAACCGTGCACACCTTTCTCATCAACTACACAAACACAAGTATGAGGTACACAAATAGATGAACCCATCCTAAGACCTACTGCTATTCTGAAAGATTCATCGTCTAATAGCGTTCCAAGAGATGCAACAGCCAAGCACCCGACTCCTTGATCATTACTGCTTTCAGACGAGCCTTATCGTATAATAATAATAATAATAATAATAATAACCACGGAAGAAGTTCGAGGGGCCCTCAAAGGCTCAAAGAACTTTGCTGCTCCAGGCCCTGATGGGTTGAATAATTATTGGTGGAAAAAGTTTCCAACAACCCACCGCCATCTGGCAAGAGTTTTTAACTCATGGCTAGATGGGGAGCAGCAGATTCCGGAGTGGTTTGTCGAGGGGCGAACCGTGCTCATCCCCAAGAACGGAGATTTGTCTGATCCAAAGAATTACAGGCCGATAACATGCTTGAATGCGTGCTATAAGTTGTTTACGCGCATCTTATATACGCGCATTCTCTCCGCAGTTGATCCGGTGTATAAACGGATATATGAGCAAAGAGGGTCAAAGAAAGGGGTCGCCGGCTGCAAGGAGAACCTGCTCATCGATAGATGTATCACGCAGGACTCCGTGCAATATAAGCGTAACCTTTCGATGGCCTGGATCGATTACCGCAAGGCATTTGATACAACATCGCATGAGTTAATCATGCATTTGCTCAGATGTCTTGAGGTACCCGATCAAATAGTGGGATGTATTGGACAACTGATGCCACTCTGGAGGACTCGCTTCACCATAAGATCTGGTAGAGACACAGTCCAAACAGAGCAGGTCATCATTAGAAGAGGCGTGTTTCAGGGAGACTCCCTCAGCCCTCTTCTCTTCTGCATCTCACTATTGCCATTGTCCGTTGTACTCAGGAATACCCGTGGGTACAACTGCGGCACCCCCAGCAACCGGAGGCATAAAGTCACCCATTTGTTCTACATGGATGACCTAAAATTATATGCCTCTGGAGAAAGGGACCTACATCAGTCCCTTAGGGTGGTGGAAGAGTACACACATGCTATCGGAATGGAATTTGGGATCGACAAATGTGCCACGGTTCATCTTAAAAGAGGACGATGCGAGGAATACGGAGAGGATGTCCAGCTCGTAGACGGAAGCATCCTACATCATCTGGATGCCGGAGAGACGTATACTTACCTAGGGGTGGAGCAACGCCACTCTCAAGAGGTATTCACAGTTAAGAACTCTCTCCGCGGCAAGTATCAGCATAAACTCCGACAGATCTGGTCATCAGAACTGTCGGGGAAGAACAAAGTTGCTGCAACCAATATGCTTGCCGTTCCGATCCTTCTTTACTCTTTCGGAGTAATGAAGTGGACTAAGGAAGAGCTGCGACAACTCGACGTTAAAACTCGCAAAATGATGCATCTCAATAGGAGCTTGCATCCTAAATCGTCCGTTCCACGGTTATACTTTTCCAGACAACGGGGAGGCCGTGGACTTTTGAGTTTGGAGTGTCTGCATAACAGAATGGTTCTGGATTGGGCCTGTAAAGTCATCCGGAGTTCAGATCCCCTTCTCTGCATGGTCCGAGACCATGAAAAAGCAGGGATTGGAGCATTTCTTTTTAAGGCAGCAACCCGTGCGGCCGATGAACTCGGTCTCGTATTCGACACTGAACGGGCTAACCCAAACTCTGTCACCGAGTTGGGACCCATTCAGCAAAACGCTCACATCAAAGCTGCGGAGACAGAGGTCCTGCTACAGCTACATATGGATAAGCCAATGCATGGTGTCTTCTTTCACAACATCGAAGACATTGGCTTATCCAAAAGCTTGACCTTTGCCTTCCTCAGGTCTAGTGAGCTAAAGTCGGAGACCGAGGGATTCATAATGGCTTGCCAGGATGGTGTCTACAACACCCTTGTCTACCGTAGTCGCGTGATGGGTATAGACGTCCCTGACACCCGATGCAGGGCATGTCGTGGGGCACCTGAGACCGTAATGCATTTGCTATCAGCATGCCCATCTTATGCGGTCTCAGCCTATATCCACAGGCATAACGCGGCGCTACGAGTGTTATACTACCATCTACGACACTCGTACGGTATAGACGAGACACCGGTGTTGCCTTATGTTCCGGGGGATATTGAGTCCGTGGTGGAGAATGAGAGGTGCCGGATCTATTGGAACTACTCATTCCCCACCCTCAGGCAAATACAAGCCTGATGTTGTCCTCCTCGACCACCAAAGTAGAACGATATTCGTCATGGAGTTTTCCGCTCCAGGCGAAATGAATATCGTTCGAAAAGAGGAGGAAAAACGGACTAAATATCGAGATCTTCTCTTTGAACTCCGCAGGTTATATCCGGACCATTCTGTCAAAATGGTGGTTCTGATCATAGGAGTCCTTGGTGGAATGATGGACACACTGCTCTCCAACTTGAGGATAATACCTGCTTGCCGTAATATGGCAGAAATCTTAGCAGCGCGAATGCAGAAGGCCGTTATCCTTGGTTCGCTACGTATACTCAGGGCACATGATTCTCGGACCCAATAGTCACTCACCCTACGGACGTAGGGAGTGGTTATTGGGGTTAACGACACCAGCGCGCCCTCCGGATGTATCGGAGTACCGGAGACAGGGCCTGACTGGTACATTCCTAACGGAAAAAAAAAAAAATAATAATAATAATAATAATAATAATAATCTGGCAGATCAATTCTGTCGTGTACGACGCCGCTCATGCTCTATCCCAAACGGAGAGGAGGGACACCACCGCTCTGTTAGGGAGGCATGAACGACGTGTACACAAGATGGAAGCCAAGATCAAGTCGGCGAGACAACACGCGTCTCGTATCCAGTGAGTGGTGGACTTCGTGGCGGCCAATAGGCCTTTCACGCCCGCAGTGCGGCGAATTGCCGCAAAACTGAGACGAGCTCACCACACATTAAATCAAGGTGTGCTGTTCACCATCAAACAGCACTGCCTTGATAGGATACGAATGCTAGTGGCTGCAAAGAAGTCACTAGTGAGGCGGGCGAGAGGTATCGCGGAAAACATAAAGTTCCGCGATAAACCTTCTCGCTTATTCCAAGAGCCTCCATGTGTTGTCGATAACCCGCCGGCTGCAGATCGGGTGGAAACTTTCTGGAAGAATATCTATGAGTATCCGCAACCACTCAATGTAGATACTCCAGCCCTAGCGCAGTTCGAAGCATTTTGCAGGAGGCTTCGGCAGCCTGAGCTCAATGATCTGCGCATTCCGATAACCACGGAAGAAGTACGAGGGGCCCTAAAAGGCTCTAAGAATTTCGCTGCTCCAGGCCCTGATGGGTTGAATAACTATTGGTGGAAAAAGTTTTCAACAACCCACCGCCATCTGGCCAGAGTTTTCAACTCATGGCTAGATGGGGAGCAGCATATTCCAGAGTGGTTTGTCGAGAGGCGAACCGTGCTCATCCCCAAAAACGGAGATTTGTCTGATCCAAAGAATTACAGGCCGATAACATGCTTGAATGCGTGTTATAAGGTGTTTACGCGCATCTTATACACGCGCATTCTCTCCGCAGTTGATCCGGTGTATGAACGGATAAATGAGCAAAGAGGGTCAAATAAAGGGGTCGCCGGGTGCAAGGAGAACCTGCTCATCGATAGATGTATCACGCAGGACTCCGTGCAGTATAAGCGTAACCTTTCGATGGCCTGGATCGATTACCGCAAGGCATTTGATACAACATCACATGAGTTAATCATGCATTTGCTCAGATGCCTTGAGGTACCCGGTCAAATAGTGGGATGCATTGGACAACTGATGCCGCTCTGGAGGACTCGCTTCAACATAAGATCTGGTACAGACATAGTCCAAACAGAGCAGGTCATCATTAGAAGAGGTGTGTTTCAGGGAGACTCCCTTAGCCCTCTTCTCTTCTGCATCTCACTATTGCCATTGTCCGTTGCGCTCAGGAATACCCGTGGGTACAACTGCGGCACCCCCAGCAACCGGAGGCATAATGTCACCCATCTTTTTTACATGGATGACCTCAAATTGTATGCCTCTGGAGAAAGGGACCTACATCAGTCTCTTAGGGTGGTGGAAGAATATACGCATGCTATCGGTATGGAATTTGGGATCGACAAATGTGCCACGGTTCATCTCAAAAGAGGACGATGCGAGGAATACGGAGAGGATGTCCAGCTCGTAGACGGAAGCATCCTACATCATCTGGATGCCGGAGAGACTTATACCTACCTTGGGGTGGAACAACGCCGCTCCCAAGAGGTATTTGCAGTTAAAAACTCTCTCCGCGGCAAGTATCAGCATAAACTCCGACAGATCTGGTCATCAGAACTGTCGGGGAAGAACAAAGTTGCTGCAACTAATATGCTTGCCGTTCCGATCCTTCTTTACTCTTTCGGAGTGATGAAGTGGACTAAGGAAGAGCTGCGACAACTTGACGTTAAGACTCGCAAAATGATGCATCTCAATAGGAGCTTGCATCCTAAATCGTCCGTTCCACGGTTATACTTTTCCAGACAACGGGGAGGCCGTGGACTTTTGAGTTTGGAGTGTCTGCATAACAGAATGGTTCTGGATGGGGCCTGTAAAGTCATCAGGAGTTCAGATCCCCTTCTCTGCATGGTCCGCGACCATGAGAAAGCAGGGATTGGAGCATTCCTTTTTAAGGCAGCTACCCGTGCGGACGATGAACTCGGTCTCGTTTTCGACACTGAACGGGCTAACCCAAACTCTGTCACCGAGTTGGGACCCGTTCAGCAAAAAGCTCAGATAAAAGCTGCGGAGACAGAGGTCCTGCTACAGCTACATATGGATAAGCCAATGCATGGTGTCTTCTTTCATAACATTGAAGACCTTGGCTTATCCAAAAGCTTTACCTTTGCCTTCCTCAGGTCGAGTGAGCTGAAGTCGGAGACCGAGGGATTCATAATGGCCTGCCAGGATGGTGTCTTCAACACCCTTGTCTACCGTAGTCGCGTGATGGGTATAGACGTCCCTGACACCCGATGCAGGGCATGTCGTGGGGCACCTGAGACCGTAATGCATTTGCTATCAGCATGCCCATCTTATGCGGTCTCAGCCTATATCCACAGGCATAACGCGGCGCTACGAGTGTTGTACTACCACCTACGACACTCGTACGGTATAGACGAGACACCGGTGTTGCCTTATGCTCCGGGGGATATTGAGTCCGTGGTGGAGAATGAGAGATGCCGAATCTATTGGAACTACTCATTCCCCACCCTCAGGCAAATACAAGCCAATAAGCCTGATGTTGTCCTCCTCGACCACCAAAGTAGAACGATATTCGTCATGGAGTTTTCCGCTCCAGGCGAAATTAATATCGTTCGAAAAGAGGAGGAAAAACGGACTAAATATCGAGATCTTCTCTTTGAACTCCGCAGGTTATATCCGGACCATTCTGTCAAAATGGTGGTTCTGATCATAGGAGTCCTTGGTGGAATGATGGACACACTGCTCTCCAATTTGAAAATAATACCTGCTTGCCGTAATATGGCAGAAATCTTAGCTGCAAGAATGTAGAAGGCCGTTATACTTGGTTCGCTTCGTCTACTCAGGGCACACGATTCTCGGACCCAATAATCACTCACCCTACGGATGTAGGGAGTGGTTATTGAAGTTAACGACACCAGCGCGCCCTCCGGATGGGTCGGAGCACTGGAGACAGGGCCTGACTGGTACACTCCTAAGGAGAAAAAAAATAATAATAATAATAATAATAATAATAATAATAATAATAATAATAATAATAATAATAATAATAATAATAATAATAATAATAATAATAATAATAATAATAATAATAATAATAATAATAATAATAATAATAATAATAATAATAATAATAATAATAATAATAATAATAATAATAATAATAATAATAACGCCACTCCCAAGAGGTATTCACAGTTAAGAACTCTCTCCGCGGCAAGTATCAGCACAAACTCCGACAGATCTGGTCATCAGAACTGTCGGGGAAGAACAAAGTTGCTGCAACCAATATGCTTGCCGTTCCGATCCTTCTCTACTCTTTCGGAGTAATGAAGTGGACTAAGGAAGAGCTGCGACAACTCGACGTTAAAACTCGCAAAGTGATGCATCTCAATAGGTGCTTGCATCCTAAATCGTCCGTTCCACGGTTATACTTTCCCAGACAACGGGGAGGCCGTGGACTTTTGAGTTTGGAGTGTATGCATAACAGAATGGTTCTGGATGGGGCCTGTAAAGTCATCAGGAGTTCAGATCCCCTTCTCTGCATGGTCCGCGACCATGAAAAAGCAGGGATTGGAGCATTTCTTTTTAAGGCAGCAACCCGTGCGGCCGATGAACTCGGTCTCGTATTCGACACTGAACGGGCTAACCCAAACTCTGTCACCGAGTTGGGACCCGTTCAGCAAAAAGCTCACATCAAAGCTGCGGAGACAGAGGTCCTGCTACAGCTACATATGGATAAGCCAATGCATGGCGTCTTCTTTCACAACATCGAAGACCTTGGCTTATCCAAAAGCTTGACCTTTGCCTTCCTCAGGTCGAGTGAGCTAAAGTCGGAGACCGAGGGATTCATAATGGCCTGCCAGGATGGTGTCTTCAACACCCTCGTATACCGTAGTCGCGTGATGGGTATAGACGTCCCTGACACCCGATGCAGGGCATGTCGTGGGGCACCTGAGACCGTAATGCATTTGCTATCAGCATGCCCATCTTATGCGGTCTCAGCCTATATCCACAGGCATAACGCGGCGCTACGAGTGTTATACTACCATCTACGACACTCGTACGGTATAGACGAGACACCGGTGTTGCCTTATGTTCCGGGGGATATTGAGTCCGTGGTGGAGAATGAGAGGTGCCGGATCTATTGGAACTACTCATTCCCCACCCTCAGGCAAATACAAGCCAATAAGCCTGATGTTGTCCTCCTCGACCACCAAAGTAGAACGATATTCGTCATGGAGTTTTCCGCTCCAGGCGAAATGAATATCGTTCGAAAAGAGGAGGAAAAACGGACTAAATATCGAGATCTTCTCTTTGAACTCCGCAGGTTATATCCGGACCATTCTGTCAAAATGGTGGTTCTGATCATAGGAGTCCTTGGTGGAATGATGGACACACTGCTCTCCAACTTGAGGATAATACCTGCTTGCCGTAATATGGCAGAAATCTTAGCAGCGCGAATGCAGAAGGCCGTTATCCTTGGTTCACTCCGTCTACTCAGGGCACATGATTCTCGGACCCAATAGTCACTCACCCTACGGACGTAGGGAGTGGTTATTGGGGTTAACGACACCAGCGCGCCCTCCGGATGTATCGGAGCACCGGAGACAGGGCCTGACTGGTACATTCCTAACGGAAAAAAATAATAATAATAATAATAATAATAATAATAATGACCATAGCAGTCGATGCCAAGACACCAAAAAAAAAAAAAATAATAATAATAATAAGGCAGCAGCTCGTGCAGCTGATGAACTTGGTCTCAGTTTCGACACCAAACGGCGTGATCCGAACTTTGTCACAGAGTTGGCACCCGTTCGGCAAAAAGCCCATGTAAAGGCCGCAGAAAATGCAGCTCTTCTGCAGCTGCATAGGGATAAGCCTTTGCATGGGGTCTTCTTCAGAAACGTTGAAGACTTTGGCTTATCCAAGAACTTGACCTACGCCTTCCTTAGGTCAAGTGGGCTGAAGTCGGAGACCGAGGGATTCATAATGGCCTGCCAAGATGGTGTCTTCAACACCTTGGTCTACCGAAGCCACGTGATGGGTATAGAGGTCCCTGATATTAGATGCAGGGCCTGCCGTCAGGCGCCTGAGACCATTATGCATTTGCTGTCAGCATGTCCAGCATATGCGGTCTCAGCCTATATCCACAGACATAACGCGGCTCTACGAGTGTTATATTACCACCTACGACACTCGTACGGTATAGACGAGACATCAGTGTTGCCTTATGCTCCGGGGGATATTGAGTCCGTGGTGGAGAATGAGAAGTGCCGAATCTACTGGAACTACTCATTTCAAACCCTCAGGCAAATACAGGCCAATGAGCCTGATGTAGTACTCCTCGACCATGGAAGTAAGACGATATTCGTCATTGAGTTTTCGGCTCCTGGCGAAACGAATATCGTCCGAAAGGAGGAGGAGAAACGGACGAAATATCAAGATTTACTCTTCGAACTCCGCAGGCTCTATCCAGACCATTCTGTAAAAATGGTTGTTCTGATAATAGGGTCCCTTGGCGGTGTGATGGATTCATTACTCTCGAACTTAAAAATCATACCGGCATGTAGAAAGATGTCAGAAATCATAGCCGGAAGAATGCAGAAGGCTGTCATCCTCGGTTCATTACGTCTGCTCAGGGCACACGATTCCCGGACCCAATAGCTGCTTACCCCATAGTTTGGGGAGTGGTTATTGGGGTAATGATGTTACCAGCACGCCCTCCGAATGTATCGGAGCATCGGAGACAGGGTCCGACTGGAGAATTTTAATTCAAAAGAGATAATAATAATAATAATAATAATAATAATAATAATAATAATAATAATAATAATAATAATAATAATAATAATAATAATAATAATAATAATAATAATAATAATAATAATAATAATAATAATAATAATAATAATAATAATAATAATAATAATAATAATAATAATAATAATAATAATAATAATAATAATAATAAATAGGCAGGGAGGCCAACCAACACCTGAGGCCCTGGTGACTTGCGACACCACCTACCCGAGCAAAGGATGCAAAATCGGACCGGCAGCTCATGCGCATCCGGGAGGGAAAAGGCATATTTCCCTCCGGTGTCGGCCGTGGGTTTGCTGGGTTAACCCCCCAGTAAACCCTTTTACTCGGTTCCAAATAATCGGGGAAGAGGCCCCCACAACCGACCCCCTCGGATTAGGGGTCAAAGGCAAGGTGGTGGGGCCAACAACGATGATTTGCCAAATGACGACAACCGCAATGACAACGGACGCTTTGAGTGGACGGATAGATTAAGGGATGGACTTCTGTATTGCTATGAGAGCAGTGAGCCCGCCCGGAGAGGATACATGGCAAGGATGCATGCTCTTTGGTGTGAGAGACACCCAGAGCATGCCGCCGTTTCCGCCCAAAATCTCAGGGATTATGTATCCTATCTCCGGGCTCGAGGCTATGTTAGAGCTCCTCCTCAGCCGGTTAACGAAGTGGCAGATATGCCACGTGTCGGTCTGGCTGCAGAGGAGGCTCGCATCATACCACCAATGGAGGACATCAGAACCCGCAGGGCGCTTCACAATATGAAGCCCTTGAAGCCGCAAGAACTGGCACGGGTGGATGCGGAGATTGGCGATGTTCTTCCAGAAGAGGCCAACATCTGGCAGATCAATTCTGTCGTGTACGACGCCGCTCATGCAATATCCCAGACGGAGAGGAGGGACACCACTGCTCTTGTTGGGAGGCATGAGCGACGCGTTCACAAGATGGAAGCTAAGATCAAGTCGGCGAGACAACACGCGTCTCGTATCCAGTGTGTGGTGGACTACATGTCGGCCAAAAGGCCTTTCACGCCGGCAGTGCGGCGAATTGCTGCAAGGCTAAGACGAGCTCACCACACATTGAATCAAGGCGTGCTGTTTACCATAAAACAGCACTGTCTTGATAGGATACGAATGCTAGTGGCTGCAAAGAAGTCACTAGTGAGGCGAGCGAGAAGTATCGCGGAAAACATAAAGTTCCGCGATAAACCTTCCCGCTTATTCCAAGAGCCTCCACGTGTTGTCGATAACCCGCCGGCTGCTGATCGGGTAGAAACCTTCTGGAAGAACATCTATGAGTTTCCGCAACCACTCAATGTAGACACTCCAGCCCTAGCGCAGTTCGAAGCTTACTGCAGGACGCTTCGGCAGCCTGAGCACAATGATCTGCACAATCCGATAACCACGGAAGAAGTTCGAGGGGCCCTCAAAGGCTCGAAGAACTTTGCTGCTCCAGGCCCTGATGGGTTGAATAATTATTGGTGGAAAAATTTTCCAACAACCCACCGCCATCTGGCAAGAGTTTTTAACTCATGGCTAGATGGGGAGCAGCAGATTCCGGAGTGGTTTGTCGAGGGGCGAACCGTGCTCATCCCCAAGAACGGAGATTTGTCTGATCCAAAGAATTACAGGCCGATAACATGCTTGAATGCGTGCTATAAGTTGTTTACGCGCATCTTATACACGCGCATTCTCTCCGCAGTTGATCCGGTGTATGAACGAATATATGAGCAAAGAGGGTCAAAGAAAGGGGTCGCCGGCTGCAAGGAGAACCTGCTCATCGATAGATGTATCACGCAGGACTCCGTGCAGTATAAGCGTAACCTTTCGATGGCCTGGATTGATTACCGCAAGGCATTTGATACAACATCGCATGAGTTAATCATGCATTTGCTCAGATGTCTTGAGGTACCCAATCAAATAGTGGGATGCATTGGACAACTGATGCCACTCTGGAGGACTCGCTTCACCATAAGATCTGGTAGAGACATAGTCCAAACAGAGCAGGTCATCATTAGAAGAGGCGTGTTTCAGGGAGACTCCCTCAGCCCTCTTCTCTTCTGCATCTCACTATTGCCATTGTCCGTTGTACTCAGGAATACCCGTGGGTACAACTGCGGCACCCCCAGCAACCGGAGGCATAAAGTCACCCATCTGTTTTACATGGATGACCTCAAATTATATGCCTCTGGAGAAAGGGACCTTCATCAGTCCCTTAGGGTGGTGGAAGAGTACACGCATGCTATCGGAATGGAATTTGGGATCGACAAATGTGCCACGGTTCATCTCAAAAGAGGACGATGCGAGGAATACGGAGAGGATGTCCAGCTCGTAGACGGAAGCATCCTACATCATCTGGATGCCGGAGAGACGTATACTTACCTAGGGGTGGAGCAACGCCACTCCCAAGAGGTATTCACAGTTAAGAACTCTCTCCGCGGCAAGTATCAGCATAAACTCCGACAGATCTGGTCATCAGAACTGTCGGGGAAGAACAAAGTTGCTGCAACCAATATGCTTGCCGTTCCGATCCTTCTCTACTCTTTCGGAGTAATGAAGTGGACTAAGGAAGAGCTGCGACAACTCGACGTTAAAACTCGCAAAGTGATGCATCTCAATAGGTGCTTGCATCCTAAATCGTCCGTTCCACGGTTATACTTTCCCAGACAACGGGGAGGCCGTGGACTTTTGAGTTTGGAGTGTATGCATAACAGAATGGTTCTGGATGGGGCCTGTAAAGTCATCAGGAGTTCAGATCCCCTTCTCTGCATGGTCCGCGACCATGAAAAAGCAGGGATTGGAGCATTTCTTTTTAAGGCAGCAACCCGTGCGGCCGATGAACTCGGTCTCGTATTCGACACTGAACGGGCTAACCCAAACTCTGTCACCGAGTTGGGACCCGTTCAGCAAAAAGCTCACATCAAAGCTGCGGAGACAGAGGTCCTGCTACAGCTACATATGGATAAGCCAATGCATGGTGTCTTCTTTCACAACATCGAAGACCTTGGCTTATCCAAAAGCTTGACCTTTGCCTTCCTCAGGGCGAGTGAGCTAAAGTCGGAGACCGAGGGATTCATAATGGCCTGCCAGGATGGTGTCTTCAACACCCTCGTCTACCGTAGTCGCGTGATGGGTATAGACGTCCCTGACACCCGATGCAGGGCATGTCGTGGGGCACCTGAGACCGTAATGCATTTGCTATCAGCATGCCCATCTTATGCGGTCTCAGCCTATATCCACAGGCATAACGCGGCGCTACGAGTGTTATACTACCATCTACGACACTCGTACGGTATAGACGAGACACCGGTGTTGCCTTATGTTCCGGGGGATATTGAGTCCGTGGTGGAGAATGAGAGGTGCCGGATCTATTGGAACTACTCATTCCCCACCCTCAGGCAAATACAAGCCAATAAGCCTGATGTTGTCCTCCTCGACCACCAAAGTAGAACGATATTCGTCATGGAGTTTTCCGCTCCAGGCGAAATGAATATCGTTCGAAAAGAGGAGGAAAAACGGACTAAATATCGAGATCTTCTCTTTGAACTCCGCAGGTTATATCCGGACCATTCTGTCAAAATGGTGGTTCTGATCATAGGAGTCCTTGGTGGAATGATGGACACACTGCTCTCCAACTTGAAGATAATACCTGCTTGCCGTAATATGGCAGAAATCTTAGCAGCAAGAATGCAGAAGGCCGTCATCCTTGGTTCGCTCCGTCTACTCAGGGCACATGATTCTCGGACCCAATAGTCACTCACCCTACGGACGTAGGGAGTGGTTATTGGGGTTAACGACACCAGCGCGCCCTCCGGATGTATCGGAGCACCGGAGACAGGGCCTGACTGGTACATTCCCAACGGAAAAAAAAAATAATAATAATAATAATAATAATAATAATAATAATAATAATAATAATAATAATAATAATAATAATAATAATAATAATAATAATAATAATAATAATAATAATAATAATAATAATAATAATAATAATAATAATAATAATAATAATAATAATAATAATAATAATAATAATAATAATAATAATAATAATAATAATAATAATAATAATAATAATAATAATAATAATAATAATAATAATAATAATAATAAATAGGCAGGGAGGTCAACCAACACCTAAGGCCCTGGTGAGTTGCGACACCACCTACCCGAGCAAAGGATGCAAAATCGGACCGGCAGCTCATGCGCATCCGGGAGTGAAGAGGCATCTTTCCCTCTGGTGTCGGCCGTGGGTTTACTGGGTTAACCCCCCAGTAAACCCTAACACTCGGTTCCAAATAATCGGGGAAGAGGCCCCCACAACCGACCCCCTCGGATTAGGGGTCAAAGGCAAGGTGGTGGGGCCAACAACGATGATTTGCCAGCTGACGACTTACGCTATGAAAACGGACGTTTTGAGTGGACGGATGGATTAAGGGACGGTCTTATGCATTGCTACGAGAGCAGTGAGCCCGCCCGGAGAGGATACATGGCGAGAATGCATGCTCTGTGGTGTGAAAGACACCCAGAGCATGCCGCCTTTTCCGCCCAAAATCTTAGGGATTATGTATCTCATCTTCGGAGACGAGGATATGTCAGAGCACCTCCTCAGCCGGTTATCGAAGTGGCACAAGTTATGCCACGTGTCGGTCTGGCTGTGGAAAATGCTCGCATCATACCACCGATGGAGGACATCAGAACTCGCAGATCACTTCACCATGTGAAGCCCCTGAAGCCACAAGAACTGGCACGAGTGGATGCGGAGATCGGCGATGTTCTTCCAGAAGAGGCTGACATCTGGCAGATCAATTCTGTCGTGTATGACGCCGCTCATGCTCTAACCCAAACGCAGAGAAGGGACACCACCGCTGTAGTTGGGAGGCATGAACGACGCGTACACAAGATGGAAGCTAAGATCAAGTCGGCGAGACAACACGCGTCTCGTATTCAGTGTGTGGTGGACTACGTGGCGGCCAATAGGCCTTTCACACCTGCAGTGCGGCGAATTGCCGCAAAATTAAGACGAGCTCACCACACATTGAATCAAGGGGTGCTGTTTACCATCAAACAGCACTGTCTTGATAGGATACGAATGCTAGTGGCTGCAAAGAAGTCACTAGTGAGGCGAGCGAGAGGAGTCGCGGAAAACTTGAAGTTCCGCGATAAACCTTCTCGTTTATTTCAAGAGCCTCCACGTGTTGTTGATAACCCGCCGACTGTTGATCGGGTGGAAACCTTCTGGAAGAACATCTATGAGTATCCGCAACCAATCAATGTAGATACTCCAGCCCTAGCGCAGTTCAGAGCATTCTGCAGGAAGCTTCGGCAGCCTGAGCTCAATGATCTGCGCAATCAGATAACCCCGGAAGAAGTTCAAAGAGCCCTCAAAGGCTCAAAGAACTTTGCTGCTCCAGGACCCGATGGGTTGAATAACTATTGGTGGAAAAAGTTTCCAGCAACCCACCGCCATCTGGCTAGAGTTTTCAACTCATGGCTAGATGGGGAGCAGCAGATTCCGGAGTGGTTTGTCGAGGGGCGAACCGTGCTCATCCCCAAAAACGGAGATTTGTCTGATCCAAAGAATTACAGACCGATAACGTGCTTGAATGCGTGTTATAAGGTGTTTACGCGCATCTTATACACACGCATTCTCTCCGCAGTTGATCCGGTGTATGAACGGATATATGAGCAAAGAGGGTCAAAGAAAGGGGTTGCCGGCTGCAAGGAGAACCTGCTCATCGATAGATGTATCACACAGGACTCCGTGCAGTACAAGCGTAACCTTTCGATGGCCTGGATCGATTACCGCAAGGCATTTGATACAACATCGCATGAGTTGATCATGCATTTGCTCAGATGCCTTGAGGTACCCAATCAAATAGTGGGATGCATTGGACAACTGATGCCGCTCTGGAGGACTCGCTTCGCTATAAAATCTGGTGGAGACATAGTCCAAACAGAGCAGGTCATCATTAGAAGAGGCGTGTTTCAGGGAGACTCCCTCAGCCCTCTTCTCTTCTGCATCTCACTATTGCCATTGTCCGTTGCACTCAGGAATACCCGTGGGTACAGCTGCGGCACCCCCAGCAACCGGAGGCATACAGTCACCCACCTGTTTTACATGGATGACCTAAAATTATATGCCTCTGGAGAAAGGGACCTACATCAGTCCCTTAGGGTGGTGGAAGAATATACGCATGCTATCGGAATGGAATTGGGGATCGACAAATGTGCCACGGTTCATCTCAAAAGAGGGCGATGCGAGGAATACGGAGAGGATGTCCAGCTCGTAGACGGAAGCATCCTACATCATCTGGATGCCGGAGAGACTTATACTTACCTAGGGGTGGCGCAACGCCGCTCCCAAGAGGTAATCACAGTTAAGAACTCTCTCCGCGGCAAGTATCAGCATAAACTCCGACTGATCTGGTCATCAGAACTGTCGGGGAAGAACAAAGTTGCTGCAACTAATATGCTTGCCGTTCCGATCCTTCTCTACTCCTTCGGAGTGATGAAGTGGACTCAGGAAGAGCTGCGACAACTCGACGTAAAAACTCGCAAAATGATGCATCTCAATAGGAGCTTGCATCCTAAATCGTCTGTTCCACGGTTATACTTTCCCAGACAACGGGGAGGCCGTGGACTTTTGAGTTTGGAGTGTCTGCATAACAGAATGGTTCTGGATGGAGCCTGTAAAGTCATCAGGAGTTCAGATCCCCTTCTCTGCATGGTCCGCGACCATGAAAAAGCAGGGATTGGAGCATTTCTCTTTAAGGCAGCAACCCGTGCAGCCGATGAACTTGGTCTCGTATTCGACACTGAACGGGCTAACCCAAACTCTGTCACCGAGTTGGGACCCGTTCAGCTAAAAGCTCACATTAAAGCTGCGGAGACAGAGGTCCTCCTACAGCTGCATATGGATAAGCCAATGCATGGTGTTTTCTTCAACAACATCGAAGACCTTGGCTTATCCAAAAGCTTGACCTTTGCCTTCCTCAGTTCGAGTGAGCTAAAGTCGGAGACCGAGGGATTCATAATGGCCTGCCAGGATGGTGTCTTCAACACCCTGGTCTACCGTAGTCGCGTGATGGGTATAGACGTCCCTGACACCCGATGCAGGGCATGTCGTGGGGCACCTGAGACCGTAATGCATTTGCTATCAGCATGCCCATCTTATGCGGTCTCAGCCTATATCCACAGGCATAACGCGGCGCTACGAGTGTTGTACTACCACCTACGACACTCGTACGGTATAGACGAGACACCGGTGTTGCCTTATGTTCCGGGGGATATTGAGTCCGTGGTGGAGAATGAGAGATGCCGAATCTATTGGAACTACTCATTCCCCACCCTCAGGCAAATACAAGCCAATAAGCCTGATGTTGTCCTCCTCGACCGTCAAAGTAAAACGATATTCGTCGTGGAGTTTTCCGCTCCAGGCGAGATGAATATCGTTCGGAAAGAGGAGGAAAAACGGACTAAATATCGAGATCTTCTCTTTGAACTCCGCAGGTTGTATCCGGATCATTCTGTCAAAATTGTAGTTCTGATTATAGGAGTCCTTGGTGGAATGATGGACACACTGCTCTCTAATTTGAAGTTGATACCGGCCTGCCGTAATATGGCACAAATCCTAGCAGCTCGAATGCAGAAGGCCGTCATCCTTGGTTCACTTCGTCTGCTCAGAAAACATGACTCTCGGACCCAATAATCACTCACCCTACGGACGTAGGGAGTGGTTATTGAGGTAAACGACACCAGCGCGTCCTCCGGATGGGTCGGAGCACCGGAGACAGGACCTGACTGGTACACTCTTAAAGGAAATAATAATAATAAGACGAGGATATGTCAGAGCACCTCCTCAGCCGGTTATCGAAGTGGCACAAGTTATGCCACGTGTCGGTCTGGCTGTGGAGAATGCTCGCATCATACCACCGATGGAGGACATCAGAACTCGCAGGGCACTTCACCATATGAAGCCATTGAAGCCACAAGAACTGGCACGAGTGGATGCGGAGATCGACGATGTTCTTCCAGAAGAGGCTGACATCTGGCAGATCAATTCTGTCGTGTATGACGCCGCTCATACCCTAACCCAAACGCAGAGGAGGGACACCACCGCTGTAGTTGGGAGGCATGAGCGACGCGTACACAAGATGGAAGCTAAGATCAAGTCGGCGAGACAACACGCGTCTCGTATCCAGTGTGTGTTGGACTACGTGGCGGCCAATAGGCCTTTCACGCCTGCAGTGCGGCGAATTGCCGCAAAATTAAGACGAGCTCACCACACATTGAATCAAGGGGTGCTGTTTACCATCAAACAGCACTGTCTTGATAGGATACGAATGCTAGTGGCTGCAAAGAAGTCACTAGTGAGGCAAGCGAGAGGAGTCGCGGAAAACTTGAAGTTCCGCGATAAACCTTCTCGTTTATTTCAAGAGCCTCCACGTGTTGTTGATAACCCGCCGGCTGTTGATCGGGTGGAAACCTTCTGGAAGAACATCTATGAGTATCCGCAACCAATCAATGTAGATACTCCAGCCCTAGCGCAGTTCAGAGCATTCTGCAGGAGGCTTCGGCAGCCTGTGTTCAATGATCTGCGCAATCCGATAACCCCGGAAGAAGTTCAAAGAGCCCTCAAAGGCTCAAAGAACTTTGCTGCTCCAGGACCCGATGGGTTGAATGACTATTGGTGGAAAAATTTTCCAGCAACCCACCGCCATCTGGCTAGAGTTTTCAACTCATGGCTAGATGGGGAGCAGCAGATTCCGGAGTGGTTTGTCGAGGGGCGAACCGTGCTCATCCCCAAAAACGGAGATTTGTCTGATCCAAAGAATTAGAGACCGATAACATGCTTGAATGCGTGTTATAAGATGTTTACGCGCATCTTATACACACGCATTCTCTCCGCAGATGATCCGGTGTATGAACGGATATATGAGCAAAGAGGGTCAAAGAAAGGGGTTGCCGGCTGCAAGGAGAACTCAGGAAGAGCTGCGACAACTCGATGTAAGAACTCGCAAAATGATGCATCTCAATAGGAGCTTGCATCCTAAATCGTCCGTTCCACGGTTATACTTTCCCAGACAACGGGGAGGCCGTGGACTTTTGAGTTTGGAGTGTCTGCATAACAGAATGGTTCTGGATGGGGCCTGTGAAGTCATCAGGAGTTCAGATCCCCTTCTCTGCATGGTCCGTGACCATGAAAAAGCAGGGATTGGAGCATTTCTCTTTAAGGCAGCAACCCGTGCAGCCGATGAACTTGGTCTCGTATTAGACACTGAACGGGCTAACCTAAACTCTGTCACCGAGTTGGGACCCGTTCAGCTAAAAGCTCACATTAAAGCTGCGGAGACAGAGGTCCTCCTACAGCTGCACATGGATAAGCCAATGCATGGTGTTTTCTTCAACAACATCGAAGACCTAGGCTTATCCAAAAGCTTGACCTTTGCCTTCCTCACTTCGAGTGAGCTAAAGCCGGAGACCGAGGGATTCATAATGGCCTGCCAGGATGTTGTCTTCAACACCCTCGTCTACCGTAGTGGCGTGATGGGTATAGACGTCCCTGACACCCGATGCAGGGCATGTCGTGGGTCACCTGAGACCGTAATGCATTTGCTATCAGCATGTCCAGCTCATGCGGTCTCAGCCTATATCCACAGGCATAACGCGGCGCTACGAGTGTTGTACTACCATCTAAGACACTCGTACGGTATAGACGAGACACCGGTGTTGCCTTATGTTCCGGGGGATATTGAGTCCGTGGTGGAGAATGAGAGGTGCCGAATCTATTGGAACCACTCATTCCCCACCCTTAGGCAAATACAAGCCAATAAGCCTGATGTTGTCCTCCTCGACCGTCAAAGTAAAACGATATTCGTCGTGGAGTTTTCCGCTCCAGGCGAGATGAATATCATTCGGAAAGAGGAGGAAAAACGGACTAAATATCGAGATCTTCTCTTTGAACTCCGCAGGTTGTATCCGGACCATTCTGTCAGAATGGTGGTTCTGATTATAGGAGTCCTTGGTGGAATGATGGACACACTGCTCTCTAATTTGAAGTTGATACCGGCCTGCCGTAATATGGCACAAATCCTAGCCGCTCGAATGCAGAAGGCCGTCATCCTTGGTTCACTTCGTCTGCTCAGAACACATGACTCTCGGACCCAATAATCACTCACCCTACGGACGTAGGGAGTGGTTATTGAGGTAAACGACACCAGCGCGTCCTCCGGATGGGTCGGAGCACCGGATAGAGGACCTGACTGGTACACTCTTAAAGGAAAAAACAAATAAGAAATAGGCAGGGGGGTCAACCAACACCTGAGGCCCTGGTGAGTAGCGACACCACCTACCCGAGCAAAGGATGCAAAATCGGACCGGCAGCTCATGCGCATCCGGGAGGGTAAAAGCAACTTTTCCTCCGGTGTCGGCCGTGGGTTAACTGGGTTAACCCTCCAGTAAACTCTACTACTCGGTTCCGAACGATCAAGGAAGAGGCCCCCACAACCGAACCCCTCGGATTAGGGGTCATAGGCAAGGTGGTGGGGCCAACGATGATTTGCCAAACGATGACGACCGTGATAACAACGGACGCTTTGAATGGACGGACGAATTAAGAGACGGACTTCTGCATTGCTACGAGAGCAATGAGCCCGCCCGGAGAGGATACATGGCGAGAATGCATGCTCTGTGGTGTGAGAGACACCCAGAGCATGCAGCGTTTTCCGCACAAAATCTCAGGGATTATGTATCCCATCTTCGGGCTCGAGGCTACGTTAGAGCTCCTCCTCAGCCAGTTATCGAAGTGGCAGATATGCCACGTGTCGGTTTGGCTGTGGAGGAGAATCGCATTGTTCCACTGATGGAGGATATCAGAACCCGCAGGGCGCTTCACAATATGAAGCCCCTGAAGCCGCAAGAACTGGCACGGGTGGATGCGGAGATTGGCGATGTTCTTCCAGAAGAGGCTGACATCTGGCAGATCAATTCTGTGGTGTACGACGCCGCTCATGCTCTATCCCAAACGGAGAGGAGGGACACCACCGCTCTGGTAGGGAGGCATGAACGACGTGTACACAAGATGGAAGCCAAGATCAAGTCGGCGAGACAACACGCGTCTCGTGTCCAGTGTGTGGTGGACTTCGTGGTGGCCAATAGGCCTTTCACGCCCACAGTGCGGCGAATTGCCGCAAAATTGAGACGAGCTCACCACACATTAAATCAAGGTGTGCTGTTCACGATCAAACAGCACTGCCTTGATAGGATACGAATGCTAGTGGCTGCAAAGAAGTCACTAGTGAGGCGGGCGAGAGGTATCGCGGAAAACATAAAGTTCCGCGATAAACCTTCTCGCTTATTCCAAGAGCCTCCACGTGTTGTCGATAACCCGCCGGCTGCAGATCGGGTGGAAACATTCTGGAAGAATATCTATGAGTATCCGCAACCACTCAACGTAGATACTCCAGCCCTAGCGCAGTTCGAAGCATTTTGCAGGAGGCTTCGGCAGCCTGAGCTCAATGATCTGCGCATTCCGATAACCACGGAAGAAGTACGAGGGGCCCTAAAAGGCTCTAAAAATTTCGCTGCTCCAGGCCCTGATGGGTTGAATAACTATTGGTGGAAAAAGTTTCCAACAACCCACCGCCATCTGGCCAGAGTTTTTAACTCATGGCTAGATGGGGAGCAGCAGATTCCAGAGTGGTTTGTTGTGGGGCGAACCGTGCTCATCCCCAAAAACGGAGATTTGTCTGATCCAAAGAATTACAGGCCGATAACATGCTTGAATGCGTGTTATAAGGTGTTTACGCGCATCTTATACACGCGCATTCTCTCCGCAGTTGATCCGGTGTATGAACGGATAAATGAGCAAAGAGAGTCAAAGAAAGGGGTCGCCGGGTGCAAGGAGAACCTGCTCATCGATAGATTTATCACGCAGGACTCCGTGCAGTATAAGCGTAACCTTTCGATGGCCTGGATCGATTACCGCAAGGCATTTGATACAACATCACATGAGTTATTCATGCATTTGCTCAGATGCCTTGAGGTACCCGGTCAAATAGTGGGATGCATTGGACAACTGATGCCGCTCTGGAGGACTCGCTTCACCATAAGATCTGGTAGACATAGTCCAAACAGAGCAGGTCATCATTAGAAGAGGTGTGTTTCAGGGAGACTCCCTTAGCCCTCTTCTCTTCTGCATCTCGCTATTGCCATTGTCCGTTGCACTCAGAAATACCCGTGGGTACAACTGCGGCACCCCCAGCAACCGGAGGCATAATGTCACCCATCTATTTCACATGGATGACCTCAAATTGTATGCCTCTGGAGAAAGGGACCTACATCAGTCTCTTAGGGTAGTGGAAGAATATACGCATGCTATCGGTATGGAATTTGGGATCGACAAATGTGCCACGGTTCATCTCAAAAGAGGACGATGCGAGGAATACGGAGAGGATGTCCAGCTCGTAGACGGAAGCATCCTACATCATCTGGATGCCGGAGAGACTTATACCTACCTTGGGGTGGAACAACGCCGCTCCCAAGAGGTATTTGCAGTTAAAAACTCTCTCCGCGGCAAGTATCAGCATAAACTCCGACAGATCTGGTCATCAGAACTGTCGGGGAAGAACAAAGTTGCTGCAACTAATATGCTTGCCGTTCCGATCCTTCTTTACTCTTTCGGAGTGATGAAGTGGACTAAGGAAGAGCTGCGACAACTTGACGTTAAGACTCGCAAAATGATGCATCTCAATAGGAGCTTGCATCCTAAATCGTCCGTTCCACGGTTATACTTTCCCAGACAACGGGGAGGCCGTGGACTTTTGAGTTTGGAGTGTATGCATAACAGAATGGTTCTGGATGGGGCCTGTAAAGTCATCAGGAGTTCAGATCCCCTTCTCTGCATGGTCCGCGACCATGAGAAAGCAGGGATTGGAGCATTCCTCTTTAAGGCAGCTACCCGTGCGGCCGATGAACTCGGTCTCGTTTTCGACACTGAACGGGCTAACCCAAACTCTGTCACCAAGTTGGGACCCGTTCAGTAAAAAGCTCACATAAAAGCTGCGGAGACAGAGGTCCTGCTACAGCTACATATGGATAAGCCAATGCATGGTGTCTTCTTTCATAACATCGAAGACCTTGGCTTATCCAAAAGCTTGACCTTTGCCTTCCTCAGGTCGAGTGAGCTAAAGTCGGAGACCAAGGGATTTATAATGGCCTGCCAGGATGGTGTCTTCAACACCCTTGTCTACCGTAGTCGCGTGATGGGTATAGACGTCCCTGACACCCGATGCAGGGCATGTCGTGGGGCACCTGAGACCGTAATGCATTTGCTATCAGCATGCCCATCTTATGCGGTCTCAGCCTATACCCACAGGCATAACGCGGCACTACGAGTGTTGTACTACCACATACGACACTTGTACGGTATAGACGAGACACCGATGTTGCCTTATGCTCCGGGGGATATTGAGTCCGTGGTGGAGAATGAGAGATGCCGAATCTATTGGAACTACTCATTTTCCACCCTCAGGCAAATACAAGCCAATAAGCCTGATGTTGTCCTCCTCGACCACCAAAGTAGAACGATATTCGTCATGGAGTTTTCCGCTCCAGGCGAAAAGAATATCGTTCGAAAAGAGGAGGAAAAACGGACTAAATATCGAGATCTTCTCTTTGAACTCCGCAGGTTATATCCGGACCATTCTGTCAAAATGGTGGTTCTGATTATAGGAGTCCTTGGTGGAATGATGGACACACTGCTCTCTTGAAGATAATACCGGCTTGCCGTAATGTGGCAGAAATCTTAGCAGCAAGAATGCAGAAGGCCGTTATTCTTGGTTCGCTCCGTCTACTCAGGGCACACGATTCTCGGACCAAATAATCACTCACCCTTCGGACGTAGGGAGTGGTTATTGGGGTTAACGACACCAGCGCGCCCTCCGGATGGGTCGGAGCACCGGAGACAGGGCCTGACTGGTACACTCCCAAGGAGAAAATAATAATAATAATAATAATAATAATAATAATAATAATAATAATAATAATAATAATAATAATAATAATAATAATAATAATAATAATAATAATAATAATAATAATAATAATAATAATAATAATAATAATAATAATAATAATAATAATAATAATAATAATAATAATAATAATAATAATAATAATAATAATAATAATAATAATAATAATAATAATAATAATAATAATAATAATAATAATAATAATAATAATAATAATAATAATAATAATAATAATAATAATAATAATAATAATAATAATAATAATAATAATAATAATAATAATAATAATAATAATAATAATAATAATAATAATAATAATAATAATAATAATAATAATAATAATAATAAGACCCCTTCAAGGAGCTGTGAGACCTTGACGTGGTGGAGGGGCTCAGTAGCTATGGTGACTCTGAGAGCAACGGGAGTTTTATACTTCTGGTAGGGCCACCCATGCCGGTAAGGTCGAAGATGAGTAGTGAAGCGAAGGACAGCTCAACAGGAATAAACCTGGAAAAATTCGGAATCTAAGGTGGAAGATATCGTGCCGAGAGATGAATGACTACACGTAGGTAGCTACTAACGATTCCTTGTGAGCACCTGGCGAACCTCACCTGTACACCAGCCTTGCTGCGGTAAGGGAGCACTACCGCAGATGACCTTGTTTTTCTGTCCTACTCGTGGGAATTAAATGGCGAATTCAAACCAAAAACCACCCAAAGAGGCGCCTCCCTCTCAAAACAGAGGCAATAACAACACGAGCCAAGGGATGATACCACAATATCGGTTCTTGGTGGTCGTGAAGAGGAAAGAAGGAGATTTTGCTTCAACAAATCCCTTCTTAATTCAGAAATATGTTTATGGACAAGTTGGACAAGTGAAAAATTTGCGGAAAATCAAAGAAGGTTTACTCATCGAAACGACATCTGCAGCTCAATCAAAACAGATATCAAAAATGACGAAATTCCTAGACCTCGACGTGGAAGTAACCCCTCATGCGAGGCTCAATTTCTCTAAGGGTGTTGTTAATTGTCGAGACCTACTGAACTGCACGGAACAACAAATATTAGAAGAACTAAGAGATATAGGCGTAACTGAGGTTAAGAGAATAAAAAGTAAAAGAGAAGGCATACTTATCGATACACCTAATCATATTCTGACATTCAATTCCCCCACGCTACCAAGAGAAGTTCAAATTGCCTTTTATTTCCTAAAGGTTCGACCTTTCATCCCATCCCCATTACGATGCTTTAGATGCCAACTTTTCGGACACACTGCGATAAGATGTACAAAAGATCAAGTGTGTGTATGTGGAAAAGATCTACATACTGGAACCCCATGCTCTCAGCCAATCGAATGTGTCAATTGCGAATGCCCCCATTCTGCAAGATCAAAAGACTGTCCAATTTACAAGCAGGAGATTGCAATCCAAGAAATCAAAGTCAAAGATAATATACCATATAGTGAAGCAAGAAAAAAAGTCATTGTACATACCCCAAAACCAAATACGTCTTATGCCCAAGCTGCCACATCTCGCTCACAACCCTCCTCACATGATATAGTCAAAGAACTTCTCCCACTCTTGATCGATGCCCTCAAAAATAACTTTCTTCCACCCCCTTCTACATCGTCTATTACTAGGCAACTCACTCGTCTACTCCCAGGAGGAACCCCCCCAGAACATCCTTTCAGTCGTCCTGTGTCCCAGACATCTAAACGCGACAGAAATGATAGTTCAAACATCGACTCGATAACGAGTGAGAATTTTTCGGAAAACCAGGATAAACCCAGAAAGAAGACAAAAAAAGGTTGGCCGAAAGGCAAACCTAGAAAAGAAACTCCCAACCCCTCTCTCCCTAATTCCCAGACAGATACGGATCAGATGGATCCTCTCCTGTCTGAATTAACAGAAAACTTGTGATATTAAATTATATATTATTTTTACAATCATATATCTATATATATATATATATATATATATATATATATATATATATATATATATATATATATATATATATATATAAAGTTTCTATCCATTTCATACATATATAATATATACCTATTTAAATTTTATTTATCAATTTTATTCATGTACTATAATATTTTAGCTTCATATCTTATCTATTTCTATTCACTCCCAACAATTATAATTCATTTTTACAATGGAATTGTAACGGCCTCATACACAAGCTCAGCGAAATTCAAATAATTAAAAACGATATTTCTCCTCTCGTATTAGCCCTTCTGGAACCCAATGTCCCCTTTCGCCTTAGAGGTTACCAATGCTTTCGCAAAGATGTTCTGCCCATCCATAGAACAAGAGGAGGTGTTGCCACCTTCGTCCGTGATAATATACCTGCAAAAAAAGTAAGATTAGTCACAGATCTACAGGTCACTGCAGTCCAGATTCAGCTACCATTCAAGGTTACTATTTGTAACCTGTACTTACCTGATGGAAATTGGCACCCCCATGATATCCAGAGTATCATTGATCAACTCCCCCGCCCATATCTGATTCTTGGAGATTTCAACGCCCACTCTCCATCTTGGGGAGGTCGATTCATGGACACCAGGGGTCGACGAGTGGAATCTGTAATAGATGCGAATAAGTTGATTCTTTTGAATACCGGTAAAGCTACTCACTTTGAAACACGATCTGGCCAAACTTCTGCTATCGATCTCAGTTTATGCTCTTCCCAACTTGCTACGAGATTAACATGGGATACTCTAAACGACCTCCACTCAAGCGACCATTTTCCGATCATCATTTGTTCGGATGGCCTCGTGAGAATATACTCGATAAAGGAGAGATGGCTAGCGAAAAAAGCTAACTGGGAAAAGTATTCCAAAATGATAAGTATCCCTAACCTCCCAGAAGACATTGAAAATGCTGTAGATACTCTTACCAATGCTGTGATAAATGCTGCCAAAGCTAGTATTCCCATGTCAAAGCCAACCAAATCTCATCGACCAGTTCCTTGGTGGAACGACATCAGAGATGCAATATCGATGAGAAAAAAGGCGTACAATAAATTCAACAAGCAGCCAACTCTAAACAATTTGATAGATTTCAAAAAAGCTAGAGCCTTTGCAAGAAGGCTAATCACCCAATCGAAAAAGGCCTCATGGGAAGAATACATATCGTCGATAACACTGAGGTCGGACTTGGAGATATTTGGAGGAAAATCAGAATTATCGCCGGCAAAAACACCTTCGATACCCCAGAAGCTCTCATGTGTGACAATGGAATGATAACAGATCCAGTCGAGGTCTGCGAATCATTCGCAAATCATTTTGCACAGATCAGCAACTCAACCAATTATGAACCCCAATTTTTAGATACGAAAACACACGAGGAAAATAATATTCTCAACTTCAATTCCCAAATCAATTTCAACTACAATTGTGATATAACAATAGACGAACTGGATTTTGCCCTCGAAAACAGCTCGGAAGCTGCAGCAGGCCAAGATAATATATTATACTGTATGCTCAAAAACTTGCCTGTAAAAGAGAAACATACACTCTTAAGATTGTTTAACTCCATATGGGAATCAGGAATATATCCGAAACAATGAAAAATTTCCACCGTCATCCCAGTCCTGAAACAAGGAAAATCCCCTTTAGATCGAAACAACTTTCGTCCAATCTCACTAACAAGCTGCATGGGAAAATTATTTGAGAAGATCGTTAATATGAGACTCACCTGGTGGTTGGAATCTAACTCCCTTCTATCAGAATCTCAAGTTGGATGTAGGAGCAAACACTCTACAATCGACGCTTTAGTGTACCTTGAGAATGAAATTCAGACCTCATTCTTCAATAGAGAACATTTAGTAGCAGTTAGTTTCGACCTTCAGAAAGCCTATGATAGAACATGGCGATATTCCATCATGAGACAACTACACGTTTGGGGACTACGAGGGAAAATGCCAATTTTTTTACAAGGTTTTTTAGATGATCGATCTTTCCTTGTCCGTTTAGGATCCATAGAGTCCTCCATTAGAGTACTTGGCTCTGTTCTTAGCGTATCTCTTTTTGCAATAGCCATAAATTTTCTCCTTGAAAAGAGAGAAGACCGTGTTGAGAAAATTCTCTATGTAGACGATCTGATTGTTCTCTACAGACACAAATCTATGGATGTGATAAACGAAAATCTAAATAACGAGATTGACTCCTTGGACCAGTCATCGAAAAGGAAGCCCCGTTGCTTCCTTTTCTCAAGTGAAAAAACCAATTGTATTCACTTTTGTAGGCTGAGGTTAGAACATCCAGAACCTGAACTCTATATATACGGATATCAAATAAGCATTAAAGAATGTATAAAATTCCTGGGCATCTTCTTTGACAAAAAACTTTACTGGAAAGAACACATTAGTCAATTAATGGCAAAATGCCAGAGATCTTTGAATATCATACGATGTATGGCAAATATAAGATGGGGAGCAGACAGGGAAATTCTTTTGAGCCTCTACAGGTCACTTATACAGAGTCGAATGGACTACGGAGCGATCGTATACAATTCCTGTAGACCTTAGAGACTGAAACAATTGAACAGTCTTCAACTATCAGCACTCAGACTATATACAGGGGCCTTTCGAACGAGCCCTGCAGCTGCAGTACTATGTGACACTTCTACTCTTCCTCTGGATCTGAGAAGAGATTTTCAAACAATCACCTACTCATCACAAATTATCTCCCGACCATCCCATATCAATCATGCCAAATTTTTGGCTGATAATGAATTCTCCAACAGACCGACAGTATCCAGACCAGGAAGAATTCGTTACCGTGAAGCCTGTGAGAAATTCTCATTAAATGAGTACACAATAATGAGTGAAAACATACCTGCAACACCTCCCTGGTAATTTTCTATCCCACAGTTGAACCTCAGCCTATCCTTGAGGAAAAACGACGATACATCAGCCTCGTCCTACAGAGTTTCATTCAGATCCGAACTAGACCGTTACCAAAATAGCCTCATCATTTATACAGATGGATCGAAAACTAGAAACGGAGTCGGTGCAGCAATGGTAATAGAGGAAAAGAAATACTGGTGGACCTTGAACTCCTACTGCTCAATTTTTACTGCAGAATTGTATGCTATATGGCAAGCTCTTCTATTTTTCTCCTTTTCTAAATCACAAAGCTGTGTTATTTGTACGGACTCCTTGAGTGCCCTTCAATCATTAGAAAACAGATTCACAAAATCCCTTTATAACTTGAGAATTCTAGAGTTAGTTAACCACTTGTCGTCAGTGGGAAAGAAATGTACTCTCTTATGGACCCCCAGCCACTGTAACATTCGAGGCAATGAGATGGCAGACATAGCAGCAAAACATGCAACTCATTTCCCAGCAGATGAAGGCATCCCTGTCCCATATCTGGACATTAAAACAGTCATTAGAGAAATAATGAACAAATCATGGCAAGATCGATGGTCGACACAAGACACCCAGTTGACGTCAATAAAACCAGATATAAAAAAATGGACATACCCAGCATCCTTAAATAGAAGAGAACAAGTTATCACCTGCCGCCTAAGAATCGGACACTCAAATCTCTCACATTATTATCTCCTAGCCAGAGGCCAGCGACCCAAGTGCGACCATTGCAATACTAGACTAACTGTTACCCATATATTTTCATGTCCAAATTACGCCCAGCTGAGAAACAATATCGGAATAGAACATGCCATAACAGATATATTCAAAAGTGAAGAAAACATTAGAAAATCACTGGTATATCTAGGACACTTGAATATATATAATGATATTTAAATATATAGTGGCAGCTAAATGATCCTAGCAATCGAAAGCTGCTAAATAATAATAAAAAAAAATAATAATAAGACCTTGGCTTATCCAAAAGCTTGACCTTTGCCTTCCTCAGGTCGAGTGAGCTGAAGTCGGAGACCGAGGGATTCATAATGGCCTGCCAGGATGGTGTCTTCAACACCCTTGTCTACCGTAGTCGCGTGATGGGTATAGACGTCCCTGACACCCGATGCAGGGCATGTAGTGGCGCACCTGAGACCGTAATGCATTTGCTATCAGCATGCCCATCTTATGCGGTCTCAGCCTATATCCACAGGCATAACGCGGCGCTACGAGTGTTGTACTACCACCTACGACACTCGTACGGTATAGACGAGACACCGGTGTTGCCTTATGCTCCGGGGGATATTGAGTCCGTGGTGGAGAATGAGAGATGCCGAATCTATTGGAACTACTCATTCCCCACCCTCAGGCAAATACAAGCCAATAAGCCTGATGTTGTCCTCCTCGACCACCAAAGTTGAACGATATTCGTCATGGAGTTTTCCGCCCCAGGCGAAATGAATATCGTTCGAAAAGAGGAGGAAAAACGGACTAAATATCGAGATCTTCTCTTTGAACTCCGCAGGTTATATCCGGACCATTCTGTCAAAATGGTGGTTCTGATTATAGGAGTCCTTGGTGGAATGATGGACACACTGCTCTCTAACTTGAAGATAATACCGGCTTGCCGTAATATGGCAGAAATCTTAGCAGCAAGAATGCAGAAGCTCGTTATACTTGGTTCGCTCCGTCTACTCAGGGCACACGATTCTCGGACCCAATAATCACTCACCCTACGGACGTAGGGAGTGGTTATTGGGGTTAACGACACCAGCGCGCCCTCCGGATGGGTCGGAGCACCGGAGACAGGGCCTGACTGGTACACTCCTGAGGAGAAAATAATAATAATAATAATAATAATAAATATACTTTATTGTCCAAAGAGTTAATCTTGTTCACAAAGTGAGATAAGTCTAAATATAAATAAATGTATAAAAAACACGAAAAACATTAAGTTATTAACACACAGATCACAAATACATATAAAAATTATAAAAATCACATTTACATATTAAAATCCATCTCAATCAATCCATCAAAATTTATGCCTACAATTTATTTTTAAAAGACGTCTTCATAAAACTCTTGCAAACTATAATAGGGTCGATCACTTAAAAAGTCTCTGGTAGCCTTCCTGAAATGGGTGGCATCATTTATATTCCTCACATGGTTTGGTAAGTGATTAGACATCTTAACACCGTTGTAAACAATGAAATCTTTAATAAGAGATGAAGTAGGTATAGGGAGTTTGAGATCAGCGGTCTGTCGGCATAGTTAGATGATACCGAAGAATATTTTGATTAATGTTTATTTATCAAGCAAACTGTTAGAATTTTATTTTCCAGAAATAGGGGCCTGCAAGACTCCCGTCGTTCAACATTGTAGACATATCTTATTGCTCTTTTTTGAAGAACAAAAACCGACTGTAAATTTGTTTTTGCACAGACTTCCCAAAATGGGATTCCATATCGTAAGTGCGATTCTATCAAAGAGAAATAGACATTTTTTGCTGCAGAGGATCCAAGTTCAGCTGAGGTTACTCTTACTGCATGACACCATGAAGAAAGCTTTTTAGTGAGCGAAGTAATGTGGTCATCAAACCTGAGCTTGTTATCCATAGATAACCCTAGAAATTTAGTGTTAGTTTTGTTTTCTATCACGCAACTGTTTGATGCTAATAGTATGTCGTCGACACTGCATCGGAAAGATATTTATTATGTTGGTTTTTGAGATGTTGAACAATAACAGATTTGAGTCACACCAATCTTTGAGTTTTTTAACATCTGAACTGATGATTTTATGGAGATCTTCCGTACTTTTTTCATGCCATAATATAGTTGTGTCGTCCGCAAATAAGGTAAATTTTCCTACGATATCTATAGTTGCCAAATCATTTATGTAAAGCAGAAAAAGTGTTGGTCCCAGTACTGATCCCTGTGGAACACCGCTGTTTATATTGGCCATCCCAGAAGGTGTTGTGGTTTTCACAATCTGACTTCTACTTGTTAAGTATGATTTGAACCATTTGTGAGCCACACCATTGACTCCATAGTGAATCAGCTTTCGGAGCAGTATTTCGTGATTTACACAATCGAACGCTTTTGATAGATCACAAAATACTGCTGCTGTCGCTTCTCGGCTATTAATGTTGTGATAAACTTGGTTTAAAAATGAAAATATTGCATCATGGGTACTCTTTTTTGACTGGATTCCAAACTGATCACAACTAATTATATTGTTTAGTGACAAGAAGTCAGATAAACGAATTTTTTACTATTTTTTCTATAATTTTGGCTAACGAAGGGATGAGGGCTATAGGGCGAAAGTTCGATGGATCTTCTAGATCACCCCCTTTGTGAAGTGGGATTATAACCGATGTTTTGGAAGGACGGAAATGAGCCAGTATCGAAAGATTGATTTATTACTGCTACCAAAGTATTCAGAGCACTATCAGGGAGATTTTCAAATATTCTCAGAAATTTCATCAATTCCGGATTCCTTTTTAATTTTTATGGAACAAATTACCTTCTTCATTTCGCTGACATTTGTAGGATACAAAACAAGTTTCTCTCTCGCGTGAACCAGGGATCTCCATATGTGGAGATGAAGTGTTCGATGTTAGCTTTTCAGCTATTGAGCAATGGTATCTATTTAGTCCATCTGCGGGTACTAGGGGATCGACTCGATATTTATGTTGCTTTCCTCTGAAGTCGTTTATCATGGACCAAGTTTCTTTTGATTTATTATTAGAAAAAACAATTCTTTCATGATAAAAACTAGTTTTTGCATCATTAATCAGCTTCCTATAAAGTATTCTGTATCGTCTAACATATGTGTGAAATGAATCATCATAAGTGTATTTCTTTATGTAGTTCAGTGAGCGTAAATTTTTGGATGAAATTTGTATGCCTTTAGTTATACACTTGTAGATTTCAGAAGTTTATCAGTAATAATGTTCAGAAGAGGTCGGTCCCATATCTTTTGTATATTCTTTTTATCTGTAGGAGGATCAATATTAGTTGAGACATGCCAAAGTGATTCACCTTCAGCATAAAAATCGTCTTTGATATTCAGAAATATAGAAGGAAGTATGGCATCGATAAGAACAGAAACACTATTGACTGACGACAAAAAAGCTGGTAAAGCTAAGGAAGAAGCAGAACGTAGCCCTAGTCCACCAAAGTTTACATTATTATTATTATTGAAATAATTATTTGTAATATATTCCGTCGTGTTACGGAGTAAATTATCAAATTCGTCGAGCTCTAACTGACTTGACCAAGTAGGGGAATATCTGAGAGCGTACATGAGTTTTGGAATGGCTAAACAATTCTTCAAAAGAAAAAATGCGACGTGTTTGGGAAGTTCATTCAATCTAGTTGTCAGCAATTGGAGTGATTCCCGTTTTCCTCGAAGACTTACTCAAAATTCTTATACCAGGAGCCAATTTCAAAATAATGGATTCGGAAATATTATTCGAAGTTGAAAGAGAAATCAGCTCGCATTTATCAAAATTCAGTTCAAGTCGAAGACATTTTGAATAATCAATGATTTTTTCTAAATCTTTTGAAACAATGTTTTCATCGCCAGCGATTGAGCCATCGTCCAAATACCAACAATTTAATTCAGATGATAAACTTCTAGTGAGTTCGTCGATGGTCAGACAAAAAAGAGCAGGACCCAAGGGATCACCTTGTTGAACACCTCTTTCAGACAGAATCAGATGTTCTCCAAAACTCAAATAAGAAGCTGATTTATAACACTGACTTAAGAAGGGATATAATCTTGGAAACGAATCTTTAACCTTCCGAAGCATGATGTTCCAATCAATCGTGTTGAAGGCATTTTTGAAATCTATTTTGAGAAATATTTTTGAATCGGGATTTGGATGAAAATTAATATATATACGAGCAGCATGAGCAACGGCTTCACATCCACCTGCAGTACCGAAACCAAACATCGATCCTAGTTCATCCTTGATCCTCATACAACAGAGTTTAGCTACCAAACGACGATAAAAGGTACCAACAGCAATCGGTCTTACTCCTCCATCCTTTTTCCGAAGAGCACACAGTGATGCACCAAAAACTATAGGACAAATTTCTGGAGAAACCCTACCAGTTAAAATAAAGTTACATAATTTTGTAACAGAAGAAAGAAGATTCTGTCCTGAATTTCCAGAACTATGGCTAATGAGGTCTTGCATGTGGCTAGGGCGAAAAGAATCTAAACCACCAGCAGAACCAGAACGAAAAGATTCAATTGCCTCCGAAACTTCATGTTCTGAAAATTGGAACACTGGGAACTCTGAAAAATCGTTTGTTGGTTGCGAATCCAGAGAATTCGTGAAGGAATCTGGTCGAGGGTCGAAGAACTGAAAGTATGGATTCATCGTATTCAGCCAACGTATCACTGGAGCTCAAGATTCTGATAGCTGACCTGATATCATCTATTTTACTAAAAACAAGCTTAGAAAAGTTTTGGTTATATTTCCTTTTATCGATCTGAGATGGAATGATGTTGAACTTGGAATTATATGGGACTCCTTGGTATGTGGGATGGTGAACAAGGTATAAGCAAAAGTTAATAAGTTTTCCCAGCTTGTTGGAGAGTTGGTATGTAAAAAATCATCCATTATTTCACAGAGAGCAGAGGCAGAGCAATTTCTAGCAGATTTGGGAATCCTTTTCATAATGTGACTGGATCGTTTCAATAAGGATAATTTTTCCTGAAATGTAGTCTTGATGACACATCTTCAGTAGAATCAGGCAACAGAACAAGATTGAAAGGTTGTGTGAGAGCTGATTCATTCAAACTGGATTTTGTATTCGGAACTTTATGAACTTTACCATTATGAATTTTGAGACCTTTTGTTGTTTTGAATGATTTTTCACAAATATTACAGAATTTGCTATCAAGAAAAAGAGGAACATCGTTAGCAGACATTGGATATAATGAAATGCAGCTACGAAATGATCCACAAAGAATAGAATGATTACAAGCAAGTTTTGAAAACAAAGTAAATTATGTGATGAAAAATCAAAGATTTATAGTATTGGTACTTAGCTTTTGGTTGAACTGGTTCATCAAGTACTAATCCACTTGAATTGTATGTTTTTCTTTTCTCCAGGATTTGACAAACTAATTTTGAAAAGTGACAGTTTGTCAGAAATTTCTTCAAATTGGAATATTTTTCTTAAATCGATGAGAACTGGCCGAACTGCAAATTCCGTAGGTCTCTCTTATTATTAAAAACTGGATAATCACAACCTGCTGCTTCGCCCTCGTGAATGAATACAAGATTTTGACTTTGAAAGTAATCGTTTTTCTCAGACGTAGTTCGAGTTAATTGTCATTTATTTATTATTTCCGATTTACCGGGAAAGAGGAATAACCCTTCTACAACAATTTGGCAGATGAACGAAAGAAAACTTTGTATTGAAGAATCATTTCTGCTTGAATCTTCGATGTGTTGATTATTAATTCGTTTTCAAGGAGACTATCTTCCACTAAAGGTAAGAGAATAGGAGTTTAATTCAAGTGAAAATTTTCTAAACTGATTTTTCAAATGAATTCTATTATTATTAGTTGCACTCGAATATCACCGAATAAATGAAGCCCTATGTTTATTGATTTATATAGAATCTAAAAAACTTGCTAATGAAAATATTCGCCATGGCAAATTTTCTTTGAATGCACAGTTGGTCGTTCATTTTCGCCACATCTCATGATGAATCAGATAAGAATTTGGCATGTTATTTTAGTATAACACTTTTTGCAGGACTCACTTTCTGTTCTGCTATTATAATTTTTTTAAATATTTTGAATCCATCAGATAAGTAAGTACACTTTTCATGTGAGGAAATGGTATACACGTATACATTCACTATTTTCTTGACCTGACATGTGGTTCAAATCAGCATACTTTTTTTATTACTTCACAACCAATATTAGCATAGTTGAAATTATCAGTGAAGTCTATATCACTTTAAATAAAATCTGTTTGGCGCACCAAGGCATGGTTATTTTTATTTTCATGCGATCTACAATTTTACAGCTTCTAGAAGAACTTATTTACCCTTCGACGATCTGATGCATACAATAAAAAGAGATAAAAACAACAAATTCCAATGATTCTAAATGATTGGGTCGAGTGAAAATAATACTCCACAATTTACACAATACTAACATTTGTTGCTAACAATTGTTTCGACACACTTTGTCATCTACTGAACAATTCACAAACTAACCTAGGTGCAGAATGTGATCTCCTTAAATAGTAAAAGTTACATAGGTAGATGGAGATAGGTCCAGGGGCATTTGGGAAATTACTAATAAAAATTTTTAATAATTGGTAAATAATACAGGTCTATTTGATCATTCAGAACTAAGTTGTTTTTATTAGTTAGATGTATTTGTTTTCTATAGATTCGAAAATATATAATTTCAGACCTTTCGGTTAAGGTGTACAATTTCCGATTGAAATACTCATGAATCATTTACAAAAACAAATCCATGCATCTGAATTCAAACATTTGTTTGAATACTGGTATCGATATGAAGACGATGTCTTTGCTTGCCGGGTTGGAACAGGAAAATAGTTTTCTTAATTATTTGAACATCCTTGATCATAATATAGCATTCACAATGGAAATGGAGGACGATCACAAATCGCTCAATATAATTATCTGCGGCTCAAACAACATACATAATTTTTTAATATATCACAACCTACACATGCAGATACAACAATCCACAATCTATTTATGCACCCATTCTCTCATAAAATCGTAGTAAACCACTCCATGATACAGCGTCTCATTAATATCCCGCAACACCAGTCGACTTTCCAAAAGGAATTGGACATAATCAAACAGATTGCCGTCAATAATAAATATAAACCTCCATAGCGGACAAAATTCTAAAACGAAAACAAAATCGCAAAACTTTAAATTCAATCTACCCTCAAATCAGAGAAAAGAATGACCATGAGTATGCATGTATAACATATCTCGGTCATTCATTAAACAAAATATATAGTTTCCTTCAAAAATGAGGCAAGACAAATAACAAATTGAATTCATCAATAAATAATTCGAAATCAGCACGAGAAAAATTCAAAAAATCTGGGGTCTTCAAGCTCGAGTACAATGTCTGGAATGCCTTATATATAGGACCGACAGGCCGCAGTTCAAACCAGAGATTCAAGAAAAAATTGAAAAGTTACAGATCAAATTAACAAGATTCAAACTATCACCTCATAGAAAATATACAAATTTCAAACGAAATCTGGAAATTCTACTTATTCAACCAAAATGTCAAAATTAAATATATTGGAATATATAGAAATCAAAAAACATCTGGCTACTAAACATTTGATGATCAAATATTCCTTCATACTTCACCAATTATTAATAATGTTACTAGTAATTTCCCTAATGCCCCGCCTTAACCTCTCTCTGCCTACCTATATGTATTTTCCAGTAATTAAAGAATAACATTCTGCACCTAGGTTAATTTATAACTCGCTCAGAAGATGACACAGTATGTCGAAACAATTGTTAGCAATAAATGTTAGTGTTGTGTAAATTGTCAAATATTATTTTCACTCGACCGATTCATTTAAAACGAATTTACACAAATTAAAAGCCGAAACTGTAGAACATTCTAATAATTCAATTATACGACTCTACACTGTTAAAAAAATATTAGCACTTCTCTGGATATTATTATATACTTTTGATTTAACTTCCCCAACTTGTACACCGTGCATACTTTCCGTCCGCTCGAATCCCCTTCCTTATATCATCCCTCAGTAACATCGAAAACGCCTAACTACAATGCCTATGAACAGTTTCTATTGTGAATACTCCTATGTGCGATGTGGAGAATATCATAAATGATGATTTCATTGAAAATATGAACAGGATGTTCATAAAGTCAGTTGTGGAATCATCTGCGAATGAAAGTTGGAATTTAGTCGCAGTTTTCCATCGTACATGATAACCTCTCAATTGAAAATTGAATCAATACATGACTCCTCTGGAAATGGAAAAACTCTACGATAAATTTTTTTTTATTTAAAAAAGTCGCATCAACCGCTTGGGTTATTAGGATTGTCACGCTGGTAGCTATAGCTGCCTCCGTGGCGACGTTAGTTGTTGCCTTGTAAACACAAGGTCTTCTGACCGAAGCCACAAATGTGTGGTTGGCTTCCTGTTGTTGACTTCCTTTGTTTCTTTTTTAACATCCAAGTGTTGTACATCTTCGCACTTGATTTTACCGTACTGATGAGAGCTTAAGCTCGAAACACGTGTCTACGGTTGCATAACATTATGAGGGTTATACCCATTAACTTTTCTACTTATATTTTCATATGTTGCCCCTCGCTAAATCCATCCTGATATATATATATATATATATATATATATATATATATATACATTACAAATCACCTTTACATCATGTTTTTATATTTTATCCAATAAGTTAGAATATTTCAGGAAAGCTAAAAGTTCATCACTTTTGAAGTTATCACCTAGAATATCACTGAGAGCCTGAGGGATGTCTGACATTATTGTAGAAAACACATTCGGTTAGAATATGTTTTACACTTAGAGGAGAATCACACACTTCACATGTAGGTTTTTCATCTTTGGTTATGAGATACCCATGGGTTAGGTAGGTGTGACCAAGCCGCAAGCGTGATATGATGACTTGTTTCCTGTTCTTTGGGGTATTTCGCCAGGGAAGTACCGATTTCTTTATTTCTGCCAGCTTGGAAGACGAGTAGGTCCACTGATCTTGCCAGGTATTGATAAGGGTTTGTTTATAAAAGGGCTTTAAATCTGAGTGAATTATCTTTTTCTCAATTTCAGTAAGTGGTTGAGTAATAGCTGCTTTCGCAAGACCATCTGCTTTTTCGTTTCCACTGATGCCCACGTGAGATGGAACCCACATGAACTGTATACATCCATGTTCTTGGTGTAGATCTAGCAGAATTTCTTTGATCAAAATTATGAGAATGTGTTGAGTATATAGTTCCATTATTGCTGTGAGTGAACTCAGTGAATCTGTTATGATCAGACATTTCAGTATTTTTCTATCTTGCACAAATTTAAGCGCTCTCCATAAGGCGTATAGCTCTCCTGTGAAGACGGTGCTTTCTGTGGATAGTTTAAAAGAAGCGCTGAAGTCTGAGTATTGGAAGGCAGCCCCAACTCCATCATCAGTCTTAGAGGCATCGGTGTATATTAAAGTGAAGCCCTGGTAGTGGTGTAAACGTTGGAATTCGGCCCTAATTACTCTATGATTTACTACGGTTTTGTCATGACGTGTGAGACTGGTGTCAATGTTTATTTGTGGAATAATCCAGGGAGGAGATGTTGGGATATTTGAGATGACAAAGGTATTTGGTTCGGGTAATTTCAAATTTTTAAGGTACCGATTGTTTCTCTCATAGAATGGTAGGTCAATCATCTTTTTCCTTTCAAATGTTGTTCTAAATCGGTAAGCAAATACATTGTGATGCACCGGATTGTTTGGACATGATGAGATTGAAGCAGCATATGTCAGAGTTAAGAGCTGTATTCGGGAGGAAAGTGATGGTTCCCCTGATTCACAGTAAAGACTTGCAATTGGGGTCGTACAAAATGATCCAAGAGCAATTCTTATGCCGTTGTTATGTATAACATCCAATTGTTTAAGAACTGATTTCTTTGAGGAGTTATAGACTATTGCCCCATAGTCCAATTTTGATCTCACCAAAGACCTGTAGATCTGCATCAACATACTCGAATCTGCACCCCATGTTTTTGATGCAATGGTCTTCATAAGGTTCAATCCGCTCTGGCAAGTTTTCTTCAGGTATTGAATGTGAAGTTTCCAGTTCAACCTATCATCGAAAATCATTCCTAAGAATTTGATACATTCCACATATTCGATGTTGACATTGTTCAGTTTCAGTTTTGGTGGATGATGTTTTGGTCGCTTTGAAAAATGGTTGCTGTTAGTTTTCTCTAAACAAAATTGTAGTCCAGATGTCGAAGACCATTTCTCCAGCTTATCAAGAAAATTTTGTAGGTATTTATAGACGGTCCCGGTGTTTTCCTCTACCGAAAACTACGAGGTCATCTGCGTAGAGTCTAGCTTTCAGTGGGGCTCTACATTCGTCGATTATATTATTCATAGCGATCAGGAAGAGGGTGACGCTTAACGAAGAATCTTGTGGTATTCCATTTTCTTGGATTTTTTTTGAGGATAGTACTCCATTGGTACGAACTCGAAAACATCGATCTTTCATTTAGTTATTAACAAATTTGAGAATGTTACCTCCGAACGACCATTTTACGAGAGTTTTCAGGATCAAATGACGCCATACAGTATCGTATGCCTTGCGTAAATCAAAAAATATTGCTATAACTTCTTGATCGTTGGCAAATGATTCATGAATTTCTGATTCAAGGTCTATCAAATTATCAACTGTGGTCCTTTTCTTTCTAAATCCACTTTGTTCTGGGATGAGTAGGTTTCTTCGTTCCAGGTTCCACATAATTCTCCTGTTAACCATTTTTTCTAATACTTTGCACATAGCACAGGTGAGAGAAATTGGTGTATGTGCTTCGGGTGATGATTTGGGTTTTCCTGTTTTATGAATAGGTATAATAATTGCCTCCAACCATACTACAGGAAAAACATGTTTGTTCCAAATGATGTTGTATATTTTTAGTAGAAGCTGCTTAGCAGTCTGAGGCAGCCGTTGCAGGAATATTATTGGTATATCGTCTGCACCCGGTGAAGAATTTTTTGTATCATTAATACATTCCAGTAATTCATTCAAAGTTAAGGGATAGTTTAGTGGGTCCTCTATGGAGTTATTGTACCGAATAGGAGTATTTTCCATGATCATTTCCATTTTTTTTAATTCAGAGGGATAGTAGTCGTTGATGGAATTTTGTTGGTAGGTTGTCGCAAGTATTTCTGCTATATCTTCTGGGGATGTGAATATCTTTCCATTCTGCGTGATATACCTGATAGAGGATTGATTTTGTTTTCCTAAGATCTTCTTCACCATTCTCCATGCCTCACTAATAGGGTTAGAGCTGCTAATTTTAGAAACGAATTCTCTCCACGAATCCCGCCTGCTATTTTTCATAATGTATCTTGCTTTGGCTCTCAAGCGTTTGAATTCAATTTTATTTTCGGTTGTTTTATGTTTTTTGTAGGAGTTGAAGGCATTTTTGTATTCTTTCGCGGCTAGATGACATTCATGATTCCATGATCGAAGTTTTCCCAACATATTCTTCGGCTACGTCAAGAATAATTTGCGAAAATTTTCGTATCATTTCATCAATTTCCAGCGGCAGTAATTCATTTTCGTCCAGAACAGAAATTCGAGTTTCGATGAGGGATGTAAAGCTAGCCCAGTCAGCTTTCTTGAGACACCATTTAGTGACAGGAACAGATGATGGATGAAATTCTTCCTTAGAAATATGGTATGGTGATCACTACCGTATAGGTCTGGCAGTACTTCCCATTCGAGTGCAATCGATAGCTCTGGTTCACACATACTCAGATCTATTGCTGACGATTGTCCATTACTCGCATTGAATCGACCATCGTTGAGTAGGTTGAGGTTTGAATTGTTCATAAGTGTTTCAATTTTCCGGCCCAATCCTGTGGTTTTTTTTGATCCCCATATATGGTTGTGGGAATTGAAATCACCCAATATCAGTCGAGGCGTAGGGATTTGATTAAAAAGGTTAGTGAGTTCATCAATATTGGGTTCCTGATTTGGAGGAAGATATGTAATTTTCCTGGTCCGATGGTGGATACAGCGACTGCTTCTAGTACGGTAAGGAACGGTTTGGACCTCCAAAGAGTTATTCACATAGATGGCTACCCCACCACTGGCATATTGAGGATTTGATCTATTTTTGTAGAAACATGAATAGTTTGCGAGTTTGTGTACGGTCGTGTTTCGGAAATGAGTTTCTTAGACATAATATGGATGGGTTTTGTTCTCGGAGGATGATTTTCAGCATTTCTAATTGGGTCTTGAACCCATTTAGATTCCATTGTAATATTGCTGTGAATGTTATATCTATGGAAAAGTATTTAGTAGGTTTCTTGAGAAGTGTCACTATCCTCTATGTCACTTATTGATTCCAGTTCGAGTTGTTTCTTGATTCGGTTTTGTATCTTGGTACATCTTGCTTTTATTTTCCGTTGTGTCAGGTATGGATAAATGTTGTGTAATAATTCCAAGAATGCAGATATATCTGAAGTGTACGTTTTTGCTACACTCAGTGGATCAGGGGAACCGTATACATTTTCAAAGAAATCATTCAATTCTTCGTATGTTAGGATATGTTTCAATGTTTTATCTTAGAAGAGAACCTTGGTTGGCAGTAAAGGATTTTCATGTGGTTGAATTTCTTTGATGGTCTTCGGTTTTTTGTGTGGTGCGGTAATCTCATCTATGTTCCTTTTGGGTGCCGAGGTAGATTCGAGGTTTTGGATTGATAGGTCTTCGGTTGGTATAGGAGCTTCCGCTTCATTGTTTGGTGCAGCTGTGGAGGTGCTCTGGATTTGATCTTCACTAACTGATGGAGTCTCCGTTCTATCGTTTGAGATAATTTGATCGTTTTCAGGTGGTATTGGACAGTTGACTGCTAAGTGTCCCTCTTGCTTACATTTGAAGCATGTTTGGTGGTCTAGGGATAGATATATGCGATATGGAGTTTGATCGAAAGATAGGATAATATATTGAGGGATTAAGGAATGGTCTATAGGGGTAACGAACGTTTGTCTGCGAAAACTCAAAATGAGTTTATAGTCGGGATTGGATACTCCTATTCTCAGAAAAGAAATTGGTGATACAAGATTGAGGCCTAGTTTACGTAGTTCCGTTTCCAGTAAGTTATGGGGAATCGAAGGGCAGACGTTGGAAATGATGAGTTTTTCATTAGGAGTAATCAGTCTTCTAGCTACTGTCTTGAAAAACTGGGGTTATTAAATGCCTGTTGTGCCCCACGTTCCGCGCCATGTTTTGAAAAATATGGGTCGTCTGGGCAAAAGTAGGAGATTTGAGCCGGTTCTGGGCCTCCCCCCACCACTATGACGTCATCGTTGACCTTGTGGTGACCTTCAGGGATGACCTTGGTGCATAGGTACTTTTGTGTAGGTCTATGACCTTGACATGCCCTAGAGATGCCTTTGAAATTTTGTGTTTGACCTTGATTTATATTGTTGGGAGAGGTGTTCAGGGTTTGTGTTTGACCTTGAGATGACTTGGAATTTTTTTCATACACGGACAAGTACTTTTTGTAAGTACACATATTTTTTTTACCTCCATGTCTTGCATGACCTTCATGTCTACCTACTCAGGTACTGTGTATGATCCTTGTAGAGTGCACATGAAAATCTATACCGAAGTATGGAGACGGTACACGTCCGCACACCACGGAGATCCAGCCCGATATGTGAGCTCTGATTCCTCTCCCGTGATGTATACCTTGCGACGGTGGTGGGGGGAGAGGTCGCGTGACGTCAGCGCTATGCACACGACGATCCACTGATGTGTGTCAGGCCCTCGTTCCCGACACGGTGGGTCCGCTGACGTCACACACCCATACGCTGTGGCGATGTAGCGACTACTATTTACTCTCCGTCCTCTATCGATGCGATGCAAACTCGCGCATGGTGGGGTCTTTGCAACACACACGCGGTGCATGAGTCTGTGGTGGGGGTGCTTCACTATCTATTATAAAAGAAGTGGGTATGGTGATATGAAATCAGAAGTTGTATACCTAGCAGTTGAGTAGTCAGCAAGAGTAGTGAAGTTATTCTGTGCCTACACACAGAGAGAGAGAGAGATCAGTGAGTGTGTTTTTCTATTGAAAATTATTTATATTTTCCTTATATATTTTCATCATGCCAGTTCCAAAGGTGGATTTACAAAAGCTCAATTCTATAATTAAAAAAGAGATGGAAGTGTTAGAGCAAAGAGTAATATCATCTTTGCCACTGAATGAAGCTTTCCCAATTAAGACTATATCATTTTGTTCTACTCGGTTTGGTAAATCAATCCTATTAACATTGGTGGATGTGAGTAATGATACAGTGTTCAAAACATGGCTACCAAAACGTGTTTCAGCACAATTAACGGATGCTGATGTTACTTATATCAATTCTTCTGGTGGTAAATATACGATAGCATATTTGGGTCAAAGTCAACAGACTATTGTTGGCATGAAAACGAGATCATTGGTCAAATTTGATCTCACTGAATAATAGTAATATATAATTTCCACTTGTCATAGGCTAATTCTGATTCTTTATATTATAGGTGATAATTGTAAGGAAAATATAAAACTTTTCATACATTGTTAAACACACTCTTCGGTAGAGACATAATCAAAAGTCTAATGTGAGTAATACTAATTATTTTTGTAGCATAATTATTTCAATAATTTCTCTTGATTATAGCTTCATTCTTGAAAGATGTGGATGCAATATGCCAGCCAATACTGGACCAAAGCCACAGATATCTCTTCAGCCGTTGAAAGGTTGTCATCAGAACTGGATACTTTAGGTGAGGATGCTCACCATGCCACCAATTACGACTTGGGCGTGTGCTATGATAAAGAGCAAATTGAATACTGCTTGCGAGACTACGAGAACTACAAGAGGGGTGCGAATCTTTGCGAACAATATTCAGATGGTGCTTTGGATTTAGATCAACTCTGCGATAGTATGATTGCGTGCGAGTTGAGAAGATTTCTTTATCGCCTCTTACCATATCTACCTGAAGGGATCATCCAAAAGTACCAATTGGATGATCATAGCGATGAAGAAATCGAAGACGGCCAAGAAGATAGTGATGAAGAAGGAGACATAATTTTAGATTGTTTGCATATACCTAAAACTAATTGAATTGTAAGCTAGCGATATTTGAATAAAAACGTAATATTATTTAGTCATGTTTTATTTACCTATTCCTCTTTTACATAAATAAATGAAAAAGAAATTAATACAAATGAGAAAAATTAAAAATACATAATATGTGTGTGTGTTTCTTCAATATCTGCTGAGAACTGAACCATCCAATGCATTGTATTTCAAAAACGTATCATGCAGAATAAGTGCATATACTTTGGTGTTGGCCGGGAAGTTGGCTTTCCTGGTTTCAAACTCGAGCTTAATATCAATCGTTGATGATTTTGTGGCAGTCGGCTGATGTGAACAATCGATGATGAATAGTGGATTTTGTCGAAATTGCCCAATGTCCATGAGAGGTTCACTCATATCTTTATCATAATAACTTCTTTGAAAATTCTCATAGGCATAATAAGCTGAAGTATCGAGTTTTTTATCGAAATCCAAATTCCAACGTTCATATGGGTATACTTCAGAGTTCAAGTACACTCGAATGTTATTGATATCAGCAGTTGTAAATTTAGTGATATCCTTTGTCCTATCTTCCCAAGTGGTGTTAATTTGGAACCCAATGATGATATAACGAGGTGTTTCAAGTGCATTGGTTGTCTTGATAGCCCATATATCTGAAGATGTGCCACGTAGTGATGGAAGTTCATAGAGATCCCACATGCGATAAGCCAACTTGATTTTAGCATTCAGACCATTTTTGTTGATTCTATTCAAAAGTTTGAGCTTGTGTTTATCTTCTGGCACTATATGTCTTATTTTCCACTCAATTTTATTGATTTCCAAATCAGCATCAACCGCACCAATATATGAGTTCTTGAAGGATCGAGCGATTATTAAAATTATTTCTTGTTTGGCATTCAAGATACTTTTGTTATAATCTTCAGCGAAACCCATCACATATTTCAGTGGTAATTTACCACTAAATACATGACTGGTTGTGTCCAAGATATCCTGTTTCGTTTCCGAAAGTCCCCATCCAGTTGTTAATAATGTGTTGGCATGTGATTGTCCAAATGAAATCATATTCTTCATAGTAGATGTTATCCCCGGCTTCCTGACGACAGCAACATGTTCATCACCCATTTCGTAGCGAATTTCATCAAAAAGGAAAGCGATTGCATTGTTCGAGAGATAACATGATTGCGTTTCATCCCTAGGTGTGAATTTACCCTCTATATAAATGAAACTCTCAGTAATGTCGAGTATAACGTCTTGATTATTGATTGCGATTCGGATTTCATCTGAATTCCTAAACAATGGTGATCCATATGGTTTGTATGTGTGCTCATGTAAACTCGTGAGGAAATGATCGATCATCGGCTCATCGAATATATTCAATTTTTCACTATTTGTTTCGAGCACCATTTTTCCTTACTTTCAGTCCAATAGATTTCAAAAATTTGATATCTCTCACTGACAGAGCGTGGTGTGCTAACTGTTTAGCGTACACTTTTGGAATGAGCCTTTTTCTAGTCGAACCTTCCTTTTTAGCGGTTTGTGGAATGATTTGAAATCCTCCACGATTCTGTCTCTAATAACAAAAACCCATAATAGTTATTAGATTTTCGTCAATTCCAAAATAATAACAATCTCTTCTGTACTTCCAAAATCAATAATATTGTTTTTGTGATCCAAAATACGCACTGTGATGTTGTGAATCAACTGACGACCTTCTGGACTGACTGGCATATATATAATCTTGTGTGGTTCTTTCGTGAGATTGAATCCAGGCTCCACATCGATATCGAATGAAAAAAGAATATGTGATTCTTCATTATTTATGTATGAACCAGATATAATGTTGCAATCTAAGCGGATGAGTCTCACAGTTGTTACGTTTATCGGTAGTGAGGATTCATGTATCTGATTCGGTTGAAATCTATCAAAATTGAAACCCATCATCTTTGCTATGGAATTCGGATGAGTAAGATCAATTTCAAATTTTGATCGCATCTCACATTTGAAAGTATTATTATTGGCATGTAGGTAGAATATATCATCTGCATTGGTATCGTTTTGATTATTACCAGAAAATAATCTAAACATGATATGTTTCTGAATAACTGCATTGATCTCATCTATTTCATAGGCACCACATGGAATTTCAATTGTGTATTTCTGAAGTATTGGTGAACTGTCAGCACTGATTATAAAACTGATTACATTGTTTTTTTCAGTTATAATATTGATTGTGTTGCATCCATAGAATCCTGAAAGTCCCAATCCATAACGACTGTTTCTATCCAATTCAATGGGTGGGAAAAAGTCTGCACTCAAGACACTCGTCCCGACAGCTTGTAGTTCGAACTTCCGTGACATGACTGATACATTTTATGAATATCACTTCAATTTATTGTTGTCTACAACACACTTGAGACAACCTACGCTTTTTCGGAGATGGTTCATCAATATCCAGTTCATTTTTATTAGCACCAATATTCATATCGTTTATATTGCAATAACAGCAGAATATTTTTCGAGGTGTAGGACCATCATTCACATCAGAATCTGGAATGCTGTCACCGTCAAGATTGTGGTGTTCATTGCAATATCTATATTTCATTATGTCGACATCATCTTGTAGACTTTTGGGTAACTTTTCCCGAACATGAGCAATCTCATGTGCAGCACATGCAAGCATCACTTCCTTCGGCATAGTTGCAAGCATCACTCGATCCATTTTTGTCAAAGTGCGATATTTTGAATACATCTTGAGTGAAAATCCCATTCCCTTAATAGCCTCTCGCGTCATTGCTGGAGTTGTATCCATTTTATAATGATTCAGAGAGAAACTTCAGGCACAAGTGACCGCAGAAAACTGTGTTGAACTTCTGCTGGCGATCATAGTTATATAGAATTTTCACTTTCGGACATTTCTGAAAGTATTGAATCAACTCTATTGGTGGGGGTAGATTTCCAAAACTATCAAAGTATGCAATGTCTTTCCCACATTTGCCGTATGCCACCCAATGTGTTCCCGATCCTCTTATTCCATCTAAATTGACAATAGCGGTCGGTCTCGTAGTTTCGTGGACCTCTAGTGGGTAATGTATCACGCATGAAAATACCGCGAAAGTATGGAATTTTCATTTTCTTGGTATAATAATTGAGATCGATGTCGGTGAGAGGTCTTCGAGGTAGGGAATCAATTAGTTTTTTGGATTGTATGGTTTCAAGTATAGTCCGAGTCCTTTACGGTATGGTTTAAGGTATATACCACTACCACTTTTACCCAATGCCACACTTTCCATCTTCTTATTATGACGATTCGCTTCGATCAGGGCTGTTCTGCTTGCTTTTGCTGCATTCACAGCTCTGGTGATGCCTGCAACAGCACCCGCTAAACATCCTAGCGCGGACAATCCTGCAAAAATTGGTATCAAAGGTAGAATCCCCCCAACCTTAGGAATTGGAATTATGCGGGGTGTGCGGATTGTTTTCTTCCCACCGGCAGCTTTGAGGTATTTACGTGCCGCATGCAATGCCACTACGGTAGCTTTTTTCCTATTATTCGTAACAAACTGCTCACCCCCAGCTGTTTTCAATACATTCCGCACTTTATGAACCACCCCAGAACCGAAGGCGATTTTTCTGAGTTTATTTTTCTTTTTCTTCGGTTGCTTCCTCTTCTTTCCCTTCATAGTAGTACTACAACCCATACCAAAACGTCTCTTTGCTTTCATAATGTTGGTAACGAGTAGGGCAGCTGCTCTTTCCTTAATACCAGCGTCTTTCGATTTAACCCTATTCCAAGCTGCGTATTCGAGTTCTTTGTCTGCCGTATGTCTCGCTGTGAGATCAGTAAGATGATTCAAATATTGAATATCGTGTTGTTTGCATGCAATATCCAATTTATTGATTCCAGGATCTTTGCGGGCTAAACGTTTTTCCAATTTTGTACCAGGTCCACAGTACTGATATCCTCCAGGTAAATGTAATTCGAACGGAAGTTTGTTTATCAAATTATTAACGAATCCACGACCGTTTTTTCTGCATCTACCACGAACACATCCGTTTCGTTTGATGGTACTCATTTAAATGAAACGTTCACAACATATCATCGCTTACATAGTCTCCAACCACGGTACGATGCGCATTGTGAAGCAGAAAGAAAAGTTTGCTGTAGATAATTTAGATGAAAAATTCGGTTGTGGATTGAATGGACAGAAAGTGTTGCGGCATGGTCCGCTACTTCCATCATCTGTTCGAGGACTCATTATCGGACCGTCGAATTGTGGAAAGACGAATGCCATGATCTCTCTCTTAACACATCCACAAGGACTGCGATTCACAAACGTTTATCTCTATTCGAAATCACTCAATCAACCCAAATATCAATTCCTACGGAATGTATTGGAACCTATAAAGGGGTTGGGTTTTTTTACGTTCAGTAATAATGCAGAAATAGTGGAACCGTCCGATGCCAAACCAAATTCTGTTTTCATTTTCGATGATGTAATATGTGAAAAACAGGACATTATAAGATCATATTTCTGTATGGGACGCCATAAAGATGTTGAATGTTTTTATCTTGCTCAAACATATTCACGAGTGCCCAAACAGTTAGTGCGAGATAATACCAACTTTATCGTAATGTTCAAACAAGATGAAACGAATCTACACCATATTTATTCCGATCACGTGTCACCCGACGTAACATTCAAACAATTTCAACTGATGTGTGTTAAATGTTGGGAGGATCAATATGGATTTATGGTCATTGATAAAGATAGAAAAATGCACGAAGGTAGATATCGCATGGGATTTGATAGTTTTATATATCCATGACACTGCAATCCACATTCAATCGATCGTTGGATTGCACATAGGTTACTTCAGTGGTGTAATCTCTCTTGTAGAACAAAATGAAGAACGATTCAGTTGTTGATGATAAAAACAATGCATTGAATTTGAAACGTCAACTAGTTGAGACAACAGAAGCTGTACGCCAGAAATTTAACTCTATCAAGAGTGGACTTATTGAAAATCGAATAGCACTTGAAAAATTCTACGATCCCCTAATGAAGCCATTGAACGTTCTATCTTCAGCTGCTGCAACGAAACAACTACCACCACCACTACGACAATCAATGACGAAGCAAGTGAACTCACACTCTACTCTAGTTAGGAGTACTCCTATGGGAAAGAATCAATTTGGTAGTGACACCTCGTCTGCTGACAGTGAGACCATCAAAGAATTCGGTGAAACGTCTATATTCGAAACACCATCATCATCTCGAATAAGTAACTCGGACTATTCCTCCCTTTCTGAAGGCAATATTGAAGATATTTTGAAGATGCATTTGGAAAATGTCAAAACAAACAATGGTGACTATGACACAATATTTGGTATCCGTTCAGATCCTGCTACGGGAAAACTCAAAATGGGAAGTCTCAATGTAAATTTCAGTGGTGGAAATATTTTATTTTGGAATGCCAATAAAACAAAAAAACATGAATTCCCAAGTAGTCCGGAGTTATATAATATGATTTTTTTTAAAAACCCACCTGAAGTCAGTGATGATGGAATTCTTCATACATATGCTAAAATATTGAGAGTCACGAATGCACCATACAAACAACATCAACTGAGGAATGGTTTCAAACATACGAAATCAAAAAAATTCCGTGAAGTTATTAAACCAGTACTAAACTTATCACATTATCTAACAACGAGAAGTAGAACAAAAAAAGGTGCAGGGATTAATCGGATACAAAAAAGGTATGATCCTAAACCTGCGAATTATGTATACTGGAATTCACCAAAAGAGTTAGTCGCTCGTTTACGACTATTGATATCCTCGAAATCAGCTGGACATACTGGACACGACAATGAAATAATTTCAATAATTGAAGAATTACGTGAGGAAAGTATAATATATTGAAACATTCAAGAAAATGATCATTTTGTACACGGAAACAAAGTGAAGCAGTCATTGTGAGAGGATGGACAATGGAATAAGTGATCTCAAACGACAAGTTGTCAATGAATTACATACACCGGCAAGACGTAATTTCACCAGAAGAACCACCACCCTCAAAGGTTTTGCAGATCTATGGCAAATTGATCTTGCCGAATTACAACCCTATGCTAAACATGATAAAGGATATAGATATGTCCTTGTAGTAATTGATTGCTACTCAAAATATCTATGGACAAAACCGATCAAAAATAAAACAGGTAGTGCTGTAACTGATGCAATGGAAGATGTGCTGAAAGAAGCCGACTATTATCCGAAACATCTACAAAGCGATCAGGGAAAAGAGTTTTTCAACAATACTTTCTCATCTCTAATGGGTAAATATAAAATCAATCATTATTCAACATTCAGCACAATGAAGGCGGCCATAGCAGAAAGAGTAATTCGAACAATAAAGACGTGGCTTTATAGGGAATTTTCAGCGATGGGAAACAACAAGTGGTTAGACATTCTTCCTATTATAACAAGAAAATATAACCATAAAGTGCATCGTACAACTGGTATAGAACCAATTAATGTTACACCAACAACAAAACTGAAATTTAAAGTTGCCAAAGTCATTCGAGGAAAACAAAAACTGCCCAAATTCCGAATGAATAACATTGTTCGTATAAGCAAGTACAAAAATATTTTCGAAAAAGGATATACTGCAAATTTCACAACTGAATTATTCAAAATCATTAAAATCAATAGGACATATCCCACAACGTATATAATTGAAGATATGGATGGCCAACCGATTAGAGGATGTTTTTATGAAGAAGAGTTATTGAAAACGGAAAATCCTGACATTTATCTCGTCGAGAAGGTGCTGAAGAGTAAAAAAGATAAACTATATGTGAAGTGGTTAGGTCTTCCCATTGAACACAATTCATGGATTGATAAACGTGACATGGTTTAAATATGTATTAACTTTAATAAAGTGGTGAAATTGATTTTGAGTTTTCATTTCAAGTAGACTGAATTGAAAAAATATTGTAGCGGTAAACGTTGCCCCAGCCAATCGCAACGTTCTGTGTATGCCAAACCAATTTAAATGCATACCCCATTCCCGCTTATATATTTTCAACTCACAACATTGATGACATTCCATTATCCTAAGAGCTAATCAGTATCATATTGAAAAGCGTGATCAAACTCTTTTCTCCACTCATCACGTACAGATGCTGCCGTATCGAAAAGTTTAGTGGACTCCTGAAGCTCCATCTCGCTTGCACTTTCAAACAATGGGTGAACTCATTATTCTGTGTGATTTTGTTACGGAGTTTATCTGCATCTTCACACATTTTGATCAGTTCAACCTTTGTTGATGCAATCTTTGCATCGAGCTCCTGAAGAGCCACCTCGTCTATGCTGCTACTTTGAATATCGTCATCGCATTTGACGATGGTGGCCTTCGCTTTTACGATGCGGCATTTGGCTTTCTTCAACATGTCCCCACAGCACTGCAGTGGACCGAAAGAATGAAGCGATACATTTCCCAAATAACCCATCACTTTCTTTAAGGTGTCATCTACCTTCTTCTTACGGGGTTTCCGTACACCCTTAGTTATTTTCTTGGGTTTAGAAACAGTAGATGTACCCTTCCTCTTAGATTGTTTCGGTTTATAATCCACACTAAGAGGAGAGAGGAGTGGAGGGCATTCGGGTAGTGACAGCTGTGAAAGGGTTGGATCAGCACTTTCTGAAGATTCCGGTTTATCTGTCATCTTTAGATAAGCTTCGAAGTTGAAGTCATCGGTGGAATCTTGGGATGACAAGTGATATACCGGAATATTTTCAAAACCAAACTCACCATTTGTTGCACCTTCTTCAACAGATAAATTTGGTAGTGAGTTCATGATTATTTAGCTCGGAGGAATGTGATATCAATGGGATGTGGATAGAAATGGTGCTGATGTTGATGCGACTTCACGTTTTATACAATCAAGTCGCATGGTACATGCGCACATGAACATGACAACAAACCACCGAGAGGGGGTGAATATCCCATGAGTTAACTCTACAAATTTCATAGTAATGGGAAGTGTTGAGAACACACAGTATTCTTCCAACCGATGTCTTCTCCAGATGTGTATATAGTTCTATGTCACCTACATAAACTTTGCCCAATTAACTATAAATATGGAAATCATTTCGTAACATAATGCGAAGGTGTGATTTAGAACAAAATGATCAAAGTGAGTCATAGTTCTGATTTACACCTACGTATTGCATATAATCATAGTGACGAATATGATTCCCAATAGAAAGTGTGAGTTCTTTTTTGTAGCCTTGAAAAAGGCTGTTTTGCTCCAAAGAGCCAAGGAGGTTTGGGTGAAGACTGATTAGCTTGAGTCTTCACCGACATTGCCAACATTCCTAGCATAGAATGCCCTAGCCCGCTCCTTCGTCTCCGCCCACACACGGTTAAACTCTGTAGCATCTCCGATATCATTGTCATCATCGGACCCATGCTCTTCTGCTGAGTGCCGCGGTGGCGCTGTGGTAGTTGGGATCTCCTGTGCTGTTGCTGAAGACATGTTGAATTGTTGAATGATACTTTGAGTAGGTTGTTACCGTATTTATAGTGATCGGAGTGGGGATATGTGATGGAAATGGTGGTACACATCTACTGTGTTAGAATCCGCCGAGTACTACTACTAAGATTTCAAAAAGTGATTGAAAATTTTTTTTCAATCATTTTTCCAGTAGAATTCAACATTTCAAACCTTTTATGTGGTATGAAATTTTCTGATAGAACTCACCATTTCGGTTATATGAAATATTTCAGAAATTCCAATAATTATTTTCAAAAACACTCTAAAAAATATATTCAAATATTTTTTCTTATAGAATTTAACATTTCCAATCATTTATCTAGTATGCAATTTTTTGATAAAACTCTTCCTAACGCGAATATAAAACATTCAAAAAAATTTAAATAAATATTCAGTGACGCCTATGGATTTCACGTTATCGGATGTTACTACTACCTGCTATTGAGTGCTTTGTGAAGGATAATTTCATATTCAAGATGCACTCGGTCAGAAACAGGTAGGCAGGCGATACTCCTTAGACAATTCTTTCAGGTTTTAGTTGTAATTTGAACTTTGCTACGGTTTGTTTATTGAGAATAATGGCTAGTTTAAACTTATCACAAATGGAAATCGATTCCAATGTTGAGTCTATTCTTGTGGAAAAATCAGTACCGGATGTTTTGTCACCCTTCAAATCTCCCATATCGTCGAAAATTAAACGTAAGCAGCCATCAAAATTGAATAAATTTAAACGCGTGATAGAAAAAAATAGCCCATACTCTCAAAACGCATGGAAAAAACCATCGTATCAATTGGATTGGAATGTTCCGGGCTCTGGTACGTCTAAAGGTAGTGGAAATGCCACAAACTGCGAAGAAGAAGAAATAGTTGAGTTGATTGATCAGACTAAGAGAATGTTTTTGTATTCGAGGGAGTCAAAACAAAGAGTGACACAAATGAAAGAAAAATTGGAAGCGCTGAACATCGAAAGAGAAATTGTGAGAAAGAGAGAGCAGGAAATATCATTGGAATGTGAGCAGTTGCAAAATCAAATAGATAATGAAGAGGGGAGATGTGAAGAATCGGAACGCATTCACAAGGAAACTAGCAAAAAATATGCAAACTTTTTTTCAGGAGAATAATTGATTAAGGAAAGTCCTATTGGAGTACATAATATTAATTGGACGTTGTACACAGTGACTAGCGATGTAGAGGGGCTATTCACGGACTTTCCTTGATTAATTGAATTGAATTGTTTACAAAATCGAAAAAATTTAAACTTCCATTTTTTTTTCTCTAAAAACACCAATAACTCGAAAACTGAATGAGATATCATAAAATTGTATATAAGCAGTTTTACTGCTCTCAAAAATGGCTACAAAAAGTTCCCATAACATTTTTTCATATCTTGAAAAATAAGCAGAATATTGACTGTATATAAGCAGTTGGGCCCCAAGATAGTACCTTGTGGAACTTCAAAAAAGTAAAATTTTAAATTTGACATTTCTATGATCACCTCATAAAAGTCTACAAAAAAATGTCAATGATTTTTTTTGTAATGTTAATAGTTTGGGAAATATTTAACAAAAACGAAAAAATTTTAAACTTGGACTTTTTTTTCTAAAAACACTAATAACTCGAAAACTGAATGAGAAAGTTTACGTTAGGCAGTTAGAAAAAATATATTATTTGAGAATGCTAAAAAAAAGATACGTTCTAGGATTCGAACACCTATCGCCAGAAAATGGAATACTGGCCTCTTTCTATACTAAAATCCTAAAAAATTGTTGTTTTGAGTAAAAAAGAAATAAAAAAAAGCTAGGGAAAGTGCGGAAAGGTCAAAGGTCATCAAATTAAAAAAAACACGGAATAGACTTCCTATTATTCAACCTCCCAACCATTATAATAGGAAGTCGATTCCGTGGGCCTCCACACAAACTAACACATCGGTCTATTATGGTTGCCAATAAAAGTCCATAATATCTTCTAGCCTTTATATCATTCGCCAAGATGTATACAACTAGCATTACGTTAGACATCCAATATTTTGATATTGAAAACTGAAGACTATTTCCATCTGGTGCCAAATACCGCAACACTGATACGAGTGTTCATTTTAACGTTTGAAAACTGAAGACCAGTTCCATCTGGTGGCAAATACTCCAACACAGCTGTGAGAGTATGGACAGTCACATCCATTTTGTTAGAGCATTGGCGTAGCGGTGGGTGGAATTTCTGAATTGTTTCATATTAACGAAATAGTTAGTTTTATTAGAAAATTTCATACCGGATAAAAGGTTTGAAATATTCAATTATACTGGAAAAATGATTGGAAAAATTTTTTCAAACACTTTTTGAAATCTAAGTAGTAGTACTCAGCGGATTCTAGCACAGTAGGTGTGTACCGCCGGTTCCGTTTCCCCCACCACGACCTTGTACATTTCTACCATTAAGTGGTGAAAATGTGTGTGTGTGTTCTTTTTGTGGCCCTGAAAAGGGCCGTTGGGGTGCTCCGGAGAGCTGGGTGTCATCCCGCATATTTATGCGCGACGACCACGGAATGGGCTTAGATGACATCGTCATCGTCTGATGACACCACGATGATGGTGTCATCGTCAGAGTCATCGTCCACCAACATGTGGACCTCCTCTTCAGAGTCTTCGTCCACCAGGACGTGCAGGTCCTCAATGCCGACATGCACGACCTCCTCCTCAGGGTCTTCGTCCACCAGCAGGTGCAAGTCCTCGATGCCGTAATGCACGACCTCCTCCTGGTGGTCGACCACCGCTTCATCCTCCGATGAATCGGATGAAAACAGGTCCTCCCAGTAAAGCGGTTGAACGTCCATCTCATCCTCTGATGATGGCGATGACGGCGATGGATAATCCCAAATATCCGTGGAGTCGCTCACCTCATTTACTTGGATAGGGCCTCTGGAAGGTCTATACCAGTGACCCCTTTCCCCCTCGTACACGACATTCTCCTGGAGAGGAAGAAAATCCAGAACTTCATCATCTTCAAATGCCCAGATGCGTCTCGGAGATGAGGTGGAGTCTGGGAAAGACATCTTGGAAGACTGATACTATAATATGAGCTGGCATTGAATTTATAGTAGTTCAGAGGAAGAGAAAGGTGGGAGAGAAGGGTGGGAAAGAAGGGTGGGAGAGAAGGGTGGGAGAGAAGGGTGGGGCTTTGAAGAGTGTGTGATAGGAGAAATACACAATATGATATTTTATCAAAGGGTTAAAATAATAAATAGAGTCAAATATTATTTACATACTCATTGACAATAATTAGAATAAAGTGATGAACAATGCCCCAACCACGCATTGCACAATGTGTACCTACCAACAAATTGAATGTACACTCCTTTTTTTTCACTTATTCTTTTTTTATTACTAACACCTAATTTAATATATACAACTTGAATTAAAATACAATTGAGATAAAGTGATAGGCAATGCCCCAACATCGCATTGCCCAATGTGTACCACCCAACAAATTTAATGTACACTCCTTTGTCACTTGATCTTTTTTTTATTAACAATAACTAATTCTACACATGCAACTTATATTTAAATTAATTTTTACAACACTTACAAATAACTTAACCTATACAAAATATCTTACATCTAACTATTTCTAAGTCGTTGGAGGGTTGCCATCATCCTCTCCGTCAATGCCGTCACCTGAGCTCTGGCCGTCTCCAACCTGGTGAAGCGTTCGGCCTCCAGGATGGCTTCCTGACGGTCACGCTCAGTCAGCTCAGCCAGCTGACGGGCAATTTCCGCCCGCGCTACTTGGCTCAGCTGGAAGTCGCGCTGAGCCTCGGCTATCACACCCATCAGCTGGTCCACATCCGTTTCCAAATTGGGAGCGATGGCCTCCAAGGCGACGTCGGCTACGGGATCGATGATGGCAACTACCTCCACGATAGGGGCTGGTGGAGGTACAGCGGGCGCTGGTGGTACGACATCAACGCTGATGATTTGCACAACAGCACGTGGTGGTACAACTTCTGCGACTAGCGGTAAGTCGACGACTCTCGGCTCCACGGTTACAACTATAGGTTCAATAGGTGCCACTACAGTTGCAACAGGAGTCACAACAGGGACCGCAGCTCTTGAGGATGATGGCCATCCTGCTTGATACGGGTTGGTTTGATCGCATCTCTTCCGATATGCGGAAATAGCACCAACCCTACTGCTTTTGCCCGATTGCTTCCGCGATGACGATTTCACGCCGCTACCACTTGGTCGTGGTGGTGTCGGCTCGAACTCATCCTCGCTATCCACAATCTCAATCGGCTTACATATCATTGACGATTTTGCCCTCATTTTACGTTTCTGTTTGGGAGCAACATCGTCAACGGAATCGCTTTGTTGCTTACGTTCACTCCCACCTTGCTTCTGTGAAACCATCGGCGTCAACGGCTCAGGGATCTCCATGTCCTCCTTAAGGCTCTCCAGGGCGTTGGTGAAGTCCGCTTCGTTGATGTCCGAGTGATATGGTCCTGGTGAAGGCGGCGGAGATGGTCCTTGAGGCCTATTATCGTCGACCAGGACATTGGTCAATGCTGCGAACATCAACAGGTTGGTCGCCGGTGGAGCTGGAGCCATCGCTGTACATTGAAAAAAAAATTAAACAAAATAATGAATATAAGATAGTGTACTCACCAATTAGAATTGAAGATATGGAACTTGGACGAGAAACTGCTCCTGGTGCTGGTGGTGTTGGCTTGGAGAACTCGAAGTCAACTGAAGAATATTCAGAGGAACTCTCCTTTTAAGCCATCGGCCCACCTCCCACTCTACCCCCTCCCTCTCGAAACGCTACTTCGACCATTGCGCACATCCCTCCCCTGGTACCATCTGAATCAAACCCATCATAACCCCACCCGCATTTCAACAACGCTAAGTATTACAAAAAATACATGTACTTAGTGGAGTGAGTGAAATAAGGGAGTTTGGCATGCATGACAATGGTGAGTTGGAGTATCAGCATACTCAACAGTTGTATGTGAATGGTGATTAGCATACAACCCACCATTGTCATTCATACCACAGTACCGTAAATAGCACATGTGGCAGACGAAGAATTGGCCTTCATCACCGGTATCAATTGCAACGAAGGCTAATGTGCAACAATACAAATTAGTTGCAAAATTGTTCAACGTCTCCGACATGTTGATAGGTATGGTACGACTTATGATGGAGTCGAAGTCGCTGGCAGAATCCACCTCAACCCCTTCATCGACGTCATCATCTTCGCTGTCCTCGTCGACGGCATCCATCTCAGGGTCCTCCGGCTCCACCAGTTCCACCAAGTCCTCGAACACCAGCTGGTCCACCATTTCCTCCAGCTCATGGACCGCTGGTACTTCCACCTCTAGGTCGTCTTCCCACTCCTCCTCGAAGTTGTTGACGTCCATGTGGGACAGGCTCGTCAGGACTTCCATATAATTCTCCATCGCTCACACAGGTATCAATAAATTATAATAAATATGAAATATACAACACAATATTCGAATTATGAGATTCGAATGAAGTATTCAGTGACCTGCCTGTCTTTTATATCTTCCATTCAGAGTAGGGGGGATACCACCACCATAACTCTTCTGCATAAGAGTAAAGAGCTCTCGTGTCTCCCAAACAGTGTTAGCAAGAAGATCAGTGTATGTGAATGTGTAAGTAACATTATGGTATTGAAATACAAATAACTTTAGTATGACAAAATTTATTCTATATATTTTTATGATAATACAAATTCATTTTTCAAACAGCTGGGTCTGGATCACTGCCTGGAGACCAAAGTTTTGGTCTATGTGTGAGCCAAATATCAGGATGTTTCCTCTCCAAATCGACTAACCTCTGATGTTTCTTCTCTAATACAGCTAACCTCTTTTCCAAATCATCATATTTTTGCATCATTGCAGATGTAACTTCAAAATCCTCTTTCATCAGATTGCATTTATGATCGAGGTCACTAGTCAACTCTGTTATTTTTCGTGTAATTGTAGCTGTGGTATCCCATACTTTGATATCCACATCACTTTTTAGATTACTATATTTGCGATCTAGATCATCAGTGACCTCCTCTATTTTTTCATTGAATGCTAGACGGGCATCAGGTACAATCTTAGCCGTTGTGGCAAGTATGGCAGCCTGCAAGGCTTTGAGGACACGTGCCTTCGTCTCCTTGATTTGTTCATTGAGATATAATTGGGTTACACAATCACTCTCATCTATCGGTTCACCAACATTTTTCAGTCTTTTACCTTGCACATCATATTGGTCATCAGGTGAAAGCTTGAATCCTATACCTTGGGGACCTTGAGAACCTTGAAGAACTCGAACTTTAACAGCACCCCATTTTCGTGTACGACCGAATTTATCGATAGCCTTAGACATCTTTCTCCCACCTTGATATCTTTCATACTGATGATTTTAAAACAATCATTTGTATATATCTCTGTGTAGGTATGTTGATATCTCAAATGAAACAAAAGGAATTCAGAAAAACATGTTTATTCAAAAAAATATATTTGGTAACAAGACATAAACTAACATTGACTAGTATAATTTGACTTTTATACAATAAGAGTACTATATAATATATTCGGTACAGGACAAGACATCAGCTAAAATTGACTAGTACAATTTTATTTTTATATAATAAGCGTAATCACATATGAAATACAAATAAATAAGTATAGTGGTGGTGAATTTTCCATTTTGAATGATATTTCATTTATTCAATTCAGCTGTTAATAAATGAAGTAATTGATCTAAAGGACTCTCTTGGGAAAAAGATTGAATAATATTGGAAACCCAACGAATATTCTCTTCTGGGTCATTCTGGTAGAATTCTATATCGCTATGACCCCAAGGAAGAGTTTGTGTCGTATTGGGAATGATGAACCGTTTATCATCATGGTACGACAATGCAACTTTGTTTTTCAATTCAGTATACATGTCGTGCAATATGCTTCTAAACGAGTTCATCTTCCTAAATATTAAACCACCCTGTTCGACAATTTTCTTATAATCTTCACATGTCAATTCATTCTTTATGACGGATCTTTTGACACCTTTTGCTTTCTTGAATTCACTACCTACAGACTGAACATAATATGCTTCAGCACCGGTACCATAAAAGCTAATTATGGGATCATTCGGAAATTCATCTTTGAAATTACCCAGAATTGACTTTGTAATGGGAATATTGAATTGGTTTCCCAATTTGTAATTGGAAGTATCAAACTCACCTATATTGCTGGTAATGAATTCATAAAAATTATCAGTTTTTACTTTCAAAATTAAAGAATCCGTGTCAGTGTAGAGTAAGGTAGCATTTTCTGCATAATGACGTTTAATACATCCGTAGAAGAAGTTGTACATAACTGTTTTGGATAATTCTAGAATACAGAATCCCAAATATAGTGGTTTATCGTACAATACATTAACTTTGCCCAATTGAATAGCAACGAAATTTTCGGAAAAAATTGAACAGCTTTTGAAATTAGTACGTGATATTAGGGTGCTAGCACCCATTTTCCTCTTGATGCTTTCCCAATGCGTCACCAATCTAACATCTATTCTGTTATCAACGTTTTACATCGTTTTCCCATAAACTGCATTATTCATGAGTTTATAGAAATCTTTTTCAGCTTTGTTGTTAGAGCGATTGCGCATTTCAGTGTTCAAATCAATATAAGGTTTCATCCAACATGACTGCTTGAATTTCAGCACTCTATGTGTATTCATGACAATAAGACCATTGGCCACAGCCTGCTGTAAGTTTTTATAATGTACAATATATTTTCTCTTGTCATTTAAATTTGGAATTAATTTAGGAATTTTTGATTTGGAATGTGGAGGTATTAAACTTTCAACGAAAAAAGGGAGATCAGCATGTTTGTCATGTAATTCTTGGGGATAATGAATATCCACTTCGAGAACATAACCGTATGGACTATCAGATGCCACAGCCATTACGTCCAAATTGAAAATGTCATTGGATGTTAGCCAAGCAAAATCATTGGTGGGTAATGGTTGTGACATACTGTGACCATATAAGTTGGTGGCATCTAAATATGATATGAATGATGAAGGTTCATTGGGGTTATAATCGGGTAAAAATTTATTATTAGCAATATGCTTCCTTCCACTACACTGACTTATTCCACCACGTATTCCTTTCTTCAAAAAATGTATCATGTCAATGTCTGTCAATAATTCCAATTCAATATTTGTATACTTTAGCATTGCATCCCATGATAATCCGGGTGCTGTATAATACTGTGCTGGATCTAATTTATATTTCTCTAAACATATGTCTCTAAAATTCTCAAATATATCACATAATAGAAGCACATCAGACTTCAAATATAAATCCGAGTATTCTCCCAAACTCTTACACTCGAATAAATGCCAAACACGTTTCGCTCTCATATAATCCTTATCTGATATATGCTCTCCGTTAAGATTGTCAAAAAACTGATTTTTTGTGGGGAGAGTTGGATAATTCAACTTGTCAATATGATCAACAAAGTTATATGGAAAAACACCTTTCTGTCTCATCAAATTGAATTTGTCAATTTGTGGAAAATGTTTATGCATCTCAATACACTGATCGGATGTTAAGTTAGCACCTAAGTTCTGCAAAGAATTCGACATGAATTTAAAACTGTCTATGAATCTCATTTTCAAATAATTCTTTTTCTCTTTTCCATCTTTGTCAGTGTATGAGTGAGTAAATAAATGCTTGGTGAAAGATATGTATTTTTCCTTAGTTTGTGGGATAACATCCACTTTGTCTTTGTTTCTATACAGTTCTTTTATGAACAAATGACAATCATATCCACTCAGGTTATGGAAAATTATCGGAACAAAATTAGGTAGTTTGAAATTCAAGTTACATACAGAATGTGCGGCAGGTGATCTTTTTTTTCCAGTGAGGTGACAATGGTCTCTCACTTTCACATCACCACCCGAGAATGGTTTATCACATATACCACAAAATTGAGTAGAAGAAAACTCTTTTTCTTCCGAGGGGGTTTGTGCAGCCATAGGAATTGGATACCTCAAATGATTGTGATAAATATTCCTTAAATCATCTTCAAGTTTTGTAACAAATTTCTCGGCTGCATCCTCACCCCTATATGTCACAAATTTAGTTAATTTATCATTGTATGAACATTTTATCGAATAAGCAAATGAATAAGGTTCATGTTTGTATGTTTTGTTCGAGTATGAGTGTTTAGGGTTGGGTTGACTAGTTTGAATGGGTTTGAGAACTGATTCAAAGTCGGCATAAACTAAAAATGGCACCTTCAGCTGTTTCTCAAAATTTTCAAACATAAGTGTATTCCCCGGTAACATTTTACCATATTTGTTGATTCTGAACTTGACTGATGGTGTTGTAGTGCTCAAGTGATTACAGTCATGCAACTGATGACGTAACAATAATCGCTCATGAGAGAAATACAATAAACATCCATCACAAAAATATTTTTTGTGCTCATGCGCAGATAGTTGACTTGAAACTAATCTAGAAAGGTCTTTAATCCAACAATAATGACTATTGCCAGAATCATCTGTTATAAGTAACAAATTGACATGTCTTCTGAGTCTTCTCTGTGAGTAACGCAACGGACCAACCACTTCATATTTCATTTTACCCTTATCAAGTTTCGACTCTAACCCATAAACATTTATTGAAATATCATTTATGTCTTCAAACTTTTTTATAGCTTGAAGTTTAACTGGAAAATCCATACCTGTTACATTCAAGACATTGGAATAGTGGGGGTATGAGGAAACTTCTGACACTCTACCATTCGCAGGAAACAATGCAGATGTGATGGCCCATGCAAAACAATGTTGATCTTCATTGCGAATATTCACAACACCTTTTCTTGTCTCAATGAATTCGGGCAGCTTCACATACGAACATCCGCTGAGTGGACTATACTTGTTGATGTTCACTTCGAGGAACATAACTTTTTCACAACTCCATCCTGAAACATAAACATAATTTAATATTCATGTAATTAGAAGGAAACCTTAAACATACCTGAATCACGTTCTTCAAATTCCGTAGTCTGAGCAATGATGACATCACGGAATCCATCGAATAATGCACCCAAATCCGTAGACTGATCCACAATTTTATTTTGTGAGTTGAATGACTTGGTATCACTCAAATCCCGTGTTTGGACAATGTAGCTGCCAAATACTTCCATATTCACTTTAAAGATCTTGTGAACCTTCATTGCCTCTTCAAGTAATCCAATAACTTTTTCTCTGATCTCACTGAAGAATGGCATATATTCAGTGTAAACATTAGGACTTTCCACGCGATAGCTCACAATTCTACACTTGAAAGCATTCCTTATAATTTGTATGCCATCACTCACTTGAACACATGCATTGTTCTTGTGCTGGAGAGTTCTTTTGTGAGAACTAACTTGGGAAGCAGGAATTGACACATTACAACAATTGCATGTGTACATTGGTGTCGATGCTGCCGCATCTAACTTAATCCTTTTCACAGAAGGGCCACCTTGGCAACTTTGGAGTTGATGCCGACGGAGATTATCACTACGAGTGAACGATTTACCACATTCACAGGAATACATTTTCTCGATGTCTCTTCAGCACAAAACTCAATGAAATACTGATTTCACAATCATTCTCACCACCTTTAAATATTATTTCGATGAGTGGAAGAGAGGGTAAACAAATTCTCTCTGCATCGACTACTCATGCAACGTCACAGAGCCCTCCCCACCAGTTAACGCATCCAACAGCATATCAATACAGAGAGGACGGAGAGTTAATAGTAGTCGCTAGATCACCACAGCGTATGGGTGTGTGACGTCAGCGGATCCACCGTGTCGGGAGCGAGGGCCTGACACACATCAGTGGATCGTCGTGCGCTTAGCGCTGACGTCACGCGACCTCTCCCCCCACCACCATCGCAAGGTATACATCACGGGAGAGGAATCAGAGCTCACATATCGGGCTGGATCTCCGTGGTGTGCGGACGTGTACCGTCTCCATACTTCGGTATAGATTTTCATGTGCACTCTACAAGGATCATACACAGTACCTGAGTAGGTAGACATGAAGGTCATGCAAGACATGGAGGTAAAAAAAAATATGTGTACTTACAAAAAGTACTTGTCCGTGTATGAAAAAAATTCCAAGTCATCTCAAGGTCAAACACAAACCCTGAACACCTCTCCCAACAATATAAATCAAGGTCAAACACAAAATTTCAAAGGCATCTCTAGGGCATGCCAAGGTCATAGACCTACACAAAGGTACCTATGCACCAAGGTCATCCCTGAAGTTCACCACAAGGTCAACGATGACGTCATAGTGGAGGGGGGAGGCCCAGAACCGGCTCAAATCTCCTACTGGCAAACATGCATTAGACTGAAGAGGAGGGGAGGATGGAAGCTCTACTTGAGTTTGGCGGTTTTCACGAGCTTTTCTCATCTGTTTGAATTCAACAAACCACTTCCATTCCTCATTCTCCTCCTCAGACATCACTTGCCAAAAAGCAGGGATTTCGCTATTCGTGCGGGCCGTTTGATGAACGTTTCCGCGTGCAAGTGGACCCCTTTCAAGGCTGTTCCCTGTGCTAGCTCGAGAGACATTGAGACCCGAAATTACTGAAATATTGTCAGGAGTTCGGGGGCGGTTTTGGTCAAACATTCTCACTTCATTCATTCTCGACTCTATTTGCGAGTCTGCAGAAATATTAAGTGGACTGGAGGTCCCTGAACGTAACGTATTACGTTCTGAATTCTGGAATGCTTCCAAAATTCGGCGTGGAGTGCCGGTATTTTTCGGGGTTTGAAATTCCCCAGCGGGTTGGCCGCCGAAAGTCAAAAAACTAGGTGAGGCCCTCAAAGGCCTATTATCAAAATTTTGAGCTGAAATTTCCCTCAGACTCAGATCACGCCCTGTATTCTGATCAACAGAAAAATTGAATCGAGATTCATCATCATTGTCTTCATCAGGACAGCCCACAACGTGACTTTTATCCACATTCACATCATCCATACTACAATGCACAAGAGTTTAACCTAGGAGATGCAAACAAATTTAAATGAACCGGTTTTTGAGAATCCAGGTGGTAACTAGATTCTGTAGCGTTATTTTCGACGCGACGCGATTCAACAACTAATGGTGAGCGCTTCGGGAGAAATGCGTGGGGCTCGCCTTCCTTGACGGCCACGCTTGGTGAAACCCTTGGGTTTCTATTTATTGTGGGGCTCTCCAAACTAGAGCCAAAAGAAAAATTATTTTCAACAGAAAATGTACCACTTATAGGAGCAGTTAGGATGGGCGGTAAGGCCGGGTGTTTCTCAAACAGAGAAGAATCAAGAGCTTGGTTAGATATAAAACTCGTGAAATTTTCAGCGGGGTGAAGTACACAAGAAGTTGGTTGAACTTTTGTTTGTCTGCGAGTCCTCGGACGTAAATTGTAGGACATTAGGGGAATGTCAAAAGTGAAGTTACTTCCTAAGAAAAAAATAATCGCGTGCCGTGATTTATACTTAGTAAATTCCCCTAAGACAGAACTAAACAACGCGTACAATGGTGAACCCTATATTCAAATAATCTCTGAAAAAAAAATGGGTGAATATCACCTGTGCGGAATTCGCACACAGGCACTTATGCAGGAACGCTATATAAAAATAGTACCCTCAAATAAATGCTGAAAATAAAGGTATGGTTATATTATCCGCTCTGTACTCGGGAACGCTAGTGCCAGGAACGCTTTATATACAAAAAAATACCCTCAGATAATTTCTGAAAATAAAAGGTAAAGTTATGTTATACGACCTGTTCTCAGAAACACTAGTGGCACAATCAATAGTGCCATAAAAATGGAGAAACGCAACACTGCACTGCAATAATAGCAAATTGCAAACCGCAATTACACTGCACAATAATTGAGCCGTGGCAAGAACTCTGTCTCGTTGACTTATTATCACTTTTAAAAAAAATACCGACTTATGCCCGCGTCTCGTCCGTACCGACGTTCGACGCTAAGTCTGCTATACCCGCGTCTTGTTCGAACCGACGTTCGAAGCTAAGTGTCCTTTTTCACTACTCCAAAACTCTCCTCTGCCCTATTCGAAAGCTAATTTCCCAGAACTTTCTGCAAGGCATAAAAAAACCGTTTGTGTCTGCATACCATATGTCTCCTTTTCCACAGAACTGCATTCAAAAACATTACTTTTCCTTAAAATCTTCAACATTCGTTGAAGAGGCAAACAGTAAAAATAATATTCTTTAGAATATTTCAGACTCCCCTGTGCTGAGAACATCTTTTAGTCCGAAAACAACTCAAGTATTGTTTGCCCGCCTAGAATAGTTAACAGATGTCTTAATCTCTTCTTTTTCTAAGCAACCCATTTCGTGTACTCGGTATCTACTTTCTCTAGCTAGGGTGGCCATAAACCAGCGCCGAGAAACGGATGAGATGTCGAAGTTTTTAGAAATGCGTGTGAAAGGTTTATTTCAATAAAGTTGACATATCATTCGCGGGGAGATTATTAATATAGATTTCCATACGACACTACATGTGTTTCTTGGTTTATTTTAATTTCCCCATCGGCGTCGTTCATAAACTGTTCAACCATTCCTTCGCTAGACAAATATATACATATTCTATTATTTGCAATTCTGGATGAAAACAATATATTTTTCGGGTTAATTACATTCCCCAAATCCACAAGATAGTCTTTCAGTTTCAGGTTTTCTTTTGCATTGAATAGAATAGATGGCTACTTCGAAGGAAATTTTGATTGGTTGGTTTGGCTTAAAACGGATGAGAACAGACTGGGAGACATTTCGGTACTCCTGTAGTCAGAAGTTCCTGTCTTCGGTGTTTCATTCATAGTAACGAATGAATCACCTTTGTACCTGAGTGCGGTCCTGCCCGTCGGCAGTAGTCTAGCTGATAAGAGCCAGCATACAGCCTTGGTATAGGCAGGGTTTTGTTTTTGAGGTAACTAAACGGTGTTAATTAAGAAAGTAAGTTATGAACTTACGTTTCTAAGTGTGATTAACAGGTGGTCAGCTGTGAGATGTCGAACTTGAGTTTTGAAACTCAGAAAAAACTAGTTTAAACAACGAATTTTCGGGATACGTGATAAATGCACTGTTCGATTGCTTTACCAGGGCCGACTACCTACTATAAAATTGAAGTTACTTTTTTGTAATATCTAACAGAAAACAACTACTTCCCCGGCAAAAGCCACGCTGGACATAGAACTACATCTGATAGATATTGAGAAAGACCCTATATAACTTGAAGAAAAAATCTGAAAGTGAAAATTTGCATTTTCATTCAGATAGTTGATTATTTATTAAATGTCCAGTTTCCATTGGAGATTCTTATCTATGAATGAGATAAGGGAGAATGTTATTCAGAAGTGTCACTCACAGAAAATCGCTCATTTCATTGACGCGTGGATTGCATCACTTTCGCTAGGCCTCCAATACATTTTGGTCGACAAAAATCTATTTCACTCTTCTAAGATCATCAGGGAGGTCGGAAGAATTGGAAAACATACTCTTCAGAAGCAATTTCACACTGTAATGAGGAATTGTTGGACTATTTCTTGTGCGGTGAAACTTTGGAAATATTTTTCTGACATAAAACCTGTCAGGGGTATGGCATGTTGATTTCATTGAAAATATGAACAGGATGTTCATAAAGTCAGTTTTAATCTCAAAAGATGATTCATTTCAAGAAAAATCAAATGTAATTTTTTTTTTAACGGAAGTTTGTTCGAATCCTAATAGTGTGCGATATCAAATTATTCGTAATATTATGCTCTTTTTTTTTCAGCCTACGAGCAACTATCATTTACCTACTATTTGGAAAGAAATAGTAGGTTATACTAATTTCAAATTAAATTTTCACGAACAGATACGTTTTGACCGAAAACAGTATTGTAGTTTTCTCAACATTTTAGAAATGAAATGACGTGATTTGAACGTATCCATAGCCCTCTAGATGAATTTTGAAATAAAAAAGTGACAAGTGATAGTGATAGTATTCAGCATCTCATATGGAGACAAAAGAAGTGAAAATATAGCAGGTATCCCTTCTGAAATTCAAAAGTTATTGAAACTTCCGATGAAATCGTTCAAATTCTATGACGAACCGAACCAACAGATAACTGTAATTTTCAATAGAAATTAGTTGCAAAATTGTTAAACCAAATACCTACCTATCCCAGATCATCGATAACTATCCACACATTGGAAGTATAGTACTGCGAAACTTGTTATCTAAAATCAAAATAAAAGAAAAAACACCGACCCCACTTGAAAGTAATGTCATGACAAGGTTCTGACTTGTGACGGCTGTTAGTTCGGGCCATCACAGAGGTAAGCTGAAATGACACCCCCAGGGAGAATTCACCTACACTGAGTATTTCCAATAGACAGTGGAATGATGACTGAAAATTACCAAAATTACAAAAAGTTGAAGGGAGATTTGTACATTTGCTGTATCAGGTATCCTGTTCCGGTCTCAATGATCTTTGAGATAATTACTTTCTAATTTTTTTCCTGCTGAACAAAAATATAAAATCAGAACTTTGGGCTCGAGCATACCTCTGGAATTATGGTCCTCAAACGTCAATAAAAAAAGGACGTTTGTTTTTCAATCAATACAATCTTATCACATTTCATGTCATTTTCACCTTCTAATGAAGATTTCAAACCACCGAAAAAATATTGTTTTTGGGCAAATTGATGTTTTATTTAGGTGAAATTTGGATTTCAATATCAATTCACCTATTTTGTAAATGACAAATTAATGAAAAAAACAGGATATCACAGAAATATTTTTTGGCAATTCAAAATATTTTAGAACATGAATTATGAATATTTTGAGAAAAAATTAACCTAAATGTTTTTACTCCCAGAGTATTCGAAAGTTCAAATTTTGATTTATGACAGATTATTATTCAGCAAGAAAAAATACATCAAGATCGGAGGTGGAGGCCATTCCCTTATTTCAATGTATAGTATATCAGCTTTTAGGTGACAGAAGACTAGGAAAAATTTTTGTTATTTTTTCCCAAAAGTCTGATATTCATTATTTAGTGAAATATTTGGTGTAACTTAGCTATATTTTTACGAATAATTTCCAAAGTAATATCACAAATGTAATGAAGTACTATTTTTCTAACATTCACGTAACATAATAAGTATACTGTCTGTCATCCACTAAAGCTCAACGATTTTACATTTTATCATTAAAAATTTGGATGAATCTTTATGTTTTAGGAGCCATCCATAAATTACGTCACACGTTCCTGAGTAGCACACCTATATTGGTAAAATATTGCTACAATATTGGCGAAATATTTGAAATACAATATTGGCGAGAAAAAAAATGTGAACATTTGGCGATATTGGTCCAATATCACTTAATAATATTGGCGAAGTATTCTCGAAGCTTTAAAATATTCGGCTATATTGGCACAATATTCAAACGTTATATTGTGGAGAAGTAAAATTTGAACATTTTGCGATATTGGTCGAATATTGTTCAGACATTTCAAAAATAGTATTGGTAAAATATCTTGGAGCGATGGCATCAAAACATTTATTGATACTGGTACAATATCATTTGGATATATTGGTAGAAGTGAATATACTTCGGTAAATTATTAAATGTCTTTCAGTTGATCAAGGTGCCACCAGATCACCATAACCACTGAGTAAGCTGTCTTGAAAACAAGTTATGGGAAGTATTTAATATATTTTCGTAAGTTTTAGAAGACGTTCTATATGTAGAGCCACCTAACGGACTTTTATCCAGGTTTGATCATGATATAATTTCAATATGTTTCATTGAATATTCGGCCAATATTTAAAATAATCTTTATCAAGATGTAGGAAACAATATGGAGACAATATTGTTTTAACGATATCGGTAAATATTATTGAACCAGTATTGACCCAATATAAATTAATAAGGTTTGTTGAATATTGGCAAAATAATATTCAACTAATGTGTAATCACACTTGGATATACAATATAGTTTTTATTCCTAGAATCGATATGAGAGGAATTTTGGGATTACAATATTTATTCTAGATATTGAAAACAATATGAAGACAATATTGTTTTATCGATATTGGTGAAAATCATTGAAACAATATTGACCCAATATGAGTTGTTACAATTTGTTGAATGAAGTTGAAATTATATTCAACCAATGTGCTATCAAACTTGGGAATACAATATAGTTTTTCATCCCTAGAATCGATATGACTGGAATACTGGCATTGCAATATTTATTCTAGATGTGGAAAAAAATATTAAGACAATATTGTATTATCGATATTGTAGAAATTATTCAACCGATATTGATCCAATATTACATGTGACAATCTACATTCCAAACAGGATCAACCAATATTCCACCAACATTATTAATATAATATTGTTTTTGGAATATTAATTTTTCATTCACAATATATCTATATTGGCCCAATATGGAACCAAGATTCAGCCGATATGATATGCTACCTGGGTTAAGGAGGGGGAAGGGTGTCGAAGAAGTGTGAAATAAAATTGAAATGGAAAACAATCCCAATAATAAAAAAAAAATTGTGATATCTAACAGAAAACAAAAACAATGTGTAAATGGAAGGGCCATTCTTTTGAAAAAAAGGTGTGCTAGTGTGAAGTTCCAAATTCAGGTGGTTGTTTAAATTTGATATGAAACTAGAATACTGTTTCTGTACCATTGAATATTTCTCAAAGTAGAAACTAGGAAGCGGTGTTTGGGATAAAGAAGAACAGTAGTTTTCGATACGTTTTATTTAATACTATCTAGAAGACTAATACATTGAATGTTATTCATATTATTTAGGCACCTACTTGAATTATTCGATTTCTTAAAGAGAAAACAGAATAAGTTTTGAGAGAGTTCATCTCTCGAGCTCGCATTTGTGTGACAGAGCAATTTAGAATAATTCAATTCTAGAGTAAATTCTAGCCATTGCTTGAAATTTATGAAAATGATAAATGGTTTCATGTATCATCTATAAATTTTAATTACAATATTCTATTTCCTACAGTAGATTTTATATATGATACTTACACTCGCACTCAGAGTCTCAGAGCAAGTTCACTCACTGAACCGAACGGAAAGTCAGTAATAATCTCCCGATAAAATGCAGAATTAAAAAAAAACGTTCACCTGTCTGTTACTAAAACTGTGTTACTTAGAAACGACACGAGAGCTCGTTCGAGTGGTACCATCAAAAAACGACATTTTTGCAATAAAGTAATTTCGAAATTTTAAAACGCATCATATTACTTGTTATGTAATTTATGATGCTTCTAAGTGAATCACTGCACGCTAGACAAGTTAAAACTCAGTACCCCAAATATCAAGTCGCTTTAAAATCTCATTAAAATAGTGTTAAGTTTATCAGTATTTTCTCAGAGTTTTGAAAAAAAACAGTAATATAGAAGGTGCCCTATTTGGAATGAAAAATTGGTGTCACTGTCAGCTAAACCGGAAGTACGAAAACAATCTTCTAATGCACCAAACAACCGTTGTAAACTACAGGAGCAAACCGCTCATTTGTATTTTCAGTTAGCAGACCCTGCAATCCAGGGCATCAAATAACGTCACCACTGCTACCTACGTATCATCAAGTCCAGGAATGTTTCTTGTAAATATATAGGGTGTCCGCCATACATTTATCAACAAACATGTATACAAGAGAAGAAAAGGTAATGGACATGCTATTAATTTATGGCGAATGCAAGAAATATTTGAGGAACGCTGCAATTTTGTATGCTGAAAGGTATCCCAACAGATATAATTCGTGTTTTCAATATTATGGAGAATATAGAGAAACAACTAGGACGTAAATCTTCTAACCATAAAACTCTTATCATTGATGAGGTGACGGAAATCAATGCATTGTAGAAGTGAATCCTACTAGTAGGGAAATTAGATGTGACTTACAAATTAGTCATCCGGAAAGATTTTGACAACATAGATTTGGTGAATACTGACGCTGTTTTTTATAATAACAAAGACTGCTGATCAAGACTTAATTTAAAAGGAGAATAGAGAATCGTAAAAAGAGTTGGAAGAAACCATGGCTTCCTTAATACAGAATTAGGTGATTTGAATATCACAAACGAATTCGAAGAATGCTATAATATGCAAGTTCATAAAAAATTATTCGGAATGGACGAAGTTGATATCGTTAGGAACCCGGCAAAAAATTCCTATTAGCCGGTCAGCTGTGAAAAATGCCATAAACGAGAAAGTCTGCCGAAAAGTGAAAAAAATTTCAGCAACCACAAACACGTGTTCCAAACTGTTGGTTGGTCTGAAACAAGTAGTGAGTACGGTTGTTCTATAATTTCCGGGTTACCTACATCCTATAATTTTTCTTTTTATATGTTTATATACATGCCGTTTATTTTATGATGTCTCAACATTGCTATATTCTAAACCGAAAAAGATACAAAAACGATTAAATGAGCAAAAAGGAAACTATTTTGGAGAGCATTACATTGGTAGTGATGAATCTACAGGGACTCGATTTATACAGGGAATACTGAAAATACAATTTTTGTTATTTTACGCATAGTATCTACTTTCATTACTAAAAATATAAAAAATGGAAAATGAAAAGTTCTTTGTTTCTGAAATTCTCTGTAATGGTGTATTCATGAATATTCGATGCTACGTTGCGTGTCTTTACGGCCACCATCAAGTTCTTGTTTTTAAACAAGGAACAGTTTTTTATTACATTGGAATTACGACATTTTATCTGTAGTATACGAAGGCGTAGAAGGGCAACGAGCAATTTTTTTTTTGGAATCCTGACTTTAATCTCGGACCCCCGACTTCAATCTCGGACCCCCGACTTTAATCTCGGGGGTCCGACTTTAATCTCGGACCCCCGACTATAATCTCGGGGGTCGACTTTAATCTCGGACCCCCGACTTTAATCTCAGACACCTGATTTTTATCTCGGGAGTCCGACTTTAATCTCGGACGCCCGACTTTAATCTCGGACCCCCGACTTTAATCTCGGGGGTCTGATTTTAATCTCGGACCCCCGACTTTAATCTCAGACCCCCGACTTTAATCTCGGGGGTCCGACTTTGATCTCGGGGGTCCGACTTTATTCTCGGAGGTCCGACTTTAATCTCGGACCCCCGACATTAATCTTGGGGGTCCGATATCGATATTAAAGATGGGGGTCCGACACGTTTGCTTGTCAACCATAAGGGCATTACACGTTGAAAGTTAAGGGCCTGGTCTCTAATTCTAGCTCACACAAGTTTCCCGGAGACTTATGAGGGTTGCTCGTAAAGGTGCAGCCGGTTGACGGAAATAACAAATTTTAAACAAACAACATATATCATATTATGTTTATATAAAGAATCAACACACGGAGTTTTTTGGTTTCATTCTGAATCACACTGTATATATCTGGCACCGGATCTCAGTCTGGAAGAGAATAGGTACATTTATGTGTTCAGATAGTTTGTTGGGACTAATATTTTTCTGGCGACGTTTCGAATTCTAATCATTTCATTTTCAGGACCATTCAATAATGAGTTTACATGTGGTGAAATGGTTTAGAAAAGAAGCAAAGAATGAATGTCCCATGTATTGAAACGCTATAGAAGTAAACTTTTCTAATGTTAAAGCGCCCCCCCAAGTCTGATGTACAGACAGATATATTAATTAGATACACCAAATTCAACATTATTTGTCCCAAGCAATAATAGATACATTATCGAAAAGAGAAACATTCTGAACTGAAAATTGAATCAAAATGACTCCTCTGGAAATGTAAAAAAACCTGCTATAAAAATAAAGGAGTTTTTTTGTAACATCTAACAGAAAACAACTACTTCCCCGACAAAAGCCACGCTGGACTGAATTACATTCGATAGATATTGTGAAAAGATCATATATATCAGATGTAGTTCAATGTCCAGGGAAGTAGTTGTTTTTTGTTAGATATTATACAAAAAAATTGCTTAATTTTCATCGAAAGTTCTTTCTAGAGGATTCATGTTTGTTTCAATATTCAATTGAGAATGTTTCCCTTTTCAACATGAAAACGTTCCAAGAAGTTATCTTGAACGATGGAAAATAGCGACTGAAACTTGTCTTCCAGTCGCTGATGATTTCACATCTCATTTTATGAACATCCTGTTCATATTTTCACTAAAGTCAAGATACCTTATCGTTTCAACCAATAGTGAACAAAAAAAATAGTTTCATTTTGTGTCCATATAGCTTTATGAAGAGATTCTAGAATCTGAGAGCACAGTCGAATCCCAAGATTGAAGTCGAGGGTCCGAGATTAAAGTCTGGGGTCCGCGATTACAGTCGGACCCCCGAGATTAAAGTGGGAACCCCGAGATGAAAGTCGGACCTCCGAGATCACAGTTAAACCCCCAAGATTAGAGTCGGGGGTCCGAGATTAGAGTCGGGGTCCGAGATTAAAGTCGGACCTCCGAGATTAAAGTCAAGGGACCGAAATTAAAGTCGGGGGTCCAAGAATAAATTCGGGGGACCGAGATTAAAGCCGGGGGTCCAATATTAAAGTCGGACCCCCGAGATTAAAGTCGGGGCTCCGAGATTAGAGTCGGACCCACGAGATTAAAGTCGGGGGTCCGAGATTGAAGTCGGGGGTCCGAGATTGAAGTCGGATCCCCTTGATTTAAGTCGAGGGTCCGAGATTAAAGTCGGGATTCCAAAAAAAAATTGTTCGTGGCCCTTCTACGCCTTCGTAGTAATAACTAAGATCATCAGTGACAATAATTTTTAATTACGGTCCTTTCGTAGTTCTGTATATTCGTTTTGATTTCGTCATAACAAGTATAACAATAAACAAACTTAGACAGTACCTAACAATTTCGGTAAAAAACGTAATACAACATATTGAATATTGAAGATAACGTATCTGATTTCTTCTGAATCGATTTTTATTAGAAATTAATTTCAGAAATCTGAAGTCCTAAATATCAGTTTTTTTGGAAACACTATTTCTGTTTGATTTGGTACCATTCAAAAACACGTAGGCCCTGCTTTGTCTCTATGACAGGAATTATAAATGAATTGTTGATATGAGTTGAAAGCTGTCCAAAGTTCATGCAGTCTTAACATAATTTAACCTCAACCTTGAGAAGATGAAACTCGAGTTTGTTATGGTAATGTTCACGCACGCGACTTAAGGATTTAAGTGTAAGAGTTATGGGACACGCACTTTAGGAAGAGCAGTATTAAAGTCGCCCTTATTTTGAAATCGGAGCATGCGCTCATGTACCTTACCTTATATTTCCCTCATTAAGGATAGTGCCTGACTTTATTTATGCCTGCATTAAGTTGGTCTTATTTTTTCCTTATTTTAATTATTCCATCTTAACGTGACCACCCATAGCAGATTGTACATTTTCTGTTATTAAAATATAATCTGATACCTGATAACCTTATTTGTATTGTTGTATTTGTCCTGTGATTACTTGAATGTATTAATACACTGAAAATAAGAAAGTCGGTACAAGGTTTTGATATAAAGTAAATAAAAATGTCTTCTGAAAGAAAGAATTAAACGTCTTCGGTTTACGTATGATGATGATATGGTTTTATTATTTACAATTCTAATTTAAACCCAGAAAAACTACTGCTTTGATCATTACCAATTTGCCATATAAAACTAAACTTTTGTTTTCAACTACCAACAAAGGTTAGAAATAAGGTGAGTAATTAATAAGGGAAAACCAGGTGATTACCGATAACACTCATTTTCCAATATAAAAATAAAGTCATGCAGTATTTAGATAATGTAGTATTTTATTACTGCATTGCAGTATGCGGAAGCTTCCGATAACTCTGTAATGTAAGAAAGTCATAAGTTGGCCAACTTGTAACTTTAATCACAATTCTTCGCGTTAATCAGGTACTGTGCATGTGCATGTTCAATTAATATCCTTTTTTATACTTTCATAGTGAAAATGTGATAAAATAGAGCGAAAAATTAAGAACATTGTATTGTTCACTTCTTTGTGCACTCGCACTGTTGGTTAGGTTAACCTGGAAAAGTTCATGTGCGTATATTTATGTATAAAGTTTTGCACCTATGACATATTTTAGGGCAATCTTACGTTAAGTGTTAAGTTACGACTAAGTTATGTCTCATATCGTGCATGAATTCACAATTACTAATAATTAATGTATTGAAATGATGAAAGGATTTGTTATTTACCTATGCTAAATCACACAGAAGTTCTCTTCTTTCAAGGATTTTGTATGTTGAGCCATACCCGACATTTTGACGATTATAAGAAATTTGAAAGACTATTAAAAAAAATGAGAAAATTTAGTTGTAACTGGAAATATGACGAACCAAAAAGTGGTGTATTGGGAAAGCAAATAGAACCTAATAAATATTAACAAAGTGTAAACAGATATGTTTATTAATATCAGATTTTTTTGTAATAAAAATATTTCTAATCCAGATTATTTTCTAAAAGAAATCAGCCGCGAACTATTTGAAAAAAAAAACTTGGTGGCCGTGAAGAGAGGGCTTATCACAAATTTATAAAAACACCATTATTCACTTTGTCCCTGAAAAAAAATCAGTTCAGAAACATCCAAATTTGTCACTTGTCATGAAACTTCCGACATGGAAATCTCAAAATCTATGGTCCGCGGTAATATCATCATGACGGTTTATTACTTTTTTCAATTGTATCTTTCAATTTGGTACATGCAAAATGGGCCTTTTACATTACTCTCAAAACGTAGAAATGACGGATAACAGAAAAATAAATTTCAGCACCAAATTAGATATTCCAGGTATTAAATACTTTGGTTTCCTGTCTTTTTGATTCCTCATGAAGAGACAAAAATCTCTAGAAACCACGGGGCTCTAAAATAGCTGGGCACTTCCCAGCGGTCGCAAGTACTGCGATCCCTTGACCTTGAGAAGCCCCTGTCTCCAACGAATGAGCTGAGGTAAGATGAGATTCCCCAAAGTTCAATTACCAATTTGAACTCAATAGTATACCTAATGAGTTGGTTTGAGTGCACAGCAACAAACGGAGCTTAAAATGTCAAGAAACTTGAGAATTAAAATCGAGAGAATTGAGCCAAGAGGCCATTTGGTCTTCGTGTGAGTCCCACGTTTCACACTAGTGTTTGCTCACTTGAAGCATTTCTGACGTATGAATGTTTTTATAACACAAAGGAGTGTCGAAAAATTCAATAAGTTTGAGAGATGGCGCACCACTATATAGATTAACCGATTCAAAGTACGAAAATTCAGAAGAACATTGCAGAACTAAAATTTAATGATTTGAGAAAGAAATAATTCTGTAGCACTTCCGGTTTCTCCGGAGATGGTCCAAATTACTTTTTCTAATCTGGGGTGAATTCCTGAACATAATGGGTAAGTTTCTTCTATTACACTTTTTAGTTTCATCAATTCTTTTTTTGATTGATGATGATTTTTCTAATGAGAAACGTTCCTTAACGATGCGATGAAAATTAAATTAGCATTTTGAGTGCAATACTTTGCTACCAGCCGTGTTTGAATGTGGCAAAATCATATTTTTTTAGTTATTTATCCTAGTTTTCAAATAGCAACTCTATGGCGCACGTTGTATGACTGAATTTTGAGAAAGACAAATCGAATGATACCAAAATTTTGAAAGTCTGTCTATTATTTTCAGCGTTATCACTTTTACGAAAAATTCACCAAAAAGTATTGCAGCCGCTGGACTAACCAAGACCCAAATGATAGAAATTTGTAAATTTCACAACATTGAAAATTATTGTAATTTGTTGAACTTATTCTGTCGAATTTTAATATACAATATTGTATTACAATTTTTCAAAAGCTAGCAAACTAGAATTGTCATTATATTCCTCTGAAGTACTTAGGTATGCGTTTATTATAGCGACATCATACAAATTGGCAATTGATTTTTCATTCTTCATTATAGGTGAAACTTCAAATTTGTTATTATTTAGAATTTTGATTAGTCCAGCGGCCGCACTACTTTTTGGCAATTTTGTTATAATGGTGGAAATAATTGACAAATATTCAAAATCTTGGTATTACTCTATTCATCTTTTTAACCAGAGTGCGCCATAGGGATGCCATTTGAAAAAATAGGATAACCCTAAAAAAAGTGATTTTGCCATATTCGAACTCCTACTGGTGGCAAGGAATTGTAATCAGAATGATATTTCCATTTCAATCGGAAAGGAACGTTTCACATCTGGAAATTTATCATCATTACCAAAAAAAAATAATGAAACAAAAACTAAAAAAACTTGTAATAAAAAACTAGCTCAATTTATTCAGAATTCAATAATATCAAAATATACAAGGTGTTTCCTTTGAATAACTAACACTAGCACGATCATCTTGAGGTAAAAATCAGTAATCCTTGAAATAAACCAACTTTCGCAACATTTCTACAGTAATTACTTATTATCGATGAATCTTAGGAGTTGAATATATTTTTGAGAAACATCACTCAAAAAAAAAACAAATTCACTACTTCTAAATTATCATAAAAAAGATTGATCTGCTAACCACATTTATTACCAGACTTACATAAGCTAAAATCATTCAAAATCACCAGCTTCAACGAAATGACAATCCAAAATGTAACTGGCGAGCTGCAAGGGCATGTTTACATACGCGAATTGAGGCAACATTATATTTTTCCGCGGTTTTCGAGTCACATTATACAGTAAAATACTCGCAATAAACTCTCTGACCAATACTAACCAATGTTGGATGAATAGTGGTTGAATCGCTAACAATTTTGTATGGTTATTCTGTTTACGTAAGATTAGGTTGTCTAATAATTCACGCATTATGGACTCAGTTGGCATTCTTGTTTTTTAACTTCCCGCCATTGCAGTGACCAATCACAGTGTGCTTGTTGTGTGCACTTCACTGTCGTCTATAAGTCAGACTGGCGCAAGTGATTTCAGAAGATAGAGACTTAGATTTCCATGAAAGTCGTTGTTTACACGTTCAAATTTAATTTACTGGCTCCACTAAATCCATGCATCAACCCGCCTCAAAAACTTAGAAAATGCTTGCGGCAATACCACTGAAATTAAATTATAATATTACATTTTCATTTCAGTGGGCAATACTCACTTGTTCTTACAACATGCAGCGTTTTGTCAAAATATCAATAAATATCTACCCCCAAGGACCAATCCTGGATACGCCCTTGGGTTAAAATGGAAGAAATTACGTTACTAGCGGCCAATCCTTTGATGTCGCTTGACAAGACGAAAATAAACTCTCATCACGTGATCATAGCCTGTCCTTGCTTAGCTTATGGCTACCGTGAAACTCTAACTTTAGAGAATAAAGGGTGCGGAATTGCAGATATGTAGCATTAGTTATTGAAGTTGATGGTATTGTATTTCAAGTGTGTTGTGATTGTGATGATGTTTTTTCTCATTATCGTCTAGGATTTGGTATCTACAGCTAATGCTCAACTCTACAATGTTTGTAATCGTCTACTGACTGTGAGTAGGTAGTTTTTTCAAATAATGATTTATAAGTATATCCAAACCAGGAGACGTTATTCGAGAACAAAGAACAGCTATAACATTGAGTGCTTTGCAAATTTCAAAAATCTAAATAACGATTGGTTGTGTCATGACTAGGTATTTCATAAAACACTTCAAAATTCCTTATTAAATTGTATAAATATACATGTTCACTATACACAATGGACATTTAAAAGCCAAATATCCTTGCACCAGTCTTTTGAACCCCTTTGAAATCTTGAAAGGCCATTGAAAAATTGATTTTTTTTTCATCAATTTTTCCGCAGCGAAATATGAAATTGGGTCATTGAATTGAAGTAATACGATTATACTTTCATCTTCATGATACCTAGTGAATTTTGAAGTACGTCACTGGACCTTTGCAAGAAATTAGTTTGATGACACGTTTGACACTTTACACCAGTTCACAACGAATATGATTAGGTTTCTTTTCTGTATGGTTTGTATTTGGATATCAAAGGAATATTTATTTTTTGTCTTTCAATATTCAAAAATAAAAAAAGAAACACATTCGTTGAAACTTTATGGTTGACTTAAGACATGGCGTCTAGAAATGGGAAAAAAGTATCGCATAGGGCAGAATCCTCCGTTACATTCGAATCGATCAATTGATGGGAATTTAATTATAAGGTAATTGATCTCTGAATATGGAATATTTTAAGACACATCGATGGCTTACACCACAAATAAGCGCGTTGATTGAGGTTTCTGAATAACCGTTAAAGTAAGTGGCTGTATGGTGTGTGTGTATTCAAAATGGCGACGGTTGTTCTCGAACGAATTGGAAATTTCCAGAGGTTATTTTCAAATGCTAACTGTAAAAATGATTTCCTTACCTGAATTCTGGGGGCATTTGAGGATTGCTTTGCCTTAGTGAACCAGGGCATCTTTGAATTCCTTCTTGACATAACATTTATTTCCGAGACGCTTCTCATCAATGGCGGCCAAACTATCTTTTGAACCTCCTGGTGTTAGTACCAATCGCTTATCGATCAGCGATTCATAAATTTCTCTAAATGTTATTTCTTCATTTGGAGTCGCTGCGTTAATATCTTCGGGCAAGTCATTGAGGGCTTGGGCCATTTTACTCTATCAACGCACAACTTCTGAACAATTTTATCACTAAAATATTTCAACACGGTGAGTTGCTGATACCAACCGGCGTGAATTTCGAATTTAGCAGCCAAAATGCCGAAGATTGCCGAACATCCATAGACGTACCTAATTTTTTTTTCAGTTGTGTTCGTGAATAATTGGTATATAAATGAGTTCCATAGAATTTGGAACATTGAATGAGATGAGATGTAATTTCGATACGATAAAAAGGAAGGTGTTTTAATAATTGCGAATGAGTATACTAAACAGTCTCGTATGGGAACAGAAAATGGTCTATGGACGAAAAATACATTTTTCAAATAAGAATATGGTATATCATTGGAAAATACGATTCAGTGGCGGGCCGTCGGAGGGGTCGAAATCATAATAAGAAAATGAAAATAATTCGAAACGCGAATAAGAAAATGAACTATCACGTTCATATTCTTCTAGAAAAATCAATCTCTGATTTAAAAACACACCGTGAAAATATGAATCAGTGACGGGCCGTCGGAGGGGTCGAAATCATGATAAGAAAATGAAAATAATTCGAAACGCGAATAAGAAAATGATCTGTCACGTTCATATCCCTCTTGAAAAATCAATTTTTTATTGGAAAATACACCGTGAAAATATGAATCAGTGACGGGCCGTCGGAGGGGTCGAAATCATGATAAGAAAATGAAAATAATTTGAAACGCGAATAAGAAAATGTGCCACGTTCATATTTCTCTTGAAGAATCAATCTTTTATTGGAAAACACACCATGAAAATATGAATCAGTGACGGGCCGTCGGATGTGTCGAAATCAAATAAGAAAATAAAAGTATTTCAAAACGCGAATCAGAAAATGAACTGTCACGTTCATATTCCTCTAGAAAAATAGATCTTTCATTGAAAAACACACCGTGAAAATATGAATCAGTGACGGGCCGTCGGAGGGGTCGAAATCATGATAAGAAAATGAAAATAATTTTAAACTTGAATAATAAAATGAACTGTCACTTTCATATTCCTCTTGAAAAATCAATCTTTCATTGAAAAACACACCGTGAAAATATGAATTAGTGACGGGCCGTCGGAGGGGTCGAAATCATGATAAGAAAATGAAAATAATTCGAAACGTGAATAACAAAATGAACTGTCACGTTCATATTCCTCTTGAAAAATCAATATTTCATTGGAAAACACACCGTGAAAATATGAATCAGTGACGGGCATTCGGAGGGGTCGAAATCATGATAAGAAAATGAAAATAATTCGAAACGCGAATGAGAAAATGGACTGTCACGTTCATATTCCTCTTGTGAAATCAATCTTTTATTGGAAAACACACCGTGAAAATATCAATCAGTAACGGGCCGTCGGAGGGGTCGAAATCAAATAAGAAAATGAAAATGATTCAATACGCGAATCAGAAAATGAACTGCCACGTTCATATTCCTCTAGAAAAATCAATCTTTCATTGGAAAACACACCTTAAAAATATGAATCAGTGACGGGCCGTCGGAGGGGTCGAAATCATGATAAGAAAATGAAAATAATTTGGAACACGAATAAGAAAATGAACTGTCGCGTTCATATTCCTCTTGAAAAATCAATCTTTTATTGGAAAACACACCGTGAAAATATGAATCTTTAACGGGCTGTCGGATGGGTCGATATCAATTATGAAAATAAAGATGATTCAATAAGCGAATCAGAAAATGAACTGTCACGTTCATATTCCTCTAGAAAAATCAATCTTTCATTGGAAAACACACCTTGAAAATATGAATCAGTGACGATCCGTCGGAGGGTTCGAAATCATGATAAGAAAATTAAAATAATTCGAAACGCGAATAAGAAAATGAAATGTCACGTTCATATTCCTCTTGAAGAATCAATCTCTTATTGGAAAACACACCGTGAAAATATGAATCAGTGACGGGCCGTCGCATGGGTCGAAATCAAATAAGAAAATAAAAGTAATTCGCAACGCGAATCAGATAATGAACTGTCACGTTCATATTCCTCTAGAAAAATCAATCTCTCATTGGGAAACACACCGTGAAAATATGAATCACTGACGGGCCGTCGGAGGGGTCGAAATCATGATGAGAAAATGAAATTAATTCGAAACGCGAATAAGAAAATTAACTGTTACGTTCATATTCCTCTTGAAGAATCAATCTTCCATTGGAAAACACACCGTGAAAATATGAATCAGTGACGGGCCGTCGGATGGGTCGAAATCAAATAAGAAAATAAAAATAATTCAAAACGCTAATCAGAAAATGAACTGTCACTTTCATATTCCTCTAGAAGAATCAATCTTTCATTGGAAAACAATCCGTGAAAATATAAATCAGTGACGGGCCGTCGGAGGGTTCGAAATCATGATAAGAAAATGAAAATATTACGAAACGCGAATAAGAAAATGAACTTTCACGTTCATATTCCTCTTGAAGAATCAATCTTTTATTGGGAAACACACCGTGAAAATATGAATCAGTGACGGGCCGTCGGATGGGTCGAAATCAAATAAGAAAATAAAAGTAATTCGAAAGGCGAATCAGATAATGAACTGTCACGTTCATATTCCTCTAGAAAAATCAATCTTTCATTTAAAAACACACCGTGTAAATATGAATCAGTGACGGGCCGTCGGAGGGGTCGAAATCATGATAAGAAAATGAAAATAATTCTAAACTTGAATGAGAAAATGAACTGTCACGTTCATATTCCTCTTGAAAAATCAATCTTTCATTGAAAAACACACCGTGAAAATATGAATTAGTGACGGGCCATCGGAGGGGTCGAAATCATGATAAGAAAATGAAAATAATTCGCGAATAAGAAAATTAACTATCACGTTCATATTCCTCATGAAAAATCAATCTTTCATTGGAAAACACACCGTGAAAATATGAATCGGTGACGGGCCGTCGGAGGGGTCGAAATCATGATAAGAAAATGAAAATAATTCGAAACGCCAATAAAAAAATAAACTGTCACGTTCATATTCCTCTTGAAAAATCAATCTTTCATTGGAAAATACTCCGTGAAAATACTAATCAGTTACGGGCCGTCGGATGGGTCGAAATCAGGTAAGAAAATAAAAATGATTCAATACGCGAATCAGAAAATGAACTGTTACGTTCATATTCCTCTAGAAAAATCAATCTTTCATTGGGAAACACACCGTGAAAATATGAATCACTGACGGGCCGTCGGAGGGGTCGAAATCAAATGGGAAAATAAAAATAATTCAAAACGCGAATCAGAAAATGAACTGTCACTTTCATATTCCTGTAGAAAAATCAATCATTCATTGGAAAACACTCCGTGAAAATATGAATCAGTGACAGGCCGTCGGAGGGGTCGAAATCATGATAAGAAAATGAAAATAATTCGAAACGCGAATAAGGAAATGAACTGTCACGTTCATATTCCTCTTGAAAAATCAATCTTTCATTGAAAAACACACCGTAAAAATATGAATCAGTGACGGGCCTTCGGAGGGGTCGAAATCATGATAAGAAAATGAAAATAATTCGAATCGCGAATAAGAAAATGAACTGTCACGTTCATATTCCTCCTGAAAAATCAATCTTTCATAGAAGAACACACCATGAAAATATTAATCAGTGACAAGACGTCGAATGGGTCGAAATCAAATAAGAAAATAAAAATGATACAATACGCGAATCAGAAAATGAACTGTCACGTTCATATTGCTCTAGAAAAATCAATCTTCCATTGTGAAACACTCCGTGAAAATATGAATCAGTGACGAGCCGTCGGAGGGTTCGAAATCATGATAAGAAAATGAAAATAATTCGAAACGCGAATAAGAAAATGAACTGTCACGTTCATATTCCTCTTGAAAAATCAATCATTCATAGGAAAACACAACATGAAAATATGAATCAGTGACGGGCCGTCGGATGGGTCGGAATCAAATGAGAAAATAAAAATAATTCATTACGCGAATCAGAAAATGAACTGTCACGTTCATATTCCTCTAGAAACATCAATCTTCCATTGGGAAACACACCGTGAAAATATGAATCAGTGACGAGACGTCAGAGGGTTCGAAATCGTGATAAGAAAATGAAATATATCGAAACGCGAATAAGAAAATGAACTGTCACGTTCATATTCCTCTTGAAGAATCAATCTTTCATTGGAAAACACACCGTGAAAATATGAATCAGTGACGGGCCGTCGGAGGGGTCAAAACATGAGGGATTTCAAATTGATATCAGATGTCCACAATGTCAATACCAGACAAAAAAATTGCATCTCTGTACCTCACTGTAAAACCAATGTTTTTTCTGATTCTCCTAAAATTATGGGACCTAAATTTTTCAACTTACTACCAGATGGAATAAAAAAATGCAAATTGGAGTCTTCATTCAGAAGTCGTCTGAAATCGTATTTAGCTGATAGGTGTTTTTATAATGTGAAGATGTTTCTACCGTAATTCATACTGTATGTAGTTGTGACGTGTTAATTTGTAACTTTTATTTAGTAACGTCTGTATCTGTTAAATTTAATTTTGTTAATAAGATCTATAACATTTATGTTTACAGTCCATTCGACTGTTTTACAGTCTTGACTATTCCTATACAATCATGTGTTGTTTTAAAGGAAAATAAACGAATTGAATTGAAATCATGATAAGAAAATGAAAATAATTCGAAACGCGAAAGAGAAAATGAACTGTCACGTTCATATTCCTCTTGAAAAATCAATCTTTCATTGGAAAACACTCCGTGAAAATATGAATCAGTGACGGGCCGTCGGAGGGGACGAAATCATGATAAGAAAATGAAAGTAATTCGAAACGCGAATAAAAAAATGAACTGTCACGTTCATATTCCTCTTGAAGAATCAATCATTCATTGGAAAACACACCGTGAAAATATGAATCAGTGACGGGCCGTCAGATGGGTCGAAATCAAATAAGAAAATAAAAATGATTCAATACGCGAATCAGAAAATGAACTGTCACGTTCATTTTCCTCTAGAAAAATCAATTTTCCATTTGGAAACACACCGTGAAAATATGAATCACTGACGGGCCGTCGGAGGGGTCGAAATCAAATAAGAAAATAAAAATGATTCAATACGCGAATCAGAAAATCATCTGTCACGTTCATGTTCCTCTAGAAAAATCAATTTTTCATTGGGAAACACACCGTGAAAATATGAATCACTGACGGGCCGTCGGAGGGGTCGAAATCAAATGAGAAAATAAAAATAATTCAAAACGCTAATCAGAAAATGAACTGTCACTTTCATATTCCTCTTGAAAAATCAATCTTTCATTGGAAAACACACCGTAAAAATATGAATCAGTGACGGGCCATCGGAGGGGTCGAAATCATGATAATAAAATGAAAATAATTCGAAACGCGAATAAGAAAATTAACTATCACGTTCATATTCCTCATGAAAAATCAAACTTTCATTGGAAAACACACCGTGAAAATATGAATCACTGACGGGCCGTCGGAGGGGTCGAAATCAAATAAGAAAATAAAAATAATTCAAAACGCGAATCAGAAAATGAACTGTCACTTTCACATTTCTTTAGAAAAATCAATCTTTCATTGGAAAACACTCCGTGAAAATATGAATCAGTGACGGGCAGTCGGAGGGAACGAAATCATGATAAGAAAATGAAAATAATTCGAAACGCGAATAAGAAAATGAACTGTCACGTTCATATTCCTCTTGAAAAATCAATCTTTCATAGAAAAACACACCGTGAAAATATGAATCAGTTACGGGCCGTCGGATGGGTCGAAATAGAATAAGAAAATAAAAATTAGTCAATACGCGAATCAGAAAATGAACTGTCACGTTCATATTCCTTTAGAAAAATCGATCTTCCATTGGGAAACACACCGTGAAAATATGAATCAGTGACGGGCCGTCGGATGGGTCGAAGTAGAATAAGAAAATAAAAATGATTCATTACGCGAATCAGAAAATGAACTGTCACTTTCATATTCCTTTAGAAAAATCAATCTTCCATTGGGAAACACACCGTGAAAATATGAATCACTGACTGGAGGAGTCGAAATCAAATAATAAAATAAAAATAATTCAAAACGCGAATCAGAAAATGAACTGCCACTTTCATATTCCTCTTGAAAAATCAATCTTTCATTGAAAAACACGCCGTAAAAATATGAATCAGTGACGGGCCGTCGGATGGGTCGAAATAGAATAAGAAAATAAAAATGATTCAATACGCGAATCAGAAAATGAACTGTCACGTTCATATTCCTTTAGAAAAATCAATCTTCCATTGGGAAACACACCGCGAAAATATGAATTACTGACTGGAGGAGTCGAAATCAAATAAGAAAATACAAATAATTCAAAACGCGAATCAGAAAATGAACTGTCACTTTCATATTCCTCTTGAAAAATCAATCTTTCATTGAAAAAAACGCCGTAAAAATATGAATCAGTAACGGGCCGTCGGATGGGTCGAAATAGAATAAGAAAATAAAAAGGATTCAATACGCGAATCAGAAAATGAACTGTCACGTTCATATTCCTTTAGAAAAATAAATCTTCCATTGGGAAACACACCGTGAAAATATGAATCACTGACTGGAGGAGTCGAAATCAAATGAGAAAATAAAAATAATTCAAAAAGCGAATCAGAAAATGAACTGTCACTTTCATATTCCTCTTGAAAAATCAATCTTTCATAGGAAAACACACCGTGAAAATATGAATCAGTGACGGGCCGTCGGATGGGTCGAAATTAAATAAGAAAATAGAAATGATTCAATATGCGAATCAGAAAATGAACTGTCACGTTCATATTCCTCTAGAAAAATCAATCCTTCATTGGAAAACACACCTTGAAAATATGAATCAGTGACGATCCGTCAGAGGGCTCGAAATCATGATAAGAAAATAAAAATAATTCGAAACGCGAACAAGAAAATTAACTGTCACGTTCATATTCCTCTTGAAGAATCAATCTTTTATTGGAATACACACCGTGAATATATGAGTCAGTGACGGGCCGTCGGAGGGGTCGATCATGATAAGAAAATGAAAATAATTTGGAACGCGAATAAGAAAATGAACTGTCACGTTCATATTCCTCTTGAGAAATCAACATTTTATTGGAAAACACTCCGTGAAAATATGAATCAGTAACGGGCCGTCGGATGGGTCGAAATCAAATAAGAAAATAAAGATGATTCAATACGCGAATCAGAAAATGAACTGTCACGTTCATATTCCTTTAGAAAAATCAATCTTTCATTGGAAAACACACCTTGAAAATATGAATCAGTGACGATCCGTCGGAGGGTTCGAAATCATGATAAGAAAATTAAAATAATTCGAAACGCGAATCAGAAAATGAACTGTCACGTTCATATTCCTCTAGAAAAATCAATCTTTCATTGGGAAACACACCGTGAAAATATGAATCAGTGACGGGCCGTCGGATGGGTCGAAATCAAATAAGAAAATGAAAATGATTCAATACGCGAATCAGAAAAGAACTGCCACGTTCATATTCCTCTTGAAAAATCAATCTTTTATTGGAAAACACACCGTGAAAATATGAATCAGTAACGGGCCGTCGGATGGGTCGAAATCAAATGAGAAAATAAAGATGATTCAATACGCGAATCAGAAAATGAACTGTCACGTTCATATTCCTCTAGAAAAATCAATCTTTCATTGGAAAACACACCTTGAAATTATGAATCAGTGACGATCCGTCGGAGGGTTCGAAATCATGATAAGAAAATTAAAATAATTCAAAACGCGAATAAGAAAATGAACTGTCACTTTCATATTCCTCTTGAAGAATCAATATTTTATTGGAAAACACACCGTGAAAATATGAATCAGTGACGGGCCGTCGGATGGGTCGAAATAGAATAAGAAAATAAAAATGATTCAATACGCGAATCAGAAAATGAACTGTCACGTTCATATTCCTCTTGAAGAATCAATATTTTATTGGAAAACACACCGTGAAAATATGAATCAGTGACGGGCCGTCGGATGGGTCGAAATCAAATAAGAAAATAAAAGTAATTCGAAACGCGAATCAGATAATGAACTGTCACGTTCATATTCCTCTAGAAAAATAAATCTTTCATTGGGAAACACACCGTGAAAATATGAATCACTGACGGGCCGTCGGAGGGGTCGAAATCAAATAAGAAAATAAAAATGATTCAAAACGCTGATCAGAAAAAGAACTGCCACTCTCATATTCCTCTAGAAAAATCAATCTTTCATTGGAGAACACTCCGTGAAAATATAAATCAGTGACGGGCCGTCGGAGGGTTCGAAATCTAGATAAGAAAATGAAAATAATTCGAAACGCGAATAAGAAAATGAACTGTCAGGTTCATATTCCTCTTGAAAAATCAATCTTTTATTGGAAAACACACCGTGAAAATATGAATCAGTGACGGGCCGTCGGATGGGTCGAAATCAAATAAGAAAATAAAGATGATTCAATACGCGAATCAGAAAATGAACTGTCACGTTCATATTCCTTTAGAAAAATCAATCTTTCATTGGAAAACACACCTTGAAAATATGAATCAGTGACGATCCGTCGGAGGGTTCGAAATCATGATAAGAAAAATAAAATAATTCGAAACGCTGATCAGAAAAAGAACTGCCACTCTCATATTCCTCTAGAAAAATCAATCTTTCATTGGAGAACACTCCGTGAAAATATAAATCAGTGACGGGTCGTCGGAGGGGTCGAAATCATGATAAGAAAATGAAAATAATTCGAAACGCGAATAAGAAAATGAACTGTCACGTTCATATTCCTCTTGAAAAATCAATCTTTCATTGGAAAACACACCGTGAAAATATGAATCAGTGACGGGCCGTCGGAGGGGTCGAAATCATGATAAGAAAATGAAAATAATTCGAAACGCGAATGAGAAAATGAACTGTCACGTTCATATTCCTCTTGAAAAATCAATCTTTCATTGGAAAACACTCCGTGAAAATATGAATTAGTGACGGGCCGTCGGATGGGTCGAAATCAATTAAGAAAATAAAAATGATTCAATGCGCGAATCAGAAAATGAACTGTCACGTTCATATTCCTCTTGAAAAATCAATCTTTCATTGGAAAACACACCGTGAGAATATGAATCAGTGACGGGCCGTCGGAGGGTTCGAAATCTAGATAAGAAAATGAAAATAATTCGAAACGCGAATAAGAAAATGAACTATCACGTTCATATTCCTCTTGAAAAATCAATCTTTCATTGGAAAACACACCGTGAAAATATGAATCAGTGACGGGCCGTCGGAGGGGTCGAAATCATGATAAGAAAATGAAAATAATTCGAAACGCGAATAAGAAAATGAACTGTCACGTTCATATTCCTCTTGAAAAATCAATCTTTTATTGGAAAATACACCGTGAAAATATGAATCAGTGACGGGCCGTCGGATGGGTCGAAATCAAATAAGAAAATAAAAATGATTCGATACGCGAATCAGAAAATGAACTGTCACGTTCATATTCCTCTAGAAAAATCAATCTTTCATTGGGAAACACACCGTGAAAATATGAATCAGTGACGGGCCGTCGGATGGGTCGAAATCAAATTAGAAAATGAAAATGATTCAATACGCGAATCAGAAAATCAACTGCCACGTTCATATTCCTCTAGAAAAATCAATCTTTCATTGGAAAACATACCATGAATATATGAATCAGTGATGGGCCGTTGGAGGGGTAGAAATCATGATAAGAAAATGAAAATAATTTGGAACGCGAATAAGAAAATGGACTGTCACGTTCATATTCCTCTTGAAAAATCAATCTTTTATTGGAAAACACACCGTGAAAATATGAATCAGTAACGGGCCGTCGGATGGGTCGAAATCAAATGAGAAAATAAAGATGATTCAATACGCGAATCAGAAAATGAACTGTCACGTTCATATTCCTCTAGAAAAATCAATCTTTCATTGGGAAACACACCGTGAAAATATGAAGCACTGACGGGCCTTCGGAGGGGTCGAAATCAAATAAGTAAATAAAAATGATTCAAAACGCTAATCAGAAAAAGAACTGTCACTCTCATATTCCTCTAGAAAAATCAATCTTTCATTGGAAAACACTCCGTGAAAATATAAATCAGTGACGGGCCGTCGGAGGGTTCGAAATCATGATAAGAAAATGAAAATAATTCGAAACGCGAATAAGGAAATGAACTTTCACGTTCATATTCCTCTTGAAGAATCAATCTTTCATTGGAAAACACACCGTGAAAATATGAATCGGTAACGGGCCGTCGGAAGGGTCGAAATCAAATAAGAAAATAAAAGTAATTCGAAAGGCGAATCAGATAATGAACTGTCACGTTCATATTCCTCCAGAAAAATCAATCTTCCATTGGGAAACACACCGTGAAAATATGAATCACTGACGGGCCGTCGGAGGGGTTGAAATAAAATAAGAAAATAAAAATAATTCAAAACGCGAATCAGAAAATGAACTGTCGCTTTCACATTTCTTTAGAAAAATCAATCTTTCATTGGAAAACACTCCGTGAAAATATGAATCAGTGACGGGCCGTCGGAGGGATCGAAATCATGATGAGAAAATGAAAATAATTCGAAACGCGAATAAGAAAATGAACTGTCACGTTCATATTCCTCTTGAAAAATCAAACTTTCATAGAAAAACACACCGTGAAAATATGAATCAGTGACGGGCCGTCGGATGGGTCGAAATAGAATAAGAAAATAAAAATGATTCAATACGCGAATCAGAAAATGAACTGTCACTCATATTCCTTTAGAAAAATCAATCTTTCATTGGGAAACACACCGTGAAAATATGAATCACTGACGAGCCGTCGGAGAGGGGTCGAAATCAAATGAGAAAATAAAACTAATTCAAAACGCTAATCAGAAAATGAACTGTCACTTTCATATTCCTCTTGAAAAATCAATCTTTCATTGGAAAACACACAGTAAAATTATGAATCAGTGACGGGCCATCGGAGGGGTCGAAATCATGATAAGAACATGAAAATAATTCGAAACGCGAATAAGAAAATTAACAATCACGTTCATATTCCTCATGAAAAATCAATCTTCCATTGAAAAACACTCCGTGAAAATATGAATCAGTTACGGGCCGTCGGAGGGGTCGAAATCATGATAAGATAATGAAAGTAATTCGAAACTTTAATAAGAAAATGAACTGTCACGTTCATATTCCTCTTGAAAAATCAATCTTTCATTGAAAAACACACCGTGAAAATATGAATCAGTGACGGGCCGTCGGATGGGTCGAAATAGAATAAGAAAATAAAAATGATTCAATACGCGAATCAGAAAATGAACTGTCACTCGTATTCCTTTAGAAAAATCAATCTTTCATTGGGAAACACACCGTGAAAATATGAATCACTGACGAGCCGTCGGAGAGGGGTCGAAATCAAATGAGAAAATAAAACTAATTCAAAACGCTAATCAGAAAATGAACTGTCACTTTCATATTCCTCTTGAAAAATCAATCTTTCATTGGAAAACACACAGTAAAATTATGAATCAGTGACGGGCCATCGGAGGGGTCGAAATCATGATAAGAACATGAAAATAATTCGAAACGCGAATAAGAAAATTAACAATCACGTTCATATTCCTCATGAAAAATCAATCTTCCATTGAAAAACACTCCGTGAAAATATGAATCAGTTACGGGCCGTCGGAGGGGTCGAAATCATGATAAGATAATGAAAGTAATTCGAAACTTGAATAAGAAAATGAACTGTCACGTTCATATTCCTCTTGAAAAATCAATCTTTCATTGAAAAACACACCGTGAAAATATGAATCAGTGACGGGCCGTCGGAGGGGTCGAAATCATGATAAGAAAATGAAAATAATTCGAAACGCGAATAAGAAAATGAACTGTCACGTTCATATTCCTCTTGAAAAATCAATCTTTCATTGGAAAACACACCGTGAAAATATGAATCAGTGACGGGCCGTCGGAGGGTTCGAAATCATGATAAGAAAATGAAAATAATTCGTAACGCGAATAAGAAAATGAACTGTCACGTTCATATTCCTCTTGAAAAATCAATCTTTCATTGGAAAACACTCCGTGAAAATATGAATCAGTGACGGACCGTCGGAGGGGTCGAAATCATGATAAGAAAATGAAAGTAATTCGAAACGCGAATAAGAAAATGAACTGTTACGTTCATATTCCTCTTGAAAAATCAATCTTTCATTGAAAAACACACCGTGAAAATATGAATCAGTGACGGGCCGTCGGATGGGTCGAAATCAATTAAGAAAATAAAAATGATTTAATGCGCGAATCAGAAAATGAACTGTCGCTTTCACATTTCTTTAGAAAAATCAATCTTTCATTGGAAAACACTCCGTGAAAATATGAATCAGTGACGGGCCGTCGGAGGGATCGAAATCATGATAAGAAAATGAAAATAATTCGAAACGCGAATAAGAAAATGAATTGTCACGTTCATATTCCTCTTGAAAAATCAATCTTTCATTGGAAAACACACCGTTAGACTCTAAATCAGTGACGGGCCGTCGGAAGGGTCGAAATCATGATAAGAAAATGAAAATAATTCGAAACGCGAATAAGAAAATGAACTGTCACGTTCATATTCCTCTTGAAAAATCAAACTTTCATAGGAAAACACACCGTGAAAATATGAATCAGTGACGGGCCGTCGGATGGGTCGAAATAGAATAAGAAAATAAAAATGATTCAATACGCGAATCAGAAAATGAACTGTCACTCATATTCCTTTAGAAAAATCAATCTTTCATTGGGAAACACACCGTGAAAATATGAATCACTGACGAGCCGTCGGAGAGGGGTCGAAATCAAATGAGAAAATAAAACTAATTCAAAACGCTAATCAGAAAATGAACTGTCACTTTTATATTCCTCTTGAAAAATCAATCTTTCATTGGAAAACACACAGTAAAATTATGAATCAGTGACGGGCCATCGGAGGGGTCGAAATCATGATAAGAACATGAAAATAATTCGAAACGCGAATAAGAAAATTAACAATCACGTTCATATTCCTCATGAAAAATCAATCTTCCATTGAAAAACACTCCGTGAAAATATGAATCAGTTACGGTCCGTCGGAGGGGTCGAAATCATGATAAGATAATGAAAGTAATTCGAAACTTGAATAAGAAAATGAACTGTCACGTTCATATTCCTCTTGAAAAATCAATCTTTCATTGAAAAACACACCGTGAAAATATGAATCAGTGACGGGCCGTCGGACGGGTCGAAATAGAATAAGAAAATAAAAATGATTCAATACGCGAATCAGAAAATGAACTGTCACTCATATTCCTTTAGAAAAATCAATCTTTCATTGGGAAACACACCGTGAAAATATGAATCACTGACGAGCCGTCGGAGAGGGGTCGAAATCAAATGAGAAAATAAAACTAATTCAAAACGCTAATCAGAAAATGAACTGTCACTTTCATATTCCTCTTGAAAAATCAATCTTTCATTGGAAAACACACAGTAAAATTATGAATCAGTGACGGGCCATCGGAGGGGTCGAAATCATGATAAGAACATGAAAATAATTCGAAACGCGAATAAGAAAATTAACAATCACGTTCATATTCCTCATGAAAAATCAATCTTCCATTGAAAAACACTCCGTGAAAATATGAATCAGTTACGGGCCGTCGGAGGAGTCGAAATCATGATAAGATAATGAAAGTAATTCGAAACTTGAATAAGAAAATGAACTGTCACGTTCATATTCCTCTTGAAAAATCAATCTTTCATTGAAAAACACACCGTGAAAATATGAATCAGTGACGGGCCGTCGGAGGGGTCGAAATCATGATAAGAAAATGAAAATAATTCGAAACGCGAATAAGAAAATGAACTGTCACGTTCATATTCCTCTTGAAAAATCAATCTTTCATTGGAAAACACACCGTGAAAATATGAATCAGTGACGGGCCGTCGGAGGGTTCGAAATCATGATAAGAAAATGAAAATAATTCGTAACGCGAATAAGAAAATGAACTGTCACGTTTATATTCCTCTTGAAAAATCAATCGAAAACACTCCGTGAAAATATGAATCAGTGACGGACCGTCGGAGGGGTCGAAATCATGATAAGAAAATGAAAGTAATTCGAAACGCGAATAAGAAAATGAACTGTCACGTTCATATTCCTCTTGAAAAATAAATCTTTCATTGAAAAACACACCGTGAAAATATGAATCAGTGACGGGCCGTCGGATGGGTCGAAATCAAATAAGAATATAAAGATGATTCAATACGCGAATCAGAAAATGAACTGTCACGTTCATATTCCTTTAGAAAAATCAATCTTTCATTGGAAAACACACCTTGAAAATATGAATCAGTGACGATCCGTCGGAGGGTTCGAAATCATGATAAGAAAATTAAAATAATTCGAAACGCGAATCAGAAAATGAACTGTCACGTTCATATTCCTCTAGAAAAATCAATCTTTCATTGGGAAACACACCGTGAAAATATGAATCAGTGACGGGCTGTCGGATGGGTCGAAATCAAATAAGAAAATGAAAATGATTCAATACGCGAATCAGAAAAGAACTGCCACGTTCATATTCCTCTTGAAAAATCAATCTTTTATTGGAAAACACACCGTGAAAATATGAATCAGTAACGGGCCGTCGGATGGGTCGAAATCAAATGAGAAAATAAAGATGATTCAATACGAGTAGGAGATTTGAGCCGGTTCTGGGCCTCCCCCCTCCACTATGACGTCATCGTTGACCTTGTGGTGACCTTCAGGGATGACCTTGGTGCATAGGTACCTTTGTGTAGGTCTATGACCTTGGCATGCCCTAGAGATGCCTTTGAAATTTTGTGTTTGACCTTGATTTATATTGTTGGGAGAGGTGTTCAGGGTTTGTGTTTGACCTTGAGATGACTTGGAATTTTTTTCATACACGGACAAGTACTTTTTGTAAGTACACATATTTTTTTTTCCTCCATGTCTTGCATGACCTTCATGTCTACCTACTCAGGGACTGTGTATGATCCTTGTAGAGTGCACATGAAAATCTATACCGAAGTATGGAGACGGTACATGTCCGCACACCACGGAGATCCAGCCCGATATGTGAGCTCTGATTTCTCTCCCGTGATGTATACCTTGCGACGGTGGTGGGGGGAGAGGTCGCGTGACGTCAGCGCTATGCACACGACGATCCACTGATGTGTGTCAGGCCCTCGCTCCCGACACGGTGGGTCCGCTGACGTCACACACCCATACGCTGTGGCGATGTAGCGACTACTATTTACTCTCCGTCCTCTATCGATGCGATGCAAACTCGCGCATGGTGGGGTCTTTGCAACACACACGCGGTGCATGAGTCTGTGGTGGGGGTGCTTCACTATCTATTATAAAAGAAGTGGGTATGGTGATATGAAATCAGAAGTTGTATACCTAGCAGTTGAGTAGTCAGCAAGAGTAGTGAAGTTATTCAGTGCCTACACACAGAGAGAGAGAGAGATCAGTGAGTGTGTTTTTCTATTGAAAATTATTTATATTTTCCTTATATATTTTCATCATGTCAGTTCCAAAGGTGGATTTACAAAAGCTCAATTCTATAATTAAAGAAGAGATGGAAGTGTTAGAGCAAAGAGTAATATCATCTTTGCCACTGAATGAAGCTTTCCCAATTAAGACTATATCATTTTGTTCTACTCGGTTTGGTAAATCAATCCTATTAACATTGGTGGATGTGAGTAATGATACAGTGTTCAAAACATGGCTACCAAAACGTGTTTCAGCACAATTAACGGATGCTGATGTTACTTATATCAATTCTTCTGGTGGTAAATATACGATAGCATATTTGGGTCAAAGTCAACAGACTATTGTTGGCATGAAAACGAGATCATTGGTCAAATTTGATCTCACTGAATAATAGTAATATATAATTTCCACTTGTCATAGGCTAATTCTGATTCTTTATATTATAGGTGATAATTGTAAGGAAAATATAAAACTTTTCATACATTGTTAAACACACTCTTCGGTAGAGACATAATCAAAAGTCTAATGTGAGTAATACTAATTATTTTTGTAGCATAGTTATTTCAATAATTTCTCTTGATTATAGCTTCATTCTTGAAAGATGTGGATGCAATATGCCAGCCAATACTGGACCAAAGCCACAGATATCTCTTCAGCCGTTGAAAGGTTGTCATCAGAACTGGATGCTTTAGGTGAGGACGCTCACCATGCCACCAATTACGACTTGGGCGTGTGCTATGATGAAGAGCAAATTGAATACTGCTTGCGAGACTACGAGAACTACAAGAGGGGTGCGAATCTTTGCGAACAATATTCAGATGGTGCTTTGGATTTAGATCAACTCTGCAATAGTATGATTGCGTGCGAGTTGAGAAGATTTATTTATCGCCTCTTACCATATCTACCTGAAGGGATCATCCAAAAGTACCAATTGGATGATCATAGCGATGAAGAAATCGAAGACGGCCAAGAAGATAGTGATGAAGAAGGAGACATAATTTTAGATTGTTTGCATATACCTAAAACTAATTGAATTGTAAGCTAGCGATATTTGAATAAAAAACGTAATATTATTTAGTCATGTTTTATTTACCTATTCCTCTTTTACATAAATAAATGAAAAAGAAATTAATACAAATGAGAAAAATTAAAAATACATAATATGTGTGTGTGTTTCTTCAATATCTGCTGAGAACTGAACCATCCAATGCATTGTATTTCAAAAACGTATCATGCAGAATGAGTGCATATACTTTGGTGTTGGCCGGGAAGTTGGCTTTCCTGGTTTCAAACTCGAGCTTAATATCAATCGTTGATGATTTTGTGGCAGTCGGCTGATGTGAACAATCGATGATGAATAGTGGATTTTGTCGAAATTGCCCAATGTCCATGAGAGGTTCACTCATATCTTTATCATAATAACTTCTTTGAAAATTCTCATAGGCATAATAAGCTGAAGTATCGAGTTTTTTATCGAAATCCAAATTCCAACGTTCATATGGGTATACTTCAGAGTTCAAGTACACTCGAATGTTATTGATATCAGCAGTTGTAAATTTAGTGATATCCTTTGTCCTATCTTCCCAAGTGGTGTTACTTTGGAACCCAATGATGATATAACGAGGTGTTTCAAGTGCATTGGTTGTCTTGATAGCCCATATATCTGAAGATGTGCCACGTAGTGATGGAAGTTCATAGAGATCCCACATGCGATAAGCCAACTTGATTTTAGCATTCAGACCATTTTTGTTGATTCTATTCAAAATTTTTAGCTTGTGTTTATCTTCTGGCACTATATGTCTTATTTTCCACTCAATTTTATTGATTTCCAAATCAGCATCAACCGCACCAATATATGAGTTCTTGAAGGATCGAGCGATTATTAAAATTATTTCTTGTTTGGCATTCAAGATACTTTTGTTATAATCTTCAGCGAAACCCATCACATATTTCAGTGGTAATTTACCACTAAATACATGACTGGTTGTGTCCAAGATATCCTGTTTCGTTTCCGAAAGTCCCCATCCAGTTGTTAATAATGTGTTGGCATGTGATTGTCCAAATGAAATCATATTCTTCATAGTAGATGTTATCCCCGGCTTCCTGACGACAGCAACATGTTCACCACCCATTTCGTAGCGAATTTCATCAAAAAGGAAAGCGATTGCATTGTTCGAGAGATAACATGATTGCGTTTCATCCCTAGGTGTGAATTTACCCTCTATATAAATGAAACTCTCAGTAATGTCGAGTATAACGTCTTGATTATTGATTGCGATTCGGATTTCATCTGAATTCCTAAACAATGGTGATCCATATGGTTTGTATGTGTGCTCATGTAAACTCGTGAGGGAATGATCGATCATCGGCTCATCGAATATATTCAATTTTTCACTATTTGTTTCGAGCACCATTTTTCCTTACTTTCAGTCCAATAGATTTCAAAAATTTGAAATCTCTCACTGACAGAGCGTGGTGTGCTAACTGTTTAGCGTACACTTTTGGAATGAGCCTTTTTCTAGTCGAACCTTCCTTTTTAGCGGTTTGTGGAATGATTTGAAATCCTCCACGATTCTGTCTATTATAACAAAAACCCATAATAGTTATTAGATTTTCGTCAATTCCAAAATAATAACAATCTCTTCTGTACTTCCAAAATCAATAATATTGTTTTTGTGATCCAAAATACGCACTGTGATGTTGTGAATCAACTGACGACCTTCTGGACTGACTGGCATATATATAATCTTGTGTGGTTCTTTCGTGAGATTGAATCCAGGCTCCACATCGATATCGAATGAAAAAAGAATATGTGATTCTTCATTATTTATGTATGAACCAGATATAATGTTGCAATCTAAGCGGATGAGTCTCACAGTTGTTACGTTTATCGGTAGTGAGGATTCATGTATCTGATTCGGTTGAAATCTATCAAAATTGAAACCCATCATCTTTGCTATGGAATTCGGATGGGTAAGATCAATTTCAAATTTTGATCGCATCTCACATTTGAAAGTATTATTATTGGCATGTAGGTAGAATATATCATCTGCATTGGTATCGTTTTGATTATTACCAGAAAATAATCTAAACATGATATGTTTCTGAATAACTGCATTGATCTCATCTATTTCATATGCACCACATGGAATTTCAATTGTGTATTTCTGAAGTATTGGTGAACTGTCAGCACTGATTCTAAAACTGATTACATTGTTTTTTTCAGTTATATTATTGATTGTGTTGCATCCATAGAATCCTGAAAGTCCCAATCCATAACGACTGTTTCTATCCAATTCAATGGGTGGGAAAAAGTCTGCACTCAAGACACTCGTCCCGACAGCTTGTAGTTCGAACTTCCGTGACATGACTGATACATTTTATGAATATCACTTCAATTTATTGTTGTCTACAACACACTTGAGACAACCTACGCTTTTTCGGAGATGGTTCATCAATATCCAGTTCATTTTTATTAGCACCAATATTCATATCGTTTATATTGCAATAACAGCAGAATATTTTTCGAGGTGTAGGACCATCATTCACATCAGAATCTGGAATGCTGTCACCGTCAAGATTGTGGTGTTCATTGCAATATCTATATTTCATTATGTCGACATCATCTTGTAGACTTTTGGGTAACTTTTCCCAAACATGAGCAATCTCATGTGCAGCACATGCAAGCATCACTTCCTTCGGCATAGTTGCAAGCATCACTCGATCCATTTTTGTCAAAGTGCGATATTTTGAATACATCTTGAGTGAAAATCCCATTCCCTTAATAGCCTCTCGCGTCATTGCTGGAGTTGTATCCATTTTATAATGATTCAGAGAGAAACTTCAGGCACAAATGACCGCAGAAAACTGTGTTGAACTTCTGCTGGCGATCATAGTTATATATAATTTTCACTTTCGGACATTTCTGAAAGTATTGATTCAACTCTATTGGTGGGGGTAGATCTCCAAAACTATCAAAGTATGCAATGTCTTTCCCACATTTGCCGTATGCCACCCAATGTGTTCCCGATCCTCTTATTCCATCTAAATTGACAATAGCGGTCTCGTAGTTTCGTGGACCTCTAGTGGGTAATGTATCACGCATGAAAATACCGCGAAAGTATGGAATTTTCATTTTCTTGGCATAATAATTGAGATCGATGTCGGTGAGAGGTCTTCGAGGTAGGGAATCAATTAGTTTTTTGGATTGTATGGTTTCAAGTATAGTCCGAGTCCTTTACGGTATGGTTTAAGGTATATACCACTACCACTTTTACCCAATGCCACACTTTCCATCTTCTTATTATGACGATTCGCTTCGATCAGGGCTGTTCTGCTTGCTTTTGCTGCATTCACAGCTCTGGTGATGCCTGCAACAGCACCCGCTAAACTTCCTAGCGCGGACAATCCTGCAAAAATTGGTATCAAAGGTAGAATCCCCCCAACCTTAGGAATTGGAATTATGCGGGGTGTGCGGATTGTTTTCTTCCCACCGGCAGCTTTGAGGTATTTACGTGCCGCATGCAATGCCACTACGGTAGCTTTTTTCCTATTATTCGTAACAAATTGCTCACCCCCAGCTGTTTTCAATACATTCCGCACTTTATGAACCACCCCAGAACCGAAGGCGATTTTTCTGAGTTTATTTTTCTTTTTCTTCGGTTGCTTCCTCTTCTTTCCCTTCATAGTAGTACTACAACCCATACCAAAACGTCTCTTTGCTTTCATAATGTTGGTAACGAGTAGGGCAGCTGCTCTTTCCTTAATACCAGCGTCTTTCGATTTAACCCTATTCCAAGCTGCGTATTCGAGTTCTTTGTCTGCCGTATGTCTCGCTGTGAGATCAGTAAGATGATTCAAATATTGAATATCGTGTTGTTTGCATGCAATATCCAATTTATTGATTCCAGGATCTTTGCGGGCTAAACGTTTTTCCAATTTTGTACCAGGTCCACAGTACTGATATCCTCCAGGTAAATGTAATTCGAACGGAAGTTTGTTTATCAAATTATTAACGAATCCACGACCGTTTTTTCTGCATCTACCACGAACACATCCGTTTCGTTTGATGGTACTCATTTAAATGAAACGTTCACAACATATCATCGCTTACATAGTCTCCAACCACGGTACGATGCGCATTGTGAAGCAGAAAGAAAAGTTTGCTGTAGATAATTTAGATGAAAAATTCGGTTGTGGATTGAATGGACAGAAAGTGTTGCGGCATGGTCCGCTACTTCCATCATCTGTTCGAGGACTCATTATCGGACCGTCGAATTGTGGAAAGACGAATGCCATGATCTCTCTCTTAACACATCCACAAGGACTGCGATTCACAAACGTTTATCTCTATTCGAAATCACTCAATCAACCCAAATATCAATTCCTACGGAATGTATTGGAACCTATAAAGGGGTTGGGTTTTTTTACGTTCAGTAATAATGCAGAAATAGTGGAACCGTCCGATGCCAAACCAAATTCTGTTTTCATTTTCGATGATGTAATATGTGAAAAACAGGACATTATAAGATCATATTTCTGTATGGGACGCCATAAAGATGTTGACTGTTTTTATCTTGCTCAAACATATTCACGAGTGCCCAAACAGTTAGTGCGAGATAATACCAACTTTATCGTAATGTTCAAACAAGATGAAACGAATCTACACCATATTTATTCCGATCACGTGTCACCCGACGTAACATTCAAACAATTTCAACTGATGTGTGTTAAATGTTGGGAGGATCAATATGGATTTATGGTCATTGATAAAGATAGAAAAATGCACGAAGGTAGATATCGCATGGGATTTGATAGTTTTATATATCCATGACACTGCAATCCACATTCAATCGATCGTTGGATTGCACACAGGTTACTTCAGTGGTGTAATCTCTCTTGTAGAACAAAATGAAGAACGATTCAGTTGTTGATGATAAAAACAATGCATTGAATTTGAAACGTCAACTAGTTGAGACAACAGAAGCTGTACGCCAGAAATTTAACTCTATCAAGAGTGGACTTATTGAAAATCGAATAGCACTTGAAAAATTCTACGATCCCCTAATGAAGCCATTGAACGTTCTATCTTCAGCTGCTGCAACGAAACAACTACCACCACCACTACGACAATCAATGACGAAGCAAGTGAACTCACACTCTACTCTAGTTAGGAGTACTCCTATGGGAAAGAATCAATTTGGTAGTGACACCTCGTCTGCTGACAGTGACACCATCAAAGAATTCGGTGAAACGTCTATATTCGAAACACCATCATCATCTCGAATAAGTAACTCGGACTATTCCTCCCTTTCTGAAGGCAATATTGAAGATATTTTGAAGATGCATTTGGAAAATGTCAAAACAAACAATGGTGACTATGACACAATATTTGGTATCCGTTCAGATCCTGCTACGGGAAAACTCAAAATGGGAAGTCTCAATGTAAATTTCAGTGGTGGAAATATTTTATTTTGGAATGCCAATAAAACAAAAAAACATGAATTCCCAAGTAGTCCGGAGTTATATAATATGATTTTTTTAAAAAACCCACCTGAAGTCAGTGATGATGGAATTCTTCATACATATGCTAAAATATTGAGAGTCACGAATGCACCATACAAACAACATCAACTGAGGAATGGTTTCAAACATACGAAATCAAAAAAATTCCGTGAAGTTATTAAACCAGTACTAAACTTATCACATTATCTAACAACGAGAAGTAGAACAAAAAAAGGTGCAGGGATTAATCGGATACAAAAAAGGTATGATCCCAAACCTGCGAATTATGTATACTGGAATTCACCAAAAGAGTTAGTCGCTCGTTTACGACTATTGATATCCTCGAAATCAGCTGGACATACTGGACACGACAATGAAATAATTTCAATAATTGAAGAATTACGTGAGGAAAGTATAATATATTGAAACATTCAAGAAAATGATCATTTTGTACACGGAAACAAAGTGAAGCAGTCATTGTGAGAGGATGGACAATGGAATAAGTGATCTCAAACGACAAGTTGTCAATGAATTACATACACCGGCAAGACGTAATTTCACCAGAAGAACCACCACCCTCAAAGGTTTTGCAGATCTATGGCAAATTGATCTTGCCGAATTACAACCCTATGCTAAACATAATAAAGGATATAGATATGTCCTTGTAGTAATTGATTGCTACTCAAAATATCTATGGACAAAACCGATCAAAAATAAAACAGGTAGTGCTGTAACTGATGCAATGGAAGATGTGCTGAAAGAAGCCGACTATTCTCCGAAACATCTACAAAGCGATCAGGGAAAAGAGTTTTTCAACAATACTTTCTCATCTCTAATGGGTAAATATAAAATCAATCATTATTCAACATTCAGCACAATGAAGGCGGCCATAGCAGAAAGAGTAATTCGAACAATAAAGACGTGGCTTTATAGGGAATTTTCAGCGATGGGACACAACAAGTGGTTAGACATTCTTCCTATTATAACAAGAAAATATAACCATAAAGTGCATCGTACAACTGGTATAGAACCAATCAATGTTACACCAACAACAAAACTGAAATTTAAAGTTGCCAAAGTCATTCGAGGAAAACAAAAACTGCCCAAATTCCGAATGAATGACATTGTTCGTATAAGCAAGTACAAAAATATTTTCGAAAAAGGATATACTGCAAATTTCACAACTGAATTATTCAAAATCATTAAAATCAATAGGACATATCCCACAACGTATATAATTGAAGATATGGATGGCCAACCGATTAGAGGATGTTTTTATGAAGAAGAGTTATTGAAAACGGAAAATCCTGACATTTATCTCGTCGAGAAGGTGCTGAAGAGTAAAAAAGATAAACTATATGTGAAGTGGTTAGGTCTTCCCATTGAACACAATTCATGGATTGATAAACGTGACATGGTTTAAATATGTATTAACTTTAATAAAGTGGTGAAATTGATTTTGAGTTTTCATTTCAAGTAGACTGAATTGAAAAAATATTGTAGCGGTAAACGTTGCCCCAGCCAATCGCAACGTTCTGTGTATGCCAAACCAATTTAAATGCATACCCCATTCCCGCTTATATATTTTCAACTCACAACATTGATGACATTCCATTATCCTCAGAGCTAATCAGTATCATATTGAAAAGCGTGATCAAACTCTTTTCTCCACTTATCACGTACAGATGCTGCCGTATCGAAAAGTTTAGTGGACTCCTGAAGCTCCATCTCAGCTTGCACTTTCAAACAATGGGTGAACTCATTATTCTGTGTGATTTTGTTACGGAGTTTATCTGCATCTTCACACATTTTGATCAGTTCAACCTTTGTTGATGCAATCTTTGCATCGAGCTCCTGAAGAGCCACCTCGTCTATGCTGCTACTTTGAATATCGTCATCGCATTTGACGATGGTGGCCTTCGCTTTTACGATGCGGCATTTGGCTTTCTTCAACATGTCCCCACAGCACTGCAGTGGACCGAAAGAATGAAGCGATACATTTCCCAAATCACCCATCACTTTCTTTAAGGTGTCATCTACCTTCTTCTTACGGGGTTTCCGTACACCCTTAGTTATTTTCTTGGGTTTAGAAACAGTAGATGTACCCTTCCTCTTAGATTGTTTCGGTTTATGATCCACACTAAGAGGAGAGAGGAGTGGAGGGCATTCGGGTAGTGACAGCTGTGAAAGGGTTGGATCAGCACATTCTGAAGATTCCGGTTTATCTGTCATCTTTAGATAAGCTTCGAAGTTGAAGTCATCGGTGGAATCTTGGGATGACAAGTGATATACCGGAATATTTTCAAAACCAAACTCACCATTTGTTGCACCTTCTTCAACAGATAAATTTGGTAGTGAGTTCATGATTATTTAGCTCGGAGGAATGTGTGATATCAATGGGATGTGGATAGAAATGGTGCTGATGTTGATGCGACTTCACGTTTTATACAATCAAGTCGCATGGTACATGCGCACATGAACATGACAACAAACCACCGTAAAAGGAGAGGGGGTGAATATCCCATGAGTTAACTCTACAAATTTCATAGTAATGGGAAGTGTTGAGAACACACAGTATTCTTCCAACCGATGTCTTCTCCAGATGTGTATATAGTTCTATGTCACCTACATAAGCTTTGCCCAATTAACTATAAATATGGAAATCATTTCGTAACATAATGCGAAAGTGTGATTTAGAACTAAATGATCAAAGTGAGTCATAGTTCTGATTTACACCTACGTATTGCATATAATTATAGTGACGAATATGATTCCCAATAGAAAGTGTGAGTTCTTTTTTGTAGCCTTGAAAAAGGCTGTTTTGCTCCAAAGAGCCAAGGGGAATTGGGTGAAGACTGATTAGCTTGAGTCTTCACCGACATTGCCAACATTCCTAGCATAGAATGCCCTAGCCCGCTCCTTCGTCTCCGCCCACACACGGTTAAACTCTGTAGCATCTCCGATATCATTGTCATCATCGGACCCATGCTCTTCTGCTGAGTGCCGCGGTGGCGCTGTGGTAGTTGGGATCTCCTGTGCTGTTGCTGAAGACATGTTGAATTGTTGAATGATACTTTGAGTAGGTTGTTACCGTATTTATAGTGATCGGAGTGGGGATATGTGATGGAAATGGTGGTACACATCTACTGTGTTAGAATCCGCCGAGTACTACTACTAAGATTTCAAAAAGTGATTGAAAATTTTTTTTCAATCATTTTTCCAGTAGAATTCAACATTTCAAACTTTTTATGTGGTATGAAATTTTCTGATAGAACTCACCATTTCGGTTATATGAAATATTTCAGAAATTCCAATAATTATTTTCAAAAACACTCTAAAAATTATTTTCAAATATTTTTTCCTATAGAATTTAACATTTCCAATCATTTATCTAGTATGCAATTTTTTGATAAAACTCTTCCTAACGCGAATATAAAACATTCAAAAAAATTTAAATAAATATTCAGTGACGCCTATGGATTTCACGTTATCGGATGTTACTACTACCTGCTATTGAGTGCTTTGTGAAGGATAATTTCATATTCAAGATGCACTCGGTCAGAAACAGGTAGGCAGGCGATACTCCTTAGACAATTCTTTCAGGTTTTAGTTGTAATTTGAACTTTGCTACGGTTTGTTTATTGAGAATAATGGCTAGTTTAAACTTATCACAAATGGAAATGGATTCCAATGTTGAGTCTATTCTTGTGGAAAAATCAGTACCGGATGTTTTGTCACCCTTCAAATCTCCCATATCGTCGAAAATTAAACGTAAGCAGCCATCAAAATTGAATAAATTTAAACGCGTGATAGAAAAAAATAGCCCATACTCTCAAAACGCATGGAAAAAACCATCGTATCAATTGGATTGGAATGTTCCGGGCTCTGGTACGTCTAAAGGTAGTGGAAATGCCACAAACTGCGAAGAAGAAGAAATAGTTGAGTTGATTGATCAGACTAAGAGAATGTTTTTGTATTCGAGGGAGTCAAAACAAAGAGTGACACAAATGAAAGAAAAATTGGAAGCGCTGAACATCGAAAGAGAAATTGTGAGAAAGAGAGAGCAGGAAACTAGAAAAAAATATGCAAACTTTTTTTCAGGAGAATAATTGATTACGGAAAGTCCTATTGGAGTACATAATATTAATTGGACGTTGTACACAGTGACTAGCGATGTAGAGGGGCTATTCACGGACTTTCCTTGATTAATTGAATTGAATTGTTTACAAAATCGAAAAAATTTAAACTTCCATTTTTTTTCTCTAAAAACACCAATAACTCGAAAACTGAATTAGATATCATAAAATTGTATATAAGCAGTTTTATTGCTCTCAAAAATGTCTACAAAAAGTTCCCATAACATTTTTTCATATCTTGAAAAATAAGCAGAATATTGACTGTATATAAGCAGTTGGGACCCAAGATAGTACCTTGTGGAACTTCAAAAAAGTAAAATTTCAAATTTGACATTTCTATGATCACCTCATAAAAGTCTACAAAAAAATGTCAATGATTTTTTTTGTAATGTCAATAGTTTGGGAAATATTTAACAAAAAGTGCGGCAAGGTCAAAGGTCATCAAATTAAAAAAAACACGGAATAGACTTCCTATTATTCACCTCCCAACCATTATAATAGGAAGTCGATTCCGTGGGCCTCCACACAAACTAACACATCGGTCTATTATGGTTGCCAATAAAAGTCCAAAATATCTTCTAGCCTTTATATCATTCGCCAAGATGTATACAACTAGCATTACGTTAGACATCCAATATTTTAATATTGAAAACTGAAGACTATTACCATCTGGTGCCAAATACCGCAACACTGATACGAGTGTTCATTTTAACGTTTGAAAACTGAAGACCAGTTCCATCTGGTGGCAAATACTCCAACACAGCTGTGAGAGTATGGACAGTCACATCCATTTTGTTAGAGCATTGGCGTAGCGGTGGGTGGAATTTCTGAATTGTTTCATATTAACGAAATAGTTAGTTTTATTAGAAAATTTCATACCAGATAAAAGGTTTGAAATATTCAATTATACTGGAAAAATGATTGGAAAAATTTTTTCAAACACTTTTTGAAATCTAAGTAGTAGTACTCAGCGGATTCTAGCACAGTAGGTGTGTACCGCCGGTTCCGTTTCCCCCACCACGACCTTGTACATTTCTACCATTAAGTGGTGAAAATGTGTGTGTGTGTTCTTTTTGTGGCCCTGAAAAGGGCCGTTGGGGTGCTCCGGAGAGCTGGGTGTCATCCCGCATATTTATGCGCGACGACCACGGAATGGGCTTAGATGACATCGTCATCGTCTGATGACACCACGATGATGGTGTCATCGTCAGAGTCATCGTCCACCAACATGTGGACCTCCTCTTCAGAGTCTTCGTCCACCAGGACGTGCAGGTCCTCGATGCCGACATGCACGACCTCCTCCTCAGGGTCTTCGTCCACCAGCAGGTGCAAGTCCTCGATGCCGTAATGCACGACCTCCTCCTGGTGGTCGACCACCGCTTCATCCTCCGATGAATCGGATGAAAACAGGTCCTCCCAGTAAAGCGGTTGAACGTCCATCTCATCCTCTGATGATGGCGATGACGGCGATGGATAATCCCAAATATCCGTGGAGTCGCTCACCTCATTTACTTGGATAGGGCCTCTGGAAGGTCTATACCAGTGACCCCTTTCCCCCTCGTACACGACATTCTCCTGGAGAGGAAGAAAATCCAGAACTTCATCATCTTCAAATGCCCAGATGCGTCTCGGAGATGAGGTGGAGTCTGGGAAAGACATCTTGGAAGACTGATACTATAATATGAGCTGGCATTGAATTTATAGTAGTTCAGAGGAAGAGAAAGGTGGGAGAGAAGGGTGGGAAAGAAGGGTGGGAGAGAAGGGTGGGAGAGAAGGGTGGGGCTTTGAAGAGTGTGTGATAGGAGAAATACACAATATGATATTTTATCAAAGGGTTAAAATAATAAATAGAGTCAAAGATTATTTACATACTCATTGATCAACATAAGTATGAAAGACAATAATTAGAATAAAGTGATGAACAATGCCCCAACCACACATTGCACAATGTGTACCTACCAACAAATTGAATGTACACTCCTTTTTTTTCACTTATTCTTTTTTTATTACTAACACCTAATTTAATATATACAACTTGAATTAAAATACAATTGAGATAAAGTGATAGGCAATGCCCCAACATCGCATTGCCCAATGTGTACCACCCAACAAATTTAATGTACACTCCTTTGTCACTTGATCTTTTTTTTATTAACAATAACTAATTCTACACATGCAACTTATATTTAAATTAATTTTTACAACACTTACAAATAACTTAACCTATAAAAAATATCTTACATCTAACTATTTCTAAGTCGTTGGAGGGTTGCCATCATCCTCTCCGTCAATGCCGTCACCTGAGCTCTGGCCGTCTCCAACCTGGTGAAGCGTTCGGCCTCCAGGATGGCTTCCTGACGGTCACGCTCAGTCAGCTCAGCCAGCTGACGGGCAATTTCCGCCCGCGCTACTTGGCTCAGCTGGAAGTCGCGCTGAGCCTCGGCTATCACACCCATCAGCTGGTCCACATCCGTTTCCAACGTGGGAGCGATGGCCTCCAAGGCGACGTCGGCGACGGGATCGATGATGGCAACTACCTCCACGATAGGGGCTGGTGGAGGTACAGCGGGCGCTGGTGGTACGACATCAACGCTGATGATTTGCACAACAGCACGTGGTGGTACAACTTCTGCGACTCGCGGTAAGTCGACGACTGTCGGCTCCACGGTTACAACTATAGGTGCAACCTCTTGAATACGTTCAATAGGTGCCACTACAGTTGCAACAGGAGTCACAACAGGGACCGCAGCTCTTGAGGATGATGGCCATCCTGCTTGATACGGGTTGGTTTGATCGCATCTCTTCCGATATGCGGAAATAGCACCAACCCTACTGCTTTTGCCCGATTGCTTCCGCGATGACGATTTCACGCCGCTACCACTTGGTCGTGGTGGTGTCGGCTCGAACTCATCCTCGCTATCCACAATCTCAATCGGCTTACATATCATTGACGATTTTGCCCTCATTTTACGTTTCTGTTTGGGAGCAACATCGTCAACGGAATCGCTTTGTCGCTTAAGTTCACTCCCACCTTGCTCCTGTGAAACCATCGGCGTCAACGGCTCAGGGATCTCCATGTCCTCCTTAAGGCTCTCCAGGGCGTTGGTGAAGTCCGCTTCGTTGATGTCCGAGTGATATGGTCCTGGTGAAGGCGGCGGAGATGGTCCTTGAGGCCTATTTTCGTCGACCAGGACATTGGTCAATGCTGCGAACATCAACAGGTTGGTCGCCGGTGGAGCTGGAGCCATCGCTGTACATTGAAAAAAAAAATTAAACAAAATAATGAATATAAGATAGAGTACTCACCAATTAGAATTGAAGATATGGAACTTGGACGAGAAACTGCTGCTGGTGCTGGTGGTGTTGGCTTGGAGAACTCGAAGTCAACTGAAGAATATTCAGAGGAACTCTCCTTTTAAGCCATCGGCCCACCTCCCACTCTACCCCCTCCCTCTCGAAACGCTACTTCGACCATTGCGCACATCCCTCCCCTGGTACCATCTGAATCAAACCCATCATAACCCCACCCGCATTTCAACAACGCTAAGTATTACAAAAAATACATGTACTTAGTGGAGTGAGTTGAAATAAGGGAGTTTGGCATGCATGACAATGGTGAGTTGGAGTATCAGCATACTCAACAGTTGTATGTGAATGGTGATTAGCATACAACCCACCATTGTCATTCATACCACAGTACCGTAAATAGCACATGTGGCAGACGAAGAATTGGCCTTCATCACCGGTATCAATTGCAACGAAGGCTAATGTGCAACAATACAAATTAGTTGCAAAATTGTTCAACGTCTCCGACATGTTGATAGGTATGGTACGACTTATGATGGAGTCGAAGTCGCTGGCAGAATCCACCTCAACCCCTTCATCGACGTCATCATCTTCGCTGTCCTCGTCGACGGCATCCATCTCAGGGTCCTCCGGCTCCACCAGTTCCACCAAGTCCACGAACACCAGCTGGTCCACCATTTCCTCCAGCTCATGGACCGCTGGTACTTCCACCTCTAGGTCGTCTTCCCACTCCTCCTCGAAGTTGTTGACGTCCATGTGGGACAGGCTCGTCAGGACTTCCATATAATTCTCCATCGCTCACACAGGTATCAATAAATTATAATAAATATGAAATATACAACACAATATTCGAATTATGAGATTCGAATGAAGTATTCAGTGACCTGCCCGTCTTTTATATCTTCCATTCAGAGTAGGGGGGATACCACCACCATAACTCTTCTGCATAAGAGTATAGAGCTCTCGTGTCTCCCAAACAGTGTTAGCGAGAAGATCAGTGTATGTGAATGTGTAAGTAACATTATGGTATTGAAATACAAATAACTTTAGTATGACAAAATTTATTCTATATATTTTTATGATAATACAAATTCATTTTTCAAACAGCTGGGTCTGGATCACTGCCTGGAGACCAATTTACAGCTGGATCTGGATCACTGCCTGGAGCCCAAAGTTTTGGTCTATGTGTGAGCCAAATATCAGGATGTTTCCTCTCCAAATCGACTAACCTCTGATGTTTCTTCTCTAATACAGCTAACCTCTTTTCCAAATCATCATATTTTTGCATCATTGCAGATGTAACTTCAAAATCCTCTTTCATCAGATTGCATTTATGATCGAGGTCACTAGTCAACTCTGTTATTTTTCGTGTAATTGTAGCTGTGGTATCCCATACTTTGATATCCACATCACTTTTTAGATTACTATATTTGCGATCTAGATCATCAGTGACCTCCTCTATTTTTTCATTGAATGCTAGACGGGCATCAGGTACAATCTTAGCCGTTGTGGCAAGTATGGCAGCCTGCAAGGCTTTGAGGACACGTGCCTTCGTCTCCTTGATTTGTTCATTGAGATATAATTGGGTTACACAATCACTCTCATCTATCGGTTCACCAACATTTTTCAGTCTTTTACCTTGCACATCATATTGGTCATCAGGTGAAAGCTTGAATCCTATACCTTGGGGACCTTGAGAACCTTGAAGAACTCGAACTTTAACAGCACCCCATTTTCGTGTACGACCGAATTTATCGATAGCCTTAGACATCTTTCTCCCACCTTGATATCTTTCATACTGATGATTTTAAAACAATCATTTGTATATATCTCTGTGTAGGTATGTTGATATCTCAAATGAATCAAAAGGAATTCAGAAAAACATGTTTATTCAAAAAAATATATTTGGTAACAAGACATAAACTAACATTGACTAGTATAATTCGACTTTTATACAATAAGAGTACTATATAATATATTCGGTACAGGACAAGACATCAGCTAAAATTGACTAGTACAATTTTATTTTTATATAATAAGCGTAATCACATATGAAATACAAATAAATAGGTATAGTGGTGGTGAATTTTCCATTTTGAATGATATTTCATTTATTCAATTCAGCTGTTAATAAATGAAGTAATTGATCTAAAGGACTCTCTTGGGAAAAAGATTGAATAATATTGGAAACCCAACGAATATTCTCTTCTGGGTCATTCTGGTAGAATTCTATATCGCTATGACCCCAAGGAAGAGTTTGTGTCGTATTGGGAATGATGAACCGTTTATCATCATGGTACGACAATGCAACTTTGTTTTTCAATTCAGTATACATGTCGTGCAATATGCTTCTAAACGAGTTCATCTTCCTAAATATTAAACCACCCTGTTCGACAATTTTCTTATAATCTTCACATGTCAATTCATTCTTTATGACGGATCTTTTGACACCTTTTGCTTTCTTGAATTCACTACCTACAGACTGAACATAATATGCTTTAGCACCGGTACCATAAAAGCTAATTATGGGATCATTCGGAAATTCATCTTTGAAATTACCCAGAATTGACTTTGTAATGGGAATATTGAATTGGTTTCCTAATTTGTAATTGGAAGTATCAAACTCACCTATATTGCTGGTAATGAATTCATAAAAATTATCAGTTTTTACTTTCAAAATTAAAGAATCCGTGTCAGTGTAGAGTAAGGTAGCATTTTCTGCATAATGACGTTTAATACATCCGTAGAAGAAGTTGTACATAACTGTTTTGGATAATTCTAGAATACAGAATCCCAAATATAGTGGTTTATCGTACAATACATTAACTTTGCCCAATTGAATAGCAACGAAATTTTCGGAAAAAATTGAACAGCTTTTGAAATTAGGACGTGATATTAGGGTGCTAGCACCCATTTTCCTCTTGATGCTTTCCCAATGCGTCACCAATCTAACATCTATTCTGTTATCAACGTTTTCCATCGTTTTCCCATAAACTGCATTATTCATGAGTTTATAGAAATCTTTTTCAGCTTTGTTGTTAGAGCGATTGCGCATTTCAGTGTTCAAATCAATATAAGGTTTCATCCAACATGACTGCTTGAATTTCAGCACTCTATGTGTATTCATGACAATAAGACCATTGGCCACAGCCTGCTGTAAGTTTTTATAATGTACAATATATTTTCTCTTGTCATTTAAATTTGGAATTAATTTAGGAATTTTCGATTTGGAATGTGGAGGTATTAAACTTTCAACGAGAAAAGGGAGATCAGCATGTTTGTCATGTAATTCTTGGGGATAATGAATATCCACTTCGAGAACATAACCGTATGGACTATCAGATGCCACAGCCATTACGTCCAAATTGAAAATGTCATTGGGTGTTAGCCAAGCAAAATCATTGGTGGGTAATGGTTGTGACATACTGTGACCATATAAGTTGGTGGCATCTAAATATGATATGAATGATGAAGGTTCATTGGGGTTATAATCGGGTAAAAATTTATTATTAGCAATATGCTTCCTTCCACTACACTGACTTATTCCACCACGTATTCCTTTCTTGAAAAAATGTATCATGTCAATGTCTGTCAATAATTCCAATTCAATATTTGTATACTTTAGCATTGCATCCCATGATAATCCGGGTGCTGTATAATACTGTGCCGGATCTAATTTATATTTCTCTAAACATATGTCTCTAAAATTCTCAAATATGTCACATAATAGAAGCACATCAGACTTCAAATATAAATCCGAGTATTCTCCCAAACTCTTACACTCGAATAAATGCCAAACACGTTTCGCTCTCATATAATCCTTATCTGATATATGCTCTCCGTTAAGATTGTCATAAAACTGATTTTTTGTGGGGAGAGTTGGATGATTCAACTTGTCAATATGATCAACAAAGTTATATGGAAAAACACCTTTCTGTCTCATCAAATTGAATTTGTCAATTTGTGGAAAATGTTTATGCATCTCAATACACTGATCGGATGTTAAGTTAGCACCTAAGTTCTGCAAAGAATTCGACATGAATTTAAAACTGTCTATGAATCTCATTTTCAAATAATTCTTTTTCTCTTTTCCATCTTTGTCAGTGTATGAGTGAGTAAATAAATGCTTGGTGAAAGATATGTATTTTTCCTTAGTTTGTGGGATAACATCCACTTTGTCTTTGTTTCTATACAGTTCTTTTATGAACAAATGACAATCATATCCACTCAGGTTATGGAAAATTATCGGAACAAAATTAGGTAGTTTGAAATTCAAGTTACATACAGAATGTGCTGCAGGTGATCTTTTTTTTCCAGTGAGATGACAATGGTCTCTCACTTTCACATCACCACCCGAGAATGGTTTATCACATATACCACAAAATTGAGTAGAAGAAAACTCTTTTTCTTCCGAGGGGGTTTGTGCAGCCATAGGAATTGGATACCTCAAATGATTGTGATAAATATTCCTTAAATCATCTTCAAGTTTTGTAACAAATTTCTCGGCTGCATCCTCACCCCTATATGTCACAAATTTAGTTAATTTATCATTGTATGAACATTTTATCGAATAAGCAAATGAATAAGGTTCATGTTTGTATGTTTTGTTCGAGTATGAGTGTTTAGGGTTGGGTTGACTAGTTTGAATGGGTTTGAGAACTGATTCAAAGTCGGCATAAACTAAAAATGGCACCTTCAGCTGTTTCTCAAAATTTTCAAACATAAGTGTATTCCCCGGTAACATTTTACCATATTTGTTGATTCTGAACTTGACTGATGGTGTTGTAGTGCTCAAGTGATTACAGTCATGCAACTGATGACGTAACAATAATCGCTCATGAGAGAAATACAATAAACATCCATCACAAAAATATTTTTTATGCTCATGCGCAGATAGTTGACTTGAAACTAATCTAGAAAGGTCTTTAATCCAACAATAATGACTATTGCCAGAATCATCTGTTATAAGTAACAAATTGACATGTCTTCTGAGTCTTCTCTGTGAGTAACGCAACGGACCAACCACTTCATATTTCATTTTACCCTTATCAAGTTTCGACTCTAACCCATAAACATTTATTGAAATATCATTTATGTCTTCAAACTTTTTTATAGCTTGAAGTTTAACTGGAAAATCCATACCTGTTACATTCAAGACATTGGAATAGTGGGGGTATGAGGAAACTTCTGACACTCTACCATTCGCAGGAAACAATGCAGATGTGATGGCCCATGCAAAACAATGTTGATCTTCATTGCGAATATTCACAACACCTTTTCTTGTCTCAATGAATTCGGGCAGCTTCACATACGAACATCCGCTGAGTGGACTATACTTGTTGATGTTCACTTCGAGGAACATAACTTTTTCACAACTCCATCCTGAAACATAAACATAATTTAATATTCATGTAATTAGAAGGAAACCTTAAACATACCTGAATCACGTTCTTCAAATTCCGTAGTCTGAGCAATGATGACATCACGGAATCCATCGAATAATGCACCCAAATCCGTAGACTGATCCACAATTTTATTTTGTGAGTTGAATGACTTGGTATCACTCAAATCCCGTGTTTGGACAATGTAGCTGCCAAATACTTCCATATTCACTTTAAAGATCTTGTGAACCTTTATTGCCTCTTCAAGTAATCCAATAACTTTTTCTCTGATCTCACTGAAGAATGGCATATATTCAGTGTAAACATTTGGACTTTCCACGCGATAGCTCACAATTCTACACTTGAAAGCATTCCTTATAATTTGTATGCCATCACTCACTTGAACACATGCATTGTTCTTGTGCTGGAGAGTTCTTTTGTGAGAACTAACTTGGGAAGCAGGAATTGACACATTACAACAATTGCATGTGTACATTGGTGTCGATGCTGCCGCATCTAACTTAATCCTTTTCACAGAAGGGCCACCTTGGCAACTTTGGAGTTGATGCCGACGGAGATTATCACTACGAGTGAACGATTTACCACATCCACAGGAATACATTTTCTCGATGTCTCTTCAGCACAAAACTCAATGAAATACTGATTTCACAATCATTCTCACCACCTTTAAATATTATTTCGATGAGTGGAAGAGAGGGTAAACAAATTCTCTCTGCATCGACTACTCATGCAACGTCACAGAGCCCTCCCCACCAGTTAACGCATCCAACAGCATATCAATACAGAGAGGACGGAGAGTTAATAGTAGTCGCTACATCGCCTCAGCGTATGGGTGTGTGACGTCAGCGGATCCACCGTGTCAGGAGCGAGGGTCTGACACACATCAGTGGATCGTCGTGCGCTTAGCGCTGACGTCACGCGACCTCTCCCCCCACCACCATCGCAAGGTATACATCACGGGAGAGGAATCAGAGCTCACATATCGGGCTGGATCTCCGTGGTGTGCGGACGTGTACCGTCTCCATACTTCGGTATAGCTTTTCATGTGCACTCTACAAGGATCATACACAGTACCTGAGTAGGTAGACATGAAGGTCATGCAAGACATGGAGGAAAAAAAAATATGTGTACTTACAAAAAGTACTTGTCCGTGTATGAAAAAAATTCCAAGTCATCTCAAGGTCAAACACAAACCCTGAACACCTCTCCCAACAATATAAATCAAGGTCAAACACAAAATTTCAAAGGCATCTCTAGGGCATGCCAAGGTCATAGACCTACACAAAGGTACCTATGCACCAAGGTCATCCCTGAAGGTCACCACAAGGTCAACGATGACGTCATAGTGGAGGGGGGAGGCCCAGAACCGGCTCAAATCTCCTACTATTGCCTGCAATGATCTCTAGAGGATGCACCTGCCATAATTCTGATTGCTTTTTTGTACACCAAATACTTCATGGGCTTTAGCAGATAATCCCCATTGTTCTAGACCATAAGCTATAACAGCCTGGATCAAACTGTGTTATAGGAGTTTAAGAACATCAAAAGATACTGTATGTTTTAACTGACGAAGTAAATATATCGTTAATATAATATAAAATATATATGTTAAGGACTAACTTATTGTTATGTAGCCAAGATTGTGTCAAGGACAGACTATTATTGGCCTCAGTTAGCAGCATATTAAAATCTTTATTTGAATGGGCTAATGAGGTGTCGTCACCAAAAAGAGTGAACTTTGCACTATTAGGCAGGTACCCCATTTTTAATGTTGATCGATTGAGAGCTGACATCCTTAAAATTAACGAATTGAGTTCTGTCCGTCTAATAGGACCTAATCATTTTTTGGCTATTTTCGGAAAAGTAAAATTTCAGTTTATTAATTAATATATTGTGCGGTACACAGTCAAAAGCCTTACTTAGGTCTAATAATTGTACATGGACGTACCCATAGGTCTCGAAGCCTTCATTCATTACATCAATCAGTGCATTTATTACCGCGGTTGTCGATAAATTAGCCCTGGAACCAAATTGTGAGCAACTAAATAAATTCAAGTTTTCAAAATAAGTTGTCATTTGAATTTTAAGGATAACTTCAAAAAATTTTGCAAATGTGGGCACAATGGATATAGGTATATAGTTTGTTGGGTCGTCTATGCAATTACCTTTGAAAATGTAACACTTTTGAGCATTTCAGAAATTTCGGAAAAACATTATTTCTGATACATTGATTGATGAGTTTGGTGAGAGGAATGAGAATAATATGTTTAATACAGTTCGTCTTTTTTAAATTATTGATTATATCCAGAACTTGTATATATGTGACTTCAGAAAAGTTTAATTTCTCATCTGCATATGTTTCGTGGGAACTTGTAAAATAACTTCCCGATTATCATCGGTGGGAGGTAAGGAATTGATTAATTGTTCAGCATTGTTACCGAAATAATTATTGAAATCATCCGGAGAAATCATATTTGACGAAATATCAGATTTGTTTTTATTTTTATTGATTAAATTCCACATTGCTTTCTGTCGATTTCCATTTCGATTTATGTAATTATTATAATTTGCTGATTTTTTAGCTTTCATAATCTCTTTTCTATAAGAATGTTTTTTGTCCCGAATAAGCTCTTTCAGGTAATCACAAAGATAAGTCTTATACACATCTAAGAGAAAATGAAATGTCTCCCTCAAGGTATGAGGTCGACTAATGTGGAGATACCTCAAGTCAAAAGTTTACGTTAACAGACCTAATTATGAATGAAAATTTCTCGAAAATCGGTTATGTAACATAAGAAAAAATATGACATCCATACACAGAAAAAGGTGTTCTTGCCATTTAAAAAAAATTATAATGCCGTCATAACTCGAACAGCGATAACGTCATCAAAAATCTGAGTAGACCACAAAATGTGCAACAAAAAAAACATCGACGTATCTGACCTTTTTTCTCCCAATGGCCATATGAAGCATTTAACGAATTTGTTCAAACCTTCAAGTGCTCACTGTATATACCAACACAGACACAAATGAACGTGATTCAATGAATACCCATATGCTGTCGCCATTCCAAGCATGACTTTTTCAAAGCATAGCGCTGTCCATCTTGCTGGCGATGCTGTCTTGCCAGTTTCACTATAAATCAAATCAAATCACTTTATCCATCCTTTTAAACTCACAAAAAGCTATAGGACAGGTCATATACGATAAAACTTACAGATTTACAATTCAAATGCACAACAACAATACTGGGTGCAGATAAGTACTGGCAATGTATAATCAGATAAATAAGTAAGTCACTATCAGTGTCTTTGATCATATAAAATGGCATGCAACAGATAGAAAATTATGTAGACACACTATACTGGTTAAAAAAAAATTAAAATAGAAAATATTGATTGTCGGGATTTTGTCTATTCTACAACTACTTACAGCTAGGTCTTAAAAAATCCTAGAAATATCTCCTTTATTCATTAGACATTGTAGTTCAGGTATTCATCCACAGAGTAGAAAGCATTCTCCAACAATAGGTGCTTTACACCATTTTTGAAACTATTTAATGGTGATGTTCTCACATTGGCCGGTAATTTATTGAACAGTTCAATGCCCATATATTTAGGGCTTGTTTCAGTCTTTGATAGCCTATGGGCTGGTACTTCCAATGTCGCTGAGTTTCCAGTATCATAGCTATTATTATTCAGACTTTTGAATGTTGTGATGTTAGCTATGACATACATCAGAACTTGAAATATGAAAATGCATGGCAATGTAAAGATTCTAAGTTTGATAGATATGTCTCTGCAAGCAGTTCTACTTTTAACTCCTATTGTTCTCAAGGCCCTTTTTTGTAGTATAAATACTCTTCCTGCTTGAGATGACATTCCATAAGCGATTGTGGAATGGAAATGAGCAAAGTAATACATAATTAAGGTATTTCTATCAATAATTTTTCTTAGCTGGTAAATACTATAACATAGGGATGCAGCTTTCTTGCATGATATCAATGTGACTGTCCCACTACTCCCACTTATAGTTTTCAGCAATTTGCAAGCCTAGAAATTTTACATTTGTTACCTGCTTTATAGTTCCAGAAAATTTCTTGGTTAAGAGGCTTGAGTCTGAACTTAAGTGACTGAAATTTATAAATGCTGATTTATTGGCATTACAGATCAGGTTGTTATTTGTATACCAATTTTGTGCCTTTAGTATTGTTTCACTTGCACTTTCAGTCAAAGAAGACAGAGTACTGGCGCTTATCAAAAAAGAAGTGTCATCTGCATACATAATTGCATTTTGAAATGAGAAATCATTAACGTAGATTATGTATATTAGTGGCCCCAAAATCGAGCATTGAGGAACCCCTATATCACTTCCCAGTTGATTAGATTTATTTCCATTTATAGACACATACTGAGTTCTTTGATATACGTAGCTTTAAAACCAAGAATGTGTTACACCTCTAAAACCATACCTGTATAATTTATTTAATAGCGTTTTATCTAAGTCTTAGTCTAAGAAAGTCCCTAATGATTTTTTACCTGCCTCAAGGTTGTCATACAATAGGTCTAAAAATTTTAAAATGGCATTTGTGGTTGAGAGGCCCTTTCTAAATCCTAATTGACTCTTATTGAAAAGTTTGTATTTGGTTAAGTAGGACGTAATGTTTTCAGATATATAATTTTCAATTACCTTTGCAAATGGACTGATATGTTATATGGGTCTATAGTTTTCCACCTTTTCCTTATTGCCTGCTTTGTGAATTGGTTGTATTTTGGAGATTTTCGAACTTATTGGAAAAATACCCTCTTCCATTGAGCTATTTATTATAGTATAATTTACACCATTTTCTAAAACTTTCAAAAAATGCTATTACCTTTCAATACATCTCTGATTTTCAAACAAACGTTCATCCCGTTTCCTCAGTCTCAAGGTAGGTACTGCAGTGGATTTCAGCTGTACAATCTTATTCTTGAAAATTTTATCTTCCTCTGTGAAATGCTCACTGCACACGACATTGCTAGGGCGCAAATGTTCATTATTTGGATTTCGTCCCAAGGCTTTCATCCACACATCATGTCGCTTTTTGGTTAACCTGAAACATGATATACAATGACCAGAGAAGATTCAGGTACATTTGAGCACTCGAAGGAGTTGCCTCCTGTAATATTGAATATATCTAGATCACAGTCTTTCACCATTTTGATAATGGTCTCGAGACATTGTTGAAGAGGAGACAAACTGTTCGAGATACGAAATAGATTGTCTCTTCTTCTTAGTCTTATGTCAGGTATAATAAAATCAGTGGTTTGGAGAATTAAAATCAATGGTTTGGAGAATTTCAATGTTCTAAGAATATTAAAAACGAAAATTACTTCTGAGCACTCACGTCGATATTTCAAATGGTTGGACATTAAATTCTAGTAGTTGGCTGTAGGAAGATATAAATAATAGCCAGACCTTGTGTTTCTTGAATGGTTCTTAGTAATCGTTTTTGGATTTTTTTTTCAGATGTTCAGAAACTATCTGTTACTGTAAAAAACAAATAAAAAAATAGATTTTCTGTTTTTGTTAACTGTTTTGGTAATCTTCACTTTAGACTCTCCATAATCGGTTGTTAGTGGAAGCACAGCTTACCAAACTGTATGGGCATGTTTTTATATTCGCTCGTGATCTACCAATCCACCAGCTTCGTCCTTATGTTCTTAATATATTAGCGAAGTTGGTGGACTGGTGGATCCACCAGTGAAAATAAAAACATGCCCTGTTATTTGAGAAAATAGTACATGAACACCAGTACTGAAAAAAACTACTTACGTGAAGTAAGATATTCCAGGAATTGGTCCTCTGTTTTTACACCAAAGAACCATGCAATGAGACATTTCGATTATTTCTATTTGCATAAACAGATATTTATATAATTATTTTAAAAACCACATTTGTTGATCTGTTCTGTCTTGTGTCAATCTGTCAAGCAGCCGCTAGCAGTATTACCAATCGCACATAACAGAAACAAGTTTAGATCACTGAAATGAAATAATAAGCATATTTTCGCGAGATCTTTCCATAGAAATATATATTATTACTCTTTCACCTACTTAGGCTGGATTCCCACAGATCCGATGTCCGATGGTACGAAAATGTTCTGATTGGTTGAATTGGTAGGTGTGACAACAAATCAACCAATCAGGACATTTTTTCAACCAATCAGAACATTTTCGTACCATCCTATCATCAGACGTCGGATCTGTGGGAATTCAGCCTTAGGCGCTTTCCAATATAGGACTTCGGATAAGGATTCAGTGATGCCACCACACAACTTTTGGCTTTAAAACTACTGACACGTTTTTCGGCATTTTTTCTTCATGTCAGGGTTCCTGGCACCCTCAGGAACCCCGTAATATAATTAAAATTGTTCATAACGACGGAAACATTGAGATTTTCCATAAAATACAAAACACTAGGGACTTTAATTTTGTTTATGGATTTTTCTTTCAAAATGGCGCTAAATTCAAAACTAGAGCTAGAGTTTTGTTATTGAAAGAGGTATTGTGTGGTCTAGGAAGTGCCGGATAAAGCCACCGTGGGGTCCGTAGCAAATGTGAACAAGAGGCCCTTGATTTGCATTAAGTATTAAAGTATAGAATATAAAATAAAACAGCACATTTACAAAAAGACTTTCTGTGATTTAATCTGAGCAAATTAGGAGATAACACTCGTCAAATCAATATTTCTAAGTTAATCACTTTCTATGTTCATTATAGTGAGGTCGTTTGATGTTCTTGTCCCATTGTGCTCCTTAACACATTTTTAAAACGCTTTAACGTTGAAAAAGAACATTCTCCGCTGTAGTTGGTGATTATCAAAATCAAGTGAATGCGAAACACTATACCAACATTTGGGAAACACGATTCCAATGAATTTTATGTCAACTGTTTATAAACTTGAAGTTCCTGAGCCTCGTGCTTTTTCTTTCTGCTGTCAATATCAGCAGCCACATCTGTTTTCAGCAGCTTCGCAACTGCACCAGTTCATTGCCCAGACTGTCTTCCACATCGTCTAGGAAATAATTGACGATAGTTCTTTTTAAGATCTTTTCTGCTGAAGTATTTCAAATACACTAGTCACTTTTGATGGTAAGCTTCCATGCATTTAGCTAATGCAGACAATTACAACAATAAAAACATGAATTTCAAAACGTTGTCCAGGTGTTTGATGTTCTACAACTTCTTCGAGTGAGGTCTGTGAGTAGAGCTGCTGCTGAAATGGTCGTACTTTGTATTTTGCTTGGGTTTTCTTGAAGTCGATTGCTGATAGTCTTCACAGCCAATTAGGGCTTTGGCTTTTGCCTCTATATCTGAAAATTTGGATCATATTGCTTGGAAGTAGCCTTGTAATGATTTATAAAGAGCGTACCTATATCGTGTTAATATCTTGATCGGACGACTGCAACGAAGCGTTAGTCGCTTGCAAGTGTTCTAGAATTTCATTCCACGCTATAGTTATTATTCCCATTTCTAACTTTATTCATTTTCTGTAGGTGGTATAAAAAACATATCTTACTTGATAGTTTTTTTTTACTTTGCGCACAGGCGCGAGGCTCCCCAGGCGCGGGGCTCGTAGCATTTGCTTACTGGCTAATTTGCTAACTGATGGTACTTGGTAGCATGCTAGCTGGCAAATGCGGCACTGAGTGTAGGGTTATTTCTTTGTCAGTGCACATTCGTTCCATGAAAAAGTTCAAAAGTAGAAATGATATTCAACCATTTTAACAGTTATGATTAAAATGTAACACATACTCACAAAACTGAAACAAAATACAAATTCTGTGATGTAACCTCAAACTTCAAAGTATTCAGGCCAAGAGCATTTTAATCAGAAAGGTAATAAGGTTTGTTTGCCCGTGAAAGTTACCACTCAGAATATTTTCTAGATCGATCAACTGTTTGGCAAATAGGAAACGTGAAATACGCAATTTTTTTTAAATTCAGGAAAATGATATATTTTGAAATTGGCGCCATTTTGTGAGAAAAATCCCTATAAAAAAGTAAAGTCCCTAGGGTTTTGTATTTTATGGAAAATCTCAATATTCCCGTCGTTATGAACAATTTCAATCATATTACGGGGTTCCTGAGGCTGCCAGGAACCCTGACATGAAGAAAACTTGCCGAAAAACGTGCCAGTAGTTTTAAAGCCAAAAGTTGTGTGGTGGCATGACTGAATCCTTATCCGAAGTCCTCTATTATGATTTATCTGAGCCACGGGCTTTAGTAACTTTATTTATTCGCAAATTGACGTGATTATAACCAAAGTTACCAATTTCAGGATAGCCACCTTAATTTCCCTCCAATGACGTATTCTCTCCGTTTCCTCAGTCTTCCCCTTGTCTAAGGCTGGATTCCCACAGATCCGATGTCCGATGATCCGATGGTACGAAAATGTTCTGATTGGTTGAATTGGTAGGTGTGACAACAAATCAACCAATCAGGACATTTTTCCAACCAATCAGAACATTTTCGTACCATCGTATCATCGGACGTCGGATCTGTGGGAATTCAGCCTAAATGCTCACTTATTTCATAACCCCTTCCTATCATAAAAACCCTGATTCCAAACAAAGAATTTTAGGTGACATTTCTGTTGATTATTTGCTGCTTTGCTTTTTAGTTTGTGTTTAGTAGTTTGGATCACAGAAAACGTTTTCTGTGGTTTGGATTTTGTTTTCTCAAGCAAAAGAAGTTGAAAACTTTAACGGAAACAATATCGGACAAGCTGATTTAAATTCGGCGGAGGTTTGTTTGGAATCAGTTTTTGACAAGAATGACATTTGTGACGTCACCACTTTCCTCGTCTATTGAGGTGTCATTATGGTTGAATTCACGGGAGAAACAGAGACATAACTGTCGACTATAGAATTCTATGGCTCACGTAATCTCACCCCTGGGTTGCGATTCTCAAATGTCTACTAGCCTTTGTCGCATGCGACAAAATATCTCCATCTCTTTCCACTGCATATTCGAGAAAGGTGATGGACATATTTTGTCGCATGCCACATATGATAGTCGACATTTGAGAATAGGGACCCTGGGACCCTATGTTTGAGTTCGCGTGATAAATTTCGAACGTGATATTTACATCGCCAAAAATTCGCATGTGATACTCTTCTCGTTCGATACGCTATTCCCGAACTGAATGCGATACTGAGTTGGTCGGTTTCGAAGGGTGTGAGGGAAGTCTTAGCTTGGGTCACGAATTCAACCAATAGGTTAAAGGTATTTAAATCACATGACGTGGCGCGTCACGTTGACAACTGTTCTGCTTGTATTTCTTGTGTTGTTTTACTAATCAATCGATTAAAAATATCTGGTTGATTTAAATCATCAATTATTTTATCAAGGCACATTTGAAACATGATTTACTGAATGCTACGTGTATATTGGAAGCTGAGTCTAGCTGGTATAGCTGCCACTAGCCACATAAGCATGTTTTATTATAAATCACATTCATTTATCTGCCTATTTAGACTGAAGGTAACTTACTTTTGTCTCTATATTTGTAGCTGACTAAACTCACGAATTAAAACTTTCGATAAACGAAGCTTCCTAACAAATTGTCTATCTCAAAGTTTCAATGCATTCATACGAGGGTAGAAGGGCCTTTGCTGTTCTGCTGCTCCCGCAGCATCGTCTACTACTTCTGCTATAGCGATCATTGCAATTTCATCAAAATTTGCCATTTCATAACATTACGAGTAAAATGTAAACAATGGATTATTATCGAGGTTAGGATTTAAGTCAATTATTCCGATCGATAATTCATATCGCATGCTAAATATCCGCTCGTTGTTTTATGGTCGATAATTATCGCTGGTGATATACATACCATTTTTAGTTAGGGAGGCAAGGTAGCTAAATGGCGTAATTCAACGGCGCCGTCGAGACCTATCACAATCGAAAGAAAATAATTTCGAAAAGAAAAGCTCGTATGGTAAAAACCATTTTAGCGGTGGGTTTCGCGTGTACGGTTTTTCAAAAATGTTAAAAAAAACCGTTACTTGGGCATTCTCGAGCGCGTCAGATATTCATACTACGTATGCCCCAAGTGCCTCTGATAACAACGGTATACTAATCTGCCGGTTTGCGTGGTGGGGGTAGGCATATAAAGTAGTCAAAAATGCAAAAAAAAAAAATTACCCGAGCGCGTCAGATTTTCGGAAGGGGTGTTAAGTAGGCCCCAAGGAAGCTCCCTTTAAAAAAACTGACGATTTCGGCGTGACCATAAGTTACAATGAATTTTTGAAAATGCAAAAAAAAAAAGTTTTTTGAAATACTCGAGCGCGTCAGATTTTCATAGGGGAGGTTTATCTCGGTATCCTGAAAGCATATTTTCTTAATCTGACAAAAATGTTGGTGGGTTCTCTTAATCTGACCGGAAAGGTTTTTTGGTTTCTTTTTTTCTTTTCTTTCTCCTTGATAAAACGGGGAATTTAAGAATGACAAAGCGATAGTTATAACCAACGTAAATGAAGATGAAATGTAGTACGAATTGTGTTATTTATTGTTTGCTCAGTCTGTATTACATGTTTATGGCAAATTCCTCTTTTTTGCTTCAATTCTTCACTTCGTTTTGCTTACGGTACGTTCAAAAAACAATTTGAGGATCAACAGGCTATTGAATAATATACATACATGAAACTGTACATGTTAATAATACTTTTGTATACAGATACGCGTAACTTTTTCCGAGTCCACGAAAATTGTCGAGAAGCTTTAGAAAAAAAAAATTTTTTGAGATATAATAAAAGTCACATAATTTAATCATCGTTATTTCATATCCATTTTTTTTAACACCCTTTTCGAGATATACTCAAAAAACCGGGAGTTTGAGTTTTTATGATGCTTCAAGTCAAAAAGTTTTAACTTTGGACAAAAATGTAAAGAGACCTTTTTTGTGTAAAATAAAATTACCTTTTTTGTTTATTTAAACTTTGTATCGTTCGCGACTTATATGCCGCAACGCGTTTTTCGGAAGACGAAATGGCTCCTCCACACTTCCGGTCACGCGGAAACCGGCAGATTTTGTATTTTTAGTAAGTTTTAGATTATATTCTTCAAAAAAAAAAAAAAACGCGCTCGAGAATGCCGGATTAACGTTTTTTTTTACAAGTTCGCGACCCTATAACTCGGTGGCGTCAATCACTTCTCGTCAGATTAGTTAAACTAATCTGATCGTCTATCCTAGGCGCGCGTCACTACATATAGAGCTAAATACTTTACAAGGCTGTTCTATTAGGTCCAAGGTATCTCTCATATCTTAAACTGCCACGCTCGAGTATTACCGAAAATTCCCCTATTCGCCTCCCTAACTATTTTGGGGTATCCTTCGATAAAGTGCAAAAATCGCATGCGATATTGCATCGAGTGAACTCAAACATAGGGTCCCAGGGTAACAAGCTTCCAATGGACGATTCCAGTACCCCTATTCAGTGTTGCCACAAATGATTTTTTGGATGAAACCTCTGACATTTTTTAGACCTTTTCTGTTACAGTTCAGGTTCGAAACGGATACAATTTTCAATTATAAAAATCCCGAGTATTTCCGGATACATGAAATGAAGTAACATTGATGAAATTGACAAAATAAAAAATCCTAGGGAATTTTATTTGTCATATTGAAAAACGTAC